>CM042664.1:22119255-24519255 GCA_023638005.1 Forsythia suspensa | reverse complement strand
GAAAGATTCAATCACTGGTCAAAATACCTCTCTATATTTGTCACCTGGAACGGATTTGGGACATTTGTACCAGCTCTGTAAACTTTCTTTAAAGTCTTGAAGGCATATGAGCCCAAAATAGTGTTCATCAGTCATATATATTCGGTTAGGCCTTGTGAATTATCCCCGCATCTCTTTGTGGGTTACCGAGTATTACAGTCCTGATCTTGCCCACTGTGGGGAAATGTTATACGCCCCCCGACAGCACATTTGGCAGCTGACTTGGCTGCCAATTGGATTTAAAAAATTTTCACTCAAAAAAAATACTCCCGACCAAAACTCACGTCTGACTCTCATTTCTCTCCCACTCTCCCCCCGATTTTCCCCAATGTATTGTGCCCTAGCTCCCCGCCGTTGACCACCATCTCCGCCGGAGTCTTGTGACCTCCTTCCAGCCGCAATGGTGGTCCTCTCTCTGCCGCGTGCAGTCGTGGTCTAGCCGCTACATTTCTAGCTCACGTCTTCTCTCTCCTTGCTTGTGCCCTAGCTCCCCGCGCCTGCTCTCCGCCGTGATGGTGGTCTCTCTCTCTGCCGCGCGCCCTCTTGTTCTAGCCCCCACTGTTGTAGCTCACGAGTTCCCCAAATTTGGAGGAGCGCTAGCTCCCCGCCGTTGACCACCATCGCTGTAGACAACCATCGGCGCAGGGAGTCTCCTCTCTCTGCCGTGCGCTCCATTAGCCGTGTTTGCTCTATCTGCTGCAGATACTGCCCTCACCGTGGGGAAAAATTTTCAGACGTGGTCCTCCCATTTCATCACTGTCGTCCGCGGTTCAACTAGTACTGAATTTTTTTTTAACGTCTTATAAGGGTATAGTAAGATTGGAGAACAATTATTTTGTTGCCAATCCTAATCCTACCCAATGACTTGCCAAATGTGAGGGTATGGACGTTTTGATAGAATCTGAAATGGGTGATGAATTTGTGATGATTTATGATGAATTTGCATGATTTTTGTTGCTTTGGTGTGTTGTGGGCTGATTTGTGATGAATTGGGATGATTTGTGATGAATTGCCTGAATTGGCATGCTCTGGCTGAAGGTTTTTTGTTGTGCCCTATCTTTATCTAACCCAATAATTTGCCCCGGTTATTGTATGAGGGGTGAAGGAGATAGGGTATGTGATGATAATGTGGGGACTAGATCAGGACTGTAAGTCGATAAACAGGTTGTGATGATCAATTTTGTTGATTTCTTGTGATTGTTGGAATTTGGCAACTACACAAGTAGTCCCGTATCTTGGCTTGGCATCTCGGATGGCATGACTAAAAGGTTGTAGCCCGTACGTTAATGCAACCGGTGTTTGCAGCCATGGCGGTGCTAATGAATGTAGGCCAAAAAAATGATCTGAGCCTCTAGTGTATATGTTAAATCGTAATCTAATGTATAGCGTATGGAACTTATTGGTATTCTTGTAATATTGGTGTGACCTTCGAATAACAGATAGGTAATTATCGATGTCTTCGTCTAGTGGAAATGTTCTCCAACCACGACTTAGATGTAGTGCGTATATGAAGATTCATACCTCGCATTCTGAAAGGAATCCACACCGTCGATATTGGAGATGTCATAGTGTGAAGGTAAGTCACTGTTCATATGTATGTTTTGGATTGTTCAATTGAATTGACTAGAATTATATTATGCTATTGTAGGATGGTGCAATGTGTGGAGGCTTTAGTTGGGCCGACGAGGTTGAATGTAATTTTGGATCGCAGTCAGAAGGCCGTGAACATACGCGTACAGAAGTGGATGAATTGGTTAACTTAATAGACAAGGTAGAGAAGCTAGAAGACAAAGTTCGTTCACTTCGGCGTCGTAGTACTAGGCAATACAATTGCGCAGATGTTTTATTCATTTCATGTATCGCCATAATTGTATTTTTTGTAATGCATTTGCTGTTCTAAGTTTGTAATCCAATAAATAAATTTTTTATTTATTAGTAAATGGACATTAACTTTTTCTGATATGATAATGACCAACATGGAATTCATATTTACTAGTGTATGGAATTGAATATTTTTTGGTAACACATAACAGGATTAATGTAATAGCCGAATGATTCATGTCATCAAATCTTTAAAAATTCATCTGCTTTAACAAAATACAACAATTACCCATTCGCTAATAAAGTATACATAAATGCATTGTTTGAAATACATAAGGTAGCACATGACAATAGATTTTCTACAAATCAAATGTAAAATTCAGATCATCCCTATTCGAAATGCAAGCTAATGAAGTGAAAGTAGCGCCCTCTCTCCAGCTATCTTGAAGGCCATCATAGTCATACTGTTTCTCGGGTATGTTCGGTACAGTTGATCTACAAAAATGAATGATATTAGGACAAATTTATTAGTGTCAAATGAATGTAAACAAAGCTTAAACTAATGTGCAAAGTTACCTATTAGTAAATCTTGAGCAGGTTCTTTTGTCATGTCCATTTGCTCTACAAACCGAACATTGTCGACTACTTTTAGAGATTGCTTTCTCTTAGAAGACTTCAAGCGTTTCTCACAACCCTTTGCTCGAACTGCATTTGGATCGTGTATAACTTGTTCGACCTCCTGACTTTTGGAACTGGATTTGCTTTTACCGACGTTCCCCCCATTATCAACTTGGTTGATTTTCAAATTCAACATTTCAAAATCATGTAAAAGTACCGTACTTCTGGCATTTGTTAAAGCCGCATTATCCACTAACATAGATGTCTTGTGTGATAACAACCCATGTCGAGCCATTAAAGATTGGATAGATGAGTTGTCCATGTTTGAAGTTGCATTTGGTTCGCAAACAGTACCCAATTTGGCATTCTTTGTCCAACGTCGAAGTATATATTTATCTGGAAGTAAGAGAACTTGTTTTTTTTTTCAAAAAACATACCATGTGGCGACATGGATAACTTTCAAACTCGAAAGTGCGACAACTGCATGACACATAGTCATTGTCCGTGTATGTAAGCTCTCGTGGCCTATCAAAATGTTTCCCAGCTTCATATCTAAGAACACTGTATGTTTTCCCACCGATGAAATTTGATCTCTTCGAGCATATGTAAACATTACTCTTATCAACTTCTGTCTGAAACAACAAAAACACCTTCTTCGTGTAGATTTCAACTATCTAATGTTCCATCATAAGACTGGTCATCAAGCGGGGTTTTTCATTCAAATCAACATGGTTAACTACTAGTTCCTCATGGCGTTGATGACTTAGTGTCGTATTAAACCTTGTAATAAATGCAATCAGTGAGTTGTTTTTGTTCACGCTTTTTAAAAATGCGTGACCACTCTCGGATCGTTGGTCGCTAGACATTCCCCGCCGAATATGAATATGTGCTTAACGATGATGGCACCCACCCACCCCGGGATGTCATACATCGATTGTAGCCATTCATTGTCATATAAACTGTTGTTAGCATTGCTTCGTTCCAACGTTCCTCAAATTCAACTGGTGTCTCTGAATTTTTTATAATAGTAACTAAACTGTGATACTGCTCATTGTACACCATCGCATTTATTTTTTCTGAAAATTTGTTTAGAATGTGCCAGATACAATACCTATGGAATGTCAACGGCATGACTATTGATATGGCCATCGCAATTACAGCGTCCTGATCAGTAATAATCCACGGAGGAGCATGACTAGAGATTGCATCCATGAACGTTGATAATAACCAGACAAATGACTCTGTTGTTTCGTCACTCAACAAGCCGCACCCAAACAGAATAGTCTGACCATGGTGATTTACACCTACAAAAGGGGCAAATATCATCGAGTACTTATTCGTGTTATAGGTTGTGTTGACTACCACAGCATCGCCAAAACAACTATATGACCGTATAGATTCAGCATCAGCCCAATAACAACGAACAAACTTATTTGCTTCGTCTATCTCGTAGTCAAAGTAAAAGTTGGGATTTTTTTCTTTCTCAAATGTGAAATGCTCTATAAGTGTTTCAGCGTCATGACCTCTTTGCTCTTCTCGAATGTTTCTTTCATGGTTCCTAATATCTCTCTCCACACACCCAATCGATGATGGACCACCTGCATCTATCTCCATGAGCCTTAATTGCTGGCATGTTGGAATATTAGCAGCAGCAAATTGTTGACTTAGTGCTTTCTTTGTACTCGACATAGTCCGGTGAGATCGTAACAAATGCACTCGACCAGGAGTAGTAAGGGCATGATTGTGTTCTTCGATAAAGTTGTTAACTATCCACATTTTGCCTGTTTGTTGCTTTACCACGGTTAATCTAGCACAACATCCAACTCGTGTTTGCCCACGCTTTCTTTCCCCAGCACGCGGCACAGAATCTATATGTTTTTTCTGATATGTGTCATTTGTTTTCCCTTTCTTCGAACATACAAACAATTTCCAATATGTCTCACCACTAACCTTATTCTTTTTACTGTTCTCAATTCGTGTACTAAATCCAGCCTCCCGGGCATAATTATTGTAGAAAATGTAGGCTGCCTCATGTGATTCAAATTCTTGTCCAGTTGCAGGGACACGCTGAACAGAAACTTGAGGAATATATACGTTGTCTGAACTTTGTGATTCCATTCTTATCAAATACAAACAATAAACACACAAACACCATTATGAATACAAATTTATAGATCATATACATTTTATTAGTTCAACAATGATATTATACAGCTACTTAATCCCCATTGCAGCAACTTTTCAATCAATAAACAATGATCATTTCCAATTTGTATAATTTATTCACATTGCAGCTCATAGCACGTTAAAAAAAATTACAGTGATGAAATGAGATGACCACGGCAGATAGATAAATTTTCCAAGCGAGCACGCGACAGAGACAGTGGTGTTGCGCGGGGAGCTAGGGCACAATGGTGAGCTTGCGCGGCAGAGAGAGGACAAACGACGGAGAGCTGGCACAGGGAGATGTCGCGAGGAGCTTGGGCACAATAAATTTGGAAGAACTCGTGAGCTACAACAGTGGGGGCAAGAACAGGAGGGCGCACGGCAGAAAGAGGACCACCATCGCGGCGGGGAGTAGGCGCGGGGAGCTAGGGCACAAGCAAGGAGAGAGAAGACGTGAGCTAGAAATGTGACGGCTAGACCACGACTGCACGCGGTAGAGAGAGGACCACCATTGTGGGTGGAAGGAGGTCACAAGACTCTGGCAGAGATGGTGGTCAACGGCGGGGAGCTAGGGCACAATACATTGGGAGAAAATCGGGGGGAGAGTGGGAGAGAAATGAGAGTCAGACGTGAGTGGGGGAGGGGTATTTTTTTTTTCGTGAAATTTTTTAAATCCATTGCCAAATGTGCTGTGGGGACTATAACATTTCTCCACAGTGGGGGCTAGATCAGGACTGTCGAGTATTATAAGTAGTATATACCGCTTACCCGCGGTGGAATTCAACCGTAGGGAAACGTTTCAACTTCAATAACAAATCAATATCACGAAGTGAGCTGCAAAAGAATAACAAAATAGTTATGAGTAATTGCATATTTATATGAACAAACAAAATTATAATAAAATTAAAATTTACCATGAATCCAAAAATAAAATGTTGAAAAGTCATAAGAGCTATAATAATCTAATTGCCATCATCAAACCTATTAGAAAAAAAGTATTAAACATCAATATTATGTTTTTAATATAAGATCACAAAAATAGACATTAATTACACGTGTCCAAGCCTACCAGGTTAACAGTGGTCACTTAGAATTTGTATAGTGCGTAAGCGTTTCTCCTCTTGTCGTCGCCCTTTGAGACCTTCACATTTACCAATTTTTTGTGGTGTTTCGTATCTAAACATTGGATTAAATGTTAGATCTTGCAACCTTCTCATTCGTGATAGTGCAACAAAAGTTAAACCAAGACTTTCTTTATCACTAATATCTACCACCACTTTATCAAGAGTTAGTCCTTGACTTTTGTGTATTGTAATTGCCCAACACAAAACAATTGGAATTTGTGTTCGTTGACAAGAGGTATCATTTGATGCCTTCTAGTTTGATATTATTGGTAGAATAGGTATTAAGTTGGTGCCCTCACGAAAACTAGTACCACGGTAATTATCGAAGTCCACAATAATAGCAAGAGGTAAATCGCACGGCGACTTACAATTAACTGCGTAAACAATGTCCACAACTATACCCACTGCTCCATTAACAACTCCATTATGTGTGGCCAGATTAGCACGAAGCATGACACGAGCTCCAACGGATATACAGAGTAATTTCTCCAAACCTTTTGCTTGATCAAGCTCAGATTTTGTGGCAGTTCACAATTATTTTTTGAAACTATTCGTGCAATTGGTCTTCCAAGTTCAATCAACCTTTCCCGATTATATTGATTAGCAGACTGTTTTGTAGGAAACAGACGAAGAGAGTACCTAAAATTATTCATCTCTTCAGCAGTTAGAGTTGAGTAATCTCGAGACTTGAACATATACCAATCCTCAAGGACAGATGTTCCATCACTAAGTCTATGTAAAGCTTCTCTCAGTGATGCCTGATCTTCTCCTGCTTGTCGAAATATGTGTGATAGTCGAATACATTTATTAAAGACAGAATATGCTAGTGAACCACATTGTTGCATATAACTTCCATTACCTAAATACAATGGACTATCAAATACGGGAGGCAACTGACGCATATAACCAACAAGTACAACGAAAACCCCGCCAAATACTTCATTGTTTGCAAATATATCTCGACAACGAAGATCAACATTGGCAATCATTGCTCTCCCTAACATATTATATTCATCAATGATAATCAATTTAGTATCCTTGAAGTCTTCTTGCATCCGTCTACATTGATCACCACTTATATGTGTATATGGTTGGGAAGGTGTTCTCTCTGCACTTATTGCTAGTTCATGGTGGATGGTGGCTCCACCAATATTAAATGCAGCAACTCCAGTTGGAGCCATGATCCAAATTGCTTTGTTGAAATGAAATAAATTAAATGCAGAGTGCACAATTGCATTAATGAGTGTGGACTTGCCGGTGCCTGCTCCACCTGAAATAATCATACGGATATGTCTTTGTTCATGAAGAGAAGTCAATATTAAATCATGGGCCATTCGTTATTGAGCTGATAAATCGGTAAGTGGAACAGCAACGTTATTGTTTACTAACTAATTATTAGAATCTTCTCCAACACTTAAATGACTGTGGATAAATTTCCTTTCTATATCAATGTTCGAATATCGATATAAACCTTCGGCCCAATTATGTATTGTGTCAGAATCTCTAAATCCCAATTCAACATCCATCCCATTATCACACAATGGCCCCATTGACGCTGCGAGCATCCATTTTTCACGAGGTACACCTTCAACTTCTAAAGATATATCTTCGTCTTCCTCGAATTCATCATTAACCAAATCAGTAGCATTAACAGTATCATTCAAGGTCAAACCTAAGTCAAAATATTGTATAGACCACGTCTCAAACTCACCTTTTGCTTCGACCAAACTACGGTAATGGTAATGAAGTAATACTTGTTGGCGAAAATATAATTCCCATTTTTCACCATTTTAAACAAGTACATTGCCTTCAATTTCTGGAATGATTCGTTCAATAGATTCAACTTTAGATTTGTGCCAAATATTGTTGCTAAAATAGTGTTTCTTTGCCATCTGAAGAAGGGACAAATTTTTGTAATTAGAAGGACGGGACATATATCGAATCACAAAACTTGGATCTGTTCCCACAACATCTTCACCATGTGCACCATGGCTTCTTCGTACAGTTGATGAGAACATGCTTTTCTCATTGACATTTAAACGTACAAACTTTCTTGATGACTTTGTAAGAGGGTAACCCATAAGCAAGTGACAAACTTCTTGAGCAGATATATCCCTTTTAGAAACACTTTTAATCAATAGGCGTTTGATTGAATCTCGTTGTTGGACATGGTCGACGAATATCACCTACGATTTGTTGCAAAGTTTCTATGAATGTTTTAGATGCAGGTTCAGCTTTAGAAGCATATTTGGCAATGTAATGTATCACTGACTCAACTGAAAGAACCGGTGACCAATCAATGTTTGCTCGCCAAGTCTGAAGGACTTTCTTATTATGAGAACACACCAATGGATCATTTCAATGCCCTAAGAACCGAAACATGTGACTGTTAGGAGGATCTTCAATAATTGAAGAATGTTCAAGAACATCAAAAGAGTACCTAAACCTACACAACATCTTCTTTGTTGTTTTGTGTAAACGCATACAATAAGTTCCGCATTTAGAATGTCGCATGACCCAATTCACTAAATATGCATAATCATTGTCATCTGAATCAAGATCATCGTTGATTGACAAGAAGCGCGTGCAAGGGTGCCTTTGCAGAGAGATAGAGATGTTAACATTTGGATTACCAGTACAAACAAGTCGATCAAAATATTTGATTACTCTTTTCATGTCATCATCATTTGTTATACGATTAACATCTGGAGCATCTTTAACCCATAAAAATCCATGAACATGCCCACTTCCTCGATGTTGTCATTCAAAACGATACCAAAAATCAATCACGTCAAACTCCTTTATTAAAAAATGTTTAAAGAAAAGATCAATTCTGGTTTGAAAAAACCATGCAACGACACATGGGTTATCGTTAAGCAGTTTCACTCGTCTTTTCCTTAAATCAATGTCTGACAAACTATTGAGGTTTGTTGAAGGATCCAACAGGTTATACAATTCTGGCCATTGCAAGTCAGCGGCACTTAGTGTAAAAAATATTGTAGGTGCACCTAATTGTTTTACCATTGCAGTTAACTCTTTCAATCTTGTATACCAATAAGACGTGTTCCTCGAATTGACTTGGCGTAATAAGAAATACGAGTGGCAAGGTGTTTGTCACCAGAAGCAACCATATTCTGAATATCTTGTATAGATAGTTCAGCATCCGTAGGATTTTTATTAATATACACATCACCTAAAGCAAGAGCACGCCATCTTGAGATAGAATTCCAAGCAAAATATCGGAATCGTGAATCTTTAGCAAAACGTCCATCAATATATTTCATCAAATACTGAAAGTATTCGGAAGGATTCAACTTCCTTGGACGAGCTTGTCTAAAATATGCATTTCTATATGGAAATAATGCTGGAAAAACCATTGAAATATATCCTGGTGTTGAAAACTCATCAATAACTTTATTTGTCAAATGCATGTGAGCAATAGTACGATCAGCATCAGCTACATGTAAAGCCCTATGTATACATGCCTGTTGATTAGGTTGAGGACCTACAGAAATAGTCCCAACAGCATGAAACTCATCGATGTGAACATTTTGGTTAACAATCTCAGGAGGCCCTTCTATGTCATCTTCCACAACTTTTGTCGGTTGAGCTGCATTTGAATTGTGTTCACTATCTTCATGAGAATGTGGAATATCTTCAGGTATGCCATCATGTGGTAATGATTGTAAGGTGTACTCATCAATGGTTATGTCTCGATAATAAAGATGATTTTGTTTTAGCCAAACCAATGCTTGTCGAACATACTCACGACGTACACGAAATTCTTTAATAGCATGTGCCCCAGTTCTATTCACAATCAATATTACGGATAAATCACTCGGTTCGAATGGCAAAACAGTAGCCATTGAGTTCAGATCTTGAGCAAAGTTTATCACATTACCACTGTATTTGTATTGTTGGCCTTTAACACGATATACATACATCATCGGGTGTACTTGAGCAATAAGAATTTGCTCTAAATTGGTTAGACGTGATAATTCAATAGGAACGACACCAGGATCCATTAAATTATCTGCATTGAACTTAAGAGGGTTCAATCCACGTTGGATCTGTCCTACACACTGAGTACAAATTTTTGAACTTTTAATGCCAGGAAATGATATACGACATACTGAGCAACTAACCCACATAAGTTCTCCACAAGATTTTCGAAAACATTGTGCTGTAGAGAGTGTCATTGGATGACTCAACATATCGACATCGATGCGGAGAGTATGTAAACCTCGTTCTCTTGATCCTAGTTGACTCGTGTGTCCTTCACGTAATCGTTTTCGACGTGCATTATCTATAACAAGACTGTTTGTTCGTTGTTGTATGGTTTGCGCATCACGTGCTAGTTTTCTTCGAGCACAATCTAAAGCTCTTACATCTGCCTGGTACATACTTGTTTGCTTTGCACGTGCTTTTCTGCGTCTTGCAGTATCAATAGCCTATCTAGCACGTCTTTCGTTAACGTTTCTTGGTGAACGTACGTGTGTTTGTCTTATTATAGGCATGATAAAAGAAGTGAATGAAGTACGACGTAAACGGACTGCACGAAATTCCCTATTTACATGTGCTTGATGTAGTGATCTGGATGGATTTTCTCTATCCGGTATGACAAGAGAATCGAATGATGTACATTTTTGACGGTTTGTACGTCTTGAACGAGTATCACATCTTTCAGTAGCAAACCCATCAATTGATGGCGGCACTATTATTTCGATTTTTTTAACATGAATTCTTTCTTTACGCCGTGTGTAAAATTTACCAAAGTGGGAGCATGAAGAACCTACACAGCAAAAAAAAAAACATTAAAATAAAATTCAAAACTCTAATGTATCGATATTTGGTAACATAAGTTTTGAAATAAAGGACAAATACGATACCTAAGTGTTGGCAATGAGTATTTGCATGGTCTAGAATTCCACCATCTTTAATTGTATGCAGATCATTTGATAAAGGGATTGTTAAACCCACATTCAATTTTCGACAACGATAATAAACTTTAGCAAAGCGAGAGACCATATTTGAAGTAATTCACCTTCAGTAAACCAGTTTATCAATTTATTATTGACATAGTGACAAAATTAATTTCATTCTAAACCAAATGATTAAAATATGGATGCCGATTTCATTAATTATGTGTATTT
The DNA here is from genome assembly GCA_023638005.1 of Forsythia suspensa. Lineage (NCBI taxonomy): Eukaryota > Viridiplantae > Streptophyta > Magnoliopsida > Lamiales > Oleaceae > Forsythia > Forsythia suspensa. The sequence goes on along the minus strand of CM042664.1, from coordinate 24,508,334 downwards.
AAAATTTGCACAAATCTAACCTAATCACTATTGAATTATTAAGTAAAGATAAAATACAAATTTATAATAAAAAAATTTGTTAACTAAATTAATATATGATCGTAACAAAATTAAAAGCATGTTACAAAAAAATAAATTCATAAAAGGAAATTCTTATACGGGTGAATAAATTTCTCTTTTTGATCGATGAGTTATGGGTAAATTTCTTTGGAAGAATGCCAATTAAATACAAGTACAGCACTACATTTTCTTTATCCTAAATGTACACTCCCACAATTAGAATTGAATAAGAATCTATTTAAGTCTTAGAACTACTCACCTTAATATCGAATTTTAAAAAAACGTGTCTACTTTTCCTATTACCTCTACCTACCAACTATTTCAATTCACGAAATACCTCCAATCATTTAATGTCAATTTTAACAAAAAAATAAAAAAAAAGGTAAAACGAATATCAATTTTAATTTATACCTTTTTTGCCTTCATTATTTGCTTTATGTTGTAATTTCTATTTTTTTTTTTATGTGACAGATTTTTGTTATTCCTTACTTAAATTCCAAAGCCTACACAACAGGCGATAACACTTTTCTTCTTCAAAACACCAATTTATACGATATGCATAAATTGTTAATTTTCACTTTCCTAGTCGTCATAGTAATTTCCACTAAAGTAATATGCCACTAAGGCCAGGGTAAATAAAGGATGTAGTATGTAGATATACTATGTCATTGCTGCAATTATTATGGCTTAAGATGATTTTTATTTCACTTGTAATTGACTCTGTATGAATTTTAAAGTAGTTTTCAAGAAGGTTCGAAGGGAAATAAAATGATTAACAAAAAAATGTAAACAATTCCCTACATTAAAAGTAAAAAACACATATATGCCAAAAAACAATAAACAATTTACTACAATAAAAGCAAATCTTGAACAAGTATTCTCTCCAATAGATGAAAATTTAAACTGTTATACAATAATGAAATATCCTACCATAACAACAAGTGCCACACCAACACCAAGAATCCCATTCACCTATGTTTCCTACCTGATTGAATTCCATTTTTCCTATATTTCCTACTTGTTTAATTATTACTGTAGAAAATATATTGGCGTTAATGACCAACACCGAAAGCTCCATGCCTTCCACATTTGTGGACTCAATCTTCTTGCTGCAGTGGAGCATGTCAAAATGTGTGCCAGCAGCCTGATTGTCCATATTTGATTGTAATTTATCCCATGTGGCATATAATATGCAGTGCATTTATACCATAAAATGTTAACTGATCACATTCCCTTTTATTTATGATATCAAAAAATTATTACATGCACAAAGAAAAAATAGTGAGTAACTTGAAGGGAAACATGAAAAAACATGTAATGGTAATAATAAAGACTCGTATATGTATGAAATAATACCGTGTTATAATCACTTACAATGAAATGAGCAGAAAGTAAACATCCAATGATTCTTATCGTAGTTTCAAAGAAAGATATTGTCTTTTTCTGCAAAAGTGAAGAAAAGAATTCAAAAATTTACTCTGAAACTTGACTTTGAAAAACCAAATATTGCCACCTAATCTTTGAACATGCTTCACCATCAACCATCAACCTTTCAAGTGACCAAAAGAATACAAGGGACAATGAAGACATTGACAAGCATCGAGTGAGAGACTGTCAACATGCATGGCCTAATGATTATGATAGTAATCTGGCATGCATAAAGCAAATCAAGATGCTGTTTACTTGATAAAAGAAACAACAATTCTGAAGATTTAAGATATTCTTTTGACATATGTATATGCTTTTGAAATCATGAGCTCAGGGACAATTATAATATGAAAAAGAGAGACGTCTTGCATGAAATATGAAATGTCAGCGAGCCTGAAAATTAGTAGACTAAACTTAGAATTTAATAATGATCAGAAATAATCACACTCTCCTGCTTGAATTTTAGCAAACAAATGGAAACAAGTTTTTGAATGCAATACCTTTAGTGTAAATAAAGGGATGTAGTATATTACTTTAGTGGCATATTAATTTTGGCTAAAAAAAAGAAAAACCGTATTACTTTCAAGAACAAGTCTAAATGTTCTTCCAATAATAGTGTTTAGTATTTCAGAAAGCTTCAAAAATCCACTTGACAAATACTTCAGTTTTTTGAAATGTTATAAATTATAAGAATATATTATTTGCCTTGAGTTTCTCGAGATGCTTGTTTAGTTATAATCCCAGCATGTATAATAACATCTAAAGTTAACCACTTTCCCAGGCAGCTGTGAACAAATTCATGTACTCAAATGAATTTATCCGTCCATTGGGCACAAATTGAGAAGAAACAAATTTCCCAAGCATGAACATATTTGCCCAAAGCTGTAATTATAGATTATATTCCTAATTCTTCTCACCAGAGCATCAAACGTGGGCTTGTACTTGAGGAGTGACATTGTCAACGTATTGTGGGATTTTAACCTCTGAAAAAGACACGAAATGATTGATCGAGATAGTACCACTTCAAGCCGTAAAGTCAAATGGAGAAGTGCGGGATCCAAACAAAGAGTGTAAATTATATAGAAGAAGCTCTAAAATCTAAATGTATGTAAGAGTTGCCTAACAAAATTTCTTAGAAGAGGCCATTCATTAGTGAACAATTCATAACCCAAAATTGCCCCCATAAAGTATCTCATTCCTTCGTTCTCAGCCTTTTTGCCACACTCTGCAACAACTATCTCAGCCTTTTGGTTTTTAGGTATCCAATTTACAAGTTTTTGTGTGTATACAAAGACATATAAGAAGAATAAGAGGGACAAAAGAAGAGCAATAAAACCTATATGTGTGCATGAATTATATCAACTCGACCATGTGGAGTTAATTTCAGTAAAAGAAAATCATATCCTTGAGTGTTCATTACTTGAATTTGCATTTTCATTTGCAGTTTAACTATGTAAGCTTTAAGAAATCCCAATTAAATCATTAACTCCAGATGAAGAATAACTCCAAATAAAGAATCAAACTAGGTAATGTGATATGGAGCCAAATTTAAAGAGGTACAAATTGCAAAAGATGAAAGCAGTGACATTCAACAACTAATTGATCAGCCATAAATTAACAATTCTAAATGCTTTAAAGAGGTACAAATTGCAAAAGATGAAAGCAGTGACATTCAACAACTAATAGATCAGCCATAAATTCACAATTCTAAATGCAGGAGTCATTGATTAGTCACAATTTCACAAATATTAGCATTAACAAAAGTGAATGATCTACCAATTTCAATTCATAAAGCAAGTCAGTACAATTGGAAGCCATGAAAATCATAACACGGAGAACAAAAATATACAAATGAGTGATGAGACCCATATCAATCTTGACGAAGAACTTGCAAGAAAATATAAATAATGAAGCAGTCTAAGATAAAATCTCAATGTCAAGTCTCAAAAACATTACACATAAGCAATAAACTATGTATGTTGTGTATTCACGAGCCATGTACACCGAATTAAACAAATGAAGTGTTAGGAGAAGATTTAATATTTCAAGGAATTATGAAGGAATTACCAGTAGAACTGGGTTGAATCATTGTCCAAAGAAACATATGAATGGCATTGAATGTAGTTTACTTAACAAATAATGTTGTGGTAATATAATTACCCTTATAATAAAGGAAAATTTACAAAATAAACCCTACGTGTATTTACAATTTACATATTTACGATTTGCATAACATATTTTGTAAATTTATATTTTACATATAGTGTATTTTACTTATTGATACATTTATCAGAGAAAAAATAGAAATTTACAAATGGCTAAATATATTCACATTACGTTTTTTTATAAGTGTACCAGATTTATATTGCATAAAAAATCTATAATTTTTATTTATTATTACTGTTATACCTCATTTGAGTAGACGAAAGGACGTCTAGCTTAGATACCTCAATTAAATAAAGATTGTACACTTCGCTTAAACCTGAAACCTTCTCCCGCAAATAGGCGAAAGCAAAGAATTTATAAATTGATCATTTAATCATTAAAGTCTAAGCTTGATGTATGCTATTTTAACCTTCGCCGTTTGGGAGCTTCCGTTCGTCGAAGGATATGAACCAAGATCTCGCGCTACTTGTCGATGCTAAATGAAAAGAATATCCTTGGGACCATTGTGTGAATCTCCACGTGGCCAAATCAGTTACAACTAAAACTCATGTGAGAATAACAACTAAATTTGGAGAAAATGATGGCCGAGCCAATGACCTTCTGCCACGTGTTGTAGAATTCTTTAGAATTGAGAGCCTTCCAATTAGAGGGCAACATGTGGTAGAAAATGAGAAAAGACAAAAGGATCCTAAGCCTTGCAACACCTATAAATAACTGGAATTAAATCAAATGAAGGGAGAATAATTGAAATCCTTAGCTAAATTCTTGCTCTTTTAACTCTTAATCTTCGGAAGGCTTTCCATAGGAGGATTAAGTTAATTATTTCAGTAAGGAGGTGGTTGAAGATTTGTTGGCTTCTTTTTTAGTGGTCGACAAATTGGCGCCATTTGTGGGAATCTGCACAATTCTCCACGAAATTTAAACTACAGGAGAAAGTTTTCGAGTATTTATAGAAAGTCTAGAAGTCTTACTGAAAAAATGGCTGATTTGGAGGGAAAAATAGGTGAGAATGAATTGGAGAGGCAAATTGAGCTTCCAGAGGATAGTGACTTCAATCCCAAAAGATAGAGAGAGGAGATCACAGAAATTGTCCTGAGTGAAGGAGGAGAAATGCTTAGAAAAAAGAGAAATAGGCGACACAAGAAGATGCCATAGCACAAACAATGTCTAATTTGGCAGAGCAAGTCCAAATGTTGGTCCACAAGAAAAGAGCAAGGGTAACTATGTCAAGCGGTGGAATCATTGATGAAGAAAAGGTTAGAGTAGAAGCTAGAGCACCAGCAGCGAGTCATTTCTATCCTTACAGCGAGTCATTTTCCATCCTCATAGAGCTCTTTCCCTTTGTCGGAATCCTTGAAGTTGAGCAATTTCTTCTGAAGATCCTCAACCTCAGAAGTTAAGCTGACGAAAGTCCAACCTTGCGTTTCAACTATTTGGGTGAAGAGGCCCAATTCTTCATACTTCAGAACCAACCCTTCCTCCCAAGACTTCCGCTTAACATAAACATGTTCAACTCATCTTGTTTCTCTCCAAGCTACTTCCGAAGTTTTTTTCGTTTGCATTAGCAGCAGCCCTTGAAGTTTTAAGATCCTTCATCAGCCGACGGATATTAGTGCGAAGCCTCTCAGCTTCGAAATCTTTCTTGGCTAACTCCAGCTCATTCTCCAACTTCTCAATTGCCTTCTCTCGTTGAGCAACCTCCTCCTCCAACTTCGCCACCTGGGCTACACTGATCTCAAGTTCCCTGTTATGGTCTTGCATAAGGACCAGTGCGCGCGACATATGGCCCTCAACCAACACTCCCCTCTGGCAAGTTGTCATGGTCTCAGACCAACTCTCTCAAGCTTGGTTAAAGAATCGGAAGATGGAGTCAGATTCTCTCGCTACGAAACTGAGCAGAGGAGTTAACCAAGAATCACGAAGCTTCTCTTTTTGACTAACGAAGAGTTCACTTAAAGGAGGAGACTTTGGAGACGAAGAGCGCAACCTCTTTCCAACAAGATCATCAGTACTTTCCACCGCACTCTGCTTGTTACTTGGCGAAGGCTTTGAATTGCTTGGTCGGGAGGATGATGGAAGAAAAGACGAAGTTTTCTACTTTGGAGGAGGATCTTCACATTTGCCTTTTCCTTTCTCCTCAACTTTGGGGACATTGGTTCTCCCTGGCTGAGGAGAAGGCTCCTTGATCACGACCCCTTTCACCAGAGGAGGAGTCTTCGTTTTTACTGAAATATTTGTTTGTACTGTCTTCAGGAGAACCTTGACCCCCGAAGAAGAATTCTTCTTTGGCTTGTTGAAATTGATCTTGGGAAGAGTCATTTCAAGGCCGGCGTTGTAAAAATTAGTATTCCCAGGTCGTAGAAGAACTTTATTCTCTCTCGAGAGGTTCGGGTTGTCAAATAGAGGCCCTCCAATTCTAGTGAAAAGCCTAGAGATCTGATCTTCAGAAAAGCGAGGCCCCCTATCTCTGCTTGGAAAATAAAAACAATCAAAGTCAACGCTCAAAAGCAAAACGAACTGAAAATGACAATAGTAGAATTAATAAGAGAATTACGAAGCTCGCCATAGAAGCGAGGCCTAAAACTTTGAGATTTTGGGTCTGATGGTTGGAACTCTCAATTCCCTCTGACAAAGAAAAATGATTCCTTCCAACCTTTAACTTTATTCGAGGTCTCCACCAGTTTTGGGTTCGACTTGGAACTAGGGGTAAGATAGTAATATCCTGACTGAGGGTTTTTTTTATCAGCTTGAACAAAATGATAGAAGAAGCAAAATATATTCGAAGTAATCTCCCCATCTAACCTGGCTTTCTTCCATAAAAGGAAAAAACCCTCCATCACCGCCCATTAGTTCGGACCTAATTAGGTAGGAGCAAGCCTAAATTCACTCAGAAGGTTGCGAAAGAAAACGTGAAAGGGCAAACGAAGGCCAGACTCCATAGAAAGAGAATGATTGGCAACACACCCAAGGAGAAGCATGTCTGCTGTTTGGTATGAACCAGGAAGAATAAGCTTTATGTCATTAGGGACATTATATAGGTCATGGACGTTAGCGAGTTCTTCGTTCATTTTAATGGACGAAAAAATCTCGCAGGCTTGGTAAATCTCATGAGTAGGCTCCTCTGCCCTTTCATCCAATCCTGTCCCACTGTCGTCCTCACCTTGTGAAATTGGTTGGTCGACTAACTTGAACTTAGGAACCTTCGAAGCCCCACCACCCATCCTCATACGGTCGAGGTCTTCCTTAGTAAGGACTTCATCGCAAGGCCCTACCCCCATGTTTGGCAATACATTAAGAGCTGAAACTTCTACAGAGGAAGAAGAATACTCAAACGAAAGCTTTATCTTTAGAAACTCCCACCCCACTATCAGGATTCTGAGAATCTGTTTGGGACGACATTTTCTTTGTCAAATCACAAGGAAAAAGTAGAAAATAAAAAAGAAATATACTTAGAATAAAGACGATAAGGCGAGGTAAACTCAGGCGAAAACACCACCAAGGAAAAGAAAAAAGTTGGAAGAAAATGATTTATCTAAAAGCGTGAAAAGAATGCAAGAAGTAGGGAAATCTTTTCAAAAGGGCCTGGTCTCTTATTTATAGCTTCTGTAAAGCAAGTAAGGCCGTCAGATCAGCCAAGATTTTATCTCGAACCGTTAAAACATCTGATCAATCCTGACCATCGAAGTTAAAAGGGCAGCAAAAAACATTTCAAATGGACGCTCAAGATATCTCACGCATTATACATGCGCGCTCACATGTGTAAAGAGCAGTCATCGGTTAAAAAGATGACGGTTGTAATCATGACATCGACTCTTCCTAAGGCACACGCTAACATTGTGCAATCATTGCGTACAATTAATGCCTCCACGTCAACTCCCAATGGGGAGCAGACACGCGTCCCACTACCTTTACAACAAAAATGTCTTTGTTTGTCATGTATAAAGCTTCGTCTTTATTGAAGTCCTTAGCCCAATATGAATATTGACTCAGACTTTGGGGACTATTATTGCTACACCTCGTTCATACATATGGGTACATATGGGTAAACCCTGTTGTGATCAGGGCTTCGCCAAGATCCTATTGAATATGGGTACTTGAAGAGGCACCCGTAGCTGGTGACGGTCTACATGCCCATTAAATAGTGATTCATAAAGAGCTTTATTTAATACACAATGTTTCCCTCATATCCCTTCCCAACGGTTCAGATCCTGCCCCTATATAAACTCTAGAAATCTTTCATTTCTATTTTTTTTCTTTTCTTCAAACATCATGTTTTGATGGCCAATGATACCTTCACAAATACTCCCGTTTTAAACTTGTCACTTCATGAAAGATTTTTTAATTCATCTCCAGGTGTACAGTAAAAATCTTTTAAGAGTGACAAGTTCGAAACTGGAATATAATCATTGGCGAAGATGGAATTCATCATGTTAACGTAATTGCTCTTAAGCTTTCAAGAGTGACAAGTTCGGAACTGCAGTATAATCATTGCTGCCTCGCCTACACTATTGTCAGAACTGAAAGAATAAGTGCAAATCGCATTCCTTCGCGAATCTATCCTTTATAATGAGCGAAGGATTGAAGCGACGTCAAGAGCAGCTTTTACTTTCATGTTAAACTTGTGTATAAAGCGTAAAGGAAGAAGTTCAAGCAAAGACTCTAAGCCCTTAGACTAAGATTCTAAACTTCGGTCTCAACTTTAAGTCCTTAGCCCAATATGAATATTGACTCAAAATTCAGGGACTATTGTTGTACCTCGTTTAAGTAGACGAAGGACGTCTAGCTTAGACACCTCAATTAAATAAAGATTGCACACCTTGTTTAAACCTGAAACCTTCCACCCGCAAATAGGCGAAGGCAAAGAATTTATAAATTGATCATTTAATCATTAAAGTCTAACCTTGATGTACACTGTTTTAACCTTCGCCGTTCGGGAGCTTGTGTTCGTCGAAGGATACGAACCAAGATCTCACGCTACTTGCCTAAGCTAAATGAAAAGAATATCCCTGGGACCATTGTGTGAATCTCTACGTGGCCAAATCAGTTACAACTAAAATACATATGAGAATAACAACCAAATTTGGAGAAAATGATGGCCAGCCAATGACCTTCTGTCACATGTCGTAGAATCCTCTAAACTTGAGAGCCTCCCAATTAGATGGCAACATGTGGCAGAAAAGGAGAAAAGACAAAAGGACCATAAGCCTTGCAACACCTATAAATAACTAAAATTAAATCAAATGAAGGGAGAACAATCGAAAACCTTTGCCAAATTCTTGCTCTTTTAACTCTTAATCATCGGACGGCTTTCCATAGGAGGATTAAGTTAATTATTTTAGCAAGTAGGTGGTCGAAGATTTGTTGGCTTTTATTTAGTGGTCAACAATTACACTTATGTCTCCAACTTTTTTTTTTTTTTTTTTGCATTCTTATCATCAACTTTATATTAATTAGCACGTCTTGTTTTTTATAATAGTTTTTGTCCAAAAATCCCATAGAGTGAAAAGATTCATTTGACTCTCGTATTTTTAAATAAGCTAATAAATAAATAAATATAAAATTATGACTAAATATTTGTCTATCATTTTAAAGCACGCTAATAGAATTTTTAGACAAAAATTGTAACTATGACGAGATGTTCTAATTAATGAACGATTAAAAATGAGAATGGAATGTAATAAAAGTTAGGGACATAAATATTACAATCAATAAATTTTAAAGACTTTTAATGAAATTAAAATATAGTGTGAAAAAATATGGTGTCAATATAACCGTTCTTTACAAATTTGTCATTATAGGTAGCCAATAGACCAAAATGTCCTAATTGTAAATAATAAAAATAACCAATAAATATTACACTACGTAACACTTTACATACCATTTGATTATTCTTCAAAATTTTAATTTTTATTGTTCTTTCATCCAAAAATTAATTCATTTTCACGCTTATATTTATCTTTTTCATAAATTAACTTTTTATCAATTAAAAAAATCTTGACTACACTATTAAAATGACAATTTTTTTAACCCAAAATTGATTTTAATCAACAATATTTATATATGTATTCTCTTTTTAATGTTTTCTCATAAAACAAAAGAGGAACATTTGTGCAAATGGTCCTTAACCTTTATCTTTAGTGCGAAAATGGTTCCTAACTTTTGTTTTTTAACACAACAGTCCCTAATCTATATATTTTGGTGTGCAATTGGTCCGTATTTGATTAAAATGACAAAAATATCCTTATTTTCAATTAAAGAAAGTTGCAATTGGATTTATAATCTTTGTAAAATGTGCAAATATGTCCGATACATTTATTAAATAATATTTAATTTAACATATTAAATATACCACTATAATCGTGCCAGTTAAATTTTTCATAAAAGAAAAATGTAAAATTATTGTACTTTAGGTATATGTAATGGAAAATTGGCACAAATGGTCCCTAACCTTTGTTCTTAGTGCAGAAATCGTCCATAACATTTATTTTTTAACACAATAGTCCATAACCTATGTGTTTTTGTGTGTAATTGACCCTTATTTGATAAAAATGACAAAAATACCCTTGATTTTAATTAAAGAAAGTTGCAATTGGATTTCTAACCTTTGTAAAATGTGCAAATAGGTCCTATATATTTATTAAATAATATTTAATTTAGCATATTAAATGTATCACTATAATCGTGTCAGTTTTTTAAAAGAAAAATATAAAATTATTGCACTTGTAATTGCTATGTAATGTGAAAAACTTGAAGAAAAATTAAGTTAAATAAATAAAGAAATGACGTATATAAATTTATGACATTGAACCAATCTTATTATGTTTTTTAATATAAAAATACTAACAAAATTAATTTACACATTATGTATTCGTTATTTTTAAACGATAAATTAAAATATGAAGAATACAATTTAAGCTCTAATATTTGTAGTTAATAAACAAATATCTTAATTAAATAAAAATATTTGACCATAAAGTTTGTGACAAAGTTATTTTTCTTTTAATATTGTAAAGATAAAATTAAATTTTGAATTTTAAATAATATGATTATTTAATAATAATTTTTTTTTTTGTTAACACGTTCGTTAATAATTATGAACTTAAATTTTAGTTATTTTATAATAGTTCGTAAAATATACAAAATAATTTAGTATATTATCAATTTGTTAGTTTCTTTTATTTATTTTTTTTATAAAAAATAAAAGTATTGGACCCATTTGAACTTTTTGTAAAGGTTAATAATCCAATTGAAAATTTATCTAATTAAAAATAAGGGTATATTTGTCTTTTTAATCAAATAAGGACCAATTGTACACTAAAACACATAGCTTAGGGACTTATGTGCCAAAAAATAAAAGTTAGGATCATATTCGCTCTGAGGGAAAATGTTAGGGACTATTTGTGCTAATTTTCCATATGTAATTGCTATGTAATGTGAAAAACTTGAATAAAAATTAAGTTAAATAAATAACAAAATGACGTATATAAATTTATGACATTAAACCAATCTTATTACATTTTTTAATATAAAAATACTAACAAAAATTAATTTGAACGATAAATATGAAGAATACAATTTAAGCTCTAATATTTGTAGTTAATAAACGAATAACTCAATTAAATAAAAATATTTGAGCATCAAGTTTGTGACAAAGTTATTTTTCTTTTTATGTTGTAACGATAAAATTTAAATTTAAATTTTAAATAATATGATTACTTAATAATAATAATAATAATAATAATAATAATAATAATAATAATAATAATAATAATAATAATAATAATAATAATAATAATAATAATAATATAATTTTATTTAACACGTTTGTTAATAATTATGAGCTTAAATTTTAGTTATTTTATAGTTCGTAAAATATACAAAATAATTTAGTATATTATCAATTTGTTAGTTTCTTTTAATTTTTTGTAAAAAATAAAAGTATTTGACACATTTGAACTTTTTGTAAATATTAATAATTCAATTGAAAATTTATCTAATTAAAAATAAGGGTATATTTGTCTTTTTAATCAAATAAGGACCAATTGCACACCAAAACATGTAGGTTAGGGATTTATGTGCTAAAAAATAAAGGTTATTGACTATTTCTGCACTGAAGGCAAAGGTTAAGGACCATTTGTGCCAATTTCCCAACCGACTAAGAAAAAGAACATAAAAAATAGAAACCGAAAGATTATGTATGAATTCTTGAAAATTGGTTAAATTGTAAAATGGTATGAAGCTATAACATTCTATTTTAAATAAATAAGAAATTCATTTTAAGCTGCAAGATTATATATAATTTAACTTGATTCTTTTTTCTTTTCTTTTTTAATTCATTGAAACACAAATTATTTATTAAATGATGACAACGAATAATTTCTATTTCTATATTTCAGATTATTAAAAAAAGTTTTTGCTATATTTTCCAACACATTTTAATTTATTAAAATTTATTTTCTACATTTTCAAGTGGTATTTTATTCAAAAAAATAATAATTAGGATAGTAAACTTGTAACCCTCGTGCTAAATAAGACAATCTTTTAACAAAATTAACACATTTAATAAAACTAGTGATTGCACATGCGTTGCACGTGGTAGAATAATAATTTTGACACTAATTAATGATGTAGAATGGATACCACTGTTTATATGAATTATGAGGTGCAATATATGAAGAATTACTAATGTATTGATGGAAATGAATTATCATGTTTGTAAGATTTAATTGTTAAGATACGATATCTAATATTTTCCAAAAACTAATTAAGATGAAATATTACAATATAGTTACATTAAATAATATGAAAACGTGATCGTGGTTGCCCGGTTGGTAGTAAATATATTTAGCCAAAAAAATAATATCATTATCAGGACCATTGTAGTAGATATAGAGTCAAATTAAAAATACAATAAAGTTGGAATTAAATGGAGATCTTTTATGTTTGAATCATTGTTCCTTCTGAATCACATAACTTGTCCATGCACCTTAAATGTTAACACATATGTATCGATCAATTCAAAGATGCACGTGTTGCCAATCTTGATATTTTTTGTTACTACAATAATCAGCTCATCCCATTGTTAAAGAGCGTACAATGCCATGTGGTCTTGTGTTCGTTGCACCATCAGACTATATTTGGTCAGATAAATTCTAGATTTGAACTTTATTTAGAGATCTTGGTAAGTGTGTTCTCGCAAATATACCTGACACGTACTACAAATTCATAAACAAAAATATGTGTAGGACATAGATTGTGGGGGATAACATTTAGTAAATAGTGTATATACATATGATAGAAAAATTAGGTTGTTTCAAAGAGTTGAAAAGTTTACCATTATTTTAGAATTTTTAGAGCAAAGCAGACACGTGATAAGGAAAATTAAAAACTTACTATCTTTCTGCAATCTTGATTCCATTTTAATTTGGAATGAAGGATAGGTTGAAGAATAAGTTTATGCTTCGTCCGAAGGTTATGGCTGTCGTACTTCAGTCATTGAATGATCAAATATCATAACCTTGAAGGTGAAAATTCTCTTGTATTTGAAGACATGAAAATACGCATCTCTAAGCGAGTGGTGGTTAAAAAAATCGACCCATCCTTTGGCAAGAAATACCTTGTCATCTTCTCCCTACAGTTCAATATTCCAGACCAAGCGACTTGACAAATTGTATATTAAAGGTTTAAAGAGAATGAAATGAATTGACAAAGTAAGACACGATTAAAATGTACCAATCGAACGTCATGATTGTGTAAGCGTATAATAGGTTGGAAATGTTGGCAACTGGCACGAGAATTAGCCAAAAAATAATTTTTTTTTTTAATTCAATAAAACCAGGATCTTTGCTAGGTGTTCACGTATTTATTATAATTAAAATACTAATGGATTAGTACCTGAATCGATAAACGATATTAGTCTAGATCTGATTCACGAACTTGGTGCTCCCAACGTTCAAGTTTTCTATGGTATTCTCCAAGTCTAGATTACACCGGCGTGTGAGCACCTTTTTAATTAAATCAAAAATTAATTTCTGGACTAGTCAAAACTAAAAAACTAAGAAACTAAAATTCGAGTCAAATCAAAGACTTCAAAATTTTCTCTCTTCTTTTTCTTGACTGAATGAATTGGAATTAATTTACATCACATGCAATGTGATATAAATATAACAAGCATCCCGATTGTAACCAATGACAAGAGTCCTGATTGCAAACAATGAAAAGACATCCAAGTCCAATTAGCTTAGGATTGATTTAATTACACATGTAATCCCTGAACTTATATCACAATTACAATCAAGTCTAAAACTTTATTAGTAACTGTGATTAAGTCCAAATCTTTATAGAGCTACCACACGACCTGTTCGGACATATATTTTCCAAGCTCCAATAATTAGATTCTGTCTAGTCGACCCTAGACCCCTCAATCTAATTATTAGTCTTTTGCTTTTTCCACTAAAGGCAAGAGACTGAACTCTCGGAATATATAAAATTACAAAAGCTCTAATACTTTCCTCTGACCTACTATATATATATATATATATATTTTCATCTCTGTCTGAGATTCGATAATTAGGTATGAGCATAAATGACCATTTTGCCTTTTTAATTATTCTCACTAACTTTAAGTTACATTTTCTTCAACGGTCCTGTGAACTAATTCACAGATGTCGAAGTTTAGCCGTCGCTAAACACTGAACTCAGATTTATAACCGTTCAACAGAAAATACTTAAGTTGTCACTTGACTCATTTTTCAGGGCGACAGTTCCCGACACGAATTCGTGTTCTCTGCTTCGCCCATTCTCAAGCTCCCAACTCACCGAGATATTTGATCAACTAAATTGATCTCACCCATTGGTGAATTAAAGAACTATCAAACTAACGAAAAGATATACACAATCATGTCAATGGATTTAGATGAAATATCCGGTGATCAAGTGGAATTTAATTATTCGCACGGTCATGCTATATAATTAAATTCGACACATGGTCCGTTCAATACACTCCAAGTGTACTAGTGTCACCATTAATCCATTTCTGTGATAAGGACAAATCGCAAACCCGAATGATTAAATAGTCAACACTACAACCTACTGGTACAAGGCGCCAACCCTTATATATTAGTTGTGAACAATTTTATTGATGATTAAAATATAAGTTGCGTCACACTATACTTCTCAACGCAAGCATCCAATTTATATTATCACAAGTGATGATTGTCACTTTATTTACATACTCAATATTAAACAAATGCAATAATAATAAATGAATGCAAACCAAAGTTTTATTCAATATAAAATTGTCATTTCATCACAGCAAAATTATACTATTTGGGCATACAACCCAACAGAAAAAATCTTTGCTCATTGGTCGATGATTTTCGTCTCCTATTGTGTCTCTAGCTGCACTATTTGTATAGTACTTTTGTTATCAAAACGGAGTCATAAAATAAGGAATTGTGGTCTTTTAGATTGAATGAACTTAACTTTTTCAGGCCATGTGAGTTATGTTCTCATCAGATTTGGATTCATGTCAATTGGAGCTCTGACTAAAAATTCTTGGTCGTTGTTGGGCAAATATTCACTCAATTCTCATAATGGAAAATGTGATTATAAAATGAATTAATTTGGATAAACTAATTTAGATCTTAAAGTTAACACGTATATATTATCCCAATGGAAAATCTATTCTCCTAATGGTAAATCAATTCTCCTAACGGCAAATTCATTCTTCACAATTAATTATTGAAAATAAGATATATTTTTTAAAACATCAATTATCTCTATCTAGAATCTAAACATTATATAATATCGAATTCGTATTTGTACAACATTAATGGAACATCAATTTCGGCACTACAAATAATCAATTATTTAATGCAATGAAGGCAAGTTCAATATAAAAGATTGAAATGTAAGGCTTAATTTTGGTATTATATGTGTTGCACAATTAAAAATCAAATGATGTTTACAAGTTATGTTTTGGAATAGAAGTGGAAATTGAGTAGCTAGAATTGCCACAAAGTTGTGATAATCACATGTGATCAATTGTTTGGAAATTTCACATTTTATTTATAAGAAAGAGAGACAAATATAATCATTTTGGTATAACAATTGATTTGTAATTTAACAGTATTTTGTATGAATTGGATTGGTAAGTATATTCCAAAAACGAAGGATGAAAATACAGATATGTCATCATTTTTTTTGGCCAAAATCTATAGCAAAACAATTAATTAGTGGTAGAGACAAAACTGATGAAGTACTTAATTCGATAACTTGGGGAAGTTAGATAATGAAACAACAATAGACATTGTTGAAGCATATATGTCATCATTTTGGTACCCAGAAAATATAGCAAAACAATGATGTAGAGGTCCAGACATAACTGATTAAGTAGTTAATTCAGTAACTTGGAAAAGTTAGATAATGAAACAGCATTAGACTATGGTTCAATTTAATGTGCACTCTGCCTTCACTATGGTTATCAAGAATTTAAATGAACAGTTTGGTATTTCAACACTCCAAAAAGGAAAAAAAAAAAAAGATCTAATTACAATAAGATGACCTAATGTTGTGAACTAATCAAAGAAATTGACTGGAGATCCGCCTTGTGCAATGACAACCGTGTAGGCACCTAGAACTAGGTGTGGCTAATCGATTGTGGTTGCAGCATCGGGATAAACTTCGAAGGAACGTCCGGTGCTGAAAATAGATGTTGTTGAGATTTCCTTGAGCATCTGCAATGACCTAATTGAAGGGATTAAAAAATACCACCGTTTTGGAGTTATGATAAATAGTCTTGTTTATTTATGGAGTGGGTTCTTTAAGTTTTTTGATTTTGTTATTTTGTTAACCGATTGTATTATCGGGTTTTATTATGGTACGTTTATATTGAAACAATTTAAAAAGGGTAATTATATTCACACCACATCTTTTATTTGTTGTGCTACATTTTAATTACACTTAAGATTCTCAATCTTTGCTCAATGTAGCACTCATATTCTCAATATTTTTTTTGTCGCATTCTTATCATTGACTTTCTATTAATTAGCATACTTTATCTTTAATAACAGTTTTCGTCTAAAAAGTCTGTTGGAAGGGCGTAGAATAACTTATTTGCCCATCATATTTAAATAATAATAATAATAATTACAAAAGTGGACAAAATATTTTTTTCTTTATTTCAAGGCACACAAACAGAATATTTTGACAGGAACCATCATTAAGGATGTGATATATTAATTAATAGAAGTTGAAGATAAGAATTCGATGAAAAATAAGTTAGAGACATAAATGCTATAATGAACAAATATTGAGGACTTTAAGAGAAATTAAAATGTGACGTGACAAATAAAAATTGTGGTGCAAATATAACTATCCTTTTGAAAATTCTTTTTTTTTTTTTTTTTTGGGTAAATTGATTACATTAGTCATTTATTATATAAATGTATGAGAAAATCATGATAAACTTTGAGGTCGCAAAAGGAAAACTAAGTTAAGGCTTGTTCTTATATTTGATATTGTATCGTGAAATAAGTTAATGCTTTAAAAAAGATATATCGTCTTTGTTTGGGCTTTTTTCTAGCATGTCAACAACATTGTGACCACTATTTCATGAATATACTAAATGATGGCTCTCCGAAGTCAATGTTAGTATTGTACGTGTTGTGTGTGAAATATTGTTTTCTCTAACTTTTATTGTTTGTTGTATAAATAGTATACTAAATGATGGATGTCCGAAGTCAATGTTAGTATTGTACGTGTTGTGTGTGAAATATTGTTTTCTCTAATTGTTATTGTTGGTTGTATAATTAGTGTAATTAGTGGTCCAATTTGTAAGAAAAACAAAATGTGTTTGTCATAAACATGAAATTTACCAAGAACAATAATATATAGAACTGTTGTAAAATATGGAAAATAATATTGATGACCATATTTAGAGATTTCTTACCTAGTTTTACATGTATTTGAAACCTATATATATGGGTCCTTTATCATAATGAAAGACACAATTTTTCTCTATTCTCTTCTAATTTTCTCTCAACTTTTCTAGTTTTATAACATATAGTTTCATAACACGATATCAGCACGAAAGCTTGAATTTTTTTTTCACAAATTGCTCAAATCAAATTAAAAACTAAATCATTCAAAATCTCGTAGATAATAAAGAAAAAGAAAAAGGCAGCGTTACTCCGTGAAGAAAATCCAAACGGCAGCAAGTTGATAATAAAGAAAAAGAAAAAGGCAGTGTTACTTCGTGAAGAAAATCCAAACGGCAGCAAGTTTTTTTTTTTCTCCAAACGGTCAGTATCTCTTCCACTATTTCACAACTTGGAATCTTTAATTGAGCATTTTTTTTAGTCAAAGGTATCTACCATTATGTTTCTTTTGTTTATGTTTATATGAAAAGTATCTAACTTAAATCCCTTTGTAACAAATTGAGTAAACTCATGCATGACCTCACGGTATTTAATTCCACTAACAATAAAAGTATAGATATGAGAACTTTATAATTGCTTCAAATTGTCACTTGAGCAACCTTCTATTGCTTCCCTTCTCTCTTTTTTTTTTAAAAATCCTTTTCTTTTCCTCATAACAAATTTAATATACAACTTTATTCCATAAGAATATTATGTTGTATTTGATAACTTAAACATATAAATATTCTAAAATAATATTTTGTTGCTCCAGAAGAACAACAATATTATATTATATTAATATTCTAGTAGAATATTATTTGCTCCAAAAGAGCCTAATTTTATAAGATATAATATTTCATAAGAATATTATAATATTGCTTATGAAGAGCAATTCTTTACTTCAGAATAATGATTTGTTGTTGCACATGAAGAAGCACAATGTTATAATATTCTGACAAAATATTAGATGCTCCTAAAGAGCATAACATTACAATTTAAATATTCCAGAAGAATATTAATTGTTCATGAAAATATGACATTATAATTTTTAATATTCTAGAAGAATATTGAACAGTAATCGAAATAATATTTTATTGTGCTCTAGAAGAAGCACATGTCTTGAAGAATATCATATCACATAATTAAATTTTGATATAAATGAGTAATTAACCAACTAATGCTTATCCATGAAGGAAAGCATATAAATCATCTTATATTGACATTGATTAATGTAAATCATATAATTATACAATGTCTGATAGAAAATTAATTATATTTTCTTGTTCATTGTGTAGTTACTCAAATGGCGAATATCACAAAACTTGAATTTGTTGCACTTGACCTATCTAGCAAAAACTACTTGTCATGGATCCTCGATACTGAGATTCATCTTATCTCAAAGGGTGTGGGAGAGACAATAAAAGAAGGAAACATAGCATCCCTCCGTGGATTGCTTTTTTTCTTCGTTACCATCTCCACGATGGATTGAAAAGAGTATCTTACCGTAAAAGATCCAAAAATACTTTGAAAAAACTTGACTGAAAGGTTTGACCATCAGAGGACTATAGTCCTCCCCAAAGCCCGGTATGAATGGATGCACCTTCGCCTGCAAAACTTTAAAACAGTTAGTGAGTACAATTCTGAACTATTCAAAATAACTTCAAAACTAACTCTGTGTGGAGAAAAAATCACTGATGAAGATATGTTGGAAAAGACCTTCTCCACCTTCCATGCTTCCAATGTGATCCTTCAATAGCAATATCGTGAGCGTGGTTTTAAAAAATACTCAGAACTTATATCCTGCCAGCTAGTTGTTGAACAAAATAATGAACTATTGATGAAAAATCATGGACTACGTCCAACTGGTTCCACAGCATTGCCTAAAGCAAATGGTACTGCATTGCCTGAAGCCCATGCAATATTAAGCCATGGACGCGGACGCGGACGCGGACGTGGACGTGGACGTGGACGCGTGGGCGTGGGCGTGGGCGTGGGCGAGGACGTTGATTTGGACAAAATAATGGACATTATCAACTACAAGGTAACAGCTTTAAAAAGTACAAAATAAATGAAAATAACTCGTCCAAAAAGGAGCAAGAAGAAAATTGCTTTAGATGTGGAATGAAAGGACATTGGTCGCGTACCTGTCGTACGGAAAAACATCTTGTGGATTTCTACCAAAGATCAATCAAGGAAAAAGAAAAAGTGGAGACAAATTTTGCTAACTTTGATAGTCCAATTGATGTGACTCATCTAGACGTCTCTGATTTTTTTGCTGATCAAAATGGAAATATCAATTATTTGATCGAAAGAGGTGTGATAGGAAATATATACTAGTTTACTTTCAAGATAGTAGTATTTACTTTGAATTCAAAATTTTAGTTTGAAATAGGTTTCTTTAAAGTTTGAAACTTTAATTTGCATTGTTAAACCAATTCTTAGTTGATTGAAATGTTTCTTTATATTTAAACTTCTTTTTAGTTTTAAACTCATAATTTTAAAAGTATCTATTCGGTCATGTTTGTAGATTCATGATGAATTGTCAAGATATCTATTTAGCTGATAGTGCAACTACTCATACAATTCTTCAAGATAAAAAATATTTTTTGGACTTAACATTAGCAGAAAATAATGTTAATACGATATCTGGTACATCAAATATCGTTGAAGGCTCTAGAAGAGCTAGTATTATCTTACCAAATAATACGAAATTGCATATAAACGATGCACTTTATTCAAGCAAATCCAGAAGAAATTTGCTTAGTTTTAAAGATATCCGTAGCAATGGATACCATATTGAGACGATGCAAGAAAATGATCATGAATATATTTGCATAATTTCTTTTGTATCTGGCTAGAAGCGAGATAAAAGAAAACTCACTAGACTCCCATCCGACATGTATTATACATTCATAAAAACATTTGAATCAAACCATATCATGAACTCGAAGTTCGTTGAACCAAAAAGCTTTATAATTTGGCATGATCGACTTGGACATCCAGGAGCAATAATGATACGCCAAATAATTAATAACTCATATGGACATCTTCTAAAGAACCGTAAGATTCTTTTACCCAAGAATTATCCATGTCTTTGCTTGTTCACAAGGCAAGTTAGTCATTAGACCTTCTATTACGAAGGTTCGTGTTGAATCTCCAACTTATTTAGAAAGAATCCATGGAGATATATGTGGGTCGATACACCCACCATGTGGACCATTTCGTTATTTTATGGTATTAATTTATTCTTCTACTAGATGGTCACATGTCTGCTTACTTTCTACTAGACCAAATTAGAAAACTACGAGCTCAATTTCTCGAACTACTCAATCAAGACAATCCGTCTTGATAATGTTGGTGAATTTAGATCACAAACATTCAATGATTATTGTATGTCAATCGGGATTGTCATTGAACATTCAGTTGCTCATGTCCATACACAAAATGGTTTAGCAGAGTCGTTTATCAAACGTCTTCAATTGATTGCTAGGCCTTTACTTATGAAAACAAAACTACCAACATCTATTTGGGGTCATGCTATATTACATGCTGCATTATTAGTTCATATAAGATCAACTACTTATCATGAATACTCACCCTTACAACTTGCAGTTGGTCACGAACCTAATATTTCTCATCTACGAGTTTTTGGTTTATCTTTGTCCGAGTCCCAATTTCACCCTCACAACGTACAAAGATGGGTCTCCAACGAAGACTTGAAATTTATATTGGGTTTGACTCACCATCCATTATTAGGTATCTTGAACCTTTAACGGGTGATTTATTTACTGCACGTTTTGTAGACTGTCATTTTGATGAAATGACTTTTTCAACTTTGGGAGAGGAAAAACTACATCCTGAAAAACAAGGTAAAATTTATTGGAATGAAACAACTCTATTTCATTTTGATCCCCGTAGTAATCAATGTGAGCAAGAAGTTGAAAAATCATTCACTTACAAATAGTTGCAAGCCAATTACATGATGTATTCATTGATATAAGGAAAGTGACAAAGTCATATGTTCCAAAGAAAAATACTCCCAGAAAAATTGATGTCCTCAGAGGGACAATCTGCCATAGCAAATGAATCTCAAATACGCCAAAAGCGTGGTCGACTAGTTGATGCCAAAGACTCTATTCCTCAAAAAAAAAGGTACAAGAGAAAGCCCAACTAAAAACTTTTAATGAAACAATGGTAAAAACGATTGATCAATCAAAAACTGGTAATGTGATTCCTGAAGAACCACAAGTATCCGAAAATAATGAAATTTCAATAAATTATTTATTATCTCATAAATTATGGGAATGAAATAATATTGTTGTAGACAATATCTTCGCCTTTAATGTGGTACTATGTATCATGCAAAATGAGGATTTTGAACCACAATCTATTAAAGATTGTCAAAATAGAAATGATTGGCCAAAATGGAAAAAGTCATACAGGCGGAGTTGAATTCCTTAGAAAAATGCAAAGTATTTGGACCTGTAGTTCGAACTCCTGAAAATGTAATCCCCGTAGGATACAAATGGATCTTTGTAAGAAAAATGAATGAAAACAATGAAATTACGAGATACAAAGCCCGACTTATAGCCCAAGGCTTCTCACAAAGACTTGTGATTGATTATGAGGAAACATATTATCCCGTAATGAACACCATCACATTCAAATTTTTAATAAGTTTGACTGTGTCACAAAGGCTCGATATGTGTCTTATGGATGTAGTAACTGCATATCTGTATGGTTCACTTACATACACATGAAAATTCTTGAAGGATTTAAAGTGCCAGAAGCAAATGATTCATTCTCCGGAACAATATTCTCAATTAAATTGCAAAGATCATTATATGGATTAAAACAATCCGGACGAATGTGGTATAATCGCCTTAGCAAATATTTTTTGAAAGAAGGTTATAAAAACGACGATGTATGCCCTTGTGTTTTCATAAAGAAAACATATATTGGATTTGCAATTGTGGCGGTTTATGTTGATGATTTAAACTTTATAGGAACTCCTAAAGAGTTCAAAAAAACTGCAGATTATTTAAAAAATGAATTTGAGATGAAAGATTTGGGAAAAACCAAATTCTGTTTTGGATTGCAAATTGAACATTTCCCAGAAGGATTATTTGTTTATCAATCTTCTTAAACAGAAAAAGTTTTAAAGCATGTTTACATGGATAAAGCATATCCATTGACATCACCTATGGTTGTTCGATCACTTGAAGTGAAAAAGGATCTATTTCGCCCACTTGAAGATGGAGAAATAGCTATTGGACCTAAAATACCATACTTAAGTGCAATTGGTGTATTAACATATCTTGTAAATTGTACTCGACCAGGCATAACTTTTTCTGTAAATCTCCTTGCAAGATATAGCTCTGCACCTACTCAAAGACATTGGAATGGTGTTAAACACATTCTTCGTTACCTAAAAGGTACTGTTGACATGGGATTATTTTATTCACGAAAATTAAGATCGTCTTTAGTAGGATATGCAGATGTAAGTTATCTCTCCGATCCACATAAAGCTAAATCACAAACAGGATATGTGTTTACATGTGGTGGAATAGCTATATCATGGAGATCTGTGAAGCAAACTTTGACAGTAACATCTTCAAATCATTCTGAAATTATTGCAATGCACGAAGTAAGTCGAGAATGTGCATGGTTGAGAAACATGACACATCATTTTCAAGCATCATGCGGATTAGCTTCAACAAAAGATAATCCAACAATATTGTATGAAAACAATGCAGCTTGTATTACACAACTCAAATGAGGCTACATCAAAGGAGACAGGACAAAGCATATTTCTCCAAAATTCTTCTATACACACGAGCTTCAGAAGAACGGTGACATCGATATTCAACAAATTTGTTCAAGTTACAATTTGGCTGACTTATTCACAAAAGCATTGTCGACATCCACATTCAAGAAATTGGTGCATGAGATTGGGATGCGTCGACTCAAAGATCTTCAGTGATTAATATTAGAGGAGTAGCTGTACTCTTTTTCCTTAGTCTAGGTTTTGTCCTACTCGGTTTTCCTGACAAGGTTTTAATGAGCCAGCATTTTCTTAATACTCCAAAAACTTATACAATTAACTGTACTCTTTTTTTCTTTTTGTTTGATATTTTGTCCCACTGGATTTTTATCAAACAAAGTTTTTAACGAGACAGTTATTGTACTAATGGTCATCAAAGGGGGAGTGTTGTAAAATATGGAAAACAATATTGATGACCATATTTAGAGATTTCTTACCTAGTTTACATGTATTTGAAACCATATTTATATGGGTCCTTTATCATAATGAAAGACACAATTTTTCTTTATTCTCTTCTTTTTTTCTCAACTTTTCTAGTTTCATAACATCTAGTTTCATAATAAGAACGATTTTTTATTATTGGAGAATACATTTATTTGAGCGTGATAATAATAATACACAAAATTAGCGTTTAAAATTAATTGTAGCATACAACTCTTCTTCTATGTAGATTTTCAACCCTTGCAGTTTAGACTGGATCGTAAGGCTGTCATCTACCATATCCATGAGCTCGAGGTTCGTAGATTCAAAATTTTCTATGATTCCTGCCGTTTCAATTAAATACAAAATATTTCGTAAAACTATAAAAATGTGAATGAATTTATTATTACATTTATAATAATTGAATGACAAAGGTAGAGAGAGTAGTAAAACCTCCAGCTTGTCTAGTATTTCGATTAGAGCTTGTACTTTCAAAACAAATTGTGAATGCTAGATGTTTTAGGCTATTGAATATAGATTTTGTCAGAGATTAGAGAGAACAATTCTATAATGTATTGCTTCTTGGATCTGGATAACTTTTATAGATAGATTATACCTGACTATGTCATTCGTGTTGTAGTCTTCTTAGAATGCAATCCATGCAAAAAGTTCTTCTGTTTGTTCTAATGTTGTCTACCATTTTGATTTTCCTTTGTCGTTTCTGTGAAAGAAATGTTAAAGTGCATGGCAGATTTCAATCCTTCAATGTCTCTAGAAAATTCAAAGAGTGCGAAGCCCAAGTGTCTTCTATAGTCATATAGTGATTGAAAATTAATTATTTGATATCCTTGTCTTCTCCAATGTTGTTTGAGATTGATGTTGCAGTTTTCAACACGCATGTTATTCTCAATGCGTACTTGAATATTTGATACTATTACTATCCATGACTTCACAATCTTGTTGCCACTACTGTTGTTGGCCATCTTGAAATGTAAAAGAAAAAAGATAAGACAATAATGAAGTGTTATTATTAGAAATGTAAAAAGATGGAATTTATATTTAAAACGAACTAGGATCTATCTTTAAAACGAATTAAAATTTACAAAGGGTTGTTTGAAGAGGAAACAAATGATACTTACATAAGCTTGATTGTGAATATATTTATTGAATTTTGGTTGGAATGGACATAAAGCACTTGCAACATTTATATAGTGGAGTGTGTTTTGAAATTTGGTAGTGTGGTTTTGAATAAAATCATTATTTATAAAAAGAGGGAGTGATTTGTGGTATTGCAAGTTGGAATTGTATGCTTGCAGTTAGTGCATTTTTGTTCTTTAAGAATATGTAGAAAATAGTAAATTTGTGTCTCTTAGTAATTTGGCTCTTAGTGAACTATTAATGAGTAAGAGTACGTATTGTTAATTGTTGTAATAATTTGAGTTGCAATCTTAGTTACTTAGTATGTTGTTCGATGTGAGGAAAGAATATCCATTTTATAAGTTTTGTTTGTTTGTTTGTGTTTTAATATTTTACATTTTTGCCACAAATTATTTGTTGTATTTACCTGACAAAACTTGAAAATTTTAAGTAAATTTCGTCTAACAATATGAAGTATGGTTTATATTTTTTAATCTCGTATATAGATGTTGTATACATTACATACTAAACATGAAATATGGTGTATATTTTCAAATTTCGTATGAAGAATCTATGGATAAAAAATATTTCAAAATTCGTATAATAATAAACTACTATCTTTTATGGACATCATTGTTGGTGATAGTTGTTGAAGGTAATAGTTGAATGTTTATACATCATTTAAAATGAATCTTGTGATAGTTGTATGGTAGTAATAAACTACTAAACTTTTCTTGTACAATGAATTATATGTTGTTAGTGATAGTTGAATGTTATACATCATTTGAGGTGTTGGTAGTTCAATGTTTTGAACACAACAATAAGTATCTTGTGTACTATACAAATAACAAGATAATTTGTATTTTGTCAACACAAAAGATGTATACATGATAGCTGAATCACAAAATAAGCTATGCATTTTCAATGAACATACTTTTTGTTGCACACTTATATGATGACAAGATGACACACATGGATGCAAGATACAAAAAATTTTGGACTAAGACACAAGATTTAGGTTTGACCATGCTGAGCTTTGCTATTAAGATTCTATAGAAAGCACACGACTTTGTTCGGCGATGTTTGCAATGAGGCAAAAATCTTTAATATTTTGAGAGGCTACAACTGTCTTTGTTTTGGAGCATTCATGTTCTACATTTTGTTTACCGAATTTGGGATCTCTTGTTGATAACACAGTTAGATCATGCGATTTAGTGGAATCTTTGTTGATGCCTGGACAATTTGCACCTTTCATTTTGAACACGACGCTGCCATCTGAATTCTCTCTTGTATATATACCTTCATTTATGTCAAGTATTGCATCGAGCATAAAAATATAGAAAGCACACCACTTTATTCGGCGATGTCTTCAATGAGGCAAAAATCTTTAATATTTTTAGAGGCTACAACTGTCTTCTTTTGGAGCATTCATGTTCTACATTTTATTTGTCGGATTTGGGATCTCTTGTTGATAAACAGTTAGATCATGCGATTTAATGGAATCTTTGTTGATGCTTGGACAATTTGCACCCTTCACTTTGAACACAACACTGGCAGCTGAATTATCTCTTGCATCTATACTTGCGTTTATGTCAAGTATTGGATCAAGCATAAAGATAACATCATAATTCAGGCCTGCGGTTTTCCTGTTGTTGTTGACAGCCTCTAGATATAACATGTTCTCTTATGTGGTCGAAGTACGAATGTTGTTCAATATGTTTTCATTCTCCTGCGATATAAAATACATAGCATAGTTATTAATACTCTCAATTAGTGCAAAAAGTTGTAATCATATAATATAATTTTTTTTTTTTTTTGCATACTGATGTTGTCATTTCCATAAGCTTTCGTCTCGAGCACTATACGAAAGTTTCTACTGTCTCTCCGATCATATTTGCATTCATGCAGTCAGTGTAATCTTCTACTTGTACATGAACCTTTCCCTAAGTTGTTCGCATTCAAAAATTCATGTAATCAACTCTTATAGCAAAGTGAATGAATTAATAGTGTGTAGGCAAGAGACTCTATTTTATTCAATGAAATAATTGAAGAACAACTATAAGTAGTAATATCTTGTTGTTCATTTTGCAAATCAAACTTGGAGTAAATGCATTGTATTCTCTGTCGAAGCCATCACTTGACATCTTTTTACAATTACTACAACATATATACCAAAAAAAGGCTTATTTTTGTTGCTCACACGAACTTTTCCCTTCAGCCAAAAGAACTATTGATCTTTCTACAAGTACCAATTCAACAAACTCAATATCGGCATTATGCGACTAAGATCATTTTTTTATTACATGAAATCTTTAAAATGAATGATATATCTTAGTGAACAAATGAGGAAAATCTTGAATGTGAACAATCTTATCAACTAGTGGAAGAGATATTGGTGCTGACCTTGAGGTGAGATAAATTTTTCTTGATACCACATTTTCTAAAATTTCAAGATTGCCTTTGATTTTGTTTTTTCACATGTGAAGAGGTTGAAGATAAGATAGTAGTAAAGTTTTCTCTTTGTAGTGATACTACTAGAGTAATGAAAATTAAAAGTAAGTAAATGAAACAAAGATAAGAAGTGCAATTTATGATCCATATGTTCACAAAACTTACCAGGACTGCAAAGACTAAAGTTGTTTGAAAGAAGAAATAACATGGATTGAACTATTTCCCTTAATACATACCATCAGCCCTATAATATTTTGAGATAAATACAATAGTTACTAAAAATTTTGAGCACACTCTAGAATGTGAAGAACATCATACAGTTCACCGTTGAAAGATGATACCCTAACATTTATTGCAAGAATAACATGAGTTTTATTGAGCATAGTTGAGATAGTCATGCATTCGTTCAACACAAATTCATCCCATGCAGTCAAGAATGTTGTCTCAAATCTATTGGACATGCAAAATAAATACTTAGATGTATAATTAAATGGTGATCAGGAAACTGTGATGGGTACAATAGACGGTGTACTAACTTTTCTTTTATGAGTACAAGTTCTTATATGTAGGATTCTCTCTCATACTTTGTTTGGACAATCTTTTTTGGCAAAACATCTATCACGACACCTAAGATATCTGTTAGTTGAAATCAAATACTAAATCCTGTCTAGTATAGTTATGAGCTATTTATTTAATGTTAATGCTATGATATAAAAATATAATATGAGTAGAAGAATACCAATTTCACTCGTGTTGTCCATGTGGTGTTGTAGATTGTTGAAACACACAAGGTGATAAGTTGAAAATAGTAAATCGTGATGATCTTCATCAATAGGCTGCACTTTTGTCTTTTCATTTATTGTCCACTGGGTGGGTCCAACAGAATCCCTGTATTTTGTTATGTTAATTTCTTGATTGCATTTGATATCAGATATGTCTTCAACCATAAAAAGGTATTTTGGAATGCAGGAATTTCACTGTTGTAGATTATGCATTGTACTTTAGTCCTCTGATTTTGTAAATAGCTTGGATATGAGAAAAACATGCTTGATGAATGCACTTTAATGATATAACTGTGTACATTTTTGAAGACATGCATAACTGAAATAAAAGTGACAATATAATAAACCACATACAAAACATGTATGTAAAAGCAAGTCAAGTATTGAAAGTTATATCCACATGTAGATCGATAAGGACAAAATTTTGGTATCTTAATTCTTATCACGTGATGTTTTCGAACACATTTTTGTGCGACCACCACTTTGGATGTCCATTGTTCTTGTCGAATAACAATATCCTATATGAACTTGTATCTATTAGCCATCACAGCAGCTGCATGACATTATTTGGAAGCAGATGGTTTAGTAATTGTACGAAGTCATCGTCTTAACCAAAAGCAAGAGTCTTCCACATTAGTTTAAAAACTTCTTTTTTTCAGCACTTGGAATATCATCATCTATGTTTATAACAAGAGATAAACAAATGTAAACATAGATGAAGCATATGTACAGGCTTCATGGGTAGTCTGTGATTAGAAAATCTACTAAAAGCTTCAATAAGACTTGAGTGGATGAATGATAGTTTGTGGTAAATGAAGTTGGTATTTTTACAGTGCTAACATAATTGTCTAGATGAAGTTTGTCATGTAATTCTTCATTCCCTTGTATAGTTCTCATTAATCGATAAAAAGTGTAGAGAATTATGCTATATATAGCCAAAGTCAAAATGTAAGCTAAAGACCAAAATCTTAGATCGGTGGTTTTCTATGACATTTTAGATATTCGAGAATGAAGTTATTTGCATACATTTATTGGTAATATAATCCTACACAACAACTAATCTGCAACCTAAAAGAGTGGTTCATTTTCAATAACAAACATTTTTTCTATGAGTCATTATGTAGCATGGTCTAGAGATAATACAAATTTTCAACCATATGAATAAAAGACGGAATGCAGCAGCAAAATTGGACAAAAGAAAGTATGAGGAGTATTTAATATCTAATGTGAGGGTTAGAGAAAAAAATTGAAAAGGTATAGGATGAGTTTGAAGAATTAGAATTTTACGAATTGATCATGATTTGGTTTTATATAACATCACGTGAGATGTCACAAATGTTGTTTCTTTTGTCTTCTGTGAGCACATGGATATATATAACAATATTTATGTTGTTGCCTTGGTAATCAATGCCAACACTTGTTAGCCAGCACCAAATTAGCTGTATAGACGAATATTTAGCTTTCTATTTTATTCAAGTAAAGGGAGTGAGTAAATTTCAGATTACATTCTTCAATGTTCTTAAGCTAACTACAATGTAATGGAAAAAAAAAGAGTAGGATCAAAATATAAAAGAAATGTGTGTAACATTAAATGCTTTTGAATGTAAGACAACATCATAATATTGAATACGAATTTCACAAATGAAGCATAGAAAGTCCAATTAATCACAGTCACGGAAATTTCAACATGAATGAACACAAATTAATTGATTTGCGATGGTATTTTACCATATAATATATGTTTTCAGAATTTGATAAAATGAAAAATAACAAGAACAACCAGTATTTAGAAAAGTTGTGTAAACTAAAAAATAAAATATACACATAGCACTATTTATGCAAGCAACCAACTTTAAAACAATAGAAGAAGTACATACCTAGGAGTGAAAATAGACATAGAGAGAGAAAGCAATAACAAAGTGAGACTGAGAATAAGAAAAATGCACCCACTTAATTGATACCCCGACACCTACAATATATGTATATTTACTAGAAATATCACTTCTTCGCGTGGGAATCCAACTGTAGGATCTATGATAATGGGTTATCGAGATTTGAACTTTTGTTCCTAATGGATTTTTGATGGGTGAGGACGATGATCTGAGTTGCGGTGGTTATGATTTTAGGATTGAGGCAGTGAGTAGAGCAAGGAAAAGATCGTTTGAAGAAGAGTTTGGTTTGAGAGAGAGATTGAAGACGTAGAGATACATGGATGTATATATAATTTTTTCTTCCAGTATCGGGAAAACTTTATTCGATCGTGATAAAGATATATACACAAGACATGTACACTTAGTAATAATAAATAAACAGATCATTGCTATATAATATTGAAGAAACGTATGAATAGTGGTGACAGGACATAAAAGAACTCAAAATTAGGCTGATGTATTGTACCTTTGCATACAAATGAACTAAAAATATGAATTAGCCTTACAAATAATTACAAATAATAGAAGAAGAGTATGGGTGTCTGATAAAGTATGTTTCTTTGCTCAAGTGAAAGATAACTGGGTACGAAAGAGCAGAATTAGGTAAAGATAATCTGTATTTTTTCAGGAGTTTGTACATTTTCTGATTAGCTACATGTATAGGTGCCTGTACTACTCTGTAGATGATCTTGGAATTTAGCGATTTGGTGCGACTGATTTGTTGTTGGAGATCGGTGATAGAGCATTGCCTTAACAATAGAGACTGGTATGATGTTTGTATCGATGGTGAATTGTTTGAATTGAATGTGTCTAGTTACATGGAAATGGAGGAAGTGAGTCTAGTGTATTGGTATTGAAATGTCGGAAGCCCAATAAGAAGTTACAATTTTGGAATCCCAACAACAAGTCTATCTAATGGATGACCCAAAACATGAAAATGTATTTATTGTTTGGGGATTTTGATCATGTTAGTTTCAATTTTTTTGTCCGCTTCCAATTTGTGTAACGTTATTTCAAACCTTTGATATTGTAGTGCCTACTTCCCTATACAAGCATTTATTTAAAATACGATACCATTTAATAAACAAAATATTTCCTTAATTTATAGTAGTGCGAGGGTCAATGTTCATGCAATTTTATGATATTTTGGTTTTTATTTATTTATACCGGTTATACGTAGTTAATTTGGTTATTAACAATGTTAATATTTAATAAGATGGCCATGGCCGACATGATTTTAATGAAGAATCGTAGCTAAATGCATTGACTTACGTAGACCATAGAATTTAGGAATTGAAGCTATGATAATTTTGTAGTTTACCATCATCATCGCATTCATAGTTTGTGTCAAAAAATCTATTTGACAAGTGTGTGACATCCCATAACTAAAAAGAGGATGCTTGATATTTATATATGAGGATTATTACTTGAATAACAAATTATTGTTAGAACGTTCTAATACGTAGTCCTGTCAATAGGTGAATTGTAAATTATAGAAATTGGCACTAAGGACACAATCTCTACACAATTTATTATACCATCTATTTAATGAGATCTTAATAACCATTCATGTTGTACCTTTAATTCATAAATATAAAATGCAAATTGTCTAAGTTAAAATATTCTTTCCTACCATAATCATTCTACAAAACAAGTTCTCTAAAGAAATATAAATGACATCATGTTGTTATTCTAAATACAAAAAAGATAATGACAATTTCTTGACAAAATGAACTTGTTATAGTATATTTGTCGACACAAAACAGTTTTAATAATTATGGTTATGTTACCACATATATAAAAACCCCAAAAAGAACAGCACAAAAGTGTTGGTCATCAAAACAAAAGAGAGACAAATATTAAGACTAAAAATTTATCTTCTTAGAGTGACTTCTTTTAAGGAGGCATGTTGTCTTCTTTGCTAGAATTAATTACAATATTGAAAACTCTATTCCTGCTTGAACAAGGGAAGATGTTTGTGGCAGAAGGCATCCCATCTTCTTCATCTTGGCTACTGTCAGAATCTTTAAGGAAAAATAAGGTTTGTTAGCCTAGGATCCAATGCTTCTGTTTGTTGTACACTCTGGATTCAGAGGTTCATCTAGCTTAGTAACTGGATCAAACATAAAAACAATATCGTACTTAGCTTGGGTGCCTTCTGCATCATTTTCAATTGCTCTGATATATAAATATATATATATATATTTGTTCGTTGTCAATTGAAATACGGATGCCTTGTATAACACTTTGATTGTCCAGTGGTACACGATTGTAAACATAGTTAGCAATAATTTAATACAACATGTGATGTAGTTCATACGAATAAGTCTAGTTTTATTTACCATGGGCGTAAGTTTCATGAGTGTCACTTTTGTACATTACAAGAAAGCCTCTACGATTTTTCCCATTATAGTTGCATTAATACACCCCGTAAAATATTTGATCTGTATATAAGCCTTCACACTTCAGTAGTGTGCATGAAACTGCTATGGTTAAATAATATTATTTTAGTTTCATAATTCATAATAATGAAAAATGTACAAAATGTCAAAATGATGATATGTTTGAAGCAATGAAGCACAAATCACAATTTAGTTTTACCATGGTTTTCCTCTTGCACCGTCACATTTGTAGTACAAGCATTGATACATTTCATCATAGTCAACATGGGGCATTTTGTTACAGATGCTGCAGCACATGTACCAAAACGACTGCTGCAGAATTTTGATTTTTAAACTATCCATCAGCCATAAGAAATGTTGATTTTTCTGCAAGGATTGTGTGATTACAATAACTATAGTTATTATATGAATATGGATATTGAGGAGGACATTAGGAAAGTTAGAGCAATAATATACCTCAGATAACAACACTAGAATGTCTTTGATCTAACATATTTTGTGCTTTGTGGGAGGACAAACCTTCACGACATTGATGATTCAAGATAACTTTTTTGAGAAACTATCTCGTCTAATCGTTCTATATTATCAACAACACTGGTACATTGTAATTAAATAGAAACATTACCATAAAGAAAAAGACCAATTCTATTGAAGATTATAGTAGATGTTTAATGAATGGATCAACAAGAATGCAAGCACACATAGATGAGAAGTAAAATATGGGAGGCCTACCATATTTTCAAGTGATGAACCCCTTCAAACGAATGATTGATGAGGATGGAGCTATAACTCTTTGTTGATATTGCTATCCCTATAACAATTGCCATTACACATGCTCTTGCTATGTTATTACAATACATTGTGTAACGTCCCGATTTTCTCAACCCGGAGGTCACTAAAATAATCTCTAAAATAAATGTGAAGACTCCAAATAATGTTTTCCGTGCCCTTGATGGGTTTTAAAAATATAACTTTTGCGGAAAATAACAAATGTGGAAGGGAAAAAAAGAATTTTACTTTAAATTTTCATGGTTTTGCATATACCGTGATATGTGTCGTTATAATTTATTTGACCATACAAACAAACTCCAAAAATTCCAAATTTTTTTACTCTATATACTTGAGACTATATACTAGAACATGTTAAAATTTTAAATCTTAGCTACATCGTTTGGTAGGTAAAAATAATAGTCGAAGTTACTTGAAAAACTGACTTGGATACCTTAAAGCAGTCCCCTAAAATGTTCATAATAAATTCATATCATGAAATTTTTGAGCGATTCCAATTGTTGTTATTAGACCATATATAGAGCTTTCCATAATCACTGATTTTACTCAAAAACTCCAATTGTACAGAGGGTTATAATTTTTTGAAGTAGGGATAGTAAGCTGAAAAATTTTGAAAATAGAACTAGGCAATTTCTAACTTAAAACTTTTAACGGCAAAGAAACCAACATCTTGTTTTTCATAAATATTATATAATTAAATACTGAAAATGAAATATTTAAAATATTGTAATTACTCAATCCTTTCGACTTCAAAATTTAAATTAAATAAGAAAATTCCACGTAATGCTCGCTAGCCTACGCCATCGCATTAACGCCAACCAATTCAATCTAAAAATTTGTTTGTTTTGGGTGAGTATTTCATAAGAAAGACTCAGTAGCAATACATACTAACATGTGAAAAAATATATGGAAACATAAATGCTCATGCCATTATTTTAAACATACATAGGAACAACATAAATTGGTAAGTGGCACAATTAACTTAAATGTGATTTCTTTCAATCACCGTCATATATATGTAATCACCTTCAATCATAATCATAATGTTCTTTCATAAATCATTTTCATAGCATTTATATAACGTAATAATTTTTCGAACATCGTTAAGAAAATTATTACAAAAGTAGTAAGTAAAACTATCTCGAAATAGAGTGTTAGGTTGAAATTGTGATGGAGAATGAATTGTTACTGCACCTTTTCCAAAATAAATCGGTTCCTTTGCCTTTTTGTTCTCCCAAAATATAGTATGGTCAAAAGCTTTAAATAAAGTTGAAAAATAGAGAATTATGGGCTGAATTTTGAAGATGAAAGTGATTGAATTTTTTTCTAGAACACTGCAACAACTTACCACTGGACTAGAAATTTGGTAACGAAGAGAGAGAGAGAGAGAGAGAGTGAGACTTATATATATTGGTTGATAAATGAAGTGAAGTCCAACGAATTTTCTGGGCACTTTTAGTGGTTGAAAATGAAGATGAAAGTGATTAAAAAAGTAAAGAAAAAACATGGCAAACACTTACTGCTGGGCTGAAATTGAAGGGAGAGAAAGTGGGGTTTGTTGTTTAAGTTCTATGTTGAATTTCCTTGGGGTTAACATCACACTTCAGGGATGAATTGGAGGGTCATTAAGTGATGTTTTTGCTACCAAATATGTGAAAAAAAGCAAGGGTAAAGCTCCTAATGATGGCCAAAAATCTAGAAACAAAAGAGGACTTTCTACTGTATTTATGGGGTTGAAAATAGAGTAAATTGTTGGTGTTTATGTGGGATTTAAATGAAGGGAATAAGAGTGATTATGGAGAATGAAATTGAGGATTTTTTTTTTTTGGGGGGGGGGGGTGGGGAAGAGGGGGAAATAGCAGTTAGGTTGGTGGCTGAAATGTGAGAAAAAATGGGTAGAAAATAGAGCTAAAAACTAGGAGATGGAAAATGATTTTAGTCACATTAGGTAGGCTGTTGTGGACGGTTTTCAACAGTTTTCTTAGGAGTATTTCAGCTGTAATTCAAATGGATTAGATGGTGTGAAAATAGGTAGGTAGTGGACGTTTTTTGGTAGGAAACATGGGGGTAATGTAGCTTATGGAAATATGGGACAAATTGTGGTTTTTCAACAGTTTTGGAGGGGAAATATGGGGGCTGTTTTCATCAAGTTAGGGGAGGATCATGGGGACGTTTTCAACAGCTAGATTTGGGGTTATTTAGCTGAAATAAATAGGGGAACAAGGTGGGTAAAAGTGTTGATCATGGGGAAGAAAATGGCTGAAGAAAATGGGAGGAAGTGAGTGGTTTTTGCTTAGTCATTAGGGGCTGTTTGGTGTGTTTAATTTAGCAAGAAATAAAGGGTTGTTTGGAGAAGTCTTTCTTGCAATAGAATAGCACGATAATGAAGTTGATTCTAAGTGAAAGGTTGACTAAAAAAGTATCGATACTAAGATGAATGAATTGACCAAAAATGAGTAGAGAAATGTTTTATTTTCATTAGTTTTCAATTTTTGGTTGGTCTAAAATAAATCTAAAATTAACTCAAGATAAATTATGCGGGTTAAGAAAATTTAACTAGTCTCGGTGATTAATAAAATTTTATGCACGTCATATCAAATAAAAGGCAAGCTCGTGCAAAATAATCGCGACTAAAATATTTTAAATCATACTTGAAAGTTCGTAGCGATGCCGGAAGTTAAAATTTTATTTTTTGAAATTAAAAGACGAAAATTTTTATAGTCGTTACACATTGGATGGTATGCATTTTTGTTATTCAACTGGAAATAAAAAGATGTTACTATTGAAAACGAAACCCTTAAATTCTTTCCAAGAATGACTGGTTTTTCACTGATTATTTTAAGATTTTCATACACTCGCCATCCACAAATTTGTTCCACATTCTCAGTGTCACAGTTTCAAATCTACCAACAAGTAAATACATGTAAGATCAACAAGCTCTAATAGTAGGTAGTGGTGAATGATGAACATAGAAAGAAATAACATAGCAAAACCTATCGTTGACGAAGACCACTTCCTAGATGTGAGATTCTGTTCCATTTTTGGTTTAGACAACCTTTCTAGGTAGAATTCCTATTGCGAGTCCTAGATGAGCTAAGGTATGAAATGAGTGAAAATGCAATGTGGTGGAAAAGAATAAGTTAGCAAGTAATATTAAAGAAAATCAACTGAAATCACTATAGAATTATTTTAATTTCACAAGAGAATACTAATCTCAATTTTGCTATCCATATGTTCTGAAGACCATCAAACAAGACCAAGTCATAAGTTGAAAAGATCAGAGCGTCATGGTTCTCATCTATTTTTTCTATTCTAGTTCTACTATTTATTATCTATTGCACTAGTCTTGCAGTTGCTCTATATTTTGGGTCTATATGTTAGATTGATGCATTAGTTATTAGATTCGCCTTGGACAAAATGAGCGTATTTTGGAACGTCGCGGACATAATAGAATTACAAATTCAACAAGTACAATTGTTTCTCAAAAGAAATACATAAAATAGGTCAAAGACAGCAGCATATACTACATACTAACCTTGGACATAAAACAAACCACAGTGTTTAAGATGCTACACAAGGATGGTAAATTAGATAACATTCATGTAAATGGTGTCCAAATGTTCATGAATCTATAGAAACTATAAGTTTTGTAACTAACATATATTTCATTTTCTTGTGGCATTCAAATATCACATGTGTTACTGGTCTTGCAATATATCTATACTCAATTTTCATGTTCAATTTGTTGTCTTTGTGTCTTACGATTATAGGAGTGAAAAAATATGTGAGGCTACAAATTTTGTGTACTATTGTTCAACTGGAACTCTAGTTTATTCTTATAGGTAAGAAGGAACATACAATGTATAACTTTTGTCAACAATTCTTATCTTGAAAAAATTAAATATACATGTGGATCAACGAGAACCATGGTTTAATATTTAATAGAACTGCGTTGTGCCGTTTTCGCAATATTTTTCTCAGCCACAACTACCTTTGTTGTCTTATTAAGGCAAGAGCTCCTTAACTCAGTTATGGATTGTTATCCCCAACCCCCTCGAGATGAAGGCTTGAGGAGAGTTTAAGGTATGACCCCTACTCTCTTCCTTCACCGGATTTAGGAAGAGCGAGCCAGGGAACTTCCTTAGGGTTATCAATATCCTCTATTAAATAAAATAAGATAGAACTCAGGACTCGTACATATAATGATTTTTCTACTATCTATTAGGGAATAAAGTCTTATAATTGATTAGCTATAAAGAAATCCAAGAAGATATATAAGGATATCATTTGGGTATAGGCCCCTTCCTTCCATGGGTCCCGTATTTAATAAATATCTTAAACAACTAGTTAACCTTCTAGCTGGCTCTATGATCTTTTCTTACTTGCTGGTATAAAAGTCCATTAACTAATGAGATCTTCCTAAACCTAGGTTGGTACAGTGATAGGTGTGTAAGAGTTAACCGATGGTTGCCTTACCAATAGAAATCTATACTTTATATTGGATGGATACCTCTAGCAAATCTAAAAGCTCAAAGGCTAGAAGACAAGACAACACTAGATGATCGGAAGACTCATTAAGTAATAAAAGCTTTTTTTTTCCCAACTGGGAGGCTTTATTCCAAGAGGTGGCTCCCGAGGAAGCCTCTAGAAGTCCAAAAAAAGAACTCTTTATTGCTGAGTCTGAAGAACGTTCGAGTCTTAAGGACGGGAGAGTAGTGACCCTCTATTAGCCTTGAGACTTCAACATGCTATACTCGATCGACGATGACTCCATATTGGGTACAAAAAATACCAGGTGGGCTTCCTTTGTTCTTTTTATGGTTATTAGTTGATATCGGCTTAGCTACCTTCTCGCTTG
Source organism: Forsythia suspensa (assembly GCA_023638005.1). Classification (NCBI taxonomy): domain Eukaryota; kingdom Viridiplantae; phylum Streptophyta; class Magnoliopsida; order Lamiales; family Oleaceae; genus Forsythia; species Forsythia suspensa. Next base: position 24,470,167 of record CM042664.1, on the reverse strand, counting down.
AGCCCCATCCACAAGGGCACTATGCTTGAAAGCAGAGAAAGACAGACTCTATGGGCTTGGACTTTGGAGAATGCCCTCCTCCTATACTTTTAAGGACTTTTTGTTGAGCAGCCATCGTGTTCCTGTAGGTCATTCATCAACAAAAAATTCTTGTTTGCAATAGTAAGAAAATAATAACATGGGAGATATCAACATACCTTCAAAATAAGTGTAAGAAAATTGATCTCTTTGAACTGAGAGTTGTAGGAAATATGAGAGTGAAGAGTGGATGAATGGAAATAAGTGCTACCTTTTCCCAGACTCAATGTTGAAATTAAATATATATAGAGCCTACAGAACTTCATATGCATGATACATAAAATTATATTGATTAGTGATGTATACAGAGTACACCTTTTTTCCTTAGTATACATACAGACAGAGGCAAGAAGTGGATATATTGTATACATGTATAGACATGGGTGATGTGTACTCTGTTAAATGAGTTTACTTGGACTAATAGACCATACCCATGACTCAACACCAAAGCCAAATAGCAGCCAAAATTGGGTTTAGGTCAAAGTACATGGTAGTGTGTCCTTAGCCCCCAAACAAAGAGAACTAAATATGTAGCTAGTACTTTGTTACACTTAAAATCAGCAAAATAGATGGAAGCTAACACTGTACAAGTGTCTGAGACTTTGTCCTAGGTGCACACATTGTGATTAAATGTAAGCACCAGCAAATGTATTGTTGATGCTAATCATATACCCCAAGATAAGGCTAACATGTAAACTATAAAGTTTACAGATAGTAACCCTATCAGTTGTATGTTCGTGCATTAAAATTAGGTATAAAAATTAAGAGACATCCTGTTAATTTGAAAATATGAAACTGTGAACATGCATGTACACACAAACATGTGATTAAATAAAAGGAATGCTATGTACCAGGTACATTCTTCAAATGTAATCAGTGTAATGGGTAGACGATATCGATGCTTGTGGTTCGAACCATATACCATGTATAATTCCCATGAAACGCAGAGCTTTACACCTATATAGTCATATTGATAATAGTGATTGACTGACCCATGCTTCGTTTTCAGCTCAGCAACATTATGTTCATTGATTCAAAGTCTTTGTCATACCCATTAGGAAGTTGGAATTTTAAATACAACTCTAATTGGTCAATACCTTCACATTACTATTTGAATCCTTACACAGTGGAGAATTGTGCTGAAATCTTATGAAATCCACCATATTCATATTTGAGAATCCTAACTCACGACGGTTGTTGATTGCTGGATGTCCCTTTTTTTATCACTCAATAAAATTCATGTAGTACACAATAGAACATGCAAACGATAGATCTACCTAGAGAAAAACGAACCACTCTTTCAAATTTGATGAAAATTAAAATTTAAGGACTAAGTTAACAAAGAACTATACAATAAAAAGCTCAAAAAGAGATAGTGGTACATATTTGTATTTCTAATTAATGAGAGAGGTTTTCCAAAAACAAAGAAGTACCATGATATATTTAGAATGAAAAACACAAGAACGATGAATTTATTGTAGTGTTCTCGCAAAAAAAAAAAAAAAAAAAAAGAAGATCGAATTTCTCAAATTTGAGCTCTACCTAAACAAATCAGACAACAAACAAAAAATATAAAGAAAATAAATACCAAGGTCATTTAATCTTAGGCCTTTGTTGTATTAAAGGATAAAACAAATGAATTAACATACATAGAATCCTTTTTTTTTTTTTTAACTCTTATGGCTTACATGTTTTTTCTATATGTAAGTATATCATCATTTTCCTAAAATTCAGGCATTAAATTGACTTGCAATAACTTCAGTTCAGTGTGAATTACCTTGATTGTGGAGCTAAGTCCTTGAACTCTTTCAAAGTCATATGTCTTCTATGAAGCCATACGATATCAATTTTGCACATCCAAGTTAATCAATGCGATGAGTTCACGATAAACGTCATTTTTTCTGCATCTCTCATGAGATTCACTTTTTAAAGTAAGTTAAATCAAAACCTTGATAGATTTATTTGTTTGTGCTCTTGATAAGGCAACGTTTAACTGTCCATGCAAAAACACTAGCTTTGGAAGATATAATCCAACGAAGTTTAATGTCTGTCATTGAGACTTATTTATTGTCATAACAAAACATGGATGGATGATAAATTACGTCCTTTTCAAAGGCAATGGATTTTGATCATCCGAAAGTAGAATGAAAGAAATTCTAGTTAGAAAAACTGTATTTCCACGATACTCTTCAATAGTGATTTCGGCATAAATTACATTTTTTTTTTCAAATGTACGGTATATTATCCATTACAGATGCCGTCATAAGGATTAATGTTTCTAAGTAAAACAACAGGACAACCTTATTTCAATATAATTTCATGTGATGGAATTCTATTTGGAGTTAAAGTATTTAGAAAATCTTCTTGTAGAGTATGTTCAGTGTCATCTATTACCTCATCAAAACTATAATAAGTAAAATGATTGCTTGGAAATTATTCCAACGGTATTTATTTATCTAATCAACACATTTATTTTTCGGAGTCAAAATAACACGGTTGATCATGAATTCTAAATTTGTCACGTAATTATCTAAGTCCAAAAATAGAGTACAGATTAACTTTTTGAGAGACGATATTTCATTTTCAAAATATATTGTTAGCTCTGGCAGTTGTCTGATCATATCACAACAATGTTTTTTCTGGGATCCATTACCAATCCGTAGTAATAGTTCCGAAAATGAAGGATCTAATTTTGCTCTCATATTTTGAGTCAAATGTATTTTGGTAAAATGAGGCTACATATAAGAAAAAGGAAAAATTGCATTTATTATATCTTCATGTTTTTGAACAATAGGCAACACCTGACGAAAATCTCATCCTAGAATGAAAACTTTTCCACCAAAAGGTAAATTACAATCATTATTATCTTGTAACATTTTATCTAAAGCTTCAACTGCACAACGGTTAACAATTGGAGCTTCATCCCATATGATTAATATCGAAATTCTAAACTAATCAGCTAGAGTAGACTATTTACTCATAGAACATGCAAAACGTTGAATGAACCATTCGACCACCTGGTAATAACGTAGGAGGAACTCCAGAAGATGTCGTTGTCAAACCAATAATATTTTGAAATATCAAAGCCTCAGGCATATCCTCGATACATATATGTTTTTCTTGTACCACCTGGACCATCGATAAAAAACATGCACTTTATACCACTAATTTTGTTTCAAAAATTGGAAATATCAAAGCCTCAAGCAAATCTCGATACAGATATGTTGTTCTTTATTAAGTCTACATGTACAAGCTAAATCTGTTTCAAAAATTGGAATTTCTAATTGTTAACCTATGATATGAGCCAACCTCTAGTCTTATCTTAAATGAACATCATAAGGCACTAACTTAATAGTCATTAATGTCTTTTCCAATTGGTTCTAACAATAAACTAATACACCGTAGTGCCTTCAACTCTGCTTCTTTCAAAGACATATCACATTATATATCATCTTCATAAAATTAACACTTAAATTTATTCCATAAATTCACTGGATCACTTCGAGCATAATATACTAAAATAGTAGCAAATAAATGTCTTAAAGAGCTAGGCATTTGATATGTTGAGGCTTCTTGTAAACAAAGTTTACATCTATTATCTTCACTTAACAAACCGCTCGCGAAATAAAATAACCGAAACTCTATTAACAACATTTAGACTTTCAAAAGCAGTTGATCCTCTAACGTGATTTAACTAGAGTCTCAAATAATATCTTTCACATTTCGATAGATTGGCAGTCACATTCCTTCCAATAACATCACCTATTTTTCTACGAATCTAACATTTTTTCTTACCTCGATAATATTCATATTAAAGTATTTAGTTAACTTGGTCTTTTGTGCACGATCTCTACCAATAAATCTTTCTAGATCGTCAAATTTCTAGTACATGACTAATTGACTATTCGACAAATACAATTGTAGTGAAATAACCGATGAATGCATTTCAAACAAAGTGAATCCAAAAATTCTCCAAACAGCCTCCTTAGCTTATTAAATTTTTAATCTTATCAATAACTTGAACATCTTTATCAGTATCCACAAAAAAGCTATGCAATCATGTCCTTTGTACAACCTTCATGGTTAAACATATTTTTACATTAATGTGGCAATCAAATTTTGTGATCAAATATGAATTATATGATATGACCCATCTATTATCTAACAATTGGCCCCTAAAATATATCAAATAATATCTTTTACCTTTCAAAAGAATTTTATTGGACTACAAGTTGGTGGGCAAGCGAACTATTAAGCAGGCATGCCCTACCTAACTCCGCCTATATGAAATTGGGGCTGGGCCAGGGCCAGGGCCAGGGCCAGGCCCAGGCTAGGGACTCGGGCTTTGCCACACCCATTCTTGTTTGTATTATTGTTCAATTATTTTATTTTTTTATCCTTTTTCATAAGATTCATCGTTATTATTTTAGATTTTATAGTAAAAAAGATAGCTCGTGATCATAGATTGGCTATTGTGAAATAACCAATGTTTTTAAACTTGGACTAGATTGGTGGTTTTAAAAAAAAAGTTCAAGAATTAAACTAAATATTGATTCAATTATAGGCCAAAATGCCAAAATCCATATTGTTAAAATCATGACGTTTGTCTTTTTTACTTTTAATATGAAAATCATAACTAATTATATTTATTTTTTATATTCATAATGTGTAAGTTAAACATATATGGTGTCACACTCTGAATATCTTTGTAATTATAAAACTTAATATTTTGGTCACTGATATAGTTTATTTATAAACAAAGTTGAAAGAAATAAAATTTTTGTTTTCTTTTAAGCTTTCTCATGTGTTGCCTCTAATCATCAAATATATCATTTTCTTGTGCACACTCTGAACAGAAACATACATCCCAATATTGATGACCATAATTATCAGATCTAGCATAAATCAGTCCTCCTTTTGCATTAAAGCCATAAATGGAGATATTTTTGTGATAAAGACAAACCGTGTTGGAAAGCAATGAGGTTTCTTTGTTGTCGGCTCTCTTTTGAACATAATTTCGACCTCACCTTTAGATTTTTTCTAAAGTGGTGAATAGAGGACTGGATGAGCTTAGAATTCTCGGATGCTTGATGGTGATGTTTGTAGCTGGTGACCTATGTTTCAGGAATCAACTTGAGGAGTTCAACTCTTGGAATATGTCTCGGAATATAGGTATAGCTAGGTTGATCTGTTTCCATCTGGAGGAAGAGAACATCATCAGTGCCTTGAAGAATAGCAAAATCAAGTGAATGGTTTTGTACTTTGTATACTATTTGGTAGTGGAGGATAACGACATATGTTACTGTGGATGGAACTGGTCCAACAATCTGAACTTGGATTTTCAAGGCATATAAAAGTTGTAGATTTGATATTGGCATTTTGAAGTTAGGAAACATGGTTACAAGAATTGTGCCTACATTAAGGGTCGTTTGGACTATGCTAATACATGCATGTTGGTAGTCAATAAATCTAGTATCTAAGAGTGCAACTCTAGATACTGTTGGGAGTCCCTTTCGACCACGAAAGCTAAGAGCAAATTTTAAAGTTCCAAAGTAGATATGAGAAAAACCTTCAGATAGCCAAGCCTTGGAAAGGTAATAAGGTAATTCTAGGGTAACAAACTTTTCTTTTTCAATGGCTAGTAAGAGATGTTGGTCAAGTGTAGAATCCTAGACATATTCTTTGATCTGTGATTTGGAAGGAGAGATAAGAGTACGGATGGATTTAGATTAAAACTGACAAGACTTTGTATATGCTAAATATGGATTTACAAGAGGAAAGTCAGTAACAGGGATTTTATTGGATTTAGATAAATATGAAACCTCATACAAGGAATCAACCTTAGATGCATTAGATGTTCGAAAAGAAGATGAAGGTAAACGAGGTATATTACAAGTTTCTATGGCCATGGTGAAAAAAATCTCTCTTAAAAAAAATGGATAATCAAAATTTGGGTAATAAGGATAAGAGAACAACATGACTCTGATACCATAAATAGCGGGGGTGTGATGATAACCATGTGTTCCAGTATTCTAGCCTCCACAGCCTCTCTTGGGCATCAATTGGACTGACTTTCAGAACTACAGATACCACCAAACCTCCGTATTGGATCTTGTGATCAGTAGTAAATCTTTTTTTTTTTTTTTTATGTTGCAGAGGATCCTCAAAGACGTAACTATAGAGCATACTTGAAATATAATACTTGGCTCTTATGCTAATAATAATAGAAACGGACAAATGACTTTTGATAAAGCATATAGTACTTTATCAATTATTTTACAACATGACAAACAACTCACATAATATGACAAATTACTTTTAATAAAGATGATTTTATAAATCAAGGGTGCCCAGATTTGTTGTCCATGCTAGGGCATCTGAATGATCTGAGTCTCATGAGAATCCAGCTTGTTTCCACCAAGGCATGTCTTGTAGCTTGTGTTAATCTTTCAAAGTAGCTACTCAAGATTTTCAAGATTCTCTAGAGTATAAGGGTCAAAAGAGTAGGACCATGGATTTTGAGAGTCTTGAAGTTGGGACATGGATGGTTCTTGTTTGCATGTGCTTGTAGATGCCTTTTCTTTTTCTTTTGATTTTTCCCTTTTAGATTGTGAAGTGGAGCTTGTTGGTAGAACAAGGTTGAGAGTATTGGTGAGAATACTTTCATTTAACATTTTCCATCATTTTTCTCTGAGTTGTTAACCTTCGGGAGTGTTCTTTGAATATCTGAAAGTTTGCCTTAAGCTCTGTGTTGGTCTTCCTAGATACAATTTATTCTAGGAATTGACAAAATTATAATAATCAAGAGGGTGAATCCGGATAATAATTATAAATTTGACTTTGATTTTGTATATGAACTTGTATATCCTATTGGATTCTTTGGGCATATGATAAGGGCAATTTTTCCCTGGTGCATCATCATCAATGTTAAGCTAGATATGAGGAAGGATTGTTTGGTTCAATTATGCTATCTTTCTTTGGACTATTCTAAACTCCTATGGGTATTTTTTCCAATCTCTGTGAAGGTTAAATGGATGAACAACATATTCATTGACATGAGAGAAATGCTCATAATATCTTGATTGGGTGAAATAACATTGCCTTTAGAGAACGAGAATTACATGAACAATTTTGTCTGAAGTATTGAGGTCTTTAAACTTTAAGCCAAAAGTTCGAAATTTGTCTGACTAATGAATAACCGGATAGAACCATTCAAATTTATTTATTTTTACTTCACGATTGGGCTCTGGAATATATTCTAGATAAGCTATCCATAGTTTTGAACTTAAATAACACAACCATGTGACCATCTCATCAACATTGAAACAAATTGCTATTTTGTGTATTTCAAAAAAGTACCAAAGAAAACATATCAATTCTTTTGAAAACATTTTTTTTAGCTAGCTTTAGTAAAAAAAGGTATAGAAAATAACGGTCTGGATGGAACCCAAGACCTTTGAGAAGGTGAATGACATACTGCCTTATTACTATGGATTGGTACTTTTGCACGAGTTCTTTGGACCTTGATTGGAGGGTTCGATTCCTGGATTAGGTTTTGGAGTTCAAGGGAGAAGCCATGAATTGGAAGGTCTTAGGAGAAAGGCGTCATCATGCAAATGATAGGAATGGTATGTACGGGAAATGTCTTTGGTCGGGAGAGCAAGTCTGGTAGAAGGTTTGTGGGTCCCTTTATATGATTGACGTTAAAGTCAAAGTTTGAAAACCATTATGTCAATCTCAGTAATTGGGAATTTGGACATGTTTTTGTTTGAAAGTCAGCATTTCGAGAATGCTGACATGTCCATTGTTCACTAAAATGTGTACCACAAGTGCACGAGTCGCGTTCAAGTAATAAAGTGATGAGAGAGTGTCGAACTCACGAATATAGATAATTTTGTTAAAAATCCAATTCAATCTAGCTCTGTTTTAAACACACAATTAAACATGTTGTTTTGACAATTAAACTAGAAATTAAGAGTTGATGAAAATAAGCTAAAAAGAAATTTGCTAAAAGAGAATTAGTTGGAAATGAAATCAAATAGAAAAACACACTAGGAATTTGACTTCACCAATTACTCCACCTTAAAGTTTCATTATTCATTATCATTTCTAAAACTAGATCTTTTATGGCAATCAATGCTCCTACTATATCTAGCAATCTCTCTCGAGTTGAGCCAAACCTATTTTCACACAATACTCTCAAGCATTCATACCGAGAGAACACATATGTAAAAAGTCAATTAAACTTAAGAGCACCCATTCGTAATTGCATAAAGTATGAAAGTGTATTCTTACATTCCATAAACTTTATGTTGTTAATTAAATGTGTTAAGCCTAATTTCAACCTCCCGGTAGCAAAACTAGGTCACAAAAGTATTACAATGGTGATCAATCATCTCAATACACAATAAAACTCAATAATAAACAATCATAAAAATCAAGAATAGGGAATCAATAATAAGAGAATTCAACTTGAAAACTTCAAAATTGATTCATCTCATTCCTAGTAAAATAAAGTTAGCCCCACATCTTTATACAAACAAAATAAAAAATGGATATAAAATACATCACCGGATTTAATGAAATTTAGAGAGTTGAAGGATTAAATTTGAACACATTGTTGTCTCCATTTGCCCAATATGAGTCTTCTTTCATCTACCTCTATTTCATGAAAATAACCCACAATGATATACAAAATCAAAGAAAACTCATTTTCATGAGTTTTCAAAAATTCCAATTTCTCCTCTTTTCTTTTGAGAGCTTTTCTATATGGAAGAATGGCCTATTTTTACAGAAAAACGACCCATTTAACCCTAGAAGTCGTGAGAAGTGAATTATCAAAATACCCATCAAAAACTAGTTCAAAAACACGGATTGCCAAAAAAATGAACATGCGATCGCATGGCTTTATTCCTTACGATTATGTGGTAATACACAAAACAACACTGTTGGAAAAATTGGTCTTCTGCGATCGCATGGTATTTAGACCATGCGATCGGATGGGGCAATTTCTATGCAATTGCAGCTTGATCCTAATTAAATTGTAGCTCTAGTCCCCATACTTCGTGGAATGCTGATTTCATTCCTTGAATTTTTTGTTATCTTTTAGACAGATCTTTCATAAATTGCAACTCAGGTCTTCCATCTTTTGACATATTTATCATTTGGTCCCCAAAATTCTTTATTTGCACAACTTTAGTCCTTTTTACCCATTTTTCACGTAGATTTCTTCCAATCACCATCCGAGCTCGGGTTGTCACTTAAACAATCAAAATAACATAAATAAGTAGTAAACTACTTAAAAAACTCGCAAATATTCATTTTTAGTGGCCAAAATAAGTGCAAAACCCATACTTATCACACCCTTAAATTTGCATCTTTGTTTGTCCTCAAAATAAAAATTATCAACAAACATCATGCAAGCACACAAACATAGTCAAACCATAAAAAGACTACAAACACGCAAAAGGTTAGAAAGTTTGCCACCTTACCATGATCTTTTTGAAACTTGCTTATAATTCATGAAAAGTCTACAAAAATACTACAACAAAAGAAACTTTTCAACATAATCCATGTTAGATGTGTGTGTGTGTATAGTCACTTTGAATCATTGTAAAACAAAAATTGGTGAATACCCAACCTTCAATGGTCAAAATTTCATTTCCTTCTCGTTGGATGCACTCCCCCGAACTTGATATTTTATCTCTAACTCGGAGTGTCTATTCAATGGTTTATCTCAAATCACTTAATCATTCCCGCTAAAGTTTGGTTGGGCTTAGCCAAAATTGTAACTACTTAGGCTTGTGAAGATTCTCAAAAAAATTAAGTAGTTCAACAATCCAACTTCCACCAAGTAATTCAAACCCACTAGTTATCTAAATGTCGAAAAGTAGTCACAATTGCTCAAACTTGCAAGATTTGCAATGAATATTTCATAATTTTTTTTCAACATCACTCCCTTAAGCTTTCTATTTGACCAATGTAACGAGCTTTAAGTCGGTAACTCTTCGATTTTAAAAGAGACCAAAGGGTACCGAGCTTTGAGATACCCCAACGGACTTAATCACTCGAGTCAAAAAGGCTACAAAATGAGGTAAAGTTTGTTATGCTTGTTAAAATCCCTACCCCCAAACTTAAAATGTACATTGTCCTCAATGTAAAAGTAAGAATTAGAAAAGAGAAAAGAAATGAGTACTCTCCAAGGGTGGGTTGGTCGGTGATGGAAACTTAAAGTTGATTAAATATCATTATTTGGACTTATCGAGATTATTGGAGGCGGCCTTTCTTCTTTTTATGGACTCGTTGCTGTTGGACCTACCGAACAAGGACAACAAAATAAAAAATCACCTAATTTTCAAGAAATGGAAAATGTGACTAAATATTATTGTAAAACTACTAAACTACATGCAATGCAAAGAGTAAAGGAAAGAAAAATGGGTTGCCTCCCATTTAGCGCTTCTTTATATTCATTAGCTAGACTTTTTGCAGTTGATCAGACAGGATTGGTGAGATAGACAATTGACTTTCCATTGGCAAAGTCATCACCCCAATAATGCTTCAACCTCTGACCATTTACTATAAATGCCCTCTTACTTGCATCCTCAACCTCCACAGCCCCAGATTGATACACTCTCATAATTGTGAATGGTCCCCACCACCTGGAACGTAACTTTTCTGGAAAAAGCTTGAGCCATAAATTAAATGGTAGAACTTGTTGCCCAACCTCAAACTGTTTTCTTTGGATGTGGTTATCATGCCATCTCTTTGTTCGCTCTTTGTAGATTTTAAAATTCTCATATGCCTCAAGTCGAAACTCATCCATTTCATTTAATTGGAGGAGTCTCTTTTCACTAACTTCATTCCAATCAAAATTGCACTTTTTCAATGCCCAATAAGTGTGGTACTCCAACTCTACTGGTAGGTGACACGCTTTCTTAAATACCAGACGATATGGGGACATACCAATGAGATTTTCAAATGTTGTGCGCTACGCTCAGTGCATCGTCCAATTTTTTGGACCAATCCTTTCTCGAAGTATTCACATTACCTCCAAAATTCTTTTCAACTCCCGGTTTGAGATTTCGACTTGCCCACTTGTTTGAGGATGATAAGGAGTGGATACTTGATGCCACACACCATACTTAGCCAACATCGACTCAAATTGGTGATTGCCAAAGTGCTTACCCCCATCATTGATGATTGCTCGTGGAGTACCAAATCGGATAAAATATACTTTCTCAAGAAGTTAACCACAACTCGTCCATCATTGGTGGGTAATGCTATGACCTCCACCCACTTAGAAATATAATCAATCGTCACTAATATGTATTGATTAGAGAATGATGGTAGAAATGGTCCCATAAAATCAATACCCAGACATCAAAAGTTTCAACTTCTAGAATATTGTTCAGAGGCATTTAATCGTGGCCACACGTCATAGAATATTCTATAATCATGAAGCCTCCAAAAAGGCAGCAACACGTGGCAGTGTAAAGGAAAAAGATCAAAAAATCATAAAGCTTGTAACATTTATAAATAGCTGAAATTAAATCAAAAAATGGAGATTAATAGAAAACCTTAGCCAAATTCTTGCTCATAGAATTCTTATTTCTTAGGCAATAATTATCAAGGTTGAGGCTGTTTGGACAAGAAAGTGGGTAAGGATTTGTTGGCTTCTATTATTTGGGTCAAAAATATGAATTTCAAATTGATTGTAGTTAATTACAATAATTAATAGAAAAATGATAATCGAATTTTTTTTTTTTTTGGTTTGGTCAATATTTAACACAATAACTTTAGTACCCTAAGCGTATCTCCTATACTTTTTCATGAATTGTTTAAAAAAAATTATCGATAAGTATAATAAATATTTTTTAAAAAAAAATCTCCAATGCAATCTGATATAGTAAAAAAAAACTAGTCATTGTCTATAGTTTCGTTTAAATTCACAAGTTCGTTAAGATATGCTAATTGAACAAGATAGATAGAACTTATTGGAGACTTTTTAGATGTTAATATCTTTTCATTTTAAAAAATAAAACCTAAATGATAATATTATTTGTTTAGATAGAACGTATAAACCTTTTAGAATCTATGTCTATACATTAGAGATCAATCTAATAAGTAAGAAAGTCTTTTAACTTGTAGGTCTTAAATATGACATAACTATAAAATCATTTGTATAAACTTTATATTTATTTAAGTCTAAGTTGGAATCTTAAGTATGACATAACTATAAAATACTTTTGTATAAACTTTATATTTATTTGACTGAACAATACATAATTATTATATATTTCATTTTTTTTAAATAAATAATAATTTTTATTCTATAATAACTATTATTATATATTTCATTTTTTAAATAAATAACAATTTTTATTCTATAATAACTATTAAAATTATATATTATTTAAATTATAGTAACTCAATTATTTTAGTATATATCATATTACTTAAAATTAATTAATTATTTAAATCAAACATATTATGTGTAATTTCAAACATATTATGTGTAATTTGTATTAATATATACTTTTACTTTATATAAATATAATAAGTGACAATTTGATATAAGTAATTAATATGGTAAATAAATTAATCTTTTTTTATGTATTAATGATAATTTTATTAAATTTTAAGTTTTATTATTGTAGAATTTCCAATAAAAGTTAAATTAGAGTTTTTTTAGAGAAATTCAAATTTTGGACTTCTCTAAAATAATTTTTGAAGCTTTTTTTTTTTCAATTAAAAAGTTTTTATTGACTTTAGCCAAACAACTATAAATATAATAAAAAATGTTTTTGCTTTTTAATTAAAAGTGCTTTTAAACTTCAAAAAATCTTTCCAAACACATCTTAAAGAACTTTTGAATTTCCAATAAGCCCTTCCATTGTGTTGTCTAAATAGCAATGCATTCAAGATGCTCTAATAGGTAAGAAGTCTATGTTGGAGGTCTTAAATTTGATCTATCAACATCTGTCTAAACGTATATAGACTAACTGACCTTGACATTTTTTTTAAATGTAGAATTAGAATTTTTTTAGAAACTCTAACTTAGGACTACCAACTCGACTATTGGACTTTATTACAACTATCGATAGAATTACAATATTTAGTCCGTGATTTAAAGTAGTAGTATACTAAGAACAACTCTGAGAAGATCACATAATATTTTTGATTGTCAAACATTCCAATCATATTGCAAATACACTTGCATATTCCCGCTCGATGTTATGAGCGCAAAAGAAAATTAGGCCTCAAAGATTTGAAAAGTATAGCAAATTGAAGCAACATTGTCTGTAACAAAATTTTGATAAGAAAAGTTAGTGTATACACAACCAATCAACATAACACTAAAATTTCCACAATGCATAAAGAAATAGAAGCAAAGCAAAATCAAATGAAAAAAACAATATCAAACTTGGAGTTGATACAATGGTACAACAAAGAGTATAAACATAGGAAACTATAAAACCCTAATCGAAGGGAAAAAAACGATTAAACTATTTTTAAAATATTAAATGTAAAATAAAATTAATATCTAACTAAAAATCATTAGTGCGAGTTGAAGAAAACTACAAGAGCGTGGTAACTACTCAACTCTTGACTTTAACTATATAAACTATCACGGGTGACCTCCACACTTGGATCAGGCCGATTTTGAAGATATTGATTTTTCTAAAAGTAACCCCTTGTCAAAATAACTTGTTTATATTTATCTGTCATTGATAAAAGCTTTTTATTTTTTACTTATAAGTAAATTCACTTAAAAAGAAACTTTTTAAATTTAGCCAAAAATGATGATTTGATTATTAAAAAAGAAAAATTAGTTAAATTTTATTCATTATAATGTCTAAAACTATCTCCGTGTCCTTTTGAAGAAGATTTTACTTATAAAAATGGTTGAGTTTTGGCAAGGCTCAAAGTCTTCCAATAAAGTTTGTTCTCTCCTACTATGGGATTCATAGATATTTCAAAAGACATTTCTCTTTCAAATGATGTGGATTTTTACTCGAAATTTCTAATAGGCTTTTATTTCAAGGTTTTGTCATTTAAGTAGGCAATTTGTTTGTTTTCCTTTTCTTTATTGTGGATAGAAGAATATCTATGCATCAATTGGGCAAAATTGTTCTTTGTCAATTTGTGGTGATAAATTAAAATAGCAAGCAATCAAGTCTCTTAAAATATTCCAAAGATATCATTTGATTGTTGTACTAGGGTCACAATTCCATCTTAAATTTAACATGTTAATTTAGATTATGCGAATATTTTTTGTGTCTTGATTCAAGTCAGTTAATTTATACTAATTAAATGATTGTGGTTAATCAACTTATACGTCACATACTAATTTTTATATATATATAAATGATTGTATGTTTATGTTCTCTAACAGTTTAAGTTTTGTACTACAAATTGAAAGGACCTTGAGATTAAATCTCACTATATATTTCTCTTAAAATTGTAAACGTTTCGTGCTTTTACGAAACATATTCCACAGCAAAGTAATTGAAATTTCTCTTTGAGTTGGAAGATAAAAAATACTTATTAGAACTCATACAATATTTTTTAATTTAATTTTATTAGGTTTTCAAAAATACTTAATATTAGAACTCATATGCATATTTTTAATTTAATTTTATAATTTTTTAAAATATATTGAATTTGTCAAACTTCAACATAGACAGAAAAATGAAATGAAGATGACCCAAAATTTCGTTGAAAATACCAACAAAATAAAATACAAGCAGAGAGAACAAGTACAACTAGAATCTCTAAATTAGTTGGAGGGTTGGACATTCGCCATTAGTTGTTGTACCTAATCCTGGGTAATTGATATTTTCCTTGCACGTATAGCAAGTTTGACTAGTCTATATTTGACAGTGTTGAAATTATTTTTTAAGTACTTATATTATAAATTGTGTATAAATGTGTAAATAAAAAATAGATTGTAAGTTTTGGCCTACGAAATGTGTGAATAAAAAATATGTTTGACTAGCTTGATTTAGTAGTACTTAACTTATAATTTCAACTTGTTAAACATTAAAAAGTCTACTTTTATATAATCTTTTACAAGTAAAAAGTAAGATTTGTTAAAATCAATTATATTTATATAAATAGCTTATTTTGACAACATGACAAGGATTAATATGAACTTTTTCTTTTTCTCTCACTCTACTTTTTTATTTTATTTATTTATTTTTATTTTTTAGGTTGAGGTTGAAATGTTGTTTAAAAGTACCTACCTATATTCTTTTTAAATTAAATTTAGTTCATTGCAAAATATGGACGAGTTTGACAAAGAACAAGTATCACGAAAAAAAAAAAGACATTGAAGAAGATTCAAAGAGTGCTTGAAATTTTTGAACGAGATAAGAGTTGACTATGCATCCAAATTGAATGTGAAAAATGATATACTGGCATACTAATCAACTCAGGCGTAGACCAACGCAAACTAAGATAGCGGCCAAAGCCCCTACAATGTGAACTGGGCTAATGATAAATGAAAAATCAACCATTAAAGCAATTTATGTGAATGACTCACTTTAATACAATATCTCATTTCTTGCTATGAAGCCAGTTAAGGGATTGTGGATGTGGCCATATGAACATCCGATGCTTGGTATTTCACACTTGTTAAAGTAATTCAACACATTATTGTACGTTCAAAGATGGAGAAGTGCGAAATCTTAGCGAAACATGGTCTTATGGTCTTATTATCATCATTATCATGCTTAGTGATTGTTCGATAAATTTTTTATAGATTATAAGTAGTAGGTTCTGTAAAGTATATAGATAAAAAATGAATTCAAATTGTGAATCCTATAAAATGTATGGATAAAAAATAAATCAAAGTTATGGATCACATAAAATGTATAGTTAAAAATAATGTTTAACCAAATGATAATTACAATTAAAAACTCATAAACATGCAATTAGTGCCTATTTGATTTTGTTAAAAATTAACTTTTAATAGATTTTAATAAAAATTGATGAAATTAATAAAAGTTATAGTTTGAATAAAATATATTATTACGACCATACGGAGTTTCTCTTTCACTATCCAAAAACTCACTATACGTCTTCCTTCATTTTCTCCAAAAAAAATTTCAATTTCTTCAATTCTTTTTTTTTTTTTCATTCTTTTCCAAATCTTTCATCTCAATCTTGTTCTTCCTATCAATCTCTATTTATTTTCCTACGGTTCTTCTCCAAATCTTTCATTATCAAACTTTGTTTTTCTATCAATCTCTATTTATTTTTCTACAATTTATATATACCGATAAACAGTATAGTAGCTTAACTTTCACTCAAATGTTTTTTGTTTTTAAGCAAAAGCAGACAAAAAGCAATCTTTTGCTTTAGTGTAGACTCCAAAAGTCAATAATAAATGTTGAATAATTGAGGAATTTATTCACTTATATGTGCAGTCTGTACACTTATTACTGATGAGCAGTAGCAATTTCTTCTACCAGACGATCCAAAATGTTTACGGGTGTAATAGGCGGTCTGGACTTCATGAACTGGCCGCCGGCAATGGAATTCTCCGGTGAAATTCCGGTCAATTTTCAAACCCTCACCGATTTATGCCACCCACTTGGAAATATTTCCTGGTCAGATTCATTTGTTACTTTTATACTGTCAGCGGGTTGTTCCTTTCTCGTGCTTTCTCTACCTGCATGGCTAATTTACTGCAAGAAAAAGAAGAAAATTGATGATTCAGTTATTGCACCGATGATTACTACGAGTGAAGTTGCCGGAGACTCGCCGGAGGAATTGACCTTCATACCCGTAGACAACGACGGTAAGAAATTACTTGATATTTCTTTTTCATCGACAGGGATTAAGTTAATTTTGTGAATTAGCTTGTCTGCAAATTTTGTTTCTTGAGAAAAGTATAATTCATGGGAGAGAAATTTCATGGGCTGTTATATTTTAAGGGCCAATTCATATTCTTTTGCTGGTACAAATTGACAAAGTGAAGGATTCCATTTACACTAGGCATAACTCTTGTGCCATGTTTGGCAGGAGGACTTGATAAGAGTGGACATGATGAAGAAAATTAAGCTGAAGACCTGTTAATTATAGTGCCATGTCGAAATTTTGCGTATCAAACATGTACTTAATTCATTATGTGGCTTCTTCATACCGTAATTTCTAGCATTGAATTGCAACTATGCAAAGAAATGATGTTTCCGGTCAATGAAGTACTTTTTTAAGTGCCTTGATCTCGGATTTATTGAATTCTGCCTTATATCATGCAATCCAATCTTGGTTTTCAAGAAATAACTTATCTATCAGATGTTAAATACTTGAACCATAATGCATCATTGACAATGAGAAAGGATCTACTTCTTGATCTAGGGAATTTTAAATTTTAGCATATAATAGTGTAAGGTACGGTGGGTATCAGAAAACATTTGTTGTATCAGAAAACATGAAATATCCATAAAAAAATGCATTCTGGTGAATAGGGACATGGATCTAAGTTAAATAGTTTACTCTTTTATACTTTCATAGTATTACTACGGAATGGATTCCCTTTGCATTCTTTTATTATTGCTGCTGTTATACTTCATCTGATACACGATTATGTCCCTTCCTCCCAGACTCCCTGGTTTCACTGTTAGAAATAGATTGCCCTGCTTTTGCCTCAAGTGTATGTAGTTGCAAAGCTCTTCCTTTGATCTGTTATCTTGTTAAAGCTGTTGTGATAAAAGTATATTGATATATAAAAACGATTGAATTTGTAATAAACAAATTAGCAACTCTCTGGCAGATGTTGAAATAGGAAGTTATCATTTTCTAATGATGTAATTTCTGTTTATGATTAGTGCCAATAGTTTCACTGAAATGTCTTTCACAGTTTCACTAACATGTACTAGATGAAAGAAACATGAAGGGAATTGAGAGGAAAATTGTTAGAAGTGCAGATTTCATTTGACATTATCTCCCTGTCAAAAGTCCATTCTGCTTTGCCTATCTTATCCAGACCTCCAGACAAGATGGTTCACCTAATGGTTCAGTGATGTCAACAAACAAAGTAACCTAAATTGAGTTGTCAGTTGCTATCGCTTCAGTATTTTATACACACACACTTCGCAATATGTAGTTAATTGAAGGAAAAACTTACATCCTAATAGCAATTAAGCTTTCATAGTTTGGTTCCACAGGCATCAAATAGCATGACTTGAACTTCTCAACAATCTTTCACTGGTTGGGAAAAGAAAATGGGGTGGGGTGATATCCACTTTGATCAATTTATTGGATCCGGTGGTCAATCATTATTTGCAGATCTAACTATCCAGCAGTATTCCGTAATGAATACTTTAGTAAGAAGAGGTGCTCTTCAGAGGTATTGAGGGGTGCTTCTGCGAGTTTTAACTGGTTACTTCTGTTGAAAGGAAAACGTGTTTGATCTTGTCATTTGTATGTGCACTTGAAGGTTGCTCATTTTGTAACTTGGCTTACATACCAAGAACTGAATCTCTCTCTCCCTCCCCTCCCCTGTTGTCTTAGTTTCCGATGCAGAATATGCAGAAGAATTGCAGTTCCATGAAGCAATACTAGCTTCTATACTTGTTTCTGAAATAGCAAACACTGCATCTTCATCTGTCCAAGGAGGCCCACTGTTGGATACCAAACCGGTGGAGGTGGAAAACGAAGTCGAGACATCATACCCAAGCTTCTGTGAAATTTGTTTGGAAAACCAAGAAAGCTGGAAGATGTTCATGAATGATAGTTGTTCCCACTCATTTTGCTACGACTGCATTAGTAAGCATATAATGTCAAGGATAGCAGACAAGGTAGAAATGGTCAGCTGCCCTGCGCTCAATTGCAATACTACACTAGACGCTAATACTTGTCGGCTGATGATCCCAAACGACACACTCATACAGTGGGACGAGTCACTATGCCAGTCACTGATTCCCGAATCCCAGAAAGTGTACTGTCCTTTCAGTGACTGTTCAGCCATGTTTGTGAATGATTCTCGGGATCTCATTACAAAGGTAAAGTGTCTAGTATGCCACAGATCATTTTGTGCACAGTGTCGGGTTCCATGGCATCCAGAGTTCATTTGCAAGGAATTCCAGAAGTTGTATGCAAAACGAGGAGGGAAAGACGACGTCATGGTCAAGACTCTTGCCAAGAAGAAAAGCTGGCAGAAATGTCCCAACTGCAAGATGTATGTTGAAAAGAGTGATGGTTGTATACACATAACATGCAGGTGCAAATATGAATTTTGCTACCGATGTGGATCAAAGTGGACTGGATCTCATTCTGGTTGCCGCAGGAAAGCCTAATCAGCAAAAATGGTTTACAGGGCTTATAAATCAATCACAAGCATGAACTCTGTTTATGTGCATAATAACTACTAAGATTTTTACTTCTTTATTTTTATTTTAGTGCCTGTGATTAAGAATGTTTTGGGCTTACCCCAACTTTTCATTTGGAAAATGGGAAGATACGAGTCCTAAGGGAATATAGGGCTTTAGTTTTGTGTAAAGTTTAAAAACCGGGATATGGTAACTATTTAACTCGTCGAATTATCTCTATAAATCCGTCGTGGCAATCGACCCAATACTAATACATCTCGTTGACACTGACACGTGATGGGTTGGAACGAACACCATTTTGTGTCTAGAAGATTCTCAATAATAACTGAATCCTCAAATGAATACTAGTTGGCTGATGTTTGATATAAAGCTTTGCCTATTAAAATTTCTTTATTTGCTTTGGAACTGCTTCTGGGAGTAATTCCAATTAATGAAATTTTGCAAAATAGCGGTCAAGTATTGATTGTGGATGTCTTTGTTTCACCAGTTGCTGAATCAATTCATTAAGTTCTCACATTTATTGAAGTTATTTGTGTTCTTTTAGAGGGTGTATTTAGAATTTTAAAATTTTTGATCGACATTTTTTAAATGAATAATTTTTATGGATTTTATTAGTTTTATTAAATATGGAAAAAAAACGTCGCCGTCCTAAATCATGTCCTGTTTATTCGGATAATAGGGCGAGTTCAAGCAACCCGCCAAGCGACCCGCCCATGAATTGTTTTTTTTTTTTTTTAAATCACAACATAGAATATAAATTAAAATTTTGTTAGAAGTGGACTAAAGAAGAATCAAACCCGGGTTGAAGTTATAAACTATAAATCTCAACCATTGCACCACAATTACATTCTTGTATTTCTTTTTTGTTTTGTTGGCTACAAATATTTTTAAAAATTATTTCTTTTATTTTAATTATTTTTTCAGTTTTACAAAAAAAAAAAAAAAAAAAATCGTAGGGCGGTTGGTGAGTCAAAGAGTTGACCCGCCCGCCCGAAATTCACAGTGGCGGGCGGGCGGGCGGTGACCCGCCTATTAATATTCCTAGTTTTTATTCACTTTATAGATTTTAATAGACTTTTATATATTTTTATTTTGAAAGAGTTTCTCAAAATTTCACATACTTTTGTGAATTTTATAGACTTTTATTTTTTAATTAATAATATTGAATATAAAAATATAATATTCTACAGATAACGATGAAAAAGAAGAAATAAAAAAATAGTTAGAGGAATAATGAAAAGAGGAAAAAAAATGCATTGAAGAGAGAAAAATATTAATCTTTTTTTTTATAAAAAAAATTGATAATTAATTATAGTTTTATGGTTCGTAGAAAGAAAGAGGAGAAAGAGAAAAAAAAAATGGTTAATACTAAGAAGAGAAAAATAAAATAAATTGAAAAGACATAAAAAATATTAATCTTCTTTTATTTATCATCGCTCTACAATAAAAGAAAAAAAGAAAGAAAGAAAAATATTAAAAAAAAAAAAATCAAATATTCAAAGAAGTTTTTTTTTTTTTTTTTTTTGAAAGTCTTCCAAAGTCATGTACTAAATGAGAGACAAATTGTAATTTTTTATTTATTTATACATTGTATTTAAAAGTTAGTACGTAGAGAATTTTATAAAAAAATTATTTAAAGTTATTGACATTTTGAATACTCCTGATTTTTGTAGAATTTTAAGTAGTTTAGATTGAATATCTCATAATTTTTAAACAATTCTTAAAAGTCTATAAAAAAATTTATTGAATACCCCAAAAATTTTATAAAATTTTAACAAGTCTAGATTGAATACACCTAAATTTTTAACTCCATAAAAGTTTTTAAAAGTCTTAATTAAATACACTCATTAGTTTTGATTGTTGTAATAGTGATATAATACGTTCTAAATTTTATATTGGTTGACGTTGGAAAATGATGTAACACTTCTCAACCCAACTTAATGTTAAGAATCTAGGTTGAACATGATCGAACTAAACTAGATACGAGAAATTGTAATAGAAGATATGTTTGAAAGTTTTATTTGAGAAAATTAAGTTTGAGGGATGTCAAAGCAATTACAATATCACTTCACCTAGCTAACAAATCGATCAAGCATCATCGAGGTATGGTTGAGAACAGGGACGGATCCAAAAAATCATGTTGGACCGAGCTGAAATTGAAAATAAGTCAAGTACAAATTTTTTTTACATATAACAAAAAAAATCTAATTACTACATTACCTACTAAAGTTGTATCCTTCGAGCTTTAACATCATAAAACTCATCTATAATAGAATCTATATATATTTTTTGGGTAAATTCTCGTTCAATGTATAGTGTCATACAATCAACAAGAAACTCATCCTCCATTATGTTACGAATTGCTGTCTTCACATATTTCATTGCCGAAAAAGCTAGTTCAAGAGAAGTCGTGACACAAGTAATGTCAAGACAAGACAAAATCAATCTACTCAAAGATAATGTAACTCTCTAACCTTCTACTTCCAACCAAGAGCTTGCATAATTCGTAAAGTAAAGGCACTTGAAACCTGAACTCGAGGATCGGGAATTACATCATCACCGTAATGTTGTAACTCATACCTTAAAGAATAAACATCTTGCTCAGAAATCACTAGGATAGAATTTCTCTTGCAAGCTTGCAAATATCAACCCCATTAAATGATTCAAAAGAATTTCGAGGATCCAAAGGAGTTCTACCGATAGCTCATTAAATCTTGTATTTAACTCCATCACCGAAAATCTATTACTTCATTGAAGACATTGAAGTGGTAATGATGCTCAAGTGTAACTTGGTCATGGGAACGACCAATTTTATAAAAAGAATTTAGATCGGGTATGTCAACATCATTTTTGAGCAAAATATTTTCACAATGAAGAAATTCTTCCCAATCATATTCTCTTAATTTTTTAAGTATAGCTTTTGTGGTAGAGACAAGCCTGGTAGCGCTAATGGGATGTCTTGAGATCTTTTTTGAAGAACTTGACAAAGAACATCACTGATTCCCAAAATTTTATGCATTAAATGTAAGAAAAACACAAATTCAAAGCTTGTAATAGTTCCGAGAACACCATGAACTTTAGCCCGAGAATTTCTATTTGGATAATGTACAGTAAGATATTCAAGCACCTTGCAAGTTGCATCGTAATCTCTATCAAACTCTTTACCGATTCATAGTGTGAACTCTAACGAGTAAATCCTATTTTTTGCAAATTACCAATCTGATTGGCCTCAGTTCCAGATTTTCGTTCTCCACTAGCTAACATATCATCAAGCTCACTTCTTTGAGCAGTTTGCAACACCTTAATACGTTTAGGAGAAGAATTGATAATATGAACAATATTGTCCAAATGAGAAAAGAATTTTCAAATACAAATCACATCATTGGCTGCAGAAACCAATGTCAGTTGTAGTCGGTGGGCAAAACAGTGAATGTAGTATGCATATGGACATTCTTTAAGAAATGATTCTTGAAGTCCGTTCCACGTACCACGCATATTACTAGCACCATCATAGCCTTCCCCTCTCATTTTTTGAACTTGAAGGTTGTGAGAAACAAGACCATCACATATCTCGTTTTTCAGATTCAAGGATGTAGTGTCACTTACGCTTTTGATTGCAAAATAGCGTTCTATTAAAATACCATCAGTGTTCCCATACCGCAAGACAATGGCCATTTGCTCTTTTTTATATTCGTCTTACGCTTCATCGACAAGAATACAAAAGAAACTTTCTCCAAGCTCCTCACGGATCATTTGTCTAACTCTATTGGACATGATGTGCAAAATTTCTTTCTGAACATTTGGACAAGTGTATTTGGCATTTTGAGGAGCTATATCCAATACAACTTCTCCAATTTTTGTGTTCATTTTTCCAAAAGCCTTCACCATTTCAATAAAATTCCCACGGTTCAATGAAGATGAAGATTCATCATGACCTCTGAAAGCACAACCTTGAAGTGCTAGCCACTGAACACTTAGAATTGTAGTGTTTAAGCACAAACAATTTTTAAGAACTTCATCTCTCGTTATGGCGTGCATCACTTTATCAATATGTTCGACGGTCTCATTAAATCTTCACTATTTCTCACACATATGATGGAATGATGAAGGAGTCGAACCCAAGTGAGTAAGAAATGCACATTAGTCTCCTTGGTTTACCCTCTTCCTATTGTTAAATCCATCTGTCACCAATGCTTGAACTATTGGACGGATTACCATAATTCAGAAATATAAAACAGTAAAAACAATATGCCTTATCTGTTGAAGGCGAATGCCCCGACCACCAAAACTGACTGAACCATTTTTTTTTAAACCTACGGTTTGATTTCCAAATATTGACTTCGAATAATTCAAAAGTATTGGTTGATAAGGCCCGACTTGTAGATATGCTAGTCTAATCTCATCTTGTAAACTAATTGGATGTTCACTAATATACTTCCTTTTTTTCGGATACATTTCTATCCAAGTAGATGGTTGAAGGTAGGGATTGAGGATGAAGGGTGTTCAGTTTCAAGAGATGAATTTGGAAGAAGATGAATGGTAGGGATTGAAGTATATTCGTCAACTCGATCAGAATGTGTACTTGCAGTAGATTCGTCCGTCTTTTTAAAGAAAGAGAGCAATGTTTTTCCCTTCTTGGCACAAGGTTGAAGATGATCCATTTTTAATTCTAGAAAAACAAATACAAACAATTTAAATTTTTACAAATTCTTTAGTTAATGTTAGTTTTGGAATTTTATTAAACATATGAAACTCAAATAGATTAAACAATTTGATCACTTTGCCTAAATAAACATTCAAAATTAAACCTTGTTACCTAATCAATGGTGATTCAGTGAAAAAACTTTCACAAGATAATATCTTCTAAATTAATCCAATGCATGTGCCTGAGTATACAAAAATAAGAATGGATTAAAAAAACTAATTAATAAAAATCAATATCACTATTTAATGAAAATACAGAAATTTCAAAGAATCAAAATGACATATTCTCAATAGCTAGTATATTATTGTCAGGAAAAGGGGCCCAAATCAAATGATCAACAAAATCTCACAAAATTTCATTTTCTATTCAAATGTTTAAACACCAAAAGACAATGCTTCAATAATTAAACGAAAAAAAGGAGAGAATGAGATGAATACAAGAATAACAAATGAGCTACGCATACTGAATTACATGTATTAACTAAAAAAAAGCAAATAATATTCTTTTACTGATTTTTTTTAGTAAAAAATGCAGAATAATATAAACAAATATACATGTAGGAAGTGAAAAAAGATGATTTAGTTAAATGAAGAAATTGACCTTTGCAATTTTGAAGGTTGAGAATTCGCAAGGACATAAAGGCTATATGAGAAGATCCGTGTCGGTGACACTGGGATAAAACAACCTCGACACCGACTGCGACAGATCAAGCTCATGCAAGCGCATGAATCGAGCGGCGATTCTCGGGCCGTCTGGGTTTCTAATTTCTGAATTTGGCTGAATTTGATTAGGGCTAAAGAGTAATGACTAAAGGCTAGGTTTCTAATTTGTGTTGGCCCATTTTAGAAGTTGAAATTGGATTGTGGACTTGTGTGCTAATTTAAATTTTTTGCCTAGTTAAAATTAAAATATTTTTTTACTTAGTCCAACAGCATCTGGGCCAAGGCTACACTGGCTCCCCAAATCCATCCCTGGTTGAGAATGTATTCATCAAAGTAGGAAAATTTATATTCCCATGGACTTCATCATCTTGGATATTGAAGAAGGTTGGGATATGCCGGTGATTTTAGGCCGATCATTCCTAGCAAAAAGTTGAACCATAATCGATGTGAAGAAATGTGAGTTAATCTTGAGTGTATAAGATGAACAAACCAAGTTCAATGTGTTCACCCCACTCAAGCAACTATCATATCTTGAAGATTTTCATATGATCGACAAAGTGGTGAAAATAATGGATGGTGAAACACATATATTGAAAGTGAAGATTGGAAGGTGAAGAGCACGGATCATACGAAACCGTAGGAACTCTAGGTGGAGCAAAATTTGATGAGAAAGAAAAAGCAAAAGTTTGGTAGGTGAAAGAGAAACCTTGCAAAGCCAGAAATTGTAACCAATGCAATGTTTTCAAAGTCCAACTCCAACAGCCTTGAATAATCGTTGCAATGAAGTCAAGTTAACGTCTCTAAACAAGTGCTTATTGGGAGGCAACCCAATTTCTAACCCATCTATTTACTTGTTTTTTAGGTAGTAGATTTAGATATAATTTTTCATTTAGAGTGCATTTTGAGCACATTAGAGTCCACGTTGTCGTCATCCTTTTGTACAAAATATCTTAGTTATCACATAATATATCTTTTGATTTTGTAGGTCACCTACAGAGTATTCGATGAAATATTTCAAACAAAAATTGCTCCAAATCACTTCGAGGATTCAATACAAGTTTGGAGGAGATAGTATTATCGGTTCAAAGTACTCAAATACTCTATCCACAAAGGACAAGACTGTGAGAGTATTTGACCATTCTCTCTACCCTCTTAATTTGTCTTCACTCTTACATTGGAACATTGCAGATTTAAGTTTGGGGGAGGAATCGATTTGTTGAGTCAAATTTTTCTTACTTTCTTTGTTCTATTTATCTAGAGTCCGTAGTGTCAAAAATAAAAATAAAAAAAGCGAAAAATTTTGAAAAAGAAAAAGTAAAAAAAAATAATTCTTGTGTAACATAGTTGGATAAATTGCTAGCAAATATCTACTTTTGTTGTTGATTAAGCTTGGAGACGGGTTATGTGATGTAAATGAAATCTTGGTATAAAACTTCAGGTAGTGTTTTTTTTTTTCCAAGTACTTGGTTTGAATTAACAAATATGTAGTTTAGAGAAGTAATGATTCGGGCTTTTATGGAAAAAAAAATCATGAGTAGCTCAAGATTGACGGGTGGAAGCTAGGTATTGTCGGTTTGCAAGAATTATAATCCCAATCCCAACGAAAGACAATGCACTAGTCAAGATATATCGACAAGGAAAAAGTTCTTTATACTAATGTGTGAAAGCTAACCCAGAGTAATATGGCCATGTGTATCAACAACATCTAGGAGATGATCTATAGGAGAAGAAGTTTGCCTAATTATTAGAGAGAAAACAACTTACTTTGACAAATGAAAAAAAAAATAGGTATAAAAAAAACAATAGCAATAAACAAAATAAAAGTATGCGGTTGCCTTGCTAGGTCTTGGACTTGAAAGGATATTTAGATGCCTAATTAGTTAGACTTGCTTAGTGAAGACCTAGAGACTAGAACACTTGACATCATGGAGGATCGTTGTCTATCTAAACTTTGCCTTAATTGATTAGATGATTTTAGCTTGGTAGTGAAGATTATAATGTGAGTCTAACTTGGTTGAAAGCCCTCGAAATAAGTGATATATACTTGAATATGGTGTGAAATTCACGAGAGAAGAAAGAATTGAGGGTCGGGATTGAAAATACTTAAGAATCTATTTGTTCGCATAACTTTATCCAGTTTAAAGTAATGACTAAAAATAACTTTTTACCAGTGTTCTAAAAGGCTTGCCTAGGCACACCTAAGCTCGATGCGTTTGCAAAACGCGTTGCATTGAGGGTATGCGTGTACAAATGCGGTCAACTCTTTTTGTTGACCGCCTAGGTGCGAATAGATGAGGATATGCGAGAATAATGCGATTAGGCGAGAATAGGTGCAAATAATCGCGCATAACACGGATTAGAGAAAACAAGCTTCTTTTTAAATCATTTCCATATTAGACCAAAATAAACATTTTTTAAATCTACAAGAGGTGCTAGAAATGCTCAAAATGAAATAAGAGAGTCTGACGAAAATGATTTTGTATCGGATGGCACGAAAGATGAGTTAGATGAAGAAGAAGAAGAGTTTGACTGAGAATTCAATAAAGAGTTAGACAAAAGTTAAGCTATGTAGGTATGTAATCAAATTGTAGAAAATTATTGAGTAATTTGTGTTTATGTTTGTGGTAGTTGTAATTTACTAAGTTTTGAAAACTATTATGCTAGATTGTTATTTTGTAATTTAATTGTAGGCTATGATATTAAAATTAGTCCTACAATTTTGATTTTAAACCACGATGAATGTGATATATTCAACCATGATATGTGCCTTAATATAAATCTAATTTTTCTTCATTGTACAACGTGCATCTAATTTTGAAAACTCATGTATTTTTTATTTGTTTTTTGAAAACTGTGCCTGTAATTTCGTAATCTAAATCAATATATTTCTAGGCTATGTTTTTAAAATTTAAAAATTGAGCATTAAAAAAAAATTAAAATTCAAAACGCATTTTGACGTCTAGGCTTGGCATAGGCACGCTTAGGCTTATAATTCTTTATGCTTCACCTCGCCGCGTCGTCACGCATTATGCATTTTAAAACCTTGCTTTTTACACATACACACAAGTCGAGTATTGGATAAGTGTTAAAATATTTTATGTAGCAATATTTGGACATTTTTCTTGAATTAAATGCTTAGATCATAACTGGAGATGAAAATGGTAAGAAGTCCAATAGTGTGCAAAATCTTTTGTTTGTATGTATTTGAGTCTTTGTTTTGTCTTGTTTTTGCTCGGGACTAGCAAAATTTTAAGTTTAAGGGTTTGATAAATATAATTTATACATTATCTTGACACCGTAATGAAGAGTTTTCATATATAGAGTCAATAACTATTGAATTTTAGTGATTTTCATGATTGTAGGACGAAATCCCCTAACTCGAGTCATATTGGTGAAATTGGTGAGAAAAAATGTGAAGATATTGGGTTTTCAAAGTGTAGATCATAAATCAAACATTGAAAAATGAGAAATATGATAAATGCAAGAAGTTTAATATATTTTGGAGTGATAATAAAAAGTTGAAGTGAATGAACAAACACCGTAAAACCAAAGAAGCAAAATGAGAAATCTATGACCGGAGCAAGTGGGAAATTAGAGTACAAAGTTTGGTACAAAATTCTCTACATCACAAATGATATAACATTGGAAAAATAGTTCAATTACGAGTTTCCACGAGAAGTTATGATTGTTTAACTTACGAATTGCAATTTGAAAGTTTCCTACGAGAAGTTATGATCGTTTGAATATCAGTTGCTAACGGAACAATCTCTGTCTGCTCAAGCAGGCCTTCAATATAAAATTTAGCATCTTTAGTCCACCCGAGTAGGTCGAAAGCCCACTCGAGCAGACGCCCCAGAAGGGTAGATTTGTCTATTTTATTACTCTTTTTAGGGGCCTATTTGGGGAGTTTTTGTACGAACTTTTAGCTATAAATTGACACCTATATATACCAAAATTCTTGTACTTCATAGTGTTGGAATTTTGAGAGAGAAAAAAGACAAGAACGTAAGATTTCACTTGGGAAATTTACATCAACCTTGATTTTCTTAGGAAGAAGAAGATTGTTCAAAAACTTTTTGAAGACATTTAAGAGGTCAAGATTTATCTTCTATTTTCTTCCAACTTTATAGAATTCGGGTGATGTACTTCCAATTATTTATGTGTTTTTGCCATTCCAACTTGATAGGTTAAATTATTTGTGGCAGGGATGATTATGTAAACCGTTAGTTGATATTTTCATTTAATAATTCTCCTTTCTAATCATAATTGCCATTTGAATGAATGATCAATTTTTGAACGTATTTGTGACTTATTTTTACTTATGGAAGGTTCAAAATAGGTTTAGCTCATTGTTGACAACCAACATAAAGTCCTATAGTAGTTAGACATAATCTTCTATGTTTTGTGTAATCGAATTTGATAATTTAGATATTAAATATATTTTTATATATTCGAATTTGAAATAAGAATTTGGGTCGTATATGAAAACATGTCTAATTCTATTCGAGAGAGATTATGGAATAACTTGGGATTATCAATTATTAATTTTAAGCATAAATTGGGTTAAAACGGAGAAATTAAAAATTAAAATAGATACTAATGGTGGAGTCGGAATCATAGTATAATTCATTTACTTGAATTTCTTCAAAATATCATATTTGCTCTTAGTTTAAATCATAGTCATAATATAGATTATATAGGCATAGTTATAATCACTTTAGTCTGTCATAGTCATAATATAAGCATATTGATAACTTGAGATTATCGATTGTACATAAATTATAAAATTTAGAGTGTGTTTGAGTGTGTTTAGAGCATCTCCAATACACTCCGTCTATTGTTTTTTAGACGTGCCATATAAATATAGATAGATAGAGTTATAAAAAACCTTTCTCCAATGCATGCTACAAGGACCCTGTCTAGTTAATGTGGCACATCAAAATATATAGACTACATTCTAAATTTAGATTTTAACTTCAGATTGAGTGATTCAGCAAATTTAAATCCATCTTAACATTTCATTAAAAAAAAAAAAGTCTAACGAAAGAAATAAAAATGGAAGACTTGTCAATTTTTTTTAAAAAAAAAAATTAATACCACATAGGCGATATTTAGTTTTAGACGGAATTTATTGGAGATGAATTTTTAATTTGACCATTTATTCAATAGACCATATGGATGAAAGTTCGTCTATTTTACTCGTCACATAGATTTCAATAGATGGAGTGTATTCGAGCTCCACTCATGGTCAATTTTGGGAAAATTTTCAATTATGGTATAAACATGGCTTTAGTCTTTCATTCGTAGATTTCAATTTTATTTGACGATTTTAGGGAGTTTTGATGAAAACTCCTACTTAATTGGATAAAAATATGTTCGATTTGGAGTTTGTGAACATTCTATGTAAAAACGGAGCTTGAATATCATTCAATCATCCAAACAACTCATATCACCATGTGATAATTTTATACAATAACATGTCATAGTTAATCAATTAAATATGATACTCAACCTCATGATTTCATAACAATCCACGTTATACTGGAATTAAATTTGGATACCACATTATAAATTCTTACTCATGAGTGATTTTTAATGTAAAAGAGCTACATGAAATGTAGTTACAAGATTTAGCTCATTTTTAATCAAGTTTAAATTATAATTTAAGTTAATTAAATATACTTTTTATCTATACATTTCATAAAATTCACAATTTACAAACACTTCAAAAATAATGTAAGCACTATCAAATATGCTATTAGTCTCTACAAATCGGATATTTAGAGTTAAAAAAGAATTCCTAATAGTAAATTTATTTTTAATCTTTCTAAAGTCGCAGGCTGGACAAAGAGCAAGGGGCGGAGGGAGGGAGGGGCCCACGTTCTCGAGGATGTTCTGATTTTTATTTAAAAAAATTAGAAAATATAACAAAAACTGAAAACAATTAGGGTAAGATAAGAAATTGTCTTTAGTTTAGTGGTTAACAGCCACTTTGGTGCTGAGTTCAAATCCCAGTAAGTCCTACCAGTCACATTATTAATTTTCCTTTTTCCTTTTGGAATATGCATAATCAGTCCTTAAACTTTAGCACTTATTCCAAATTCATTTTCATTCTTTAAAATCGGACTTTTTAATCCCAATCTTTAGTTCTATTTGCATAGTTCATCCTTATTCAATCATTTTCTTTTCTCTTTTTTTTAGGCCTGCATAGAAAGCTCTCATACTAACATATGTACCATCAATTTACTCGCTTTCATGCATATATATCTATCATTCTATTATTTTAAGCTAAATCACAATTTCTATCACTAAAATGAATAATAAATGGTTTGGTATTGCAGTGCTATTAAGAGAATTAGCTTTTGTTGTACTAACAAAAGAATCAACCATAACAATAATCATTTAAGTGTTTGGTAAACTCTTGATTCAAAATTTATGTAAGTTTCAAAATCAACATTTGAGATTTGATACACAAAAGTAATTTATTGTTGTGCCCGTACACAATTACTCAAATGTGTAGTTTTGTAATATTCATTTTTACTATTATAACAATTCTCCATTTTCAAATAATGGAAAAAAAAAACATCAAATAAATTGAAAGAAAATTATGGACATCCTTTATTATTGATTTACTAGTAAACTTAAGACGTAAAATGAATTGCTTTAACTAATTACGATTAAATTTTATATTTAAATAATAAATACGTAGAAAAACTAAAAGTAGAATTTGAGAAACTATTCTTTTATTGCTTCTCAACGATAATCAGAAGTTGAGTTCCAAAATCAATCTCAAACTAGGCCTAAACAAATTAAATTTAGCACCATTATAGATGAATAAGTTTGAAAATGTCAACCACTGAATTTGATCTTGGCGGAAAAAAAATACCAAAATTGCACCACAAAAAATGAATATACCACTTATTTGTTCATGTTAAAACTACAGTTAAAATAGTTTTAGTCTCCTAGCTTTTTTCTATTTTTCGAATATTTAGTAATTAAAACTTCAATTTTTTTTATATAAAATGTTAATTCCCTGTTTTCTCCACTATTTTATTTTTATTTTTATGTATGATTAGTCCAAAGTTGATTATTTATATTTTCTTAACAATTTTTTTTAATAAAATAAATGGTTTTATTATTTTCTTCAAATTTCGTTCTCTCTAACCTACCATCGTATTGTCGATCGCAATAGTTCCTCCAAACTAAAAATCTTGACTCCGTCACTACAAAAAGCTTCACTGTCGAAACTATTTTTGAGTACCCTCACTTACAACTCAGCATCCTATACAAAATTTGGAGTGACCTATTATCTCTTGTGATGTCTTTTAATGTTAACCACCAACGGGAGATGATTACTCTTTATATAGGCTCTTCTTACCCTATTTGACTCATTAGTATCAGATTTTCTTTTCCCTGTTAGTCACCCTCATCATTGCTTGCCTATAATACCATTATATAGATGACATTTCCTTCAGGGGCGGATGAAGCCCAATGCAACCACCCTGGCCCAAATTTAAAAACAGCTAACTACCCTCTTCTTTAATATGAACCAACTCCCAACCTAACTTCATAAAATTGACCAAATTTAACCCACATGACCCAATTTCCAAACCAAACCCTTACCCCTGCCACTAAGCAACCAGCAAAATCAACAATTCCTGGACCAGAAAAAAATTGGTAGACAGCAACCTCTGAAGTCTGACCGGCCACGCTGACCGCCTCTATAGTGTAATCTAGGTTTATTTTTCGTGTTTGACTTTTTTCAGCATCTTGGAAAGTTTATGATTTTCAGTTTTGTAGATTTTGATTAGAATTTTTGTTTATTTGATAATCTAAATTCTATATAGTTGTTGAGTTGTTGTTGAGTAATGAGTAATGAGTAATCTAATTGATTTTGTTATTGGGATGTTAATTTATAATGAATTTCCTATATAAATGATTTTGAGGAATGATTTCAATGCATTCAATTATGAACTTGAGAATGGCAAGTCTAAGAAGTTTTCAGCTAATGAACTTTAAATATTTGCAATGGATGGACGATGAAGGATAGTGAAACTCAAGAGCTACTCTTATTTGTTACACAAAATCAATAGTTTGTAATATTTCAAGTTGATACATGAATAGGTAACTTTTGAATTATTTTACTTTTGCTATACATTAAAGATATTTGTGTCTAATGTAATTATTCGTGTTCATTTGAAATTGTTCTTCGTTAACTTCGAGTCTAAGAACATCTCCAACATGTTCTTTAAACATAGTTTACTCTTTAATTTAAAGAGTTAAAGTTTAAAATTCTACTCCAATGAACTCTCTAATTTAACATTTTAATTTATAGCGTGGGTTTGGAGAGCCAAATTCACTCTCTTTTATTAAATGCATTGAAAGAATTTCAATTTTTAATATTTGATGTGTTGGTTTTAATTAAATAATATATACAAATTGTGAGAAAAAATATATGATAAAAAGAGAGGAGAGAGAAATATATTCAATGCTTCTTGAGAAAAGTAAAATAAAGAGTAGAAACAAAAAGGTTGTTGGAATGTTTAAAAAAAAACTACTCTTTAAATTTAATGATGCTTTTTAAAATACAAAAAATACTCTTTAAATATACATAAACTGTTGTAGATGCTCTAATACAAATATTGTTGAAGAGCTATGAGTATGGGAATTGAAGTCATTTATCCTTGGCACGTGTAAAAGCAAGGAAAGAAGAAAAAGAAGGTAAAGAAAATAAGAGAATCCACATTGATTTGTAAATCAAAATTAAATGACACACACAAATATTTTATTACGTTGTTTCTATTTTTAGTTTAACGCTAAGTTGTATTTATTTGAAAATCAATACAAGGAGGAGAATGTAGAGCCTTACCCCCAACGAAACTTGCAACAAAGAATACGAACCCCTTTTTTTAGAACAGCTATATGAGTGATGTTGAGCAATTTTTGAATATTTGTGTATGTTGAAATTCCTACATTATTAATTTATTGGGGATAGTGTGTGACGTTGAATTGTAGTTGAGTTGAGTTGAATTTTTATTGTTGAATTATTGAATTGTTTCTATTCGTGTTGTTAGAGTTAAAAATTGAACATCATCAACTTTGCGTCAAGAAGGGAAACACGTTTGTTGTCCTTCTTTAAAAATATAGATGAATCTATTACAAGTATATTAAAGTTGACAAAGATACTTCAATCGCTACCGTTCAAATTCTTCCAAATTCATCTCTTGGAACTAAACATCATTCATCTTCACAACCTAGCTTGCAACCATCTACTTGGCTCGAAAGTGATCAAGGGAAAATGAATCACATTAGTGATCCTATTAATTTATAAGATGAGATTAGACGAACATATCTACAAGTTGGGCTTTATCAACTAATACTTTTGAACGATGAGAAGTTAATATTTGGAAATCAAAATCGTCGGTTTCAAAAATAAATGGTTAAGTTAGTTTCAGTGGTTGGAGTATTCGTTTTCAACAAATAAGGAATACAACTTTTACTGTTTTCTATTTTTGAATGATAATAATCCGTCCAATAGTTCGGCAATGGTGACAGATAGATTTAACAATTAGAAGAAGGTTAACCAATGAGACAGCTGTGCATTTCTCAGCTGGTCAAACATACTTTTACCTACAAATTTCGTAAGACCCATAACTTACTATTTATTTATTATTCACATATTTCATAGGACCCACAACTTATAAGCACTTAAAAATAATTTTAGCAATACCAAACATGCACTAAAGTTCCTCAAAATCCCAAATACACTAGTCCAAAGGTTTAGAAAGAAATCTTGCACATCATGCCAAATAGAGTAGGCCAGATGATTTTTGAGGACCTTGAAGAAATTTTCTTTTGTATTCTTGTCGACAAAGCTTGATAAGTGTAATTTATATTAATATCTCGACTTCTTAATGAAGAGTTTCTTATAGTTCTAAGTGTTTTAGAGTTAGTATCTATTGAGTCTTTGTTCATTTTCGTGATTGTAGGATGAAATCTCCGAACTTAAGTTACATTGACAAAATCGAAAAGAAAATGAGAGAAATTATTTTTTTGAAATGAATATCAAGAGCTGAACATTGAAGGATGATAAATAATATAAAATCATGAAGTTTAAGGTGTGTTTGAGTGATAATGAAGAGTTGAAGTGAAAGATCAAAAGAGCAAAAGCCAAAGAAGCGAATTGAGAAACCTACAACCGAAGCATGTGGGGAAATTAGAGAACAAAGTTTTGGTACAAAAATCTCCATAAGGCAAATGATATAAAATTAGAAAGATAATTGAATTACGAGACCAACACTTTTTACGGATATCAATTCATAGTTTTCTACGAGAAGTTATGGCAGTTCGAATATAAGTCGTCAATGGACACTCTGTGTCTGCTCGAGCGGGCCTCAACTCAAAATTGCAAGCTATTGTCCGCTCAAGAGTGCCAAAATCTCGTTCAAGTAGATGACCCAGAATGGAGGATTTAGCTATTTTAGGATTCTTTTTAGAGGGGCGTTTTGGAGAGTCTTTGCACTCATTTTTAGCACTAAATTGACACATATGTATACCAAAACTATTGTAATTCATGGGGGGTCGAATTTTGGGAGAAATGGGAGAAACAACACAAGAATTTCTTCATCCAGGCAAGCTTCTTGTGATTTCAAGCAAGAAAAATTTGGAATTCTTGGACACTCTATTGAAGACATTCAAATGGGACAAAATTAATCTTCAACCTTTATGTAATCAAATAATCCATGTGATGAATTCTCACTTTAATATGTGTTTTTGTTGCTCAATCATGGTAGACTAATTCTTATGTAAAATGTTAGTTGAAGTTGTAATGTAAGAATTCTCTTTTTTAACTTAATTTATGTTTGGTTGATTGGTGTTAATGTTTTAATTACCGTTTGAATGAATAATCAACTTTTGATCATTTATGAAAAAGTGTTTAATTCTACTCCAATGAGATTATTAGACTACTTAGGATTATCGACTGTCAATTTAAGCATGCTGGATTAAAAGTGGGATTTTTGGAATTATAGTGAATACTGATTGCGGATTCAGATTACTAGCATAATTCTCTTACTTGATTTTTCTCCAAAAATAATATTTGCACTTAGTTAAATCATAGTTATAGTGTAGAAAATTTCATAATCTCTTTATCCAAATATTGACTGTATATTCAGGTTAAGCTCGAGTTGATTGATTTTAAGTTAAAGTCTAAATCTTTGTGGGAACGATATTCTATTACTCACTTTTACTATTACTTGTTAACATACCTATACGCTTGAGAGATTTCACCGAACAAAGCGCAAAAAGGATTTAAAAGTGAGCAAATGGCCATTATCTTGCGGTTTGTGCACTGAAGGTATTCTAATAAAATGTTAATTTGTGAAGTGTAAGTGACACTACGTCATTGAATCTCAAAAACGAGATATACGATGTTCTTGTTCGTCACAACCTTTAGGTTCAAAAAATTAGAGGGCAAGCCTATGATGGTGCTAGTAACATACGTGGTACTTGGAATCGACTTCAAGGGTTATTTCTCAAACATTGTCCATATACATACTACATCCACTGTTTCCCACTGACTACGACTGATTGATTTCTGCAGCCAAAGACGTCATTTGTATTTGGAAATTATTTCCTCACTTGGACAGTGTCATTATTATTAGAGGAAATTATAAGAAATGTCCATTTGCGTGTGGTCATTTTAAAATATGGTAGGTTTTGAAAACAATTAGAGAAATGACTATTGTTTACAAAAATACCCTCAGTCAACTACCAAAAATCCCAACATTTCTTATTAAAATTCAATCAAAAGCTAATTTCACAAAAATCATATCTACAACAAGATTTTACCAAAAAATATTCAACTTACGCCCCACGTCCAGCGTACAACGCCTTGCACCACTGCCCACCGCCCAACCCAAGCAAGTTAGTTTTTTTATAGATTATTTTGGTTGATAAAAAAATAAAAATTCTAAATGTTTGGGTATGTTTATTAGATATAATTCTTGTTGAAAATTTCTTAAATATTGTTGAAAGAAGCTTGGTTGATAGGTTGATGTGTGGTTAAAGGAGGAAGAAATATTGTTGAAGACGACTGTAAAAATGGCAGTAGAACTGTACAAACAATCGACGGTTGAACTGTCTATAAAAAAATGTCAGTTTAACTGTTTAAAAAAAGATAGTTGAACTGTCGAAAAAAAAAGATAGTTGAACTGTCGAAATGACATTTCAACTATCATTTCGACAGTTCAACTATTCGGAGAAAAAAAAAGCAGATAGCTAGCTTCTCTTGGAAGCCAGAAAAAAAAAACTTCGACATTTTTAAGAAGAGTGTATATATGACTTTTTGCATCTAAAAGTTGCTATTTTTGCAATGTTATTAAAAGTTACCATTTTAAAATCAGCATTTGCATTTTACTACTTTTCTAAATTCTCCTTAATATTATTTATTTCTTCTCCCAAGCACATTAATATGTTGCAAACTGCTCAAAGAGGGGGTGCTTGAGGGTATGTTGACTAGTGGATAACGACAATCTAAAAGTGGGGCCAATCAAATTGGTAATTTACCAAAACCAGGCTCTACTAATTGGAGTTCACATTATGAATCGGTAAAGAGCTTGTTATATATGTATGCTGCAACTTAAAATATGCTTGAGTATCTTACTATCCATTCTCCAAGTAGAAGATCTCGAGCTAAAGTTCATGGTGTTTATCAACCATTACAAGCATTCAATTTGTGTTTTCCTTACATTTAATGCATAATATTTTGGGACTCAGCGACGTTCTTTTTCAATCTCATCAAAAAAGATCTCAAAATCGCTCGGTCATTTCTCTCGATTTGTTCCCACCACAAAAGTCGTCCATCAAAATTTAAGAGAATGTGGTTGGAAAGAATTTCTTTATGAAGTGAAAATTATTGCTCAAGAAATGATTTTGATATATCTGATCTAAATTCTTTTTATAAGATCGGTCGTCCTCATGAGCAAGTTATACTCGAACATTATTACTGCTTCAATGTCTTTAATGCAACAACAGATTTTCAATTGATGGAGTTAAATACAAGATTTAATGAGCTATCACTAGAATTCTTCTCTGTCATTGTTGCTTTGAGTCCTTGAAATTCTTTGAATCATTCAACAGGGATGATATTTGCAAGCTTGCAGAGTAGTTCTATCCTAATAAATTTCCATAGCAAGAGTTTCATTCTTTAAGGTCTTAGTTGCAACATTATAAGTGCGATGTGATACGTGATCCTAGGTTTTAAGTGCATTCACTTTTTGAATTATGCAAGCTATTGGTTGCAAGTAGAAGGTCAGAGAGTTACATATGATGACTAGATTGATTCGTCTTGTACTTACACTACATGTATCTACGACGACTATTAAGCGAGCTTTTTTGTCAATGAAACATGTGAAGACACCAATTTATAACAGAATGGAGGATAAGTTTCTTGCTGATTGTATGACACTTTACATCGAGACAAGAATTTGCCAAGAAAACAAATGTAGATTATGGCGACTCCAAAAATCTGTCTGGATTTTTTTTTTTTTTTGTATTCTGTTCAGGAGGGTATTAGGAACTAGTTAAGAGGGTAGTAGTACTCTTATATGCAATTTCTTATTTATTTAGAAATTGAATTAAATTGTTTCTTCTACTAATTATCAACACCTTCTTCTAATGAGGTCAATTAGAAATAATCAGAAAATACGTTTATAAGTCACCTTTCATCTTTTGCTTCATGTTATGTTTGTCTTGTTTATAGTGAGTTAAGCGGGTACACTTACTAATACCAAAAATCAAGATATTAAGACATATATTCATATAGACATAGCACAAGAAGATAATAAATAGATCCTGTCTTTTGTTTCATTATACCTCCATTACAAGAGACCATTATACAAAACATCGATTTGAACAAAAAGCTTGAGATACATCCATTACAACATTGTTCTAAAATGACACATGACAAATCATTACGTCACATTCATAACTCACACATTTTCATCCTATTTCAAAAGTTCTTCAAAACGCTTTAACAAAAGAAGAGGTTCACTTAGTTTCCTAAAGACGAGTTCATCCAATCATTGCATTACATAACATAAAAGTTGGCTACAAGATACTCCATAGTCCAAGCATCATAAATGTCTACAAAAAGATAGGTTACTTCATACTTTTGTAGTCCAGGTCAATGTGGGTAATACAAACATACATCCATCTCAGTGATCAAATAGTATTATTGGCCATTTAAAGCTATCTCCCACCTTTTCCACACGACTTCAAAGAAATTTCATTCTACTTCCTATAAGAGTCATGAAACAACTATGAATGGTGACATTCAATGACATTCAATGAGTAAAATACGGTGCATGTGTGATATTACATAAATGTATCTTTTATCTTTCTTAAAGCCCTTTCCATAAGTAATATTTGTACACCGAGTGCCCAACTTAGAAATCTTTGCGCAACTTCCGCACTTGGCCA
Source organism: Forsythia suspensa (assembly GCA_023638005.1). Taxonomy (NCBI): domain Eukaryota; kingdom Viridiplantae; phylum Streptophyta; class Magnoliopsida; order Lamiales; family Oleaceae; genus Forsythia; species Forsythia suspensa. Next base: position 24,430,904 of record CM042664.1, on the reverse strand, counting down.
AACTTGGTGGACAACTCTTGTCCTCTTATGGGCTACTCATGCCTTGTCATGAGTTAGTCTAACACTGGCTATAGTTGATCAACTTTTTCTTTGAACAACTCTCGTCTTCTTATGGGTTATTCATGCCCTCTCGTGGGGTACTATAACAATTGGTCATAGTTGATCAACTTCTTTTTGGACAACTTTCGTCATCTTATGATGTACAAATAGGCTTAGGAAACTTATTGTGTTGTAAAGCAACTTTGTCTTTGTATATGTATTTTATTTTCATAACTCAAGTTGAACTTTGTATATTACGAAAATGAGCTTCTCATGTTATTTTTTTCTTCATTTTACATAAATAACAAATAGGCTCACAATACTCACAATGTCTCATATCTTTACTTGGATCAATCCTATCAAAATAACTCATTTTAGAGCACATATAATTTAAGCACTTATAAGACTTATTATATTGCACATAAGGCAAATAATGTGACTTACTCATAACTTGTTGGAGGTTGTCTTGATAAACCTAAAAATAAAAGATAATATATGTCACAACCTTGTTGAAGATGAGTATTAATTAAGTCCTTAAGCAAGGGGTACTGGAATTATGCAAAACCAATTTCAAGCCTTCATGGTGCAGGGAATTCTGAGGATACTGATATCCTATTTTTAAACAAATGATTCAAGGTACTAGCAGGGATTTGAAGTGTGTTCTTGTTTGAAAAACTAAGTTTAAGACCCTAAAACACAATATTCTCCTCCACCATGAAACCTACGAATTTTTTGTCCCTTTAGGGTTCTTGATGCTCAAGTGTGGAAAATGTTCTATTAACTTAAGGGGACCTCCACACAAATTCTTTAATTTAGGTGTTTAAATCGACCCACCTTCTTCTCTTAAATATATTCTTCTCTCCTACTTTTTTAAGTGTTAGTATATGAGTATATGCAAATGTATATGCATGTAAGAGTTGTAGAGAATGAGATGGTAAAATAGGAAGCCGTTGTTTGGGGGTATTTATAGAAAATTCCTACCCTCGCCCACACATATATACACATGGCTCCACACATGTATATACCCACTTATATTTTATAAATTTCACCTTTTCATTTCAATCAATTTCATTGGGCCACTTGTAAAGATTTTCTTGATTTGTTTACAGATTTTCTCTTAGCCTCCAAACAACCTCTTCAGATTTTCTTATACTAGTGTAAGGTATAATAAGGAAAATAAAGAGAAAATTTCTGTACAAAATTTCCACTAGGCCCACTTAACTATTGTTTAATACAAAATTAACATGTTTCTTATTTCTTGGGCCCGTTCTTGGGTCATGATTTGGAGGTCGATTCTTGATTATTTTTCGATGTCTCTCATACTATCTCGAAGATCTTAAGGTAAGCTTCATAATTGTTGGAAAAATATGTGTCTTTTTTTTATTTTTTATATATTAGCTCTCTTAATAATTAAACTGATTTTTAATGTTAAAAGTGCAAGTCAACGTTTTTGTTATGACTGGTCTGGATAACGCAAGTTCTAACTGACTGCGTTGATAAGCAGATTAATTTTCTAGATCAGTAAAGCTGTGATTTTATTATGTTTTCATATACGATATATTATGATCACATGAATATTATTGACAGCTCTTTTTGCAGGTTAAATGATCTTTTATTATTCTCCTAGATTTGTTTAGGAAGGAAATATTTAAAGATAAATCTTGAATTTTCTAAATTCTTTTCTTTTATAAATCTAGAATATCTCTCTATATATTTTTTCATACTAATTGTCTTACCATTCTTGTTGCAGATTTTTAGGTAAGAAATAATTCTTAATTTGATTTCTACTTTAACTATAAGTATGAGTACAAATCAATAAACAATTAACACTTTGAAAATACAATTTTGGTTCTTGTTTCTCCAAGCACAAACCGTCGGATTCTTTGTGGAAAACAAGATTCGATGCTTCATTGATTTTAATTTCAAAGTAAAAAAAATTTCTTCAAACTCATTGAAGAATCAAAAACAACTTGTTACTCGACGAACAATTCCATATCTTGATTAATCTACTTGGCGTGAAATTAAGAACGGGGGTTCTTAATCCATGTGGTGGCTCCGGTCAAAATACAATAGAAAAGTGGGGTTAAAGTCAAGACCGATGGGTTTGATTCTACTTCATCAACAAGTCAAAAGAAGAAATATCAAAAAGAGTTGACCTGTTTTCTTTTGATTGTTATTTTTTTAATTTTATGAAATTACAAAAATCAGATACTATTGTATTTTTAATCAAGATTATTAGTGAATTATTTTTACCCATGGCATGGGGGCCCATGCATGTTTCCTTTCGAGGTTTACCATGTTACATCTTGTGTTTTTATTTAATTCTTTAAATTTCGCTATACACAAGTTAGGTAAACGAACATCGCTTTAATCTCAAGTACGCGTCAGAATTGTTTCTCAATACAACGCGCAAGTTCTGACTGCGTTTTGTCCATTGCTAGTTTAAATTCAGATTAATTTTTTTTAAATTTAATTAATCTAGATTACATAACTTTCAATTGGTATCAGAGAGGGTATACTTCTATAAGTGTGATTCAAAAAACCTAGTTATGGATGAAGCTCTGTTTAGATCACCGATTTTAGATGGTACTAATTATGCCTATTGAAAAATTAAGATTCAAGTATATATCAAATCTCTCAATGAAAAGGCTTGGCACTCTATTGTCCATGGCTATAAAACTTCCACCATTATTGAAAATGGTATAAAAAAAAAAAGAGAAAAAGGCAGATGAGTGGGCTACAACTGATTTTAATTATATTAAATAGAATTCCAAAGCTTTAAATGTCATATTTTGTTTTTAAGATTTTAATCAACCTCGTTTGATTTCTACTTGTCAGGTTTGCTAAAAAAGCTTGGGACATCTTACAGATTGCTTACGAAAGAACCTCTATTGTCAATTCATCCAAGTTAACCATGAGAGATGATGAACAGTTCAAAGACTTCAAAGCAAAACTCAGTGACATCACCAACACAGCTTATACCTTGGGAAAGAAATACTCAAAGAGTATAATTGTAAAGAAAATTATCAGATCTCCAAAGTAACTGCAATTGAAGAAAGCAAATAGATTGAGAAAACGAAGGTTAAAGAATTGGTGGGATCATTGATGATATATAAACTACATCTACAAATGAGGAAGAAAGAAAATAGATCTGGTATTGCCTTCAAATTTGAAAAAGATAAAGAAGAGATTGATGGTGAAGAAAGTGAAACTGATGAAAACACAGCCATGCTCACCAAATAATTTAAAAAGATTATAAAAAGAAATCAAAAAGGCAAAAACTTGAATACTCCACTCCAACAAAAGAAGAGATTTGCAAACAACACAAAACAAAACTCTACTACATCTATGAATATATCTGACAATCGAATTCAATGCCATGAGTGTGAAGATTTTGGTCACATTGCTTCTGAACGTGCAAATACTCTAAAGAAGGCTATGCATATTACTTGTAGTGAAGATGATGAAAAGGATTCAGACGAGGACGAGGACGAGGACAGCGTAACTCATCGATGATCGTAACATATCTTATTGTAAACTTACATTATGGTACTGACTCCGTGCAAAAATTGACTGCAGGTTCTGATTCTTTAACTACAACATCTGAAGAACCAAACCATGTGTGTTCTAACTGCATCAGCGTTTACAAACAATTAAAAGATGAACAGGAGAAGAATTTTTCTATTCATGTCATGATGGAATTTTTAGAAGATAATAAGGCAGCAGTTCATTCTAAAAATGACACTCTAACCAATCTCTTAAAAGAGAAGGACGATCAAATTGCGAATCTTCTTGATTATTTGGAAAAATAAATATAAAGGGTCAAACAACTAATAATTAGAGCCTCTCGCTTGAGTGAAACCCTAAGCTATGGAAGAACTCCAAACTTTAAAGAAGATTTAGGATATGTTGTAAAAGGTAAATGAATAGTTGGAAATCAGATCAACTTCATCAAAGAAACACAGTCTGCTTTATTTTCGAACAAAACTGCTCCCATTGCCATGAGGACTGAGGCTGACCTGCCTATGCAGGTTCTAACCAATGCCAAGACTCAAAAACAGTCACAACCATCAGTTATACAATCAATGTGTCAATTCTCAATATAGAAAGGTAAATCAAATTAATTTGTAAAATATTGCATATATGGTAATCTAGGACACGACTACTTTCATTGTTTATATAGTAAAAACTTGGTTAATAGACAAATAAGACACCATAGCAACACTAAAGTAAGACAAATTTGGATTACAAATAGTGATTTAAATTATTATATGGTTGATATTGCCTATATAACTTTTATTCATAACTTTTGGTATTTTGATAGTGGTTGCTCTAGACATATGACTGATAGCAGATCTTATCTAACTAACTAACTACAAGAGTCATATAGGTGGTCTGGTCACCTTTGGTGATGGAGCATACAGTAAAATTGAAAGTGTAGGCACTATTCTGATTGATAGATTCTCTGCGTTAAAAGAAGTTCTTTTTGTTGTAGGTTTGAAAAATAACTTGATTAGTATAAGCCAACTCTGTGATGATAAATATTTAGTTATGTTCTCAAAAAATTCTTGTAAAGTCTTGAAATATGATGGTAGTTGCATTCTACATGGTACTAGGTACTGACTCTACCAAGTTGTGGCACAAACGGTTGGGACATTTAAACTATAGTGATCTGTTGAGACTAACAAAATTGAATGCAGTACGAGTCGCTCCTAAGCTTACTGAAAAATCTGAAGGATTGTGTGGTTCGTGCCTAAAAGGTAAGCAAACTAAAAGTACTCACAAGCAAGGTAAGTTTCTTACTACATATCATATATTAGAATTACTTCACATGGATTTGATGGTACCTATTCAAACTGAAAGTATTGGTGGCAAAAAATATATTTATGTCTGCGTGGATGATTTTTCTAGATATACTTGAGTAGATTTCTTGAGAGAAAAATCTAATGTTTTTGAAAGATTTAAAATTTTGCACCTAAAATTAACTACAGAAAAATATTTTGAGGGAATAAAAATATTGAGGATTAGAAGTGATCATGGGAGGGAGTTGAAAATGTTAATTTCTCTACATTTTGTGATTAAAATGGTATTTTTCATAAATTTTCTGCTCCTAAAACTCCTGAACAAAATGGAGTTGTGGAAAGGAAAATAGGTCTTTACAAGAGATGGCTAGATTAATGCTAAATAGCAAAAAACTTTCCGTTAAATTATGGGTTGAATTTATTAATACTGCTTCTTATATTTTGAATCGTGTCTTTAAAAACAGGAACCACTCAAACTCCTTAAGAAATCTGAAAAGGAAGAAAACCGAATCTCAAATATTTCCATATCATAAGTAGCAAATGCTATGTTTTAAATGATCACAAATACTTGAGTAAATTCGATTCAAAAAGTGATGAGGGAGTGTTTATTGGTTATTTTGAGAACAGCCGAGCTTACAAAATTTATAACATGCGTACTCAGACTATCATTAAATCAATCAATGTAAAAATTGATGACACTGATGATTTTTCATCTTATTCACAGGAGCCTAATATTCAGACCTTGGAAGAACAGGTTGCTGGACGTCAACTTACTCAAAAAAATCATGTTTCTACACCAGACAGTGATAAACAGACGGAACAGCCATCATCAAGTTTTGGTGTCTCTGCCCCTGCTCCTCGAAGTTCTGATGTACCAAATACAAATAACGAACAGAACGTGAGAAGGAAACCTCCTTCTTGGATACAGAAAGCACATCCATTGGACAATGTTCTCTTACACTCCGGAGACGGTATGATGACTAGGGGGAGGCTTGCTAATGAACTTGAAAATGTTTGCTACATTTCACAAATTGAACCCAAAAATATAAATGAAGCAATTATTGATAAAAATTAGGTTCTAGCCGTACATGAAGATCTAGCTCAATTTGACAAAAATAAAGTGTGGGAACTTGTGCATCGACCAAAGGACACAAACGTGATAGGGACAAAGTAGATATTCAAAAATAAATCAGATGAACACGAAATGAAAACATAGTCAGAAACAAGGCACGCTTGGTTGCACAGGGATATACTCAACTAGAATGAGTGGATTTTGATTAAACATTCGCACATGTGGCTCGACTTGAATCTATTAGAATTTTACTATCTGTTGTATGTGAAATGAGGTTCATGCTGTACCAAATAGATGTCAAAAGTGCCTTTCTGAATGGAATTCTTAATGAAGAAGTCTATGTTGAGCAGCCTAAGGAATTTGTTGATCCTTATTCTCCCGACCATGTGTTCAGACTAAAAAAGGCCCCATACAGAATAAAGTAAGCTCCACGTCCTTGGTATGAACGATTGATCATGTTCTTGTTGGAACAGGAATACAAGAGAGGAGGAGCTGACAAAACTTTATTCATCAAACATTTCAAAACTAAATTAACAGTTGCACAAATCAACGTCGATGATATTGTGTTTGGTTCTTCACTAGAAACAAAACCCATGGAGTTTGTTACACTTAAGCAAAATGAATTCAAAATGAGTATGGTTGGTGAACTAAATTTCTTTTTAGGTTTGCAGATCAAATAGGTTGGATCATGGATTTTTATCTCACAGGCCAAGTATGCTAAAAATCTGGTGAAGAAATTCGGTCTTGAACAAACCAAGTCAGTCAGAACTCCCATGACCACGTCTTTGAAAATCTCCAGACATGACCAGGACAAGGAGGTTGACTCTAGCTTGTACAGAAGCATGATACGCAGTTTGTTGTACCTAACTGCAAGCTCTCCTGACATATCATTCAGTGTTGGAGTTTGTACGCTTTATCAGGCCAAACCAAAAGAATCACATCTTGCGGCAGTGAAGCGAATTATTCACTATATTAATTGTACTTCTGATTTTAGTTTATGGTATACTAATGATACTAACTCTCATCTTGCAGGATACACTGATGCTGACTGGACTAGAAACATGGATGATAGGAAAAGCACGAGTGGAAGATGTTTCTATATTGGTAACAATCTCATTACATTGTTAAATAAGAAACAAAACTCTATTTCCTTATTTACTGCAAAACCTGAGTATCTTGATGCATGTAGTTGTTGCAATCAACTACTCTGGATGAAACAAATGCTGTGTGATTATGGTATTGATCAAGATTCTGTTACTATATTTTGTGATAACACTAGTGCTATCAATATTTCTAAAATTATGTTCAGCACCAAATATATTGACATTAGACATCATTTTATTATAAATTTGGTCGAAGAAAAAGTAATTACTTTGGAACATATTCAGACTGAGTATCAGTTGGCTGATTTGCTCACTAAGGCCTTAGATTCTGCTAGATTTGAGACTCTACGAAAAGTTGTGGACATTTGCTTGATGCATTAATAATATCTTTAAACAAAAAAAAATACTTAGTAGAAGTAGCATTTTTTTTTTGTTTGAATTCATCATGTGTTTTTGTTTTGGATTTACTTATCTATTATTTATATAAAAATATAAATAAATAAATAAATAAAGGGTGTTCTTGCAGATAGCATATGAAATAAATGTATGATTGGTCTATAAATATTTGGATTTACTTGGATTAACTAGTCAGTAAGGTATACTCATTAAACTTATGGTAAAATACGCTCAAATAAGTACCCTTTGAGGACATATTGACTTATTTAATTGTGTCTTATTACTGACTGGATTGTTATCTTCAAAATAGTTTCGTACTTTGTTGTGGACCTATGGTCAGTATCTATGTCTCTTGACACTATAGTACATTGTTGTGTTAAACAAACAAATTCATTGGAGGCGAGGGCTACCACCATAGATGTGTGCATTCATCCTTGATAATGAACATACATCATGTAGAAAAGAGGCAACCCTATGGCTGTGAGAAAGTCAACTCTATGAACTTATAAATTCAGTGTTTGTCACTTTAACAAAACAAAAAATATATATAAATAAAAGTCAACACTCTAAGTACTTAAAAGAAAATTGCTTTGGTACTCTTATCTGGCACACATATATTTTTATATTTAAAGAGATATGTTTAGATAATGACTGGTTTAAAATACATCTCTGTACTTATCTTCTTGACAAGGTTCACTTTGGTTTAGTGGGACATGTTATGATTAACTAGTCTAGTATGTCCTATCACACACTCACGCATTAAATCTATCAAAATAATTGAATATAATTATGCACATATATCTGATTAGAATATTCCTGTTTGTTTTAATATTTTTGGACTGATTGTATAATTTGTGGACTATGAAATTTGCCCATTAATAAAACATTTATTTTGTCTCATAAAATATTTTTATTAATTTTGTGTGATTAACTTGTGTAGACTTTTTCGTAGGATTATCAATCAACAGTCTAATTTTAGAAGTACAATCAGTTTCAACAAAAAAAAATCTGGACGAATAATTTACGGAATCTAATCTTGTTTTGTATTGATTTTTAAATTAATCTTCCTTATTTAAAAATTCTATTTATCATAAAATAGCTCTTTAGGCAGACAAATTAGAATTTCAAATATTTGGTTAATGGAGGTTTTTATGTCCATAACTGTCAATCATCAATTTATTTTTTGTAACTTCTCTACACACGTCCCAATTTAAACGTTCCCTCTTTGTGTAATTTAAAAAAAAATCCCTTTTTTAACCACAACCTAGGGTTTGTTCTTCATTCTTCATTTGTGTTCCAGAACTAGAACTCACTTCATTTCGAAGTTGTGTTGAGTTTTTTCTTTCAGATTCAAACAATGGTGAAAACTAAGATGCCAAAATCAAAGAACAATACAGGAAGTTTATCCAAGGACACTGTTGTTCCAGTGTCTGCTGCTAAAACTGAGACGGGGCCACAAATGTCACCGGTAAGGAGTCTCCGGCAAAGTGCATGAAGACTAGAACCCTCTAGTTCAGACCTTGACACTCCTCCAGCTGTTGTTGCACCTCCAGCTGAACCATCGACAGACATTGTTACCTTTCAACCACCGGTCAGCCACTCTAAATCACAATCCCGTCAAACATCTAAACATCTAATTACTTTTCTGAGGAAGAAATTTTTCCTAAGTACTCAAGAGTCTAATAAAGAAGGAGATGACAGTGATGGATCTGCAACTGGTTATAATGGGTCTGAAAATCATGAAAGTGAAGAATACGGTCGTGAGGATGAAGGGACTAAAGATGAGGAGTCTGAACGTCCTCTCCTAGTCATTGAGGTTTAAGTAAGCCCCCTTCTCAAAAATCAGATTCAGATTTTGATGCTAATTATGAGGAATCTTCAGAGTCTACTCATACTTCTCCTTCACCAAGAAGAGCCACGAGGGCTGAAAAATGAAAAGGTAAAATTGGGGAGGCTGTTGAAAAGCCCACGCCTGCTAGTTAGAACAAGCCACCCACTGCCTAAAGGGGTGCCTACAGAATATTGCCTACTCCCAGTTCAGATCCGCAGATGTTCAGACTTGAAACATTAACCAGAGAGACAATATTTTAACCTCATCAATTACTATTTTCTGTCTAAGGCTGTTGAGAGCCTGTTTCTTTCCTTTACCTCCTATCGCAAGTTCATCGTTGAGTGCAAGGTGGCAATTCATGAATTTAGTTCGTTTGATTTGGTTGATATTGTTTATTTTCATAACCTACATAATCTGTTAAGTTTTTCTAGTCTGTTTAATGAGACTCTTGTCAAGGAATTTATGAAAAATATTCCAAAAAATTTGGGTAAGGCTGACAATGAATTTTGGTGGCAAGGATATGTCAGGGGAAGACATGTTACTTTTAGTCCTAACTCGCTAAAGGAATGGCTTGGATTAAATACTGTGGCCGTCACGATTGATGAGAAATTGACCAAGCACAGTATCGCACAGGAGATGACTGGCTCTGCCTGGCTAGAAACTGGCGAACTGACTACTTCCAGACTTCTACCCAAATACAAAGTTCTCCACCGAATATTAATCAACAACATTGACCCATTGACTCATAGAGGGGATGGGGTTGTTATGCTATACAAGTTGGGGATGAGGTTGACAGTTGATTGGGTCAAAATGATTTTTGACAAAATTTTGTATGAAGGGCCGAGAAGGTCCAAGCAGTACAGACTGCCACATCCAGCTCTCATCCATCACTTTCTTGTTCACCAAGGAGTGCCTGCAATGAATTCAGATGGGTTTTCTAAGGATATTTTACCATTAGGTGTCCATGAATTTATAAATTTGGGTGGAATTCCACTCCCAGGGTTCTAAAGACTGTTCTATCTTCTTTGGACCAATCTGGGCATTTGGATGCACTGGAGACTCAGCCTGGGGCTAGTCAGAACTCAGGTACAACATCTTTTTACCTCAACCAAAAGTTTTTCTGATGAGTTTAATTTCATCCGTAGGGTGTTGGCTAAAATTGAATATCTGGGAGATGAACACATCCAGTTTGCATATCGCATGGTTACTTTAAAATTCTCTACACACCCTAAAGGTCAAGTGGATATTTCAAGTACTGATCCAATGGTTAGGACAACTGCTCTTCTACCTGATGCACCTATGCCAGATGCTCCTCCACCTGTTGCTCCATCTGATACCCCTACTCATATGAAAGATAGAAAAGTGTCTGTATCCGACGCAAAGAAGTCCAGACCCTTCCAGAACTCACTGTTTCTGGTTCTGACTTCTAACTCTCTAACTATTTGGTTATGAATGATCATGGATGAGTGTATTAACACTTACACTCTACTTTGCTTCGATTTTCTCTCCCATCTCCTCGTTCCTTTGGTTGGTTTATTACAAAAAAGGAAAAGTAGTTAGTAGTATTTTTTGTGGTGGTGAAACATTGTTTAAGTTTGTGAAGTTTGTGATGGTTAAACATTGTTGATATTTTTTAATTTTGCTAAAGAAGAAAAGCTAGAGGGTGCAAAAGAAATGTGGACGGATGATCTACCACAAATACTGTGGGCATATCATACTACAGCCTGAATACTGACTGGAGAATGTCATGTCACAATGACTTACGATTCCGAGGCCATGATTCCAGTCGAGGTTAGTTTGACATCGTCTTAGAGGCTTTATTTCGATGTAGGTAAAAACAACGAAGGGGTATGGATGGAAAATGATCTACTAGATGAAAGACGAGAGTCCTCTCAAATGAAGTTGGCGTCCTACCAGAAAAAGATGGCAAAATATTGCAATTTGAAGGTTCGTCTCAGACATTCAGAGTTGGAGACCTTGTCCTGAAAAAGATCTTCCAAGCCAACAATGAATTCGGCGCTGGAACCTTAGGGCCAATTGGGTAGGTCCTTACACTATAACCGAAGTCATTGTCCCAGGAACTTATAGACTTTCCAACAGCAAAGGAGACTATTAAAGCTCCCATGGAATGCCAGACAGTTACGAAGATATTACCAGTATTTCAGACAGTTTCCTTTTTAAAGTTTTTCTTTTTTAAAAAATTCAATAAAGGCGATATCACCAAGAAATGTAAGTGTTTGGAGTTTTGGAGAAGCAACGTGTCGAAAAAATATGTGTCATATTTTTTCATCTTTTTATATTGGCTCACTTTATTAATATTACTGATTTTTAATGTCAAAAGATTAGGTTAACATTTTCGTTCTGACCGGTCACATTGCTGTCAATTTTGACTGACTGAAATAATAAGTAGATATTTTCTAGAACAGTGGGCTGCATTTTTATTTTGATCACGTGATATATCTTTCTGATCACGTGAATTTCAAGAACAGCCCTCTTGTAGGTTAAAGGACCTTTTCTTATTATCTTGTATTTGTTTAGGAATGAAATATTTAAAGATAATATTGAGTTTCCTAAATACATTCATTTTACAAATCTAGAATATCTTTTTATATATTCTTTCCTACTAATTGTCTTACCATTCTTGTTGTAGATTTTTAGGTAAGAAATTATTCATATTTTGATTACTACTTTACCTATAAGTAAGAGTACAAATCAATAAAGAATAAAGCTTTGAAAAAAAATTTTTGCTCTTGTTCTTCAAGCTTCATAGCCGGTCGAATTTTAGAAGGGACAAGACTCAATGCTTCATTGATTTAGTTTGAAAGAAAAAGATTTTCTTCAAACTCATTGAAGAATCAAAAACAAATTGGTGATCAATGAACAATTCCATATATTGCTTAATCTACTTGGCGTGAAGTTAAAAATTGGGGTACTTAATCTAAGTAGTGGTTGCGGTTGAGTACAATAGGGAAGTAGCGATAAAGTCAAGACCGGTGGGTTTGATTTCACTTCTTCAACAAGTCAAAAGAAGAAGTATCAAATGGAGTTTATATCTATTCTTTTGATTGTTATTTTGTTAATTTTTCAAAATTACAAAAATGGAATACTATTGTATTTTTAATTAAGATTATTAGTGAATTGTTCTACCCATAGCAAGGAGGCCCGTGGATGTTTCTTTTCGGGGTTTACTACGTTACATCTAGTATTCATATTCAATTCTTTCAATTCAGTGCTAAACAAATTAGGTAAACGAACATTGCTTTGATCTGTCAGTACGCGTCAGAATTGTTTCTCAATACAACGCATCACTTCTGATTGCGTTCTGTCCACTGCTCATTTAATTAAGATTAAAATTATTTTTAATTTAATTAATCTAGGTTTTATAACTTTCACAACAAAATGTTCAAAGATAGGCAAAATATTAATGAAATATTCTTGCATTGATTCAAAGCTTGGCAAGGTAATAATTATACACTCTTACGTTATTAAAAGCTCATTTAAGTATGAAGGTATTGAGAGTTGAGACCTTGATTGGACCAATAACCATTTAAGCTGCCTTAAAAAGTTATTTAAGTATGTAGGTAGTGGGTTGAGACCTTAATCGGTCCAATTACTATTTAAGCTATCTTAAAAAGTGTTTAAGTATGAAGGTAATGGATTGGGACCCTAATCAGACCAATTACCATTTAAGCTGCCTTAAAAAAATTAAGCATGAAGGTAGTGGGTTGCGACCTTGATCGGACCAATTGACATTGCCAGTGAAGTAATTCCTAAGTATGAATGTATTGACAAGCCTTATTACTTAAACAAAACGAAGAAGTAAATCATACTAGGTAGGTAGATAAGTAAAACAAAATATGCAGTTATCGAAGAATATTTCATTTAAACATTCAGAATTACAAGAAATTACAATAACAAAAATTATTACAAATCCTGAAGGTTTTCAAAAATAGAATGGTCAGAGGTATTATTGGGAGGGGCCGAATGGACAACCTCAGTGGGAGGAAAAGTTGTGGCCTAAGTAGTAGGAATAGAGGGTGCATCAGGAGCTTAACCTTTGTTGCTTTCAAAAAATAAGTCAAAGATGAGGTCAGAATACTCATCCTGAATCAGGAGGAGGAGTTCTTTACCACCTGTATGCTTTCCATCTTAGTAAATTTGCTTTCCTTCAGTATAATCTTGAAGCTCGACAGTTTTCTCTGAAGAGCCTCTACCTTTGACGAAAGCTCAGTCAGGGTCAAACTCTGCAACTCTACTATCTCCCAGAGGGTGCCCAGCTCCTTATATTTGGAGGTCAGCCCTTCCTCCCAAGACATGTGCTAAATGCGAAACTCATTCAACTCCTCATTTTTCTCTTCCAACTCCCATCAAAGCTTTCCTACCCAGTATGCCGCTGACAACCTCGAAGTTTCCAAGTTGGACATAAACCGACGAACGTCCGAACACGGCTTTTTTGCCTCACAGTCTTTCTTGGCCACCTCCAACTTTCTTTTTCAGTTTTTCCACGACCTTCTCATGTTTGACCACTTCCTCTTCCAACTTGGCAGTACGGGCCACACAGGCATCGAACTCTTTGTTCTGGTCTTGAACAAGGACCATTGTTTGCGTCAGATGACCGTATATAAGAACGACTCTCTGGCTAGCAATCATGGCCTCTGACCAACTCTTCCAAGTTTAATTGAAGAAGTAGAAGATAGAGGTACAAGTTTGGGCTATGAAGCCTGGGAGTGGAGCCAGTAGAGAGTCCCAAAGGCTCTCCAACTGGTTGTGAAAAAGATCCACCAAGGACGGAGCAGGAGAAGGCGAGCCTCTTGACTTCTTTCTTGGAATCTTTTTGGGTACTTGGAAAAGACTACAAATAGAAGAGATTAACTCGAAACTAGGGTTGGCAAATTGAGGGATTAGAAGAAAAGAAAAACAAGAGCAAATCATCTTTAATTCTGCCGAGGAAGATTGAAACGAGGAACAATGATTATACTTTGGAATTCCTCTTATCCGGGTGATGGATTTGATCTATTTTTTTCTTGTATTTTCTCTCTTAGTATGCTAGACTGATTTATTTTGTGCTATGATTACGATGAAACTTGTAGTATGAATATTTAATGGAATTTTCATTTTTGACAATATGCATTATTATAGTTTTGAACAATTGGTATTGATTTCTTTTCCTCTACAACTATATGCGCAATGATTATGTGATTTTTGTGGTTTGTTTTACCATCGAGAGATTGAAAATAAGTTAGACATAATTTTAATTGTCGTAAAGTCCGATAGGAGATAGATATATATCGCTATACTTTACGTGGTCCTTAATTATCCATGGTAATTTAATGCATTTTTATGTATTCGTCATAGAGATATAGTCGGATCATACATAGGAATATGTTTGATTTTATTCGAGATTGATTTTATTCGAGAAAGACTATTGAACAATATAGGAATTTTGATCGTCATAACTAGTGTATGTTGTCAAATTCAATAATACAGGTAAAGGACTCAATTACTACAAGTGCATTAGTGCTTTTTCTTCATATATTTAAAGTAATTTCGTGTAAAACTTGCTTCCATTCTATTTTTAAATTATCATTAGTTAGTTCTTTCTAGTATAATACGTTAGTTAGCTCTTAGACACAAACATTCAAAGTTCTATCGTTCCAGTTAAGGCTAATTTAATTGTGTTGAACTATCTAAATCTATGTGGGTACAATATTCAGAATCAAATCTATTATATTACTTATGCAATATGTACACTTGTGGAATAATATAGCAACAAGGCCCAGATGCATCTCTTGTGCCCATACGTGGCTCAAACATGTGTAAGGGAGATTTACGATGAGGCAAATGATGGTTGCAATCATAGTAGTGACCGTTCACTTGAGGACGCATGAACCTACATTTAATGCAATAATCATGACACACAATTAACATTTACGCCTCATCTGCATACAGGCAGCAAACACGTGTCCCACTAATTGCGAAGCCAACTGTAGTTAAAGATGGGAATAAAGGCCACAAGTAAAATTCCAATACCTAATATAAATAATTAAGCTCGGACTTAAGGGACTATTATTATGTCTCGTTACCTACGTGGCAAGAAGATGCCCACTAAAAAGTACCCAGAAGGTAGAAAAAGTATGGATGATATGACCAAGACACAATAATGTAACAAAGTCAAATAGGCTGGCCCAATCCCGGCCGATTCTCTTGTTAGGTGAAGGCATTAGAAAAGGTTACTAGTCAATGAGAAAACACGGAATACTTCTCCATGACTTCGCCAAACACTGAATACTTTGACATGGCTTCGTCTTGTCCATTACCTTCGGGGCTTCAAAGATATCTTTGGTGGGAGTAAGAACATAATGAAGGATCATACCTTGGCGATAAGAAAATGATAATTACCCAACCTAATAATCACAGGCAACAAGGCCATGGGAGAATCTCTACGTGGAAGATTTAGTTACAAAAAAGCATGTGGGGATAACTGATACAAGTTCAGGTGAGAGAGATGACTGGAGCAATATTCAACTGCCATGTGTCTTGGAATTATCTAGAATCAAAAGTCTCCAAATGAAGGTGTGATATGTGGCAACGAAAGTACAAACAACTAAAAAACCCAAAGGCTTGAAACATCTATAATCTTTATAAAAAAAAAAGGTAGAGATAGTTAAAAACCTTAGCCAAATTCTTGCTCTTTGGAATCCCAATCCTTAAACGACAATCTACAAGGTTTTAGTTATAAAATTGAATGAGGAATAGTGGGTAAGGACTTGTTAGCTTCAACTTTTTGAGATCAAAATATACCATTTTAAAATTTTTGATATTTTGGAAAATATGCTTACCTTAGCTCATTAATAAAATGTTGAGCAAAGACAAATGTATTGTTTGGAACATGGAAGGAATGCATACAAATAGCAAACCCATCGGGTCTTACATGTGGCCTTTGGCCAAAGGAGAAAGGATAACAAAAATAAAAACAAAATGACATAAATTACATAAATAAAAACATACTCTTTCATAATCAGCATTATTCTCTAACAACCAAACAAATAAATTTGTGTTTTCTCTTTTCTACTAACTTTTGTTGTTTTGCTGCATTTCTTAACTTGTAGTGTTAAAGTGTCATTTGAAGATTGCTTTGCTCATCCTTTGTAAAAAAATAATTCAGCATTTGTCATTGTCCCGTCCTGTTGTCTGTGTGTTCCATTTTTAGTTCTAGTTTTTCATGTAACGCTTGCAAATGCAATAACACTCAAAAGTTTCGCATATGTTTGGTAGTGTTGAAATATTTTTTTGAATGCTTATATTATAAGTTGTAATGAATGTGTGGATAAAAATTTGGTTGTAAATTATAGGTCCTATGAAATATGTAAATAAAAAAAGTATGTTTAATCAATTTGACCATCTGAAATTATAATTTAAGCATTCGCAAGCAAGCACACTTCTTTACTCATAAATTTCTATTTTTACCATTTCACCCGACACTAGAGGTGGCAAATAGGCTGAGCAGCTCATGCGACGAGCCCGAGCTAGGGCCAAGGCCAAAAAAAACTAGGGCCTAGCCTGTTTGGCTCGACAAAAAGACAAGTCGACTTGTCAAGGCTCGTGGAGTTGTCCATGAGACCTTTTCCACGAGCCACGACCCGAGTGACTCGTGGCTCGTGTCCAACGATCACTTTTTTAAGTGATCATTTGCTGAATTTTATTTATGTTTTTTTTTTTCAAATTCAGAATTTTGTTCTATAATTACCCTCCTCTAAACCCATTTTTTTTCACATGTCAATCTATTAATCTATTACATACTCAAATTGAACAACAATCCTCAAATTCCATTATCTCTCAATATTAGTTTATAATTATTTATCTCATATCTCATATCTCAGTATCTCAATATTAGTCTATATTTCTAATTTTATACTTCTTCTACTACATTTCTAATTTCTACTGCATATTCTACTCTTCTCTTTATAATTTATTCGAAATGGCATACAATCAAAGTCATGATGACTTTAGTAATCTTAATGATATTCCAATTCCTCGCGATATTGTTGATGAGTTTGGAGGTATCACTGATCCGGTTGATTTGGATGACATTCAAGAAAATATCGACACACATACAAATACAACCACCAGTTCTAGCACTAAACGAAAAGTAAAAATAAATAAAAAGCTATGTGCTGGCATCCACTGGTAAACTAATAGATGGAGTCCACGAGTACAAAGCACAGTGTAAACACTATAAATAAAAGTTAGCGTGGCAAAAGAGAATAGGCATGACAGATCTAAACAGACACTTCAAAAAGTGTGTGTTCAAACAATGAGGGTTGGAATCAAATTAGGCACAACTCCAGTTTGGATCTCCCAGAGCTGGCTCCAGTGGTACTCCCTATCTAAAAAATTGCGTATATTCACAAGACAGCATGCACCGCGAAGGAATGCCACAATTGGTGGCAAGTGCCGAGTTTTCACTGAGCTTGGTAGAAAATCTTCATTTCATGAACTTCATACAAAAATATCTCCAACTATTGTACATATCTGTTGCTAGAAATACTATTTAGAAAGACACTATTTTTTTTATTTAATCAAAAGAAAGAAGCTATTATAAGTGACATTGATAATTATAGTAGTGTTTTATTTTTCACTTCGGGCTTATGGATCGGTAGTAATCAAAAAGGATATATGGCTGCAATTGCACACTACATTGTTAAACAATGGATAATGAATAAAAAAGTAATAGTGTTTAGAACAATTGACTATCCTCATAATGGAGTTAGTATTTTTCATGTTTTATTGGGTGTTTTACGTGAATTTAATTGTGAAACGGAGATTCGTAGTTTTACTTTTAACAATGTCGGCCCCAACAATATAGTAATTGAAAAATTAATTCAACATTTCCATCTAAAATTTGATGGTATTTTATTTCACATTCATTGTGTAAGTCATGTTTTTAATTTAATTATGAAAGACGGGTTAAATTTGATAGATGTACAATTACAAAAAATCAGATATGCTATTAATTATATTACGGCCTCACCAGCTAAAAAACAAGTTTTTACTGCTCTGTGTGTTGAAAATTGACTTCAAGAAAAATATTTTTGCACTAATGTAGGCCATATGTGGAATTCAACATATATCATGCTTGAATCTTGTGAAAAGTACGAAGATTGCATTGATGCATATTATAACGGTCGACACTTATACGACCCAGAATATGATTTACAAACATATGACTGAGAAATATGTGCTCATCTTAGAAAAAATTTGAAAGTTTTTTTCAACGCAACAAATGCATGTTCAGATGTATATTATTCGACTACTCCACTAGTTCTCAATTTTTCTATCATATTGCTAACAATTTTAATAGGTATAAGGATTTTACTATTTTTTCTAATATTATATATATAATGGAGGCTAAATTTATAAAATATTAGAAAGAGTTGTCTATGTTATTTCCATTAACACCTATTATGGATCTCGGACTTAAGATAGAGAGTACGATAGTAACCATAATGGCAATTTTACAAAAATTAACGTACGGATATCCACTAACGTATGGTAATTTAGAAAAAAAAAATTATGTCAAATGTATAAGGTATGCGCTGAAAAGGCCGGTGAGAACGTCATACGATTCCTGTTCCAACACATGCTTCGTACGATAATGACTTATGGTGTTACCTTAGTTCAGTTAGGTGTAGTCAACATGATAGTGGTTCTTCCTCTACTTCTTCCCTTTTCCGTTCTAGTGATACACTTTTAGAGTTAGCTTGGTATTTCATGCACGATATGCCAAGTATTTTAGATGATGAAGAGAGAGAAAATTTTGATATACTACGATGGTGGAGATAAAATGAACGTCAATACAAAATTCTTTCAAGTATGGCACGCGATCTACTAACATATCAGGTATCAACTGTAGTATCAAAATCTGCTTTTAGTACTGGTGGCAGGGTTCTAACTGATTTCAGGTCAAGACCTAAAGCCGACATATTAGGAAACTTACTGTGTCTGAAGGACTAGGATGATGCCGAATTTCGGATCCAAGATAAAGTTGACATAATGATGTCTGAAGAACTTTAAAATTTGAATACATAATACTTGAATTTGTAGTAAGTATTATTTGTGTAAATATTTGATATTTCCTTCATCTTATTTTAACAAAAAATTGTACACGTAAAAATTTGTTTGTGTACAATTTTAACACCGCCTACATTCAAAGTAACCGGTCCCAAGCCCGAAAAGGTTTTAACAGAAAAATTTAATTTTTTTTATTTTTAAATTCTCCGAAACAATATAAAAAAATTGAGCCGAGCTCATGGGCCGCTCAGCTCGTTCAGTGCGTAACGGACCGAGCCGAACGCCATCTCTACTCCACACCACCAATCATAACCGATTTTATAAGTACATTCATTGACACATTGTGGAGACAAGTCTCACTCTTTTTATCCATGCCTCTTACATTTTAGTTTCGTGCATTTTCTATCGCCACATATCTTATTAATTACATGCCTAACTACCAATTTATCCATCATATCTCCTTTTGAAAAGTTATTTAATATTAGATGCCTATGTTATTGAGACGTTCATAAGTTACTCATTAACACAAAGTGCACTTTGCATATCTTTCTCCGATGTTTCCACAAAATGTAGTTTTGCATCTTGTCATGTTGAATTTGTCGATTCTATTTTTTCATATATATATCCTCTCATCTAAATTTTTCAAATCCACAAAACTCCCACTAGTTGCAATCTTCTTCCTCTCCAACAGTTTCCAAGTTCCCATCAACATGCCTGTCTCACCCACCTAGACTCCTACTTGAGCTAGCAACTTACATGCACATTTTGTTCGTGACAAGGTCTAAAGTGGTGACTTTCGAGTTCTACTGAAACTTTTACAAGACCTTTATATCGACTTTGCCTTCAACAACTTCAATCCAAGATTGGAGTCACTAACAGAGCCTCTATTTTGCATAGACATGAAAATGATTTAGCCAGGGTCGACCCTGAGATTTGGAGGGGTCTTAGGAGAAAATTTAAATGGGGTCCTTAATCAATTGAAATGTTTCAAAATATAAATTTTTGACAGACTCACAAGACAAAAAATGATACATTTTTCTTCTTCTTCACTGAATGAAAAAATAGTTGGAATTTGTGTTAAGCTGTGAAGCCTAATTTATTGCACTACACGGATCGACCTTTTATTGGGTTGTTATAACTATTAGAGTTATATTAGTAGTAAGTTATACTAGTAGTATATTATATATGGTAGAGTTATATTAGCAATAATAATAGAATGTTTTGCTTTATATAGGTTATGGTTTGCATTAGTATAAATACGAGTTGCATCTATTATTTTATAATGTCGTTTACTTAATAATATTGGTTCTTCTTTCTTTTTCTTCTTTGTTCTTCTCTATTTAGTTTAATTTTTATTATTATTAGAACTTTCACATGGTATCAGAGCAAGGTTGATCCGACTTGGTTTAAACTTGAAATGAATTTGGTCCAGTAACCTGGAATTGGTTGGTTTTGTTTTCGATTAATCTGGAATTTAGTATTTGATACTTTGATTATTGAATAAAGATTATTTTCTCTCTCTCTCTCTCTCTCTCTCTCTCTCTCTCTCTCTCTCTCTCTCTCTCTCCAGTCTCTTCTCATTTGTTTTCTCTCCTTCTTCTTCGTTCCCCTTTTCCATGCTTTCTAAAATTAAGGTTCTTGTACGATCACCCGTCATCACTTTGATATCAAGTTAATCTGGAATTTTAGTCTTCGAAGTTTGCGTTCTTTTGATTTGATTACTTTGATATGTTTAGATTGGTATTATGACTTTTGTAATGAAGTCGTCAACCCATGAGTGAACGAAGCATATTGAGATTGATTGTCATCTCATTCGCCACATCTTCAGCATGGCAATATTTCTTTACATTTTGTCTCTTCATTGTTGCAGCTTGCTAACTTTTTCACGAAGTCCCATCTAGTCCATCATTTTTGTTTCTTACTTGACAAACTCTCGCTACTTCTTGTTGTAGCATCTTGAGTTTGAGTGATGATGTTAGAGTTATATTAGTAGTAGAGTTATACTAGTAGTATATTATATATGGTAAAGTTATATTAGCATTAATAATAGAGTGTTTTACTTTATATATGTTACGATTTGCATTAGTATAAATACGAGTTGTATCTATTATTTTATAATCTCGTTTGCTTAATAAGATTGATAATGTCGTTTTCTTAATAAGATTGGTTCTTCTTTCTTCTTTTTTGTTCTTCTCTATTTAGTTTAATTTATACAGAACTTTCACAATAACTGTTAACCTTCATTGGGCTGCCTTAGAATTTTATTATAATTAGAAAACTTTCATTGGGTTGTTATAAATTGGACTAATCTCTTGTAAACAAATATCATCATTCATTATAGTGAAAATATTGCAGCGGCTGAAGACAAGACATGGTCTCACATTGAGGTGAACATATATAAATCATCTTTATTTTTCAGCCTTTTATTTATTGCTCCAATCCTAATAATTTGAAATATCACTTTGATTCAAGATAAAGATTTTTAAAATGAGGTTTAAAGGAAAATTTGCACGATCTACAACTTAAAGACTAAGTTAAGATAGATAATGTAGGTTAGATTTGAACTTGTTTTCTATTTATAATCATTTCACATGTAAGTAAGCTTATTTAAAATAAAAAATGGGGACAAAATTTTTGGGCCCTGAATGATTTGCAGCCGCCTAGGGCCAAGGCTTGCCATGGATTTAGCGGCAGATTTTGTTGTTATATTTTTAATTAGTTACCAATATATTTTAGGGTAAATTCAAGGCCGGTCACTGTTGTTGTACTTATGGGTTCTAAAGTCATATGGTCAAAACTTAACTCAATTAATGTCACGTTTTAGCGTTAAAAGACCAACATACCCCTACAATTATAAAAAAATGATAATTCACTGATATTGTTTTGTATGATACTGTTTTATTTATGCTTTTATCTTTGATACTGTTTTGTTATGATAATGTTTTAACCTATGGTACTGTTTCAATCTATGATATTGTTATTGAATACATACAATATCAATGGTCTTGTACTACTGATGGAGTATTTTAAGAACAATATCATTACTTCAAGCAATAAAACATCTCTACTTAGTTATATCTATTATATTGTTTTATCTAAATAAAGTGTTATATATGATACTATATCATTACTTCAACCATTAAAAATATCTCGTACTTAGTTTTATATATTATACTGTTTTATATATACTTTTATCTTTGATACGGTTTTATTATGATAATGTTTCAACCTATGATACTGTTTCAATTTATGATAATGTTATTGAATGCATATAATATCAATTGTTTTGTACTACTAATAGAGTATTTTAAGAACAATATCATTACTTCAAGTAGTAAAACATCTCTACTTAGTTATATCTATGATATTGTTTTATCTAACTAAAGTGTTATATATGATACTATATCATTACTTCAACCATTAAAAATATCTCATACTTAGTTTTATATATGATATTGTTTCATTTATGCTTTTATCTTTGACACTGTTTTATTATTATAATGTTTCAACCTATGATACTGTTTCAATATATGATATTGTTATTGAATGCATACAATATCAATGGTCTTGCACTACTAATGGAGTATTTTAAGAACAATATCATTACTTCAAGCAGTAAAACATCTCTACTTAGTTATATCTATGATATTTTTTATCTAATTAAATAAAGTGTTATATATGATACTGTATCATTATTTCAACCATTAAAAACATCTCGTATTTAGTTGTATATATGATACTGTTTTATTTATGCTTTTATCTTTGACACTCTTTTATTATTATAATGTTTCAATCTATGATACTATTTCAATCTGTGATATTGTTGTTGAATGCATACAGTATCAATGGTCTTGTACTACTAATGAATCATTTTAAAAACAATATCATTACTTCAAGCAGTAAAATATCTATACTTAGTTATATCTATAATACTGTTTTATCTAGATAAAGTGATATGATATACTTATACTATATTTTTATCTTTGATACTGTTTTATTATGATAATGTTTCAACATATGATATTGTTATTTAATCTATGATAATGTTATTTTATTGGGTTGTAGTTTGTGTATGTGATACTATTTTATTAAGATCATGCATGATACTGATATATTAAGATACATTTATCTATGATACTGTTTTAGTATATATAATACTGTTTAGACAAGAAAAATTAAAGATCGTGATTTTAAGCTAAAGA
Source organism: Forsythia suspensa (assembly GCA_023638005.1). Classification (NCBI taxonomy): domain Eukaryota; kingdom Viridiplantae; phylum Streptophyta; class Magnoliopsida; order Lamiales; family Oleaceae; genus Forsythia; species Forsythia suspensa. The sequence goes on along the minus strand of CM042664.1, from coordinate 24,407,388 downwards.
TACGACTTCAAATGACTAAAATCCATCGTTAGCAGTGGCAAAGCGGTTGATTTGGACCGTCTCATCGAGACGATTCTGAAAACATATTATAATAAAAATTCTGAGCAAATAGAATTCTATACCCGTTTTTGTTATGAAACTGTTTTCTATAATACAGTATCAAACAATACACATGACTAACAACACAAAGAATAATCTAATTGCCAACTTAATACAATATCAAGCTGTTATTCTATAATACAATATCAAGCTGTTTTCTATAATACAGTATCAAACTACTATTTACAGTAGTAAATTATGGCCACAACTAATATAATGATACTATTTTATATTATACTGTTTTATTATGATACTTTTTTTAATACAATATCATCCCTACAAAAATTCAAGATGCTATTTACAGCAACAAATCATAGCTATTCATTAGAAATTTATCAAACAAATCATCCATATAAAAATTCAAGCTGCTATTTACAGCAACAAATCATAGTCACTCTACTCCACTTATTATTACTTTATAATCCACTCATGGACATCGCTTCACTCCATTTTTCTTCTTCACTACCGCTGCAGCTGCAGCTGTTGCTGTTGCTTTTTCTTCTTATTTTTTCAAGTAATGCTCTTTTACGTGAAAATTATTACACAAGTTGTGAACACACAGCAACTCATCTAATTTACTACACCTATTGTTACCAAATAATTAGTAGCATTCAAATAAAGATTTAGAACAAAATTTAAGATAACAAGCATAAAAAAGAATAGGCAGAAATCCACGAGGGAAAAAATCTGCAATTTCGACTCTATACATTATAATGAACCAAACCAATAATTAACAGACAGCGTTGAAATCTTTGACGAAAGGCGAGAAACAAAATAAATGTTTAAACTACGAGAGAATCATACTAACATCAAGTCATCACCTTTACAAACTATAAGAGAATCATACTAACATCAAGTCATCACCTTTATAGGAAAACTGTGATCAGCAATTTCCAATAAGTAAATGAAGAGATTTAGATAAAGCAGTCACAACCACTAGGAAATTATCATGACAAGCTTGCAACACCAGATTTTACTACAGGAAAGTAAAAAGTCACACCGCGCCGTAGAAGAAGCACTCGCCGAAAGTCGCCGGAAGTTTGTAGAGGTGGAAGAAGACGTCGATGAAAAATATGGTTCACATCGATAATTTTAGAATTAATTTAAAATATTGTTGAAAAGTATGACTCAATCACAATTTTAAAAAATATTTTGACCTAATTTAAATGAAGTCACGTGCAAGTGACTTATAGGAATTTCCCTATTTTAAGCATCTTAACGATTATTTTTAATCCAAACAATTATTGTATATAATGTAGACACTGGCTTCAAGCGTGTCTTCTTAACAATTAAGTCATTACTAATATTTTTTTCGAGCGTCTTGTCTTTACGTTCACGTCCCTCTTTTGCAGGTTATTTGCAATGTTTTTAAAATTAATTTTCAAAACTATTTATATTATTTGAGATTGACATGTTGTTAACAATTTTTGAGTACGACAAGTATGACTAAGAAAGTAATCTTTGAAATTCGATTTTATTATCCCGACTATGGCAGTTGAACTAACTATGTGGAAACACGACTAATTAATTACTTGCTCACCCATAAATTCACCAATCCCCATCTAGCTGAAAGGGACATTCACGTTTCTCCAAAAATTTCATTAGATGTCGTTTAATATATATTTTTGTTTCAATTTGACGTCATCAAAAGTCAAAACTGATGGTATTAATGATGTGGCAACAAAATTATGATCCAACTTGTTTTCTAGGATTTTGTTTTAGACAAGTGACTCTTCCTAAACTACATGTATATAAATATTAGAGTCATTCTATTAATTCAGTTACAAATTTCACTAGTTAGGTCACAAATTCTATTGATCGAGCCACGAATTGTGTCAATTTTAATTATGGTTGATGTTAGATATTTTTTTCCTCATCTGAGCACGACAACGACAGTGGTACAGACCTGCAAAAAGTGACGGGACTTTTTTCTCCCGTGACCACTCTGGTACGATAATCAGTATATGATTAAAATATTTTGTGCTAAATAGCAATATAGAGTACATAAAAGTTGTGTTTTTTTCTTTTATCTGGAGGGTTGATCTCTATTTATAGGGATGATATGCAATTGTAGCCTTCAATGGTCATTGATGGCGGGTGCCTCTTCATCTTTCTCATCGCTAAAAATTAATGAGAGACGTTTCTTCTTTTCAACTGTTGGCGTTTTATATTCTCCATGGACGAGGGTAACTGTCATTCTATAGGTCGCATGTCTGGTTAATTTGATGACAGCTGAGTTATGGTTGTCCATCTGCCGGAGGCGAGCTTATGAGAATAGTGAGGTGGGCGGACTAACGAGACGAGTGAACACTTAAGCCAGGCGTCTCAAGAAGAGCAGCAGTCATCTACCAAAGTGTAACTATATTTATCATCAATGGTTATGAAGAGAATGATCTAATTAAAATAAATATATCGATTTGAATGATCAAATTAAAATAAAATATAAGTTGGATGAGTAATTAAAACAAATTAAAATTCAGTTATCAACATAATACAGACATGTAAGTCGACTGGCCTCGAGTGAAATTTCCATTCTTTGAATTTTTAAAATAAAAATTTCTCTGTCACAAAATCCTCCAGTTAGAAACCAAGTAACTAGGGCTGGGCGTGGGTTGGGTTGGGTTGGGTTGGGTTGGGTTCGGTCGGTTTTGGGCCCAACTCGAACTCAACCCAAAAAAATCGGTTTAGCAAAAATCCAACCCAACCCAACCCGTCCAAGGGTTTAAACCTGACCCCAAACCGACCCGACCAAGCTTCAGTCGGGTTGGCGGTTTGGGCTTTGGTCCAATTCACAGTTTGAGGTTTTTTTGAAGTCATTAGTGGACTAATTTTGTGGGCCCAATATGAATATATTGAGAATGAAAGGCACACCGCACACCTGGGCCATTAGAACGTAGTCAGTTCAATAAAGTCAAATTACTTTCATCAAAACCCTCCAATTCCTTCCTTGACAAAAACACAGAGTTGTGAATAAACAAATAGCAGTGAGTCTAAATGGTTTTGTTTCAAATTTGGCTAAAGGTCGAACTAATGGGATGAATGAAGCGAGAAAAATAAATGCACAATAACAATAGAGGTCACTAAACTTTTGTGAATCGAGTCACTGAACTTTCACCTACTTAGTGGCTGTCGACTGGGGTGTCCATAGGCGAGGAGAGTGAGACTATGAGAGAGAAGGGACAGTTAGTGGCGACGGAGAAATGGAATTCAGATTTAACTTTGATGAAAAAATAGAAGCATGTGGCGGGGACTAACTTCGAAACATCAGAGTTGGCCTACTGGAATGACTACTACTGAGAGAGGCGTGAGAGAGAGAGAGGCACCACGACAATATTGGAGAAAGGAGCCACGGAAAGTGAAATGAAAATCGATTTAGGGCTTCTTGGCTTTGGCTTTGGCTTTGGGTCAGGGTTTTCTAGGTTTTTTCTTTTTTTTAAACGGGTATGGTAGAAACCGGGTTTGGGTTGGGTAATAACCCAACCCGAACCCGACCCAACCCGATCAAAATCCTTTCTTCTAAACCCGAACCCAACCCAAATATTGCTTCCAAACCGACCCAAACCGGTCCGTCGGGTCGGGTCTGCCTGTCTGCCGGGTCGGGTCGACCACCAATTTGGGTCGGGTTTGCCCACCCCTACAAGTAACATTGACCCATGTCCTTGGTCAGGTATAGAAGTTGGCTGAGTGTGAAAGTTTTGCTTAAGATAAATTAGATAAACTTTGTTTATGATAATTATAGAGACATTTTTAAAAAAAAATAAAAAAGTAATAATAGAAACGTCTTCTCTATTATACAATATACACCTCTATATTATTTTGAAATTGCTATTTCATTAAATCTAAAAAAAAAAAAATTCTTTCTTATTAGATGAGATAATTTTAAATTTAAAAAAATATACCTTTATAAATATAGTTATAAAATATGATTTAGGTCAAAAGGATGGTGATCTCCTCTCCACAGTAGGGAGTAGTTATAACACCCACTGGACAAATAACACTTAGTGAACACTTGTCTAGTGGGTGTTATAACTACTCCTTAATGTGGGAAAGAGATCACCATACTTAATTTTATCTCAAATTCAATTAAAGTCACGAACAATTTTAACATTTAATTTAGTTACATCATGACCCATATTTACGTGTATAGATATGGCGGAAATCCACAATCATGCCATGTGAAAGATTGGAGAACTTAAGTCTAAATTTCTTTAAAAGTAATTTTTACTTATTTTTAAATTTTACCAAATATGGTCCTTGTTTGGACTATGCTCAGTAGAAACAAGGTATAATCATTTTTTTCACCACGGTCCCTATCCTGCACCATAAATCTCACATGCCTCCAATTGGAATTTATTTCAACTGCTTCAATTGAATTGACTAGCCAGGTTGTATTAAATAAATGGCCCCCACATCCAACGCACGCCTCTACCAACTTCTGGCCCCGCTCGCCCAATCGTCATATTAGGTCGAGTTTACTTAAGGAAAATCAAGTAACATTTTGTCAACGTTGAAAGTGATTATAAATTGTGGATTATAAAAAATCTGTCTACGGATGAAGCATTGCTTCCACGCTTAATGCATCGTCCTCGCTTAGACGACTTGAATATCAACATTTACGTTTAGTCACGTTTTACGATTTTTACAACATTGAATAATAATAAATAATAAATTATAAGTTTTATAAAATATGTAAATAAAAATTATATTTGATATCAATTAAATTAAATTATATTATATTTTAAGCTTAAGCAAACAAGCACGGCACGCTGTTTGTTGGCTCTCTAATCTGTTTTCATGATTCATTTCTTCCCTTTTGGTACATTGTGTTAAGCAATAGGTTAACTTTTTCATCTTAAACATTTTTTTATATTTTACAAACAATTTAATAATGTAATCACAAACACATCAATACCACTATTTATTTTTTAATTATGATTGAATTTTAATCATATTAATTTCTTAAAAAAAAAAAAAAAAAGGAATAAACATAAAATATGATGGACGGGCTCAACATGCGACATTGACCGGTTCGGTCCTTAAATTTATAAGACGAGCTCATACCATATTTTGGTCTGCTTTGATCTACCCATTTTGTCACTTCTAAATTCTTTGACCGGTTCGGTCCTTAAATTTATAAGACGAGCTCATACCATATTTTGGTCTGATTCAATTCACCGATTTTGTCACTTCTAAATTCATTGTATCAATGATAACTTAAGTCTTAGGAATCTCTTCAAATTAGTTGGTTTTAAAACATTATTATTTATATTAAATCAAATCTTAATTAAAGTGTCACGGCTGACGACAGTATTGACAACTATCAACCTCGTGCGAGCATATTTCGGATTTTCGCACCAAATCTCGCCAAACTAAGTTCAAAATACACACAAATTAAGCGCCATTAAATCAAATTAATTATTAATAAATCCAGCTCTAAACACTATGCATCTATGTACAGCTAATGCAATCTCACCACATTGACCCATTCTAAAAGCATTACAGCTATCATCCACATTTACCACATTAACTAATTAATTAAATAATATTAAATAATTAAACCATTAAATTATTGAACCACAACGTGCAACCCAAACCACAAGTATCCCATTTTCATAAATTTTATTCAACTATCTCTCCTCTCTGAGTCTCTTCATCTAATATTCTACAAATTCCATCCTCTTAAGTCAATACCGGCTCGTTTCACGTGACACCATATATCGAGGAAGCAATAAATTTTTTTCAATTTATTTACTGTACTGTCTAATCATTTTTTTTTATTATATTACATTCATTAACACGGAGTTGGTGTCAAAAATTACAATAAAAATTAATTTAATTTATTTTAAAATGATTAACATGTTTAACAATCAAGACAAACAATTGAATTAAATTTGGGATAATTGCATCAAAGGTCCCTAACGTTTCAAAAACGTTAGGAATATGCCACTAACCTAAAAAAATAGCACCAGACATCCCCAACGTTTGAAGCAATAGGCACCATAGGTCCCTTTTAACATTTTCCATCCATTTTCTCCATTAAATCTCATAACTGCACTGCACGCGCTTCATTTCCAAAAAAACTCGAGTGGAATTGCAGGGATGAAACTCTCACTCCACTGTAAATCACTTCTCTCTCTCTCTACAATTATCTTGAATAAGTACTCTCTCCTCTGCTCTTTTTTACGGTCTGTGTCCATGGATAAAGCCAGGGCTTGATTGAAGAAGATCGAACGTGAGGGTGCATGTACGGTGGTACTATCGGCCGGATGAGCCGTTCAACGGAATTGATTCAATTTTTAACCCATTTGCTTCATACAAATCCAGAAACCCGGATCACAATCCCAGAAATTATGAAGAGATTGGAGCAGTATGGAGAGATTATTAACTCTGATGAAACTCTACTCACTGTCAAATTGAACAAAGTCAACAGAGGAAGTTCTATCAAGGTTCTGGACAACAACTAATCGATCTAGAGGACAAAACCGGAGTAAATCAAGGGGTAGAGGCAAAGGATCCGTGGAAGGGTCGCCGGATCTGTGGAAAGTAGGCCATACAAACACTAAAGTGCTATGAACTCATTGGTTATCCACTAATAAGTGCAATTGCGTGGTAATCAATGAGGGCGTTGGCGTAAAAGAAAAAATATAGCAACACCTCTGCGGGCACATAAGATGGGGTTTGGTTCCCCGATTCGGGGCCACAAACCATGTCACCAATTACTTGGAAATTTTGAAAATTGGTACAGAATATAAGGGAAATGCAAATGCATATGGGAAATGGTGAAGGTTTGCAAATCTTACATACTTGCAATTCAATTTTATCCCATTCTGACTCTTCAAAATCATTTATTCTAAAGAAACTGCTACATGTGCCTCAAATTACTATGAATTTAACCAGTGTCTTAATTTGCTAGAGATGATAAAGTTTACTTGAGTTACATCCTTGTTTTTATCTTGTCAAGGATCGAAACCACCTCAATCTTGCTCAAAGGGACACTTAGACATGGCCTCTACCGGTTCAAATTCGGTCACTCCACAAAGCCAAAGCCATCTTCCTCAAATCTAATTACTAAGCAAGCCTCTCGTCCATTTTCACTTCCATCACCGAGCACTCACCACCCATCATTTCAACTCTCGGTCGAAAGGACACCCATCGACTAAAATGTTCAAATCAGATTTTCAAATTTCAATGAAAAGACAGCTTTGTTGGTGAGCCTTCATTTTGTGTTGCTTGTCGACTTGAAAAAAGCCACAAATGTTCTTTACCTATGTTCATGAGTGCATGTCGGTGAATTATACATACATACAACCTTCCTCGACGGAGGACGGCGAGAATCAAGAATTTTTGACATGGCGGACTCGGTGAGGGCTGTGGAAAAGATGTTGAATTATAATTTCATGGACAAGAAGCTTCTGGAGTCACCCCTACAATTCCACTCGCATTTTTTGTAGAAATGAAGCGCGTGCAGTGTAATTCTGAGATTTAACAGAAAAAATGGATAGAAAATGTTAAGAGGGACCTACGGTGCCTATTTCTTCAAACGTTGGAGATGTCTAGTGCTATTTTTTTAGGTTAGGGGCATATCCCTAATTTTTTGAAACGTTGGGGACCTTTGATGCAATTATCCCATTAATTTTTGTTGTCAACAATGCCAAATGGTGGGGGGGAACTTATTTTTGCAAAAGTCAGAGAGAATAATTAAAGAATTTCATGAAAGTGTAAATTGTTATTATTGATCTTTAAGTGCTCCGTGTGCAAGAAACAAATCAAGCCGAGTCTTTGAAGGAGTTGATCATTTCGTTTAAAGTATAAATTAAAAAGTTATGTTTATTTATTTAAATTTTACTTTCAATTCTCCCTTCGAACAGTTTGGCATATGGATAAAAATTAAAGATAATAGATAAATTTTGTCTTATAATTATTTGGACGGAAGTGATGTCCAGATAAACCTTTATCCGAATAAAATTTAAGTTAAAAATGAGGATAAATTTTGTCAATTTTTTTTTATCCGGATAATGATTCACTTTAGAAGATAAACGAATAATTTATAATATTAAAAAAAATTATTTTTGAACATTCATAACCTCAAATAATCGTTGCCACCCGCCTGCCGCCTAAGATGGCAAAATGTCCCGACACCGCTCCGTTAGTCATCGTGACAGGGACGAGATCATGATCCTCACTCCAAATTCCTCAAACTCGTCCCAAATCTCTTTTTTATTTTATTTTATATTTATATTTTAAAATTTAAATTGTATTTAAAAAATAAATATTAATATTTAAAATTACTTAATTAAACGGCAGTAAAAAGGGAGATTTTGTAATCCCAACCCCGCATTCCAAAACTCTCCGACAGTGCGGTGATGGTAGTGGCCGCCACGACCCGTTGTTATCCCTACTACCACTGTCCTTTGCCTATCGCCACCACCATCTGCTACTCCACCAATTTTCTTTCTCTTTTAGTTTTTTTTATTGACTTTTTTTTTATTTAATTAAGAATAATAGTATACTTGTCTTTTTTTCTTTTTTTTTCAAAAACTGAGTTTTTAAAAGTGATTTTTTTTTATTCTTATGCTTAACTGAACAAAACAAGATAATAATAATAAACATGTTGTCCAAATAACTCTTATACATACAACTTTTATCCAAATAATAATTTTATCCACAAGCCAAACGAGTTGTTCATGTACAAACTAAATACACCCAAGTTTTTATTTAGTTCCAAAAATATATTAACCACCTAACTAAAATCTATTAAAATGAACGTTAAACCATTTTAACCCAGAGTCCAAATCTGTTATTCCATTTTTGTTGTCCCCTCGATCAAATATTAAGACTTCACTATAATTTTTGAAGTTGTTCGATCTATATCCAGGTTGGGCGATAGAGCATGGGATAATAGAATAGTAGGTCCCCAACTTTTCAAAATCATTAGGATATGCTCCTAACCTAAAAAAATAGCACCACACATCTTCATCATTTGAAGAAATAGGCATCGTAGGTCTCTTTTGACAGTTTCCATGCATTTTCTCCGTTAAACCTCATAATTGGACTACACGCGCTTTCTCTCCAAATTAGGCGATTTTGATTACAGGGTAAAACACATGATTCGTCCTCTTCCAAGACTTCAGACACCCTTCCCCTTCCTCTATACCTCACTAACGCTCTTTTCTTTATCTTCTTCTTCTCCATAGTCTACTACCAACTACTCTGATGGCGTGAAAAGATCCGAAACTCCGTCTCTCTACACATCCTCACCCTCTCAGATATTGGTGCCATCGTCGCCTTTGTCACCTCCTTTATCTATGTCCTCGGCTTTTTTGGCATCACCTGTGTCCAGCCCTTGATTATTCCCTGTGCTGCCCACGACATTTTGGACGACGACGAAGACCATGAATTGAGGAAGGTTCATCTGTTTATGCGCAACGAACCTTGTGCTGCCACCCCATCTGATTACCAAATTGCTTCTCCAAAACCTAAGTGCAAACTAGACAAGATTGATGCTGCTGATCAACTGCCAGCACTTCTCTTCTTTTTGAATGTGGATGAGGAGATCATCAAGTCGGTGGTAGAGGGCAAGATCCCTTCTTATTCCCTCAAATCCAAGCTCAGCGATACCCGCCATTCTGCTGCCATTCGCCGCAAGGCATTACAGAGGATCAGTGGAAAGTCCCTCGTAGGGCTGCCCTTGAAGGCTTCGATTACGAGACCATACTTGGTCGGTGTTGCAAGATGCCAGTGGGTTACGTTTAGATTCCCGTGGGCATCGCTGGGCCTCTGTTGTTTGATGATAGGGAATTCTCGGTTCACATGGCTACAATGGAGGGCTGCCTGGTTGCCAACACCAATAGGAGATGGAAGGCCATCTATGTCTCTGGCGGAGTCTCTAGTGTGGTCCTAAGGGATGCAATTCTTTCTATTGTGACCAGGTAGTCATAAGAGTCTTATTCGCTTCCTTCTCCGTTTGTGGCGGTCACATGACAGTCATTTGTTTTCTATGATTTCAGGGATGAATTGTTTCCAAGCCTGAAAGCTTTCCTATGGAGTACAATGGAAGCTTGAAAGCTAATCAATAGGAAAGCTTTCAGGCTAATCTTCAGCCATTTGGACATTACCAAGCCTGAAAACTTATCTTCAACCATTTGGTACAATGGAGTTGCTAGAACAAAAACTTACAATCGCTTAATTTGGAGAAAGTAAGCGCATGTAGTTCAATTCTGGGGTTTAACGGAGAAAATTGATGAAAACTGTTAAGAAAGACCTACAATGCCCATTTTCTCAAACATTGGAGATGTGTTGTACTATTTTTTTTAGATTAAGGGTATATCTCTAACAATTTTGAAGGATTGGAAACTTACTATACAATTATCCCATAGAGAGCATTGAGAGGAATTTTAATTCAATATTGTAATGAAGTGTCAAAATTTGATCGAGGAAAAGCTAATATAACCTCGCCAACCACCCCCACAACAAAACTATTGAAAAAAATACAACACGCGATAATTTAAATTTTATCTTTCAATGTTTAGCATTTTCAATTTTTCACATCGAAATTCAAGATAGGTAATGATTGTGAAATGTTGAGCCTTGTAGAACTGTAAAATGTAAAAAGAAAAGACTCTTGAGCAAAGAACAATGGTAAAGTCATACAACCCACACACCTACTAAAAAACAAAGCGTGCCCTGTTGCCACCCATCCCCCCCTCCTCTCTCTCTCTCTCTCTCTCTCTCTCTATACACAGGCCCCATTCTTTGTTAGTAAACCTCTAAAACTAGCTAACAGCAAAACGCCAAATGACTGCCGACAATGGAAATCCAAAATCCATCATCACCCACAATTTTTTACCTCTCAAACATAAAAATGAAAAAAGGTCGAATATTTTGCAGTAAAAAATGATTAGGTGAGTAAATCCTGAGGAGGGCATAATTCTTTCCGGAGCTTGTGGGAAAAAAGCCTGCAAGCATCCATGCTGAGATCAATGGCTGCCGACAACGCCACGAAAGCTGCTGCATCCTCCGTGCAGTTTACGTGCTGCACGCTAATCTCCACTGTGGGTTTCCTGCTGCATTTTCCGCCGGTCCCTTCCCCTTCTACGCTAGCGGACATAACGAATCCTCTGTACATACAGTACGGCCACAGTCCGTACCCAAAATCTCCGCTGCCCCGAGGACTGCACACCGGAGATGTGGCGCTGCTTGGTGTCGACCTCCCATTGACTGGAGTAGTCCCATTACGGTTATTCAAGTCGATGACAAATTTTCCACCTCTGCTGCAGCTGAGAGTGGACTCTGCCAAGAGAATGCCAGAACCGGCTGGGGCAGAGTCAGGGATCAATTCAAACCTATAGCCGAGTCCATCTGTTGAGCCGCGTTCACGCCAAGCTTCCAGGCGGCCCCAGGGTTTCCAAGTACCGTCACCTGGACGAAGAATGAGCCATGAACCGGGATTAGACCGGCTCACTCTGTCTGAACCTGGAGACGCAACAAATGGAGTAACCATGGATGCGGTCGCAACTGGTGAACCGGAGAGGTCGTGGACCGTGATGGACCATCCTTTTCTTTCTTTTCCAGGCCTCTCTCTCTCACTCCCAAATGAACTTAACCAACCTCTCGCACCACTTTGCTCACATGGTAATGATCTACAAGTAAAATTCACTCAAAAGATTCAGAGTAGAATAAATACCCAATTCTTCATTCACAATCAAGATTCTCTTGCAAAGCAAATAATGGCCTTTAATGTTCTAAATTATTATATGCATAGTGAACCCAACCTTAATGTAATCAATGAAAAGTAGATTTGGTAATAAAAAGAAAGGAATATGATTTTGCTTTATCTTGAAGTGAGAGTGAAACAGAAGCCTTCAATAACCAATTGTACAAACAGTTCCTAATTATGATACAAGAAAGAGTAAAGTATCATGGATTCTAACTTTAATTAGACCCCTTTTCAGTAAAATTCCAGCAAGAACAGAATCAAATTTTCGGCCCGAAAATTGAATTAAGAAGATATAATCAAATAATTCAAGAAAAATATGTACCTGGATCTTTGATTGCGCTCGCCAGTGGAACGAAAACTAAATTTGCAGGTAAAAACAGGCTGGCGGATACTCCCTTGGATTTGGAAAACCTGCGGGCTGCATTCGGGCTCCCTATCGAACTGGAACACGAATCTCGGATCTGGCTCCGACTTCACATTCAAATGAAACTGAGCACTTGAAGAACTTTTCACTTTTCCCACATTAATCCACCCGTTGTGGAAAAGTACGGCCCGAGACTCCGTTCCGGTAAGATCCAACGGCACGGAGATTTTGCCCAGAAGTCGACCGGAGTTCACACCACAGGTGGTGCCCCGGCGGCCGTTGTAGATCGAGATTTTAAGTTCCGGTTTTTTGGAGGTGGCAAAGAGCGACGACTTTCCGGTGAGCCGGTCAAGATCAGACTTGCTGAGGTGGAAGCTGGCGGCGAGGGTTTGTGGGCTTCCTTCAGGGAACTGGGTGTTCTCCGGCGGAATGTACGGAACCAACGCCGTTTGTAACGAGAAATTCTTAAGCTTGATTTTGCAAAAACACGGCGAGGATGAAGGGTGCACCACCGACCTAGCCGGCTTCGACGCCACAGGAATCTTCAACGCCAAATTCCCTACAGTTAACCGGACAAAAGGACACGGATCCATTACCCTTTTCTCCCAAAATCAGATATATAAACAAAAACCGAAAAACCCAGAAGGAAAAACAATGTATTTAACAGGAATAAAGCTTTCCCCTAGAAGAATTTGCTGGGTTTAATTAAGGCAACAAGGGAGGCGCAGGGCAGTAAGACAGCAGCTAAAATGCGCTGGCGGGGACCGGGTGAAGAAGAAATAGAAGAGGAAGAAGAGGAGTCCATAGGGATGCGTGCGAAAGGAAAGAGATGAACAGGGTGCGCGGTTCTCCCCCTACCAATTCTTCTTGGCTCCACTTAACGACACTCTCACTCACTGCAATTTTTTGAATGCTGATGAAAAAAAACTCTTATCTTATTATCTGGATTCTGGAGACTGGGACCCTATCTTGTTTAGGTTTTGTTCAATGAAAAAGCCCCTAAAATTCAATCTCTCTCTCTCTCTCTCTCTCTCTCTCTCTCTCTCTCTCTCTCTCTCACATTACATTTTGGAAAATTGAACCATTAGTACCCAACTTATTAATTTTGTAGTAAATTGGTCTTCAATCTATTTATCTTGCTATATATACTTAGGGCATGTTCGGTAGAGTTTTTTTTGAGAAAAAATGGGTTTTTTTTGTTACTTCTTTTGATTTTTCAACTTTTTATAGTGTGTAAAATGGTTGAAAAGTCAAAAATCAGAAAAAAAAAAATAGATTTTTTTTAAAAAAACTATCGAACATGTTTTAATTAGATTAGCTCACTTTATCTGATAGAGATGGAAGAAAAATCTTAATGGTGGATGAGAATGCCACCAAGAAACACCTTAGTATCTTAACCTTTGCAACCTCTACTGAAAATCAAGAATTAACTCAACGAGTGGAACTAACTTCTCATTCTCTTTAACTCTCTTCTTAAGAAAAAATTGATGATATGAAACATTGTTCTCAACTTTTCAATTTCGTAATATTTTGATTTTATTGAATGAAAACCAATCAAGACTATTGAGGCATAATATGTTGATGGAGTTGGGGTAAGGGGTGTGGTCGTGGGTTAAGGGACACAAAGTATAAGTTGAGGACCAATTTATAATATGATCCATAAAATGGAGACTAAAGAAATTTATAAAATTTTGATTGGGTGTATAGGGTGGTCGCCTGCATTTAGTTTGCTAACCTAAGTCAAGTATGTGTGGGTTGGAATACAGCTGGATACAGCCTGTAATTGATTCTGTTGTTCCCAATTGGAGATACTCCAAGTTCTGACCTATTGCAACTGTAATATAGGGACCACCTTTTTCCTTGACCAATATGCCCTTATGCTTCCGTCAAAATTACCAAACTGTTTCTGACCCTACGAGTGAATGACTAGGATAGTCTTGCGTTATCTATTTGTGCCACACAGAGTGACTAGACCCTAATAATATAGTGTTTGACAACCTTAAACTAGTTTTCATTGGGACCTGAACGTTCTAGAATTTTCTATTATTTTAGTTTAGCAAAGCACGTTTGCCTAATAAAATAAAATAAAATAAAATAAAAGTAGTTTTGTAGAAATAAATAAATAAAAACTTGTTTATAAAAAAAAGTTTCTCAAACTAGTAATTTTCAAAATAAAGTATGGGGGGTTTGATTAAAAAAATTAGTAGATTTTGTTAAAAATGGATTAGTATATGGTTGAAAAATTGATAAAATTTATATATATTATAAAATATATTGTTAAAATTAATTATCGATTTTAACATCATTTTTTAACATATTTTTTAAAATATACTTTTCAAGAATTTTAAATTTATTTGCAAACAGTAACTCTACTCATTCATATGCTTGATTGCAAGGTCTAGAGCTCGTGTTACAGAATACGTAAGAACATCCGTATTAGATGCGTTAATTCAATTATTAGTATCATATGTTAAGTAGAAGTCAAATTTACTTCTCTATTGGATGTGTAAGTATGTTAGTTAAGTGTATTTATTATTATCTTTGTTAATTAGTTTGCTAACTTTAACTACCACTTTAACTAGTTGGCGTGACATTTAATTATTTTTTACTTTTTTTCTTGTTCCAATCTCTTACATACATTAGAAATGTCAAATATATATGTGTGTGTACATTGATAATGCTAAATAAAAAATTGATTAGCTAAATTTAACGCATATATGATAGCCAAACACCAATTACATTTAATATGTAGAAGTGTTAATTAACATTTACTTTATTGTCTATGTGGCTAACTAAAATTAACATATTCAATACGGATACGTCTATGTGTCTAACTAAAATTTGATGTATAAATTTGCTAAATAATTGGGTAAATTATATCGTTGGACTTTTAATCTTTTTGTTTTGTATCAATTTTGTCATCATTTAATTTTAATAAAATGTATCATCGTCAATTTTTCAGTAAATTCAATCAAATAGTATTGATCACAATTATGTCATCTCACTTGAATAAACAAAGATAAAAAAAAAAAAAAAAAAATGAAGGAGTCTCCAAACTTTTCACTTTATTTCAATTTCATCTCAATTTTAATAACACCTATTGTCCCAACTTTTCAATAAATTCACAAAGATCATCTAAATTAAATAAACTAAAACGGCAAAAAATAAAAATAAAATAGAAAAATTATAATTTGGATCCCTAACTTTTTCAAAAGTGTAAATAGATCATAAATCTTTTTTAATTGCATGTTATGCACAAAGTGATGCGAATCCGCGAAGATTGAATCTCGGAACTCACAACAAAGATTAATAATGAACCCCAGAAAGCTAAAAATCAAGCCGCAAGACCTTGATTCGAAGATTTCTTGAATCAAATAACCAAGTTTGAACGCTACAAAGATTTACGAAGTCTTTGATAAGTTTTGGTTAGTTCAATTAAAAACAAAGAAGAAAAGTGAATCTCATATTTATTTAATTTCTCAATAATCAAAGTTGTGAATTGTCTACAATGAGAGTAATTTATATATGTAAAAATCAATGAAAACATAATCTAATTCGGAAATAACTAAAACTTAACAAAATAGAGTTCTAATTAGAAAAGAAAACAAAATCCGAACAAAATCCAAATTTCCCCGAAATTATGCTTGGGCTTAAAATTTAGGTTCTGCCTTCAAAAAAAGAAAAGGTTTGGGTGATCGCCCCATGATCGCCCATGCCAATTTTTAGCCATTCGCCCTTTTGGTCTCCAAACTTTGAATTATACTCATTTTGGCCATCCAATGTGCTTTGAATATAATCCTTAGTTTGAATCAAATATACTAAGATTAGCTCTTCCTTGGTCATACTCAGTTTGAATGTTGGTGTCTTGCTTGTTGTACTTTGGATATCGGTTTCAGCACACGTAGCTTGGACAAGACATTGTATGGCGTCCTTGATTTTCTTAGCTCTTGATCTCGTTATTGGCCCTATCGGAATATGTAACGAGTCCTGGCTAGCCGGTTTGTAGCTCGTATCATCCACTCCTTCCTCAAAAAGATTTGACCTTGAATCATCACCTTTAAATGGCCCTTCCTCCCTAGGATGTAGCTTAGACCGTCTATGGGCAGGAAACTTTTACTTCTTCATATGCACCCAAACTTAATCACCAGGTTTAAAGATAAGTCTACGGTCTTTGTTGGCTTTAGCTGTATATTGTATATTCTTCTTTTCAATTTGTTGCCAACGAAGTTCATATGTCTCGTCTGGATTACTTGTATAGGCTACTCGGTTTGGAATAACAGCTCCAAGTAAAAAGTCAATTTGATGTTCAATGTCTCTAATATGTGGTAACCTACTAGACATCTCTTCAGAAAACACGTCCTCAAATTCAAATAGTGAGGGATTGGTTAGTTTTGCTAATTACAATCTCGTTTTTTTTCCTCACTCGTTTTCTTTTTTTGTACTTCTACCTCACTTTTTCTTTTCTGCTGCTCCAAATCATCTACCTTAATTTGTAAATGAAAAGCATGCCTCACAAATAGGATTTCACCTTCTACAGGATACTCTACACAATCACCATCATCCAACTCAGGCATCACATTACTATCACACTCATCCTAAGTCTCTATTTCTCTATTATCACACAAAATTATTACCCTTTTGTTTGGGCGTTGTGACGTAATGTGCCCGGAACCAAACATTTAAAATATTTGATATCCATATTCTTAGAAAGTTGGAAATCTAACTTGGGTTTGTTGTTGCTAGTTACATCATCTTTTCACTTAGATAGTTCGGTCTCCCCATTTGAAACAACCTTATTACTCACATCATTATTATCCCACTTCGATTTCCAAGGAGTGTTAGATCCCGAAGAATACCTTGCTTCCCATTTTCTTTTCAATTGTCTCTCCACCTTCATAGCCATGTGCACCATGTCCTCCAATTCCACATAGTGTTGTAATTCCACTACATTGGTTATATCCCTATTTAATCCATTCAAAAACCTGGCCAATGTGGCCTCTCTATCCTCCTCAACATTAGCCCTAATCATAGCAACTTCCATTTTCTTATGGTAATCCTCTACACTTTTTGAATCTTGAGTAAAGCTCTGCAATTTTTGATAGAAATCTCTATAGTAATGACTATGTATAAATCTCCTCCTCATGAGAGCTTTTAAATCACCACAAGTTTCTACAGGCCTCTCATGATTTCTCCTTCTATTTGTCACCAATTGATCCCACCATATTATAGCATAGTCAATGAACTCAATTATTACTAATTCCACATTCTTTTCTTCTTTAATATCTATGACAATCAAATATTAATTCGAACCTCATTTTCCACTCTAAATAGGCTTCAGGATTATTCCTACTTTGGAATAAATGTATTTTCATTTTTATATTCCCAAGGTTTCTATCTACCCCCATCGTGGCCTATATAGTCTTCTCATCTAATTGCCCTTTCACGCCTATCTCCTCTACACTTCATCATACCCATCTCAGCTACATAATTATAATCATCATCATCCTCAAATTCAGCCATAGAGTTATGATCACGCCTATCTCGTCTCCTATCATTAGAAATCCCGTGTTGTTGCTCCCTTAGTAAGGTTGCAATCACCGTATCATGCCTATCCATCCGACCCTTCATCTCTTTATTGCTATCCCTCATCTCGTCAAACACCATGTTCATCCGCTCAAATTGTTATTGCATGATTTTTAACCAAAAAAAAAATTATAGTTGTTCTCTTCCCTAGGTGTTGTTTCTTCATTATTAGATATTTTGTGATAAAAAAAATAGAAATTAGTATTGAAAGAAAAATTTAATCTCACGTGTTTACACTCGTGTTTCACTCTATTTGACTTTTTCTCGATAATAATCTCATTACTCTTGCCTTTTACCTCTATTTGTTTTTCTTGCCAAGTTCTCTAAGGAACTAACTAAACTCAATCAAGAATTCAGTCTCCTCAACATTCAAGAACAAGAAATAAGGACATAAAATACAACGAGAACGACTCAAGAAGAAAAATTACAAAAAGAATAAGATTTGAATACTTAAGCACCGGATGACAATATAGAGTGTGTTTCTTGCTAAATATAACACTAGAATCTCAAAAAACTGCGTTGCTTAACTTTTTTTGAATTTCGTTTTTTTTTACTTTTCGATCCAACACAAGAAACTAAAAGAAAATTATCACAAGGCAAGAACTAGAAAAGAATTAGCTTTGGTGCCTTAATGGATCATGCCCAAACAATTCTTGAAATTTTTTTGGTACAAGAAAATATTTTTTTTTTGAATGATTCTAAGATGTGATGAATCTAAACAAGAAAATAAAAAGACTTTTATGAAATATGATGAATAACAAAAAAAAATTTTATTTAATTTTTTTGTTGTTGATATGACTCAAGACGAAATTGACGGAAACAAAAAAGAAAAGATAGAACCTGATTTTAGAGCCAAAGCTCTGATACCAACTGATGCAAACTCGTGAAGATTGAATCTCGGAACTCACATCAAAGAATGATAATGAACTCCAAGAAAGCTAAAATCAAGCCACAAGACCTTGACCCGATGATTTCTTGAATCAAAGAACCAAGTCTGAACGCCACAAAGATTTGCGAAGTTTTTGATAAGTTTTAGTTAGTTCAATTAAGAACAATGAAGAAAAGTGAATCTCACTTTTATTTAATCTCTCAATAATCAAAATTGTGAATTGTTTATAATGAGAATTGTTTATATATGCAAAAATCAATGAAAACCTAATCTAATTCGAAAATAACTAATACTTAACAAAATGGAATTCTACTTGGAAAAGGAAATAAAATCTGAACAAAATCCAAATTTTCCCGAAATTATGCTTGGGCAATCGCCCGACCGCCCAGTGTAATTCTCGGCGATCACCCAAGCTTAGAATTTAGGTTCTGCCTTAAAAAAAGGCTTGGGCGATCGCCCCATGTTTGGCTTGGGCGATCGTCCAAACCAATTTTCAGTCATTCACCTTTTTAGTCTCGAATTTTGAATTATGTTTATTTTGGCCCTCCAATCTCCCACTAGCCTCCAATATGCCTTGAATATGATCCTTAGTTTGAATCAAATGTACTAAGGTTGGCTCTTCCTTGTTCATACTCAGTTTAAAGGTTAGTGTCTTGTTTGTTGCACTTTGAGTGTCGATTTCGCTCAACGTAACTTGGACAAGATCTTGTATGGTGTCTTTGATCTTCTTTGATCTTGTTATTGGCATCACCAGAATATGTAACGAGTTCTGGCTAGCTGGTATGTAGCTCGTATCACAAAGAAAGATTTTTGTCATATTAAATAAAATATTTATAAAAAACGATTGTCGTCATAGGCCAATAGTAGTAGAAAAGGACATGTCCCATGATATGATTTGCTCAAATATAAACAATTTCAAAATATTTTATGTTTTCTACTAACATGAAATAACATTTGCCAATTGTATGTAATAATAAGTTATCTCAACCCTATGGTTCTTTGTCTACCAACTGATTATTTAGATTTGGAGTTTTATCTTAAAATGTTAAACTTATTAATAGAAGTAGCTCAAGCTTTTATATATTGGTTAATATTTTAACATTTAATCGAAGTGAGATTTATCCCTTAACATGGCTCCGCAAGATGGTGGCTCGTATGATAACACCAATCTTGGAATCCGTGTGCTCATTTTTTAGTCTTAATTGGATCGAATTGCTTGTTGGAATATAATGACCTATGATACTATATTAAGACTTGAAATTTTATCTTAAAAGGTCAGCATTATTAAGAGGATGAGCACAAACTCTTATATGTTGATTAATATTTTTGGTATTTAATCGATATGAGATTTATCCCTTAACACTGATATTGCTACGAGGGTTTGGACTTTGGGTAGGGACATTAAAAAGATGAGTAAAGTAACATAAATAATTGTTACAATGCATGCACGTGACAAATGTCAAAGTTGGATTAATTTTTACATGAAAAGCAATACAAATGGCGGTTTTGATCTAATGTCTCCGGTGGGCATTGTTATAATGCCCACTGGGACACTTGTCAATGCCCATACAAATGGTCCTATTAATACATACTACTCTTTTTTCATATTTTCATAGAAGATTAAATGTGAAAAATTAAAATACTATAAGAACAAAATGTAGACCATATGATTACCTTAATTTACCATTTAATATTATGAGTTTTATTTTAATTTAAAGAAAATACATTGGTGATTTAAAGTGTAATTATTCATAAAAACAGTTGGTAAATGGCTTAATAAAGGCAAATATAATTTGATCATTAATGCATCAAGAATTGCAAGTTTTCTATTTCCAAAAAATTTACGCTCATAGAAAAAAAAATAGCAACAATTTTTTACAAAATTAAAAGATAGTTGCCTTCATAGGCTAAGAGTATCAAGAATTACAAGTTTTCTCTCTTTTTATTTTTTTCTAAATTGTTTTTAAGAGAAGAACTAGGGGTGGACACGGTCTGATTCGATCCGATTTTAAAAGAGAAGTGAACCAAATCGAGAACTAATGGTATTTTGTAAATGGAATAAAAAATTGAACTATTCAATCTGATTTGGTTCCATAGTTAAATATTACATAATTCCAACAATTATTTTCATTCTCCTAATATTTAAAACAACACAATATTCTTACAAATCATAACTTCCAAACTTTAATACATTCACAAAAGAACTATGGCCTATAGAGTTTTGAACACAAGGTTCCATCTTAATACAAAATAACATAGTTCAAATTTAAAAACACAAAAACAAGTTGTCTAATAAAAATCATTCACATTACATGAATGGCCAAAAAGTAAATATAATATAAAATATAGGTGAATTTCCCATTCCACTGATTCATTCGCTTCAAGCCATCAAATCTAGAAAAAAGAAATGTGAAATATTAATTAAAAATAATAAAAATAAAATATTTTTACTGTATTGCTTAGTACTTACCAACCAGTTAATCATCTATTGCTTAGCTTGTCGCACTAAGAAACTCTAAAAGACATAATTGAAAAGGCATAATTAAAACAAACATAAATAAGTAAAATTCTCCAAGTAATAAGATGTAATATGGAAAAATTTAATAACTATTTTATTGCATGTCTCAATATCCTCATAGCACTCTGCCGCTTCAATGCAAATTCTATCTTGGATACTTTGAAAAGTCTAGATTCTTCCCATAATCATTTATGTGTACAAATTAAGGCTTCGATTGTATTAGGAGTTCAATAACTCCTACATGAATCAAGAATGCACCTTCCAATACTAAATGCTGACTTAGAAGCAACTTTAGATACATGAATGAAAAGTACATCCCTCACAACCTCACATAAAACTTTAAATCTTGAACTATTGATCTTCCACTAATTCAAAATGTCGAATTTTCCATTAATAGCGTCTTCAATAGGTTCAATTAGATATCTATAAATCTCATATTTTTCGAAAAAATCCATTTTTCTAATGTTCATTTTCTTGTATTAGAAATCAAAATTATAGTCATCTCAATTATCGTCATTGAAACCCTCCAACAAAGTTACTCCATCGTTAGAATCACTAGTACCTGTAAGAAGTGTGGTTCTCAAACCATAAAATGTCTTGGGCTGAAACATGTTTTAAGGGGTAAATACACTTTGCCACGTTGGACCTCTCTGATTGGTTAAGTTGGTGGTGGATGGATTATGCTTTCTCTTACTGATTATGGACCATTGGATTTCATCCACTGGTTGAGACAAATCCACCCATTCATTACCCTTATTTGAAGTGGTATAAACAGAATACGGTTTTGGTTTCTGTTAGGCGAGTGGTTTTCTCCTTTTTTAGCTAAGTCTCTTTAATCTTCACCTCTCTCGCTCTCATCTCCGAAAAAGGCTCTATTCACTTTCTGCCTCACTTTCTTCCTCATTTCTTTTGGTGACTTTGCGTTAAAGGGTTGTTGTCTTTACAGCTTGAGGCTTGTGTGAACAGTAAATAAGTTTTGAGAGGTTTGGTGTTCACCCATGATGATGAATAGTAACTCTGACCAATAATCTAATCTGGGATAGTGTTTTGGCCTTAGATTATGGGGTATTGTGTATTGTTCTTGTGTTCCGGTGAAACCTTGTGCCTACCCTTTGAAGGCAGTTGCAGTGATCCTTTGGTGGTTTGTATAACTGAGCCCTATTTCATATGTTGTGGTCCTCGGATATTCTTGATCTATTCATTTGATTAAAGATTGAAAGTGGTGTATTCTTGATTCTTTATGTGTACAAACTGTAATAGGTATGAATATGGTTTAACAATTGGTATCATAGCCACTTGTGAAATTATCTGGGCTAATAGTGAAGACTGATCTATCCATGAAATGATAGATATGTTAACTCGTGTTTAAACCTAAAAGGAATTCTCTAACGAATCTTCGATTAAGTTGTTTCATAGTCTCTGTTGACTCTTAAATCTGGTATTCTGGTGATTTCAAGTTCGAAAGACATAATATACTGTTTGACAACAGTATTATGGTAAGGTCCCTCACTTATGATATTACTTTGAATAACTGGTATCAGTATCTTATAGTTATGCCTATTATTGAAGTAACTATTTATTTGTTTAAAAACTGCAAATTTTGAATGTGTTAATTTTGTATCATTTGTGAGTAAAACTTACTATTATCTGATTAAGCGTGTGTTTTCTGTAAAAACCTTTTTTGTTAAGTATTAACTGATCATGAAAGGATCAGTTAATGCTGTCCAGAGAAATTACTCATTTTTCAGAATTTGGTATGGGTTCGAGGGTCTAATTATCAATATTCAATGGAAATGATGATTACTCGATATGGAAACAAAAAATGCGAGTAATTTTGGTTCAACAAAGAGTCTCAAAGGCTCTTGATGACCCAGAAACATATCCTCATGATTTAAAAGAAAAACCCTCTAAAATTGATTATATGAATGAAATTGCTTATAGTTCTATAATTTTGCACATGTCTAATAATATAGTTAGACAGGTTGATTCAAAAACTGCAACAGAAATATGGTCTACTCTAGATGCTTTGTTTTTTACCAAAACTTTGCCCAACAAAATTTATTTGCTTGAAAAATTGTTCAGTTTTAAAATGGATACAAGTAAAGATCTCGAATCAAATTTGAGTGATTTTAGCATAATTGTAAAAAGTTTGTCTCATAATGGGAAAAAATTTGCTGATGAAGATCTTGCTGTAATTTTGATAAATTCTCTCTGATTCTTACAAAGATGTCAAAAATACTATTAAGAATGCTAGAGACACATTGACTCAAGCCGTAGTAATAGATGTTCTTAGGTCTAGAGACCTTGAAGTTAAGAAAGAGTTTAGAGGAGGAATAAAGGAAGAAAGTCACTTCATGAAGGGTAGACCAGAGAAAAGGGAAGGGAATAACCAGAATAGGAAAGAGAAAGGTAAGTCTAAAGGTAGGTCCAAATCAAGAGATAAAAGTAACAAAAAATGTTACAATTGTGGAAAATTAGGTCATTTTAAAAAGGATTGCTATGATTTCAAAAGAAAACAGATTGATCAACCCATAGAACACCAAAACAATGCTGCCCTTGAAAATGAAATGGATAGCCTATATGTTATAACTGGATATGAAGGTAACTAAAACCAAGAATGGATTCTTGATTCTGGTTGTACCTTCTTTGTGAGTCCCATTAGAGCCTGGTTCAAAGACTACAGAGAAATTAAATCAAGAAAGGTATATGTATATGGGGGATAATAACACCTAGGTGGCTGTGGGAATTGGAAACATAGACATAAGAATGCATGATGGCATGGTAAGAACTATACATAATGTCAGGAATGTCCAAATCTGAAAAGAAACCTTGTAGTTTTAGGAGTCTTAGAAGATGAAGGATACTGGTTCAAGGCTGAGTGTAGTGTGTTAAAGGTTGTCAAGGGATCTATAGTCATAATGAAAGGGCCAAAGAAAAATGGCATGTATTACCTTCAGGGTGAAGCCCAAGAAGGCAATGTTCCTGGTTCTTTTTCAATTAGAGAAGATAGGACAGAATTATGGCACAAAAGACTAAGGCATATAGGCAATAAAGGGTTAGAATTTTTAAGCAATCAACAATTGCTTGGTAAAGATCAGATAACCTCTCTGTCTTTTTGTAAAACCTGTGTTTTAAATAAATCCCATAGACTAAGTTTTGGAAAAGGTGTCAATAATTCTGCTACTACCTTAGCTTATATTCATGCTGATCTGTGGGGGCCAGAAAAGCACCCTACGCATGGTGGAATAGATACTTCTTATCTCTTATAGATGACCATAGTAAGAAAGCTTGGATCTTCCTTTTGAAAACAAATGATGAAGCTTTCAGAAATTTTAGGAGCTGGGTAGCTTTGGTTGAAAATAAAAAAGAGTCCAAAGTTAAAGTCCTAAGAACTGACAATAGTCTAGAATTCTGCAACCTAGAGTTTGACTCAACTGTAGAGAAAAAGGAATATAGAGACAAAGAACTGTAAGACATATCCCATAGCAAAATAGAGTTGCTGAGAGGTTGAATAGAACAATAATGAATAAAGTGAGATGTATGCGAATAAGTTCTGGCCTCTCCAAAGGTTTCTGGGGTGAAAGCTGCTTGCACTGTTGTTTATCTGATTAACAGATCTCCCTCTAGTGCTATAGACTTTAAAACCTCTGAAGAAGTATGGTGTGGAAAGCCTCCAAACCTTTCTCACTTAAGGGTTTTTGGATGTGATGCCTTTGCACATCAAATTGAAGAGAAATTAGACGCCAGAGCATCTAAGTGTGTAATGCTGGGGTATCCAACTGGGGTAAAGGGTTATAGATTGTGGTTTTATGGTAAAAAATAGGAATAAGGATTATTAATAGTAGGGATGTGGTGTTCAATGAACTTGAAATGTCAAGTTTAAAAGACAAAGGCAAATCTGATGTTGAATCAGATGAGAGTCGACCTGGGAAGTTGATTACTGATATAAGCCTTAAGAGAAGTAATCAAGATCCTTTAGAACAAAACCATAGTAACCCTTTAGAAACCACACAAATTACTAAACCCCACCAAAATCAGACTGATCAACCCCAGATAAATGCTATAGAGCAAACTGATAGTCATGACTACCAACTTGTTAGGGATAGAGAAAGAAGGCAGGTCAAACCAAATCCCAAATATCAGTCCTTGAATTTGACTGAGTATGCCTTAGTTTTAGGTGAAGCCATTGAGTGTACTGAAACTTTGACTTATGATGAAACCGTAAGTCGTCCTAAGTTTAAGGAATGGCTTGAAGCCATGAGAGAATAAATGCACTCTCTGCTTAAGAATGAAACCTGGAAGCTTGTAGTCCGCCCTCAAAACCAAAGGTTAATCCAAAGTAAGTGGTTGTACAAATTAAGGGACGGTTCTAATCTTGATGACCCCCTAGGTACAAAGCTAGTCTTGTGGCTAAAGGCTTCTCCCAAAGAAAATGAATTGACTATAAAGAAATCTCCTCATGTTGTCAAATATAAGACCATCAGACTTGTCCTTGCTTTAGTTGTTCAATTCAATTGGGAGCTGGAGTAGTTAGATGTTAAAACTGTTTTTCTCCATGGTGCATTAGAAGAAGTCATTTATATGACCCAACCTTTAGGATTTGAAACAAAATGTTAGTCTGATCATGTGTGTCTTCTAAAAAAATCTCTTTATGGCCTAAAACAATCTCCTAGGCAATGGTACAAAAGGTTTGATTCATTTGTAATAAAATTTGGTTTTAAAAGAAGTGATTATGATGCTTGTCTCTATTTTAATAACAGTAAAATTGATTCTGTTGTGTATCTCTTATTATATGTTGATGACATGCTTATTACTAGCAATAGTAAAAATGAAATAGAGAAGTTAAAATCAATTTTGAATTTTGAATTTGAAATGAAAAACTTTGGAAATGCAAGGAAAATTCTAGGCATGGTTATAAAAAGAGATAGAAACAATGACAGATTAACCATCACTCAAGAAACTTATGTGAAAAAGGTTGTAACAAGATTTGGTATGAAAGATGCAAAACATGTTAATGTGTCCCTTGGAGGTCACATGATTCTCTCATATGTAAATTCTCCTAAAAACGAAGAAGAGAGAAAGGATATGGAACATATCCCCTATGCTAATGCTATAGGATCTGTTATGTACTCCATGATAACAATAAGACCTGATCTTGCTTATGCTGTAAGTTTTTTGAGTAGGTTTATGGCTAATCATGGTAAGTCTCATTGGTCTGGTTTAAAGTGGCTTCTAAGATATATTTGTGGTTCTTTAAACACTGGCATGATATATGAAAGGACAAATGATATGTTATCTTTGAATGTATATGTGGATTCTGACTTTGCCGGTGACAGGACCAGAGAAAATCTACTAATGCTTTCTTCTTTACTCTTGGTAGAATCAGATATCTTGAAAATCTCATTCTGGTCTTTGGTAGCATTAGCAAGTCTCTTGAAGTTTGAGTATATGGCAATAATCAAGTCGTAAAGAAGGTTTATGGCTTAAAAGACTGTTATCTGAATTGAATATCATGAATAATGTTGTAAACATTTAGACTGATAGTCAAAGTGCCTAATGCTTTGTAAAAATCCTGTTTACCATGAAAGATCAAAGCACATAGAAGTAAAATATCATTTTGTGAGAGAACAACTTTCAACTGGTGAGATTAATCTAATAAAGATTGGAACTTCTGGTAACCCTGCTGACATGGGTACTAAGATACTCCCAGTCACTAAGTTTAATACATGCTTATCCAAATTGCTAATTGACACGGGTTAAATTGTGTATTTTGCAGGTGATTGAAACTAGTGATTGAAGCTTCCACAAGACAATGATGAAAAATAAACAAAACCACCATTTCATAAAAAACAAAGTAAAAAGTGAGCAATCTACAACTAAGGATATGACATGGGTTAGTGAACCAAGGTGAAGAATGTAAGAAGTGTGGTTCTCAAACCATAAAATGTCTTGGGCTGAAACTCGTTTTAAGGAGTAAATGCACTTTGCCACGTTGGACTTCTCTGATTGGTTAAGTTGGTGGTGGATGGATTGTGCTTTCTATTCCTGATTATGGACCATTGGATTTCATCCAATGGCTGAGACAAATCCACCAATTGATTACCCTTATATGAAGAGGTTCAAATAGAATACGGTTTTGATTTTTGTTAGGTGAGTGGTTTTATCCTTTTTTTAGCTTAGTCTCTTTAATCTTCATCTCTCTCACTCTCATCTCCGAAAAAGGTTCTCTATTCACTTTCTGCCTCTCTTTCTTCCTCAATTCTTTTGGTGATTTTGGGTTAAAGGGTTGTTGGCTTTATAGCCTGGGGCTTGTGTGAACAGTAAATAAGTGATGAACAGTAACTCTGGACCGATAATCTGATCTGGGATAGTGTTTTGGCCTTAGATTAGGAGGTATTGTGTATTGTTCTTTTGATCCGGTTAAACCTTGTGCCTACCCTTTGAAAGCAATTGCATTGATCCTTTGGTGGTTTGTATAACTGAGCCCTATTTCATATATTGTGGTCCTCGGATATTCTTGATCTATTCAGTTGATTAAAGATTGAAAGTCGTGTATTCTTGATTCTTTATGTGTAGAAACTGTAATAGGTATGAATATGGTTTAACAATGCCACTAGCTCCATCGTTAGAAGATTATCATTTTTTTCCTCTTTCTTCTTCTTCATTTTTTATTTATTTATATTTTTTCCATTTTTCATTGAAATCATGATAAATTCATAATTAAATTCTTATATAATGGTTGCTTGTAATATATTGATGAATTTCATTAGGCTATTATTACTGTATTTTTTTACTTTTATTTTTTCTATTTATCTTGATGAGTATGTATGTCTTTTTTTTTCTTCGTAAAATTGTTTTGATATGACTTCAATTTTTTTTTTTTTGAGTCTATTTATTGAAATACTATAATGAGTTTTCAGTTGAACCAAATAATAAAGTTTCATCTCCTTCATCGGGATTAGATAATCAAGGGGACAACTTTAAACTATTTTATGAGAGTTAAAAACAACAAAGTGGGAATACTAATGATTGCAGGATTTCTATAGTTATTGATATGTGGAGTGATGTTGGACAGGTTGATAATATTGATAGTGATTTTTTTTTTTTATAAAATAGTACTGAATTGTTTTTAAAAATTTGGTACTTTGATTATTTATTTATGTAATTAAGGTGACTTGTAATTATATGTTATATATAGATTATTAAAGGTAATGAGTGAGATTATGAATTGGATAAAAAATCTATTGTTGGAAAACATTTTTAAAAAGAGTTGCATCCATATTTTTTTGAATCTACAAGTCATCTGGACATTTACAGTTTTACCAAAAGAAAAAAAGAGTAAGCTAAAAATTTATGTCTTTAATTTTTAACGTAGTTTACTTCTAGTAAATAAATATAACAATATAAATTCAATTTTTTTTTTTATGAATTTAATAAAATTAATGCAATTAAATAAATTATAACTAGATTTTTTTTGAGACAATTTTCTTTTCTTTTCTTTTTTTCTTTTTAGCTCTTATTATATTTTTATATTTAAGATGTTTAAATGAAAAAAATAAAAGTCTATAAAAATTCATAAAAAATTTCATAAAAGTATGTGAAAGTTGTCTAATAAAGTCTTTTATAATGAAATCTATGAAAGTCTATGGAAGTCTTTTAAAATCTATGAAAATCAATAAAATTTAATGAAATCCATTAAATTTATCCACTTAAAAAATGTCAAACAAAGTCTTTAAAAATCTAGATTAAATACATCACCTTAAGTGTCCCCATTAAATAATGGATTTCTAAAGATTTCATTAATTAGAAAATTTTAACAAATTTTCATAAATTTCGAGCTCATAAATATAAATACCAAATTCTTTAGGAACTATCTCATATTTTGATCGAACTACTTGGTGTGAAGTTAAAAATAGAAGTTCACAATCCAAGTGGTGGTTGCGATCGAGAGTACAATAGGAAATTTGTGATAAAGTCAAGACAGATGATTTTGATTCTCCTTCGTTAACAAGTCAAAAGAAAAAGTAACAAATGAGAGTTTATCTAAGTTCTTTTGATTGATGTTTTGTTAATTTTACAAAATTGCAAAAATCAAATATTATTGTATTTTTAATCAAAATTATTAGTAGATTATTTTACCCATAACATTGGGGCCGTGATATTTCCTTTTCAAAGTTTACCACATTGGTTCTGAGGTTCGTGTTTAGTTTACTTCATTAATTTTCACATTTAATAACAATTGTCATGAACACTGCTTGTACGAGTCAAAACTGTTATCATTATCACATGCCAGTTTTAACTACATAATTTTATAAGATCTAAGATGTATTATGATTTTGCTCATAATAAGTTAATCCTTACATAATTTAATATTTTCTAAATATGTTATTACTTGTGAAGTACCACAACATTATACTAACATTCTAATAGAATAACATAATTTATAAGATTTAATATTAAATTATTACTTCCAAAGAGTGAAATTTTATAAATTTAATATATTATAAGAATATTATGCTATTGCACTTAAAGAGCAAATCCCTATACAATTCAATATTCCAAAATAATAATTTGATGTTGCTCTTGAAGAAGCAAAACATTATATTCATATTTTAACACAATTTTACTTACTCTCGAAGAGCACAATCGGGATGATGATAAACACTTTAGCACTATTTTTTATTAAACGTCTCCAATTAATTTCTAAACAATAGAACAAATTGCGTTTATAAATAATAGAACAAAATGCGTCCCATATTTGTCTAGAAAATACTATTTTATATGCACCAACACGTGTATGCTCAAAGGTTAATATTACACATCTAATGATTTTTTATAGTGCAATGTGTTTGCAATCGGTCCACTATAATGCATTGAGATGGACATTAACAAATGTTGATAATATATGTTTAGTTTGAACTCTTATAAAATATCTTAATCCTAATAGGTGATATTTTATAACACTGTTTATCGATTGTCATTTTGATAAGACAATTTTCTCAATAATACATGAAGAAATTAAGTAGCTAAAAAGTATACATGAAAATACATCATATGAAAATACATCATATTATGTTTTCGAGATCATCGCACAAGACTATACGAACCAGAAGTTGGACAAAAAATTTATTTATAAGTAATACAATAGACAGATACATTTATTGACTAAATATATTAATCAAATTTCATATACCAACTGTAAATGTTCGAATT
The DNA here is from genome assembly GCA_023638005.1 of Forsythia suspensa. Lineage (NCBI taxonomy): Eukaryota > Viridiplantae > Streptophyta > Magnoliopsida > Lamiales > Oleaceae > Forsythia > Forsythia suspensa. The sequence continues at coordinate 24,377,006 of CM042664.1, read as the reverse complement.
CGAATTGACGACCTAAAAGAACGATCCATTAACATTATATCTTGTAAATTAATAACACGCATGAAGCATGATGACATTTGATTCCAAAATAAAAATTCTCAAAAAAAAAAATGGAACAAATAGTAAAGATGGTCCCATTAAGAAGGCACATACTCTTGGAGTATATATACATAACTAATTGTAAAACTCCAGAAGAAGTTTAGCTACCTGAAATATTGAATATAAAGAGATCTCTATAAGTTATGGAGAAAGAAATGGAATTGAAAATAGATAATTGTCGACAACGTATTTATGATACAATCTAATGCACAATATTATAAACGAAACTGAGGATGTTGAATTAAAATCCGTCAAAAAATGTCGATACAAAAATGATTGGCCAAAATAAAAGGATGAAATATAAGTAAATTGAACTTACTAGAGAAACATGGAATTTTTGGTTCTACAGTCCGAACACCTAAAAGTGTATACTTATGCAAAAAAGAACCGAGAAAAATGAAGTTTTAACATGTAATGCACGACTATTAATATTAAAAATTTCGTAAAGGCTTATATAAAATAATCACAAGTCGATATTTTGTTAGCATGTCAATGCATGATACTTGATATACATATAATGAATATTGCTCTAACCAACTCATTTGACATGATTAATAATACTCTGTATATAAAGCTTTGGAGAATTCAATATGTCTAAAGTATATGTCAACTTTTCAAGAAATTTAATCAATCAAAGTACACATCTCTTGATCAAGGTTTTGTCCTATTGGATCTTACTCACAAGGTTTTTAATGAGGCAACTTACTTAGTATATTCAAAAGAATAATGTACTTTTTTTTTTTTCATTTACTATAGTTTTTGGTTTTTTCTAGTAAGGTTATAACGAGACATATTCTTTATGTAAATGATATATATGTGAGTGTTATAAATATTATAGTTATGGATGTCTATAACATACAATATATTTATCTTTAACATAATTCTATAACATACTCTTATGTGTTACAAATTGTATATGAGACATTTGAAGAGAAATCTGTTTTTTTAACGTAATTGCATCAGACCATCATGGTGACTACAGTGAACCAAGGATATTGTATAAAAATAGTATGTTTGAGAATCTACGACAAGATAGCAACATGTACTATATTTCACTAGAATTGTTTTATACAAATTTTAAAAAGATGGTGAAACTGAAGGCACGGACACATGAGATACAGATGACTCGATACAAGTATTTTCATTGGTTAAAATCAGAGGGAGTAGATTTTCCTTTGCTCAATTTTGTCCCATTGAATTTTCCTGATAGTTTTAACGAAGTAGCATTCCCAACTGAGACTATTTACCAATAAGAATAGGAAAAACTAGCTTTTTAAATGAAAAAAGTCAAAGAAGTTTTCGAGTATTGCAGTAATGAGATGTAAGAAAGATGAGCAGAGCATTACTTCGGCCTAGGGGAGCGTGGTGAGCAAAATAAGCCGACTATTCCCTTATTAATACATGCTGGCTCCGGCATTGGAGACGAGTCCCCCTCCCTCTCCCAGTTCTACCATCCAAGCGGACCGACCTTTCTAAATTCCGGGGCTAGGTCCGATACAACCAGATCCAATTGGATTCTATTCCGTCTTCAATACTGCTTCCTCTGCTCAGCAGTCTCTTACACCTTTTTTGGATGGAATTTCAATGAATCAAAGTAATAAAAAATGAATCAGTGAGAGCTTGGATTACTGGCATATTCTATTTTGGTAGTTCGATCATGGAATTTACTTCTTTCTATATTTCCGGAATATTATGTTTTCTTATTCTTTGGTGGACAACGCTGAGTTCTATTCAAATAACCCATGGACTTTAACCACGAAGCAGGTCAATATTTGAGAACGCCAGATCGATTAGTTCAATGTCTTGAGACAGCACGTCTTTACTGTGCATTACGGTGCCTGAATCAATAGAGGTTGAAGATGTATCTAACATGGCTGCAACGTATGTGAAGATCAAGGAGAAATTGACTGAGGATTGCAGACTTAGGTGACAAGGCTTTTGACAAAAAGGTTGCAGACTTAGGTGACAAGGCTTTTGACAAAAAGGTTGGCAAGTTTGAGAGAGGGGGATTGTTAACCTGATGCTGTAAGGGCCACGATCCAAGAATCAGAGTGATCATTCAGTCTATAATTAAAACCCAAGTGCCATCCCATGATAATATAAACATCAAGAAAATGAAGAGAGGGAACTCATCAAAATATAAGAGAAAACGAGCACGCGAATGATACTCTTGCGACATGTATATTGGATTCTATGTAGAAAAGAAATCCTTTGCCTCAAAAATCACTTAGCTTTGCCCATAGGTACTACAACAGAAACTAGAGATAAATGGACTACAGAAAGGCACAAATCTCATTTCAATTGGTAAGAAAGTCTTAAGTGCCACCGAAATTTCAATATCTCAACAATTAGAACGACACAGAGGAGAAAGATAAGAACAACAGGGAAAGAAAAAAGAAAAAAAAAATCTAAGTTCAATGCCTAAGTGTATCCTGTTTTCTATGTTAGAATTAACATGTGTCTCCTTTGAGTTGTGACATTATATGTGCCTGTATGAAATAGACGTCTACAAGAAGAACATGTTCCAAGTTTTTCATTGCAAAACTATTAAAGAAAAACCTCATTCTCAGCCACGAATATCGTTGATAGCAGACCTCAATACATCATCCCCAACAACCGATCGTAATTTTGTCATGAAAATATCCTTCCCCAATTTCTCTTCCTGCAATACCATTGTAGTAAAATCAATAGGCAGAAATTCTTAAACCCAATTCCTCAATCTCATGTAAGTTGTAACGTCAAAGGTAAAATGGCACATAGGATCTAAATGCAATAACCGCTTACCTTATATGAGCGGCACAATGTTTGCAATTCTTGAATTTTAGGGAGTGGTAGAAAACTTTTCAGTTTGGAAAATAACTTTGCAATCAAGGAATTCGAACCATGAGGAACCCAATTCACATTTGACACACCATCTACTCGATCTGAGAGAGAGAACTTATTATTCATATCAAAAGTTGCTCCATTACTATGCAAAGTGAACAAATATAAAGAGAACCAGATTTACCTGACACGTCGGTAGGTCTATAGCTGACAATGCACTCCGGAAGAACGTGGGTATTCATGTTGGCATACCACACTATATACCACTTAGGATTCTTCAAATCATCCACACCGGAATCATACTCCACACTCGAAGGATGTGACTGCCGAGACCCTTCTTCAACCTTCTCACATTTTCCCAATATCACACGACAAAGAATTATGTGCTTCTCACCATTCTCGTCTGTCTCTGACAACATCGCACTGGATCAAGTTTTCACAACCAATGATGTCAGTAAACCAGCAAACAAATGCACTATATGTCAAGTAGAAAAAAGCAACTGAAAAGCACATTATAATACGCAATTAAACACTTAAAAGACAGACCAGCCCACTAACAAATATAACAGGAATTCCAAATGTAAACAACCGCGAGGCAAGTATATAAATAACTATATTGCAGAAACAACATACCTATTATGGGGTGATCGTATAGGAGACAAGTAAATCCCATTGTCATGACCTTCAGGACCAGGAACTTTGCCAGGCATACCAAACCCATGTTTCAAAATGCTCTCCACGCCCTTGGCCGACGTTCCATACCAAGCAAAAACCATGTTGCTATCCCCTCTGGCAAATTTTGTGATCTCCATCTGCTTCACAAACATTGCATGACGTGCCTTATCCAATGGACCGGTCCTCACACATTGATGAATCAAAGTAATTTTAGCACCATGCTCGAACATCCCCAAACCCGACAAAAACAATTTTTTCACTATTAAATGTCCCTTCTCCTCTCCTCTCAATACCGTCACATTAGGCCACCTGGCTGACTGAAATTCATTGCCAACTATATGCCGCCTCTTCGCATCATTAAAATTGGATGAACTCCCCTCAGTTTTTTCCTTTCCTATACTTTCCAAACACTCTCTCTTCCTCTTATTCAAATTTTCGAATTTATTCGAATCCCAACAGTTCGAATCCTCCAAATTCTCCGAATTTTCGCTAATTCTTATCTCGATTTCTACTTTAACACTATTCTCATCGCAATATTCGAGAGTATTCTCATTATTTCGATTGCAGTCAATAAAAACCATGGGGAAAAAACACTTACCATTAACATCAATCCAAGCAATTGACCGTTGATTCCCGGATTCAAATTCAAGCTCCAGCATCCTGTAGAAGTCGAAAAGACACTTATACCCATCAATCTTTGCCTCAACAACAGGCTTGCCATCCACAAAACCCATTTTCAACACCTCCACCACTTCTCCAGCGTAATCGACCCAGGATCCGTTCTCGTAGTACATAAACCGGGCCGGTGCGGAGCTCCGCTTGAAATTCTGGTAGTTCTGAATCAACATCTGCGCGTGGTCACAAAAAGATGCCTTTGAATACGATGATGATTTAGGAACCATAATTTCGATTGATTTTTTTTCTTCAGGTTTCGACGTCATCAAAGTAGAAGAATTTGAGATAGAATTCATGGCTGAAATGTACAATTCGAGAAGCTCTACGACTCCGCTAGAACTTCTGAGAAGATCATTTCTTTGCCGCCTGTGTATATAAACAAGAGGACTTGGGTACAATAAAGACGTTATTCTCCCTATTTCCAAGTCGGTTTGGGTGAGAATAATCCGTTGAAATGGAGGGTGTTTTAGTAAGTTCACAAATGAGCAGTGGCTTTGTGGTTAAGGAAATTGACCGTTTAAAGTCTATCACGGCTTTGATGGGCCGGATTTACTTTATTTTATTCGGGTTAATTATACTATATACCACTGAACTTTACACTCTATTTCATTTATACCACCAAACTTTAATTCATTTTATTTATACCACCAAATTTTATATCATATTTCATTTATACCACCGAACTTTAAAGTTATATTCAGTTACTCATATTTTATTTTTCTTTTTAGCCCTTTCACTTTAACTTTTGTTTACTTTGCTAATAACTCATTATTTATGACATTAAATTCAACTAATTCGTTTCAACGGATAAAAATTAAGTCGAAGATAAAATTTAATGTCATAATTTTTAATTTTTAAGTTGAGATGGGTAAAAAATTAAGATCCTCAACTTAAAAATTTATTATTTTATTGATTAAATTTGAACCAAATCAAAAGGAAGTCATTTTCTTTATCTCAATGTTATTATATTACTTGCTAATTCACTAAATGTCTTGACTCAACAACAAAATAATTTTATCAATTTATTTTATAATAAAACTTATGGAATTGGGGCAGAAATAGATAAAAGTAAAAGTGAAGGGGCTAGAAAAAAAATATGAGTAACTGAAAATAACTTTAAAGTTCGATGGTATAAATGAAACGAATTAAAGTTCGGTGGTATAAATGAAACGTGGTATAAAGTTCAGTAGTATAAATGAAATATAGTATAAAGTTTGGTGGTATAAATAAAATGAATTAAAATTTGGTGGTATAAATGAAATAGAGTGTAAAGTTCAATGGTATATTATGTAATTAACCCTATTTTATTCTGATGACTTCGGCCCAAAGAAAAATTAGAGAATTTATAAGAGGGCAATTTCTTCGGTTTAAAAGTCTACTTTTTGACTTTTTTCTTTTCCTTTTTTCCTTTATTCTATACTAATTGATAACCTCATAAGCAAGTTACATTGTTATTCGGGGAATATTGCGTTATTGGACCTTGATCTATTGCTTGAATAGCAAGTTTGTCTCAATTTTCAAAAATAAGCAAATTGGTATTTCAATTTTTTATTTTAATTAATCAATCTCAATTAATGTAAATAATCAAAACTTTTTTATATTGTTACATTACACTTATAGAATTGTATCTCACTAAATTTTTTTGGATATGGTTCCAATTCGAAAATAAAACATGATGATAAATATAGTTACACTTTGGTAGATGATTGTTGCTCTCCTTGGGACGCCTGCCTTAAGTGTTCGCTCACCTTGTTGGTCCGCCCGCCTCACTGTCCTCATAGACCCGCCTCCGGCAAATAAACAACCATAACTCAGCTGCCATCAAATCAACCAAACAGGCGATCTATAGAATGACAGTTACTCTCGTCCATTGGAAATATGAAACGCCAGCAGTTGAAAAGACGAAACGTCCTTCATTAATTCCTAAAAATAAGGAAGATGAAGAGACACCTGTCATCAATGACCATTGAATGCTACAGTTGCTAATCATCCCTATAAATGGAGATCAAACCTCCAGGTAAAGATACAACACACATACTCAATATTGTTATTCTGCATTTTTTGAGTTAATCCCATACTGATTATCACGTCGGAGTGAAAACGAGAGAAAAAGCTCCACCACATTTTGCAGGTCTCCACCATCGCTGCTGCCGCGCTCGGAGTAGGAGAAAACATTTAATTATCAATTGGCACCGTATGTGGGAAATCGAACTTGAAGTCATGGCTCGAACTAGAAGGACTAAGAATGCAACTGTCCCGCCAGCTCCCGTCAGGGATGCAGACACCGAGTCGAATGCCGCTACTAATCACCCACAATAAGAATTTGCTTCTGCCACTCAACTTACGGCATTGCAAGCTCAAGTGGCGGCCTTAACGGCTTTACTCCAAGATAGGAACGCTACGGTTTTTCAGCCACCACAAGGTCCTAGCCCTCAACCGGTAGGACCTTCAATGCTAAATATTCTGCCCCAAGATCCTAACCCTACACCTGTAGGGCCCTCACCGCCAGGGGCTCTTCCCCATGCTCCTAACTTTCCAGCTATGGAAACACCTCCAACGGTAGCTCCACCGCTGGCTCCAGTTTCGTTGGCTCCATCTTCCGTACCACACTTCAATTCATTGGCATCTGGCTCAAATCCACACTGGGGGCAACTGTCATGGGTGCCCACACCTACGCTAGTTGAGACACCCATGTTAAGCTTGGAACAACGACTAGAGGACATGATGGGTTGCAAAATAGCTGAGGCTATGTCTAAAAAAATAGTAGGCAGCAGTCTATGGTGTTGGAAGAAGACTTTTTTTCCCTAGAAGTGATGGCAGTTCCCTTACCATGAGATTTTGAACAACTAAAGATGGAAAAGTACGACGGATCTTCTGATCGTGTCGATCACCTCAGGGCTTTTGTCGATTTGATGAGGTTGCGAGCCACCACCGTTGTCGCCGCGCTCGGAGTAGGAGAAAACATTTAATTATCAATTGGCGCCGTCTATGGAAAACCGAACTTGAAGCCATGACTCAAGTGTTCGCTCGCCTTTTTGGTCCGCCCGCCTCACTGTCCTCATAGGCCCGCATCCGGCAAATAAACAACCATAACCCAGCTGCCATCAAATCAACCAGACAGACGATCTATAGAAAGACAGTTACTCTCGTCCATTGGAAATATGAAACGCCAGCAGTTGAAAAGACGAAACGTCCTTCATTAATTCCTAATAATGAGGAAGATGAAGAGGCACCTGTCATCAATGACCATTGAATGCTACAGTTGCTAATCATCCCTATAAATAAAGATCAACTCTCTAGGTAAAGATACAACACACATACTCAATATTGTTATTCTACATTTTTTGAGTTAATCCCATACTGATTATCACGCCGGAGTAGAAACGGGGAAAAAAGCCACACCACATTTTGTAGGTCTCCACAACCGCTGCCGCCGCACTCAGATTAGGAGAAAACATTTAATTATCAAAACATAACGTCAAAAGGTTTGATATGTAGTAGAAATTTACACGGTTTCAATTTTAGAGAATAATCGTGCAGCTATAATGAAATATATTAAGACCAACATACTTTTTTAAAAGATTGAAAACTAACTTACTAATGAGAGAATAAGTTAGGGACCTATGGTGCAATTTCAAATGCTTGTCGTATATGCTGCATACAATATGCATGACCCTTGAGTTGCTTCTTACTTTCTCTATTCTTAGGCTTTTACAAAAAATAAATATTGAACCACAGTACTCAAAAAGCTCTAATAAAAGTAATATAACGCTATATCATATTGTTTAATACGATTGTTGCAGTTATATTTCTAAGTCGCATCTTAAATTATTTTGTATATCCCACTTTAAGGAAAATGATGTCTGGCCCCTTGGGGGTAAGAAATCATTGCCCACCTGCTGAACTTTGATCTTGGATTGCCACCTGCTGACACCTCAGCAGGTGGGCAATGATTTCTTGCCCCCAAGAGGCAAGAGATCATGACTCTCCACTTTAAATAAAAATAAAGTGACAAAAATTTTCGTCTTTGAGCTCGTTTGAGATTGATTTTAGAGTTCAACTTCTAATTGTTAAACAATCACAAGTTGTTTTAGGCAATTGTTAAATTTTCAAAAAATAATTATAAAATAATGGGTGGTTATATTCACACTACAAATTATTATAAGCGCGCCACATTTTAATTGTACTTAAGATCCTCAACTTATGTTCATTGTTGCAATTATGTTCTTAACTTTTTGTCATTGAATTCTTATCTTTAACTTTTATGAATTACCATATTTCATCATTAATTATGGTTTATGTCGAGATATTTTATTTACGTACTTTGAAATGAGAAAAAAAATATTTTATCGTACTTTTGTATCTATTGTTTTTTTAAAAAAAAAATATGATAGACAAATAAGTCTTTTTACAAATTCTAAACAAATGTTTTAGACAGAAACCGTTATCAAATACAATATGTGCTAATTAATGAAAAATTGAAGATAAAAATGTGATAAAAAAAGTTGAGGACATGAGTGCTATAATGTTCATAGATTAAGAATGTTAAATTTAATTAAAATGTGGTGCAAAAAATAAAAAGTGTTGTGTGAATATAATTACCCTAAAATAAGTTGTAGCTTATGGCAGTAGATTTTGAGAACCAGCTTTTCAAATTCTGCTTTTAACTTTTGTACTAATCTATATTAAAATACCAATTTTAATCCTAGTAAAATAAAGAGTTAATTATACTAATGGTTTCCATTCTTTTAGATTTATAACGATTTCATCCCCATTCTTTTTTTTTAACAGCTATCATCCCCATTCTTTTATTTATTTTCACAGATAGTCCCCAATTTACTATTTTTCACTATTTTGACAATTCTTTGACAATTTTGCCCATTGACTTAAATAAATTAAAATAATAGGAAAAAATACAATAAAAGCATTACAATTAGGCCCTTAACCTTTTCAAAAGTACAAATAAATCTTAAACTATTTTTTTTTATTCAGATATGTGTTCTTCCTCAACTAAAAAGAAATTATATTTTCCCAACCTCACCTCACCCTCACCCTCACCCTCACCCTACATATACATACACCACCATTTTTCTATTTCACATCTCTCCATCTCTCTCTCTCTCTCTCTCTCTCTCTCACACACACACACACACACACACACACACACACACACACACACACACACCACCAACAATAACAAAAGAAATCACCAGCACCACTGTGTCTTCTCAAACTCCGTCGTTACCACAACCGCTTATCCCTAACTTCCCAGATGACATCTCACTTCATATCCTGGCTAGAGTCCCCCACTCCCATCATGGAGGAGGAGTTGATGAAGCTACCAAAAGGGTACCCTTTTTCTATAGTGGTGCTCCGCGGTCAGGAGACGCGTACCTTATCATTCATAGGTATGGATTATGGCGTCACCACTTTTGACGTGCGTATCACGGCTGCAATGAAGGGTTGTGATGCAATTTCTATAAGGACCTGCCAAGAATTGGAAGGTCAAGTGTGTGACTATTTGTCAAGACAATATGACAAGCCTGTAATTCTAACACGCCAGTTTTGTCGAAGACACCAAAAGGACAACTGGAAGAAAAATGGGACAAATGGCTAAGAAAATTTGAGCCGAAATCTGTGGTGTACTATGCATTTGGAAGCTAATTGATTCTCTAAAAGAAGCAATTTCAAGAACTTGTATTGAGTTTTGAGATGACAGGACTACCATTTTTCATAGCCCTTTCAAAACCAGCAGGGGTTTGAAGAGAGGATCAAAGAGAGAGAGATGGTTTACGGTGGCTGGGTACAGCAGACTCAGATTCTCAGCCACCCATTAGTTGGGTGTTTTGTGAGTCATTGTGGGTTTGGATCTATGTGAGAATCATCACCGCCGGCAAGTTTGAAAATGAAGAGACGAGCCTCGCATTCAGGATTATGGGATACGAATGGAAATGATAGGTTTCTTCGAAGTGCTGAAATTGCATAAAACGAAAGAGAAATTGCACCTGGAATTCCGAGATTGGTATATATAAATTGCCCCAACGATGAAAAACGTTGTATTCGGGGCTGGAATTCCAATCAGCTCGAAGTGGGTCAAGATTCTATATCCCGTTTCTTAAGACATTTGAGGAAATTTTTGTTTTGTTGAATCTTGTAGTTGGATTCTAGTTTCTTGGTAGAGCATTAATCTGATCATGTGCGGGGGGAGGGGGAGGGGGAGGGGAAAAGATGTTGGAAAAAAACACCTATCTGTATAAAATAAAATATTTTACGATTTATTTGTACTTTTGAAAAGGTTAAGGGCCCAATTGCAATACTTTCATTGTATTTTTTTCTATCATTTTAATTTATTTAAGTCAATAGGTAAAATTGTCAAAGAATTGTCAAAATAGTGAAAAATAGTGATTTGGAGACCATCTATGAGAATAAATAGAAAGATAAGGATGATATCTGCTAAAAAAAAGTATGAAGATGAAATCATTACAAACCTGAAAGAATGAGGACCATTAGTGTAATTAACCCTTAAATAAATTAATTTCTTTTATGTCTTATGTTTATTAGTATTCTAATTCTAATTATAATGCATCTCCACAAATAATTAAAATTTAAAATTTATAAATTTTTGTATTATATGACTATGCTTTTATTTTGTACTTTTTACAAATTTTGAGATTTAATTCATATTTATTAATTTTATTTTAAAATTGTGAGGGAAAAAATATTTGATAATAGGGTTAATTACACTAATGGTTCTCATTCTTTCAGATTTGTAACGATTTCATCATTATTCAATTTTTTAGTAGATATCATCCCCATCTTTTCATTTATTCGCACAGATAGTCCCCAAATGACTATTTTGACAATTGTTTGACAATTTTACCATTGACTTTAATAAATTAAAATGATAGAAAAAAAAAATATAATGAAAAATTTGTAATTGGACTCCTAATATTTTTAAAAGTACAAATAAATCCTTTTTTATTTTTTATTTTTTACATCCACCCCAACCCACCAAACTAATTAGAAAGGTTCAGGTTCACGTCAACTTCCCAAAGACTCGCCGAAAAATGACCACAAAGCAGAATCCGACACAGATGCCACCACCAGTTCTGGTGGCATGCCCAACGCCAACCGCCGTCCTTATGGCCGACCTCCTGGTTCTAAGAACAAGTCCAAGCCTCCAATAATTGTGACTCGAGATAGCCCCAAATTGGAAATGATATTGTGTAATTTCTAAGAACAAGCCCAAGCCTCCTGGTTCTAATTGCATCCTATCCACATCGGTTGATTCTGGTGTAATCATTTTTTTGTAAATCATAGCAACTTGAAAAGAAAAATGTGGTTTATGCTTGGAGTTGCAGTATTCCAATTCTCTTTTCCTTTGTGCAGGATAATTGCATGGTTCCTGAGTTACAATGTAAAACAATGAAATGGTTGAGAAATCATGCCTATATTAGCAGCTTTCAGAAAACTCTGAAAGTCAAAATTAGATTTGGAGTAGCACCAAAAGATGAGGCAAATGTAGTTGATGATGCAGGTGAGGAGTCTGATATCTCTAATGTTGTCCCTGTTAAATCCGTTCCATCCCGGAGAAGAACCAAAAGCAACATTTGGATTGTGAAAGATGAGATGTTAAGGTTTCCTAAGGAAAAGGTTAATGGCGATGGAATAATAATGGCTGATGTGGAAAATGGTCTTCTTGATTGAGAAGACTTAAATGGTCTAGGCGTAGAGTCTGTTGTTGATGGCACCAAGTAGGTATTTGTCTTATTGGATGTTTTGTTTAGTTTTGCGATGAAAGTTATAGATAAATCGAAGTGTTGTATTTTGTCAAAGATTTTCCTATTTGGTCCAGCATGCCGGCAGTTCTTAAATAAGTGGCGCGGCTGAGAGTTGTTGAAATTTTTTGTTGGGGAAGAACACATATCTATAAAAAAATAAAATAGTTTATGATTTATTTGTACTTTTGAAAAGATTAGGGATCCAATTGCAATTTTTCTATTGTATTTTCTTTCTTCTACCATTTTAATTTATTTAAGTCAGGGGCAAAATTGTCAAACAATTGTCAAAATAGTCATTTGGAGACCATCTGTGCGAATAAATAGAAGGAGGTGGATAATATCTGCTAAAAAATTGAATAGGGATGAAATCGTTACAAACTTGAAAGAATGGAGACCATCAGTGTAATTACTTGATAATATTACATATTTTACATTACTCAAAATAATAATAATACAAAAGAACATTATTATAATTAATATTGTAAATTAATGCGATCACAACAATAAATCACTTTTGTTTACCAAAAGCTCAAATGCTGATTTTGAAATATACAACAATTTTGAAACAAAAGTTTACTAACATTCATCTGATTATTCTCACAACTAATTTTTTATACATTACATCAAAAGCTGATTCTCTTAAAAGCACAGCAATATCAAAACAAGCCTTGATCAGGCCCAATTTTGGGCCGAGGCAGGTGAGGCAACCGCCTCGGGCCCAAAACAAAAAAGGGCCCATTTTCTAAAAGAAAAATAAAAAAATTCAAACGCAGCCAGGTCTGGCCCAAAGGCCAGAGGCCAAAACCAAAATAAACTTTGTAAACCCAAAAAAAATTTATATGAAGCCCACAAACCCATCCCAACAACAATTCAAATTCACGCTAAGCCCTATTCAATCACAGAGACACACTCTCCTTCTCTATTTTCGTCCAGTTCTTACTTTCCACACACAGAAGGGAAACACAATCATGCATGAACCATATATCTCTCTCTGTCTCGAATCTTAGCTCGTCGGAACCAGAAGATTATTATCTCTCTCCTCCGTCTCGGCTCGGTTGGCAGGTACTTTTTTTTTGTAATTTTTCTTAATCTTTGTTAATGGGTATTGGTCATGACTTAATGTTCATTGAAACTTGAAATTATGAATATTTTTGAGTTATTGGGTCAATTTCTGCATCATGTTTAGATTAATTTTTTAATGGTGATTTTTTTTTTTTTGATATAGTTTTTGGAAAGAACTAAAATTAGTTTATTACAATTTACAAAAGCCCCGGTTCAAATTTTGGCGAAATCTTAGAATTTAATGCTCATGGCCGGTTCTGACAATTTAGTGCTCAGGGCCGGTTCTTCTTACCATCAAATATTGTATAATTCATCTTACTGACAAACCATGAGCTAAAATTGAATGCAAAAATAGTTTATAAATATGATTATAATTGACAAGATTTCAATTTTTTTGTTGTTTAATACTGACTCGAGATGTACAGTCATAAGTTGGTAAAATTGAATGCAAAAAAGTCTTTTAAGACCCTTAAAAGATTACCAGGGCATTGGAAAACATTGGCAGGGGCATTGCAAACTTGAGGGAGATTTAAAACGAGTGTGAGATTGATATTGAGGTCTAAATCTGGATCATTTCTATCTTTAATAATCACACAGAGGTACTTCTTGTTGGTTTTCAAAAGTTGTTTGAGGCCTTTTCAGCAATCTGGTATGGGGGCTTTGGCGGTACCTCCAACATAAGGAAGACATGTTGCTAAACCAACCAATGATTGTGCACACTCTTCTTTTTCCTTGGAATTGTCTGATTTTGCACTAACAAACAACACTAAAACTAAAATTAAAAATAATGAAATTCTCACACTCATGGTGTAGGAATTTATATTCTGATGGTATTGTGAAATGTGAACTCAACAAGGAAACATATAGATGGGTTTTAGGCCAAATAAGATAGTATTTAAAGAAAAAAAACAATAAGTGGTAGTGGGAAGGCCAGATTACATTCCTTGCAGGTGTCTTTTTTTAATCATTATGGTAACCAATTATACGCTACGCAATAGTGCTGGAAGCCTGGAATTGGAATGGCAACTTCTTATGTTTGCTTGCTCAAAGTTTTATGACTTGATTATTTATTTAATGTTTACACTTATATTTTGAATTGTTTTTCAGACCACTTTTTTAGTTTTTACACTTGTATGTTAGATTCATTCTTTCCCTTTTGATGGCAAATTGGCAGTGTATGGAAATTTACCATCTGAAAGTCAACTAAAACTAGCAGTTTGACTCAAATCTCACTCTCAAGTAAATAATGGATATCCATGGCTTATTTATTAACTTATTAGAAATAGTTGAAGCTTTGCCAGCTTACATGTGATTGTGGCCTTGTCGGCTTAAATGTATAATGAAATTTGGGAGTCTATTGGGGGGCCTAATTTTTGGAGTTCACCTCAGGTCCCGAAAATGTCAGAGCCGGCCCTGGCCTTGATCACTTAGGTTTGTTTTAGATATTTTGAATGTTAAATTATTATTTTTTAATAAACTAGAGCGGGAGATATGTAGTACTTCATGTTTGTCAAATATGTCATTTTTATAATATTGCAGTTTATTGTTGTCTATACTCTAATTAGAGATTTTAAAGTGTGTCTATCATCCACAAAGATAAAATGTACTATTGAGGGAGGGACTGTGACATAGGCCCATAGAACATGTTGTCTTATACAATTAGGTCGTCAACTTGGTATACTCAAGTTGTTATAACACCTCGTAATTTCAATCTCGAGTATACTTACTAAATTTAGAAGCTCAAAGGTTGCCAACAAAACCCTATAAAAACATGATGCGAAAAATTCGTACTTCTTAAAACTTAGACAAATTTAAAAATCCATCATAATAATTTCATTTAAATTACTAAAATATAATTGGATTTCAAACTTTCCACATATTAATTAGGGTATCTCAATATCTTCCATTCAAGGAATAGTTGGAATAATTTAGTTATAAAAGTAGGGTCTTGATCTTCTACCTACTTATGTTGCCCACTTAATGCCCACGCTGAGGTGGCATCACATGATAGGTAGTTCATGGTCCCACGTTCATTATTTTTACCAATCATGTGATGTCACCTCAACGTGAACATTATAAGTGAGCAACATAAATGTGTAGGAGATCAAGACAGACCCTGTAAAAATATTTCATTGTTCACTAAAACAATTGTTGCTACATAAACGTATAAATACTTAACTAAGATGGCACATTGACTTTTAATAAGCTTGTAACAATTTTATTTAAAACTTTAGAACAAATTTTTTTTTTTGAAAAGTTATAACACAAACTCTACATTCTACATATTATAAATGTTGCAACATCATCATGTTAAACAAACCAGAATATTGCAACATGACCCAATCATTTAAAACATCATTAAGAAAAGATATAAACTTAAATTTCATTTTGTAACAAATTATAACATGTATAAATATTTTAAATCATGCATAACAAAGTACATTAGTTAACACATCGTTGTAATAGAAAGTTTCAACATGAAAATAATGTGCAATCTACACATATTGTTGTAACGCAAAGTTAATACATAGAAACAAAACATATATATAACTCAAAAGACAACACATTGGAACACAAAAGACAACATATTTATAATTGTAGTCTTTTGAAGGTCAAAAGGTTATAACACAAAAATTAAACTTGTTTTTAAAATATAATTTATTCATATATGCATGATGTTGTGACCCATAAGCTTAACATAAATATATGTTGAGATTTTTCCTCAAAAAGTAATAAAATAAAATAATAAAAAAATGGGAAGAAATCAATGAAAATTTGGAAGAAATAAGATGATCAGAGATATTATCCGTCCTTTGCTAGTTAGAGACTTATATACTTGCAACTTTCAAATCCAAATTTTCTTAATATTCATTACTTATACTGGATTTTTCAGTATCTTAGTCGAAAGTAGTGGTTGGTTTTCCTTTCAAAGTCTTGTGCGGTCCATACTGAATCAAAACATCTTTGACTTGTACTTCTCACAAGCCAATTTTTATTCTCCTGTCAAATTTCTCCACGTCATATTTGATAGAAATATCTTATATGTGCGCCAACACTCTGAACGAACCTGACGCTTTTATATCACTGTTGGAAATTTGGACCAATTTTTTATTGTCCACAAGATCCTTGTTTAGGAGAAAATAATGAGACAGCAAAGGAAAGTATCTTGTTGGAACTGTGGACAACCTAGTCACGTGAGAAAAATTATCCAAAAGGTGGAGTAGGCTTGGCTAATTGTTCCATATCAGATACGGACAATATGGGTGTAGTAAAACTTATGATAATATTTTTCTTAAGATACTTGGAGAATTTGGGTGAATGAAATCTATATGATTGTAACTATTTTTCATATAATGAAAGTTTTGACAGTCCATAAAATTTTCTCTATGTTTTTATATTTTCTTTTTGTCTCGTTATTTTCCATTGAACAAGAATCTTGTGGACAATAAAGAATTGATCTCAATTTCCAATAATATAAACATAATAATTCAAAATAATAGTATGTTGCAACACATAAATTGCATAATCTATTCGTTAAGACAACTTATTGCTACAACATGTTGCAATACGAAAAACAATAGAACTTTATTGTAGACTTTTAAAACAACATATCTCAACATAGAAGTAACATAAACTTAGCAACACGGAAAGAACACATCAAACTAATTTTGACTCATCTAGTCTCTTCTATCCTCATATGAATACATTAAACCAATTTTGATGTATGGGAAAAAAATTGTGATTTTTATAGAAGTTACAAGTAAATTAATTTATGAAGAAAGAAAGTTGAGTAGTAGAAGTAATATTTAATTTGAAAACTCGTTACTTGTTGTTGAAAAATGAAAGAAGAATAACTCCATGAAAAAGAAAGTATCTTGTTGGAACTGTAGACAACCTAGTCACATGACGAATTTTTTTCCAAAAGGTGGACCAGGCTCGATTAATTGTTCGATATCAGATAGGGACAATATGTCTTTCTTTATAGGAGATGATGATGTCGCTTGAGTAAATATTTACATCATCATGGCATGCGCTAGTTGTCATGATAGATGATGTGTTAATACTAATGGGTCCACATGTTTGTACACGGGCATTGACTTCACATTAATTTAAGATGTGTGATGGAATTAATGTCGATGGCTGATGAACTTCCAGGTAAGTCAAGTAAGGGAGTTGCACCATAATATTTCAGCAAATTTATTCGACATGAGCCGATGAAATTTTTAGAATTCGTTATTTCTAAGTGATTATACTTATATGGTAGAATATATTAATTCTTTATTTTGAGAATTGAGATTGCCAAAATTTATGAATTTTTCCTCAAGTATTGAGATGAAGAGCTACAAAAGAGATGACTAAGTTTTGATCCGTTTTTTTTTTAATGTGGAGATTGTTGGAATTTTTCCTCAAAAAAGTACCAAAATAAAATAATAAAGAAAATGGGAGGACATCAATGACAAATTGGAAGAATTAAGGTGATCAGAGATATTGTCCATCTTTCGCTAATTATTTGGCAGCAAAAAGAATATATGGTATTATTTGTTATGACCATAAATTGGTAAAGTGAATGAAAACTTTCCAACAGATGTGTCAGCCGAATTACTTTGGGAGAAATTTAGGCCGTACTAAGCAATTGTTAATTCTATAAATTGACATGGTTTTTTTTCCCCCTCTTTTGTATACGAGACTTGATAGTAAATTTAGTATTCTAGTTGTTTTTTCTTGTCCTTTTTGTGGGTTGTATAAAGAGTAAAAATTGGTGGGTGTAGTAAAACATATGATATTATTTTTCTTAAGATACTTGGAGAATTTGGGTTAGTGAAATCTATATGATTGTAACGATTTTTTATATTGTGAAAACTTTGACAGTCACAAATTTTTTCTCTATCTTTTTATATTTTTTGTCTCGTTATTTTCTTCTGAACAAGAATCTTGTTGACAATAAGAAATTGGTCTCAATTCTCAACAATATAAACATAATCACTTCAAAATAACAGTATGATGCAACACATAAATTGCATAATCTATTCGTTAAGACAACTTATTGCAACAGCATGTTCCAATACGAAAAACAACAAAACTTTATTGTAGACTTTTAAAACAATACATTTCAACACAGAAGTAACATAAACTTAGCAACACGG
Source organism: Forsythia suspensa (assembly GCA_023638005.1). Classification (NCBI taxonomy): domain Eukaryota; kingdom Viridiplantae; phylum Streptophyta; class Magnoliopsida; order Lamiales; family Oleaceae; genus Forsythia; species Forsythia suspensa. The sequence goes on along the minus strand of CM042664.1, from coordinate 24,358,747 downwards.
AAAATTCAAAATCTTATTTTCAATTTAAATTGCTTGCTTTTAAAATTTGTTGGTCTTACATAATATGATCATAGTAATCTAATGTCTCGACCAACATCATCTCTCAAAAACAACGTACGTAAAAAGTTTAAGATTTAATTTGAGTGAGTACAAAATACCTCTTAAGACAATTAACTCGACTCAGTTCTAATGTAATAATGAAATCAAATAATATACACAATTATAAATCTTTCATTGGTGGGAACAACCAAACCTTGAGTACGGAGCCTAATTGTTGCATTTGAATAATATACTATCACTATCGGGATTATAATTGTGATTTTCCTTGTTATGAAGGACCACTAACATACCATGAATGGTCGTTCTTAATTATGCAAACTCCTATTTAAAGATTAACAATAAAATGACAAAATCTATTTGGCTATAAACGTTCATGTAGACATTAAAAGAATTCAAAATAAATAAATAAAATAAAATAAAACAAGTGTTGGGCTATAGATATATATAGTCAAATTAAAACTAACAAAGCTTAATTATTTGTAGGAAGCTCATCCTACTTTTTTAAATTTTTTAAAATTGTATTTAAAATTTATTTTAATTATAATAAAGTGGAATGGTTACAGATTGAAAGTGGGTAGTTACAAATTTATGTATAAACAGAACATTAATTTCAAGAAAAATGATAAGTTAAAATACAAGAGAAAAAAATCACCATTCAAGAAAGAAGTCCAAGAGAAAATCCAAAGTCTAGGAGAAGAAGAGAATAAAATATCTCAAATGTAAAGTTCAGAAAATCTCAAGAAGATCAAAATATATTCGAATCAAAACAACTCCAAGTCAAGTACAAGAAGACTAAAATTTTCTTCGCAAATCAAATTCAAGCCAAATCCAAACCTGAAATATTCAAACAAATCAAGTTTTTGGAGTCTAGGATTCAAACCACATAACCTCTCGTCTTCAACACTCGGATAACTAATTAGAGGATTTTACAACTAACACCTACAAGAAGACCATCCACTTTATATTTATCAAAAATCGAATTTGTATCATTTTCTGCATCTTTAATACACAATATTTGTTGTACAAATTTCTTGGCACGCCAATGGGACATACTTGTCATCTCATCTTCCGATTCCGTTAAATTTTCAAGTTTCAACCACTACATCAACTATTGTAGGAAGAAAAGCAAAAGAAATTATGGATGTGTTTGATGAGACAATTGTTGAACTTTACCTACAATCCGGGCCCAGATGAAGACTGGATAAACTCAATTGGTATCATCATTGAAGAAATTCTCTAACAAGGGTAAGAACAAGATCTTTAAGTTCAAGAAGAAGTCAGGTTCATACTTGACAGAAAAGTCAAAGAACTTGCCAAAAAGTTCATGTTTCGATTTCTTGTCCAATGTCAAATCTGTGTCTGGATCCACCCATATCATTTATCCACATAAACATGTTGATTATACATCATCTGAAGAATCCCTCGAGCTGGTGATGGTCACAGAAATGATGCCTAACCCTGACGATCGAATTCAATAAATGGCATTGGCCATTGAAAAGTTAACAAAACTTCTAGAAGACAAAGATGAACAAATTGTTGCGCTCATGCACTGATTGAATTTGCAAATTCTGTTAATGGAAGGCAATCCTAAAAATACATACTCTTCCCGAATTAAAGACCTGAAGTCCAAGAGTACTAGCAGAAGAAATATTTGCATGATCAAACTATGGTGCAAAATGTCTTGCGTGATACCATTCAAATGTCTGTGGGCTCTCTTTCTGTCCAACAACTCCAACACATAATTGCTAACACCATTTGTGTCTAGTATGGTGACTCACTACAGTCTTTGTTGATTTATGCCAAATTCTACAATCCCCGGATTGATGAAATGTGGATGTTTCTTAGCTACCAACCCTCAAAATGAGAAACTCAAAATAACACTAGCTTATTTCATCGAAACATGTAGCAATGTTGGCACCTACAATGACACCATGGTAAAACAATTTGTACACTCACTAAAAATGTAGCGTTTGAATGGTATACAGACATTGATTGAATCAATTGATAGTTTAGAACAACTTAAGTGGGATTTCTAACAAGCTTCTATAATACCAGTCGAACAGTCAACCTTCCAAAACTTACCCGAACAAAACATAGCAAGAAAAAGCTGGCCGTAGAGTATATTGAACGTTGGAAAAATCTTGTTCTTAACTACAGAGAGCCCATCAACGAAGCATTCTCTATTGGCATGTGTTTCCAAGCCATGCATTGGGGACTACTTTATAATATCAAGATAAATATGCCTCCCTCTTTTAAAGTGTTGGCCACATGTGCCCATGATCTAGAAATCCAGATTGCAAGACATAGAAGTTACTTTCCTAGTATTTACGTGATAAAAAAAATCCTAAGAAGGAAATCAATAGACATGGTAATTCAGGTAAGCCCAAAAAGGCCATGGCAATTTGTACTATTCTCACAAAGAGCATTTTCCAAAAATCATATTCAAATTTGAGTCGAAAGCTAAAACTAGAGTTCAGGCCTAATAAGGCTCACGTCCAAAAGAGGTGTCTTCTTGTCCGCTTAGACAAAGAAGATATTTTGTGGAGAGATAAAGAGGTGTCTTTACGTCCAAACGAGGTGTCTTCTAATCATTAGTTATCCAGTGGAAAGATATTTTGTGTTGATTGATCTTATTGTCCGCTTAGACAAAGAAAATAAGATCAAACTTGAAATTGGTAAAAATCCAACTATTAGCTATTCGATGGTTTCATTTAGATCATTTGATCCAATTTTTATTTCAAATGAAGGGTTAGACCTTTCTTCCTATATATGTGCTAGAAAGTCCATGTCCAAGCCATCTAAATTTGGACATCAACTTCTGGAATGAGCTATTCCGGTAGAATTCAAAGTAGATGGAGAAGTCACCATAATGTATGTCTATCCAGAGATGGTTAAACCAGATAGCGGTAATCGCCCAAAATTTTATGAAATCACGACTGGTGATCTAAACATTGGAGCTCTGACTGAGTCTGAAGATGAAATAGGTGATAGATGGTCTACTTTTATAAGTAAGAATGATAAATACTGGAGGTCAATTGAAACACGTAAAACATCATCTTTTGTACCTCTTGCTGGACTGACACTGGTGGCATGGAGTACGAAAGTTCAATCAATTGAAAATTTATCATCATAAGAAAGTCAAGGAGCAAGGACTCTGTAAAAAGACATCACCAGATAACTCCACAACTTCCAAGTCCCGACACCCATGACAAAAAACCAAGTCTGAGAAGAAGAAAAAGAAACAATAAAAATAGGAAACCCAAAGTTAAGGCAAGAGCAACCACAAAATCAACAGAAGCGAAAGCTCATGTGCTTCTTCTAGACCTATAACCCTGTGAGAGTATTTTTCTAAGAGTTTCTTTAATGAATAATGTTTCACCTCTAATTCTATCAATGTAGATGTAGGAAGTGAGTCAAAGAATGTACTATAAGAGATTTTGAAGATAAGTAAGGTTATTTTACGACTCAGCAATATTTTTTCCAGCACGAGCCTAGTAGATGCTCATTAATCTCCCTTTTGATAATCGTATGGCTCTAATTGTAGCATTGAATGATCCAAAAGCTTATCAAGGAAAAATACTAGAACCAATTAAATCTGCAACTTATTAAGACTATAATGCCACCATCACGTTCAATGATGATGATTTACAACTTGAATCTCGTTTGCATAATAGACCACTATACATTAGTAATTATATTCGAGAATATAAGATATATTGAATAATAATTGATTGTAGATCTGCTGTGAACATTATTATGCCAATGAAAATTATTTGAATAAATGTTGGTGATCTATCGAAGAACATTATCATGATTCAACGATTCAACCAGAAGTGCCCGAGAGCTAAAGTCATGATTCGCTTGAAGCTGCAAACATTCATCAGCTTTTTTTCATGTCATAAATGCCAAAACATCATTTGAGTTGCTCATTGAACATGTTTGGCTCTATGAAACTGGAGAGTTTCGTTCAACTTGGTATTAATATTTTAAGTATAACCAAGATGGAGAAGTCAAATATGTGGTAGCTGAATCAAAACTATTCCAAATAGAAGAATCTTATTTTGCCGATGCCAAGTTCTACTCGGAAAGTGAATACTTCCATTTGACATTGTTTGTAGCCAGGTTTGAAATTAGAGAGGATGCAAATAATGTTTACCAACTTATTACAGTTCTACCTCATCAACTCATGATAGGTAGATCAAAATTTACTTGTGGAGGGTTTTCTAAAGACAAACAACCTCAAACAACATCAACCGATGTTAAGGTATGAATAAAGAATTGACTTTATCTATACCTAACATTCCTAAATTAGCTATGCCCCATCAACTTATTACAGTTCCAGAGACCAAAAAGCTTCGACGTCTATTTTGAGTATAGCAAAGTTCTATATCTCTAACTCATCCAAAAAAAACATGCCACATGCCATATGCCAAAGGAGCCGAAGGACCAAAACAAGTTTTCAAAGGATGTTACAATCGCAAGTCAAGAAGTTGTTCGAGAATGTCGAATTTGAAAAAAAAAAGAGAATCTCGTAAATTGTGTAATCTTGATGCCGTTATCTCAAGTGGGCATGTTTTTTTGGATTATGATAGATCGTTTATATTACAGCCAAAGTATGGATTGTGATATAATCCAGATCTACTAAGATAGATTAAAGTCGAGAAGTTTACTTCAAATCTAATCATGATTCAAATCTATTAAACTGCTGAGAAAAAGTCAAAAAAGTCAAGACCTTTATTATTTGATCGAATTCAGAGTGAGAATGTTAGAGTTTCAGTATTCGAAAGGCTAAAGGGAGAGTCTTCCACAACAACAATTGATCCAAGAGGTAAAGCATCCCCATTTCAATAGTTGAGCGGTGATTCTTCCATGTCTGCTCAAGTTGATTAAAATGTATGCGCTTCTTCAGAATCATCTCAAAGACAATCTGTATTTTCTCAAATTGGAGTTGAAACTTCTAATTCAAGTTTAAAGCCTTAACGATCAATAAAAAGACATGGAAATCGAAAATCATTTGCATCTCAAAAGAATGACGAAGATAAAGAAGATGTATCATAACGGTACTTTCGAAGAAGCTTTTGACTCAAAGTCTGAGTTTAAAATTCATCCATGATTAATGAACCTAAACCATCTTTGCAAACATTTGAAGATTTGAGACAAGCTACTGTAGATGATTTGAAGCAGTTGAACTTGGGAATAGAAAAAGATCCAAGGCCAGTGTTTGTGAGTGCTATTCTCAATCAAAATGAGGAGTCTGAGTACTTCAACATGCTCCAAGAATACAAAGACGTGTTTTCATGGTCTTACGAGGAAATTCCAGAGTTGGATCCTAAAGTTACATAGCATCACCTTGTAGTAAGGCATGGAGTTTGCCTGATCAAACAACCCCAAAGAAGATTCTAACCAAAATTGATTCATCAAATTGAAATATGGGTTGACAAACTTATTGAAGCAAGGTACATACTTGAATTCAAGTACCACAATTGGATGACTAATATTGTTCCAGTCAGGAAGAAGAATGGACAATTATGAGTCTACGTTGGCTTTCGAGATTGGAATCAAACTTGTTCAAAAGATAATTTTCTACTTCCAATAACAGAGTCAATGGTGGATGCATCTACTAGATACAAAGTTCTATAGATGGGTCCTCCAGTTACATTTAATTCTTATGAATCCAAAAGACGAAGAGCTTACAATATTTCGTACTCCTAAGGACATATATTGTTACAAAGTTGTACTATTTAGATTAAAAAATACTGGAGCAACTTATTAGTAGGCAATGCAAAAAATATTCAATGATATGATGCATAAGAAAGTGGAATTCTGTGTGGATGACCTTGTTGTTGAAATAAAGAAATAAGAAAATCATCTACAAGACATGCATGGTGTTTTCAAAAGACTCCGACGACGAGTTGAAGATGACTTCACTAAAATGTGCATTTGGTGTCATTTCTAGAAAATTTCTCGAATTCATTGTTCGACATCGAGTATTGAAATAGATTAATCAAAAATTGATGCTATAATCAACATGCTAGAGCCAAATAATTTGCATGAGTTGAAAGGTCTTCAAAGAAAGCTGGCATACATTCAAAGATTTATCTCCAATCTTGTCGGACGTTGTCACTCATTCAATAGGCTAGTGAAGTAAGACGTGTCATTTGAGTGTGATGATATTTATCGAAATGCTTCCAAATCATTAAACAATATTTATATTATATGCCAGTGCTCACAGCTCCAATACAAGGGAAGCTATTGACTCTCTATGTTGAAGCACAATAATATTCACTAGGCGCACTACTTGTGCAAGTCAATGATGAAGAGAAGGAAAATGCACTCTTTTACTTGAGCCAGGCGTTGATAGATATTGAAATAAAGTATTCACCTATTGAGAAAATCTGCACTGCATTGATTTTTGTAGCTGAGGTCTAAACATTATGTATTTTAATTGATCAATCCTTAATCAACATGCTAGAGCCAAATAATTTGCATGAGTTGAAAGGTCTTCAAAGAAAGCTGGCATAAATTCAAAGATTTATCTCCAATCTTGTCGGACGTTGTCACTCATTCAATAGGCTAGTGAAGTAAGACGTGTCATTTGAGTGTGATGATATTTATCGAAATGCTTCCAAATCATTAAACAATATTTATATTATATGCCAGTGCTCACAGCTCCAATACAAGGGAAGCTATTGACTCTCTATGTTGAAGCACAATAATATTCACTAGGCGCACTACTTGTGCAAGTCAATGATGAAGAGAAGGAAAATGCACTCTTTTACTTGAGCCAGGCGTTGATAGATATTGAAATAAAGTATTCACCTATTGAGAAAATCTGCACTGCATTGATTTTTGTAGCTGAGAAGTTAAGGCACTATATGTTAGCAAACACAATCAATCTTATCTTAAGGATTGATCAATTAAAATACATAATGTTTAGACCGATTCTTTCCAAAAGGATAAAAAATGGGCACTTCTATTGTCCGAGTTCAATGTCAAATTCATTCCACAGAAGGTCATTAAAAGACAAGTCTTGGCAAATTTCCTCACTAATTATCCTATTCTGATAGAGTGAGAACTACCTAAAGACCTTTTAGATGAAGAAGTCATTTATATCGAAGTCGCACCTTCATGAAGGCTTTTCTTTGATGGTGCAACTCAAATATATCGTACTGAAAAATGAGTTGTATTTGTTATTACTCATGATCAAGTCATGCCCTATTTATTTACCTTGATGAAAAAATGTTCCAACAATATGGCATAATATCAAGCTCTTATCTTTAGTTTGTAAACATCACTGGATATGTAAGTTAATCAACTAGAAGTATTTGGAGATTCTATGTTGATAATCAACCAACTTGTGTTTGAGTGCGAAGTTTGGAATTTAGACCTAAAACCATATCATGAATATGCATCTACATTCTTGGAGTTATTGGTGATGGAAAGGATGATTAGAAGCAGCGATAATTAATTACCTTCAAGATCAAAGGTTATCAGATAATCTTCGTCGCAAGACTAAAGTTTCACGACGCACATCTTGCTTTTTCTTCTATATGAACACACTCTACCGATGTTCATTTGATAGAGTTTTCGTTTGATGTTTAAGTAACGAAGAAACAACACATGCTTTATAAGAAGCTTATAGTGGAATATGTGGTGCTCATCTGGACCCAAGCTCTATTTCGGGATAAAAAGAATGGGATACTGTTGACCGACTATAGTTCAGGATTCTATGTATTATCTAAAGAAATGTGTAGCTTACCAAGTTCATGCAAATTACATTCATCAACCTCCAAAACCACTACACCCGACACTATCCTACTGGTCATTTGATGCATAGAGGTCTTGATGTGATTTGACCAATAACTCCAAAGTCATCAGCTCGATATTTTTACATCCTTGTCGAGACTGACTATTTCTCTAAGTAGGCTAAAGTTATATTATTAAGAGAAGTAAAGAAAAAATATATATTTCATTCGCATTTAAATAATTATCGGTATGAAGTTCATCGGTACATCATCACTGATAAAGAAAAAACATTTTACAATAGCCACATTAATAGTCTTTGCACCAAGTTTGGGTTCAAACAATACAATTTGTCCATTTATAATGAATGTAGCAGCTAACAAATTGGTAGATGCATTCAACAAGACCCTGTGCAATTTGGTAAAAAAGATTGAATCCAAATCTAAAAGAGACTTACATGAAAGAATTGGACAAGCTTTGTAAAATTATCGCACTACTTACCAGACTCCAATACAAGACACTCCATGTGCCATGGTGTATGGTGTGGAAGCTGAACTAACTTTAGAGTGTTAGATTTCATTACTGTGAATTGTCATCCAAAAGGGTTTGAGGACGAAAGAAAATGCCCATTTTCAACTTGAGGAATTGAAAGATTTGGATGAAAAGAGATTAGAGATTCAAATGCACCTAGAATGTTTTCATGCTTGGATGGCAAAGTCTATCAATAAAAAGGTACGACTGAGATCATTTCAAGTTGGAGATTTGGTACTTTCAAAGACGCAGCCTATTATAATTAAAAAAAAAGGGGTGGGGGGTGGGAGGAAGGGGCAAGTTCTAGCCTAAATTGAATGGTCCATTTGTTATTATTCATGTGTTTACAAATGGAGCATACAAGATTGAACAAAGATGAACTGTGGATTGGACACATTAACAAAAAATTTCAGAAGCGTTTTTACACTTATATTTTCCCACGTAAGCAAAAAATGTATATTCTTACTGTATTATAAGTGTCTATGAGGTGTTTACTATTCACCATATCGTCTGAAAGAAATTGGATGGCGTCTTGGCTTTTTTTTTTTTTTCTTATTCTTCTTCAATGAGAAGAAATTGTGTAAAACACCAATCCATTCCCACCTGCTAAAGATCTACAAATACATTTAATCTATTCCCAATAAGATGAACATCAAATTTCCAAACCTTAGATCTGGTTGCTCGCCATCATTCTCGAATGGCCAGTGAAGATTCCGATGACCCATCTTCAAATTCTTCCTTTCACTAGTCATACTTTGAAGTTAAAGCAGGTAAAATAGGCTAATTTTTTTAAATGATTTTTTCTTTTCTTTTCGCTGTATAATATTCCCATTTTGAAATGTTGAAAATGTCGACAAATTGTGGTTGTCGACAAATAATGGGAATCAAATTTGGTTCCCATTTATTATGTCGTTAATTTGGTTTCTATTACAACAAATGGGCCTTGGTCCATTTATATATATAACACTAAAAGTATGAATGAGGTATTTACTATTCACCATATAGTTCAACATGCCGCCGTTTTGGACTTTTTTTTTCTTCAGTTGTGTCGACACAATTGGAAACCAAATTTTGGTACCAAAATTTCTAATGTCAGTAAATTGGCCCATTTGCTCATTTTGCAATGTCATCAACTATGTGCAAGAACTATTTATGTCATAATTCAATAGGTAAAGGATGATTGCTGTAAAAAATAATATAAACATAAGGACGAATTGCGTCAAAAATATATTACATTAAGATATTTCGTAAATAGAATCATTCGAGTCCATGTAATTGTTGAAATCGAGCTCGAACCTGACCGTTAGTTCCAGTTCAAGTTCAGTTCTACTTATAATGTTTTTCAAAAAAACTATGAGATAACAATATGTTTTGGAAAAAATTAAAATTGCAAACCCATAACTTAGGGTTAGGAAAAGAAAAACTACCTCTCAAAATTCAAGATTAGTCATGGTTATAGAAGAAAAGGTATTTGCCATCGCATTGTGTGTTGAGTGAGAGAGATGAGCGAGAGTACGAGAAAGATGAAAATATATGTATTGTGTATATAAGTGAATATCAATTGGGAATTGATATTTGAGTATTTAAAATTTGGTCAATTAAGTTTGTGTTTAGGAGTGGTGGGTTTTGAGCTTTTAGTTTAGGTCTTAGATAGTTAGATTTTTGTCTTTAGTGCCGTGGTGTAGGGCCAAGTCATTGGGTCAGGCTGACAAATTCGATTCCAGATTTGGATATCAACAGTTCTGATTCTTAATTTTTCTTTTTTGTAATCAGATCGGAACTTCTCGTTTCAGTTTGGGAGGTAAGATTATGATTAAAATGACCATCCCTAATTTCAACACACCAGGCACATTGGTAGGTTGAACCTGAAAAACAACACACACCCACATAATTCATATAAACGCATAAGAAAATGGTAAATTGAGAAGACATATGAGAAAAAATTTGCTTTGTTGAAGTACTCAATTATCTTTATGTTTATATTATTGATAAGATAGTTGTTCGTTATATTTATATTATTCTTGGTAGCAATTATCCCTTACTTATTGAATTTCGATGAAAATATTTCTGCAAATAGTTGATAATATTGGATGGACTATTTTGCCCCCGAATTTAATTTTGTTTAATTTTACGTGACTGCCACGCTCATGTTTAATGACAATAGTGGACGGAATCTATTAAAAAAGATGATTTTGCGCATTAGATGGTTAGGTGAAGGGGATAACTGCCAAGATTTGAAAGATATGAATGATTTGCACAGCGAGCCCATACGTTAGGAACGTTTTGTGCCATTTTTCCTAAATAAATATATAAATAAGAAATTTACATTTATAAACCATAAAAGAAAATAATTCCAAAAATATTGTAGCAACTTTAGAATATAAAAATTACTTAAAATTGTACTAGAAAATATAAAAAGTATTGTCATCCCATGTTGACTTTATTTTAGATAAGCGATTGAGATAAAAGAAAAATATCATACCAATCAAAATTGATTGGTATACTCCTATAATGTCACTAAATTCAAATGGCCATTTTGAATTTGAAACCAATGTAATCAAAGCAAGCGGAAAACACATATTGTTTGTTCTTGTAATCGCTTCAAAAGCCAAAAATCTTCTTCTCTATAAATTGCATCACAAGGTACAGATTCTCAAATTTAAGATTTTCTCCATAATTTACACATTAGTTTGATAGGGTACATATATTAGAATTATTTTTGGGTTTTGATGTGTAAATTTTCACAAATAGATAAGTTTCCAAAAAATATGTATGTGAGATGCATATTTGCAACGTTTTGTTACAGTTCATGTTCGATTGAATGATTTGTAACATTGGATAAATTGAAAAATGGTAATCTAGTCTCCAGAATTTCATATGAGTGTTAACACTGCCTACATCATTGTTGGGATGTGTCCAACAATCATGTGATGCAATTGAATTGAATTTGAGCTACCAAATCTACTATGTAATAGACATAAGGAGTTTTTGATAGATCTTATGTATATTTTTTATGGCGTGAGTTAAATGGAGGGAATTGTAAGTATATTTCTGGTCTAATCTTCATCTTCATCTTCAATCTGCTGTTGAGATTTGGGAAGAAAAACGTGCATTAGTGAGAAAATGATTTACGAATTAATGAATTATATATTCTTTTACGATTTGAAATTGTTGTCTAAGAGCAATGGATATAGCGTCATTATACAAAGGTATAAAACAATAATAAAACTAATTGTATTTTTTTATCAAATATCGGCTATGTCGTGTAAACTCTTGTTCGTGAATTATTAGACAATGAGGTTGAAACCAGTCTTACTATAGAAACTCAAATATCCCAAGTGAAGTACAAACTCAAAAAGAACACTTCACAGCTCTTGCTCTTCTTAACCACTACGAATATGGTGGCGGAAAATAATAAAATGACACATTTCCAATACTATCTATAAAGAAGCATAAATTGTTAAATTCACTGTGAAAAAGTCTCAGTATATCATGTACATATTCCTTCATGAAACACTTCCCAGATATTTTGAACTATATTTCGTTGTAGTTGGGCTGCTTCTCTTTCATCAATAGCATTTTGTAGATCAATTAATGTTGCAGTCGTATCTCCTTAACCAAGATGAAGTGACTAAAGCACACGCTTAAACAAGGGTTTTTGTGCATTAAGCATCTTTAAATTAAGCACTGTAATGACTTCGTATGGTGCAGAGAATAAAATTCTGCCTCCGAACCTATGGTCACGGTGTATGCACTAGTCTCAATCCTGAAAATGCAATAATATCAAAATGAGCAATGGAGATACATCAACGTGGCAGCAATTAATAAAATGACACATTTCCTAGAAATAAAATTATACAACATAATATGTTAACTTATAAACATATTTGTTACAACTATATAATAGAACACACAGATAAAACATGTCATCATGAATAACATAAGGTTGTTCATACCATAGCCAACACACTATGTTGTGTAATGTATTATCACACTCACATCTAAATCAAATGTGTTGGCTAACATATGATTATGAATAACAAATCGTTATGAATACTATGACCAACACAGTATGTTTTCTAATAGATTAGCATGCTCACATCTAAATCAAATGTGTTGCTTAACAAATAATGTATTTTCATGGTAACATTTGAAACAACCATTATACTAACATGCTAGTCATATTTAACACAAGCCTATTACAGACCATGTTCAAAAGCATGGCTATCACAATATGTTGACAAAATTATTAGCTTGCTCACAATTAAAACATGTATTAAGCATAGATAACAAAATGTTACATATCAAACTATTTGTATTGTAATCTGCAAATTCAATCTTGGAGTAACTTTTCTCGAATGGCAACTAAGTCGCTGACCGAGTCAATCAGTGAATGGACATTTCAAAATTAAGAACAATTTATGTCTATTGGTGACTCCTTTTTGGAAATAGATCAAGTTGTACGATAGCTGGGGTTATACATTTATGCTATTTTTAACTCCAAAATCCAAATTGTCGATTCCATATTGCAAATCTTTTAGATGCAAATAGTAAAGATGATTGAGGATTTCGCCTTCGAAAATTAGTGTTTTGAAGAGTAATGCTATGGATTATTGGAATGTAGAAAATTATTACATAGATGGGTTCTAATTTGGATGAATATTACGCGTGAGATTGGAGAGTTCTTTGAGGAAGGGTTTTGGAGGTGATAAAATGGGGGTTTTCAAATTTTGAGCGTGAAATGAGGGATTTGTTTAAACATATGAATTTGTATTTTTTACTTTAGAAATTCAGTATTTTTAAAATAGAAATTCAGTATTTTTAAATACTTGAAATGTAAAAATGAGTTCTGAAATATAATTAGAGCATGCCGTGTAATTTACACTAAATAATATAATACAAGTTTTGGGTATAAATATATATGGTCCAATTAATAGTAGGTTGCTAGTACAGTTTTCTATCCACAATTCTGCTATTTACTAGAATCATTTTACTAGAACTGGTAAGGTGAGGGAATATGTGAAAGAATTCAATTCCTTGGTGCTACTTTTTAAATTTCAAAATTGTGCTTAATATTTATTTTAAATATTATAAAGTGAGTGTTTACAAATTGAAAGTGTGTGGTTACAAATTTATGTATAAATAGGATATTAAGTCCAAGAAAAATGATAAGTTGAAGCACAAGAAAAAACCACAAGTCGAGAAAGAAGTCTGAGAAAAAATCCAAAGTCAAGAGGAAGAAAAGAAGAAATCTTTCAAATCCTAAGTCTAGGAAATTTCATGAAGATCAAAATCTTCTTCAAATCAAAGCAACTCCAAGTCACACCTAAGAAGATAAATTCTTTGTTGCAAATCAAATCCAAACCCAATACAAGCATTGAATATTTAAGCAAATCAAGTTCTCGAAGTCTAGGATTTCAGGCCAGATGGCCGCTCATCTTCAACACTCAGATCGTGTAAATACTAAATAGCAGCCACATGAACATCATCCACTTTGTATTTATCAAAATTTCAAATTGTAACAATTTTTATATTTTGTAGACACGAAATGCGTTGTACAATACCTTCACTACCAGAAATAGAGGCTTTGGAGACATTTTTTTTATACCAACAAATGCCATCCGTCACAATTACTAACGGATTACTAACGAATTTAAAAAAAAATTAAAAAAATTCATAAATATAAAATAAATGTCATACCAATGAGATTATTAACGACATTTATTTATTTACATACAATATAAAAAGTTATCGACGAAGACTGTGACGTACTAATTGTTGGTAGTAAAATAAAAAAAAATTAAATTAATTTAATTTTACATATGAAATCTTTCCATTGGTAATATTCTAATTTTTGTTGGTGGTACTCTTCAAAATTAATAAATATAATTTTTTTTACTTACGATTGAATTTTTAAATCTTGTAATTATAGCATAATGCTTTAAATTAAATATTAATTGGACTAAATTAATAGCGTTCAATAAAAACTTCATTATGTTTTATAATTAAAAATAAATCAAAACAAATTTAGACAAACGTGTTTTCTCATTCTCTCTCCTAATTCAATGTCTTCTACAAACTCAAAGTCCACATTCCAAAATCTAATTCCTCTTTCACAGCTAGGCATGTGTCGACATTTGTATTGCTGTTGGAGCCTACTATTCTCATCTCCTTCTCTAGCAGACATGGATGACCCATTGAAGGTACGAAGAAGGTGTAAATTGCTATATTATTTGGAGAATTAGGGGATGAACCTTCGAGGAGGGACTCTAATCGATTTTCCTATTTATGAGGTTAGTTCCCTACAAATGCGTATTGATTTCGAACACCTAAAAGCCATTCTTCTTTTGAATTCATAATTCCAGGTTTAGGAATCAATAAATGAGATTCTTGATTGGAATTGTTCAATCTTCCTCTGATTTTTTAGAAAAAATTGTTAAGTTTATGACCTTTAATTGAGACTGTTAGTTAGGATTAATCATTGCTGTTGATTAAGAATTTTGAATTGAAGAAGTTTTGATTTTTGTGTGAAATTGTTTGAGTAATTGCCTCATTGGTTATTGCTCAAACTGATTAGGGTAATTTCATATTTTTGATTAATTTTTGTTTAAGCACTTCTTTTTGCAATTACCCGAGATTTTTTTTTTTATTAAAGAAAGAAAACTTAATTCTCTTGAAATAGGTTTGAAGATCAATTAAGAACTCAATACATGGAAAAAAAATATAACATGCACAAGCATATCTTCAAAGGAGCTTATTGCATTTATTCAAAAAAATTAAGAAAATGATCAAATTAAAATCAATTCCATTGGACAGTGTTACTGATTTTGTCCACCATCTAGTTAGTATATGTTTGTGGTTGTTTAAATTATAATTTCAACTAATCAAAATGGTCAAACATACTTTTCATCCACACATTTCGTAGAACCCACAACTTACAACCCATTTTTTATCCATACATACCAACAACTTATAATTTCAGCACTTAAAAAATAATTTCAGTACTACCAAACATACACTTAGTCTTCTCCTGTGCTTGGCCCTTGGCCTCACCGGTATGGTAACTGACCTTCGTAGAATTATCTATCCTTCTTGATTTATCCTAAGTAGAATAGAAAAAAAAAACACGATTTTGTATAAACTGAGGTTAAGAAATTAATGCTTAATTAGTCGGGATTTGATAGAACTCACGTTGAATTTTTTGTAACTTGAAATCCATTTATTGGAGGATAAACATTGGTTAACAGTTATTATCAATGTTTAGGAAATAAATATGTGTTAAATTTGAAGTGGTACAATGTTGAATTACTGAGCTCAGACTCAACTGTTCACAAGAAAATCATTTGAGGCTATAATCATGCCTATTAAATAGGTGACATATTTCATATTACAATTATTTCACTTTAATTTCCAAGACACCGATGTATTAATAAGTAATTTGATATCACTCATTGATATTTCAAAGAATTTCAAGTTAGTAATCGAAATCCATTACTCACTCAGGATTAAGATACTATGTATGATAGTCAAGTGAAATTAAATTTATGTGGTCAATATTACAAATTAAATTTCACCTAGTCTAGTCCAATACATTCCAAACGCATTTTCAATTTTATTACAAAAGTCAAAGATATAGTTTAATAAAAGTGAGATGATCTTATTAAAATAATGTGTCTGTCTTTATTTACCGATCGTGGATTATAAAATTTAGATTGAATTATAAATCAAATATTTATGTATTTAACAACTTAAGTACTCGATTTATAATATCAAAACGATCTACAAATAAATGCTAGCTCAAGTTAATATAATCAAATAATATTTTATTTTAAAATGTCACGAATACAAATAAATTTATTCAACAAGCAAATACTAGCTAACAAATACAGAGAAGGGGGTGTAGATGAAGGAACCTTGAAAATAAAAGCACAAAAAACTTGCTCCATGCTCCATGAGATGGTGTGTGGCTATCGATGATGGTAGAGGATTGAAGGCCAAAAGATCAAAACCATCCTTGTGTGAGAGAGAGAGAGAGAGAGAGAGAGAGAGAGAGAGAGAGAGATTGGTAGTGTAATCTAGTTGTAATAATGGAAAATTGACTTCTTGGAGTATCATGGACGTTGAACTAAGGTTTAGGAAGTCTTTTCTGATTTTCAGAGATTTTGCTTAATTTTAAACTTTCAAAGCATCTACAATTTAATCTTATTTCGCTACGTGACACATATTGTTACGTAATTCATTACCTCTTTTTAAAAGAGTGTGCACACGCTATTTGGCACATTGCTTGCACACACTAGGTGGAGCTCATGTGCACTATATGCTTGCGCCACTTTGCCCCCATGTATGTGCTCTATTCACATGTTTGCATGGTGCCACTTGACATCGTGCATGCGTTGTGTGCAACAAGTTCTTAGTTTGTCATGTGTCAAAGTTAAACGTTTCAATAATCATTGAACTTTTAGTGACATTTTTGATCGCTCATTGAACTTTCAAATGTTGCTACGTACTCACTTAAATTTAGAAAGTTACACTCTATTAATCACTTCTCAGGCAATTAACGAAAGCATACAGGTGGGTGACATAATGCTAACGTGGCACGAGTTAAATGTTTCAATAATCACTAAATTTTTAATCATATCTTGGATCACTCATTGAACTTTCAAATGTTGTTGCGTGGTCACCGAACTTTAGAAAGTTACGCTTCGTTAATCTACTAACAATTTCGTAATTGCAAGCGCACACGTGGCTGGCGGAACGCCCATGTGGCACACATTTAAGGTTAAATTTTACCAACCCAATGAAGTTGCCAATCCATGTCATCAATGCGCTTTTTCAAAATATGATTTATACATGAAAAACATATATTCATTCCCTAAATTGAAATCCCTCAAAGCCTATTATCCTAAGCTCAATTCCCCTAAATTCGATTCATAACATTAACCCCTTATCACCCGCAACAAAATAACGACGCCTACCCCACAAACCAGCATAATTGAAAACCACCATTCTGTTTAAAAATTAATAATGTCGCACATGGAGGTAATGTCAAAGTCTATTATTATTTTTTTTGTCGTATTATGTACCCAAAAATCTACATGTATGAATTTCTTCTATGAGAAATCTAACTCTAAACGTGAAAAGTATATATATTTTTTTATTTTTTTATGATGAATTTCATGTTCCATGTCGTCTGTTAGAACATATATTTTACGTCAAAAGATATGTATTTTGGTCATATTGGATCTCTTTTAGTAACCAGCTGCCTTTTTTTGTGTTGCTAGATTTGGATGGGGATTCAAACTCCATTGATTCTGAAAATGAATTTGAGGATGGTGATGATCTACTATATGAGCAAAATGACATAGAAGGCATTGAAACTAGAGTTGAAGATAGAGTACTTGAAGGGGCCGAAGAGGTTGACAATGAAGTAGATGACTTAGACTATCTATATTTTGAAGAATTACTAAATGATTATGCATCTGATGATAAAATTGACTTCTAAATGAACTGGTGATCATCGATTAGGCTGGTTTTTGGGGATAGCATTGTTGTTTTGTCACATGAGAAAATGAGTTAGGCTTAGGGAATTGAATTTGGAGAAATAGAGTGTGAGGGATTTCAATATGGAAAAAGAATATATGTTTTTTTATGTATAAATCGTATTATAAAAAAATGATTTGATGACATGGATGGACAACTTCAATTGGTTGGCAGAACTAAACTCAAATGCATTGTTAAAAGTAAAATTTCTTATAGTATGCTTTCGTCCATTGATAGTTACTGGATCGTGAGGAGTGATTAATGAAGTGTAACTTTTTAAAGTTTAGTGAGCACACAACAACATTTAAAATTTCAATGAGTGTCAAAGACGCGACTAAAAGCTCAGTGATTATTAACATTTATCTCATACCACGTAGGCATTTCGTCATCAATGCAGACATTTCGTCAGTCATGTGTATGTTTCTATCAATTGGTAGTTACGAAATCGTGAGGAGTAATTAACGGAGCATAACTTTTGAAAGTTTAGTAAGTACGCATCAACATTTAAAAGTTTAGTGAGTGATCGAAGATTATTGAAACATTTAACTTCATGTGTCACTATAGGAATAATTTATAAAGTATTTTTTATTTTCATATTTGACTCCTTGGAATTGAGTTATTTACATTATTTTCACAATTTCTTCTTGCCTTACTACCGTTTCTTATTTTTAATTACGTCCATGCTATTCTTTAAAAGTTCTCTTAATTTTAAAATGTCTTGGAATATCCTAAATAAATAAAAAGAGGCTTAAAAATGGGCATTATTCAAGTGGTCAACGAAAACGACACCATTTCGATAACGTAGCATTGACCTATTTTTAAATATTTTTTGCACGTGAGTGATTAAACAGCATCATTTGAAGCATTGAGAGATTAAAAGGATGTCGTTTTAATCTAGCTGTGGCCTTTTTGACACACGCAACACATTGTAACACCATACACTCAACCACACATATTTTTCTCTACATTCTCTTTTTTCTGAAGCTCTGGTTCTCTGTTTTCCTCTCTTCATTCGTCTCCCACTTGAAATGATCTGCTTTGGTTTTTTGTTTTCCTATCTCTTCATTCATTTACCTATTGAACATATTTGCTTATTTGGGTATATATATCCAACGCTTGACCTTTATTTGCTTTGATTTCGTCTACAGTTGTTGGGGTTTCCAAATCGCGATCTACATGTATTATTATTTGATTTTGGTCGATTTCTCGTATTTAGGGTCAGTTTTCTGTTTGATTTTGGTTTGTTTTAAGTTCATTTAGTTTGGGTCAGTTTTTGAAATTTTGGGCTTCTATGTTTTGATCTATCTGTGTAGTCTTCGATTTTTGTTGTGATTGTTTGGGTTTTGAAATAGAGAATTTAGGTTAGAAATGTAAATTCTTGGTCTTGTGAAAAATAGTGAAAGATGGTCATGTTTTTTAATGAATGTGACTCATGATTAAATATGGGTTTAGAATTATGTGTATTTCTCGTGTCTGTGACTGGATTTTGTATCTACAATAGTTATAGTGAGAGGTTTAGGAAGAAAAAAATGACTGAATTTTGTGTCCCTCTCTTTTCTTGGATTTGAATTTCTTTTAACTATGTTCATGGCAAGAATTTATTTTGAGAATTGGGTTGAGGCATTTGTTGGAATTCTAGGAGGTTGATTATATTTCTTAGAGAGAAATTGGTTGTCAAAGTAATTGTTGATTTTATTATGGGAAGCTTTCGCAAACATCTCTGATTTTTTATGTCCTCGAGATTTATTTCTCATTCTCTTTGAATCTTGCATATCTATATTGGCAATTCATTTTGTTACTAGCTAGATTTAACAGAGACCCCACGTCAGCAACATGACCCTGTGAAATGCCTTCACCCTATCACAACCGCTGCACAGGCCTTCGCGCATCAACATTAAAGTCAGCCGAGCACATGAAGGGCTTCTCCACTTATGATAGGCATGGGCCCTAGACTGGTCTCCTTCACATTTATCCAAGCAATCTGATACTTTAAGACAGCTAAGGCGATATTCCAAAAAGATTATATTTGATTGTGATCGATTGTCATACAAACTCTCACAAAGAAACCCAATATCAATCTCCTATTGATTGGCAAAGCAATATTAGAAATAAATTCGGATAAGGACGAAAATCTAAGAGATTGTGTTCACACCCAATTAACCATTATCCCATAAGGAATGAGAATCTCATCAAATGTGTCTAATTGATTGCCTACCTAAATCAATTAGAACTCTTGCCCTATAAATATAAGATCTCCGGTCATTTTATGTACGTATTATTCTCTACTTTTAAACTTTACTCAAATCTCTGCTTGCTTGTCTCTTCCACACCCAAATACCCTCTTCATATATTTTTGTACCAGCAGTTGACTTGATCGTCGGAGTACCAACTATCGCTGACACCTTTTTCTCCAGTGATCTTGATGCCTAACGATTGTCCAAATGTGCAGGTATATAGGCTGGCAAAAGACTAATTAGAGATCTGTTGACACGTGGATAGTGCAGATTTCGAGGTCAATAGTTTGTGGAAAATGAAAATACGTTACACAACCAATAAATATGTGGTAAAACATGTTTTCTATCGTAAAGGGCATGGAAACATACAATTTTCAAGATGAAATTGAGTCCCACCACATAGATCTGAGGCATGAAAGCATTTCAGATCTCTAAAATGTACCCCGCGGTCAGAAAATGAGACAACAACAAAGGCGGACGACTGAAGAAGACATCCTAGACATGAAAAAAGAGAAAACTCGAATGTGGGCCGTGATCGAGTGATTGGGAAATCAATCTCCCCAATCTGGGAACAAGCACGATTGTGATTGGCTAAGCCCTTCGAGGTCTGACTCGATTGAAAGCCATCGATCTGAGGATGATCCACCAATACCAGATGGACGAAACCCTCAAAATCTGAATCCGTGGCCCTTGCATGATAACCAATAGGAGAAACTTCCTCCGTTATGAGAAAACAGGCCCGCCACGTCTGTCAGTGTATTTGACAGGTTGGGGGGCCGAATCTTCTATGACACTATCCCAATCGTTGAGTAGCTAGCGCAACGAGCACAATGAAGCTCGCCCAGATAAGATAATAAGAAGGATTCCAAGGCTATTGATGTGAAGTCCGAGAATGAAAGGTTGGTACGATCATACGATCTTGACGACGATGACGAGAACCTCTCATTCTCCAAAGAGCTGAAGGCTAGAAAACTCACGACTAGTATCAAAATGCCTCATATGCAGAAATATAATGGGAGAGGCGATCATCAATGTCTATAAGACGAGGCTCCAAGGATATATTTCCGCGGTCAAGTGCACAAACTTTCACACCACCACCGTCTTTGATGCGAAAGGTGATATAACAAGTTGATGCCCATGAGCATCATAAGTTGGCCACAGTTGAAGCAAAAATTCATCAATGCCTTTATCGACAACAGAACGATGTTAGCTAATGTGGCCAAATTCCACGACATTCGACAGAAAGAAGGTAAATTAGTGAAGAGTTATTTCAAGAGATTTAGCAAGGTCATCAACAAAATCGAGAATGTGACTGATGATAGGGCTTTGGATACACTAATAACCGGGCTCTACATACAAACACTCTTACAGAAAGATGTCCAGAATAGAGAGCCCATGACATATACACAGTTGGTGGATCTAATCCAGCGAGAGATCTGCTCTGAAGAAACCATTGAAAATAGAGAGAATGCAGTAAAGGAAAAAAAGAAAACGCTATCAGCGTGAAGGATGACGCTTCCCTGAGCTTCACATCAACTGCTACAAAAGGTTCAATTAGATCAAACTAATCCTGGGACATCTGCCCGGACCACCAGCGGCCATCCTTCAACCACCAGTTCATCATCCCAAGTTCTGCTGTATCCACTAGACTCAAAATCACAACACAGAAGATGACCCAGACATACGAGAACTAATTGATCGATGAAACTAGCGACAGTGAGAAGAAAACTGGCCGGCGTGAGAAAGGTCAAGACTGTCCAATTAGGGTGAAGACCTCAACCTCGACAGTAGGATGATGACCACCCTCACCGTGATGACATGAGGGATGACAAGAATATAGACCCACCTAGGCAGGACGGACTCGTGAGAGCTCCTCCAATCCGTGAGATCAATACAATAATAGGAGGACCCTATGTTGGAGGCCATACGATGAACTCACGACAAAATTATGCTAAAGTAACAAGAAAGAAACTAGTAGAAAGCTGGCAGGTTCACAGACACTTATCCAGGGCCCCACCTATCACATTTACGGAGGAAGATAAGGTTGGTTTCCATTACCCACACTATGATGCTCTGGTAATTTGTGCCATTATTGCCAGAAACAGATTATGAAGAATGTTGGTCGATGATGGCAGGGCAGTAAATATCCTATTTGGTAGCTCCTTCGACCAAACAGAGGTAGACCATGAGCTAACAGCCATATCAGAGCTACTGTTCGATTTTACAAGCAACAGCTTCATCCCGTGGGGAAGGATTACCCACACCATGGATTTGAGAGAGTCCCCGTACCACATAAAGATGTTCATAGAATTCTTGGTGGTAGACACCCGTTTGGCTTACCACGTGGTCCTCGGAAGGCCTGTGCTCAAAGATTTACAAGCAGTCACCTCCATCCATTACTTAGCAATGAAATTTCCAATACCATGTGGAATCACCAAGGTTTGAGACAATCAAACCGAAGCTAGGGCATGCTACATAAACACGCTTCGAAGATCAGCAACGAGCAAACCTCTGTGGTCATGACCATACAAATCGAAGTAATGGACATTGACCAAGAGAATGATGAAGAGGACATGTTTCTCGATGAGGTCCTTGACCCGTGAATCATAGGATCGGATTTTCTAGCTTCACCAGCGAAGGAGTTAGAAATGTTTCCAATAAGTCCATTGAACCCTCACAAGTACTACGGTTGGGACAGATGCTAGAAGAATGAATGAAAGAAATACTAAAACGGTTCTTGTAGGAAAACATAGACATGTTTGAATGGAAGCACGCTGACATGGTAGGGATAAGCCCATCCGTAGCTTGCGACTCCCTGAAAGTGGACCCGAAGATGCGTCCCAAAATACAAAAGGGAAGATCGCTGAGCACCAAGAGATATTGTGCTCTGAAGAATGAAGTGGATAACTTGCTAGCCAATGAATTCATCAGAGAAGCAGTCTACCCACAATGGGTGTCCAACTCCGTTTTGGTGAAAAAGAACAACCATAAGTAGAGAGTGTGCATAGACTTCTCCATTCTGAACTAGACATGCCCCAAAGACAGCTTCTCCTTGCCTCGCATCGATCAATTGGTCGATGCCAATGTCGGCCATAAGCTACTTAGCTTCATGGGCGCCTACTCTGGTTACAATTAGATCTCCATGTTTGCAAGGAACGAAGAGCACACCTCATTTATAACGGACCGAGGTTTATACTGTTACAAGATGATGCCCTTCGGCCTGAAGAATGGCAGAGCTACTTATCAAAGGTTAGTGAACCACATGTTTGTTAAAAACAAATTGGAAACACCATGGAGGTCTATGTCAATGACATGCTCGTAAAGAACGTGGACGCCGAGGATCACATCAAACATTTAGAAGAGATGTTCAAAATTTTCCACAAATACCAGATGAAGCTCAACCCCTTGAAATGCGCTTTTGGAGTCACGTATGGAAAATTCTTAAACTATATGGTGAATCAGGGCAGAATAGAGGCCAATCCCGAGATGATCAGAGCACTCATTGACATGCGCTCACCATCCTCACTCAAGGAAGTCCAGAGCCTTGCGGGAAGGTTGGCAGCCCTAAATCGGTTTATATCAAAGGCGATTGATCGATGCCAACCTTTCTTCTAAACCATCAAGGAGAGAAGAAGTTTGTGTGGACAGATAAATGTGAGGGTGCCTTCTAAGAGCTCAAGGAGCTCATCGGTAGAGCCCCGTTACTATCCAAGCCAAAGACCAGAGAAAGATTGTTGATCTACCTAGTAGTGTCTGGAAAAGCAGTAAGCATGGTGTTGATCCACGAAGAGGGCCCTACGCAGCTCCCCGTCTACTAAGTGAGTAAAACCTTGCAGGATGCAGAAACAAGATACCCAGACATTAGAGGTGGGCATGGGTTTGGTTGGTTCAGTTTTAGGCCCAACCCAAAACCAAACTGACCACTTTATTTTTGGTTTTCTCCCAAACTGAGCCAACCCGAATTGTTAGGGTAAACGTCAGTTCGGTTTGGGTTAGGTGGTTTGGACTTGAGAGGTTTTGACTTGTATTTGTATTAAAAAAAAAATTAAATCTCATTTGAATAAATTTTTGGACCTGCAACCTATTAATCTTTTTTTCAAAATATAAAAAATCAATATATGTTAATTATAATTACCTACATAATACATTTGAATCAAAATATGATAACAGGTCGTAATATGACCCAACATTTTCAAATTAAACATGTTAAATATGATTCAATATATTTGCATCAAAATATGGTAACATATTCAAAATATAATATGATCCAACATTAAGGTTGGGTTTCAATTGGGTTGGCACTAGTTGGGCTCGCCTTATCCCTGATAGTTGCATCGAGGAAACTTCGGATGTACTTCCAGGTGCACAACATCGACGTCCTGCCAAACCTTCCTTTGAGACAGCTTCTCCAAAAGCCAAACATCTCTGGAAGGCTGATGAAGTGGTCGGTAGAGCTCAGTCAGTTTGAGATCTCCAACAAGCCTAGGCCATCTATAAAAGGCTAGGCGTTATCAGGCTTTATAGTTAAATTCACCCACATCCTTGAAGGATTGCTCAAGGCCAAGCCCTAGGAGGCACTGACATTGAAACTATACATTTACAAATCTTCAGGCGATGCCAAAGCTGGAGTTGGGATTCTACTAATCAGCCTTGACGGCCATAACCTCAACTGTAGACTTTACGTAGAGTTTAAAGCCTAAAAAAACACTATCGAGTACGAGGCACTCCTTGCAGGCTTGAGGTTATCACATGAGATGAATGCTAGAAAAATCCAGGTCTATAGCGACTCACAGCTGGTGGTTAGTCAAGTTAATGGGACTTTCATAGTCCACGAACAATCTATTGTGGCCTATTTGAAAAAGGTTAAAGATTTTTTGTCACACTTTGAAAAGTTTGAGTTACTCCAAATCCCTAGCATTGAGAAGGTTACGTAGATGTCGTTTCCAAGTTGGCAAGTTGCAAAGATTCTGATTTGATGAGAACTAATCCGGTCGAGCAACTCAGTTGACCCACAATTGAGGATGTTCCGCAACAGACCTCGATGACGATTAGCGAGCCTCCCAGTTGGATAAAGGAAATCATGGCATACCTAACCAATCAGGTGTTGCTAGATGATAAGGACGAAGCTCAAATGCTTCGTAGGAGGGCTACGAAGTTCATCTTACAAGATAGAATCCTGTACAAAAGAGGATTTAGTTTGTCTTCTATGATCAGTTACCAGAGATAAAGCCGACTATATCATGCGAGAAATACATGAAGACGTCTATGGTAATCACGTTGTAGGGATGGCCCTAGAACAGAAAGCATTGTAGCAAGGATACAACTGGCTGACTATGAAGAAGGATTTCTACACCTTTGTGAAGAAATGTGACAAGTGCCAGAGGTTTGCCATCGTTCCAAAGCTCCCAAATCAAGTTATCACCCCTGTTACTAGCCCATGGCCTTTCGCCAAGTGGAGGATCAACTTCATCGGTCCCCTCCCAACAGGCAGGGATGGAGTCAAATTTACGGCAGTAGCCATAGACTACTTTACAAAATGGTGCGAAACCGAGTCCCTAGCTAAGATCACAGAGGCAAACATATGGAAGTTCGTGTAGAAGAATAACATCTACCGTTTTGGGATCCCACACTCTCTGATCTTAGACAATGGGACCTAGTTCGTAGGGAATAAGTTTAACTCAAACTACAAGGAGCTTAGGATTAAAAGAGATTTCTCTACCCCTTACTATCCGCAGTCCAAACGGCCAGGTGGAGGTTGTCAACAAAATTATCAAGCACACTCTAAATAGGAATCTAGAATCTGCTAAAGGATGATGGGCTGAAGAGCTTCTCGAAGTCCTCTAGTCATATCAGACTACCTCCCGAACAGCAACTGGTGAAACTCCGTTCGACATGGCATACGGGACAGAGGTGATGATCCTCATTGAAGTATGAATGTCTTTCCCATGGCGTCTACATTTCAACGAAGTAGTAAACGATGATCTACATAAGGCAAACCTCGACTTACAGGAAGAAAGGCATGCAAGTTCATAGATTCACCTAGCTGTTTATCAGAGGAAGATGGCTAGTACTACAACTCCAAAGTCAGGAACATGAGTTTCCAAGTCAATGATTGAGTCTTAAAAAAATTTCCCTTACTAACAAAGTGTACGGAGATGGAACCCTTGGGCCCACTTGGGAAGGACCGTATAAGATCATTGAAGTAATTCGGCATGGGACCTAAAAACTAGAGGATTTTGAAGGAAAAGAAACAAAGAACTCATGGAACATCACACACCTTTGCCCGTACTACCAATAAGTTTCTATTTATTAGCGCCAAGTGGCATATCAATTTATTTTTTCATTCAATTTTGTGAAGTTAAAGGATAATCATATTTAAAGCTTAGTTGGTTTCAAGTCAAAGTTCTCTCATCAAGATTACAATTAGGGCTGAACAACGAAACCACATAAGCGAACCAAATCCATTTTTTTCGAAACCGTTGGTTTGGGTCTACGTGGATATGTCAATATTTTGGTTTTGATTCAAACCAAACCACTTCAAAGTGGTTTAGTTTAGGTTTTGATTTTTCCAAACCGTTTCAAACCGCCAAACCGTTTAAAATAAAAAATAAAAAATAAATTAATTTAAATTTTATTCAACTCAATTAAAACTAAATCCATGCATTATCCATATTAAATCCAACCCAATTAAAATCCTTCCTTTATCCACATTACCATTTCTTTCTCTACACTTTCTTCTCGATCCCAACTGTCGCTCACGAAACCCTTGATTCGCTTTCTCCTAAACAACCACCATACTTTGATTTTCTTTCACTAAACTTCATATGGATTTTGATGAGTGATTCAATCTATAATTCAAGCAAGTTCTTTATTTATTTTTTTTGTAGAGATTTAGTTTATTTTCTTTCAAATTTGTGGATGTTATAAGAAAATGATGACTCTATTATTAGCTCTATCAAAAGATGCTACTCAATCTGGTAGCTCAAGTCCTTCACAAACTCCTTTGGGTATTTCCAAACTCATTCCATCAATTTTTAAAGCTAGACTTGTTCGAGAAGCTCAAGCTGAGATGAATAATTTGGTAGATTGCTTAAATGATCGTTATAAAGATTTGACCAATGAGCCTTTCGACATATTACTTTGGTATAAATTGAATGCAAATAAGTACAATATTGTCTCTCAAATTGCCAAAGATGTGTTAGCCATTTAAATATCAACAGTTGCTTCTGAGTCTGCATTCTCTACTAGTGGTTATATTCTTGATTTCTTTAGGAGTTCGCTGAGTGCAAAGATGGTTGAGGTGGTGATTTGTACTAAGAATTAGTTGCATACTAACAACGAACCTATAGTGATTCGTCAATATTTGGATGAAGTAGAAACTTTAGATGATTCAGAGAAAGCTACAAAAGGTATTATCATATTTGATATTTCTATTCATTTTCTTTTATTACTAGCTTTATATCATTTAATTATAATTAATGAATACATTTTCTATATTCTTATCTTTATGCAGAGAATGAATCATGTGTTACAACTAGATATGTTGCACTAATTAATATCGACTAAAATATTACTCTAAACTATTACTATCTTCTTGTTGTTTTTATAATGATTAGAAGTGAAAGTGTAGAACTCTGATTTGGAATATCTTGTTTTGATTGATAGTGATGCTAATACATTTTTTGCTTGTATTGATACTAATATTTATGATTAACTTGTTCGATATATATATATGGTTTTTTTGTTTGCTAAACCCTGGTTTTAAATCGAACCAAACTGTAAAAAAGTGGTTTGATTTTGAAAGTGAAGTGGTTTGGTTTGGAAAAATTTCAAAATGCTTCAAGTGGTTTGGTTTGAAAATTTACCACAAACTGCCAAAATCGAACCGTGTTCACTCCTAATTACAATCACCGACGAACAAAGCTGTGAGGAAGTATGGTTCCCAGCCTACTCCTCAACTCGCTGGGTAGTGAGAGAGTGTGGTTTGCGACCAACTACTTAACTTGCTCGGTAAAATACTTAACACGTACAAATACAAGTGAAGAAAATGAGGCAGCGAGGGAGTGTGGTTCGCGGTCAATTCCTTAACTCGCTAGGTAAACCATTTTGGATGTTAGAAGAACATTTAAATAAGCGGATTTGTTGATGAAAAGAAACAGGTGAAGCAGTAACAAAAAATAAAAAGATTGAGAGGTAATTTCTTTTCATTAATAAACTTGAAACATTACAAAAATGACAAAATTACAAGAAGATTCTAGCCCTACGGTCCCGTCACCTCTTGAGGGTCGACACAAAATGGGTACTAAACTAAGTCTCATCATTAAGAGGGTCCTAGGCTGGTGGAGCTTTGAAAATAAGAACAGTATACAGTGGCTCTGATTGCAAAAGAAGAGCCCCTGACTGGTTCAACTCAGCCATAAGAAATGAGAGGTCCCATTCAGGATGGACAACCCTGATCCTCTCAGGTCCCCGTCTGCATTCATGAACAGCGTAGTGAGGTGAGAGTACTCAGGCATAATTAGAAATTTCTTCTTATATGCCCTCACAACCCTCGTCTTTACCTCTGCTACTGAGTCTTTGGCATTCACCAACTTTTTCTTTACCTTCACCTACTCTGCCATTGCCTTAGGTAATTGTCGATCCTATTTAAGGACCATTGCATCAAAATCGCAGTTGACCAAGGCAATGGTCTGCTCTGCAGCTGCGGCCCTCTTCTCCACCCTCCTCCGGATGTCCTCGATAGCCCTCTTCAGACTTTGGTCCGCCAAGACCCTACTCTCTGCTTGCTGTACATTCTCAACGACGGTGTCAAGCGTCATCTTTAGAATGGCCTCGGTTGAAGCCAATGCCTCAACCTTTAACCGTAAGGCCTCATTTTCTGAGCCCAACTTAGTGTTCATTGAGCCTATAGCCTGGAGGTCGTCAACGAGCTTCTTAGCCTTTTGCGTTGGCATCTAGATTTTTTACGAAGCCCAGTAGAGTGTTGTGCACTTCTTTGTTAAGGACGAAGCCACGAGCCATGTTCATCACGGCCATGGTCACCATCTCATCAAGCGAGGCCTTTTTCACGACATTCTCCAATAGAGGAGACCAAAATTTATAGACGGTGGTCGCGACCTTCATGGTTGCCTAGGGCAGCATCTCCAGTACTATAGAGTCAAGCTCGTCCCGGTGAGAGCCGATGTTGATGTAATGAGCCCTTTCGATATCGGGACAGTTATTGCATCAGCTTCGCTAGGCCTTCTTCATCATCTTGTTGTCTAAAGTAG
Source organism: Forsythia suspensa (assembly GCA_023638005.1). Lineage (NCBI taxonomy): Eukaryota > Viridiplantae > Streptophyta > Magnoliopsida > Lamiales > Oleaceae > Forsythia > Forsythia suspensa. Next base: position 24,329,370 of record CM042664.1, on the reverse strand, counting down.
GAGCTGAATTTTTTTCTTTCCTAGGGGTTTGACCTCTTCCGCGGCCGTACCTTTCCCATTATCTTGAGAAGATAAATGATCAGGACCCCGACTGGAGGATTGGAGAACTTCAGCAGCGGTGGAAAGAACTGGCGGTTGTTGAAATAGAATAGAAAGAGTAGCAAGTGGTGGCTGTGGCGTGGGTAGTGGAGAAGAAACTAATGTTAAGGGCACCACCATCAATATCTCCACAGATGGCAGAAGTGGCGGGGTTGAGCTTTCTCCAACATCCTCATCGTCGTCGACTTCTAAGATATGGATGTTATTGAAAACATATTTAGCTTCAAAATGAAGCCCAACGTGTTATATTCTTATACAAAATTAATCAATACTAAACAAAAATCAAGCTACGAAGCTGACCCATTACTTCGAAGCGGATATGTAAATGGTTGTCCCTGAGCAGATTGGCTAAGTTCCTGAAGTTGCTACCAAGTTCGTGAACCTAGGCCCACTTCAATCTCAAGTCCGCTTGCTCTCTTCTCAGTACAGGGGGCTTTTTACACACTACACAAACAAAAAAAGCATTAAGTTAGGGACAAACGAGAAAAGCATTACATAGTAGAACCAAACATACCAAGCTCTCCAAAGCTACGAGGAATAGACGTTTTGGGAGCGGGGTCTGATGGCCGGAACTCTCAGTCTCTCCCAACAAAGAAAATGCACATTCCAATTAATGACTTTGTTTGGGTTGTCTATGGCAGTCCCCATCTCTACCCTGGCCTAGGAGACATGTTGAACTAGTCCTCCAACCGACAAGGCCGATATATAGTTTCGAAGTCTGTCGCTGTTATGTCCCCGCCTATCTTTGCTATCCTCTACAGTAGAAAGATAGCCACCATATGACTTCACCCGTTCGGCGTAAGTTGACATAGAGATAGATTGAAGTTATAAAGCACTTCGTGGAAGAAAGGGTGGAATGGCAGGTGAAACCCCTATTGCATGGCTGGGTCATATTTCACAACAAACCTTTCTGGTGGAGAATCTGCACGCTCATTCGAATGAGGAGCCCAGCGAATAACGGAGCCTAGGATATCGTAGACTAATCTAATTATCTCCAAGTCTGCCACATTTATCTTTGAGCACACCAGAGAAGCTGCACTTGAAAAAGCTGTTAGCTCCTCGTTTAGTTGACGAGCCACACGAGCATCCTGTCGATCCAACGAGGCTCACATCTCTGGGACCCAGAATCCTGTCTTTTCTTCTTGGTCTTCACCTTAGGCAGGGACCTCGAGCCTGACTCTCTTGTGTTCGCAGATGGTGGGAGATAAAAGGCAATTGCCGGTCTTTGTTCAACTTCATCCATCATCTTAGGCGAGGATAGAACTTCATCTCTAATCTCGGGATCAGACTGGTTCTGAGAGTCACAATGTTCAGACGACAACATTTTTCACCTCCTTTATAAGAACAACCTACGTGGGTACTTAGAACAGACAAAGGTTGGATGGAAGAATAAAGAGCCGGTCGAAATTCAACATGAAAGGGACGAACAAATAAAACCCAAAAACAAAAAACCAAAAGTTGGAAAGACAGGGTTGAAGAACACTTAGTGCCTTTACCTTTTGTAAATTGCCCAACAAACAACACTGAAGAACTCTGACAGAAGGTTAGAACGCCGAAAAATATGAAGGATTGCCAAAAATCTCTGAAGGAAAGAAGTTGTTAAAATTCTGCCAAAAGTAAATGAGAGAATGTGAGAAGGGCTAGCGCTTAAATAGACGAGGTCCATTTTGATCTGGACCGTTGATTTTGAACCCCAAAATTTGGATCGTTGATAGGAGAAACGCATGGCAGCCAAGGGTTACAAGGCGAGAAAAGTGAAACTTGGAGAAATTAATAACGGGGGCACACGCATGCCACGCGAACATCCAAAGCACACGCCATCACACCTCTTGCAATGATGGCTTAACACTACAATTTACGAGACGGCTACACTATCACTGTCTTTCTTAATTGACAAACCCTGATTGATTAATGACACCTATGGTTAGAATAAGCCACGTGGACCCCACCAAACTTTACGAAACCCACAAGTCAAAGTCAAAGCCCTCGTTTACCATGAATAAACAGGCCACGGACTTCGAAGACTGTAGATATGCGAAGAAATCCTTCGGGAAAATAGCTTCGGTAAACTCTACGAAGGACTTTATCTGTAGAACAGCTTCAGAAAAGGTTCGTTATTTGCTTAAGCTTTCGTCCTTGTAAAAAAAATGTGTGTTCAGATTTAAGTCCTACGCCTAGCATAAATAACAGGCTTGGACTTGGGAGACTATTGTTACCACCTAGATTTAACATAGATCCCACGTCAGCAACAGGGCGTACAAAGGCCTTCTTAGCCTTCACCCCCATCACAACTGCGGCCCAGACCCTCACGCATCAAACATCAAAGTTAGCGAAGCCATTCACTTATGATAGGCCTGGGCCCTTTGCCGTCTCCTTCACACTTTCCCAAGCAATCTGATATTTTAAGACAACTAAGAGGATATTACAAGAAAGATTATATTTGATTGTGTTTAATTGTCATATGAACTCTCAGAAGAAACCCAATCTCAATCTCCTATTGATTGGCAACACAATATTAGAAATCAATTCAGATAAGGAAGAAAATCTAAGAGATTGCGTTCACACCCAATTAACCCTTATCCCGTAAGGAAGAAGAATCTAATCAGATGTCTAATTGATTGCCTACCTAAATCAATTAGAAATCTTGCCATTTAAATATAAGATCTCTAGTCATTTTAAGGTAGGCATTATTCTATACCCTTAAACTCTGCTCAAATTTTTGCTTGCTTGTCTTTCTCACACCCAAATACTCTCTCCATATATTTTTGTACTAGTAGTTGACATGATCGTCATAGTACCAATGATTGCTTACCCTTTTTTCTGGTGATCTTGGTGTCTAATGATTGTCCATGTGTGCAGGTATAATACAGGTTGACACCGGATTGATTGGAGTCTGTTGACACGTGAATAGTGCAGATTTCGAAGTCAACACATTTTTTTTGAATTCAAGTCTCAGTTGAATTCTGATAAGAGTTGAAGATGATTAAAATATAACTTCAAGAACAAGAAGTCTTCAAAATCATAAAGAGAAGAAAAAGAAAAAAAGAAAAAGCTAAAACCACAAATTAAGAAAGCAAAGCAAAATTCTCCAAATAAGAAGAGAGAAATGAATTATGTCAAAACTGTAAAACACTGAGTAATAAAATGTATAAAAATCACAAGTATTGTTATGGAACTTCTACAATTCATAGTCGCTATTGTATGACAGCAAAGAGCAACATACCTTCCAAATTTAATTTCCACAAGACTTCAATTATAATAAATCACTCTACATTTGTCTTCATTTAATATTGACTCTATAAATTAAAAAAAAATTAAGATTGAAGAAGTTTCCAGTTCTTGAACATCTTCATTAATGAAATTTTTTTAAATACAAATTGTTGACCTCTAAAAATGGCTGCCAACAGGAATCTCACGCCTCCTCTTCCTACGTGTATTTCTCCTCTTGCTTGGAATGCCACGTGATTTATTCAACTACGTAGATGAGCCTAGGACCAGGTGGATATGTAACAAGTGACAAAGAGAAGTACACTTTGATATAGGTAGGAGCTTGAGGACCTCTAACTAACAATTTTCCAGGTGGTTATAACACTTGAAGAATAACTAGTATAAAGGATTTGGTATCTTTTGTGTGAGTAATAAAATTCAACCAACTTTTCTTGTGACCTTGAGTCCGGTATTTATAGATAACTTTTAATTGATTTTCCTCCTTTAGATGCCTGACACGTGGCTGGATCCTAAGAGTTTGTGAGTCACACCTTGGGCGTCGCGTCGTTGGCTTTAATGGAGAAGTTCCATCAAGCTGTCGCTGGCTTTAAATGGAGAAGTCCCATTAGGCTGTTTTTTATGGCTTGGTACAGCAGCAGGTAATAGACTGTCCTATCTGTCCTATCATACTTAACGTGTCAGAGGTAGGCTTCTTCAATACTCGATCGTAGACAGCCTCCTCACCGACTACGTGGATGGGACACGTGGAAGGCCACATCTCATTTAGGAATAGGGTGTAACAATAGTCTCCCAAGTTCAAGGCATGTGTCATTTATGAAAGGTGCTGAACTTGGTGAGAGAGCGACGTATCCGTAGCCTTAAAGTGGAGGTAGGTAGTAATGGCATCGTAATTGAAATCATAAAAGGTTTGTAAGTGGTGACAGAAATTATTAGTCCCTCAAGCACTGGATCTACATCATTTATGTTAGATGTAGTGTTTGACACGTGAGGAGTTTAAGGAGGGGTCGAAGTGGATGTGGGTTTCCAGGCACGAAGTGCGTAGTCCCAAGTGGGAGGGGCACTAAAAGCTGAAGCGCAAAGTCCCAAGTGGGAGAGGTGGTGAAAGCTAAAGTGCACATTCCCAGTAGGAGGGGCGCTGAAAGTTGAAACGCAAAGCTGATGCGCACAGTCCCAAGTAAGAGGGGTGCTGAATGCTGAAGCGCACAGTCCCAAGTGAGAGGGGCGCTCAAGGCTGAAGTGCAAAGTCCTAAGTGGGAGGGCGCTGAAAGCTGAAGTGCCCTTTCCCAATTAGGAGAAGCTTGCTGGAGACGGCTGGTGTAATGATTACCTGGGCCTAGAGATTATGGAACGTCATAATGGGCGTTCTGAAAAGATGGCTGCATGTATTTAATGCACTGTAATCGTCAGAGGTAAGTTTAACGTATCCAACACTCCTCCACACGCGAGTCGATATAACTCTTTAATCTAGGACGTTGATTGGAGTTTGTTTACGCGTCTGTTTGAATTCGATGGCCAAGATCATCCTGCAACGTGTACGGTTAAGATGGATATCGATTACGATCCAACAGATGGGGGTTGGGTTCGTATGTTTATATAAAGGAGGAAATTGATCTCTTTTACATTTCCTCTCGCGATTCGTTTGAACGTTAAAGGAAGGAACCCAACTTTTCGGCCGTCGTGTTTGAGCAAGGAAAAGAGTTTGTGGTGAAGTCTTGCTGATTTTGAAGATTCCTAGTTTTACTTTAGGTATCCCTCTAAACTCTTCTCTACCCCTTTAATTTTTGGGATTTCTTATGTTTTCTTTGACTGTGCTGAGGGAATGTCTGCTGTGGAAGAAGCTGTTGGGGCCTCTGGTCAGTCGGTTGGGGTTGTAGTAAGTAGCTATCTAGAAGTCTCTCCATCAATAGTCGATGTAAGACCACTTCGAAGCGTTGATGCCCTCACAGGCGAGGAATTTGCTATAGTGCCTAGGGGTGGTGCGGGTCCTTCGATTCTCCTATCGAGAGATGTATCTGCTTCGTCTGGGCCATCATTTAGCAGCAGGTGGGCTGCCATGGACGTTCATTCGGTCACGAATGAGATAGATTTGGGGAACATTAGAAGGATGTTCCAAGTTCCTAATGATATTGAGTTTTATGTACCGGGCCCCATGAGAGAGCCTACTATCCAAAGGAGGGTTGTACTGCTTTGCATTGTTAATCATTTAATACTGGGATGAGGCTTATCCTGGATCCATTCTATAAGAAGGTCCTTAGAGCGTATGGTCTAGCTCCAGCTCAGGTGTCTCCCAACGGCTGACACTAGATGGCTGGGAGCCTTTATATTTGGTTCAGGCACTCTCTTGGATTTAAGATGCCTTTACATGTATTTCAAACGGTATATCTTCCGAAGAAGATGCCAAGGAAAAAGGACAAGGGAGAAGAATTGGGGTGGTATTACTTCGGCCCGTGGGGATCGCATAAGTCGTTTGTTCTAGATTGCCCTCATCCATTAAGTATTGGAAGGATGAGTGGTTCTGGGTATCCAGGAATTGGCAGAGGGTGATTAATGATTCAGAACCAGCTTTAAATGTGCCTAGCTTCTATGGATTTGCAAGTGAGTGGATTAGGGGCTTCGAAATGTGTTTATGTGGAAGGTGGAACTAATGTGTGGTTTTGTATTTTGCAGATGCCCTTCCCCGTTGTGAATTAAAAGAGGAGGAGCTTGACATCCTCCGTACAATTTACGGGCATCCGACAATAGAGAGACGGTTCGAGTCTTTGTTGAAAGCGCTGAGACGTTTAATTGAGTTAGGACATATGGCCATGAAAGGTAAGGTGGCATGTATTCTCGCTTTTATTTGTTGTAAGTGCACATTCATCTAATTGTTTCTGACAACTTACTTTTTGTGAAGTTGACTTTGAGCAAGGTAAGAGGCCTACGCCATCACTAGCTAGGCTGATGGCTTCAAAGGTAAGGGAGCTCTGGCCAGGCTCTTCTGAGGATAGCTGTAAAAAAAATCATCGAAGAGATCAGCCAATTGGCAACAAGAGAAGAGGCACAATATGTTGTCTCTGAGACGGTTGTAGAAGACGTTTCCTCTAATGAGAAGGAACCAATGAGTAAAAAGAGGAAGGCTGACTCATCGGCCACATAAAAGAAAGTTTCAGTTCCCGAAGGCCCTCGACCTACGCCGTCTTGGGTGGCGAAAGCAGTAAAACAGGAGGATCAGGTAGGGAAAGGGAAGTTGGTTGAAGTGGTTGATGGGGTGACCGTACTTCCTCGAGACCCTAGGCAAAGGAAGTTGGTTGTGACTGCAGTAGGGGTGGTTATGGCCACGATAGTGTCCCGGCTAGTGGCCAAGAGATGGCTGGATAGTCTTCTGTCGGAGGAGACGGGGTAGATCGTGTTGAGTCTCGCTCACGAAGTACGTTCGCTAAACTTATTCGCGATTTGGAGAGGAGGCTCCTCGGATCTCAGACGAAAGACCTGGCATTGTACTCGGCTATAGGAGCGAAAAGCTTTCAGAAGTACCTTAGTAGGTCGTGGAAGGCATTTCTCAATGAAGGAGATGCTGAGGATTGGATAGAGGCCTCTTTCGCCTGTTCTATGCATTCAGCTGCTGCTCAACTGAAATCCATGATGGCGCTAAGGGAGTTAAAGAAAAAAGCTGCTGCCGCAATGGAGAGCGTCTCCCAAACGAACAAAATAAAAGAGTGCCTTGACAGTACGGTTGCTTTGGCTGAGAGTGCCAAGTTGGCGTATGAGAAAGCGAAACAAGAAATGGTAGAAGCAGAGAGCCAGATAGCCATCTTGACTAAGAGACTCGACGATGCCTTGAATGCACAGAACGTAGCTTCGAGTGCTTTGGAAGTGGCGAATGAGGAGAAGCGAAAGATGATGGCGAATGCTTTGACGAGACATGAAGAAATATCAAGGCTAATGTTTGAACTAGAAGAATCCAAAAAGGAAAAGGCGGAGGCTGAGGTTTACAGGGCTTCGTCACTGTTAGAGGAAGAAGTTTTGAACCGAAAGTTGCAGAATGCAGAGGCCGAGTTTGTCGCCAACTTTCACCAAACTGAGGCATACGCCAGTTTTTCCAATTACTTTACAAGCGTGGGTCATCAGGAGGTGATGGCTTCTCTTCGAGCAGATTATCCAGACTTGGATTTAACCGTGCTGGAGTCAAAGTTCCCTCCGATTGAGTTGGGAGGCGAAGAGGGTGGCGGAGCAGGAGGGGACTTAGACTAGGAATGTTTTCAATTTTTGATACAAATTATGTAATTATTGTCTAGATTTTAACTTTGGATATGCAATGTTATTCAGCCGTTGTTTTAAATAGCGTTTATGACAATTGTTTATAACAATTTAACTAAAAATTTACCGATGACATTACATATGTACAATTTTGATAACAAAACGCTCGCAATGACATAGCTAATAATTGGGTGATTATGTCATCAATGTTTCTTAAGCAAACTATTAAAAGTGAGATATGAATGTTCTTATAGGCGCACCGCTTTATATATCAGATGGAAGTTTAAAATGTGAGAGGTGAGTTTCTCCAACATTGCGTTCTTATTGATAGTACCGACGTAGGTGTTCTGCATTCCAAGGATGAGGTTGTAGTTTAGCATCGAGGTTCTCAATCTGATACGTCCCCTGGTCGTATTTCTCTGGTGATTTGATAGGGTCATTCCCAATTGAGGCCTAGGGTTCCGACTCCCAGATCTTTGGTGGATGAGAAAACTCTTATCAGGACCAGGTCTCTAAGGTGGAAAGACCTCTTATTCACCTTTTTGTTGAAATACCGAGACATCTTCCTTTGATAAGCGGCTAACTTAACTTGGGAGTTGTCCCTTTGCTCCCCTAGTAGATCGAGGCTGGATCTCATAAGACTATCATTGTTGTCCTCACTGAATAGAAGGCGGCGAGGCGATGGAGCACCAATTTCCACTGGGCTTACAGCTTCAGTTCCATATGCCATAGAGTTGATGTTCTTGTGGTGGTTCTGATCGCCTAGAGGACATGTGGGAGTTCATCGACCCACGCCCTTTTGGACGCATCAAGTTCGCTTGAGGGTGTATTTGATGGTTTTGTTAACAACCTCTACTTGACTGTTAGCCTGAGGGTGATGAGGACTTGAGAAGTGCTTGGAGATCCTGAGCTCCTCGCAAAGGCTCCTGACTTTTCTGTTGTCGAATTGTTTCCCATGATCATCAGACACTAGAGAGTGTGGAATCCTGAATCTACAGATGATGTTCTTCCATATAAATTTGGAGGTATTAGCCTCAGTGATCTTTATCATCGGTTCTGCCTCAACCCACTTCGTGAAATAGTCAATGGCGACTAAGGCATGGCATGCGTTGCCTCTTCTCCTAGGCATGGGGCCTATGAAATCTATTCCCTACTTGGTAAAGAGCCAGGAGCTAGACACCGTGGTGAGTTCTTGGTAGTATGCTGTCATGATTGTGGCGGTTACCGCACTTATCACATTTTTTAACGTGAAGGAATGAATCATTCTTCAGAGTGGGCCAGAAGTAGCCATGTTTGAGATTTTTTGGGCTAAAGCTAATCTTCATGTGTGGTTACCGCATATTCCTTCGTGGACTTCTCTAAGGATGTAGTCAGCCTCATTGGTTTCGACACACTTAAGGAGGGGCATGTAGTAGCCTCGTTTGTAGAGGACTTCGTCAAATATGACAAAGTGTGTGGCTCTCCTCCTCAGCTTCCTAGCTTCATCTCTATCGGTAGGGAGGGTTTGGTCTTTCAAGAATGCCAGGATGGGGTCCATCCAAGTAGAAGTCTCCTCAATCCACATCACCTTCGTGGCAATCACTATGGATGGTTTGGTGAGGTATTCAATGGGAACCAACTTGAGGAGCTCTGAATCCTTACTACTTGCCAGTTTGGATAGCGCATCGGCGTTGGCGTTATCGGCTCTGGGTATTTGGATCAGTTCAAATTTTTTGAAAAAGGAGATAAGATCCCTTACCAATTTGAGATAGGAAGCCATTCCTCTTTCTCTGGCGGCGAAGCTCCCGTTAACTTGGCTCACAACCAGTTGGGAATCGCTTGCCATCGAGAGCCTATGTACTTTCATTTCTTTGGCCAAGCGGATGCCAGAGAGTAAGGCCTTATATTCTGCAACGTTGTTCGAGGCTTTAAAGTCGAATCTGATTATACAATTCAACCTATGACCCTCGGGGCTGGTGAGTACCACCCTGGTGCCTGAGCCCATATCTCCCGAGGAACCATCCACGAAAAGTAGGTGGTTCCATGGGTGCCATCGGGGTTTCTATCTCGGGTGTGTTAGCAAATTCTGCCACAAAAATTAGCGAGGGCTTGCCCTTTGATGGATGCTCTGGGTTTAAATACAATGTTGAACTGGCTCAGCTCGACGGCCCATTTCAATAGCCTCCCTAAGGCGTCGGGTTTTTACATCACCTGTCTTAGGGAAAAGTTAGTCAGGACTCGGATGCTATGGGCCAAGAAGTATGGCCTCAGTTTCCTGGAAGCAGTGATGAGTGATAACGCTAATTTCTCCATTTCTGGGTAGCATGTCTCCGCTCCCAAGAGAGCCTTGCTTACGTAGTAAATAGGTAGCTGGTGCTCTTCTTCCCTGATAAGGACCGAGCTTACTGATTCTAAGGATACAGCTAGGTAGAGCAATAAAGTTTTCCCTAACTTAGGCTTTGATAGGAGGGGAGCATGGCTGAGATGTTCCTTTAGGGCCTGGAATGTGGCTTCACATTCCTTTGTCCATTCAAATTGGTTACATCATTTTAAGATTTTAAAGAAGGGAAGACACTTATCTGTAGCTTTCGAGACAAACCGGCTAAGGACTGCCATTCTTCCGGTGAGGCATTGCATATCCTTGGGCCTTCTGGGCGACTTCATTTCTATCAATGCCTTAATTTTCTCCGTGTTGGCCTCGATCTCCCTTTGGTTTACCATATAGCATAGGAACTTTCCAGAGGCAACTCCGAAGACACATTTCAGAAGGTTAAATCTCATTTTGTAAGCTCGGAAGGTCTGGAAAGTCTTTTCCAAGTGCTGCACGTGATCCTCAACTTTCAAGCTTTTAACCAGCATATCATCCACGTAGACTTCCATCGTTGAGCCGAGCCGATCATCAAACATTTTGTTGACGAGCTTCTGGTAGGTTTTCCTGACATTTTTCAAGCCAAATGGCATGACTTTGTAACAATAAAGGCATTTGTCTGTCACAAACGATGTGTGCTTCTCGTCCTATGGATACATGGGAATTTAGTTATAGCCTGAATAGGCATCTATGAAGCTTAGGAGTTCATGTCCAGAGGTGGAGTCCACCAGTTGATCAATCCGAGGCAGTGGGAAGCTATCCTTAGGACATGCTTGGTTGAGGTTGGAGAAATCTATACAAATTCTCATTTTCTCCCATAGCTTTTTAACCAGAACCGGATTGGAGACCCACTTAGGATAGTGGGCTTCCCGGATGAAGCTGCTTTGTAGGAGTTTTCCCACCTCTTTTTTTAATATCTCATACTTTTCTGGGTTTAAGGGCAATCGCTTTTGTCGGTGAGACGGAAACTTAGGATCGACGTCGAGGCGGTGACAACTCACATTTGGGTCGATCCCAATCATATCCTTGTGTTTCCACGTAAAAATATCCAGGTTGCGGCTGAGGAATCTTTTCAGGCTTCTTTTGATTCTTTCGAGAGATCCTTCCCTACTTGGAGTCTTCTCGTTGGGTCATTAGGATCTGTCGAGAAACTTTTCAGCTCCTCGACTTGAGAAGTCTGGGAGTCAACTCCCGTCACCCTTGGATCTATATCTTCAGAGGGAATCGCTTCTTCCATCGAGATATCCTCCAGTGTCCCTTCCGAGGCATCCATCATTTCCACGTCTAAAAACATCATATTTATCTCTTTTTTCTCTGCCTTTCTCAGGGCATTTCTATAACATTTTCTAGCCTCAGGCTGGTTGTCTCGTATAGTCGTCACACCTCCCTCGGTAGGGAATTTCATGCAGAGGTGGTGAACAGACGTTATGGCCCAAAGTTCTTTCAGGGCCAATCGGCCTAGGACTCCATGGTAGGCTGATTTTCTGTCCACTACCAAGAACTTCATGAAAGTGTGGGCAGCGAGAGGCTCTTCCTCCATCGTAACGGCGAGGCGTACTATCCCTTTTGTGGTTACACAATCACCTGTGAATCCGTAGAGAGGCTCGATCGATAGTTCCAATGGTATATTAATGTTCATCTGCTCGTAAGTGCTTAAGAAGATGACATTGGCGGAGCTGCATTGTCTACGAGCATTCTTCCTAATCCGTTCTGAGCCACCACTGCCCTCACTACAAGGGCATCGCAGTGGGGGTAGTGCACACCTTTCATGTCTTCTTCGGTGAAGGTGATAGGGTCTATCTTTTTTGATCCTGAGGGTCGACTATTGATAAGCCAATTGGTCATTAGGGTCTCTTCAACTTCTTTGGCGTAGCTTTTTTGGGCATTCCGAGTTTGACCTCCTATATAGGGACCTCCGTAAATAGTGTATATTTCCCAAATGGAGCCCTTTTCAGGACCCTTGATTAGGCACAGTTTCGGGCCACTTTCCTGTTGGAGCTGCCTTGCCGGACTTCTCAAATTACGCCTTCGTCGTGGTTTTTGGCCCAATGGCTTCCTATCCCACTGTTGGGGGTGTCTGTCCTGGTATGGTGGTCAGCGACCTCTCATCGAGGATTGATCTCCGCATCTGGATTTGCTATGCGTCTTTGACCTGGATTGGCCATCCTTTTGTTGGCCAGATCTTCCACCCCACGACATTCATCCGTGTTATGTCCATAACTTTGGTGGATGCAGCAATATTTTTGTGGGGGCCACTTGAAGGGGAGTAAGCGCCAGGTGCACTGGTCCCCGCTTCATAATATGTCGATGGGGTCATACCATAGTTATAAAGTCCAGCCGCGGGGCCCGGTGCCACTGGGGCAGTATAAGAGGGGAGCAGACCTTCTTGTGCAGAGGCCACATAACTCATTCCAACATTTGGGTCGGATGGGTAGTTTTTCCGGCGCGGATTTTGTTGGAGAGGAGATCTGTCGTGGCTTTGGACATATCTGGCTCTCGACGCAGGGTTGGCTCCCAATCCTTCTCGATTCCTGTAAAGGATCATGTTCTCATTGGTTATCTCTTCGGTGATCATTTTCACCAACTAGTCGAAGGTGGTTGGGTTCTTATTGTGGACATTCCTCTAGAACGGAAGATTCATGTCTAGCCCCGCCTTTAAAGCGGATAGGGCCTTATCATCGGTTATTCTTTCACAGAATAGTATTTCTTCATTGAAACGGCCCATGTAGATTTGTAGTGGCTCATTTGGAGTTTATCTTACGTTATGGAGGCGTTGGACTGGGGCCAAGGCAGGCTTCTGTGACGAGAAGTAATTAATGAACGTCTTTTTCAACTCTGGCCAGCTAGAAATGCTTCAAGCGACTAGTTTGTTATACCATCGCTTCGCTCCTCCTAATAGGGTAAGGTGAAAAGCTCTACATTTCAAGGTCGGAGTAGCTCCTTGGAGACTCATTTCCGTCTTATACGTGTTTACGTGGTCCAAGGGATCTCCCCTACCTGTGTAAGGGGCAATCTTGGGCACACAAAACTCATGGGGGATAGAGGCATTCCTGATTTCGGCCGAAAATGGGAGGTTCTCGTCATCGTCGTCTATTTCAAACGATCTCGCTGGCTTCGGATATTCTTCCCCAACGTTTGTTTTCGGAGGAAATTGTGGGAGGTACTGAGCTTGCTGTTCGTCCCCATAGCATTGGGGCTGCTGGTGCATGGTTTGTTCAGGTAGGTAGGGCTGGTAGTCAGATTCTTCCCTAGCCTCCGCCTCTCTTGCTCTCCTTTCCCGCCTATTCCTAGGAAGACTTTGAGGCTGTTCTTTTCTTAGTAGATTCTCCTGAGGCCACTTTCTGTTTCCAAGTTTGCCTAGTCTTTCAAATACGCTGGCAGACATCGTTGGTTGGGGCCTCCTGTCAGCTACCGGGGGTTGGTCCCTTTCATGTATGTCCTAGCGTGCGAGGCTTCTCTCCTGACTTGAGGATCATGGAGATGACCGCTGTCAATTTCTTGCTCTTCATCGGGATCGTCTGGGTCAAATTCATAAGGACGGTTCACACCTCGCACTTGCATCATTTGGATATATTCTTGCATCTGGGCATGGCGTTGGGCCAGCTGCCTCATGCTTGCGGCCATGGTTCTCATTTCTCGCTCAAGATTGGTGGGATATCTCCTTCCACGCCTCCTCCGAGGGGTTTCTTTGACTCTTGCTCTCGCCACGGTTTCTCCATCTGTTGCGGGCCTGGTTCTTCTTGGATTTTCATCCTCATTGCTTCCGCTCATTTCCTTTTTTGGTGGGTTGGTTGATCCCTTGTTTAGGGAGACTCCTTTATTCAAGGAGGCTAAGGCTTTTAGTCAGGTTTCTCATAGACGGCGCCAATCTGTTAACCTCAAAAAATGGCTGCCAATGGGAACCCCACGCCTCCTCTTCCTACGTGTATTTATCTTTTTACTTGGAATGCCACGTGTTTGATTCAACCATGTAGATAAGCCTAGGACCGGGTGGATATGTAACAAGTGACAAAGAGAAGTACACTTCGATATAGGTAGGAGCTTGAGGACCTCTAACTAACAATTTTTCAGGTAGTTATAACACTTGAAGGATAACTAGTATAGAAGATTTGATATCTTTTGTGTGAGTAATAAAATTCAACATTCTTTACTTGTGGTCTTGAGTCTGGTATTTATAGATAACTTTTAATCGATTTTCCTCCTTTAGATGCCCGACACGTGGTTGGATCTTGAGAGTTTGTGAGTCACACCCTGGGCGTCGCGTCGTTGGCTTTAATGTGGAAGTCCCATCATGCTATCGCTGGCTTTAAATGGGGAAGTCCCATCATGCCGCTTTTTATGGTTTCGTACAGCGGTAGGTAATAGACTGTCCCATCCGTCCTTTCATACTTAACGTTTTAGAGGTAGGCTTCTTCAACACGTGATTGCAGACAGCCTCCTCCCCGGCTACATGGATGGGACACGTGGAAGGCCAAGTGTCATTTGGGAATGGGCGTAACACAAATAATCTTACCATGAAAGCTTGAACCAATTCAACACAAATTATTTTTTATTTTTTGTAAAAAAAAAATTAAAGTTAAAAGAGTCAAGCGGCTATCCGAACCGGCTGCCTCCATTTCATTCAGTATAAAAGCGACAGCACCAAGGGTTTCATTTCACAATTTCTGCAATCCCCTTTTCCATAGCGAAAAACCCTACACAGCTCAATCGAAAATCGAAGAAAGAACACACTCACAGGACTTCCTCTTGGGTTGATTTATACCCGTAAGTGGAACCATTCTTAATTTCACTTTGAACTCCATTTCATTGATCTGAATCTTTTTTTTTTGCCTTCATTTGGAAACATCCGTCGTTACGCTTCTTTGTCGATCAATGTACAATTGTTATGTTCTCTTTTTTAATTAAAAATTCCGTTAGGAATTGTTATTCCGGTATGAGACATGTCTATTAGTATTTTTAACTTTACTGGAATTACCGCTCATGAAGAAAATAAAAATGCATCAAAGTTTAGTGCATAAAAGGTGTAAGATTTTTTTGTTTAAAATTTCTTTCAGTAACTGCGTGAATCAATGTTAGTTTAATGTGAAGCTAGTTGCGTGGGTGGAATTTTTGGGCAACAAATTGTATACCTTATGCAATGTGCAAGAAAATCCTGTAATTATGATATAGGAACATTTAGAGTATGTTAGTGTGTGCTTGCCTATAAGCACTTATAAACCGGTCAAAGATCATTTTTATCCTTCCTAGGACCAGTGTATGATTTACAAAAATCTTTACGCACACACTTAGAATGTTCGAATTGGGAATGTCTTACCAAGAAAATGGATAAGATTCGCAAATACTTCTAAAAAGGTAAATTGCATGTGGAACTTGGAAGACATATTTTTGGAATATATTTGTCGTGTCCGCTTTCTGATAACAAAATCTTGTTTATTTTGACACGTGTTGAGCCGACGCTGTGTCTTTTGACAAAAAGTTTGGAAGATTATTTGTGACGTTCTTGTACCATTAAGCCAAGTGCCATGTTAGAAGCCCTTTTCAGAGTAACGCAATGTGCATAAAGAATTTATTTAATGGACTAGGAGAGAGTGAAATGAACCATCTAGACAGGTTTTGTTAGCTATGCAATTTTATCATGTACTTGTGATTTTTGCATACAAGGAATCCCATTATGGAATGGCCATAAGTTTTAACGGCTCTCGCATTGAATATCTTCTTATGCCCTTGGATAATTCATATAGAGTATGTTTGGTAAAGTTTTTGTACATTATAAGTAGGGTAGAATGTGTGGATAAAAAGTGGATAAAAGTTGTGGGTCCTGCGAAATGTGAGGTTAAAAATGATGTTTGACCAGCTTGTAACACTAACAAACATGCTCTATTCTTTCCATTTACAGCTGTTGGTTTCACATCGGAGACTTCCAACTTTAATAAGATGCAATTTCCCATTAATGCTTATATGAAAAATGATTCAAATCTTGGACTTGTAAGAGAAATTTGTTAATGTCATATTAAATTAGACAATACAGGAAGTTTTCATTTTTTCGTCCTATAAAATGTATACTTTTTCTATTAATAATAAATTTACTTGTGCGTCCTTGCACTTTTAGGGCTTTGCCTCTAAAAATGAAATTATTCCTTCATGCAGTGGAATTAGTGGGTATATTTCGTCAAAATACGCCTACATGTAAGGGATTTGATGAGTAGTGTCATTCTCATATTATAACTATATAACAAGTATTACATGAAAACAAGTATCCTGAGCTTTATATTTCACTTACTATACCATTTTTGCCTGCAGTGAATGTAAAATTCTATAAGCTTCCTTATGGTGAACTTAGCAATGCTTTAATAAGTTTTTTGGTCGTTTGCTTATTAATTCCTAGCGCTCGGACTTCTTTGCAGAAATTATTAGCATTCTGTCGGTTCAATTTCTAAACATGTCAGTTCAATTGACGCCTTTGAAGAGATCATACGATCGAAATCCTAGAGAGTTAAATGGTAGAGGGAAATGGCAAAAATCAGCAGCTTTTGGTTCAGATAATTCTGCATTGAGAGGATCTCCTGCCAGCAATGTTATACGTTTACTCTGTCCAGCTTCCAAAATTGGTGCTGTAATTGGAAAAGGTGGCAGCATTATATCTCAGATACGTCAGGAAACAGGAGTGAAGGTTCAGATTGAAGAAACTTTTCCTGGATGCGACGAAAGAGTCATTGTTATTGTTGGGTCAGATAAGCAAAATGAAGTTGGCAGCGGACACAGTAAGGCAGATGGTGAGGAGACTAACTCCACCGGAAAGGGTGATGACACAGATGAGCATGGAGAAAATGATGAAGATAAGCAGTCTGTTCCAGTTGAGGATCAATCAGAAAATGTAGTATCATCTGTTCACAAAGCTCTACTACTTGTGTTTGAAAGGATCATTGATGGAGAATCAGAGATTGAGGGAGGGGATGAAGGGGGTAATAAGGTTCCCTCATCTGTTGTGAGGTTACTTGTGTTCTCCAGCCAGGTTGGCTGCCTGTTAGGGAAAGCTGGCAGTGTTATTAAACAAATGTCTTCTGAAAGTGGAGCACAAATTCGAATCCTTCCGCGGGACAAACTGCCTTCTTGTGCATCTTCTTCAGATGAGCTGGTTCAGGTATCTGGTCATATATTTTTATTTTTCATTTTAGCATGTATGTCTCAAATATGAACACTATAGCTAATGAGGTTATCTGCACTTCAGGTTTGCTTTCTCTGTGCCATTTGCAGTCCTTGTTATCAAGATTGTCAAAAGTTGCTTGAAACTAAATTTGTGCACACGTTAATTTCATAAAACCTTTTTTATTTTTTCTTTATAATTGGTTTTAATCTTCAGTTGTGTAATTTGTTACGGAATTATAATGTTACAGCTAGGTGCAGACAGAGACCTTCAAACACTGGAGGGCAGATGATTGTTGATGTTAAAAAGGATTTATTAAATAATAGGAGCACAATGATTTATCTTTTGTACTTTATGCTTTGTTTACTTTTGATATGTCAGATGTTTACTTCGTATAAGTTGGTGGGCTGAGTGTAATTTAAAAAATATGGTTCGTTGCACCACAGCCAAACACATACCTGTGTGGTCATGGTGTTTGTGTTAGTTTGACAATTAGCACCTATTTATTTGTGTACCTCATAGAATTCGGGACTCAGATATTCAACTCTAGGACATAGCATTGTTGTTGTTTTCTTGATTTGTTTGCTTTACATCCAAGACACTTACTTTTGGCATAAGAAGTATATTTTAATTTTCTCAAACAATTTTATTGCAGATTTCTGGAGGACTTGATGCTGTTAGGAAAGCTCTTCAATCAGTTTCCCAACAACTACTTGAGCATCATGTTCGCGACCAGGACTCTCTCTCTTCAAATCCCAGTGGGCCCTCATCTTCTTCCTTTGGTCCTTCTACTAGACAGGATACATTTCAATATTCAAAACGTTCTCTCCATGGACACGGGGCACCACATTCTTCTGGATTTCGTGGTGATGAAGCCGGTTTTCCTGGCAGGATGAATCCTTCTCCAGATGTGCTTAGCTTCCGGTTATTGTGTCCGGATGAGAAGGTTGGTGGGGTAATTGGAAAGGGAGGAACTATAGTCAAGGCACTCCAACATGAAACTGGCTGTGAGATCAAAGTCCTGGATGGTTTAGCTGATTCAGAGGATCGCATAATTGTCATATCTGGCCCAGCTGTATGGTTTTGAGTCTGCTAAAGTTTCGTACTTTTTGTTTTCTCTTTTCCACTTTTTGTTATTGATGCAAGGCAGCAATAGTAAAATTTTAGTTTCAATAATACAGCACCCAGATGAAAGAATATCTGCCCCCCAAGATGCAGTACTTCGTGTACAATCAAGAATATTTAGAGCCGCACCAGAAAGCAACGAGGAGACGTTGATGGCAAAACTCCTTGTCTCCTCTAATCAAATTGGATGTCTCCTTGGCAAGGGTGGTGCTATTATTGCTGAAATGAGGAAATCAACTGGAGCTTATATCCGTATTCTGGGGAAAGATAAAATCCCAAAGTGTGCTTCAGAAAATGAAGAAGTAGTTCAGGTGTGGTTGGATGCAGGAAGTAGTGTTTTTTCATATGGTTTTTTGCAGAGCCTATTTTATTCCTGTTGTTTCTTACCGTTTTATCTAAAGCTATACCTCTATGCCCCCTTTCTTATGGTGTTTAAGATAACAGTAAACATAGCACTGGACTCATCTTTGATCTTTTCTTCTTGCTTGGTTTATGGCATGTGTAGATAAATGGAGAGTTCGAAAGAGTTGAAGAGGCTCTTTTGCAGATAACTGCAAGATTGCGAGATCATTTTCTTCGTGATGCATTTCCTTCCATGCATCACCCTCCTAATCCAGGCTTTCTGGACCAAATACCTCAGTTTCCTTCATACATGGGAAGGAGGGAGCTTTCACCTTCAGGAATGTTCTCTTTAGGTCCATCTTTTCACAAGTTTGATGCTCCTGGTGGCCTGCCACCGCGTGGTGGCTTCCATCCACATAATGATCGCCCTCCTTTTGCGCATGATTTTCATAGACCAGGCATGCCTCCTCACGTTTCTGAAAGAATGCCATCCGCAGCACCATGGGGACCTAGGGTATCTACCTGTTATTTCATACTGTATTGCTAAGTCTCACATACGTTACACCATAGTGATTTGCATAAGCATATGTAGACTTTTCTTCCTAGTTCTTTTATCAAATAATGCCTGGTTCCCTTTCATTATGATTGTTTGAAATATATTTTAACCCTTTAATTTTTAGGAGCATTTCAGCATAACCAACAAGTATCAAATGCTAATGGTCATTAGTGAGAAAGATAGCAGTAGTTCATGTTTTACTAACTGTTGCACAGGGGGTTATTGAAGACACTGGCCCAATAGGCTTCCCGGACTATCCAGGAGCTCCTCAGAGAAGACTTGGTGGATTTGGAGGGTTTGTCCATTCTAGAAATTTTATAAACTATTATTAGTTTTAGTTTTAATGGTTTTTGAATCATATATTTATTTCACCAATGTAGAGGAAATCATCCAGCTATTATCACCAGCACAACTGTGGAAGTTGTCGTCCCTCGCTCTGTTGTTCCTGCAATCTATGGAGAGGATGGTGAATGTCTTAGACAAATACGCGAGGTATACTTTTCTGAAACATACTTGGATGATCAGACTTTTCTCTTTTGCTGGAAAATGGCCTTTTTCTTTCAAAAAAATTTCTATATATTGTACCTTAGATAAAAGAGGGAAATATGATTTCCGTGGGCTTTTTATTTTATTATGGGTAGTAATGTTGGGATGACAACTAACTTTATCCTATCACTTCTGGGATTTAGGAAGTATTTTAGTTACTCCCTTGTATAATGTTCCACTGCCCATATTTTTAAACTTTGTGGCCCCTTCTTGGTTAGAGGTGCCTAGATGTAATTACAGCCAGTTCCATAGATAAAGGCTTCTTAGTTTATCTGCACTATTTGGTTGTCTTTGGCGCACCTTGTTAGACTGGGTAAGGAATTTAGTAAAAAAATTATAATAGACACTACTAGGTAGATGGTATTATGGTGGATTAAGATGAATAATATTATTTGATTTTTTATTTAATAATGTCATTTACTATATTTTTTTTATCTGGTCTAAACCCATCTCCATGCTCTGCATTATGCTATATGGTGATTAGTGCAAATGACATTTTTTTGAATAAAAAAATCATAGAATATAATCTACCACAATACCATCTACTTAACACTATCCATTATAATTTTATATTAAATTTCTTATAAGGTCTAATCGGGTGCACTAAACACAACCTTTGAGTAGATTCAAGTCTACTTAGCTGTTAGCATGTCTTGAACACGGACACCTTTTTGGTGGTATCTTGGTGGATGTAAACTTTCACAGGAAAAGATGCTTGTAATGCTTCAAAATGCAGTGGCACTCTTTAGCTTTGCCAAGGGAACTATATGAATTCAGTCTTATTTCAGTTCTGAGGATGTTTGTAGTTTTAGAAAAAGCTCAAATAATGGAAAAATAACTAAATTGTGCTAAGTTCCCAGTTCTGGGATTCTAGTTTTTGTGAACGGCCTAAATTGCACCTCTTGTGTTATTTTCTTTTTGACCTTTTAGTTTTTAATACAGTATGGATATATTTTCACATACATCTTTGTTTTAAAATTGTATATTTAAATGGGTGAATTGAATTGTCTTAAGTTCAAAGCAGTTAAATTTTTCTGTAATTATTCTGTTTCAGATTTCTGATGCAAAAATTACCATCACCGACACCAAACCCGGAGCGACAGAAACAGTCATCATAATATCTGGGACGCCTGAGCAGACCAGTGCAGCACAGAGTCTCATTCAAGCATTTGTAATAAGCGAGACTGAAGCATCTTGATATTTGATAATGAGGTATATCCCAGGTTTTTACTGACCCCGAATTAGAAATTTACTGTCTTCGCAGAGTTGGTTTCTGGCAGGCATTTACTAGAGCATGTTTGGCTAAGGTTAAAAAGGAAGTAAAGCTACTTTTAAGCAACTTTTAGCTTCCAAACATGTTTAAGAGGTGCTAAATTTTTCTCAACTCTTTAGAAAAATAATTTACTAATTTTGAAAGTAACTTTTACTTTGTTGTCAAAATAAGTACCTTATTTTAGACTTTAACCAATCTGAAAAAATTATTTATTTTTACACTTACCTATGTGTGAACGTTTTAAGCTTAGGCAAACATGCTAATACGCCCTCTTGTATGAGTTGCATGATTTCTTACTAATTTTGAGGCAAGATTTTAATTTGTCTTGTTGATATTTGCTAATGCAGGTGAAGCTTACTGTGATTGAAAAATGCAGACATTCCTAATTTATCGTGTGGTGAGTAACAGCTTAGCATATGTGAAGTTTTACTAGGAAAAGGCTTTACATTGTTATTTATCTGACATTATGGTGCCCGGTATCAGTACAAGGTAGTTGCCCGATCAAATTGTACTTTGGACTGCAGAACCCTTTTAGCGTATGATTATAGATGGATTAAGAATTTTGTGAGGATGGGAAAGAAAAGGTTAATTTTACATGTCTTCCCCTTGTTGCATGGTCTAGTATATCTATAATTCTATATTTTCTATGAAACAAACGAGCTCTCAATGGCCTGTTTAGTTTTGTTTCTATGTTGGGATTTTGGAAGACGATGGAGATAATTTTTGGAGCATTTTCATTTATGTTTTCTGTCTTCCATTTTCCAACATATGAAGCCACAAATTGAAAAACAGAGATTTTGTTTCTTTATGTGTTTCTTGAGAACTTTTTTGGTAATACAAAAATTGAAAAGTGTGGCTGAAAACAGAACATATAATTGATATTTTCTGTAGAAAGAAAAAAAAGTTGTAGATGCTGTATCAAACAAATCCAGCTTTCATTATATGGATCCATGTGTCATAAAATACAAAAGACACTTAAACCAAAAAAATTTCCAAATTTTTTTCTGAACAGCCCCTAATGTGCACTTAATTTACATCATTTTGATAATCAAATTATTAGAGAAATGGAAAATAATAGGTAAATAAACAAATAAATGAATTGAAATTAGATCCTCAAATAATTTTCTCTGGACAAATTGTTGTAAGAGATCCAAAGGAAAAGCCCCCACCCCATCCCCACCCCACCCCCACCCCCCCCCCCCACCCCACCCCACTGGCAAAGCGCCATGCATGTTTCTTAGAATTAGCTATACTGCAAAACTGAACTTGAAATGCTTATCAAAATTAGTTGTCCTGTTATAATTTTGTTGACTGGTGGTGGTACTTTAAATTTGGAAGATTCGTTCTCCAAACAAATTATAGTACAAGTTGAGTTATTTCTGTTTCATTTTCCCCCTATTTCATTATTCCTTTTTAGTGACTTCATTGTATGACCTAGTGCATTTATGATCACTAAGATACTCCATGTTCGAGCTCGTGCATGTCCTGTATGCGACATTATGTCTGACGAAACACCAAGTGTTATAGGAGGATGAAATACTGTCCAAATAATAGGCAAATTTTGGCTTATATCAAGGTCATAATGGATTGGGAATATCTAGTGCTTTGGGTTGAAGGAGAGTAAATTTCAGGAGAAGTACCGTAACTATACCTAGAAGGGAACAATGATTTGAACATTAACTTGGGAAAATCGGCTGTTTTGGTTGGTGTTTTGATTTGGAACGAAGTAGCCTAAGATAATGTAATTTTTTGAATGGAAACAGCTATATTCTTCTTCAACCCCACAAGGAAAAGGCGAATTCTCATAGTTAAAAACAACTTTACTAAACACACAATATCAATTCCTCGTAAACAACTTTACTGAATTAAGGACTACATTAAGACCTATAGGTTGAAAGATTCTAATTCTAATAGGATAAGTTACAACTTGCTTGTATAGGGAATATGGTAACTAGACGACTTTTGCAAATTGCAACCGAGGAGGTGTCAACTTTACTAAACACACAATATCAATTCCTCGTGATCAACAACTTTACTGAATTAAGGACTACATTAAGACCTATAGGTTGAAAGATTCTAATTCTAATACGATAAGTTACAACTTACTTGTATAGGGAATATGGTAATTAGATGTCTTTTGCAAATTGCAACCGAGGAGATGTTTCATAATTCCACAAGTACATAACTGAAAGAATTCCATACCTTTCGGACACATTGAGGAAGCTGAACCAGATCGGATTAGATATGATCATTCACAATTTTGGCCAAATAACATTGGGTTTGAGAACACTGTACTTATGTCCAATCTTGGCCTGAAATACTGGATGACAATGTCTCTTCAGCCTCAAACTCACCATTCTCCTTTCAGGTCTTCTTCCACTAGTAAGTAAAGCTGCCCTCTCCCCAAACTACCTATATGATCTCTTTGTAGTCCCTAATTGAGTGCTTGTTTGGTGAAGCTTTTTGTAGATTATAAGAAGTGGGTTCTACGGAATGTATGAATAAAAAGTGAATAAAATATGTGGTCCTGTGTAAATAAAAATAATGTTTGACCAGCTTAGAAGTGCTTATAAGCGCTGACAAACATGTTGTGGGTAGCACGAGTCTTCTTGCTTTCGTTCCATGGTTACAAGTTGCACTCGACGAATCAGCGTATTTATTTGCAACTAATAAGAAAAACCAAATAAATGATTGTAGACTATATACGCCTTTTTTTGGGCTGCATTCATGCACATTTGAAGTGACATAAGACTAAATCGCTTAAACTCAATGTTGAAAATCTAGAGGAATTTCAATCTTAGTTATACGAAATAATACACATTTGTGTCTAGAAGTAGTAGAATTATGATGTCCTTTATTCTTGCTCCTTTTAGAATTCTAGACTAGATAAGCTCTTTTGAGCATGATGTCTAGATCAAGTAGGAATGGTTTATGTCTTGAACCTAGTGACGCTGAAATACAATAATTGAACATCCCCCCCCTCTCTCAAGCCGCTCCCCATGCTCACCTGCACTTACACCGTGCATGCACACGAACACGGGAATAGAGATTAGTTGGTAGAAGATTAGAATCTGAGTGGGAGTGTCATTGAGGTTTTAGGAACACTGGTTTTGATGCTCCAGCCCCTTTTTTCTTGTGTCAATAATGCATTTGCATTTCACTTCATTACACCAATGTATCTCTAATTCACGACACTAAATTGTAATGATTTTATTCCTCAAGTTGAATTAAAGTTGAACTTTTGATAGTCCTTCTGTAAACTATAATATGAACGTTCAGCCAGCCTCAACTAATCAAGGTTACTTCCCCGTGTTGCGTGGTAATATTTAAGCCATTGAAAGTAGTTTACTTGGCGGTGTCAATTCTTTATTTCTAGCAGCTGAAAGAGATGAATTGATGATTTCCTTGATGCAATAGGTTTGTTAGACTTAAATGATTTATAATTTTGTTTGGAGTCTTGTAACGGGGGTAGTACTCTCAAATTTATACCTTTGCAAATTTTATTCTGGAGGTAAGGTTAGAATGTTCCCCTTTGGTAGTTGGTACAATTCTTTTTTTTAAAGGACGAGGTAGGGGGCAAATGCCGACCCTCATCTAAGTACAGGTGATTTTTGTTAAGAATAAAAAATAAAATATGAAGACGATTCTTCATCCTCACACAAGAAGCAGCATGAAATCCTCGTTGAAGGAGTTTTTCGCAAGAATAATTTTGATGGAGATGTTGATCTTTCTGGATTGGCTGGAGTTGTGTGAAGTAAGCTCTCTGGAGATTCAATCTTGTGTGTTCTAGTTGCAATGTATTATCTGTTATCTGCATATTTTGTGATTTTCTGCAATGTTCATGATGTAATTCAATTACATTATTATCATTTGGGCAGGCATTTTAAGGTTTGGATACGTGTATAACATGGTTAAGTAGCGTCTTGCACAATCAATCAATTTAATACATTGATTCTTCTATTTGTGATGAGTCGTGTCATAGACTTTTAGTTAGTCATACCTTAGAAAGGAGAATACATTGGTCGAGTATAGCATATGTATTTATACTTAGCACATGGATATTGGTACTGAAACTTATGTCAGCATATGTATTGATATTTGTGCATAGGTGTTGGTATCGATTTTTCAACCATACTTTTATCGTTGTGTGTCTTCTCTTTTCCATCACTCTTTCTATATCCTATTCGTGTTGGCATCGAGTGGTATCAAAATTTCACTCTTTCCTTTACTATTATGTTGTAAAAAGGTTCAATTTTCTGTGTCCAAAAAACCAGTGTTACTCTCTAGTTGTTCTGTTGTCCAAAAAATTAAGTGGTTATTTTATTTTAATTAAACTACGTTAGGTGACATGTTTTATTAATAAAATAAAATAGTACCCACACCAAAAATGTGAAAAAGAATAAAAGATTTGTTCGGTGGAGTACAATGTTAAAATATAAATGTTGAAATTTAAATCTCATGTGGTCTTATATCAGTGTACGTTGTCATATGCCTCGTGAGATATTTGGTCTGGCCATCATCAGATTTGTTCGAAGTCATTGCTAAGATGTTGATTGTACTGATGCATGATCAAATCCCACCGGAAAATTCCCTAAATCATCAATTTCTCTATGAACATAGCCTAAGGCATATCCAGCATAATCAAATCAATGTCTGACTCGACATTGGACTTGTAGCTCGCAACTGCTGCCCGTAAAGCTTATCTGGATGTTGAATGGGGATTTGCCTAATTAATGGTATGAGTTCAAACTTCCGTGCATTCACGGTGTTCTGAAAATTTTCTCCAGCCTTCTTGGCCCTTGATTTGATTGCCTTGGTTTACCGAACTTGACTCTTTCACTCCTTTTTCAGAATTTTTGGTCGATCCTCTAATAATACTTGTTACTAACGGCGTAATGAAGTTAGGAGTTGATTTGAAGTCTCTCTTTTAGAAGCCCTTCTTTGACTTGGTTACGCTTCCCAATTAGCAAATGAGCCGAATACATTTGCGTCTTTTAAGTCCTGCCCTTTATCAATGGGCTGCTCCATTAGCTTGCTCATATTATCCTCTATTAATAATTTTACTACATATTTGATTTTATATTAAAATTTTATAATTATTTTTTAACATTTTAAATTTCAATTTCAGATATGCTAGTTGTAACAATTGTAATACACATTTTTTGTAATAAATATAATAATGGTAACATATGCAACAAGTATTAAAAAAGTAAAAATAATATTTTTTATTCTAAAATGTAATATAGTATTTTTTAAATTATTTTATTCTTTATAGTATATGATGATATTATCTCTATTATTAACCATGTCACCGAGGAAAAAATCTTTGGGCCCCTTGGTGTAAATAAAAAGGGATATCTAGACAAATACCCTATTTTTGTGGGATTTTTTCATAAATAAATCACTTTTTAAAAATAATTCTAATTTTATTAACTTAATAAATTTATTCTAAAAATACTACATTCTTAAAATTATATTAATTAATAAAATAAATTAAAATCAAGTCTGTACCACAAAATATATATTTCCACTTGAATTCACTTAAATTTGTATTTGAGTTTTTGATTATTTGTACAATAAGTCCTTCATCTTTATAAAATTTTCACTTTAGTCCCTATACTTCTTCTTTCATTTCAATTTTGCCCTCTTTCATTTGCAACCTAAGTCCTTCAACTTTTAAATTTTTGCAACTTGAACCCATATTTATACTTTTATATCAATTTAGTTCTTTATAGTATCACTATTTGATACATATGTTACAAATGATATTGTGTATCAATGTTTGATACAAATGTTACAAATGATATTTTGTAACAATCGTATTACAAATTGAAATATAAAATATCAATGATACAAAATATTAATTCATGTAACATGTATTGTGTAAAATAACATAATATAATCAGAATAAATTCAAATGATACAAAATATTATTTGTAACATTTGTATCAAACAATGATACAGAATATGATTTGTAATATTTGTAACATTGCGATACTAAATCGTAAATTGTTATACAACCGCAAAATCAACTCTAAACTTCAATAAGATCGTTATAGTATGATATAGATATGTAACACAATATTAAATTTAACAAATAAAACTATTGATTTCATCATTTGTAACATACGTAACATCAGTGATACAGAATACCAATTCATGTAACATGTGATGTGTAAAATAATATAATATGTAACATATTCAGTGATACAAAATATTATTTGTAACATCTGTATCAAATAGTGATACAAATGATTAAATTGATATAAAAGTTTAAATATGGGGATCAACTTGTACAAATTTAAAAGTTGAAGGACTTGAGTTGCAAATAAAAAATGACGAAATTGAAATGAAAGAGAAAGTATAGGGACTAAAATCAAAATTTTATAAAGATGAAGGACTTATTGTGCAAATAATCAAGGACTCAAAAGCAAATTTGAGTGAATTCACGTGGAAATAGTCTTCTGATTTTAATTCATTATTTTATTAATTAATATAATATTAATTATGTAGTATTTTTGGAATAAATAAACTAAGTTGTTAGATTTAGAATTATTTTAATATTGGTAAGTAGTGGGTGTAATATCCACTATTTTTGTCCAAGAAACATATCTCCTTTTGACAATTTTTTGAAAATCAATATTTTATAACTTACCTCCAATATATATATATTGTATTACTTGTAGAGTAATATATGCTTTACTGTGTTAATCGATTATAAATTCAAACACCATTTCGTCTTGCACCGTTTTTCACCATTGTTGCCACCTTCTGCTGCAACCAATTGGGTCTGATTTTTTTGATGTATTATTTTACTTTGTCCGAGCGGCTTGCTATCTTCATTTACAATCCAATATTGCTTAGTAATACAGTGTTACATTCAAGTAACATATCGTTTTATCACCGCTATTAATGACTACTTAGTCTTATCATGATATTTATTGATGACTACTTATCATTATCATGATATTTAGATAAATTTTATTTGTTTGTATTTAAATCAATTTGTAACTCTCTTTGGAATCCTATAAATATGAGTTTATAGTTATAATAAAATTATACAATTAATTTTTTATCTCTTATATTTTGCTCTTTTTTTTTTTTTTTTTTTTTTTAATTTTATAACATGTTATCAGCACAATATTCTATCCAATAAATTAGCAATTATGTCTTATTTTTTTTAATCATAAAGCACAAGCAACATATTAGTGGCACAAATACCACTTTCCCAATCAAGAGGTATGCCCGTCTCTCTTCAACTTATGGAAAAGAATAAATTTTAACCATGCGCATTGTTTGAGCCATTAATATATTCTGCATGATTGTGAAAACAATAATACATAAAGCTTCAGATGAAGAAATATGAAAAAGTTGACTTTGTTGTGAATTGCGGTCAGTCACCTCACCCATCTGCTGCTTTATCAATTATTCAATTATTTGTCTTGTATATTGTAGTTTTTATCGTTCAATCAACTATTATGTTATTTTCTATCTATTCTTCATACGTAGTTATGAATACAAGTTAGCATAAAATTATTGTGAGAATCCTTCAATTCTTGAATAGGATTTGTTTATTTGTTTTAATTGTGCTTTTCGTAAATAAACACAATTCTACAATTCTATCAATATTTCAGAAGAATATTGTGTTGTATTTCATAATCTAACATATAAATATTGTAGACGAATATTTTATTGTTAATTCGAAATAAATACAACTTTATATTATATTAATATTTCAGTAGAATATTACTTACTTACGAAGAGTATAATTTATAAAATTTAATATTAAGATATTGTTCTTGAAGAGCAAATCTTTATAAAAATTAATATTTTAAAATAATTTATTGTCACTCCAGAAGAAGCACAACATTATATTAATATTCTAATTTCTGATAGAATATCACTTGTTCGTGAAGAGTATAGTTGTATAAGATATAATATTTATTTTGTTTTTACTCGTAACAAATAAATTCTTATATAATTTAACATTTCAAAATAATAATATGTTGTTGCTATCAAAGCAACACAACATTAAATTAATATTTTAGGAGAATATTACTTGCTTATGAAGAGAGTGACGTTATAATTTAATATTTCAGAAGAATATTGAGTAGTAGTCTAAATAATATTTTATTGTGATCTAGAAGAAACACATGTCTTGAATAATACCATATCACATAATTAAATAAAAAAAATCGTGATATAAATAAGTAATTAATGAACTAATGCTTATCTCTGAAGGAAAACATACAAATCATGTCATGTAGACATTGATTAATGCGAATTATATAATTATACAATGTCTAATAGAAAGTTAATTAAATTTTCTTTTTCATTGTGTAGTTATTCAAATGACGAATATCACAAAACTTGAGTTTGTTGCACTTGATCCATCTGAAAAAAACTACTTGTCATGGATCTTCGATGTAGAGATTCATCATATATCAAAGGGTCTAGGAGAGAAAATATAAGAAGAAAATGCAGCATCTTTATAGGATAGTACAAAAACACTCATTTTCTTTCATCACCATCTCCACAATAGATTAAAAATTGAGTACATTACCGTAAAAGATCCACATGTTTTTTGGAAAAACTTGATCGAAAGATTTGACCACCAAAGGACTATAGTCATCCCCAAAGCCCACTATGAATTGATACACCTTCGCTTGCAAGACTTTAAAACTGTTAAGGAGTACAATTCTGAAGTTAAAACATAACATTTAGATACTGTGCTATGGTTTTATGTTAAGACATAATATTTGTGCTCACCTAAATATTTACTTGATAATAATGTGTTTCTGATACTGTTATATTTGCTATCTTTAATCATACGATACTGTTATCTATGAAATTGTTATTATGATAGTGATTCAAATGTGCTTCTGATATTGTTTTTATGATACTGTTTTCTATGATACTGCTCTATTATGATAATTTTATTATGATATTGTTTTTCTATTGGATTGTAATTTTCTATTTTGAGTGTGTTTAATACTGTCTTTGTTAACAAAGATACTGATATTAATGTACTTGTTATATTAATATAATAATGTACTTCTGATACTAAAATATTAAGATATATTTATCTATGATATTGTTATATCAAGATGCGGAAATACTATTCTTAATAAAATACTATTTGTTATACTGTTTTATTAAAATATTATTTTCTATGATACACTATCAGAAAATACACATAAATGTGTGATAGTAACATCCCAAAACACATAAAAATGTTGATGTATGCGAAATAAATATTGTTTTCTTTTATTCGACAAAAAATAATTACAAAACAATCAGTGTTCCTATATATATATATATATATATATATATATATATATATATATATATATATATATATATATATATAACTCAACAAAAACAACATAATTCAAGAAAAATAAGAAAAATCATTCATAAAAAACCTGAATCCATCTACAAAATAACATTCAAGAAGCAATTGTTTCTAAAATTTTACAATTTAGGAACTTCCTAAACTTGTCAGAATCACCATTATTATTTGATAACAATAAAGTTTAAAATTTTATCCTTTACATGATTGGAAAGAAGATTAATAGAAAATAATTGTGAATCCACTATTATCACTCACGAAAACTATGAGAAATGTTTGGGTGGCTGGTGACGAGTCGTTAAATATCGGCGACGAGGTGCAATAGTTTGCGGGAGGCGCATGAGAAGATGGTGGCCACATATGTTGCTATGTTGAAGTTTAAATCAGGTTTAATTCCAATTAATTTAAGGTCAAATGAGTAATTATGGAATCAATTGAAATATGGCCGAAATAGTATGACTTAATGACAATTTTGAAAAGAGTTTTGACATAATTTGGAAGAAGTCACTTACGGCTAACTTATAGACAAATTTCCCATTTTTTAAGGAAAAATTCAAGGTCAGTCATTGATCATGCGCTCATGGGCTCAAAAATCATATGTCCCAAGCTTAATTTAATTAAAATCATATTTTAGCACTAAAAGACCAGCATATCCCTGTAATGGTAAAAATTGCTAATTAAAATACGATATTATTTTCTATGATGTTGTTTTATTAAGATACTGTTTTCTATGATATTGTTTTATGAAAAATATTTGATACTGTTTTATGTTTAATATTGTACACTAATTTTTGTTACATTATAATATGTTTGGCCAGGTTTATTAACTCTTTTTTTTTATCAAACTTATTTTTCACCACATATTTCATGGGATCTACAGATTTTATCTATTTTCTAACCAAACATTTCACCAACTTTATTCAAAATCTCCAAAAAAAAAAAAAACTTACTTTTAAACTCCACCAAATAAACACACATTCAAAATTAAATATTTTATGGTTGAAGTAATTACACTGTTTTAAAATGTTCCATTAGTAGTACAAGAGCATTATTACTATTTTTATTCAAAATGTTTGATTGCGTTTATAGTTTGTATATATGATACCGTTTTTTTAAGATTCTCTCATGTATTATACTCATATATTAAGATATTTTTATCTATAATACCGTTTTATTATGATAAACAATGTTTTATTAATATATTGTACTATGATTTTTTATTAAAGAATAACATCTGTGCTCACCTAAGCACGTGCTTGATATTAATGTGCTTTTGATACTGTTATATTTGATATCTTTAGCCATACGATACTATTAACTATGATACTGTTATTATGATATTGATACAAATGTGCTTCTTACATTATTTTATTAAGATAATTTTATTGTGATATTGTTGGGTTGGAATTTTCTATTTTGAGTGTTTTTTATATTGTCATTGTTTACAAAGATATTGATACTAATGTGCTTGTTATATTCATATAATAATGTGCTTCTAATATTGAGATATTAAGATACTTTTATCTGTGATATTGTTATATTAAGATGCTGAAATACTATTCTTACTAATATATTGCTTGTAATACTATATTGCGAGATACTGTTCTTAATAAGATGCTATTTGTGATACTTTTTTATGATACTATTTTATTAAAGTACTGTTTTCTACACATGAATGTATGACCGTAATATTTTGAAACACATAAAAATGTTGATGTATGTGAAACAAATGTTATTTTCTTTTATTCGACCACAAAATGATTACAAAACAATTGTGTTCCTACATATCCAAAAAAAAAAAAAAAAAATATCAAACAAAAACAACCTAATTAAAAAAAAAAAAAAGAGAAAATATTCATATAAATTGAATCCACATACTAAATAACATTCAAGAAGCAATTGTTTCCAAATTTTTACAATCTAGGAATTGCCCAATACTTCTCAGAATCACCGTTATTATCTGATGTAAAAATATAAAATTTTATCTTTTACATGATTGGAAAGAAGAAGAACATAAAATATCTGTGAATTCACTATTATGATTCATGAAAACAGTGAGAAATGTTTAGGTGGCTAGTGACGAGTCATGAAACATCGAGGACAAAGTGCAATAGCTGGTGGAAGGAGCGGTAGAAGTTGGTGGCCACGTGCATTGCTGGATTAAAGTTTAAATTAGATTTATATCTAATCAATATGAGTCACATGATAATTATGGAATCCATTAAAATATAACTGCAATAGTATGACTTAATAGCAATTTTGAAAAGTGTTTGGACCTAATTTGGAACAAGTCATCTATGGTTGACTTATAGGCAATTCTTTTTTTTTTTTTTTTTTTTTTTTTTTTTTTGGTTATTTGAAAACATTGGCTCAAGCAGCTCAAGTTCACATCCAATTTAAAAAACTATTCGATAAAAAACTCTCTCAATTACCCAATTACCCTTAAAACTCTGAACTCCTATTTTGAAGACTGAAGCAATGACAATCCATGATGATGCAATAAAAAATTCCAATCCTATTAAGCTATTGTACTTAGAAGGCTTTTACCAATGTAACCCACTCAATTACAACTCACCCTCAAAACTCCAAACCCTATCTCTTGGAAGGTGAGGCAACGACAATCTCATAGAATTGATGCAATAAAAAATTTCAAGGAATTATTTATAGTTTTTTGAAAATATTATTTTGATAAAAGTTGTTTCCGATTTTTAAAAAATATTATTTTGGTAAGTTGGATTGAAATTTGAAATAATAATTATAATTATTTTTATATATTGTCAAAAACTTGAATTATTATTGAATTGGCTGTTATTGTTGATATTAATTATTGAATTATATTTGGAATGTTGTAGATTGACTTTTGCCTCCAAAATTGTAAGACGGGTAGTGTTTAAGTGATTATTTAGAATATTTTTGGCCGTATTATTTGATTATAATATAAATATTTTGATTATTAAAATTTTGTTTGTCATTTTATTGTTGAGTTTTGAATTTATTGATTTAGTTTTAGAATTCTTATAAAGAACAAAATTTTAAATACACAATGCAATTTGATGATCCAACTTTTAAAGTTGGACTACCCTGTATGCAAAGGCTGATGATAACTTAGAAAGATCAGAGGAAATTGTGTAAAAGAAAAAGTTATATATGTGTCAACGGAAATACGTTTTCCACCGAAAAACCAATTACTTGACAATAAAGATATTCCAATTAGTTTATTATCTAATGTACAAGTACACTATTAATCTGAATCTTTACACTTAATCATCTCGATGTTTTCCTTCAAAATACGACTATAATTATTGTATATAAGAAATTCTTTGCAGAAAGAGCAGCACTTGTTCTAGCTAAAGGAAACAATGAAGATAAAGATTCCACGGCAATCTCTTGGTACATATGTTGCAGAACGTAACGTATGTGATATCATCTTTGTTTCCAACAATGGTATTTTTTTGGGAATTATTGCAGTGCCAAGGCTTATGTACATACACGCAGATTCCACGGGATGCATCAATGCAACTTTATTAGGAGAGAAAACGGAAATGTTCTTACAGTGTTCAGCTAACTTATTAATGCAAATTACAATCTAAGTTGTTTATATTCATAGTATTGTGTCTTTATTTATACTCACACTAAGTATATTAATAATGTTATACAACATGAGAATAGGAATATTCCACAAACTATCCGCATTTCAATTGTCGAAGAAAAAGTTATAAAACTTAAATTACTTAAATTAAAAATAATTTTAATCTTAATTAAATGAACAGTGAACATAACGTAGTCAGAAATGGCGCGTTGGCGTGTTGTATTGAGAAACAGTTCTGACACGTACTTGCAAATTAAAGCGGTGTTCGTTTACCTAATTTGTGTATAGCAGAATTTAGAGAATTAAATATGAACGCAAGATGTAACGTGGTAAACTCCGAAGGCAAACATCCACGGGCCCCCATGTCATGGGTAAAAATAATCCACTAATAATATTGATTAAAAAGATAATAGTATCGGGTTTTTATAATTTCGCAAATTAACAAAATAACAATAAAAAGAATATAGATCAACTCCCTTTGATACTTCTTCTTTTGACTTGTTGATGAAGTGGAATCAAACCCATGGATTTTAACTTTATCGCTACTTCCCTATTGTACTTGACCACAACCACCACTTGAATTAAGAACCCCCCGTTTTTAACTCCACGTCAAGTAGATTAATCAAGATATGTAATTTTTCGTTGAGCATCAATTCGTTTTTTATTCTTCAATGAATTTGAAGAAAACTTTTTTTCTTTGAAACTGAATCATGAAACTTGATGTCTTGTTCTTTCATCAATAGAGTCGGCGGTTTGAAACTTATGGAACAAGAACACAAATTGTAATTTTTCAAAGCATAATTCCTTATTGATTTGTACTCATACTTATAGGTAAAGTAGTAATCAAATTTAGAATTATTTCTTACCTAAAAATCTACAACAAAAATGGTAAGACAATTAGTAGGAAATAATATATAAAAAGATATTTTAGATTTGTAGAAGGAAGGAATTTAGGAACTCAAGATTGTCTTTAAATATTTCATTCCTAAACAAATATAAGAGAATAAAAAAATATCATTTAACCTACAAGTGGACTGTTCCTGAGATTCACGTGATCAGTAAGATATATTAATAAGCAAACAGAATAAAAATGCAGTCCACTGTTTCTAAAAAATAATCTGCTTATTATTCTAGTTAGTCAGATCTGACAGCAACGTGACCAGTTAAAATGAAAACGTTGACCTCTTCTTTTAACATTAAAAAACAGTAATACTAATTAAGAGAGCCAATATAAAAAAATGAAAAAATTTAACACATATTTTTCCAACAATCGCCCCATTTAGCGTTGCTTAATTACAAAAAAATAACTGTCGGATTTTTAATGTATGTATGGTATGTGTTATGGAATGTAAATAATAAAATAAAACATGAGTATCAACATATAAGGGTTATTGCTCCCCTTTAGTGTGTAAACTAAAAACTCATGCAAAGAAGTGAAGCTCACAGATCATATGATTTAAACAATATATGCAAATACTACACACATTAGATGCAAACTTAATATTGTTCCCCTTTAGCAAAGTACCATCAAAGTTTAATGATCAAACCACCATAAACTTAAAAATACTACTAGCAAAGTACCATCAAAGTTTAATCATCAACCACAAACTTAAAAATACTACTACTCTCTATTTTTGTAATAAAATCGCCAAAGGAAATAGCAAGGGGGAAGAGAAAATAGAAGTAAAGCAAAGTGTAGGTG
This sequence comes from Forsythia suspensa, assembly GCA_023638005.1. NCBI lineage: Eukaryota > Viridiplantae > Streptophyta > Magnoliopsida > Lamiales > Oleaceae > Forsythia > Forsythia suspensa. The sequence goes on along the minus strand of CM042664.1, from coordinate 24,293,831 downwards.
TTAATACAGTTATTCATGATCAACCATAACCAAACAGTTAGAGTGTTAGAAGTTAGAACCAGAAATAGTCAGTTCCGGGAGGGTTTGGATTTCTTTGCACCGAATACAGACGCTTTTCCATCTCCCTTGCGAATATGGGTATCTGATGGAGCATCCGGCATAGGTGCATCAGATAGAGGAGCAGTTGTCCTAACCACTAGTAAGTACCCGGAATCTCCATCTAATCTTCAAGGTGTGCAGAGAATTCCGAAGTAACTATGCAATATGCAGACTTGATATGTTCATCCCCCCATATATTCAATTTTAGCCAACACCATATGCATGAAATTAAACTCATCAGAAAAACTTTTAGTTAAGGTGAAAAATTGGTCTACCTGTGTTCTGACAAGCCCCAGCTGAGTCTCCAGTGAATCTAAACACCTAGATTGGTCTAACGAAGACAGAATTCCACCCAAATTTGTAAATTCATGAACACCTAAAGCTGGGATATCCTAAAAAAACCTGTCTGAATCCATCGTAAGCACTTCTTGGTAAACAAGAAAGTGGTGGATGAGAGCTGAATGTGGTAGCCTGTATTGCTTGTCCTTTCTCGGCCCTTCATAAACAATTCTGTCAAAAATCATTTTGATCCAATCAACTGCCAACCCCATTTCCAACTTGTACAACATAACAACCCTATCCCCTGACATGTCTGATTGATGAGTCAATGGATCAATATTGTTGATTAGTATCTAGTGGAGAACTTTGTATTTGGCAATAGTCGGGAAGCAGTCAATTCTCTAGTTTCTGCCAGGCAGAGCCAGTCATCTCCTGTGCAATGCTGTCCCTGGTCAATTCTTCATCACTTGTGACTGCCACGGAATTCAATCCAAGCCAGTCCCTTAGAGAGTTAGGATTGAAGGTAACATATCTTCCTTGGACATACACTTGCCACCTAAATTCATTAACAGCCTTCCCTAAAGTTTTGGAACATTGGCCATAAATTCTTTGACAAGAGTCTCATTGAACGGTCCTAAAAAACTTAACAGATTATGTAGTTTATGAAAATCAACAATTTCAATCAAACGAAACGAACTAAATTTATGAATTGCTATCTTGCACTCAACGATGAACTTGCGATAGGAGGTAAATGAAAGATATAGGCACTCATCAACCTCATATAGAAAACAGTAATTGAGGGGGTTAACAGAGTGTCTATCTCTAGTTAATGTTTCAAGTCTAAACATTTGTGGGTATGAACTGAGAGTAGGCATTACTCTGTAGGCACCCCCTAAGGTAGTGGGTGGCCTGTTCTGACCAGCAGGTGTGGGCTCTTTAACAGCATCCCCAATTTTACCTTTTCCTTTTCCTTTTTCAACCCTCGTGACTCTTCTTGGTGGAGGAGGAGTTGGAGTAGACTCCGAAGATCTTCAGAATTAACATCAAATCAGAATCTGTTTTTTGAGAAGGGGACTACTTAAACCTTAAACGATTGGGGGCAAGGGTGGAGCCAGGAATCTACGTTGGGGGGGGGGGCAAATTTTTTTAAAAAGTTAATGTACGAACAAAATTTATATTAAACAGGAAAAATCACAACACGACATTACCTATTGAAGTGGTGCTCGACGATCTTTTACAACATAAAATTCATCTATAATAGAATCTATATATATGTTTACAGTAAATTCTCGTTCAATGTAGAGTGTCATACAGTCAGCAAGAAAATCATCCTCTATTTTGTTACGAATTGCCGTCTTCACATGCTTCATTTCTGAAAATGCTCGCTCAACCGTTGCCGTAGAAACATGTTGAGCTAATACAAGACGAATCAATTGAGTCAACATAACATAATGATCCGACCTTTTGCTGTAAGGAATTGATGTGTATACATGCACAACGGAAAATAAATATTCAATTCCTATAAGCCCGGATCAACCTTGCACTTAGAGAGAATTCGTGATAGAAGATTACCTTTGATGAATATCTTAAATCTGATTATATGATTAGCTGGAGGTTCGATCTTCAATACCACAGCTGTCCAATTGTCCAGCCTCCAATGATAATCCACACAGCAAGAATAGATCTGAACTTCCACGATCAAGAACAGATGAAAGTGGAACCTTTTGGGAGAAGTTGATTGTGTTGTCTTTTTCTATGTGCTAGCAAGTAATGAAAACAACTCTTGTGATTAATCTGTTGTGGCCTTGTATATATAGGTAGGGCTAACCCTAGCCCTAGTCCTAGTCCAACTAGAACCCATCAACAAACGGGCCCAATTAATTAATCTAATTTGGTCCAATAAGTAATTAAGTCCGACCCAACTATTTGGACCTTGGACATTAATTCTTACAATCTCCTACTTGGACAAGGTCCAATTCCAGATGCTCAATTCTCACTTTATGTGTGTGACCCATTAGGTTCCCTTTCACGATGGCAAACGCAGTGATATTCTCATCGATTCACCGAGATCGATCAATTCACGTCGCTGTCCAAGATTGACATCTAGCAATGTGTCAAGGCAATCCATGTGAAGGAAAATGTCATGTGGCATGACAGAACCAATATATGTACGGTTACCGTGGAAATATAATCCCTTCATCAATATAACCCAATTGGTTAAGAGATATGGATCAACGTCAATCTCATTTCAACCAATTATGTTATTCACCTCAATTCTTCGTTGATCTAATCTAGTTATGATTGAAACATTTTCAACTCATAACTCTACCCCGGCCGAGGAAATTTATATCAACTTAAGTGGGCAAAATGCAGGTTATAATCTCCTACTTTCCAAGAGTGACGAATCCTCATATTGGACATTCACAACCTTCATATGATTCTCACTATACCCGTACGACGTCTTCCTGGTGACTCAAATCTTGAGCCCCATCAAACGCTCGCCAAAGTACAAGTGGTCCTCATATAAGATTCTATGATGTCCTCAAGTCAAAGGACCAAATCCACAACCGCGCATTAGAGATTTACCACTGACGCTTGGATAGTTATCCATGTGGAATCTCTAGGCGGATCATCCAATGTCATGTTCTCATAACAATGCATTCATGTGTTCATTCAGATGTCCCTCTACATCTTAGCTCGTGAGATCAGCTACTTTCTTTAAAAGAAATGCAACACATGCTAGTCTATCCGCAATAATGATATCCGTATCTCATTATTACTATGACTAGGGATTTTTCAAGAATAAGTTATTTATAACTTGTATCTCACAATCACAACACCTTGTGATTAACAAGTTACTATGAACTTTTCTTCGGACTCTATTATTTTAAATAATAATAATAAAATTTAAATAATAATAGATCTGCCATTAAAATGTAGACAAAATATTTAATTAATAAAATTATTCATACACTTCGATGTCTAACAAAGAGTATATAAAACGTCTCATACAAACTAGATCCAATCACTCATGTATCTAATACCAATAGATTTAGCATGACTATCATGCTTGTGCTGGGACAACGGCTTTGTCAAAGGATCTGCTACATTGTCATCAGTTGGGACTCTTTCTATCTTTATGTCATTTCTCAGGATTATCTCCCTAATGAGATGATATCGCCTCAATATATGCTTGGATCGTTGATGAGACCTGGGTTCCTTCGCTTGTGCGATGGCTCCATTGTTATCGCAATACAAAGATATTGGATCAACAATGCTAGGAACTACTCCAAGTTCTGAAATGAACTTCTTGATCCAGACCGCTTCCTTTGCTACTCAAGCGACCTATATATTCAACTTCAGTAGTTGAATCGTGATCGTTTCTTGTTTGGAACTTTTCCAACCGATCGCACCACCATTTAGAGTAAATACATATCCAGTTGAGATTTGCTATCGTCTTTATCAGACTGAAAGCTAGCATCGGCATAACCTTGAACTCTAAGTTCATTTCCTCCATACACCAATAACATGTCCTTAGTCCTCCTCAAGTACTTAAGGATGTTCTTGACTGCGATCCAATGTTTCTCGCCAGGGTTCGTTTGGAACCTGCTTGTGACACTCAAAGCATATGAAACATCTGGTCGAGTACATAGCATGGCATACATGATAGATCCTATTACTGATGCATAAGGAATTCTATCCATGCGATCCTTTTCAATTTGTGTCTTTGGACACATCTCTTTTGAGAGATAGATCCCATGCCCGATGGGACAGAGTCCTCTCTTGGACTCTTCCATGCTAAATCTTCTCAAGACTTTATCTATGTACGTAGATTGAGATAGGCCGAGCATTCTTTTAGATCTATCTCTATAGATCTTTATTCCAAGAATGTATGATGCCTCTCCCATATCTTTCATGGAGAAATTTTTGGATAACCACAATTTTACTGATTTTAGCATTGGGACATCGTTTCCTAGTAATAGTATGTCATCCACATACAAAATTAGAAATACGACTTTACTCCCACTAACCTTTTATACACACATGGTTCATCTTTATTTTTGATAAAATCAAACATTTTGATTGTCTCATCAAAACGAAGATTCCAGCTCCGAGAGGCTTGCTTTAATCCATATATGGATTTATGTAGCTTGCATATCTTGTTTGGCTCAGTAGATTTAAAACCTTCGGTTGTGTGTCATGTACACATCCTCACTAAGATTCCCATTAAGGAATGCGGTTTTAACATCCATTTGCCATATCTCATAGTCATAATATGCCGCTATTGCAAGCGAATCCGAATTGATTTAGACATGGCTCTTTGGTGAGAAAGTTTCGTCAAAGTCAATTCCTTGTCTTTGCTTGTAACCCTTCGCAACCAATCTTGCCTTGTAAGTATGAACATTACCATCCATGTCGACCTTTTTCTTGTAAACCCATTTACAGCCTATTGGTTTTACCCCTTCAGGTGGGTCAATCAAGGTCCAAACCTTGTTTTCATACATGGAGTTCATTTTGGATTCCATGGCTTCCTGCCATCTTTTTGAGTCAACATTTGACTTCGATTCTGCGTAAGTAGTGGGTTCATCTTCCTCGATTAGCAATGCATCATTGGTAATTAAGAGATCGTATCTCCTAGGAGGACGAATGACCCTACTCGACTTACGGAGAGTCACTGTGTCTCTTCGAGGACTAATGATTCCCCACTTCCAATATGTGCCTCATCAAATGCGAGCTCAACTATTGGCTCATCTAATTGGTCTATATTTGTGGTTTCTTGAACCTCTTCAAGATCTACTTTGCTCCCACTGGCCTCTCTTAGAATGAATTCTTTCTCTAAGAATACGGCATGTTTTGATATGATGACTTTCATCTCGGTGGGATTGTAGAAATAATATCCAGCAGTTTCTTTTGGATACCCCACAAATAAGCATTTATCAGATTTAGCTCCTAGCTTGTGCGATTCTCTGGCGCTTCACATAAGCGTCGCAGCCCCAAACTTTCATGTATGAAAGATCAGATCTTTTTCCTTTCCATAACTCGTATGGAGTTTTATCGACCGATTTAGATGGGACACGATTTAGTGTGTGACATGCAGTGTTAAGTGCATATTCCCAAAAAGATTTTGGAAGAACTGCGCGACTCATCATTGATCGCACCATATCTAGTAAGGTGCGGTTTCTCCTTTCTGATACACCATTTAGTTGTGGTGTATACGGTGGAGTCCATCTGCGAGAGAATCCCATTCTCTTTTAGATGGTCTAAAACTCACCCTTCAAATATTCTCCACCTCGATCGGATCTAAGTGTTAGAATATTTTTCAGGTTGCCTTTCTACTTCTTGCTTGAATTCCTTGAACTTTTCAAAGGCTTCGTGCTTGAATTTCATCAAATAGATGAAACCATATCTAGAATGGTCATCTCAGAAACGTGATGAAGTAAGAAAAGCCACCTCTAGCATCTCAGAGACATTGGTCCACATACATCAGTATGTACTAGTCCCAAAATGTTTGCAGCCCTGACTCCTTTTCCAGTAAATGGGGTCTTGGTCATTTTGCCCATTAGGCATGACTCACATCTATCAAATGATTCATAATCATTTGAATCCAAGTATCCATCTTTATGTAACTTGGTGATGCGTTTTTCATTTATATGACCTAGTCTGCAATGCCAAAGGTATGAGTTGTTAACCTTATTGCCTTTATGTCTTTTGTTGTCTATACTCATTATAGGACATTCCAAGTCTAGAATATAGATGCCATTAAAAAAAATTCCCACATCCATAAAACACATCATCAAGATATAAAGAACAACGTTTATCCTTAATCTTAATGAAAAACCCATCCATGTCCAAACATGAAATAGAAATGATGTTCTTAGTAATAGCAAGAATGTAATAGCAGTCTCTTAATTCTAAAACAAGGCCCGAAGGCAACGGTAAAAAGTATGTTCCTACAGCCAAGGCAACAACTCTTGCTCCATTCCCAACGCGTAGGTCTACTTCTCCCTTTTGCAATAATCTACTATTCTTTAGCCCCTGCATATTTGTGCAAATATGAGATCCACATCCGGTATCTAATACCCAAGAAGCTGAAGGAGTAGATAAATTAATTTCAATGAAAAGGATACCTGAAGTAGGAGCCTCAGTAGACTTCTTTCCCTTCAGGGTGGCGAGGTATGCTTTGCAGTTCCTCTTCCAATGTCCTTTGTTTCCACAGTGAAAACACGGATCATCAGACTTGGATTTTGTCTTGTTTGCTTTGACTGGTTTTTCAGTAGATTTGGCTTTCTTGGATCCTTTCTGAAAGGTCCTTTTTGATTTCCTCTTAGTGCCCTTAGAGGTATCAATAGCCAAAATTTGCACCTTCCCTTTGTTTATATTGGGCTCTACAGTCTTTAGCATGTTCAGCAACTCAGGCAGGGTACATTGAATCTTATTCATGTTGAAGTTCATAATGAACTGCGAAAAGCTATCAGGCAGGGACTGTAGAACCAAGTCAATACTCAGCTCATGGTCCATGGCATAACCTAAATGGTTTATTTTTTCAATATAACCAATCATCTTCAGTACATGAGCACCGGTCAAGATCCTTCGCCATCATACATCTCAGATAACTTTTAGATGTCTCATACCGCTCGATCGTGATGCTCATCATACAACTCCTTGAGATGAATTATAATGGTATAAGCATCCATACCCTCGTGCTACTTTTGTAACTCAGGTGACATTGCTGCAAGCATCAGACATGTTGCAGTATTTTCGTCATCGCTGTGTTTATTATAAGCCTGCACTTCTTCCGATGTAGCCTCCTCAGTAGGAGCTTCCGGCAAAGGTTGCTCAACAACATATCCAATTTTGTCATGCTTGAGAACAATTCTCAAATTGCGGTGCCAATCTAGAAAATTTGGCCCGGTAAGTTTGTTTGCATCCAATATGCCTCTCAAACTCATATGGTTACTCATGATTCAATACTGAAATAACAAGACAGAAAATTAATTAAATATAGAAAATTAATTTAATTATGGACTTAAATTAAATTAATTATACTCCCACTGTTTAAATTAAATTAATGACCCTCAAACATTAATCAATAGAACCGGTTAGATTCCCAGTGGGCTAGGATCCCTTTTGTTTTATTAGAACCTTGAGCGACTCAACAAGCCCTAATAAAACATCCAGGTAGATACTTTATCAATCACATCTCTATGTGATTCCTAGATCATCAAGTAGACAACTTATTGTCGTACACATCTTATGTGTTTTACTTGATTGTGCCCCTAAAACTTTATTTCCTTGAGCGACTCAACAAAAAATAAAATTCTAGTTAAATTCGACCCATTGTTCAGAAACATCGAATGTTTCATAGTGGTAAACATATCTATGAGCGAGCGCACTTGAGCGACTCAACAAACTGACATCGATAATAGACTACGGTTTTCACTATAACAATGGAAGGCACGTTGTATTAACCATTTAATACTGAATTTAATATTTTGATAAAGAGGGGTTTGTCTCATCACATTTATGTATATTAACCAACATTCAACATGCAATCAATCATACATAATTATAAGTGTGGATGATTATGGACTTTATCTATCTAATCTTCTTGAGCCAAAAAGAAGATTAGTTGGTCAATTCCTAAGGGACATTGCATTCATTCATCGAATGCTAAATGCAATCATCTCTATTTTCTGCTGCAACCTGTATCATATACTAGTTGGCACGCAGGCCCTGATCAATGGACACGCAGGCCCATAATAAATAAATAATTCAAAAATCTAATTAAATAAATAATAGGCTCGCAGGCCCATTTAATCAAATAATAGGCTTGCAGGCCTAACCAACAATAAACAGGAATAATTAACCATACAACCAATCACATGGGTCGAGTCCATAATCATCCACTAAACATTCATTTTAATATCTAATATTAAAAATATATTAATTTCTAAATTTGCAGCTTTGACAGTATAAGTCTAAACCTTTTAGACATTTTGGAACGAACTAAACGGAATTAATCTAATTAATTACTTAATTTTTCAACAATAAAATTAATCCAATTAATCCAATTAATCAATTAATTTTATTAATAAAGGGATTTTTCAAAAAAAAAAATTTTATCTTCCAATTTAAAGTCATACCCTAAATTGAAGACAAAATTAGTATATGGTCAAAATTGTAATTTTATAAAGTAAAGTCAAAATTTAATCCGGTCAAAAATTCAAAATATGATTTAAAACGATTTTAGTCAATTTTGAATGTTTGACCAAGCATTAAAAGATTTAATATTTTCAATTTTCCAAAAAAAATTAAAAATTACATCTAAGACCTTAATTTTCTTTTAAAATTTGAGGACTTATTGTGCAATTTCTAAAATTTCATAATCATTCCTCAAGGTTTTAAAACAATGGGTCCTTTATTGCAATTTCTAAAATTACGTAGAAGCCCTCTCTCGATTTTAAAACAGTTAGCCTTTTTCATGCAATTTCTAAAATTGCATGAGATACCCCTTTCATATCTATTGAAATTAGGGGCTTCTTATGCAATTTCCAAAATTGCACAAGAGGCCCCGTCTCCATATTTCAAAACACGCAGAAACCCAAGGCTAGGGTTTCGCAGGCGGCGCCACCAACAGATTATCTGGCGGTGGTCGCTACCGGTGTCTAACACCGCCACCACCGCCATGTTTGTCGTCGAACAATGACTTTTCATTGCTTTGTTAATGAACCGTCATTGCTTTGCTCATGGCGGTGACGATGACGATGAACGATCGCCACCACGAAATCTGCGGCGGCGACCGCCGATTTCGAGGTGGTGGCCCACGACCGAATTTCCGGCCGATTAATTCCGTTCCAAATAAACCCAAAACGATTTCAGATTTTAATTTTAAAATAAATTCACAATTTTATTTCTTCACAAAACTCAAATTAAATTAATATCATAATAACAATTATTTATCTAATTCATCAAAACAGTTTAACGAATTCTAACAAGTAACAAGGTAGGCTCTGATACCACTGTAAGGAATTGATGTGTATACATGCACAATGGAAAATAAATATTCAATTCCTATAAGCCCGGATCAACCTTGCACTTAGAGAGAATTCGTGATAGAAGATTACCTTTGATGAATATCTTGAATCTGATTATATGATTAGCTGGAGGTTCGATCTTCAATACCACAGCTGTCCAATTGTCCAGCCTCCAATGATAATCCACACAGCAAGAATAGATCTGAACTTCCACGATCAAGAACAGATGAAAGTGGAACCTTTTGGGAGAAGTTGATTGTGTTGTCTTTTTCTATGTGCTAGCAAGTAATGAAAACAACTCTTGTGATTAATTTGTTGTGGCCTTGTATATATAGGTAGGGCTAACCCTAGCCCTAGTCCTAGTCCAACTAGAACCCATCAACAAACGGGCTCAATTAATTAATCTAATTAATTAATTTGGTCCAATAAGTAATTAAGTCCGACCCAACTATTTGGACCTTGGACATTAATTCTTACATTTGCTTGCTACCAATTGCTGGCATAATTTAGAAAGTGTTGGTACTTGAAATCGAAGTTTAGAAATCACATCAATTTGATAATGTTGCAACTCAACTTTCAAAAAATAAATATCTTGAGATGTAAAATCTTGAGGATAAAACTTCTTTGCGAGTTTGGAAATATTATCCATGTTAAATGATTCAAAAGAATTTTTAGGATCCAAAGCAGCACTGAGAGAAAGGAGTTCTACTGATATCTCATTAAACCTTGTATTTAACTCCATCAATAGGAAATCTATTGCTTTATTGAAAACATCAAAGTGGTAATGATGCTCAACTGTAGGATGCTCACGACCACGGTAACGACCAACTATATATGAACTTTCAAAGTCCGGTATATAAATATCATTTCTTGAGCAAAAAGTTTTCACTTCCTCAAGAAATTCTTCCCAGCCATCTTCTCTCAATGTTTGAAGGACAGTTTTTGTAGTATAGACAAATCTCATAGCAGATAAGATGTCTTGGGTTTTTTTTTGAACGACCTGACAAAGAAGATCAGTGATTGACAAAATTCTACGCATGAAATGCAAAACAATTACAAATTCCAAGCTCGTAATATTTTTGTATACACCACCAACTTCTGCCCGACATATTGTATTTGGAGAATGTTTACTAAAAGACTCAAGCACCTTACAAGTTGCAACATACATTTCTATCAAGCTCGTTACAGAGTTGTAATGAGAACTCCAATTATTAGCTCTTGATCGTTGTAAATTACCAATCTGATTAGCTTCACTACCTGACTCGCATTCTCCAATTGTCAACAAATGCTCAATTTCTTGTCTTTGTGCAGTTTGTAACTCATTAATACGCTTATGAGAAGACGTAATAATATTAACAACAGTGTCCAAATGAGAAAAGAATTCTCAAATATCACAGACATCCTTAGCTGCAGAAACCAATGTAAGCTGTAATCGGTGGACAAAACAGTGGACGTAATATGCATATGGACAATCTTTGAGAAATAATGCTTGTAGTCCATTCCAAGCACCTCTCATATTACTAGCACCATCATACCCTTGGCCTCTCATGTTTTGAACCTGAAAGTTGTGACGAACAAGAACATTAGATATTTGGTTTTTGAGATTCAATGAGGTAGTGTCACTAACGCTTTTGATCGCAAAAAAATGTTCTGTCAGAATTCCATTATTGTCACAAACCTCAAGATAATGGCCATTTGCTCTCATTTAGATTGATCTTGTGCTTCATCAACAAGAATACAAAATCTTGAATCTCCAACTTCCTGACGAATTATATGTCGTACTCTATTGGCCATAATGTTCAAAATCTCTTTTTGAATTTCAGGAGAAGAGTATGTAGCATTTTTGGGAGCATTGCCAAGTACAACTTGTCCAATTTCTGTATTCATTCTTCCAAAAGCATCCACCATTTTGAGAAAATTTCCACGGTTCAATGAAGAAGAAGATTCTTTATGACCCCTAAAGGCACAACCTTGTAGTGCTAGCCATCGAACACTAATTATTGTGGTCTTTAGCCGTAAACGATTTTTTTGAACTTCTTCTCTAGATACAACATACATCACCTTGTCAATTTGCTGAGACGGTTTCATCAAATCTTCAGCTCTTCTCCTACACATATTATGATGCGATGAAGGTGTTGTACCAATATGAGTAAGAAATGTACATTCTTTTTCTTGGCTAACTCTCTTCCAACTATTAAATCCAACCGTAACCAATGATGAAATGTTTGGTGGAGCACTATCATTTAGAAACATGAAGCAGTAAAAACAATAAGCCTTATCTATTGAAGGCGAATATTCCAACCAATTATAATGATTATACCAATGTTCCTGAAATCGACGTTTCTGCTTTCCACATTGTTTACTCGGATACTCCAAAAGTTTTGGTTGATAAGGCTCAGCCTTTAGATATGCCCCTTTAATTTGATCTCGTTCATTAACTGAATGTTCACATATTTGCTTTCTTTTTCCCGGATCTCTTTCAATAGAAGTAGATGGTTCTAAATCAAGATTAGAAGATGAATGGGGTACCATTTCAGGAGATGAGATTGGAAGAAGAGGCACAGTAGGAATTGAAGTACCCTCAGATGGATCTCTTTTTCTGAAAAAAGATAACAACGTTTTTCCTTTCTTGGCAGAAGGTTGTTCCATTTTGAAATCTAAAATTACAAAAACAAAATCAATATCCCAGTCAACTATCTAACAATTCATCAATATTCAACATATTCAATACCTAACCAATCAACTATCGAACACCAAATCCAATAAATCATAATTCAACCCTTTCTCCAATATAAACACAATTCAAGGTCGAAAAGAAAAGTTTAACTACTACGGCTTACGTAGCTTATTGCAAATAATAAATTGATTGTGACTTGGAGTAATCAAGCACGAGCCTAAAGTTTAAATAACACATTTTAGTTAATTGGAATGATATTCATATTCTTGTTTTGTCCAAAAAATATCAATTGAAACTAAAAAAAATTGAAAATTACTGAAAGTTTGAAACTAAAAAAATTGAAACCAACACACTCTCTCACGTGCACTGCGTTTCCAAGAAAATTGAAAAAATTATCAATTACTTTTCCTTGCCTACTGAAGCCTGCGAAATTTAATGTCTGAATTACAAAAACAAAATACATAACTTTAATTAACGGACTCATGTGCAACAGTGCAAGTGCAAACTCCGAAATCTAATTACAAAAACTAAAAAAAAAAAAAAATTACATACATTAATACATACATGATACATTTTCAATTTCTTATTCAATAAACACAATAAATTCCAAATAATTTAAACATTCATTTCACAAAATGTAATTTTTCAAATTTCTGTAAAAAAACAAAAATTTAACTTACCACTTCTATGGCAAAATTTCTTCTATAGCGCCGTGGGTAATGGGTTGGGGATGTAGAAGAAGGGTTCTGACTTTTTTATTTTTTATTTTGTGAAGAAAAAAGGCAGAGAAAGAAAAGAGGCGGAGTCGCAGTCGTGTAGAAGAGACCAGAAATAGCTAAAGCTGAAGCCTAAAGTCTGGATTAATGAATAATGAATTGAATGAGTACTGAGATTCAGAAAATACCTAATTGGATTTGGGTTAGCCTTTGGACTTGGGCCATTTTTTTTTTTTTTTTTTTTTTTACATTGGGCTACATATTTGGGCTTGGGATTGGGCAGCCCTGGACTTGAGCCCAGGGTTGCCCCTCCAAATCCGCCCTTGGGGAGGACGTTCAGACTCATCATCACCAGTCACTTCATCCTTATGCCGTCTTCTTCAGTTTATTTGTAGACCCATTATTAGCAGTTGCAGATCCATCACTATCATCTCCTTCTTTATCAGACTCTTGAGCACTAAAGGAAACTTTCCTGCTAAGAAATGTATTTAGGTCTTTAGATGTTTGACGGGGTTGTGATTTAGAATGGCTGACCGGTGGCTGATAGGAAACAATGTCCGTCGATTGTTCAGCGGGAGATCCAACAGCCACTAGAGGAGTGTCCGGGTCTGAACTGGAAGGTTCCAGTCTTCATGCACTTCGTCGAAGACTCATTACCGGCGACATTTGAGGTCCCATCGCAGTTTCAGCAGCAAACACCGGAGCAACAATGTCCTTGGATGAACTTCTAGGATTTTTCTTTGATTTTGGCATCTTAGTTTTCACCATTGTTTGAATCTGAAAAAAAAACTCAACACAACTTTGAAATCAAGTATAAGAGACGGAGATTGAGTTATGTACTTGAATACACACGTGAAGAATGAAGAACAAACCCTTGGTTGTGGTTTAAAAAGGAGATTTTTTTTTGTAAAATTAGACAAAGAGGAAACAGTTAAATTGGGACGTGTGCAATGCAGTTACCAAAAATAAATTGATGATTGACTGTTATGGACATAAAAACATCCCTTAACTAATTATTTGAAATTCGAATTTATCCCCTAAAAAGCTATTTTATGGAAAATGGAATTTTTTAAATTAGGAAGATCAAATTAATAATCAGTACAAAATAAGATTGGAAATTGTAAAATAATCATCCAGATTTTTCTCAGTTAAAGCTGATTGTACTTCTAAAATTAGACTGTTGATTGAAATTCTTACGAAAAGACCCACACAAGACAATCACACAAAATTAAAGAGAATATTTTATGAGATAAAAGTAAACACGTTATATACAATCAGTCCAAAAATATCAAAATAAACAGGAATCTTCCAATCAGATATATGCGCATAATTAGATTCAATTATTTTGTCAGATTTATAACGTGAGTGTGTAATAGGACATACTAGATCAGTCAATCATAACCTGTCCCACTAAACCAAATTGAACCTTGTCAAGAAGATAAGTACATAGATGTATTTCAAACCAGTCATCATCTAAACATATCTCTTTAAAAAAAAATATGTGCGTGCTAGATAGGAGTACCATATCAATTTTCTTTTGAGTACTCAGAGTGTTGACTTTTATTTATATATTTTTTTGTTTTGTCAAAGCATTGAATTTATATGTTCATGGAGTTGACTTTCTCAAAGTCATAGGGGTAGCCCTTTTCTACATAATGTATGTTCATTATCAAGGATGTCTGTAAACATATATGGTGGTAGCTCTCTTCTCTAATGAATTTGTCTGTTTAACACAACATACAATAGTGCCGTGAGACATAGATACTGACCATAGGTCCACAACAAAGTACAAAACTACTTTAAAGATAACAATCCAGTCAGTAGTAAGGCACAATCAAACAAGTTAATATGTCCTCAAAGTGTGTTTATCTGAGTATATTTTACTGAACATATTTTACCATAAGTATAATGAGCATATCATACTGATTGGTTAATCCAAGTAAATTTCAATATTCATAGACCAATCATACATTTATTTTATATGCTATTTGTAAGAACACCCCTCTTTTATTTATTTATTTTTTATTTTATTTTGTTTAAATAAATAGGTAAGTAAATGCAAACAAACACACATGATGAATTCAAATAAAGAGAAAAACGCTACTTCTACTAAATATACAATTTTTTTTTAAAAATAAAATAAAATTAATCCATCAAGTATTTGCCCATGGCTTTTCGTAGAGTCTCTAATCTAGCAGAATCTAAGGTATTGGTGAGCAAATAAGCCAACTCATACTCAGTCTGAATATGTTCCAAAGTAATTACTTTTTCTTCAACCAAATTTCTAATAATATGATGTCTAATGTCAATATGTTTGGTCCTAGAGTGCTGAACAGAATTTTTAAAAATATTGATAGCACTACTGTTATCACAAAATATAGACAATCCTGATCAATACTATAATCACATAGCATTTGTTTCATCCAGAGTAGTTGAGTACAACAACTACCAACAGTAGTATATTCAGCTTCTGCAGTAGATAAGGAAATAGAATTTTGTTTCTTACTTAACCATGTTATGAGATTGTTACTAATGTAGAAACATCATCTACTTGTACTTTTTCTATCATCCATGTTTTTATCCCAGTCAGCATCAGTGTATCTTACAAGATGAGAATTAGTATCATTAGAGTACTATAAACTAAAATCAAAAGTATAGTTAATATAGCGAATAGTTCACTTCACAGTTGCAAGATGAGATTATTTTGGTTTGGCCTTATAACGTGTACAAACTCCAACACTGAATGATATGTCAGGATGGCTTACAGTAAGGTACATCAAACTGTCTATCATACTCATGTACAAACTAGAGTCAACCTCTTTGCCCTCGTCAGCTCTGGAGATTCTTAAGGACGTGGCCATGGGAGTTCTGACTGACTTGGTTTGTTCAAGACTGAACTTCTTCACCAAATTTTTAGCATACTTGGCATGTGAGATAAGAATCCCTGATCCAATTTGTTTGATCTGCAAACCTAAAAAGAAGTTTAGTTCACCAACCATACTCATCTCGAATTCATTTTGCATAAGTAAAACAAACTCCTTGGATTTTGTTTCTAATGAAGAACCAAACACAATATCATTGACGTAGATTCGTGCAACATTTAATCCAATTTTGAGGTGTTTGATGAATAAAGTTTTGTCAGCTCTTCATCTCTTGTATTCTTGTTCCAACAAGAATATGGTCAATCGTTCATACCAAGCACATGGAGCTTACTTTAGTCCGTATAAGGCCTTTTTGAGTCTGAACATATGGTCGGGAGAATAAGGATCAACAAATTCCTTATGATGCTCAACGTAGACTTTTTCATTCAGAATCCCATTCAGAAATGCACTTTTGACATCCATTTGGTATAGTTTGAATCTCATTTGACATGCCACAGATAGTAAAAGTCTAATGGATTCAAGTCGAGCGAAATTTGCAAATGTTTCATCAAAATCCACTATGTCTAGTTGAGTGTATCTCTGTGCAACCAAGCGTGCCTTTTTTCTGACTATGTTGCCATGTTCATCTGATTTATTTTTGAATATCTACTTTGTTTCGATTATATTTGTGTCCTTTAGCCGATGTACAAGTTTTCATACTTCATTTCTATCAAATTGAGCTAGCTTTTCATGCATGGCTAGAACCCAATTTTCATCAATAATTACTTCATTTATATTTTTGGGTTCAATTTGTGAAGTGTAGCATGCATTTCTAAGTTCATTATCAAGCCTCATCATAGTCATCATACCGTCTCCAGAATCTGAGAGAACATTGTCCAATGTGTGTACTTTCTGTATCCAAGAAGGAGGTTGCACTCTTGTGTTCTGTTCGTTATTTGTATTTGGTATGTCAGAACTTCTAGGAGTAGGGACAGAGACACTAGAACTTGACACTGGCAATTCTGTCTATCTATCACTGTCTGGAACAAATACACAGTTGTCTTGAGTAAGTTGACGTCCATCAACTTGTTTTTCCAAAGTCTGAATATTAGGTTCCTGTGAATAAGAAGAAAAATTATCAATGTCATGAATTTTTACATTGATTGATTCAATGATAGATTGAGTACGCATGTTATAAATTCTATAAGCTTGGCTGTTCTCAGAATAACCAATAAACACCACCTCATCACTTTTTGAATCGGATTTACCCAAGTATTCCCAATCATTTAACAAATAGCATTTGCTACCGAAAGTATGGAAATACTTGAGATTTAGTTTTCTTCCTTTCCAGATTTTATAAGGAGTTTAAGTGGTTCATATTCTTAAAGACACATAATTCAAAATATAGCAAGCAGTGCTTATAGATTCAGCCTACAATTTAACAGAAAGTTTTTTAGTGTTTAGCATTACTCTAACCATCTTTTGTAAATACCTATTTTCCCTTTCCACAAATCTATTTTGTTCAGGAGTTTTAGGAGCATAGAATTCATGAAAAATACCATTTTGTAAACAGAAAGTAGAGAAATTAGTATTTTCAAACTTATTCCCATGATCACTTCTAATCCTCAATATTTTTATTCTCTCAAAATATTTTTCTGTTGTTAATTTTAGGTACAAAAATTTAAACCTTTCAAAAACGTTAGATTTTTCTCTTAAGAAATCTACCTAAGTATATCTAGAAAAATCATCCACACAGATATAGATATATTTCTTGCCGCCAATACTTTTAGTTTGAATAGGTCCCATCAAATTCATGTGAAATAATTCTAATACATGAGATGTAATAAGAAACTTACCTTGCCTGTGAGTACTTTTGGTTTGCTTACCTTTTAGGCACGAACCACACAATTATTCAGATTTTTTAGTAAGCTTATGAACGCTCCATACTGTATTTAATTTTGTCAGTCTCAATAGATCAATATAATTCAAATATCCCAACCGTTTGTGCCACAACTTGGTAGAGTAAGTCTTTGAAATATCACAAGTAATTTTGGTGTCAAGAAGATAACATTTTTCACTAGACCTAGTACCATGTAGTCTACAACTACCATCATATTTCAAGACTTCACAAAAAGTTTTGAGACAAGAATTTTTTGAGAACATAACTAAGTGTTTATCATCACAAAGTTGACCTATACGAATCAAGTTAACTTTCAAAACTACAACAAAAAGTAATTCTTTTAACGGTAAGAATCCATCAATTAGGATAGTGCCTACACCTTCAATTTTACCATGCGCACAATCACCAAAAGTGACCAGACCACCTGCATGACTCTTGTAGTTAGTTAGATAAGATCAATTTCCAGTCATATGTTTAGAACAACCACTATCAAAATACTAAAAGTTAGGAATAATAGTTCTATAGGCAACATCAACCATATAACAATTTAAATCACCCCATTTAACCCAAATTTGTCTTACTTTGGTGTTGCTATAGTGTCTCATTTGTCTATTAACTAAGTTTTTATTAGATAAACAGTGAAAGAAGTTATGTCCAAGATTACCACAGATGTTACATTTTACAAAGTAATTTGATTTACATCTCTGCATTGAGAATTGATACATTGATTGTCTAACTGATGGTTGTGACTGTTTTTGAGTCTTAGCATTGGTTAGAACTCGCACGACAGCAAGTCGACCTCATCAGCGACAAAGAATATGAGCAGTTTTGTCCAGAAATATAGCAGACTATGTTTCTTTGACGAAATTGATCTGATTCCCACCTTTTTTTTTACCTTTTCCAACATATCTCAAACCTTCTTTGACATTTAGAGTTCTTCCATAGCTTAGGGTTTCACTCAAGCGAGAGGTTCCAATTGTTAGTTGTTTGACCATTTCTTTTAATTTTTCTAATTCATCAAAAAGATTCATAATTTTATCGTCATTCTCTTTTAAGAGATTGGTTAAAGTGTCATTTTTAGTATCAAATGTTGCCTTATCATCTTTCAAAAATTCCATCATGACATGAATAGAAAAATTCTTCTCTTGTTCGTCTTTTAATTGTTTGTTCACACTGATACAGTTAGGACACTCATGGTTTAGTCCTTAAGATGTTGTAGTCAAGGAGTCAGAACCTGCAGTCAATTTTTGCATGGAGTCAGTACCAGACTGATAGTTCACAGTGAGAGACGTTACCTGGTCATCAGTAGTTCTATCATCTCCGTCCTCGTCTGAATCTTTTTTATCATCTTCATTCCAAGTAATATTCAAAACCTTCTTGGTACAAGATTTCTTTAGAGTATTTACACATTCAGAAGTAATGTGACCAAAACTCTCACACTCATGACATTGAATTCGATTGTCAGATCTATTCATAGATGTAGTGGAGTTTTGTCTTGTGTTATTAAGAAATCTCTTCTTCTGTTGAAGTGGGGTATTCAAATATTTGCCTTTTTGATTTCCTTCTAGAAATTTTTTAAATTGTTTGGTGAGCATGGCCGTATTTTCATCAATTTCACTCTCCTCACCATCAATCTCTTATTCATCTTTTTCATTTTTGAAGGCAATACCAGATCTCTTTTCTTTTTTTTACAGTCTTACTCTCAGAGTATTTCGTTCCCAAGGTATAAGCTGTATTGGTGATGTCACTGAGTTTTGTATAGAAGTCTTTGAATTGTTCATCATTCTCATGGCCAGTTGTTCAAATTCAAGATTAAGTATTTGAAGCTTAGATGACTTGACAATGGAGGTTTCTTCGTGAGCAATCTGTAAAATGTCCCAAGATTCTTTAGCAACCTAACAGGTAGAAATCAAATAAAAATGATTAGAATCTACAAAAGAGAATATGATATTTCAAGCTTTGGAATTCCAGTTAGTATAATTAAAATCAGTTGTTACCCACTCGCCTACCTTTTTCTATCTTTCTACACCATTTTCAACAATGGTAGGAGTTTTATAATCATATACAATAGAGTTCCATACTTTTTCATCAAGGGATTGAATATAGAGTTGAAACCTAATTTTTCAATAGGCATAATTAGTACCATCTAAAACTGGTGGTCTAAATGGAGATCCGTCTATATCTAGGTTTTTCGGATCACACTTATAGAAGTGTACCCTCTCTGATACCAATTGAAAGTTATAAAACTTAGATTAATTAAATTAAAAAAAATTTAATCTTAATTAAATGAGCAGTGGATAGAACGTAGTCAGAACTGGCACGTTGTATTGAGAAATAGTTCTGACCCATACTTACAGATTAAAGCAATGTTCGTTTACCTAATTTTTGTATAACGAAATTTAAAGAATTAAATATGAACACAAAATATAATGTGGTAAAATTCGAAGGAAAACATCTACGGCCCCATGCTATGGGTAAAAATAATTCACTAATAATTTTGATTAAAAAATACAATAGTATCAAATTTTTGTAATTTTGCAAAATTAAAAAAATAACAATTAAAAGAATATAGATCAACTCTCTTTGATACTTCTTCTTTTGACTTGTGATGAAGTGGAATAAAATCTACCAGTCTTGACTTTATCACCACTTAGATTAAGAACCCCCGTTCTTAACTTCACGCCAAGTAGACTAATCAAGATATAGAATTGTTCGTTGAGCACCAATTTGTTTTTGATTCTTTAATGAATTTGAAGAAAATATTTTTTCTTTGAAACTAAATCAATGAAGCTTGATATCTTATTCTTTCATCAATGGAGTTGTCTGTTTGAAACTTATGGAACAAGAACACAAATTGTAATTTTTCAAAGCATAATTCCTTATTGATTTGTACTCATACTTATAGGTAAACTAATAATCAAATTTAGAATTATTTCTTACCTAAAAACCTGCAACAAGAATAGTAAGACAATTAGTAAGAAAGAATATATAAAAAGATATTCTAGATTTGTAGAAGGAATTAATTTAGAAAACTCAAGATTATCTTTAAATATTTTATTACTAAACAAATCTAAGAGAATAAGAAAAGATCATTTAACCTATTAGTGGGATGTTTTTGAGATTCACGTGATCAGAAAGATATATAAATAAGCAAATAAAATAAAAACATAGCCCATTGTTTCTGGAATATAATCTGCTTATTATTCCAGTTAGTTAAAACTGACAGCAACGTAACCAGTCAGAACAAAAATGTTAACCCCCTCTTTTAACATTAAAAATTAGTAATGTTAATTAAAGAGAGCCAATATAAAAAGATAAAAAAATATGACACATATTTTTCCAACAAGAACATTTGTTATATGTCAAGAAAACACAAAGAGACGCGGATAGCACTCATGTGAAGTATGACATTATTATATCTCTTGTGGATCGAGTAAAGTTAGATGCATGTACAAAATCACACAGCATCTCAAGTAGTAGTGTAATGCCTCCTACTAAAAGTACACTGTGTGACAAAAATGGGAAAAATATTGTGAAACCAGTAAATTTGAAGTACCTTGGGAGTAATGTAATAGTGTAAAATCTATAACCATAATAAGATACATATCCTTTGTGTTGTCCACATATCAAAAAAAAATTCAATTAAATGTATTTTCAATCTTCTCAACTGCTAACAACTTATTAATTCAAAGTTGTGGTTCACTAATTCACATGACACAATTCTATAAGACAATATGGTTTGTTTAGGATATGTGTTTGTTTGGATTAATGTGGACCATTGGATCTATCGGATGATTATGATCTTGTCTTGTGTTTATTCACATGAATTTGAATAAGGAAAAAGTTTCATCTCTTTCTTTGGTTAGAGGAGTTGGGAGGAAAACATACACAAGACAATGTATATCTTCTCTTTTCAAGAGAGGTTGGACTAAATAGTTAAAATTCTGGGTCATCTCTAGTGGGTTTATTGGTCAAATCCATTTTCTGTTCCCTAGGGTGGCATGGCAGTGTTCCTAGTGGCATAAGTTTGAGTCCACAACTTCAAGAAAGGCACAAGAACACAAAGTGGTAATTTCTTCTTCTTGTTGTATTTCACATTCAAAGAATGATTTGTATTGTAATATTTGATATTGTAGCATCATTAAACTCAACAAATAGTATCAAAGCTTAGATTATTGATCAAGGGGTGTGAAATAATTTGAATAAGTTTGTGGTTCAAAGTTCAGAATCGAATCCGAGAAGAAACAAAATACCCAATACTTCAAACGAAGATTCTGGTCAAAGCTTAGTTCCTGCTGTTTATGACATTCTGGTGGTTGAGCAGTGGCACGTGTGTCCCTATTGGTAGAGCATGAGGGCACGTCTAGTGGTGGTCGACGGTGCTTCTTGGACCAGCTTGTTTGTAGCTTATTTCTGACCTTCTGGTGGTGGTTCTTCGGGGGCGGAGCAACAATGCAGCGGTTTTGAATGTTCTAGGGAAAATAGTGGTGGCCCTAAAGCTTTATTTATTATTATTTTTTCCATATCTCCAAAACTTACGGGCATCAAATTTGTCCATTCAGTTTGCATTTTTGAATCCCCTTTCTTAAATTGATATAGTGTAGATATTATTTGAGGTAGAAAACAAACTAGTTGGCTATTGTGTATAACTCCTTAGTGTAATTTGTGACTTGATTTGATATTTCTTGTTTTCTTTGAATTGTATTGTATATGATCACTACTTGTATACTTGTCATTTGTATTGTAATATCGATATTATCTGCAATATGAAAATTGGTGTTTAGATTGGTAATATAGTCATGCGTATTGATAAGATGTGATTGCATGTCATTTTAGAAAGTAATTTACATAAAATTGGTTGTGTTTTGCATGTGTGAGTAAATTTTTTATATAAACTTTTTCAAAACCATTTTTCCCATGAGTGATTTTTTAGCTATGGGTTCAAGGGTTGAATTATCACAATTCGATGGGAATGGTGACTATTCAATTTGGAAAAAAAGAGAGGGCTATTGTGGTTCAGCAAAGGGTATCTAAAGCTTTCGATGATTTAGAAATTTTTTATTGATGCATTAAAAGCTAAACATGATCAAATTGCTGAGATGAATGAAGTTGTATACAGTTCTATCATTTTGCACCTATCTGATAATATTGTGAGACAAGTTGATGATGTTATGGCTACTAGAGAATTGTAGAAAACTCTTGACAAGTTGTTTTTGACAAAAACTTTACCAAATAGGATTTATTTGTTAGAAAAAATTTCAATTTTAAAATAAATTCGGGGAAGGATCTTTAATCCAATTTGAGTGACTTCAGCAAAATTGTCAAAAGCTTGTTCCACAATAACAAGAAATTTGATGACGAAGAGCTAGTTGTTATACTTTTGAATTCTCTTCTTGATTGTTGTAGAGATGCTAATAATGCTATTAATTATGCTAGGGATATGTTGACTCAAGCTAGCTATTATGTTAGATGCCTTGAGGTCAAAGGAGTAAGAGGTCAAGAAAGAGTCTGGAGGAGCACTAGAGATGGGAGTTTGTTTGTTAGAGGTAAAATAAAACGAGAAAGAACAATTATCAAGGTAAGAAGGGCAGAAGAAAATATAAGGGTAGGGCTAAGTCCAGAGATAAAGGTAATAAGAAAGGCTACCATTGTGAAAAATTAGTGCATTTCAAGAAAGATTGCTATGACCTTAAGAGAAAACAGAAGCAACAGTATAATGAAGATCAAAATATTGCTGCTGTTGGGGATGCCTTAAATGGTTTACATGTTATTCCTGAGACTGATGTCGATATTGACAATGAGTGGATTTAAGAGTCAGGTACAACCTTTCACCTGTGTTCCGTGAGGTCTTGGTTTTATAACTATAGAAAAATTGAACCTAAGAAAGTGTACATGGGGGATAACAATTCACAGATAGTTGAAGGAATATGTGACATTGCAATTAGGATGTGTGGTGGCATTGTCTGACTTTTTCTTGGTGTCAGGTTTGTCCCAAACCTTAAGAGAAACCTTGTTTCATTAGGTGTTCTTGAAAATGAAGGCAATATGTCAAATATGATTTTGATATTTTAAAGATTTTTAAACACATCTCTAGTAATTATGAAAGGTCCCAAGATAAATAGGCAGTATTACCTTCAATGTGAAGCTTTATATGCCAAAGATTCATGATTGGTTTCAATCAATGAAGATAAATTAGATCTATGGCATAGGAGGATGTGACTCATTGGAATCAAGAGAGGTTGGACTAAGTGATTAAAATTCTTGATCACCTCTGGTGGGTTTTTTGGTCAAACGGTTGTCGTTCTCTCGAGTTGCATGGTGGTGTTTCTAGTGACATAAATCTGAGTCCACAACTTCAAGCAATGTGCAAAAACACAAAGTGGCGTTGTAATAATTTGTATTGTAATATTTAATATTTTAACATCATTAAACTCAACAAAAGTGATTGCACTAAATCAGTAGTGCAACTCGATAAATATATTATTCTATGAAATCTTATCTAATTTTATTTATTGCTATGTCAAATTTTTATTTTACCCACTAATGAATCCACCTTCAAGTTAAAGGTCAGTAAAGATATTGATAACGCAGTTATCGTATTTTTCAAATACAACATCTCTAACAAAAAAGGTGTTAACCAGATCTAGACAATACTAAATTAAGAAAATGTAATTATATTCATATTACAATTTCTATTATCTATACCACGTTTTAATTGCAATAAATACCTCTCAACTTTTGACAATTTGGCACTTATCCCCAATTTTTATTCGTCGTATTTTTATCATTAACTTTTAATTAATTTTTACATCTTGTCTTTGATGATAATTTTTGTTTAAATATTCTGCTAATGTATTGAGATGAGGGATAAATATTTTGTCAATTTTTTATTTGTTATTTATTTTTCTTATTCAAACATTCGAGATGCACAAAATTCTTTTACACTCTCTTAATTAACGTTTTAAACAGAAACTATCATCAAAATGAAGATAAGATATGCAAATTAATATGTTGATGATACGAATGTGATAAAAAATAGTTGGGGACATAATGCAAAATTGAGCAATAACTGGAGACCTTCTTTATAATTAAGATGTAGTGTGGTTAACAAAAACTGTGGTACAAATATAATTACACATTGAAAAAAAGCAAAAATTACACGTAGACACTAATTTTATCCAGTTTGTGTTGATCATATTATTTCAAAAAATATCTAATGATTTGAGTGTAAGTCAATTATGACTCGATCCGACGACCATCGCGTTTCACATAATGAACCATGCAAATACCACATTACTAAAGACGGATTCCACATTTTTGGTTCTTTCACGAATTCAATTAATTATGTATTGTGGTTATAACAAAATTAGGCAATAAAAATATAAAAAATATTAAAACATTTGTTACGAGTGAACACTTGCATCATTTGCAGTGAAAACAAACAAACAATATTTAAATGTATATTTTTTCTTAGCAAAAAATAATTCAATTATGGAAGTTTGGCCATTAAGAGTAAAAAATTGTTGTTTGTGCCTCACATACGATTGTATTTACACATTGGATTTTCAATTCATTACACATCGGTTCACAAATTGTTTACATCAAAACAATCAAGATATTCTGTGTTGTCTAAATTATAATTTAAATTAATCAAATTTATTTTTTATCTACATATTTTTTAAGACCTACAATTTATTACTTTTTATTATTCACTCATTTCATAAGACTCACAATTTATAAATTTGAGATCAAAGAGGCGAGTTATTTGATAACGTCTTCTTGATACTCTTCACGTTTGATACTCTTCAAACAGCTCATCTATCTATGTTACCTTTGTTTGCATTTGTTTTGGCTCTTGCATATATTCACGACATGATTAATGATGTGAAATGGCTAACATAAATGTTTAATTTTTCTTACATATAGGCTATAGCTCAACAAATCCATGGTCGATAACTACAAATTTATACCAGACAATGGTATTCGAACTAATTGGACATCCAAGATAATAGTCGCACAAAAAGATTTACCTAGAGCATCAGTGCACGTTTACAACTAAGATATCAGAATTCTTCTTGATCTACAGGTAAATCGAACTCAAGACATTAATTTATCTTTCCTATTAAGTTTGATCTTTAGTTTAATGTTTAGTTCTTATCGTTCCACAAGTTCTTGCTCAAGTCATAAATACATTTCTACCACTAAATTTGAATTATCACAAATGTTTTAAACATATCCCTCTAAACCCACTAAACAAGGGAACAAAGTACATAGTACAATCTACAACAATGATATAACTGCGTTCTTAGATACTTTGGCTTGGTTAAAGACGTTGTTATCACCTAATTTTGGTAAAGTCTCCACGTTAGCAATGAAGGCCAAGCAAAGGCCTCATAGGCCCTCGTACGCCAATGCCGATGCCAACGGAGCCCATGAAGGTCTTCACCACTATGAGCCCTTCGTCAATTACCCTCGCACCCTGTAAAAACCCAGGTAATCAAATATTTTAGAACAATTAAAGAGATATTTAAAGAAAGATTGTATTTGATTATCATACAAACTCCCAGAAGGTAACCACATCTCAATCTAATAAATTCAGCAATGCAATCTTAGAGATTAAAAAGAATTAGGACATAATCTCATAAGATCATGACAAGATTGGAATCTACCTTATCCTCATAAGGAGGGATGATTCAATCAAATAACTAACTGATTGCTTTGATCCCTAAATCAATTAGAACTCCCTCCTATAATTACAAGATCTCTCATCATCTCAAGTTACACCTTATTCTCTACCCTTAAACTCTACTCAAATCTCTGACTAATTGTCTCTCCCACACCCAAATATTCTCCATATACATTGTACCTGCAGTTGATTTGATCGTCGAAGTACCAACGATCGCTGACCCTTTTTTGTCCGGTGATCTTGGTGCTTAATGGTTGTCCAAGTGTGCATGTAATATACAGAATGACAGATGATTGGTTGGAGATCTGTTGACACGTAGATAGTGCAGATTTTGAGGTCAACAATAGGGCTGCACAAAAAAATCGCGAAACCGCAAACCAAATCGAAACTGTTGGTTCGGAACCACGTGGACCCGCAGTTTTTTTTCTCTTAAACCGAACCAAACCGTTTCAAAATGGTTTGGTTTAGGTTTCAATTTTCAAAAACCGCACAAAATCGAACCGAACCGAACCGAACCGCTTTTAAATTTTTAAATTAAACAATAATTTTATTAAATTATAAATATTACAGTTTTAAAAAATGTAAAGTTGGCATGTTGCTAGATGATAACTTGCTACTACTTTTTTGCCTTTTTGTTTGTATTTCAAATTTTAGACAAATGAAAATGTAATTTAACATTTAACATTATTAGTTCTCGTTTAAACTTATATGTTAACTTGTTTTAAATATATTATTATAATATCGATAGGTAAACCACGGATTAAAACCGAACCAAACCGCAAATAATGGTTTGGATTGGTTTGGTTTGAAAAATAAAATGGTTTGGTTTGGTTTGGTTTGGAATTTTTCCAAACCGCACGAAATGGTTTGAGTTGAAAATATGGCACAAACTGCCCAAACCGAACCGCGTTCACCTTTAGTCAACAGATTGGCACAGTCTGTGAAAAACAAAAATACGTTACACAACCAACAAATCGATGATAAAACGTGTTTTCTACCAAAAGGCATGACAAGAGATAACTCTCAGGAGAAAATTGAGTCCCACCACACGGATCAACGACAAGAAAGCATTCCAGATCTTCAGAATGTAACCTGCCGTCAAAGAAGGAGACAACGACAAAGGTGGATGACTGAACAAGACTAACTAGACCTAAAAGAGGTAAACGCTCGAATGAGGGCCGTGATCGATCGATTGGAAAATCAACCCCCAAGTCAGGAAACAAACGTGACCGGGATTGGCGAAGCCTTTCAAGTTTTGGCTCCATCGAAAGCTGTCGATCTCATGATGATTTGCAGATACCAGATGGATGAAATCCTTAGAATTAGAATTTGATGCCCTCACACGATAACCAATAGGAGAAGCCTCATCCGTTATAAAGAAACAAGCCTACCGCGTCTGTCAGTGTATTTGATAGGCTGGGGACCGAATCCTCTGTGGTACTGTCCCAATTACTGAGTAGTTGACGTAACAACCAAAACAAGGCTCGCCCAGAGAAGAAGAAAGATTCCAAGGCTGTGGATGTGAAGTCTGAGGATGAAAGCTCGGTACATTCATGCAATCTTGATGAAGATAATGAGAACCTTCCATTCTCCAAAGAACTGAAGGCTAGAGAACTACCCACCGACTTCATGATGTATCTTATGGAGATGTACAACAGACATGAAGATCCCACAGACCACATCAATATGTACAAAACGAGGCTCCAAGGCTACATCCCGACTGTTAAGTGCAGAAACTTTCATACCACCATCGTCTCTGACGCGAAGAGGTGGTATAACAAATTGAAGCCTAGGAGCATCAGGAGTTGGCCATAGCTGAAGCAAGAATTCATCAACGCCTTTATCAACAACATAACGAAGATAGCCGATGTGGCCCAACTCCAAGACATTCGACAGAAAGAGAGAGAATTGGTGAAAAGTTATTTCAAGAGGTTCAGCAAGGTCATCAACAAAATTGAGAATGTGACTGATGACAAGGTGCTGGATGCATTAATAACCGGGTTCCACATGCGAACTCTCTTTTGGAGAGATGTCCAGAATAGAGAGCCCAAGACATATACTCAGTTGGTAGATCTAATCCAGTGAGAGATTTACTCCGAAGAAACTATTGAAAATAGAGAGAAGGCTGACAGGGAAAAAAAGAACGTTATCGCCATAAAAGATGGCGCTACAGAAGGTTCAATCAGAACGAACTAGTCGCGGGGCATCTACCCAAGCCACTAGCGGCCATAGCCCAACTGCCAATTCTTCATCCCAAGTTTTTTCATACACAGAAGATTGTCCAGATGTACGAGAACTAATTGATCAAAGAAACTGCCGACAGAGAGAAGGGAATTGACCGGCACAAGGAAGGCGAGGACTATCCAATCATAGGCAAAGACCTCAACCTCGGTGCCAGGATGTCCACTCACGCTGTGATGACATAATAGATGACAGGAATATGGACCCACCTTGGAATGAGGGACTTGTGAGATTCCATCTTGTCTGTGAAATCAACACTATAATTGGAGGATCCTATGTTAGAGCCCACATAATGAACTCACGAGAAATTATGCTAAAGCAGCAAGGGAGAAACCAGTAGAAAGCTGGCAGGTTCATGGATACCGACCCAGGGCCACACCTATCACATTTACAGATGAGGATCCACACTGCGATGCCCTGGTAATATGCACCATTGTCGCTAGAAAACATATTAGGCAGAATGTTAGTCAACAATGGTAGCGCTATAAATATCCTATTTGGCAGCGCCTTTGATCAAATAAAGGTAGACCATGAGTTAACAGCCATCTCAGAACCATTGTTTAGTTTTATAGGCAACAACCTCATCCCGCATGAGAGGATTACCCTCGTCGTAGACTTTGGAAAGCCCCCACGCCACATGAGAAAGTTCATGGAATTCTTAGTGGTAGACACTCGTTCTGCTTATCATGGGTTCTTCAGCAAGTCTGCACTCAAACACCAGGTAGAATTGTCAGAGTTCGAGATAATCAAATAGAAGCCAGGGCATGTTATATAAACGTGCTCTACAAAGTAGCAACATGCGAAGATGCTATTCCATCGGTCAGGACCATACATACCAAGAAAATGGACATTGATCATAAGAAAGGTGAAGAGGATATGGTCTTTGACGAGGGCCTTGACCCGCAAATCATAGGTTCAGATTCACTAGCTTCGCCAGAAGAGGAGATAGAAAAATTCTCAGTAAGTCCATTAGACCCTTCACGGGTACTAAAGTTGGGACAAATGCTGGATTAATGAATGAAGAAAAAACTTAAATGATTCTTTTGAGAGAATATATACGTTTTTTCTTGGAAGCATTCTGACATGGTGGGATAAGCCCATCCATAGCTTGCCAAGCCCTGAAAATAAATCCGAAGATACGTCTCAAGATACAAAAGAGAAGACTGCTGAGCACCGAGATGTATGGTGCCCTGAAAGAAAAAATAGATAAGTGCTGGCCTATGGATTCATCTGGGAAGTAGTATACCCGCAATGGGTATCCATTGGTAAAGAAAAAAAATCACAAGTGGAAGGTGTGCATAGATTTCTCCGATTTTAACTAGGTATGCCACAAAAACATCTTTCCCTTACCTCGCATAGACCAATTGGTCGATGCCACCACCGACCATAAGCTACTTAGCTTCATGAACACCTATTCTAGTTACAATTAGATCTCTATGTTTGCCAGGGACGAGGAACGCACTTCGTTCATAATGGATTGAGGTTTATATTGTTACAATATTATGCTCTTCGACCTGAAAAATGCCAAAGCTACTTATCAAAGGTTAGTAAACTGCATGTTTGTGGAACATAATGGGAACACCATGGAGGTATACGTCGATGACATGCTCGTGAAGAGCGTGGACGCCGAAGACATTACACACTTAGAGAGGATTTTTCACAAATACCAGAAGCTCAACCACCTGAAATACACTTTCAAAGTTGCGTCTGGGAAGTTCCTGGGCTATATGGGGATAGAGGCCAACCCCGAAAAGATTAGAGAACTCATCGACATGCGCTTCTCCTCCTCACCCAAAGAGGTCAAGAACCTTTCAAGATGGTTGGCGACTTTAAACTAATTTATATCGAAGATGACCACTCAATGCCAACTCTTCTTCCAGACCATCAAGGGGGGAATAAGTTTGAATGGACAGAAGAATGCGAGGGTGCCTTAAGGGAGCTCATGGACTCTTTGGTAGAGCCCTACTACTATCAAAGCAGAAGCTTAGAGAAAGATTGTTTGTCTACTTAGCAGTATCTGAGAAAGTAATAAGCTCAGTACTACTTCATGAAGAAGTTCCCATGCAGCTCTCGGTCCACTATGTTAATAATGCTCAACAAGACGCAGAAACAAGATACCCAGACATGGAGAAGCTCGCCATGTCCTTAATCGTCGTATCAAGAAAGCTTCGACCATGCTTCTAGGTGCACATCATCGTTGTCCTAACGAACCTCATACTTAGACAGATTCTCCTACAAGCCTAGGCCATCGATAAAGGGCCAGGCGCTAGCAGATTGTGTAGTTGAATTCGTTCACATCCCGAAAGGATTGCTTGAAATCAAACCCAAGGAGGCATCGACATGGAAATTATGACGAATCCTTGGGTAATATCGGGGCTGGGGCTGGGGCTGGGGCTGGGACTGGGACTAGGACTGGGGCTAGGGCTAGGGCTAGGGCTAGGGCTAGGGCTAGGGCTAGGGCTGGGGCTTGTATTCTACTAATCAGCCCCGATGGTCATAACATCCACTTTGCCCTTCGCTTGGAGTTCAAAGCCTCAAACAATATGGGTGAGTATGTGATAGGTGTCGATTTATGCTTATCTGTAGTGTCAAAATTGAACAATTGTATGTAATCTTGAATGAATATTTATTTAATTGTGTGTTAATTTGATTGTTTTAGGTTGAAATCCGAGTTCCAACAGATTTGGAGAGAAACAAAGAAAAAAATTGGCAAAGAAGGACTAAACGTGCACGAAGATGGAAAAATAGGGACCAACTCGTAAACATGTAAAAGATGAATGACTTGAGTAGAAAATAAAAGGGCACCAAATTGAAATGAAAGAAAAAATTCAAGGACTAAATTGTAAACAACTAAAAGTAGAAGGACCAAACAGTAAAAAGCTGGTTGTAGTGAACCGCGAACTACGGCAAACAGCAACCGCTGTTTGCCGCGGTCTAACCACGGTTTGCATACCGCGGCCCGCGTTAAGGAAAATCTGATTTTTTCTAACCTAAACTAAGGACGTTTTGGTCCTTTTTGAATTAAATACAATTTGGAAAGATTTGGAACTATATAAAGACCTAATCTAGGTCAAGAAAGAGGTTGTTAATCTTTTGGAGAACACAAGAGAAGACGAAGAAAAGAATGGAGAAGAATACGAAGAACGACCAAGATCAAGAAGATTGGAACGTGAAGATCAAGATATCTTGGTGCAAGATATTCAACATATTTTCATCTTTTCTTCAAAACCCGATTATGTATTCAAATCTTATAATGTTTTCTTCCTCCCGAATCATGAATAGCTAAATTCATAGTTTGGATGAACGATGTAGCTTAGTTTTAATTCTTTAATTTCGAATCTCAAGTTTTGACTTATAAATTATTTAAGTATTTGATTTTACTTCTTCTCTTAATGCTTGGAATAACTGGCCATTATTTCATTGATCTTGTGGATTGTAATGAACTGAGAAGCAAATTATTAATCTAGCCCACGTAGTAAAATCCGACAATTGGATAAAAGGTAGAGATACACTTTTATTATTGCTGCGGTCTGAATTGAATTCTTAAGAGAATTAATGCATCTAATTAAGGACCATTCTGACTGCCTAAGTTGACTTATTTAGATAGGACTAATTTTAACTCGAGAGAGGTAAATTAGGTTAAATTCATGAATTCGACCGAATACAACTTTAGGAACAAATCTTGAGATGAGGAATTAGAGATGACAACTATGGTGAATTCGTTTGTCCAAACGCTTTAACCATCATTTTCCTCTAAATTCTTGTTATTTGCTTTTTCATAAATTATTATATTATTTCCTTAAATTCACAGTTATAGTTTAAATCTTTTAAATCAATTCAATTTAAATTGTTTTAAATAAATTAGCATTAAGATTAATTTAACTAGTATCTAAATAAGATAGTCTTCGTGGGAACGATAATCCAGACTCAATAGGTCCATTTTATTACTTGATTGAAATATTGTACACTTGCAATCACAATATTTTCACAACAAATTTTTGGCGCCGTTGCTGGGGACTATTTTTATTTATTATCAGTTAAATTAATTTTTATAGTTAATTTGTTCTTCTTTTTTCTCTTGTTATATCATTTACTACTAAAAATAGTGTTTGTTGCATGCTCCATACTCAGGTCGACAATATTGAGACTTTCGATCCTAAGATTAAACGCACTTTCAGACGAAGACGCAAAGAACACAACCAAAAATAGAAAGATCAGCAACAAAATCAGATGGCAGATGCACAAATAAGAAGAGAGCTTCAACAAGAGGATGTAAGAGCAGCCGCTGTAGAAGCAGCCCAAATGGCAGTTCAGAAAATTCAACAACATGAAGAACAGGAAGAATATGACGATGGAAACATGCCAATGGCTTAGTTCCTAACTCCATCAGCAGCTCCTGATCGTTCGAGCATAATTTATCCAGCTTTTGGTCGGAACGACTTCCAACTAAGAGCCAATATGATTAATCTTTTCAGCAACAACCTGCAGTCTATGGAAAGGCGATTGAAAACCCTAATACTCATCTCTCCAGATTCCGATGTATGCTCTATAATTTTCAGTTTCACAGAGTAAATGAAGATGCCATTAGACTCTGGTTATTTTCCTTCACTTTGAGGGATGGGGCTCTGGAATGGTTAGACTCAGAACCACATGCCAATATCACAACCTGGGATGACTTGGCTAGAAAATTCTACAACAAATACTTTTCACCAGCTAAAATAGCGAAAATGAAGCTAGAAATTTCTACTTTTCAGCAACTGGATGGAGAAAGGTATCATGAAGCTTAGGACAGATTCATGGAGTTACTCAGAAAATGTCCAAACCATGGTATTAAAAAGGGCCAACAAGCTCAATATTTTTACTGTGGGCTATCTCTTCAGTCCAAATCAACAGTAGATTCTTCTGCAAACGGGTCCATTGCGAATAAAAATATCAACGAAGCAATGGATCTATATGAGTTGATTACAAACACACATACCACATTTTCATCTGATCGTGCCACTCCAAGAAAAGCAGCAGGTATACATGAGATTGATGGTCTATCAGCTACGAATGCACAACTTGTTGCCTTGACAAAACAGGTAGAGCTCTTGGTCAAAACACAATCTCAAGGAGTGAATGCAATCCAAGCAACCATTATGTGTGAAAACTGTGGGGCTAATCACTCCACATTAGATTGTTTGTTATTGGCCTCCCCAGATGAACAGGTCAATTTTGTACAGAATAATACACGTCAGCAGTACAACCCTTACTCACAAACATACAATCCAAGTTGGAAGCAGCACCCAAATTTTAGATGGTCAGATAATCAGAACAGTCGTAATCCCAACAATGCTCAGCAAAAAAGAAGACCAAGTTTGGGAGACATGTTCCAACAGTATATGCAAAAGACTGATAAACTAATGGAGAGGCAAGACACAAATTATCAAAATCAACAGGCTTCTATCAAAAAACTAGAAACTCAGATTGGCCAGTTGGCCTTACAACTATTAAAGAGAACTCCAGGGACCCTTCCTAGCAATACTGTAACAAATCCAAAAGAACAAGTACAAGCAATCACTACGAGGATTGGAGTACAATTGCCAGAAATTCATGTGAAACGACCTGCGAAGAAGGACGAACTGTTAGTAGTTGGGGATGAGGTTGTTGGGAAACAGCTAGCGCAATCACAAGAAAGAGATCCAAAAGAATCTACAGAATCATCCGAAGCTAAGGCACCAATTCATGTCAAAGCTTATGTGCCACTGATTCCTTTTTCTCAAAGGTTGTAGAAGCACAAGCTCGACAAACAATTTGTAAAATTTCTTAAAGTTTTCAGAAAAATTCATATCAACATTCCATTCGCCGATGCCTTATGCCTTATGCCCAGCTACGCAAAATTTATGAAAGACATACTTTCTAACAAATAGAAGCTAGAAGAGCATGAAACAGTTTGCCTGACAGAGGAGTGTAGTGCAATTCTTTAGAAAAAGCTTCCACCTAAGTTAAAAGATCCAGAGAGTTTCACTATTCCTTGCACTATCAGTTTAAATTATTTTGATCATGCTTTGCGTAATTTAGGTGCAAGTATTAATCTTATACCTTTATCTGTGTACAGAAAACTGGGACTGGGAGAAGCAAGACCAACTACTGTCTCATTGCAACTGGTGGATGATCTATCAAGCATCCCCGGGTATCATTGAGGATGTCTTGGTAAAGGTCGATAAATTCATATTTCCAGCAGATTTCATAATTCTTGACATGGAAGAAGACAGAGATATCTCCATCATTCTTGGAAGACCATTTTTAGCTACAGGGAGAGCTCTGATTGATGTGTGTGAAGGAAAAATGATTCTTCGAGTGGACAATGAGCAGGTTATATTCAATGTTTTTAAGGCCATGAAGTATCCAGCTTCTTTAGATTCTTGTTTTCAAGTAAATGTGGTGGACAAATTAGTTGCAGACACATTTGGGACAGAATATCCATCCGATGAACTTGCAATTTGTATGATGCGTTCTGAATCAACTAAATTCGAACACCCATCTATACATGCACGAGCCATGCAACTCGAGGCCTTTCCACCAATTCCTTACAAGAGAACAAGATTTTTTGAACCACTTGGTGAGAGCCCACAGAGACCATTACCATCAATAGAGAAGGCTCCTGCTCTAGAGCTAAAGCCCTTGCCATCTCACCTTCGGTATGCATACCTAGGTAACTCCACTACTCTTCTGGTAATCATTGCTAATGACATGATAGAATTGAAGAAAGAAAAATTGCTCAGAAAATTGAAGGAACATAAAACAGCCATTGGATGGACCATTGCTGATATTCGTCGCATCAGTCCCTCTTTTTGTATGCATAAAATCCTTATGGAGGAAAATTTCAAGGCATCAGTAGAGAGCCAGCGAAGATTGAATCCTACCTTGAAAGAAGTAGTAAGAGCTGAGGTCATGAAATTATTGATTGCAGGGATAATTTACCCAATCTCATACAGTTCTTGGGTAAGTCCAGTCCATGCAGTGCCTAAAAAGAGAAGAATCACCGTTGAGAAGAATGACAACAATGAGCTTATTCCGACACGACTGGTCACAAGTTGGAGAGTATGTATTGACTACCGAAAGATGAATAATGCTACAAAGAAAGATCACTTTCCTTTACCTTTTATTGATCGGGAGATCTTTGGAAGTGCTTGCTTACCACTCTCATTCTTCAAGCTTGGATGGCTATTCGGGATACAATCGATCCCTATAGCTCCGTAAGACTAAGAGAAAACTACTTTCACATGTCCTTACAGGACCTTTGCATTTAGAAGAATGCCCTTTGAGTTGTGTAACACCTCTGCCACTTTTCAGTGTTGCATGATGGCCATATTCTCTGACATGGTGGAGCAATACATTGAGGTATTTATGGATGATTTCTCAATTTTTGGACATTTCTTTGATATATGCTTGACAAATTTATCTAAAGTGTTGAAAAGATGTGAAGAAACTAATCTCGTACTCAATTGGGAGAAATGCCACTTTATGGTGAAAGAAAGAATAGTTTTTGTGGCATTGGATTTCAGCTCAAAGAATAGAAGTCGACAAAGCAAAAATTCAAGTAATTGAGAAATTGCAACCACTGAATTCAATAAGGGGTGTTAGAAGTTTTCTTGGTCATGCAGGATTTTACAGGAGGTTTATACGTGATTTTTCAAAAATCACAAAGCCTTTTAGCAGCCTTTTGGAGAAAGATGTGTCGTTCAACTTTTCTGATGAGTGTTTAACTGCTTTTAACAATTTGAAGGAAAAACTGATAACTGCACCAATTATTGTTGCACCAGATTGGAGTTTACCATTTGAAATTATGTGTGATGCTAGTGACTATGCAGTGGGTGCAGTACTGGGACAACGCAGAGACAAAAATTTACATGTCATATACTATGCAAGCAAGACATTAACAAATGCACATATCAACTATGCGATAACTGAAAAAGAGATGCTCGCTGTAGTTTTTGCCTTTGAGAAATTCTGTTCCCATCTCATTGGGTCAAAGTTAATTATCTACATTGACCATGCAGCTCTTAAGTATTTGTTTGAGAAGAAGGATGCCAAACTCAGATTGATTCGGTGGATTTTGTTGTTACAAGAATTTGACATTGAAATATGTGATAAAAAGGGGACAGAAAATCAAGTGGTAGACCATTTATCTAGACTCGAGCAGGAAGAAGCAACTGTTAGTGTTGACATAAATGAAGTGTTTCCAGATGAACAAGTCTTGCAGATTGTGAATGCACCATAGTATGCTGACTTAGTCAATTATTTGGTTAGTCAAATTATTTCACCAGAATTCTCTTATCAGCAGAATAAAAAGCTCTCCCATGAAGTTAAATTTTACTTTTGGGAAGAGCCTTATCTATACAGGAGAGGTCCAGATCAGATTATCAGGCGATGTGTTCTAGAAGATGAGATGAAACCGATACTTGCGGGGGTCCACTCCTCTGCTTATGGTGGTTATTTTGGTCCTACCAAAACTGCTGCTAAGGTTTTACTGTGTGGTTTCTACTGGCCCACATTATTCAAAGATGTGTACACTTTTCGTAGATCCTGTGATCGATGCCAACAAACAGGTAACATCTCAGCTCGTCATGAAATGTGGTTAAACAACATCCTTGAAGTAGAATTATTTGATGTTTGGGTCATAGACTTCATGGGACCGTTTCCACCATCCTATTCCAACAAGTACATTATTGTAGTGGTTGATTATGTGTCCAAGTGGGTGGAAGCAAAAGCATTACCAACTAATGATGCAATAGTGGTAGTTGGGTTCATCAAGAAAAATATATTCAACAGATATGGAGCCCCCCGAGCTATTATAAGTGATGGTGGTTCTCATTTTTGCAACCGTTTATTTAAATCGGTCCTCAACAAATATGGTGTGCAGTATCGAGTTGCCACAGCTTATCACCCACAAACTAGTGGGCAAGTGGAGACATCTAACAGACAGTTGAAACGGACTGTAAATTCCACTAGAAAAGATTGGTCCAAGAAGCTTGATGATACACTATAGGCGTACCACATAGCTTTCAAAACTCCTATTGGCATGTCTCCTTATCGTTTGGTGTTTGGAAAAGCTTGCCATCTACCAGTCAAATTCGAGCACAAGGCAGTTTGGGCACTAAAACAGTTAAACATGGATTTGGAAAAGGCCAGCGAAACTAGGCTTCTGCAGTTGAACGAGCTGAATGAATTTAGAATGGATACCTACGAAAACTCAGTGATCTATAAGGAAAGGACTAAGAACTGGCATGATAAACACATTCGACAGTGGGTATTCCAGGTTGGGGATCAAGTTCTTTTGTACAATTCACGACTCAAACTGTTCCTGGAAAATTGAGATCAAAGTGGTCAGGACCATTCACAATCGCCAAGGTTTTCCTGTATGGCACAGTTGAATTCACTCATCCAATCAAAGGAAATTTCAAAGTTAACGGCTAGATAGTAAAACACTATGTGGAGGATTTCCCAACAACAAAATCCACCATTGACATTGCACTACTAGAGTGAATGGCGCCAAAAGTCGAGCCCTAGACTCTAAATTGAGCGCTTAATGGAAGGCAACCCATTCTCTATCCCTTATCTATTATTGGTTTTGCATATAGAATTTTAGGACTGTTTTCCCTGATTTTTCATAATTTGCTACATTTAATTTGTTTTTCTTTCACGCCAAACGTCGTCATCCTCATAGTTTTGACCACAAAAAAAAAATTTATTTCTCACAATTTGACGCAGTCAGACTACAGTTTGCAAACCACGGTAAACCGTGTCCACGGTTCTTGTCATGGTGGGTCATGGTTTGCATATCATGTCTCCGACCATGATCGTGATGGGGGGTTATTTTAACCCCGCATTCTTCATTTCCCCCCCATTTTCACTCTCCAACCCACCTATTCTTCCTTCCTCTCCATCCAACCTCTTTCCACATTGTTAAGTTCTTTCCACAAAGGCCAAAGCTTGATAGAAATTAGGAGTTTACTTACCACATTTTCATCTCCTCCATTTAGTTTACATAAGAGGTAAGTATGGATTTTTCCCTTCTTCTATATTTCACATGATTTTAATTGCATTTGTTTTTGGTTTGGAATGTAGGGTAGCTTGTATTAAATGGTTGATTTGTTATAGTTGCCCATAGTGCCACTTTGATTGAAAATGTGGGTTTGCAAGTTAGCTCCATATCTATGCTTGTTAGTTAATTTGTGCTATGCCTCCCAAGTGTTTGATATAATTCCTCATCCATTTTTTGAGCTCATTTATTTTTAATTCTTTGCTTTCCTTCAATGCTAGATCATTTTACTTTCTCTTGGGGGTAGGGTCATCTAACATGCATGTCTTAGAGTGGTTGTTTAGATTGCATTTTTTTGGTTGCAAGTTGGGGGTTGCACAATTCTTGCCTACTTTCTTTTATCGGCTATTTTGTTCATTGCCTTGCATGTGTTTGATAATATGTTTCAACCAACTTTTTATGTTTACTCTTCATTTATTATTTTGAGATATTATTATTTTCACTCTAGCAATAATTTGGCATCCCTTATCTATGGTTGGCTTCTCACTTTCGTTTCTTTTACCTTGTCGGTACATTCATGTTCACCATGCCTCCTAGATCAAGGGCAACTACCTCAAGGAAAGGAAAAGAAATTGCAGAAGACTCTAGTGTCCATAAAAGAGCCCGCCATGCGGCCCCTTCTTATGAGCCTTATGTCAGCAACGAAGCAGAGCAATGAGCACCCATTTTTTCCACATGGTCGGCCATTGCAGAAAGGGAGGTCGATTTGGAAAGTTTAAACCATACTCACTTTTCGCCATCATGAATGACAACGGGTGGACGCGACTTTGCTCTAAGCCACACAGTGTGTATATGGAGGTGGTACGGGAATTCATGGTAAATTTCAACCTGGCAATCACTGATGAGGAGGATGACCACGCCTACGCAACGTATGTTCGAAGGGTTTGGGTTCCTTTTAGCTCCGATGTCATTGGACACTTTTACGATGTCCCAGAAGGCTCCGAAGCACCTGCGATCACTAATTGGAATGCTGTCGCCCGTGTTATCTATGCTGTCGAGAATCCTAGACCTTGGCCACAGAGTAATGTTGTCTGCCATGGGGACATGAGCGATGAGCTCCGTCTCCTCCACTCTTTCATGGTGTCCAACATCTCCCCCACGACTCACTTGACAGAAATTTATCCGATCCGGATGACGATACTCTATCGGTTGGCCACTGGTCATACCTTCAATTTCTGGGAGTACATTTTCAACACTGTCATAGACCTTGCTTCCAACCTAAAGGGCCGGTCCAAACTCATCTTTCCAGGTCTTATCTCCGCTCTTTGCAAACGAGCTCATGATCCCATGCACTCTTCTGAAAAGGACAACACCAAGACACCTATTCTCTGCCTTCGGTTTGTGAGGCACTCGGTTGTACGAGTCCACCGCCATGCTAATGAGCACAGATTGGCTACCGAATTGAAAGAGGATGACGCCTCTCAGGCCAATGATGATGAGCCCTTAGAGTTAGATACACCGATATTGCCACAGAGGATTCGACGCCAAGGTGGACTAAATTTTGGACTAGTCTTAGACTCTGTTCAGACCACTTTGCAAAGCCATACAGGTGATATTCAACACCGAAGAGATGGACAGGACGAACTCCATGCTACACTGCGATCAATGGACGAGCGCCAACGGAGTGACCATCATGAGCTACTTGCCATCTTTGAACGCCTCAATCAGCACCACTTTCTCATCCTCGCTTACGATGCTTCCCGATCGGTTGCCACTGTAATACCTATCAATCTCTCTCTACATCGGGTTTTATTTATTTTACTCTCTTTTATTACACTGAGGACAATGTGTATTTTAAGCTTGGGGCGATCTTTTAAGTTTCGTTATTTTTTCTTCTAAAAGGAAAAAAAAAATTGCTTTACTTGTGTGCCTGTATGTTGAATAGTCTTGCCGGCTAACGATGATATCAAATTGAAATTGTTATCGATTCAAAGATT
The DNA here is from genome assembly GCA_023638005.1 of Forsythia suspensa. NCBI lineage: Eukaryota > Viridiplantae > Streptophyta > Magnoliopsida > Lamiales > Oleaceae > Forsythia > Forsythia suspensa. Next base: position 24,253,316 of record CM042664.1, on the reverse strand, counting down.
ATGACTAGGTGATGCTACATATGTCTCTTATATGCTATACTTATCCGTGTGAGATATGATTAAGTGTAAGCAAAATAGTCATGAACATCACTAACTTTGGTTGGTATATTAAATAGAATACAAGGAAAGAATAGTGAACTTAAGTTGTGAAAACCAAAACCACCAATTGACAACTAAATTATCCAACCAGTTGAAAGGATAGTTTATGGGTGGTTAAACCAATGTAGAAGGTATTTAGATAGGTGTTGATTCCGTGCTTGAGTAATAATTTTGTGGAATGTATTTGGCTCTCCTGTGGAATCTAGGTATTGACCGAATGCTAGGAATCTAATCTCCGCTCATTTATCTTGCTTCTTTTCTCCAAAATAATAATAATAATAATAAACTAAAAATTGAAAGGCATTGCACTTGCTTTATCTTATACCTCTCTTCGTAGCCTAGTTGACTCGAGTGATAAAGCCCGTTGGGGTTCTCAAAACTCGGTGCCCTAAGGTCTATCAGATCTGGGAGCCATCGGCCTAAAGCTCGCTACAAGGGTCATCTAAAAAGATTAAGGGAGTGAAGTCTTGTATATAAGATATATATATATATATATATATATATATATATATATATATATATATATATATATATATATATATTAAAAAATGAGAAGCAAAAGCAAGATTGAGCCTTTGTGCGCATAACTTGGAGATTTAGATGACTAGTGGGTTTGACTTACCTAGTGGAAGCTTGATGGCTAAAGCATTCAATAAAGGGAGAATCATCACTGATCTAGATAGCAACTGTATTGGGTAGACCTAACCAAATTTTTAGCGGTAAAAGAATAAGTATTTTGAGGGCAACTATAGAGTTAACACCCAGGGTGAGAGATTGAACATCAATAGGAGAGTGTGTATTCTTACGAGAGAGAAAAGAAATAATTGACCACTGGGGGAACAGAATATTACCAACCTAAAAGTTTATGTTGATTGGATTGACTATACACATACACATACATTAGTCGAGCATCGGATAAGCAAAAATCTATTTTTGTAGCATGATTTAGAAATAATTTTTATTGATTGACTTGTTTCAAAACCTGAAGAAACACGGCAAGCTATCTACTATAGTAAATTTTATATTATTTGTCTGATTGTTTAAGTAAATAGTCATGTTCAAGGACGAACAAATATTCAAGTTTGGGAGTATTTGATAGGTGTCGATTTATACTTATCTGTAGTGTCAAAATTGAACAATTGTATGTAATCTTGAATGAATATGTACTTAATTGTGTGTTAATTTGATTGGTTTAGGTTGAAACCCGAGTTCCAACAGATTTGGAGAGAAACAAAGAAAAAAATTGGTAAAGAAGGACTAAATGTGTACGAAGATGGAGAAGTGTGGACCAACTCATAAACATGTAAAAGATGAAGGACTTGAGTGGCAAATAAAAGGGGACCAAATAGAAATGAAAGAAGAAATTCAAGGACTAAATTGCAAACAACTAAAAGTGGAAGGACCAAACAAAGAAGAAGCCGGGGTTGTAGTGAACCGCGAGTTTGCAAATCATGGCAAACAACAACCCATTGTTTGTCATGTCCAACAACGGTTTGCAAATCTGCAATGGGCATGCAAGGTCATTGTTTGCATCTGCATGGCCTGCGTTAAGGAAAATCTAATTTTTCCTAACCTAAACTAAGGGCGTTTTGGTCTTTTTTGAATTAAATACAATTTGGAAAGATTTGAAACTATATAAAGACCTAATCTAGGTCAAGAAAGAGGTTGTTAATCTTTTGGAGAACACAAGAGAAGACGAAGAAAAGAACGGTGAAGAACATGAAGAACGACCAAGATCAAGAAGATTGGAACGTGAAGATCAAGAGATCTTGGTGCAAGATATTCAACATATTTTCATCTTTTCTTCAAAACCCGGTTATGTATTCAAATCTTATAATGTTTTCTTCTTCCCGAATCATGAGTAGCTAAATTCATAGTTTGGATGAACGATGTAACCTAGTTTAAATTATTTAATCTCGAATATCAAGTTTTGACTTATAAATTGTTTAAGTATTTGATTTTACTTCTTCTCTTAATGCTTTGAATAACTGGCCATTATTTCATTGATCTTGTGGATTCTAATGAACTGAGAAGCAAATTATTAATCTAGACCACGTAGTAAAATTCGGCAATTAGATAAAAGGCAGAGATACACTTTTTTTATTGCTGCGGTCTGAATTGAATTTTTAGGAGAATTAATACATCTAATTAAGGACCATTCTGACTGCCTAAGTTGACTTATTTAGATAGGACTAATTTTAACTCGAGAGAGGTAAATTAGGTTAAATTCGTGAATTCGACCGAATACAACTTTAGGAACAAATCTTGAGAGGAGGAATTAGAGATGACAACTATGGTGAATTCGTTTGTCCAAACGCTTTAACCATCATTCTCTTCTAAATTCTTGTTATTTTCTTTTACATAAATTATTATATTATTTCCTTAAATTCATAGTTGTAGTTTAAATCTTTTAAATCAATTCAATTCAAACTGTTTTAAATAAATTAGCCTTAAGATTAATTTAACTAGTATCTAAATAAGATAGTCTTCGTGTGAACGATAATCCAGACTCAATAGGTCCATTTTATTACTTGATTGCGTTATTGTACACTTGCAATCACAATATTTTCACAACAGTATGAGCCACTCCTTGCTAGCTTAAGGCTAACACATGAGATGAAGACCAGGAGAATCCAGATCTACAGCTACTTACAACTAGTGGTTAGTCAAGTTAATGGAAATTTCACGGCCCGTGAACAAACGATGGTGGCCTATTTGAATGTAAAGGACTTCCTCATACGTTTTGAGAAGTTTGAGTTACTACAAATTCCCAGGATCGAGAACAGTTATGCGGATACTCTCTCCAAGTTGGCCAGCTGCAAAGATTCATACTTAATGAAGGCCATACCGATTGAGCGACTCAGTCGACCCTCAATCGAAGATGCCTAGGCCGAATCCTCGATGTTGGTTTACGAGCCTCCAGTTGGATAAAGAAAATCATCGCATACCTAACTAATCAGGCACTGCCAGATAACAAGGACGAAGCTCGAAAGCTTTGTAGGAGGGCCACAAAGTTCATCCTACATGACAGAATCGTATACAAACGAGGATTTAGTTTGCCACTTCTACGATGCGTTACCAAAGATGAAGCTGAATATATCATGCAGAAAGTCCACGAAGTAGTCTACTGCAATCATGCGGGAGGGATGGTCCTGCTACAAAAGACAAGGATACTATTGGCCAACCATGAAGAAGGACTTCCACATATTTGTGAGAAATGTGACAAGTACCAGAGGTTCGCCATTGTTCCAAAGCTCCCAGCTCAAGATATCACCTATGTTACCAACCCATGGCCTTTCTCCATGTGGGAGATCGACTTCATCAATCCCCTCTAAACAGGCAGGGATAGAGTCAAGTTCGCAATAGTCGCCGTAGACTACTTCACCAAGTGGTGCGAAGTTGAGCCTCTAGCCAAGATCATGGAGGTAAACGCGTGGAAGTTCGTGTGGAAGAATACAATCTGTCGTTTTGGAAACCTTTGGACCACTTGGGAAGGACAATATAAGGTTGTCAAAGTAATTCGGCCTGGAACTTACAAATTAGAAGACTCTAACAGGACGAAAATGAAGCACCCGTAGAACATCACGTACCTCCGTCCATACTATCAGTAGTTTTTATTGATAAGCACCAAGTAGTCTATCAGTTTGTTTTAATTCTTTTATGTAAAATTCAAGGATAATTGTATTCGAAGTTCAGTTGGTTTGAAATCAAAGTTTTCTCGTCAAGATTATAGTCTTCGGCAAACAAACCAGCGAGTGAGTGTGGTTCACAGCCAACTCCTCAATTCCCTGGGTAAACAACTTGACGCGTATAGTACAAACTCGGCGAACAAAGCAGTAAGTGAGCGTGGTTCGTGGTCAACTCCTCAACTCGCTAGGTAAACAACGTAACGCGTATAGTACAAACTTGGCAAACAAAGAAGATATGGGATGTGGTTCGCGGTCAACTCCTCAACTCGCTGGGTAAACTACTTAACGCGCAAAATATCAAGTTTGACAAACAAGGTAGCGAAGCAGCGAGGGGGTGTGGTTTATGGCCAACTTTTCAACTCGCTGGGTAAACTGCTTAACGCGTATAATACAAGTCAGGCAAACAAAATGACGAGGGACTTTGTGATGCGAACCCGCGAATAATCGAATCTCAACCCACAAGAAAGATTGATATGAACCCCAAGAAAGCTAAAATCAAGCCACAAGACCTTGACCCGATGATTTCTTGAATCAAAGAACCAAGTTTGTACGCCACAAAGATTTGCAAAATCTTTGATAAGTTTTGGTTAATTCAATTAAGAACAAGGAAGAAAAGTGAATCTCACTTTTATTCAATCTCTCAAAATCAAAGTTATCTTTTGTCTACAACGAGAAGTGTTTATATAGTAGAAATCAATGAAATCCTAATCTAATTTGGAAATAACTAAAAAACATAACAAAATTAGATTTCTAATTGAAAAATGAAACAAAATACGAAAAAATCTAGATTTTCCCGAATTTGGCCTAGGTAATCACTCAGGCTAACTTGTTAGCCACTGTTTGTATTTGATGGTGCTGTGCGATCGCCCCATATTTTGCCTGGGCAATCGCTAAGGCCAAAATGCACATTTACTGTATTTTGGTCTCAAAACTTTGTTTCATACTCATTTTGGCCCTCCAATCTTTTACTAGCCTCCAATATGCAGTTAATATGATCATTAGTTTGAATCAAATGTACTAAGGTTGGCTTTTCCTTTGTCATACTCATTTTGAAGGTTGGTGTCTTGCTTGTTGCACTTTGGGTGTCGGCTTCGGCCCACGTAGCTTGGACAAGACATTGTATGACGTCTTTGATATTTTTGGCTCTTGATCTCATTATTGGCCCCATCGGAAAATGTAAAGAGTCCTGGCTAGCCAAACCGTAGCTTGCATCATCTCTTCATTCCTCAAAAGGATTTGAATTTGAATCATCACCTTGAAATGGCCCATCCTCTCTAGGATGTAGCTTAGACCGTCTACGGATAGAAAATATTTCCTTGTTCATATGCACCCAAACCCAATCACCAGGCTTAAAGATAAGTCTATGGTCTTTGTTGGTTTTAGTTATATTTTGAATAATCTTCTTTTCAATTTGTTGCCAATGAAGCTCATTTGTTTCATCTGGATTACTTCTATAGGCTGCACGGTTTGGAACAACAACTCTAGGTACGAAGTCAATTTGATGTTCAATGTCTCTAATAGGTGGCAACCTACTAGACATCTCTTCAGGAAACACGTCCTCAAATTCTTGCACTAAAGAAATAGGCAAATTGGGAAGAGATTTGTTAGTTTTACTAATTACAGTCTCATTTTCTTTCCTTGTACTTCTACCTCACTTTTTCCTTTTTACTATTCCAAATTATCTACCTTAATTTGTGCATGAAGAGAATGCCTTGCAAATAGGACTTCACCTTCTACAGGTACTCTATACCATCATCCTCCAACTCAGGCATTACATAACTAATACTCTCATCCTTAGTTTCGACTTCTCCATTATCACGCAAAATCATTGCCCTTTTGTTTGGGTATTGTGACGCAATGTGCCTGGAACCCAAACATTTAAAACATTTGATATCCCTATTCTTACAAGGTTGAAAATCTGACTTGGATTTATTGTTACTAATTACGTCCTCTTTCCCTTAGGTGGTTCGGTTTCCCCATTTGAAACAGCCCTATTACTCACATAATTATTATCCCACATCGATTTTTAAGTAGGGTTAGATCTCCAAGAATACCTTGCTGCCCCTTTTCTTTTCAATTGTTTCTCCACGTTCATAGCTATGTGCATGATGTCATCCAACTCCAAATAGTGTTGTAATTAAACTACATTGGCTATATCCTTATTTAATCTATTCAAGAACCTGGCCAATGTGGCCTCCATATCCTCCTTAACATTGGTCCTAATCATAGCTACCTCCGTCTCCTTATGATAATCCTCAACATTATTTGAACCTTGAGTAAGGCTCTGCAATTTATGATAGATGTCCCTATAGTAATAACTAGGTACAAATCTCCTCCTCATGAGAGCCTTTAAATTACCCCAAGTTTCTACAGGCCTCTCGTGATTTGTCCTCCTATTTGTCACCAATTGATTCCACCACATTATAGCATAGTCAGTGAACTCAATTACTGCTAATTTCACCTTCTTCTCTTCCGAATAGCTATGTCAATCAAATATTAATTCTAACCTCATTTTCCGCTCTAAATAGGCTTCAGGGTTATTCCTACTTTGGAATGAAGGTATTTTCATTTTTATATTCTCAAGTTTTCTATCTACCCCATCATGGCCTCTATAGTCTCCTCCTCTAGGTGCCTTTTCATACATATCTCATATACGCCTCATCCTACCCATCTCAACAACATAATTATGATCACCTTCATCCTCAAATTCAGCCATAGGGTTATGATCACGCCTATCATGTCTCATGTCATTAGGGATCCCGTGTTGTTGCTCCTTTAGTGAGGTTGTAATCACTGTATCATGCATATCCATCCGATCCCTCATCTCTTTATTACTATCTATCATCTCGTCAAACACCATGTTCATCCACTCAAATTGTTGTTGCATGACTTTTAACAAAAAAAAAAAAAAATTGGTTGTTGTCTTCCCTATGTGTTGTTTTTCATTATTAGACATTTTGGGATAAAAATATAGAAATTAGGATTGAATGAAAAATTTACACTCACATGTTTACACTCGTGTTTCACTTTATTTGGCTTTTTTTCGATAATAATCTTACCACTCTTGCCTTTTACGTCTCTTTTTTTTTCTTACCAAGTTATCTAAGGAACTAACTAAACTCAATCAAGAATTCGGTCTCTGTAGCGTTCAAGAACAAGAAAATAAGGAGAACATAAAAGACAACGAGAACGACTAAAGAAGAGAAATCACAACAAGAACAAGATTTGAATACTTAAGCACCAGATAACAATATAAAGTGTTTGTTTCTTGCAAAATATAACATAATAATCTCAAAGGAATGCATTTCTTGACTTTTCTTGCATTTTCGTTTTTTTTATTTTTCACTCCAACGCAAGAAAGTAATAAAAAAACTATTACAAGGCAAGAACTAGAAAAGAATTAACTGCGGTGCCTTAATAGATCGTGCCCAAACAATTCTTGAATGTTTTTTTTTTGCAAGAAAATACTTTTTTTTTTATTCATTCTACGATGTGATGAATCTGAACATGAAAAATAAGAAAGACTCTTATGAAATATGATGAATTACGAAAGAGATTTTTTATTTTATTTTGTATATGACTCAAGATGAAATTGACGGAAACAAAAAAGAAAAAGAAAAGAAAAGATAGAAATTGATTTTAGAGCCAAAGCCCTGATACCAACTGATGTGAACCTGCGAAAAATTGAATCTCAGAACCTACAAAAAATATTGATATGAACACCAAGAAAGCTAAAATCAAGCCAGTTTTCGTTTCCTTCGAGATGTATCCATTTTCATTGCTTCCCTTCTTTACAAAGAAAAAGATAAATAATGTTTCATAATTTTACTTTTTTGCGTAAAAAAATGATAACACTAAAAAAAGTGTCTTCAATTTAGATTTGAATAGATTTTTAAAAATTTTGACCCAATAATTTCTTGAATCAAAGAACCAAGTTTGAACGCCACAAAGATTTGCGATGTCTTTGATAAGTTTTGGTTAGTTCAATTAAGAACAGGAAATAAAAGTGATTTAATCTCTCAAAATCAAAGTTATCTTTTGTGTACAATGAGAGTATTTATATAGTAGAAATCAATGAAATCCTAATCTAATTAAAAAATAACTAATTAAACATAACAAAATTAGAGTTCTAATTGGAAATGAAACAAAATACGAAAAAATCCAAATTTATCCGAATTTGGCCTGGGCAATCGCCATGCCAAAATGCCCATTTCCTGTATTTTGGTCTCCAAATATTGTTTCATGCTCATTTTAGCACTTCAATCTTTCACTAGCCTCTAATATGCCTTTAATATGATCCTTAGGTTGAATCAAATGTATTAAGGTTGGCTCTTTCTTTATCATACTCATTATGAAGGTTTGTGTCTTGCTTGTTGCACTTTGAGTGTCGGCTTCGGCCTACGTAGCTTGGACAAGACCTTGTACGGTGTCTTTGATCTTCTTGTTTCTTGATCTCGTTATTGGCCACATCAGAATATGTAACGAGTCCTAACTAGTCAGTTCGTGGCTCACATCACTTTGGACCGTAACACTCTCTAACTCGCTCAATAAAAATGTGTCCCATTTGAGAATCGATGACTTAGCAGATTCGAAGCCCACATACTTAGCATATTTGGTATGTGGATTCAATACAACGAGGAGTTGTGGTTCGATTACAGGGTTTGATAAGCTTGGTACGTTGAGTTGAGAATTAAACTATTTGGCACATTTAGTTGAAAGTTAAATTATGCAGTTATAAGGGAACTACGAAAGTAAACGTAAACATAATCATGACAAAGGAAAATGCAGTTACAACAAGCAAAGTCTATCTTTCATTTACAAAATTCAAATTACAGGGAGAATGAAAGTAGAAAACTTTGAGGCCTACTGTCCCGCCGCCTCAGTATGGTCGACACAAGAAGGGACTTCTACAGTCGAAGCAGGAGGAGGAGCATGGGCTTCGATGGAGAGAGCCTTCGACAGGGGCTGCCAGCAAGAAAGAGAGGTCATACTCAGAGTGAACAACCCTAATCCTTTCCGTTAACTGGTCTACGCTTTCATTTATGAACAATGCAGCGAGGCGTGAATACTCAGGCGTGCCTGGAAAGTTCTTTTTGTATACCCTCATAGTTCTCGACTCCGCCTCCGCAACCGGGTCTTTAGCGGCAGCCAACTCTTTTTTAACCTTTGCCAAGTCTGGCGTTGCCTCAGTTAACTACATATCCTTTTTGAAGATCATGGCGTCGAAGTCACAGTTGACCGAGGCCATGGTCTCTTCTGCAGCCGCGGCCATCTCTCCAGCCTGCCTCCGGGCACTTTTAGCTGCCCTCTTTAGACTCTGGGCCCCTTGTACCCTATTCTCCGCCTGCCTTACTTCCTCAGCAGCGGCCTCCAGCTTTGTCTTCAGTGTGGCTTTAGCCAAGGTCAGATTCTCCACCTTGGATCGAAGAACCTCATTCTCTGAACTAAGCTTATTGTTTGTAGAACTTATCTCTTTCAAATCCTCTGCGAGATTCTGTGCCTTGGCCTCAGCTTTATCAAATTTTCTCTCAATGCCAGTTAAAATGCTGTAGAGCTCGTTGTTTAGGACAAGGCTCCAGGCGGTATTCATCACCGCTATTTTTATTAGCTCAGTCATAGTGGCCTTCTTCCAAGTCGACGTCCAGTAATTGTAAACACAGGCCACCGTCCTCATTGGAGATGCATGAAGCATTTCCAACACGGTTGTATCCAACTCTTCACGGTGAGAATTGATGTTCACGCACTCTGTTCAGCCAAAGGATGAAGAAGAAGGTCTGGCAGACATGGCACTCTAGGAGGAGTTAGACCCAGAGGAGCGAGTCTCCTAGGGTTCACCTGGCTCGACTGGCATTCCTCATCAAGCTCTCCCTAGTTGATGTGGCTGTTTTATTTTCTGATCGCAGGTCTCTCCTTCCTCATCTATGACCCTCTTTCCTTTGTCCTGTTGGCTGGAAGTCTGGGAGAAATATGGCGAAGGACCTCGATGGGGTGGAGGTACAGGCGATGCAGTCACACTTGGTACCGAAGTAGGAGCCGAAGGAGGAGATATAGGTGGTACCTCCTAAAGAGGCACCACAGTATGAATCTCAGTTGGTGATGAAGACGGGGCCGTGACGCTCACATCATCTTTATCCTCGTCTACACTAAATTCTGGAATACTCTTGTCCAAGACTGGGAGACATATTGTACCAACCTCTAGAACGACAGGGTCGATATATTGTCTCGAATGCATTTGCTGAAAGGTCCTCGCCAGCTCTAGTTATCCGCTATAAAAGAAATGCTGCCACCATCTAGCCCCATCCATTGGGTGTGATTTGGTAGGGGACAAGATTAAAATCCTTAAGAAAGGCCAAATGGTTTGGTTAACCTACCAACATTCTGTTAATGACAAATTATAGGTTAACCTAAGCAAGTAACATGTTAACCTAAAAAAGTGTTCGGTAAACAGACAACATTGTTATGTTAATCTATCAAAATCATACATGTTAACCGAACATATGTTACCTGTTAACAGAACAATTTGTTAGGTTAACAGAACATTGGTGTCTGTTAACAGAAGAATTTCTTAACCTACAGGAATTTATCTGTTAAGAGACATAAGGTAGGTTGAATTTAGAAAGTCACTTGTTAACATGCACAAATGTTAGGTTAATCAACTCAATTGTTCCTGTTAATCGAAATTAGTGTTAGGTTAACAGAATATATGAGCCTGTTAACAGAAGAATATGTCAGTTAACTGTTTCATTTCCATGCTTTAATATATTAGTTAATTGTTTCATGTATTTTATTTTATTTCATTTATTAATTTATTAAATGTTAATTTTTATTGCAGGATAGACTATGCGCATGACCGTAGATTATGTGACTTCCCTGAGAAGGTGACTACTAATTGTAATATTACAAACATCAAGAGGGTTGAGAATGCTCTTGATGACCACCATAAAGAAGAGTTGCGTCGATCATGCTTTTGGAATTTCCGTCAGGTTAGGCGCATGTAGTTTTCAGGCCAAATAATTGACAATTTATTGCTTTGACTGGTGAAGTCAGAAAACACAGACGAATTGTGGTTTCTATTAGGGAATGAGAAGGTGACCCGGTTCATCTTGATGGAGTTTATTATTGTCACTGGTCTAATTGGCAATAATAAAGAAGAAGTAAGACCAAATATTTATCAGTCCAAAAGACTGTTGAATAAATATTTCTGCAGTAAGAAAATAGTCACACCTGTTGAGCTAAAGTTTGTATTTGATGCATGCACGGTGATGGAGGATAAATATAAACTTGGATTGGTGTACATCTTGGAGACCGTGTTGAGATGCAAACACCATAAGACCAGCATTGATGTATTTTTCTTGCACGTAGTGGACGATGTGGAGGTCTTTAATGCATATCCATGGGATCAGAGCTGTTTTATGGACACAATGCATGCATTTAAGAGAATGCATACGATGAAGGGTTCCAAGACCGATCGGAAGTACGATCTATACGGATTTCCATTGGCCGTGTAGGTAACTAGTGAAACTTATAATTTGTAGCATTTTAGTATTATAGTATCTGTAATGATACTAAATTTGTAGGTATGGGCTTATGAGGCTATACCATGGTTGGCCGATAAATGGGCTATAAGAAAAGAGTGGACAAAGATCCCGATGATGTTAAATTGGCAGGCGACGGACATTCCCACTGCAAAAGATGTCGCAGCTATACTTGACGATCCTCAGTTGAGAACTCTTTATTTATATTGAACGTGATGTTATTGATAGCGCTTTGAATTAATGTTAAAGTTCAATATGTCAGCTTGAGGTTCATACGGTTCTAACTCCTACACCCGAAGAGATGGATAATGCGTACATTCAGGGATTTTACATTCTTTCTAGCGTACATTCAGGGATTTTACATTCTTAAGATACTTGGTGTGAAAAATTTCTAATCATGTCTATTCTAATTTTATGTAGGGACAGTTTTCTATTGCACAACAGTCACCTACACCGCATCGACCTTCACCTTCTCCTCTACTGACCCATCGTCGTGGGAAATCACCCCGCCTTTCCCGTACTCTGTCCCAGATGTACGTCGATCATCTACATCACATTCGGGTTATCTACATCACATTCGAGTTCAAATGTCTCTGATAATTTATTTGAACATTTGAATAGGCAATTAACTTCGATGGAGCAGCGAATTACTTCTCAGCTGATGGCTAAGATCAGACGTATAAACAAAGAAGTTGGACAATTGAGCAAGAAAGTCGACGAAGTCATTGAGTGGGTGAGGCCATATCATCACACAAATATGGCACCAGAGACAGCATCAGACAGGGTTCTGGTTGAGTCTGACAAGATGAGTGACCAGGAAGTAGTTTCGAAGATGAAGACTAGGGACCATTCCGAGGTTGAGATGGGGTTCAGATGGATATGAAGACAGAGATGGAGATTGAGCAGCTGGATATGGAGACCGATGGGGTAATAGATAGTGAGCTGGTGGTGGAGACCGATGGTGTGACCAATGGGGTGATGACGGAGCTGGAGATGGATGGTCAACAGCTGGTGGTGGAGACAGAGCAGGTGGAGACGGAGATAGAGACGAGTGGGCAGCTGGATGTGGAGACCGAGAGGTGACAGACAGGAAGTCAGAAGTAGAGACGAATGGGGTGACAGATGGAATGGTGGTAGAGCTGGAGACGGATGGTCAGCAGTTGGCGATGGAGACAGAGCAGGTGGTGACGGAGCTAAAGATGGGTGGTCAGTAGCTGGCAGTGGAGGCAGAGCAGGTGGTGACGAAGCTGGAGAGAGTGGCGGAGAGGATGGTGATGTAGATGGAGACAGGTAGTCAATAGTCAGAAGTGGGTACAGAAGGAGTGGCGGGAGTGGTGGTGACAGCGGATGTGCCAGCTGTCTTCTTTACACGTAGGAAGAAGAATGACGGGAGGATGGTTGAGAATATGGGTAAGAGGTTGAGAATACCCTCAGCCTACTTGAGTTCTCCATACATGGCTGGGATGAAGAGAAGAACCTTCATTGACGGGTCGAAGATCGATCTATTCCAAAAGGTTGATCCGTAAAAGGAAACATAGTTCATTAATTAGTATTCTAAACTTGGAACTGGGTAAGTTATTTATACATTCATTGCTAATGTATTATTTTCTGGACATCAGTTCCTAACACTATTTATTCAGCATAACTTACCAATTGGGAAGTGTTCGAATCATAGACGTCAAAGAATGGTTTAACGACATACTGATGGACGACAATTGGCTCTTAGATGAAGTAAGCAAAATTTTGTTTCAGTACTATGATGTAGTCACTATATGTTGTTATTCATGTTTCATTTTTGATGTTGTAGCATGTTGACATGGCGATGTACCTGCTGCGACAACGGGCAGCCATGTACCCAAAATCATTCGGACATCGAAGAGTCATCATGGATTTCGTATTCAAGAACATGCTGGATGTTGCATATATGATGAAAGACTCATGTCCAGACAATTTTACGTGCCCATATTACCTATTCGACTACGTACACAGGAAGTCGTAGCCAAATGGTCAACCATAGAAGGGTTGTACACATCTGTAAATTCTGGTGCTCGCAAATTTATACTGGTTTACAGCGGAGGTTAACTTTTTTGAAGGTACAGTATATGTTTATGACCCCGACAAGAGTTGCCTTACACAAGGTCATCTTGAGAAGTTTTTATAGCACGTGTGGTATTTCATCCCTGTTCTTGTGAAGTCAGTGAATATTTCAGTACGGGACACGGTACAAGTGCAGAGGGTTGATGGCACGGTTAAACAAAAAATTTCGTAAGTTCTTTTGTGTTGGATGATTAGTATTTGTAACTGATAAAAAATTTACAGATTTACAGATTATCTTAATTATTTTATTGCAGGGATGATTGCAGAGTATTCACAATTAAATTTATTGAATTCTTAAGCGTTGGAGAGTCGATGTTGCTCGTACAAAACGATTACATGTCCATGTGGCAGAAGAAGCTAGCAGCCGACTTGTACACACAAAACTATGATCCATAGGATAGGATTATTCTTTTAAAAAATGTACGTTTTGTACATTTGTATTATTTCAGATGTAAGTTCTGTACATATATTGTACGTTTGTAAATAGGATAACAGATGTAGTATTTCTATTGTTGATGGTTAGATTTAATAGAAGTTGGTGTGAAGTACTGATAACCTAACACAGGTATTAACCGATTACAGAAGGTAGGTTAACCGATCATAGAGATAAGTTAACCAAACTATGAAGTACTAATAACCTAACACATGTAGGTTAATTGTGTTAGGTGAATTGAAATAGGTTAACATATTAGATGAAATAAGTTAACCAAATTTGCTAAGTAATGTATAAGTTAACCTACTCAAGGTAGGTTAACAAAGTCTGTTAACAGGTGGATTGAAGTAGGTTAACAGATTAGATGAAAAAAGTTAACCAATTTTGTAATGTAAAATATAGGTTAACCTAACCTACGTAGGTTAACAGACTCTGTTAACAGGTGGATTGAAGTAGGTTAACAGATTAGATTATATAAGTTAACCAAATTTGCTAAGTGATGTATAGGTTAACATAGCCAAGATAGGTTAACAGAGTCAGTTAACAGGTGAATTGAAGTAGGTTAACAGATTAGATGAAATTAGTTAACCAAATTTGCTAAGTAAAGTATAGGTTAGCCTAACCTAGCTAGGTTAACTGACTCTATTAACAGGTGGATTGAAGTAGGCTAACAGATTAAATGAAATAAGTTAACCAAATTTGCTTCCTAAAGTATAGGTTAACCTAAACCAGGTAGGTTAACTGAAATTTGAAAGCAGGTGAATTGAGTATGGTTAACAGGTTACTCGAGTGTAGGTTTAACAGACATTAATTTAAATTGAAATATGGTTAGCAAATCAATTGAAATACATAAACCAAACTATTAACAGAACTATAACAGATTGTTTCCATTAGCAATTCACCATTTAAAACCCTAAATAACAATTACAAACCCATAATTAAAAGAGAAAAAAACAATGTGCGATAAATTTACAAGCAATGTTTAGATAAAAAGAGTATTGGTAGTACGTTAAAAAAAGAAACATTGTTTCCAACTTTGAATGAAATAAAATTCTTCAATTTTAGAGCAAGGTCCGCCATCTTCCTCCGAACGCGAGTTTGTATACCTTGAAAGCAGGTGCATCATCGTTCATGAGCTTGAAGACACATATGTCCCTGGAACCGATATTCTTTGCTATAAAATCCTGCCCTACCTCTTGCCAAACAACGCACAATCCCATTGTGCCTGGTATCCACTCGATTTGCCACACTCGACCAGCTGTGTCATTAATTTCAACACCATCGGTGTGTTCAGACAAATGTTTCAGGAACGTACTGTAAAATCATACAAACAAACACGTTAAAGGAAATTGTAAATTTGGTAAGTCAACGAGTGCAACTTATAAGAAATGCGAAATAAACTTACAATACAACGGTGGCAATCACACCTAGCATTCAAAATAATTTGAAATGAGGGTAGAGCTTGATTTGTTGATGAGGTAGCAATCAGGCCGTCCATATGTATCTCACATCCAAACTCATCAAATATTGAAGTAAGAAAAGTTGACTCTCGAGTATACTCGAATAACACTATATATCCTTCAGTAAGTGAATGATGTGCATAAAATTCAAACCAGCCAGTGCTAAAAATGATCCATTCCTTCGATCGAATAACTTGAATATCCCACAATCTACCAGACAAATCACGAAGTTGAACATTGTTCCCAATGAGATGACTATAGTAGTGTGCAAAGACTCTGTTAATTAGCCAGGCAATGTAAGCAAATTAAATGTTAATGAATGATTTGAACAAGAATGCAACTAACTGAAATCTATTATTGAGTTCAGGAACATACCAATTGATCGCGATGTCTTACAGGGTTGATTGCGGTAAAAAAAACTCTTAACATATTCGTCTTCCATATTCTATATTACGATAACCATAAAGTAGGTTAACAAAACCATTGAAGTAGGTTAATAAAAATATAGAGTATGTTAACAGAATAATTGAAGTAGGTTAATGGAACCATAGAGTAGGTTTACATAACAAATTAGTTTATGTTAACATAACCATAGAGTAGTAAATAGAACAAAACATAACAGAACAAAGTAGGTTAACCGAACTATAATGTAGGTTAACAAAATAATTGATGAGGTTAACCTAATTCTTAGAATAGGTTAATAGAACAATTGATTAGGTTAACCTACTACAAAGTAGGTTAATAGAACAATTGATTAGGTCAACATAATAACATGAGTAGGTTAACCGGACTTCAATTTTAATAGAACTTAATAACCAAGACGAAATAGGTTAACACAACTTCAATTTTAAGGCCAATGAATACCGTTTAACAGAATAGATTATCAAATTGCTAAAGAAACCTAATTTCTACAAATCAATAAACACCTCGTAAATAATTAATAACTAAGAATTATTAAACATAATAGAATTCCAGTAAAAATCTTGCAAAAACGAGAAGAAGAAAAAGGGTTAAACGCGCACTTACCGGTGTGGAATGACTTTTTGTAGATGGACAAAATGCAAATGATCTTGGATGTCCTCACATGGTTGCGATAGAGAGATGATGGAATGGAATGCATGAAAACAAAGAACATTGAATTCGAGGGATGAATGAATAAATTCGCGATAAATAATGAGTCACTTGCGGTTTTCAAGCGATTTGTAAAAAAATTGAAAATTTTTAATTTTTTAATTTAGAAATGAACTTTAATGTAAAACCATTTATGGAATAAAATAAAATTTGTACTGTAATGTAATTTGGTCTACAAATTGTACTTTAATTTAATTTGGTTTTAAAAAATTGTACTTTAATTTAATTTGGATTTAAAAATCAATGTTTCGATGGATATCTGATACAGTCAATACAGACAATACAAACAACAATTAGGTTGATACGAATACTGGTCATTGTCAGTATGACGTTTCGATAGATATCCTAGATCATCGGGATTAACATTTAGGTATCGGGATGTCCTCACGTATCATATCTATAGTAATTGAAGGTCGATACGGTCGATACGGAGAATACGAACAACAATTAGGTTGATACAAAAATCGGTTATTGTCAGTATGACATTTTGATGGCTATCCGAGATCATCAGATTAACACTTAGGTACCAGGATGTCCTCACATATCATATCTTTAGTAATTGAAGGCCAATACGGACAATACAAACAACAATTAGGTTGATACGAATACCAGTTATTGTTAGTATGACATTTCGATGGATATCCAAGATCATCAAGATTAACACTTAGGTACCGGGATGCCCTCACGTATCATATCTATAGTAATTGAAGGCCAATACAGATAATACGAACAACAATTAGGTTGATATGAATACCAGTTGTTGTCATTGTGACGTTTTGATGGATATCCGAGATCATCGGGATTAACAGTTAGGTACCGGAGATGTCTTCACGTATCATATCTATAGTAATTGAAGGCCGTTACGGTCAATACAGATAGTATGAACAACAATTAGGTTGATACGAATACTGGTTATTGTCAGTATGACGTTTCGATGGATATCGAGATCATCGGGATTAACACTTAGGTATCGAGATGTCCTCACATATCATATCTATAGTAATTGAAGGTCGATACAGTCAATACGGACAATACGAACAACAATTAGGTTGATACGAATACCGGTTATTGTCAGTATGACATTTCGATGGATATCTGAGATCATCGAGATTAATACTTAGGTACCGGGATGTACTCACGTATCATATCTATAGTAATTGAAGGCTGATACGGTCAATACGGATAATACGAACAACAATTAAGTTGATACGAATACCGGTTATTATCATTATGACATTTTGATGGATATTCGAGATCATCGGGATTAAAACTTAGGTCCTGGGGATGTCCTCACGTATCATATCTATAGTAATTGAAGGCCGATACAGTCAATACGGACAATACGAACAACAATTAGGTTGATACGAATACCGATTATTGTCTGTATATATTAACAGATGTGAAGTTAGGTTAACAAAATAATGCTAACCTAACCCATGTAGGTTAACATGTGAATCTAACAGAACCTAGTTAGGTTAACTAACCGACTATAAACAGATGAAGTAGGTTAACATGTACAGAATGTTAACCTAACCCATGTAGGTTAATAGGTGAATGTAATAGAATTTAGTTAGGTTAACATGAGCATTTAACAAAACCTATTTAGGTTAATTAACCGACTATAAACAATTGAATTAGGTTAACATGTACAGTTAGGTTAACACAATAATGTTAACCTAACCCATATAGGTTAACAGAACAAAATAAAGATGAAGTTTTATTCGTAACAGAGGCAACCTTATTTCATCTGAGTCCTTTTTCACATTGTTTCCTCAACAGATTTCAAATAAATAATAAAATAAATATCATACAATATATCCAATAAACATCATACAATACATCCTTTAAATGTGCATATACTATTCTCCATCCATGCGGCTACTAGCAATAAGAACCTGACTGCTACAATTCAGTTGAGTGTGTCCAGTTGCGCCACATCTACCGCACCTATGAAGGCGGGGACGCTCTCCAGCAGATGGTATTCTTGATGTAGATTTGAGGCTAGCCCATCGTTTCACTAAAGGTGGCAAAATATTCGAATTCATTTGCACGGGGAATATTGTTTCAGCATATGCTGATCTCCAAAAATTAACTATGTAATACTGAGAGCACAACATGTGAGCTGAAATCCCTCTATGCAGTGCGATGACAACAGCATGCGCACAGGGAAAAATCTCTAACTAAAAATGTTTGCATGTGCAAGCGTTGTCATCCAAGTTCACAACGTACCGGGTGTTTGGTCCACTATTCTATCAAACCGGAATTGGTCTAGATACTCTACATACAACGTCTTCACCACCTCAAAATTATTGAAAAGTTTTTCTTCCATTGCTGGGTTAGAGTGCTTGTATTCATCTGCGACTCTTCGCGTCTATTATAAAACCATTCTTACAACTTACTGCGTATGTTCTCTATTAGTGCAAAAATTGGTAACTTCTGATCTTTTTTAAACAGGGAATTCAGCGACTCTGTATTATTTGATGTCATCATATTGTACCGAATTCCAGTAAAATGTGCCATTGCCCAATGTTCAACCCCCATATCGATCAAATACTTCCATGCTTTCTTCGATTTATTATGTATCTCGTCCATAAATTCTTCGACACTATATGGCTCTGTCGCTCTCTTATGGTAGATGCAATAACCACGGTATGCTTCAGGATAAACTCTCTCATACCATTTTTTATACTATTACCCCGGTAAGACACAAAAGCAATGTCCCCAACATTGTTCGTTACTTCCTTCAACTTTGTGAAGAACCAGTTCAACGATTCATCATTCTCATTATCTACAATGCCGAATGCAAGAGGATAAATTTGAATGTTGGCATCTTGACATGTAGCAATAAGCATTGTACTTTCGGATTTTGCTGTAAAAAATGTTCAATCGACACAAATTACATGCTGCATTGAAGATATAAATCGTCGAATATACGGTCCAAGAGCCATGAAGAAGTATTTGAAGCGGTTGTCGACACCAGTCTAAATAAAGAACACCGAGCCCAAATTAGTTTTCTCCAAGTTGTGGCAATAGGAGGCCAGTTTACTATAACTATCCTCAGTTGAACCCATTAAGTCTTCCAAAGCACATTCTTTAGACTTCCAGGCCTTCTGGTAGCTCATTACAACCCCGAACTCCCAACGGTATGTCATGGATGATGTCTGCTGGTCTGTACATAATTCTGGGGTCTTGAAACTTGTACATTATGTCTTTCAATAACCCATGATTGTGCTTGTCTGTAATCATTGCGACGAGTCCCATAATTGCAAGTATGTTCTCGTACATACTTTCGAACAATAAAAATATCAGATGTGTCAAACTTCGTTGCTCGCAAACACCACTTGCAACTATCATCTACACAAATAAGTGTGTACACTATTTTATTTGATTTCTTCACTTTAAATTCGAAGTTATGTTTCAAAGCAATCAAGTACACAGCTTTATGCAAATCTTTCTTCTTATCAAACAACTGGTCAACATGCAAATATTCACCATCAGGAATCACTTGAGTCGTACGAGAAGACTGTGAACTAGGACCAACCTGGTGGCCACGTGAAACTGAGGCAATGAGATCGTCGTTTGTAAATGGAAATTCGTCCTCATTGTCTTGAACTATCTCACGAGGTCATTGTGTAGCATTCATCTCTAGAAAAACTACATCATCATCTCGAGCTATCTCCATTGTATTCCAAATATCATCTCCGTTACGGTACATTTCATCCCCTGCTTCATAGGTTGCTCTCTCCTTACAAGAGTTACACATAGAGGAGTATGATGCTTTTTATTCAGTTCAATCAGCCACTTCAATTGCATGTCTGAAGTTATCTTTACTGTTGGTTTTCTATATCATGATACAATTCTGTATACGATGTATTCGCAGATACATGAAGTGCTGCAACCGATTTTTCATTATCCCTGTTCCATTTCCATGTCCACTGACCTTGGTCGTTCTTTTCAAACTCATCGAAGTAACAAATAGCGAGGAGTGTTATATCTGCATTTCAACAAAACAATCAAAATGACGTTAGCTAAGTAATAAAAAAAATCCATATAGACTGTTAACAGACTGCGTGATGATGGTTTTTATGTTCTGTTTCATAAGGACTGTTAAGTTCAGTTGGTCTGTTATATGACGTCTGCTAAGTTCGGTCAACTAGTGGCTAATTAGAAAGTTTTATCGACCAAAAGTGTAGGTTAACATAGCAACTGTTTATGAAAACAAACGAAAGTGTAGATTACAAAACCAGCAGTTTAGATTAACATACCAACATTTTAGTTTAACAGACCTAAAGTATAGGTTACCCCAATATGTAGGTTAACTGGCCTAAAATATAGGTTAACCGACTAATATCGTAGGTTAACTGATGTGCATAGTATAGGTTAACTGACCTAATCGACCAGCTATCTTGTTAGGTTAACCTGCTTACTTCTTATCTACGTGACTTTCTTTAATTTTAACACAACACAAGAACAAAGATCTTTCTAATTAATTCGTTCAATTCATGCCCATTAATCTAAATGCGTTAAAATATGCCAAGATATCATTTCACAATTACGATACCCACCCAAATCAAAATGAGAATGAACTTACTTACCAATTACAAAATGTCAAAATATTGGCTTCTATGTTGTTCACACGATGCTTGTTCTGAACTTTGTTTTCAATTTTGAAGATAACTTTTGCTGAAATTTGATGAATGAATTAATATTGGATGCATTTCTGTTCTGACAATAACATGAGCCGATGTGTTCAATAAATGAATTGATTTTTTAATTTAATTCTATTTGTGTCATTAAAAGGGTATTTATGTCTTTTACATTTGACCCATTTTTGTAGTTCTAATAACTAAATAAGGGTATTACTTTTTTTTACATTAAACTAGGCCTTTAAGACTTATTTGTTGAAAGTTAGGCTATTTCATTGTATTGGCAGTTTGATAAGGCTATTTAGCCAAATCCCCCATATAGTGTAGGGTGATGAATATTTAATACAAATTCTTAAGACTAATAACAACTTCATGAGTATGAAATGTTCTCTATATTACTCACCATAATAAATAATTTTAGATTAATCACATGATATCCATTGTTTCAATCTAAACATATCCTAATTAAATCAATTCATAAAACCGATCACAAGAAAAAACAAAAATTAAAAAACTTGAAGGACCCAAACAACAAATAAGTATTTGACCATTCACCCTTGCTCCCAAACAATGTCATTTTCATTTGCCCTAAATTAGGCCATCCACAATTATTGCAAATGGTGGACAAAAGATAATTAATCAACACTATTTTTAGCACTAGGAAATCCTCCAAACTCGTTCCATACGCGAACACAGATCTCTTCTAAATTTTTTTCGTCAATACAAAACATTAAAGGATTAGTGTACACTATATTTTCGCTCCTCTCTCCAAATTCTCCCCTAACCCTCCATCAACTTTCCTGTGCAGCCACTAAGACCACTCATTTGAGCTCGAGACCACCATGCGTTCTATTTCAGCTACCAAACTCAGCTAGGTATTTTTTAATTTTAATTTTATTTTTATTTTACATCTTCCTCTATTTTGTTTTTGCCCCACCTCAACTTCTTAGTTAGTTTGAAAATGCCCAAATCTGATGATGTGAATATATAATCAAATATATGTATGATTAAACCTTAAGATTATGAAATTGATACTTTTTTTATTTGGGGTTTCGAAGATATTGTATTTGTTACTACCCAAATTCAGGAAGGCTTCCACATCAGTAAGTGGGCCCCATCGAGGGCCTCACAGGCTCTCGCCTCGATAATACATAGCAGTCAAAGTTTCAAGTTATGATAAGAGGCCCTTGTATTATATCGTCTAGTCCAGCGAAGTCCAAGAATGGCTTCGCCCATCATGACAAACCTGGGGTCCTCGCTAATACCTCGCGTCTTAACAAGATCCCCCATGGGCAATCTGCTAAATCAGGCTGAATGGGAGACAATATGGGAAAGAATTATGTTTGATTAAGAAAACAATGCTCACAAGGAATCCCCATATCAATCCCCTAAAATTAGCAACATAATCTCAGGGATTGACATAGATTAGGATCGAAATATGGGGATTAGGATATTATCGGATTCAGCTTTATCCTAAAAGGAAGAAGGATCCCATTAGATATCTAATTGATTTATTCCCGAAGTCGATTAGAACTCTCTCTCTATAAATACAAGAAGTTCTCTCATTTTGAGGTACGCATTATTCTCTACCCTAAAACTCTAGTCAAATCTCTGTCTATTTGTCACTCCACACCCATATATTTTACACCAGCAGTTGACTTAATCGTTGGAGTACCAACGATCACCGGCCCATTTTTCTTCAGTGATCTTGGTGCATAATGATTGTCCAAGTGTGTAGGTAACATACAGGCTAGCAGATGATTAATTAAAAATCTCTTGACACATAGATAATACATATTTCGAGGTCAACATATTGGTACCGTCTGTGGAAAACTAAAAATACATTACACGACTAGCGAACCTGCCATAAAACATATTTTCTACTGAAAGAACATGGCAACAGAGAACCCTCAGGAAGAAATCGAGTCCTATCACACGGATCAACAGTAGTGAAGTATTTTGGATCTCCAAAATATGACCTACCGTCGAAGAAGGAGAACAACTGAACAAGATATCTCTGACTTGAAAGAGGAGAACGCCAGAATGAGGGCCGTGATCGAGCAATTGGGAAATTAGCCTGCCCAATCAGAGAACAATTACGACCTTGACTGGTGAAGACCTTTGAGGTTCAACTCTTTCGAAAGCTGTCGATCTCAGGATAATCCGCTAGTAACAGACAGGTACAACCTCAAACAGAACCCGAGGCTCTCGCACAAACACCAGCAAGAGAAGTATTTTCCATTGCGAGAAACAAGCCCGCCTTATTCGTCAGTGTATTTGATAGGCTTTGGGCTAGATCCTCTTTGGCACTATCCCAGTCACTGAGTAGCCGATGCAGTGAGTACAATGAGGCTCACCCAGAAAGGAAGAAAGATTATAAGGCTATGGATGTAAAAGCTGAGGATGAAATGTTGGTACAATCATGCGATCTAGATGATGAGAACCTCCTATTCTCCAAAGAACTGAAGGCTAGGGAACTACCTACTGGTTTCAAAATACCTCCTATAGAGAATTACAATGGACGAGGCAACCCCACAGCCCACATCAATGTGTACAAGTTGAGGTTGCAAGGTTACATCCCTACGGTTAAATGGAGAAACTTTCATACCACCCTCGTCTCTGATGCGAAGAGATAGTTCAACAAATTGAAACCCAGAAGTGGAGAATCAGGAGTTGGCCACAGCTGAAGTGGGAGTTTATCAATGCGTTCATTGGCAACCAAACAATGGTTGCCGATGTGGCCCAACTCCACGACATTCGACAAAAAGATGTTGATTCCATGAAGAGCTACTTCAAAAGGTTCATAAAGGTTATTAACAAAATTAAGAACATCACCGATGACAAGGCACTGGATGCATTAATAATGGGGATTATCATAGGGTCCCAGGCACATGAAAATTCATGGAATTTTTGGTGGTCGATACCTGTTCTGCTTATCACAAGGTCCTGGGCAAACCAGCTCTCAAAGACTTGCAAGCAGTGATCTCGATTCACTACCTAGCAATGAAATTCTCGACATTTGGTGAAGTTGCTATAATTTGAGGCAACCAAACAGAAGCTAAGGCTTGTTACATGAATGTGCTACAAAAAGCAACAACACATGACAAGACGACCCCTTTTATAATGATGGTAGAGACCAAGGCAATGGAGATTGAATAGGAGGGAGGCGAAGAGGACATGGTCATCGACGAAGGCCTCAACCCTCCGGATTACTAGTTCAGACTTGTAAGCTTCACCGATAGAGGAGTTAGAGACATTTCTTGTTAACTTGTCTGATCCCTCCAAACTACCGCAAGTGGGTCAAGTCCTAGATGGATGGATAAAAGAGAAATTGAAACAATTCCTGAGGAAAAACCCCGACATCTTCGCATGGAAGTACTTCGACATGGTGGGGATAGATCCATCGATGGCATGTCACGTCCTAAAAGTATATTCGAAAGTCCATCCTAAAATATAGAAGAGAATGTTGTTAAGCGCATAAAGATATAACGCGCTATAAGAGGAAATGGAGAAGTTGTTAGCAAACAGTTCCATTAGAGAAGCAGTGTACTCAAAGTGTATGTCCAACCCCGTCCTGGTAAAGAAGAACAATCACAAGTGTAGGGTATGCATAGAATTTTCTGATCTAAACCAAGCATGCCCGAAGGATAGCTTCCCCTACCTCGCACAGACCAATTGGTCGATGCCATCGCTGGTTATAAGCTACTTAGTTTCATGGACACCTACTTCATATACAATCAGATCTCCATGTTTGCTGGGGATGAGGAGCATACTTCATCTATAACAGTCAGGGCTTATATAGTTACAAGATTATGCCCTTCGGTCTGAAAAAACTGGAACCACTTATCAGAGGTTAGTATACCTCATGTTCACATAATAGAACGAGGTTACCATGGAGGTCTATGTCGATAACATGCTCGTAAAGAGCGTGGAAGCCCAAGACCACATAGTACACTTCGAAAAGATGTTTGAGATCCTCTACAAGTATCAGATGAAGCTTAATCCTTTGAAATGAGCTTTTGGAGTTGCCTCTGGAAAATTCCTAGGATACATAGTAAATCAGCGTAGAATCGAGGCTAACCCCAAGAAAATCAAGGCACTTATAGATATGCGCTCTCTATCCTCAGCCAATGATTCAGTTAAAACCAACTGACGCATCAGCCTCCACCCATTCTAAAGTTGAAGCCCTCGCCTGATATGAATAAACAAGCCTCGGGCTTGGGAGACTATATATCTTGTGTAGGCCTTACATGACAAAGGACTCCTCCAGCAGTCAACCTTTGGTAAAGGTTCGAAAATACATGTCCATATCATATGGGGGAAAAAAACAACAACATTTTCTAAAAAAAATCTTACACCTAGTATAAATAATAAGCTCGAACTTTGGGGACTACTGTTACCAAAAAAATTCGGGAAGGCATCCACATCAGCAGGAGACCCACAGAGGGTCTCACAGATCCTCGCCTCGATCTTACATAGCAGTCAAAGCTCTAAGTTATGATAAGAGGCCCTCGTATTATATCATCTAGTCAGCGAAGTCTAGGAAGGGCTTTGCCCACACGACAAACTTGGGGTCCTCGCTAATACCTCGCGCCTTAACAAGATCTCTCCGGGCAATCCGCTAAACTAGACTAAATGGGAGACAATCCAAGAAAGAATTATGTTTGATTAAGAAAATCATGCTCACAAGGAAACTTCATTTCAATCTCCTAAAAATCAGCATCATAATCTCAGTGATTGATACAGATTAGGACCGAGATCTAAGAGATTGAGATATTATCGGATTCAGCTTTATCCTAAAAGAAAGAAGGATCTCATTATATATCTAGGGAAATGATCATCTACCCACTTATGTTGCCCACCTATATTGTCCACGCTGAGGTGGCATCACATTATTAGTGAAAATAATGAGTGTGGGACCATGACCTACCAATCATGTGATGACAGCTTAGCATGGGCAACATAAGTAGGTAGGAGATTATTTCCATATATATCTAATTGATTTCTTCCTTAAGTCAATTAGAACTCTCTCCCAATAAATACAACATGTTCTCTCATTCCAAGGTACGCATTATTCTCTATCCTAAAACTTTAGTCAAATCCATACCTGCTTGTCTCTCCCACACCCATATATTTTACACCGACGGATGACTTGATCGTCGGAGTACAAACGATCACCTACCCATTTTTTCCCAATGATCTTGGTGCATAACGATTGTCCAAGTATGCATGTAACATACTTGCTTACAGAAGATTGATTGGAGATCTGGTTATACGTAGATAATGCGTATTTCGAGGTCAAGATTATTGTTTGTAAAAAATCTCAATAACCATAGTGAAGGCAATGTGAAGTTAAAATTCAACAATCTCTGATGTTGTTTTATTGTATATCTCCCCGAGTCACTAAAATAACCTATTGCTCAATTCTATGATATGCTCTAAATTATTGTTTTTCTAGAGTTTATGGGTACCAAAATGATTTTAAGTATATGTAGTTTTATCATACATCACTGTGATGTACTTATTAATAAACTTCATACAAAATTTTGTTATATAGCACATCAATTTCTTATTATATATTGAGTAGTATATGCTACGTATTATAAATCGTTTTCTTATCTGCTTTCAATTTTATTCTTTTCGTTGTTTAAGTCTTGTGGCATGTCTGTACTATATGTGCAATGACTAATAATCTGTTTTATACATTACTTTCCTTGTTAGTTTACAAATATTGATTCCAATAGCTTTATTGAAAGTCGATTGCTTCAAATATTACCCGTCTTATTCAAGTATTTTTTTTCCTTTACCTCACATTCTTATAACTTATGAAGTTTCCAAGCAATTCATCACGTATGATTATTCACAAGTTTTTTTCTTCTTCATCATTTTTTACTTCCATTCTAAACTAAGCTGATAAAACTTGCGTCATCTGATTTATTTTTTTCAATAAAATTTATCAACAAGCATAATTTAACATTGCATTCCAGTGTTATATACCAAACTTTCCTTTCAATACTACACATCTTTTTATCAAGAAAATATTAAAATAATATACACTTGTTAGAAAGTGATGTTCATCTTCATTATTTTAAGGGGTATTTTCTTAAAAGGCCTATTGAAACAATTCAAATCTTTTTAAGACATAACTTATTCTTCATATCTTTTTAAGGCCTCTTTTGTAAAAAAAGTCTATAATACCCTTACTATATTTTTATAATAACTGAAATGCCATTGACACAAAAGACCCAAAAACCCTCAGCGTTGATCTCACTCTGTTAACAACGTGAAGTTGGTAAATTAAAGAAACCCTACTTCTTCCAATTACTCCACTGTAATATTAGGTTTCTTCTTTTATTTTCTGTGGGCGAAGAGAAAGACTTGCCGCCATTTGTTGTTGTCGTAAAGAGAATTACTTCTCACTCCATTTGTTGTTGTAAATTCGTCATTGGTAATATATTCTTCTCCCTTTCATTATTTCATATGTACATGACAATCTTTTGTGTCTGTTCAAAATGGGTTTTGAAGAATGTTATTCATCTGAAATGGTGGAACTAGGAAAGAAGCTGCATTATTTGTGATTTCTGGAACGTTTGAAACTACTGTAGAATGTTTTAAACTACTCTAGTCTTGTTGAACGATAAGAGTCGTTTTAAACGACAGTGGTTGTTATAAGATGATTATTTGTCGTTTTAAACAACGAAACATAATTTGAACTACTATTGCAGCGTAGTTGGGGTTGTTTAAAGTACATTATTTGATTTTTTGAGAAACAATTTTTTTTTAGATTAAGTAATCAAAGTTTTAATGAATTGCAGGAATGGAGTCACCATTATGGATCGTTGTATTTTATTTTGGTGAGTTTGTTATGGATGATCAAGGAAAGTTGAATTGGAAACAAGGTGATAGTCATGTTGTGGATGGACTTGAAATTGTTACTGAGATTTCATATAAAGAACTGTATGGTAAATTGCTGGACCTGTGCAATGTTGACTCTTCATTGCATGAATTGGATATGAGGTTTCTTCTACCTAGTGATGCAATGTTTGTGGAGCCAATCCAGATTATATTAGACAAACATGTGCACTGGTATGTAGGTCTCAATGAACAAGGTCAGCCTCGTCCCATTTACGTAACCTGTGTAAGCAAAGGTCCAGCACTGGTTAATGATAAAACTGATGCAGTCGAACCTGGTGAACTCGAGCGTGAAATTGAAATGGAGATATTGTCATTCAACAATGTACAATCACAAGGGAATGACTATTGGCAAGACTTGGAGATACTTCCAGAAAATAATGTACGATTACAAGCCAACGACAATAATGAAGTGGATAAAAATGTATATGATTATTGGGATAGGATGGATATAAATTCAGATGATTAGAATGTCGAAAATCCAGCATGAAATTCTAAGAATACTGCCAGCAGCTATTCTTCTAGACCTGAGGTGGTTGAAGACAATCAGTTCACAAATGAGCAACTTCTGACTTTATCTTCACCTACTACAACGCATGTGATTCCCACGGATGAAGATGTGCCAGATGACAAATTCTTTAAGTCAAAAAATGATCTGATGTTGGAGTTGCACTTGCTTGCAATGAAGTATGACTTTGAATTTAGAGTGAAGAAATCAAACAAACAGACATACACCATTGTTTGCTTCGATCAAAATTGCAAATGGCATTTGCTGGCAACGAAGTTCACACAATGTGATTACTTTAAAGTTCGCAAATACAAACGTGAACATACTTGCTATCTAAGCATTCGCGACAATGATCATAGACAAGCAAGATCGTGGGTTGTCGGGAGACACATAGTGCCAAAGTTTCCAAACCCCAGCATGGTGTATAGACCAACATATGTCATTAATGACGTGTAAAACGACTTCAGGGTAGTCATGCACTATCAGAAGGCATGGAAGTCTAGAGAATTTTCCATTACAGATCTAAGAGGTTCACCTGAGGAAAGCTATGCTAAATTGGCATCGTATGCTCACAACTTATCTGTTAACAATCCTAGTACGGTAACACGTCTACAGATTGATAGTGATAGAAAATTTCTATATTTTTTTATTTTTTTATTTTCTATATTTTTTTATGGCTCTCGGACCTCGTATGCATAGATTTCACAAATGCATGTGGCCAGTAATTATTGTAGATGGAACATTGCTGAAAGAAAGATATAAAGGTATGCTGATTGTTGCTACATGTCAAGATGCGAACATGCACATATATCCTATTGCATGGAGAATAGTTGATTCATAGAATGATGCATCGTGGAACTGATTTTTACACAGTTGAAGGAAGTAACTAGTGACCAATCGGACCTTGTTTTCATATCTAACCGAAGACAGAGTATCATCAATGGAGTCGAAGTTGTATACCCGAACACGTATTATGGCCACTGCATCTATCACATAAAGGGCAACTTGTGACCGAAGACGAAAAATTCAGAAGTTTTATCACTATTCAAGAAAGTGGTGGAGGCCTATACTGTGGAAGAGTGTGACAATTATATGACTCAAATTAAAAATATGCATAAATGTAGTTGGGATTATTTACAGAAAGAAAAGTATGAATATTGGGCTAGGTCACACTTTAAGGAAAACCGTAACAACATCATGACATCTAACAATGCGGAGTCAATCAACTCCTTTTTTATCTAAGATTGAGAGTTACCAGTCCTTGGACTGATTGAGAACATCTGAAGAAAGCTGCAAAAATGGTTTTACAAAAGACGCATGATTGCACAAGGTTGCACCAGCATTCTAACTCCATCAATGGAAGAAAAACTTATTAAGAATCATGGTAAGGCCAGAAAGTATGTAGCGGATCCCATTGATCTAATAAGGTATGATGTGAGCAATGGAATGCCGAGGTACACTGTAAACTTGGATGAGAAAACATTTACATGTAGACGGTTTCAGTTGGAGCACTTACCGTACGAGCATGCAATCGCTTTCAGTTTATCTATTGTGTTCGTTGCATTACACGACTGGTTATTGGAGAGCGGTGTATGCTGAAACAATATTCCCTGTGCCTAATGAAGTTGATTGGGTTGTTCCTGAGTATATCAGGACTTTAATAGTCCTGCCGCCTGTAGTTAAGTGCCAAGTTGGACGTAAGAGAACATCGAGGATACCATCTGCTCGAGAGTTTCCCAAGAGGCATAAATGTAGCAGGTGTAGAGCAACCGGACACAACCGTCTAAGATGTACACACCAGATTTCAATTGGTAACAGTAGAGTGGAAGAGTAGTGCAGGTCGAGCGGACAACAAATTTGAACGTAATATATTTGATTTATCGTTATGTCGAATGAATATGTTGTGTTTATATTGTTTATCTTTATTTTGGACTGCATATGTTGTGTTTTTCAGCTGCTTACTATCCCTTTTGTGTGTAAAAAATAACATAACGACACCCGTCGTTTTAAACAACTATCGATGTTTAGTACATAACAAGTAGAGTTGTTTTGAACGACCCTAGACGAATTTAGTAAAGTTGACGAACCAATGAATTGAACATGTTGTGAAACGTATATTGTTATTGAAAACAACCAACCACATTTAGTATGTTAGTATAGACGAACATAACAAGTACAATTGTTATAAACAACCAATTACGTTTAATATAAACGACTGCAGTTGTTTTAAATAGCCACCGATGTTTTTGATAGAATGACTATAGTTGTTTTAAATATCTATAGACGTTTAAAAAAAACCCTTCGATGATGTACAATCAGTTGTACATTACTTCGATCGTCGAACTCGATCGTGTTGATCATATACTTGTATATTACTTCGATCGTCGAACTCGATCGTGTCGATCAATAAATCGTACATTACTTCTATCATCGAACTCGATCGTTTCGATCAATCAATCATATATTACTTCGATCGTCGAACTCAATCGGGTCGATCATATAGTTGTACATTACTTCGATCATCGAACTCGATCTTGTCGATCAATCAATTGTACATTACTTTGATCGTCGAGCTCAATCGTGTCGATCATATAGTTGTACATTACTTCGATCGTCGAACTCAATCATGTTGATCAATCAATCGTACATTACTTTGATCGTCGAACTCGATTGTGTCGATCAATCAATCATACATTACTTCGATCGTCGAACTCGATCGTGTCGATCAATCAATCGTGTTGATCATTTTGTAGAACAACGTAGTTGTTTTAAAATGATTAAAGTCGTGTTGGAAACATCTCTAGACATTTTTGAAAAATCCTATGGCTGTTTACAATGACATGTATAAAACGACACCGTCATTTTATAACGTCTCTAGACTTTTTAAAAACTACCACTTTTTTACTTATATTTTACTTTACCGTATACGATATCTTCACCTACTCATTGAACGACTATTAAAAAAAAGGGAAAAGTTCGCAACGTAAAACTTCGTCGCCGTTCGCACGCAACTGTACTATCGAAGTTCCACACCCTAAGTCACAATGTCTCAATGTTTGGAAAGTTGTGGGTTCCAAACATTTGTTGACATTTCTGTAAGAAAGTCGTCCCAAACACACCTTTATGATGAACGACAGTGAGTGGTCGACAATATTCTCACTTGTACAAGTTTAAAACATACGACCGCATTTATTTCACACGTGATTGCATTTGTCAATGAACGACTACATGACGTTACAGAACGAATGTTATTGTTCCAAACATATGTGGTCTTTCTACAACTACACCTGATGTTTCACTAACTGATTGTATTATGTTATTTGTAGGATGGAGTATTTCGTAGATAGGAATTTTGTAACTGAATCTAAGGTGTCATCAAGATCCATGCTACTGAAAATTGATGCAGTATACGATGCATTAGATGATTAACACAATGAGTTATTCCTTAACTCATGTTTTGGGAAGTTGTACAATGTGTGGTCTATGCAAATATTTTTACCAAAGCTAATTCACAACCTGTTAATCAGGAGGGTACGTTCAGAAAATGCAGACAAGCTCTGATTTTGTTTGGAGAATGAGCAAGCTACCCAGTTCCCTTTTTTTGAGTTTACGCTCGTGACCGGCTTTAAGTCAAGAAATGGTTGAGTACAAAAACAGGATAGTGCAGAGTGGACGGTTATTTGAGAAATACTTTGGAGATGGGGATAAGATCACCCCTAGTCGTTTGTATGAAGCATTTGACAATGAGGAAGACGATATGGACGATAAGTAAGAGTTAGGACTAGCATGTATCTATGAGTCAGTGCTGAGAACCAAAGAACAGAACACAAAGATAGATGGTCACATATTGGTTGACGACTTAGATTTATTCAATGAATATCCATGGGGCAGAAGATTTATGACCTCACAAGGCATGCATTTATGAGAAGTTGGGAAGACCAAAAGGAGAGGTATTCTTTGTGGGAGTTCCCATTGGCGGTGCAGGTAATGGTCACTGAATCTAAAAATTCCATTAAGTGAAAAAATTTGATATAAAAAATTGGTAAGTAAATGACAAGTACATATATCTGTAGGTTTGGGCATTTAAGGCAATACCACGCATAGCGCACTTGTTCCGTGCTCAGATGCAGGAAATGAGACTCTCGATGTTGTGCTCGTGGAATTTGCTTTTAACACCTGAATCAAGAAACTTTGCAGAAGTCTTGGACGATCCACAGCTATGCGTCCGGTGCACATTGCATGCTAGTCCCGAGGAGAGGAAAGAAGAGTAAGTGAGATTGTTTGTCTCTGGCCCTAGAAGGGAAGATCCAATCCTCGATGCCTACCTTCACGAGGACGGAGCCGACGGTGCTACTGGAGATGAAGTGCCCGATGATATATTCGAACAAGTACGAGAGGATGACCCACCACGCTCTCCAGTTGCACAGGATAAGCATGAGGTATGTATACTATAATAAATTAATTGCATCCAATCCTGCCACTTGCATTCATTTGTAATGCTCTGTTTTTATTATTCTTTGTCATGTCCAGGCAGGTCAATCATCGCCCGCTGCAGCACCTTGTGCACCTTTACGGAGAAGCCATCCGTGTTACGAACACAGAAATATGCTGAGGCAAATATTTGAACAAATCAAAAAATTGACGGATCAAGTTGACGAGCTGAAGATGAAGGTGGACATGTCAGAAGAACGGAGGCAGCGTAACCCACATTTTCATGGAGAATATATGGACGACGACAGATGAATGAATTGGGATGGGACTGACGTATCATTTGGTGATCAGGGGCATAGGAGTACAGATGAGGCGAATGATAGAGAAGTGGATACAGGGGTAGATGGAACGGGGCAGGAGAATGTAGAGAAGCCAGTAGATACAGGTGTAGAAACAACAGTGGTGGGTGATCAAGATGCGGCCGTAGATAAAAGGGTCGAGGCAGATCGTGTCAAGGGTGAAGTGGAGGCCCCGGTAGATACAGAGGTCGGGACAACGGTGGAGGGTGATCAGGAGGAGGTCGTGGATATATGTGTAGACACAAAGGTGGAGGGTGAAGCTCAGACGGCCGTAGATACAGGGGTTGGGACAACAGTGGAGGGTGATGCGGAGGAGGTGGATCAACCACATAGGTGGACTAAGCGATCTGTCAGACAGAAGGATGTAGAAGAAAAACCTAAGGTGTTCCAACGCATGAGTAAGAAGAAAGCCGTAGAAAAGCCCAACGTAGACGAACAGCAGTAGAAAACGAGAGTTAAAAAGCCTTCACAGTGGGAGACTTCTCCATACACGACTGAAGGTCAGTGGAGAAAGCACGTTGATGCTACTATGTTTGATCTTTTCCGAGATGTTGACCATGTGAAGGATAAGGACTTTTCTGCATGGTACAACCAGTTAGGTGATGGGTAAACATCGTTTTCAACTTAGTGGACTTATTATGTAGCTGTAATTTCTAATTTTGTTTTTTCTTCATTCATATTTTTTTCATTATTGATTTACGCCCAGTGTCAGCCACCAATTGAATCATTTAAAGTTGAAGGATACAAAAAAATAGTTCCATGATGTTTTCACGGAGGGAGCTTGGCTTTCAGATGAGGTAAGTAGTAGGGATGGCAAAAAAAACCTGCCGACCCCGCCCCCCCCCCGCCCGCCCCGCCCCATCGAGTAATAGGGGTGGGTTTGGGGCAGCCCCGTCCCCTAAAAATTTTTTTTTTTGTAAAATCATAAAATATAGTAGAAATTATAATATTCACTAAAAATAGACTAAAGAAGAATTGAACTCGGTTTGAAACTTATAAACTACCAATGTTAACTACTAAACCACAACCCAAATCTTATAATTTTTTTGTTTTGTTTGGTACAAATATTTAAAAAATTTGTATTTCTTTTTTTTTTAATTTTTTTTCAATTTAACAAAAAATATAAAAATAAAAATAACCGAGGCGGTTGGCGGGTCAAAGAGCCGCCCGGCGAATTTGTAGGTCGCGGGGGCGGAGAGGGGCCGACCCGCCTCATTGCCATCCCTAGTAAGTATCCTCAACATGTGAAATATATGTTCAACATACTTAATTACGTTGGCTAACTCTTGCTTATTTTGAAGCACGTTGATTTGGCAATACAATTACTGCGTCAACGGACGATAAAATATCCCAAATCCTTCGGCCGTCCGTGAGCCATTCTGGACGTGAACTTCTACGTCAACTACATGCTAGCGATGCTTGAGTTAGATGCAACAAATTGTCTGACGGAGCTGCTAGAAGGGTTCATCAGTTACCTCGAAGGCAAGTTCCCAAAACATAGTCAGAAGTAGGAGGGTGCACCCATTTATATTTTCCAGTTTGCAGTCGTAGTCACTAGTATGTTGTCGAGATGGACATCGCCAAATCGATGATGTTCATATACGATCCAGATTGGAGCTGCTCTACGGATGATCAAATTAGAGCTGACTTGAAGCCCATGACAACGATTCTTCCTATGCTTATAAAGAAATCAACATTGTCATCGATGCTCTAGCAATAGAACGGATAACGAAAACTTCGAAACAATCCAACTCGAAAGTTTCATATGACATTAAGCAACTGCTCAACTGCGATCATCTATTTTAATTTGCACTATTAATGTCCAACTTCAAAACTGTGTTGCAGGAGTGATTGTGGTGTTTACGCCATCAAATACATAGAATTCTTGAGCATCTGCAGAAAAGCAGAGTTAGTTAACGGATTCCACATACCGAAGTGGAGGAGAAAACTAGCTGTTGAATTATACACCCTTGATTGTACCCCATAACAAATAATTTCTCATTTGTTTTGGTTTTTTTATTTTGATATGCTTTTTGTTCAATTTAATGATTTTGATATCAGGGTAGGGCAATTGCAAATGTTATTTAAAATGTACATTTTAGGCTGATAGCATACTGAAACGACTGCAGTAGTTTATAAACGATATCAGTAGTTTTAGAACAACAACAGTAGTTCAAAAACATGTGTTGTTGTTTTAAAACTCCTTTATGCGTTTTAAAACATCAGTACTCGTTTTAGACTTTAGCGAACTAACTTTGGCAGATCCTTTTGTAAGTTTTATGTACTTATGGAATTTCGACTTTTGTTGGTTAATTAATATTGTGTTTGGGATTCAATTTGTCAATGAGATTCTACAGAGTTTTCATTTTACATTATATCTCCTGTTCATTGTCATTACACAGTTTTCACTACGATCATAATTGTGTGAAACTCTAATAAAAAATTGATGTTACAATTATCATTGAAAACTGATTTTACATCCATTCAAACAAAACCAAAACACCATCGATGCCAAAATACTAAAAAAAAATACTACAAAACCAACGTAAACATAATTTCTTCAAAACAATACAAAAAGAAAAATTGTAACAACTATTCCAATCAAACCTCAAAAGCGACCAACACAAATCCTCTTCTCCCTGACTGCTTAATCTCCTTCCTCTGAACCCGACTATTCAATCTTGTCATCCATGTCATCAGTCTCCAAATAGCAAGAGTAGACTTCATTTAAATACTCATAAGAGTGCAAAAATATGTCAAGCAAAGCTTCTATTTTCCAATGCACAACAATATTTGGTGGGTATTCCTGAACTTTCCACTGGCGTTCATGCTTGTCAAGAAAGACATCAAATATGCGCTCGTCTAACTGCACCTTAACTGTAGCCAATGAATATGAGGGTTGAAGAAGAAAAGATCAAAATGAACCCTACCACCAATGGACACTCTTACCACAATGTTAAGGCGGTTTCCATGTGTGAGAGATTGATGAATTGTGTGGCATTGAAATAATTCTGGTGCCTCCGTATAAGCAAATGGAGCTGATGCTCCCTACGGTTGAATTGGTTGGAAAAGAGGTCTGTTACCTATCATTGGTACGATAGAAGTAGACCACAACAAAATACCAATAGTAGCAAGTAATGATAAAATAATTAGAAAACATGTGTAACTTATAGCACATAATAAAGCAAACCAAGAATCATTAACACAGCAAGAAGGAGAAAAGCCTCAGCCAGGGGTGCTCAATTGAATTATTCTTTACCAAAAATTTTTAACACAAAGGGAATGTGAAAAGCTTTAGTGTCTCATTGGCCATTCGATTTATTTACTTTCCATAAGTTCAATTCGATTTATTTACTGTCATATGTTTAAATGTTAAAAAAATTAGCAAGGTCGTTCCAAAACGACTACTGTCATTCCAAAAATACGACTGTCGTTCCATGACGAATTGATACAGTTTCACATATTTTTCTACACATATGGATTTTCCATAAACCACACATTCAACAGATATCCAGCATCAGAGGCAATTGCATATGGCTAACATTACTTATGAAGTTCTGACTTAGATCAACGATAAACAGTTAAAAAAAACTTTACATAACTTCTTAAAAAATAATAACAAATCAACAGTGTACCTCAGCTATACAAATTAGTACACATTCTTCTTTGCGCCTCGAGGATTCACGGGCATGTTGTCGAATTTGAACACCATTGTCATTGCAATTTTTTCATTTCTTTGAATGTGCCTAACGTCCTCAGGAAAGACAAATGTTAAGTGGATGGAGATGAAAGATATGAATTAAAATCACGTTGAAAGTAGTAGGAAAATGAAAAAACACAAACTAAACAATTTCTTTCCTTTTTTTTTCTTGAATTCTGGTCAAAGGCTTCAAAAGTCTATTGACTCTTTTCAAAAGCCATTTCAAAAGTCTATTGACTCTTTTCAAAAGCCATTTGAGGTGATCCCACTTATTTTAAGTTATAAATCATACTGTTACCAAACATAAATAACCAACAACATTAATGCAGATTCATACATTTAGAGTCACTTCAAGATATGGATAGACTATATACCAGTTGTCAAACTTCGAAACCAACTTTTTATCTCTTTTCAGGTTCTACTTAATTAGCTCCTGAAACTAAAATATCATAGGTTCATCCCTCTCCATACAAAAGCTTAAAAAATTATTTTTAGATAATATTCAGACACAATATTAGTAAGATCTATTTATTTTTTTAAAATATTTTGATGCTTAAACAAATTGTTTGCCGCTTCTAATAAGAAAACATTTAATTCTTTACAAATAACACAGCTACAGAAACAATGGGAGACGAAAATCAACTACCACCGAGATTTTTTCAACCTACTCATAAATCATGACCTTCGATTTGTACGTTTTAATCAAGTCCTACAATTTCAATAAATTTCATTCTCTTTCAAAACTTTCATATACAATATGTTCAAACATTACTTTAAAACACTCTACACTATTCCGCAAATAGTTTAAATATTACTGCTACAATATGTTGTACTTTGCACAGCCAATCCCAAAATAATTTATAGAACGATTCAACAACAAACTTGGCAACACAATACGTGTTATTGACTATAGTGGCTTAGTATGGAATATTGAACTGTGGAGAAAAGACAATAGAGTATTCCTTTCTACTGGATGGACGACTTTTTTGACTATAACTTGCTAAAAGATGCATATTTTGTTGTCTTCAAATACAAAGAAAATTCAATTATGAGGATTAGGATATTTGATCATACAACCACTGAATTGCTACAAAAACAGCCTTCAGATAATGTAAGAACTTCTACTTCATCTTCTCCTTCATTCTAAATTAAAATGGAATCAAAACACAGTTTTTATGTTCTCTATCACATATCTATTTTCTTAATTATAAAATATTTGTAAACTTTGTATCTTTTTCTACAGATAAAGATACAAAGTATTTACAATGGTATTTACATATAGTATTTACAATGGTTATCTCTGACAAATGCCCTATTTCATAACATCTTATTTTTTTCAATTTGCAAGAACACATCTGCCGAAATCTTTACATAATGTTCAATCCATGATTCATTAGATCAAGGCCCATCGGTGCTAACACGAAACCAAAGAGTATTCTACGTTCACCAAAAAGAGGATGAGTTGACCAGGCAATAATCAAACACATCAAGATCGACGACACATGCATCTTTGAACTGATGAATAGGAACTGGCTTACTTCTAGGGTGTACACATAATGTGATACATAAGCAACAATAATTCTTATATAAATTATTTCATTCTGATTTCAATTCAACTGTCTACTAATTTCTTCCAGGGGATGACAATATTAATTTTCTTACTATGTTTCAACTGAATGTATTAACTATAAACCAGAGGATGACAATATTGTTTTGATATTATATAATATAACAAGATTGCTATATTTCATCTTGATAAGTTTTTTATTTTTTATTACATATCAGGTATCACAACATGTTAATTGGAGTTTCGCAACCATAATAATCTATTTTCCATCAATATATCAATAATTATTTAATATATCGCACAGTATGATGCATGTAATTATAGATATTTATTCTACACTATTAATATCAAAATTAGAACTCTACCACATGCATCGTGCAATATCAAAATTAGAACTCAACCACATGCATCGCACAGACATTCATTAGTGTATATAAAAATCGAGTACAACCTAATCAACCCCTTTCTTTACCTTAAGTCCAGAAACACTTTCAAAACCCCTAATTTCAAAACAAAAGCGCCAAATTTATCAACCACAATATCAACACCATTAGCTAGAAAAATGGAAAACAGACCCCTTTATTTTTTCTCTCTCTCTCTTTGTAGTGTGCATGTGAGTGGGGGTGGAGCATTACTGTCATTGGGTGAGGGTACTTTGCCCATGTTTGTCGCTTGTCTTAAAGCGACATAATATGTTCAGAGCAAAAATATATTCAACTCACGCCAGGCCAGGTTAAAATCAACCTGGATACTTGTCTGAATCGGTCAATCACACTACATTATTTATTCTGAAGTAAAAAGTAAAAAGTAAAACAAAAACCAAAAAAAAAAAAAAAAAAAAAGAAAAAAAGAAAAAAGAAAAGGTTACAAAACAGAATTCAGCAGTTAAATTCGTCCGATAAAAGTAGAACGTATGAACAAACAATGATAAGTCGAAAGATATGCATTTGTTGCTACTATTGCCAAGATTGCATAATATAGCAATAACCCGATACATCAACAGCACGTCAGCAACAATATGCATAAATTGTCTGGGAAGTAAAAACTTCAAAGTTACTCAATAAAAGTATATCCGACTCAAATAGCAATTTATGTAGTTTTAGTGCTAGATCTTGACAATCTGTATGCTAAACTAATGAAACTACACATGTAATGCACGAGGGCAGGAGCAAAGTGACATTTTCCTATCAGTACCATCTCAGAAAACTTCAGTACTAGTCATAAAACTTCAATAATGGGTGGAAAGTATACTGATTGCAAGAGAGAGAGTCATTTGATGACGGGTTCAAATATTACATAGGAGATGCAAATGCAAATGAACACCGGTTGTTAAGTCACATCACAAATCTTAGTCAATAGATGGATACAGAATATATTCAACCTAACAGAGTATGTTGACTGTGAAAATGTAAGTATTCGATTGAGGGATCAATACATAATTTAGAAGACATAACTAGCTCTGTTCCACATGAGATGAGTAGAATAAAAACATTTGACCCAAAACTTCTTAAACAACATTTTTGAAATCACATAGAAATGAATGAAGGTAAAGGATATCAACCGGGTTTGACATTGCAGAGTAAATTTAAGGAGCCGCGATTGAAAATTTTAAAGAATCTTTTGTTTTTGTTAGCTTCCACAGTAATTCTACCACATGAAAAGGAGGAAAAAGGAGAGGTAAAAATATGTATGGGTGAACAATTACAATCATTTTCGCTCTCTTTTATAACATGTTTGATAAGGAAGTGAGAACTATGAACAAGTTATCATCTTTCGTTTTCTTATTTAATAATGTCATCGAGTACTGTGTATAATCAAAACCATAAAGTCCGCAAGCAATTAACTGTAATTATTTCAGAAAAAAACTTTTACAAAAGTGTATCAACTACAAACAGGATCATATGACAATAAATGGAAACAATATACCCTGAAACGATGTAAGAAGAAATACGTCAATCATGCACGTTAGTATTAAATGGTCTCCTCTGTCCCTCTCTCAGCTTACACTCCGATGGACTACCCTTGTTGATATTTGCTCCTACATAAACCAACTTTCGCTATAGGTTCAAAAACTCTTGGCAACGGGTTCTTACCATCTAGCCATTAGTACTCTGCATCTTCATGAGGAATTCAACTTCATTGACGCCGTGTTGGAGACAGCAAGGCAGTGATAACATTTGTGGAGGACAGGACAATTCTACTCTTGAGTAAAAAATTAAATGGAAGGCATTTCTAGTAAATGCCTTTAACTGCAAAGACATTTGAGGTCATTAAATTGCTAATCAGGCAGGGCTCTTTTCTGCACCTTTTCCACCCAAAATAAGCCTTTTAGCCGATTCGATAAATATGTTAAATACTTTTCCAAGAGTATAAAAAGGCCCTTTTTGCCTCAAACACGGAGGACGGCTACTTTTCTTTGTCCAACTATAATTGTTCGCTTAAATGCAAAAAAAAAAAAAAAGATCCATACCATACCGAAGTTTTACATACAGAGCAGGCATTGTAACTATAATGCTATAAACAAACAAAACCCATATGACAAAAGTGCCGGAAACTGTAAAAGTGAAATACAAATCAACTATGAACTTATATTATCAATTGAAAATTGGGAAAAAGCAGTACATCATCAAATACACCATAGTGTTTTTGTGCTTACATAAATATGTAAAATGTATCTATTTCCCCATTATCAGATGCTCCATTTCACCATATTCACTCTGCATTAGGGTTATTTGATGACGTTTCATTTGCTTCTTCACATCCTCTTAATTCGCAAGAAAAATATTGAAAAATTAAACGAAAAAACGTGTAATAGTTCTTGTTCTTCCATGGGTTAGAAAAAATTAAACTAAAAAATAGAAAGGGATTATATATATATATAGTTTTTTTTTTTTTTTAAATGAAATTGTAAAATCATGCCTGGCTCCATTCTGTCTGCCTTCTTCATCCACGCAGAATATCAAGGCAAAGGAGTTTTCAAAGTACTACATTGTACTCCATCTGTGGAAACCCCAAACCCACCTTGGATTAAGAGAGCCAAGTTCAGATGGCACCTCTTTGTTGACAAGGGTATCTTCGTAACTGCACAGCATGACCCTGCTGCCGGTGTTGGTAGTGGCGGTGGTTTCGGACTCAAAAACAGCCATTTTACACCTTTCAGCGTGTGTTTTCAGAAAGAAAAACTCTTTTGTTTTCGCACTAGACGAGTGCTAACAGAACTTAGTCTCCTTTCTTCTTTCTCTTTCTGGGAATTAGAGAGAGAGAGAGAGAATTGGGATTTGGAGTAGTGCTTGATTAAGGAAAGAAATGGAAATGTCAAAAGTAAGTTTTTGTATTGGGATTTGGGGTGGGGTGGGGTGGGGTGGGTTGGGGAAAGGGTGAAGGAGGGGTACTGTACAAGTAGTTTTTTATTTGGAAAGATTGCACCATTGGTCCTGAAATAATTTGCCCCTTAACAAATGTATTCATAACAAGTTGATTTTAACCCTATGTAGCACTATTCGTGCTTAGCACGAGTTTAGGTAATAGTGGATCTTAATATGTTATTGTTCAATGAATAAAAATATATCATATTTAATAGAATCCATTACCACCTAAATTAGTATTAAACACCAGTAATACTACATAACATTACTCTTTTAATATAGTTGCATAATCAATTTTTATTAAAAATCACTTTGCAGTGAGGTTTATTAAGGTGGGCATACTTGATCTTTACCAAAGTCAACATATGAAATTTCTATTCGTGTGGCTCTACTAGAAACCAATGGCGAAAACTAAGAAATCCAAAAAATTTATCTAGTAACATATTTTATCCAAGTTATTTTAAAAGAAGAAAAAAGATGCAAATTTTAACTTTTTTATTTTTTTGCATAGCTTGCTTGTAGTGCACGTCTAGTTAAGAAAGTATCTCAATTTCTATTAAATTGTTACGTGATTCTCACATGTCTAATTTTATGAAGTTATGTTTCACTTTCCAACTTATAATAATTTTTAGGAATTTGAATAGAAGCTTGTATTAATGAGTACCACGTGACAACGTAACGGAAATTTATTGATTTAGACAAATACGATCATTAATGATGTATCGTGCAACTATAATAATATATTGAAGACAAATACTATTTTTTAAAGATTAGAGACAAGCTTGGTACTAAAGTAATATGTTGAGGACTAATAGTACAATTTTTCCCTTTTGCTTTAATTTGGGAATTGGAACAAAATGGTAGGCCGGTGAAAGGCCATTTTCAACTCTATCTTTGTTCCTTTTTCCTTTCCATGTTAAATGTTTTCTGAATGCGACTGACAATTTATTTAATTTTTTTTAATTGAATAAAAATTTAATTTTTATTTAAATAAAATATAATGAAAGAGTTCGAATAAATAAAAAAAAGAGAAATGCTAGAATGACATAAGGGATTTGATGTTTAGAAGTCAAAAGACAAATACCTGGGATTAGTTTGACCAAATAGCCCTGTAATTGTGCAACTTTGTCTTAAATTGTTTTATTTTTTATTCATATACTAACAACACCTTAAAAGGGGTCACTCGTAAACATATTTAGTAGCCGTACATTGTACAAAGTTATAAAACAATAATGTGTCGAGTCATTTTTTTCTTTTACAATTATTTTTCTCTACGTGTATCCAAAATTATTGGACAAAACACATAATATTTTATATATTTTCAATCGAATATAAAGTATACATAAAGATTATTTTAGGTATTATAAAATATTTCTCTACTCAATATTCAATCATTTCATAAAAAATGAGAAATAAAAGCAATAGAGATCAAGTACATAAAAGAAAACAAAAACAGAGAAAATAAGAGTAAGAGAAGAGTCTTCACCATTTTTATTCTTTTTAAACTTTTTTGCAATATTAATAATTAATGAAAGGGAAATAAAAAGGGTTTTAAGCAATTGTTTGACTCGTCTAATGTGTAAGTCAATAACAACTTGCTGGCAATGTCAAGAAAAAAATGAAATACGAAGATTTTAAACGACAAAGAGTGCCATTGCATTAATAGAAATGGCGTCGATATTCTTGTTTTTTGTTTTTATTTTTGTAAATTTTTCATGTAAGAGCTAATCAATTGTAAATGCATTTTGATTTTTCCATATGAGATGTCCCTTCACTTTTATGAGTATCGAGTAGAATTGGACCCCATTATCATTATGGCATATGTGACATGTGACAATTAAAACTGCCTCATTATCATCTCATTATTGATTGGAAAGCGAAACTTTATTGACAAGAGAGAATCTTTTATAGTCAGTTCTTGTACAATCATATTGCTTGATTTTGATGGCATACCATACATTAGGGGTGATAATTGGACTGAATAGTCAGTAACAATGTTCGGTTGACCGACTTCAAAAAGTCCGACCTTTTAAATTTACAAGTCGAATAATATATTACTCTTATTCTTCTGTTCTACACCATAACTTTTCATATTTTTT
This sequence comes from Forsythia suspensa, assembly GCA_023638005.1. Lineage (NCBI taxonomy): Eukaryota > Viridiplantae > Streptophyta > Magnoliopsida > Lamiales > Oleaceae > Forsythia > Forsythia suspensa. Next base: position 24,209,285 of record CM042664.1, on the reverse strand, counting down.
CTTAATCTCTTTGTCACTACTTGGTCCACGTCTAACACACACACACATATATGTAAGTTAAAGTTTATTCGGTGTAGTTTTTTTTCAAAAAATTGGTATTTTTGATTACTTTATTGACTTTTCAAATTACACCGAACAAGCCATAACATACAGAAATGTTTGAAAAAGTAAAAAATGGTTAAGCAAAAATAGTAGAAAAAAAAATGGATTTTTTTAGAAAAAAAATAGTTACGAACAAGCCCTTAATAAGGCACATAGCAAGAAAAATATCGAAGGAGAAAGGTGACGAAGAAAGAAGGCAAGTGCGATGAAGAAAGAAGAAAATAGGGGAAATGGTGAAGATTTTTCGGCGAAGTTCGTTAAAAATGTGTGTCGAGTTCGTAAATTAAAAGATTGGATTTTTTTTTTTTTTTTTTTTTGAGTAGGGCTGGGGGAGACGGATATGTGATGAACTATAATTACAATTTAAAAGATGTAATAAAAGCTGCAATTTAATGAAGTAATTGCATTTTCATAATTACAAAATTGATCCCGCTGATTTTTACACATCATCACACTTGTAAATGTTAAAATTTTAAATTTGGATAAACTTTTTACCTTGTTATTCATTTCTCTTTATTCACAATAAACTTTCAAAAAATATATATAATACTTTAAAAAAAAAAAAAAACTTATAATTAATTTAGAAGGAATGTTTGGTGAACTATACTTAAGAGATGTTGAATATATAAGTTTCATGATTGATATCAATGAAATTGATATATTCATGTTTCGCTATGAGTTATAAATTTGAGTATTATATAATGGCTCAAAATTGTAACATAAATTTATTCGCGACATATAGTAAACTATCATGTATACTTGTGTCATAAAATATTACGACAATAATAATAACAACAATAGCAAATTTTCGATATGATTGTAAAAGAATATTTAATTTTGTAGAAAATTACTATGACAAAAATAAGTAGTTAACATGGATTGATATTTCATGACCACTAATTTATTACACATTATGGTATAGCCATCGTTGTACTAAAATAACCGTCATAGTTTGTGAAATTCTGTGACTTCTTATCTATGACAAATAAATTTTTAGCTATCTTGGATAGTAATTTTTAGTATCATCATTGTTTGGTACATCTTTACATATAATATGTAAAATGTTAAGCTTCCATCAGCAAATATACACTACAAAATTAAATCTGTTGTAACACAAAAACATACAAAAAACCAAAACCAAAACATTTAATAAATATTTCGTCCAAAATTCACACCTACACAAAAAAATGTACTAAATCGTTTTTACATAGTACATATCAACAAAGATATGCAATACATAAACACTAAAATCAAGACCATGTAAACATTATCTACTTGCATCCGCACCTTTTTATACAACAAATATCAATCAACATCGACAAAGCATAAAAACCAAAGAAGTTAAAAACCTATTTGATCACGAAACTCATACAGGGTTCCTATTAGTTGCCCTGTCTCATTTAGCAAAAAAATTTATTTTGAATAAAATTATTTTATATGCACATTATTAAAAAAAATTAACTCCTATGAGTTGCACCAAAAAACAGTTCAAGCAATTTAGAGGCCTTAAATAACACTTATAAGAGGGCATTTTTCGGAATAATTATAAAAATATAGTATCGCCAATGAAAATATTCATTGTGATGCCAATATTTGCATCGATAAAAATTATCACCGACGAAAATTAAGAATATATTATTGAAATTGGTGAAAGTGACCAACACATCGTTGATTTTCCATTGGTGATCAACTATAAAAATTTTGTTGACGATTGTAGACAGTACAATCGACGGTGATTCCAACAAATGTACTACTGATTATCGCCAAACAAATTAAAAGGGCAATCATCTGCTGAAACTTAAGACCATGACATTATAAATTCATATACAGTTTGCATTGGCTCTTCTTGAGAGGATAGGAAATCTCGACCACAGACTCCTCCACATAAAGAATTATCGGGTCATCAGTGCTCACTCTCACGTTTATCATTTTCAATTGAACAGCTTTCGACTTCATCATTCTTGTTTTATCCGATGAAATTTTTTTATTCCACTTTTTTCAGAGTGAAAACTAAGGCTATTTTTTTTTTTAATGACTCAGGTATCCAAGCATCGTTTGACTAATCCTGAGAAGTGGCGGCCTTCCCCCCCTAATTCGCCACTCAAGTAAATTCGGATTCGACCATAGGTTATATACACTTGGGCCGGATATTCGATGGTTCTTCTCCCTGTGGGCATCTGCCTTCCAACATTTTTTTTAATCTTGCCTTCCAGCTGTCGTAGAGATTCAAACCTTCGATGCTCCGTAGAAAACCCTCCTGCTTTACCACTGCGACATGCCCATGAGAGCAACTAAGGCTAATTTTGTACGACTAGAAGCATGATATAACTATTTTATTTATTGATAGAATTTTTTTCAAAAAACTAATTTTTTAAAAATATTTATTGTTTTATTATTGTCAATGGAAAATCCGTCGGTAATAATATTTTTTTATATTTTCATCACTTTAATTACGAACAAAAATTTCGTAGATAAATTACATTTATTACGATAATTTTTTATCACCGATGTAAAACTGTGTATACAATTTTCTTAATTATTATTGAAAAATCGATCACAATTTTATAGCCAAATATCATGTTAGATGTATTTGTTGTAAAATTATTTAGAATGAATAAAATCAAATCCATCGTAGTTTTGTTGCTAAGTTTGTTGTTGACACATTAAATTTGAAATCATCTATATTAGAACATTACTCAAGTTTAAAAAAAAATTAATAATAATACTTATCACCTTATAATTTTTTATTAAAAAAAATAGATATGGTGAAAAAGAAGCTTTTAGAATTTTTAGCTAGGGCTAATTAATTTCAAGAGGGAACAAAAAATGTTCCTAGATTTACGATATTGTTGATGTCCATTGGTTGATGTTCGTCTCAACTTTTGATGTCCATCTCAAAAATCAAAAGTTTAGGATATTGTTGATGTTCGTTTCAACTTCTGTCATATCCTCGTATATTACAACAGAATGAAAGAAGTTGAGACGGAGAACTTCAAAAGTTATATACGAGAATATGCAAAATTGAAATGATAGTCATGTGAAATGGTTTAGGGTGCCATTGTTTATTTTCCATATTATGCTATTATTAGGAAACACCGCTATAGTGACATAAACTATTTGTCGGTGATTATTTTATCGATGAAAATATTGGCATCAACGAAGAAAATCTTCATCATTGTTACCACATTTTTTATGTAATGTATGCTAGTATTTGTGATACAAAAATAAAAAATGTTAATTATAATATTCATTTATTAAAGGGTTAATTATACAAATGGTCCCCATTCTTTCAAGTTTGTAACGATTTCATCCCCATTCTTTTTTTTAGCAGATATCATCTACATTCTTTCATTTATTCTCACAGAGGGTCCCCAAATCAATATTTTTCACTATTCTGACAATTTTACCCCTTGACTTAAATAAATTAAAATAATATGAAAAAAAAATACAATGAAACCCCACCTCCACCATACTGCAAATTCTCCAAAAAATTAACAATACAGAAAACCAAGATTATTTAACCATTTCTATGTTCTAGTGGAAAGTTCCACAAGACATATAGAATGAATATACAATCAATTCAATGCCTAGAAAAGAGAAAAACACCCAAATCCTAACGTATTAACAACATATAATTCCAAAATTAAAATCACTCATATGCCTATCAATATTTTCCTAATTTACTGCTCAACTCCAGCTTTAAAACCTAAATTTTAATCTCAAGATGATCAATCAAACGATCGTAACCCTTACACTTTTACCTCAATAGAAACTGGAAAGAAAATGAAAATGTTACAATAAAAATTCCCAATCTTAAGGAAAAAGTTTGTGGTAATTAAACCCATTAACGAAATTTCATAATCAGAACAAAAGTAAAGAGAAATATAAGTGAAAATTAAACCTTTATTGAGCTTAATGACGAGTTTTTTATCGACTGTGGAGGCATGGCTTTCTTCCGTGACAAATTAGCAATAGTCCCACCTTCGTGGTCACCCATGGCTGCAGCTCCGCGGCCGGACAAAGGGGGCTTCGAGCGTCACTAGGGCCATCTTCGATCATGGGAGAGTGAGCGGGGGTCAACAAACCGAACGTAGGGGGTAATATTTTGATGGCTGTTTTTGTTGTTGTCGAGTGAGCAAGCGACCGCCTGTGACTTGGCCTTCTTCATTGCTGGAAAAATTGTGGCTCCGCTACTTCCGGAGGCGGAGGCTATGTCCCTGGAGAAGGAGGTGGTGTTGAAGGTGGACGTGGAGGAGCAAGGTGTGCATGATTTGCAGTATGAAGTGGGTGCAGGTGCGGGTGCGGGTGCGGGTGCGGGTGGGAGGAAAAGATACATTTTTTTTTTGTTGGAGAAGAACACCTATCTGTATAAAATAAAATAGTTTATGATTTATTTGTACTTTTGAAAAAATTAAGGGCCTAATTGCAATGTTTTCATTGTGTTTTTTTCCTATTATTTTAATTTATTTAAGTCAAGGGGTAAAATTGTCATATAATTGTCAGAATAGTGAAAAATAGTGATTTGGGGACCCTCTATAAAAATAAATGGAAGAATGTGGATGATATCTGCTAAAAAAAGAATAGAGATGAAATCGTTACAAACCTGAAAGAATGGAGACCATTAGTGTAACTAACCCTTTATTAAATAAAGGTGCAGTAAAGTTACATAATTAGAGCATCTCTAATATAATCATGGATTGCTAAAAATAATTGCCACATGAGTAAAATGAATAATGTTTAAAAAAATTAACTCTTCAATACATTTCGATAAGAATTCTATCGAGCTAAAGAAGAAAAGGAAAAAATAGACATTTTCTAGAGCTTCGTCTAGATTCAAAAACTCTGTTAGACAGGCTAAATCATAAAGTTTCTTGTTGGAGTTGTGTTTCACAAACCCGTTTTCTTGGGTAACTAAAGGTGTGTTTGAGGTAAAGTTGTTGAGAGTTACGTGGCTAATTAAGATTGGGTCAAGGAATTCCTCTCTCTCTCTCTCTCTCTCTCTCTCTCTCTAAACCTCACTTTCTGCCAAATTTCTGCCTATTCATTCTTCTTTTTCTTTGATTTGGAGTTAGGAGTTGTTGGCTTAATACCAAGAGACTTTGTGTGAAGAGTGTTTTTGTAGTTTAAGGCCTGGTGTTCATCTATGTTGATGAACAGTAACTTTAATCTTAAGATCAAAATTATAATGAAGGTTTTTGGCTTGTTGTATGGTGATTGGGGTCTATTCCGATGATCTGGTGAGATTTGTGTCTATTTTTGGACGGCAAGTGCACTGATCCTTTATGGTTTTGTAAATCTGAGCTCTTGAATTTCTTATAGTGCTGGTCCGTTAATATTTATGGCATGTTAGCATATAGAACTGTTATTAATGTTGTATTTGGTAATCTTGAATATTTTTGTAATAGTAAAGATTTGATAATCCAATAAAAGTTATATAACAGCCACTCTTGAAATTTATTGGGTTGTTCTTAATGGTATAGACAATTGATCAAATCAATGATAAACTTGTCGAATCGTTCATAAAACCCAAAAAATACGAGTTCGGACCTGTGTATTTCCTTGCGGTGATGGTTTAATATCTAAATCCCCGGGCCTGATTCGTTTACTAGTCTCTCTTTTTGGAATTCTAGTGATTTAATCATGAAGAATTTTTGCAATATAGTGGTAAGACATTCTGCTTTCAATTTACTCTAATACAAATTGAGAAATTGAGGTGTAGTATGTTGAAATAAATAGATTTATACATAAAATGATATTTGATTCATAAGTATATGAGATTTAGGTGAATAAGTCCTGAAATATAATATGTCCTTGTAGTATACACTTGATTGACGCTTTATATGTTGAAGTGTGTGATCTTGTGATTCTGCAAACTGTCTCGTGTGGTACATAAGTGCTTTGCCGAAATATTAAGACACTGTTATGTACATTGTTTTCTTAGGGTTCACATTATATATTACAGCAAAATTACAGAAGTTGAGACGGGGAACTTCAAAAGTTATATACGAGCATATGCAAAATTGAAATGATAGTCATGTGAAATAGTTTAGGGTGACATTGTTTATTTTCCCTATTATATCATTACTAGAAAACACGGGTATACTGACATAAACTGTTTTTCGGTGATTATTTTATCGATGAAAATATCGGGATCAACGAAGAAAATCTTCACCATTGTTACCACATTTTTCATATAGTATATGTTAGTATTTGTGATACAAAAATGAAAAATGTTAATGATAATCTTTATTTATTAAATGAAGGTGTAGTAAAGTTGCATAATTAGAACATATGGATTGCTAAAAAAATTGCCACGAATAATGTTTAAAAAAATTCATCTTCAATACATCCTGACAATAATTCTATCGAGCTAATGAGAAAAATGAAAAAGTGGACATTGTTTAGAGCTCTGTCTAAATTCAAAAGCTCTGTTAGACATGCTAAATCATCAATGTTTCTTGTTGGAGTTGTGTTTCACAAACCCGTTTTCTTTGGAAAACTAAAGGTGTGTTTGAGGTTAAGTTGTTGAGAGACACGTGGCTAATTAAGATTAGGTCAAGGAATTCATTCCTCCTCTCTTTATTTCTATCTCTCTCTCTGGAAAACCTCACTTTCTGCCTATTCATTCTTCTTTTTCTTTGATTTCGAGTTTGGGGTTGTTGGCTTAATACCCAGAGACTTGTGTGAAGAGTGTTTTGGTGGTTTAAGGCCTTGTGTTCATCTATGTTAATGAACACTAACTCTGATCTTAAGATCAGAATTAAAATGAAGATTTTTAACATTGTTGTATGGTGATTGGGGTCTATTATGATGATGTGGTGAGATTTGTATCTATTCTTGGACGGCAAGTGCAGTGATCCTTTGTAGTTTTGTAAATTTGAGCCATCGAACTTCTTATAGTAGTGGTCCGTTAATATCTATGGCATATTAGTATATAAAACTGTTATTAATGTTGTATTTGATAATCTTGATTTTTTTTGTAATAGTAAAGGTTTGATAATCCCATCTAAGTTGTATTAGAGCCATTCTTGAAGTTTATTGGGTTGTTCTTAATGGTATATGAAGACAGATTTATCAAATCTATGATAGATTTGTCAAATCGTTCATAAAATCCAAAAAATACGAGTTCGGATTTGTGTGTTTCCTAGTGATGATTTAATATCTAAATCCCTGGACCTGATTCGTTTTCTGGTCTCTCTTTTTGGAATTCTAGTGATTTAATCAATTACTGAAGATTTTTTTTATTCAGTTTTGCAATATAGTAGTAAGACATTCTGCTTTTAATTTACTCTAATGCAAATTGGTAAATTGAGATGTAGTGTGTTGACATAACTAGATCTATATATAAATTGATATTTGATTCATAAGTATATTAGATTTAGCCATTTAGGTGAATAAGTCCTGAAATATAATATGCCTGTGTAGTATACACTTGATTGACGATTTATATGTTGAAGTGCATGATCTTGTGATTCTACAAACTGTCTCGTGTGGTACATAAATGCTTTGTCGAAATATTAAGACATTGTTGTGTGCATTGTTTGCTTAGAGTTCACGTTATATTTCACAAAATCTTGGTTTATATGCAATAAGTAACCTTCTTAATACAATTGTGTATTGGGAATGTTGTTGTGTGTAACCTGTTTATGAAGTTTCTGATTCTGCTTGTGTGTGTGTGTGTGTGTTTTTTTTTTCAAAAACCATCTTTGTTCAAGTATTCTTCAAGATTAGTTAATGCTGCACAGGAAAATCATTCCTTTTACAGAATTTAGTATGGTTCGAGAGTCGAATTAACTATATTCGATGGAAATGGTGATTATTCCATATGGAAACAAAAGATGAGAGCAATTTTTATTCAGCAAAGAGTCTCAAAGGCTCTTGATGATCCAAAAAATATTCCGTTGAATTGAAAGTAAAACCAATTGAAATTACTCACATGGATGAAATTGCATATAGTTCCATAATTTTGCATCTATCTGAAAATATTATTAGACAAATTGATGATTCAAAAACTGTTAGAAAACTATGGGCTGCTTTAAATACTTTATTTTTTACCAAGACTTTACCTACTAAAATTTATCTGTTTGAAAAAAAAAATAGTTTTAAATTGGATACCAATAAAGGTTAAGAATCAAATAATGAATTTAACATAATAGTAAAAAGTTTGTTTCATAATGGGAAATTTTTGTTGATGAAGACCTTGTTATTCTGCTAAATTTTCTCTTTGATTCATATAAGGATGTCAAAATTTCCATTAAGTATGGTAGGGAAACCTTAACCCAATCCATTGTCATAGATGCTCTATGGTTTAGAGATCTAGAAGTTAAGAAGGAGTTTCGAGAGAAGCATGGAGAGAAAGTCACTTTGTGATGGGTAAGTCTGAGAAAATGGAAGGATATAACCACAATAAGAAAGGAAGAAGTAAATCGAAAGGTAGGTCAAAGTCTAGGGACAAAAGTAACAAAAAGTGTTACCATTGTGGCAAGTTAAGTCCTTTTGAGAAAGATTGTTATGATCTTACAAAAAAACAGAAAGATCAGGATGTAGAATACCAAAATAATGTTGCCTTAGAAACTGAAATTGATAGATTGCATATAATGACTGTATGTGAAAGCAATCATAATCAATAATGAATCATTAACTTTGGTTGTAATTTCTATACGAGTCCTGTTAAAGCTTGGTTCAATAACTATAAGGATATTGAACCAAGAATGTGTGTATGGAGGATAATAACTCACAAGTTGTTGTGAGGATAAGAGACATTGCCATCACAATGATGGCATGATTAGAACAATACACATTGTAAGGTATATCTCAAACTTTAAGAAGAAGTAGATAGAATTAGGGGTCCAAGGTTATTGGTTTAAGTTTGAAGGCAGTGTATTAAAAGTTGTTAAAAGATCAATGGTAGTCATGAAGGGGCCTAAAAGAAGTGGTCTATGTTACTTTCAAGGTGAAGCACAAGTTACTAATGATTTTGGTTCTTTTTCAGTCAATAAAGATAGGACATAATTGTGGCAAAAAAGACTTGGGCACATGGCAAATAAAGGGTTAAAGTTTTTGAGTGAGGCATTGTGAGGTAAAATAGGACACTAATGGATAAGGCAAGGTTTATGTTGAAAAGTTTTGGGTTGTCTAAGGGGTTTTGGGGTGAAGCTGATTGTACTACATCTTATCTAATTAATAGGCCCCTCTCTATTGCCATTAACTTCAACAACAAAAAATCCCAAATCTATCCTATTTGAAAGTTTTTGGTTGCGCTGCATATGCACACCAAACTAAAGGAAAATGAGATGCAAGTGCATCTAAATGTGTGATATAGGGTTACCCAACTAGGTTGAAAGGTTGGTTGTGGGTGTGTGGTGAAGAATGCATTAAAATCATTAATAGTAGATATGTGGTCTTTAATAAACTTGAAATGTTTAGCTTAAAAGATAAGAGTGAACCTCACATCAGGTCTGGCAGTTCTCAAGTTAATAAAGTTGTAATTGAGATAAAATAAGGTAATTCAAATAAGGGTTTAGCTGAACAAAGCCAAACTGAAACCTAACCTGATGAGGCAACTGAGCAAGAAGTTGTTAATTCTCCAGAACAATTTCAAAATCCCTTAGAAAAAACTCAAACTTAAACAAATGAACAAGTAGATGTTCAAGATTATCAACTTGTAAGGGACTGAGAGAGAAGATAAGTAAGATCTAATCCAAAGTATAACTCTTTAAACATGATAGAGTATGCCTTTCAGGTAAAGCCATTGAAAATCTTGAACCATTGACATATGAGAAAGCTATTAATTGTCATTGATCTAAAGAGTGAAAAGATGCAGTGAGATAAGAAATGCACTCTTTAATAAAAAAAATAAAACTTGGAAATTGATAGCTAAGCTGAGTAATCAAAGAATAATTCAATGTAAATAGTTATATAAGATTAAGGTAGGGAATGTTTGTAATGACCACCCTCCTAGGTATAAGGTTAGACTAGTGGTCAATGGCTTTTCCCCAAAGAGAGTGGATAGTTTACAATAAGGTGTTCTCTCCCGTCACCAAGGATAAGACAATTAGATTAGCTCTTGCACTTATTGTTCAGATTAAGATTGACTTCTGTGATTAGAAGGAGATTGTTCTTACAATTAGATTAGCTCTTGCACTTATTGTTCAGATTAAGATTGACTTCTGTGATTAGAAGGAGATTGTTCTTTCTCTGGTTTATTCTTTGTCGGTGGATTAAATTCGACTCTACCTTGGGTCAAGGAATCCATTCAGTTAGTTTTGGTGGTTTTCTCTCATCTTTCTGATCTATCTCTCTCCTTATCGGCGAACCTCACTTTTTGCCTACTCCTTTTTTTCCCCTCTGATATGGAGTTTAGGATTGTTGACTTAACAGTCGAATGCTTGTGTGAATAGTATTTTGGTGGTTTAAGACCTAGTGTTCATCTATGTTGATGATCAGTAACTCTGATCTTAAGATCAAAATTACGGTGGAGGTTTTTGGCCTTGTAGTATTGTGGTTGGAATCTATACTGATGATCTGGTGAGATCTGTGCCTATCCTGGGATGGCAAGTGCAATTATCATTTGTGGTTTTATAAATCTGAGCCCTTGAACTTCTTATGGTGGTGGTCCGTTAATATCTATAGCATGTTAGCATATAAGACTGTGATTAATGTTGTATTTGGAAATCTTGAATATTTTTGCAATAGTAAAAGGTTGATAATCCCAACTTTTCTATATGCTACACAATATTATATATAATGTTCAAATTTAGATGTAATTTTTTTTTTATTTTAAGAAAATAAAAAATACCGAGACAATATTTTTAAGTTGCAGATGAAACTCATTGGAGATCAATTTTGGACTCGATGATTTATTAGACATCGACGTCATGTAGACTGAAACTAGTGGAGTAGTTAGGAATTTTTTCTTGGGGGGCCCAAAATTTTTCACTGGTGCAATACATCTTTCAGATTGAAAAAATATCAAACGAAAAGTTTAAAGTAACGAGTCAAAGATGGCTGTTTGAAATAAATTTAATAATCATATTTTTATCTTCCAATTCTCATTTTGACGTCACTTCTTTTGACTTATCGTCGGACTATGTTCTTCACTCGTTAGGGAGTAAGTTCTTGATACAGTTTTGAAGTATTCAAGACAAACTTTGCAAGATATTTTTGAATTGAAAATGGTTAATCGAAAAATTCAAAATAATAAGCCAAAGATGACTGCTAGAATGTATATAATAATCTAAATTTTTATTTTTTAATTGACATCACCCTTTTCGGCTTACTTTTGAGTTATGTTTTTTCACTTGTCAAAGTATGTTCTTTATACCATTTGGAAGTATCAATGGTAAACTTTGTAACACATTTTTTGGATAAAACATCCGTTAAACGGCAAATTCAAAATAAAAAGTCAAAATAACAAGCCAAAGATGACTGCTATAAATAGATTTAATAATTTTATTTTTCACTTTTAACTTCAATTTTGATGTCAACTCTTTCGTGCTAACTTTCTTCGCTCATCGGTATGAGTTCTTGGTACCGTTTTAAAGTATTCATGGAAAAATCTTCGCAACACATCTTTCGAATTGAAAATCCATTAAACGACAAGTTCAAAATAATAAGTCAAATATGACTATTAGAATTAGATTTAATGTTTTCATTTCATTTCCCTTTCAAAATGTCAATTTAATTAAATTTTTAGTTGACGTCAAATTACTTATTTAGCTCGTAGAATTAAATATAAAAATATAAATAAATTTTGAGGTATTATAACAAGTTCCTAAGTAATTTTTTAATTAAAAAATTAGAAAAATTAAATTAAAAAATATGAAAAATTGGGGCCTAGGACCCTAAGGCGAGGACCTTGGCTCCGCCAATGACTAGAACAATTTGCATATCTCCTATATAGAAATACTTGTGTATTCAATTAAGAATTAATAAGACTTTTATGGAGTTTAAAAGTTTAGGTGTACTCAATTCTGACTTTTTAAACTCCATAAAAGTCTTGAGGTATTCAATATAGATTTTTAAAGACTTTCAAAAAGTCTTATAAAGTCATGCAATATTCAATTCAGATTTTTTAAAATCTTATGAAATTCAGGAGTATTCAAAATGTCGATGACTTTTAATGACTTTATAGAGAATTTTTTTATGTACTAACTTTAAAATACAAGGTGTAAATCAAAAATATCACAATTTCTCTCCTATTAACCCATAAAACTTTGAAAGACTTTGGGAAAAAAAAAAAATTCATTCCCTGATTTTTTTTTCTTTATACAACATTTCTCTTTTCTTTTTTCTTCGAATTAAGATTAATATTTTTCTGTTTCTTTAATGTGATTATCTTTTTCTTTTTCAATATATTCTCCTAAGTATATGTTTTCTTACTTTATACCCATTATTAATTACCAATATTTTTTATGAAAAAAAATTAATATTTTTATATCCAGTCAATTTGATTTTTTTTTCTTTTCAATATTTTTCTAACTATTTTCCCATTTTCCCATTTTTTTTTCCTTTTCCTTCTATGAACCTTTAGAGACAATGCGATTTTTTTCTTCAATATTTCCATAACCATTTTTTTCTTTCATTTTTCCATCGTTTTTCTATTTTTCACTAAAAACAAGATAAATTTATAATTAAATTATTATATAATTGTTGAATGTAGTTTATTAATGAATTTCATCCGATTAAAAATTAATTTTTACTACTGTATTTTTTATTTTTTCTATTTATCTTAATGAGCATGGTTTCTATTTTTTTTATTCATAAATTGGTACTTTGATTATTTATTTATGCAATTTTGGTGACTAATAATCATATGTTACCTATACATTATTAAATATAAAAAATGAGATTATGAACTGGATAATTTTTTTTTATTGGAAAATATTTTTAAAAAGATTCGCATGCCATAATTTTTTTTATTTATCTACAAGCCATTTGAAAGTTTATAGTTTTACCCAAAAGAAAAAATAAAGTGAGTTAATAATTTATGTCAGCAACTTTTGACGTAGTGTACTTGCAAAAAGTAAATAGAACATTTGTTTATGAATTTAATAATATTAATATAATTAAATAAATTATTACTAGAATTTTCTCAAAAAAATTTTTTTAACTGTGAGATATTAAATTTTTGTATTCAAAATTTTTAATGGAAAAAATAAAATATAAAAGTCCATAAAAGTCTGTGAAAGTTTAGGAAAATCTTTCAAAATGAAATCTATAAAAATGTATAGAAGTCAGTAGGAGTCCATTGAAATCTATAAAAATTAATAAAAGTTAATGAAATCCATCAAAGTCAATCACTTGAAAAATGTCAAACAAAATCTTTAAAAGTCTAGATTAAATACACCTCTTTAGAATGCATTGAAGATGCTCTTAGTTTTCCGTACTTAAATATAAAGAATGATTTATACATATTAATACATATAAATATATAGTATTATTTTTTTATTTTTCATTTTTAATAATGTCCCATACAATTTACTCGATCTATTAATTCAAAATAGACCAAGAAGTTAACAAAGGAAGAAACAAAACAGACATACAAAGTCCATGGAATCACAAAAAAGGGAAAACTATAATACATAAGGGTAGGTAGATAGTGATTAATTAAATGGAAAATTAATAAATGAACAATAAATGTTGACAAGTGATTGCCGCCACAAATGACAGACAAATAAAAGCTGTTATCTGTTGTGTCTTAAACGCCACTAATTGTATACAATACGACATTAAAAGAAGGCCATTTTTCCTTTAAAGAATCGATCAACATATATAGACAACAACAAATGAAAAATCTCAAACGGCTCAAGATAAGAAAATGGCTAACATGTAGCCCGACAAAGACTCTCTCTTCCCCCCTCTGCAGCGGCATCGATTATTCTATTTGTTGGCCGACAATATTGTTTTAATCTAAACTTATAGTCAAGGATCGATTACCGGGTTGGGTGGAAATGTGAATTAGATCTAGTTGGGTCTACACAACTTGGTTTTCAAATAGTATGCTGTAGGTACTTAATTAGCCCGTTCGACCTATGATATTTATAATTTTTTTGAATGTAAAATAAAGGATTTATTTTATATTTTTTAAAAATATATACTTTCTTTGAGTTGCGGCTTGCGGGTCTTTAGAGTCGAGCTCAACATGACCACTTGTTGTAGAGATGAACCGGCCAATGGCACGAAACGTGATAGATTGAGTCGTGCCTATATACATCATGCTATCGTGCATTAGGTCACATCAAGCTTGGATAGCTTGACGCATTTTAGAGAGACACAACATGTACACAATGATTATAGTAGATTCAAAATGTGATGTGCGTCGATGAAAAATACCAATTAAATGCTAGACTACCATCTAGACTGACTATGATACATGATTTGCACGAACACAAGAGAATTCACTCTAAGAATGCACGTGTCAAGATTTGTATTTACATGCTCACTCAAATGAGTCATACTAACTAAAAATGATGCATGACTCAGGCCTGAAATCGATAGACTCTTTAAAACTCCCAAAACTCACACTACAAGGAACAGAAGTGATAATGATGACAGTATTAGCGACGACATAATATCGTCACTACTACAATAGCGACGACATTGAAAAATCGTCGCTATATTGTATAACTATATAGAGGCAACATTTATCGTCTCAATTTTTCCAAAGTTGATGCTAATGTCTTTAATATATACTGACGACATATTACGTAGTTGCTATATAGTTCATAGATGACAGGAACTATTTACGCCATTTTTGTCTACATATAGAGACGACATGTGGCACCACAATAGATTTGGAGTCGTAGTAAATAGTCAAACACTACAGCGTCGACTTGTTATGTCTTCGCAATACGTTTACATGACATATTGAGATGACATTTGTCGTCTCTTTAGAGTGGGCAAAATGGCGAGAAATATTGGCGCCTTTCTGTTTTCTGTAGAGACGACTTACTAACTCTATTGAGACGACATTATCGCCGCTATAGCATCTCCTATTACAGTTCTTCTTCTTCATTCTTCATCACTCTATTTCTGCAAATTCTCTACTTTATTGCGACAAAAAAATAGTTATTTTCAGAAATGGATATTGATAAGAGTTAGACAAAAATTAGAAATTGCACAAAATTGCAAGAATTTTGGAACGATTTGAAAGTATTTATAAACAGGATAAGACCATTCGTAAACGACAGAGGAAGTATTAGATGTTCGTACACAAGATGTTTAAACGGTCTCATGCATCTATTGGAAACTGTTGATGCGCACATATTTTGTAATAGTTTTGTCGAGAGTTATATAACGTGGATTTACCATGACGACACCAAGTTTCAGATGTCAAAAACCAAGTCTTTGGATAGAAGAATTTAGATTACAAGTTTCATCGTAATCCTAGCACAAAATAAAAGGAGCAGTCTAGACTTTGACGGGAGGACGGAGAGGTGACCTTCTCCACGTTGGATAACGAATGCAGACATTTTATCACAGTTAAGCTGTGTGAGGCCTAGTATTCTGGAAAATCACCCTAGCTATGGGGTGCTAGAAAGAGGAGAAGTGATGACGAGCTGAATTGAAGAAAAATGAGCATTTTCTACGAGTTGCCGTATTGGACTTGTTACCACCCGATTTTGATAGGGCTTCCACGTCAGCAAAAGCCCAACGAGCCCCCCATATAGGCCCAGTAAGGGCCTCGTAAATTCTAAAAGGGGCTTCAGAGGCCCATCAGACATCTTAGCCTTCTACAGATAGAATACCGCGAGGCCCATAGAAGGCCTCGACACTCACAGCTGAGCCATAGGGCCTCGCAGGGCTTCGTATCAACCCTAACTAGCAGGCAGCATGATATTCTGGAATGACCAGAGAGATAATTGAAGATAAATTGCGTTGGATTGGCGCACGGATCCTCACAAGGAAACCGAATCATAATCTTCTAAAATCATGCAACGTGATAAGCTCAAATAAGGAAGATAATATTGGAGATTGCCTGGGTAATGAATGATCCCTATCCTATAAGGAAGGAGGATCCGATCGGGTATGTGATTGATTTGTTTCCTAAATCAATCAGGACTCCTGTGTTATAAATACAACGTCTCCGATTGTTCCAAGGTACGCTCTTTTTGCACTTAAAATCCCACCCCAAACTCTGCTCAAATCTCTGCCTGCTTGTCTCTCCCATACCCAATTACTTTTGCCCTCCATGTATTACTCTGATACCGGCAGTTGACTTGATCGTCAGAGTACCAACGATCGCCAAGACCTTTTTCTCTGGAGATCTTGGTGCCTAACGATTGTCTGAGTGTGCAGGTAACATACAAGTTGGCAGAGGAGTGACTGGAGATCTGGTGGCACGTGGACATTGGAAGTTCTGACGTCAACAGACTAGTGCCGTCTGTGGAAAACAAAAAATGTTACACAACCAGAAACTTGTGGTAAAAACGTGTTTTCTACCAGGAGGAGCATGGCAACCGAACATTCCATGGAGGAAGAAGTAGAGTCTCACCACACTGACTTGCGACAGGAGACTGTTCAGGACCTACATAACGTGACCCGCCGCAAGAGGAGAAGACAACGGCAAAGGAGGACGATTGAGTAGGAGAACTAGGATCTGAAGCTGGACAATGCCCGGATGAAGGCCGCACTTGAACTGTTGGAGAATCAATCCCTCCAACATGGACCTAAGCGCAGTCGTGCCCAGAGGATCCCTTCATGGTCCGGTTCACTAGAAAGCTGCCGTTCCCAGGAGGAACCGCCCTTCTCAAACGGCTGGAACCCTTGTAACTTGTCTCGAAGCCCTCGCAGGATCACCAGAGGGAGAGACCTTTCCCAGTGCGAAAAAACTGCCTCGTTCCTGCTGCTAGCGTATTTGACAGGTTGGGGGTGGGGTCTTCTATAGCACCATACCTACCTGCACACAGCAGGCGCAGCAAGCACGTCAAGGTCCACATGGAAAAGAGAAAGGACCTGAAGAGCCACGTAAAGCCCGACGAGGAGAAAGAGAGGCTAGAATGTTACGAGGATGACGATGACGAGAATATCTCATTTACCAACTACATGAAGGCAATGGAGATACCAGCGAACATTCGAATGCCTTTCATGGACAAATATAACAGGAAAGGCGACCCTACGGATCATATAAATACATATAAGACGAAGCTCCAAGGCCAGTCCCCTGCGGTGAAGTGTCGGAACTTCCATACCACACTCGCGTCCGACGTAAAGAGGTGGTACAAATAAGCTGAAACTGGAGAGCATCCAAATCTGGCCTCAACTCAAAAGGGAGTTCATTAATACCTTCGATGGCAATCAGACGATGATACCTGACATTGCCCAGCTCAACGACATCCGGCAGAAGGAAGGAAAAACCATCAAGAGCTACTTCAAGAGGTTCAGTAACGTTATCAACAAAATTGAGACTGTGACCAATGAAAAAGCCTTGGATGCACTCAGAATCGGAGTGCGCATGCTTTGGAGGATGTCTGGAAGAGTCAACCAAGACCTACGGTCCACCGGGTGGACTTGGTCCAGAGCGAAATTCGATCAGAGGAGACAATTGAGAACAGAGAGAAGGCCGAAAGGGAGAGAGGAGTTCGCTATAGAAGAGAGGGGCGACGCTCTTCCTAACCTCGTTTCTCTCGCTTTCAGAGAAGGCGCTCCCCCGGACCGCCAAACAACCATTACAGGAGGTTCAATCAAACGGAGGTAACTCCTGTCCCCCATCCCAGAGCGCCCGCAGTGGCCTCCTTACCAGTCACAACACCGCCCAAGTTCTGTCGTATACACAGGACTAGGGTGCATAATACGGAAGATTGTCCGGACGTAAGAGAATTGATCAATCGCAGAAACCACGGGCAGGGAGAGGGAAATCGACCTGTGTGAAGACATCGAGGGCCACCCACACAGGGGCGAAGACCTCCTCCTCGACGCCAGAACGATGGACCCCACCACGATGGAGAGAGAAATGACATAAACATGGACCCACCGAGGGTGGAGAGACTTACAGGAGTCCCCCATGTCTGAGAGATAAACAAGATCATAGGAGGGCCCTATGTCGGAGGGCACATGATGAACTCGTAGCGTAACTACGCAAAGGCGGCAAGAGAAGAACCCATGGAGAGTTGGCAGGTCTATGGACACCGACCAAGAGCACCGCAAATCTCGTTCACTGAGGAAGACGAGGTGGCCATACACTATCCTCACTACGATGCTCTGGTAGTCTGTGCCATCGTTGCCAGAAACGGCCTAAGACAGATGCTGGTCGATGATGGGTGCACCGTGAACATCCTGTTTGGCAGTGCCTTCGACCAAATGGATGTGGATCATGAAATAGCAGCCATTTCGGAGCCGCTATTCAATTTCACAAGAGATAGCTTCGTCCCGCGAGGAAGGATTACCCACGCGGTAGATTTCAGAGAACCTCTGTGCCACCTCAGGAAGTTCATGGAGTTTTTCATAGTGGATACCCGCTTCGCCTACCATGGAGTCTTCGGAAGGCCTGCGTTGAAGGATTTGCAGGCGATCACGTCCATACACCATTTGGCAATGAAGTTTTCGACGCCCGAATGAGTGGCCAAGATCAGCGACAATCAGACGGAGGCAAGGGCATGCTATATGAACGCATTGCAGAAAGTCGCAAAATGCGAGGATATTGCTCCAGCAGTGATGACCATACATTCGAAACCAATGGGCGTTGACCACGAGAAGATGGACGAGGAATTGATACTAGACGAGGGTCTGGACCTTTGGATCATAGGCTCAAACTCTTTTGCCTCTCCGACCGAGGAGCTGGAAGCATTTTCGGTGAACCCTTCGGAACCAACCCAGGTGTTGCAGGTGGGAGAAAAACTCGATGAAAAAATAAAGGAGGAACTGCTTCAGTTCCTCTGAGAGAACGCTGACGTCTTCGAATGGAAGCACAACGATATGGTCGGGATCGACCAATTTGTGGCGTGCCACACCCTAAAAGTGGATCCGAAGGTATGCCCCAAGATTTAGAAAAGAAGATCTTTGAGTGCCGAAAGGTATAGTGCCTTGAAGGAGGAGGTTGACAAGCTCTTAGCCAATGGGTTCATCAGTGAGGCAGTTTACCCCCAATGGGTATCTAACCCAGTTCTGGTAAGGAAGAGTACCAAGAAATGGAGGGTATGCATAGACTTCTCGGATCTGAACCAAGCATGCCCTAAAGATAGTTTTCCGTTACTGTGCATCGACCACTTAACTTTATGGATGCATACTCGGGCTACAACTAGATCTCGATGTTTGTGGGAGAAGAGGATCACGCTTCATTTATCACAGACCGTGGGTTATACTGCTATAGGATGAGGCCTTTCGGCCTGAAGAATGCGAGAGCCACGTATCAGCAGTTGGTAAACCACATGTTCGTAGGAAAGATCGGGAACACCAAGGAGGTATACGTCGACGATATGCTTGTAAAGAGCGTGAACGTCGAGGACCACATATGGCACTTAAGAGGGATGTTCGGAGTCCTTCGCAAATATCGCATGAAGCTTAACTCCTTGAAGTGCGCATTCAGAGTCGCGTCCTGAAAGTTTCTCGGCTACATGGTCAACCAGCGTGGGATAGAGGATAATACTGAGAAGATTAAGGTGCTCATTGAGATGCGGTCACCATCTTCCCCCAAGGAAGTCCAAAGCCTGATGGGAAGGTTAGCGGCCCTGAATCGATTCATATCCAAGGCGACCGATCGTTGCCAGCCCTTCTTTCAGACCATCAAAGGGAGAGAAGAGGTTTGAGTGGACCTAGGAGTACGAAAAAGCCTTCCAGAACCTCAAGGTCCTCCTCGAAAAGTCCCCGCTGTTGTCCAAACCAAAGAATGGAGAGACGTTGCTCGTTTACCTCGTCGTGTCAGAAAAGGCAGTTAGCTCGGTCTTAATCTAAGAAGAGGGCCCAGTGCAGCTTCCTGTCTATTACGTAAGTAAAGCCCTACAGGACGTGGAAACGAGATACCCAGACATGGAAAAGCTCGCCCTATCTTTGATCATCGCATCCCAAAAACTCCGACCGTACTTCCAGTCCCATAGCATATATGTATTGACGAACCTCACTCTGAGACAGATACTCCAAAAGCCAGACACATCAAGGAGGCTGATGAAATGGTCGGTCGAACTCAACCAGTTCGATATCAACTACAAGCCAAGACCCTCTATAAAAGGACAGGCTTTAGCAAATTTTGTAGCTGAATTCGCCTACATCTCCGAGGGTTCGCTCGAAGCCCGACTCCAGGAGGTACCAACATGGAAGTTATATGTTGACGGATCCTTGGGTGAGGCCAGAGCTAGAGCCGGGGTCTTGCTAGTTAGCCCTGACGGCCACAATCTCAACTGTGCACTTCTCCTGGAGTTCAAAGCCTCGAACAACGCCGCAGTCTCACGAGGCACTCCTAGCGAGCTTGAGGTCGGCACAAGAGATGAGGCGAGGAAACTCTAGATTCACAAATGATTCGGTGGCGAGAGAGTGTAGTTCATGACCAACTCTTTCAACTCATTTGGATAAACATTCGACAGCAGAATCGTGTAAGTAAAAGTAATTCGGCAGCGAGAGAGTATGGTTTGCGGCCAACTCTTTCAACTCGTTGGATAAACATTCAACGCGTAATCAAGCAAGTAAAAGCGATTCGGCAGGGAGGGAGTGTGGTTTGCGGCAGCCAACTCTTTCAACTCGCTGAATAAACATTCAACGATAATCGAGCAAGTAAAAGTGATTCGGCGGCGAGGAGTGTGGTTCGCGGCCAACTCTTTCAACTTGTTGGATAAACATTCAACACGTAATCGTGCAAGTAAAAGTGATTCTCGCAGTGAAGGAGTGTGGTTCGCGGCCAACTCTTTCAACTCACTGGATAAACATTCAACGCGTAATCAGGCAAGTAAAACCGATTCGACAGCGAAGAAGTGTGGTTCGCGGCCAACTCTTTCAACTCGCTGGATAAACATTCAACGCATAATCAGGCAAGTAAAAGTGATTCGGCAGCGAGAGAGTGTGGTTCGCGGCCAACTCTTTTAACTTGCTGGATAAACATTCAACACGTAATCAGGCAAGTAAAAGTGATTCTACAGCGAAGGAGTGTGGTTCGCGGCCAACTCTTTCAACTCACTAGATAAACATTCAACGCGTAATCAGGCAAGTAAAAACGATTCGACAGCGAAGAAGTGTGGTTTGCGGCCAACTCTTTCAACTCGCTGGATAAACATTCAACGCGTAATCAGGCAAGTAAAAGCAATTCAGCAGCGAGAGAGTGTAGTTTGTGGCCAACTCTTTCAACTCGCTGGATAAACATTCAACGCGTAATCAGGCAAGTAAAAGTGATTCGGCAACGAGAGAGTGTGGTTCGCGGCCAACTCTTTCAACTCGCTAGATAAACATTCAACGTGTAATCAGGCAAGTAAAAGGGATTCAGCAGCAAGAGAGTGTGGTTCGTGGCCAACTCTTTCAATTCGCTGGATAAACATTCAACGCGTAATCAGACAAGTAAAAGCGATTCGACAGCGGGAAGTATGGTTCGCAGCCAACTCTGTAAACTCACTGAATAAACATTCAACGCGTATTTAAATAAATAAAGATGATGCATTCCCATTAGCCCACATTGTCGGGTAAGACAATCTAAGATGATACATTTTCAATGGCCTACATTTACAAATCAAAACGCAACACTGGAAAGAACAAAGAGGGTCCTTAAATTCTGGTCGGGCCCTCTGGATACGCGCAACCCGAGGTCTCGAGTTTGGCCAATAGACCCTGGGCCTTCAAAAACTCAGTCAACGCTTTGTTCAATTCTTTATCTTTGGCATAGATCATGTCCTGACAAGATTTCAGTTGTGACTCCGCCGTTTTCTGAGCATCGACAAATGCTCTCTGGAATGTCCTGGCTTTAACAATATCATACGTTGCGCGAGCCCTCGCCACTTCAAAGAATGTGAGTTGCTCCCGAAGATCTTTGTTTTCCACGCGTAACACCTCAACATCCTCATCTCCCCCAGCGGTAGAGCACAATTCATCAATCTTCATCTCCAACAATTTATACAACTCGCAGTTAAGCACGTGACTGCGAGAGGAATATATTTCGGCTAGGTTCAACAACTCCGTCAGTTTCGCTTTATCTACCGCCCTTCCAAATGTAGAGGTCTAATACTTATGAACTGATGCTGCCACGTTGGCAGCCGAGGGTGGAAGCTTTCCTAAGACCGTTGGGTCCAGCTTGTCCCGGCGGGACTCGATGTTGATATATTCGTACTTACCAGGATGAGGAGAATGGAGGGCCTGGAATGCCTCCTCTCCACTATTAGCGCCTGCCTTTCTCTTACCCGATTGTCTGGCACTTCCCGACGAAGGTACGGGTCTCACGAGAGATAAGGAGGGATGCACTTCAGATGTCACATCCGACGCTAGAGGGATAAAGGAAGGGCTACCCACCATTATCTCCGGCCTTTGCAAAACAGTAACCCTGGGATCAGACACTGCGGAAGGTACTGAAGGAGGGGAGAGAATGTCATCCACAACCCCTCTATGCCTTATCTTAAGCTTTGGGACACTAGAAAAATAAAAGCCCGACATGGCCAGCAATAACCAGGATCTGAATATGGCAGTAGGAGAGCAAAGATGAGAAAATAAAGTGTGGTCCTGCAAACACATGTATAGGTGTGGCAGAATACTAACAGTCGGATAAACCAACATATTGGAAAGAAGTAAATGCACACCAGATAAACCCTAGGAATATGTAAAGGCGCCTCATAAATTGTACGAACGTCAATGCATGGTAACACCACCAACGCTTACCCCACGTGGAAACGTAAAGGGTGAAAGCCCCGCAAGGTAGGTGAGGACGTCCTGTTCCTTATGTCTCACTATTGCGCGATCGCCAGAACTTTGGTGGTGAGGAGGACAGTTGCGTGGAGGCGAACGCCAGGACTTCAATATGGCGCGCAGGTATTGACTATTCTCTGTGAACCGTCGAAGTCCGACGATGCGCAGTGTATACCGTCTCTCGAGGCATATTTGGTGGCTCCAAAATGGTATGTGTGGCTTCATTGGCGCCACATAATGTCAACAAAGTCCAAAGCCCAGGTACCACAAACAATCAACACAAATGAAACTACCATGAAAATCTTGGCGCAATCATATTTTATTCAACGTAATTCAGAATACAAGGCAGAAATGAATAAGCATGGTCATTAGCCTACTACCCCACCGCCTCTTTGGGTCGGTACATGTTGGGGCATTGGATCTACTGGGTCTATTCACTAGTCTTTGTTACCACAAACCTCTCCTTCCAGTTGTGCATTTTGTTGGAACTGTCGGTGGCCGTCCCCCATTTCTATCCTGGCTGAGGAGAAATGTTGTACCACCCGTAGATCGACAGGGCCGATATATAGACTCAAACTTCTTCGGAGTCAAGTTTCCTCCAGCCTCAGCAATGCCCCACAATAAGTACAAGGCCACCATCTACCCCCGGCCATTCGGTGTTATCTGGCAAGGGGCCAGATTCCAGTCTCTTAGGACCTCGCGAAAGAAATGATGCATAGGCAGGCGAAGGCCCTACTGCATCGCAGGTTCGTAAACTACGACCAATCCTTCAGGAGGGTCGTCAGCACGTTCCTCTGGGCCCGGAGCCCTGAGTGTTACAGGTGAGAGAATATCATAGGATAGCCGTATATCTTCCAATTCTCCCTCAGAGATTCTAGAGCCCGCCATGGACGCTTCGGTGGCTGACCGCTTAAGCTCCTCATCAAGCGTCTTGGCTGCCGGGGCATCCCTCTTATCAAGCGACCCTCTCATCTCAGGCACCCCGGCGTCCAGCCCTCCCTTCTCCGTGGTCTCTTTCGACAAGCCGGATGGACAAACCTCCCTCCCACTTGTGGACGGAGCCGATGGGACTACAGCTGAAGGCGCCTGGTTCACTTTCTCTACGACCTCAGAGGAGGAAGATGATGAGGCAGATGTTGATGACTCACCCCGAATACTAGGGTTTGTCCAGGCGTCCGATTGATTCTGTGAGTCGTCGTTTTCGGATTACATTACAAACCCTTCTCTACCCCGGAAGTTGATGCTCCTGTTGTCTTCGAAACGCGCAACAAGGTATAATCCCCACACTACGGAATCAAGAAATAATCACAAAAGCAACCCACGAAATAAATCACAGCAACTCTTGGCGTGCTTACCTCGGAAATGCAGTTGGAATGACACCCACACTTGGATTTTCTCGATTACCGGCAGAGCATCTGCAACATTCACAATGAGCACAAAAGCAAGAAGAAGTTGTAATGAAGGAGGGTGCCAAGCTTTATAGATTGAGGCCTTCCAATCCCCACCGTCCAACTTCCAAGTGTTACATTTGAGCCGTTGGATGGTGGACGCGTGTTTAAAATTGGGCAACAAGCGAGAAACAGAACCCCAAGCGTTTAGTACAACAAGAACGCACGCGCACCTCACTTCAGGCGCCTCCGTTATCTCGCCACGCGCATTGCATTAAAATACATACATTCTCTCACTCATGATTGCTCAAGCCATAGAATGACAAATTTTGATTGATTGTGATCACACCAACCTGCAGACACGCCACCAAAGGCCTAGGCCCCTCAAGCCCTCACACACATCATGAATGTTCGGCCTCTGGACTTGGGAGACTATAATTGGATAAGAACCCAATTTGCGATGACCATATGTGAAAACCACACTCCGCGTTTTCTGTTGAAATTCAAAATTTTTTGTTAGAAATTTCTCCTCTCACTCTCAAAGTCCCACGCCTATTATGAATAATAAACTTGGACTTAGGGGACTATTGTTACCACCCAATTTTGATAAGGCTTCTACGTCAACAAAAGCCCAACGAGCCCCCCATATAGGCCTAGTAAGGGCCTCGTAAATTCTAAAAGGGGCCTCGGAGGCCCATCAGACATCTTAGCCTTTTATAGCTAGAATACCGCGAGGCCTATGGAAGGCCTCGACACTCACGGCCGACCCATAGGGCCTCGCAGGGCTTCGTATCAACCCTAACTAGCAGGCAGCACGATATTCTAGAATGACCAGAGAGATAATTAAAGACAGATTGCGTTGGATTGGCACACGGATCCTCACAAAGAAACCGAATCATAATCTCCTAAAATCATGCAACGTGATAAACTCAAATAAGGAAGATAATCTTGGAGATTGCCTGGGTAATGAATGATCCATATCCCATAAGGAAAGAGGATCCGATCGGTTATCTGATTGATTTGTTTCCTAAATCAATCAGGACTCCTGCGTTATAAATACAATGTCTCCGGTTGTTCCAAGGTACGCTCTTTTTGTACTTAAAATCCCACCCTAAACTCTGCTCAAATCGCTGCCTGCTTGTCTCTCCCACACCTAATTACTTTTGCCCTCCGTGTATTACTCTAATACCATCAGTTGACTTGATCGTCGGAGTACCAACGATCGCCGACCCTTTTTCTCTGGAGATCTTGGTGCCTAACGATTGTCTGAGTGTGCAGGTAACATACAAGTTGGCAGAGGAGTGACTGGAGATCTGTTGGCATGTGGATGTTGGAGGTTTCGAAGTCATCAGGTCTACTACTGAGCTAAAACATGGCATCGATGTCATGTCTGTAGAGAAGAATGTTTATGACAGCTTGCTCGACACAATTCTGGACGATCCATACAAATTGAAGGACTTGGTCAATGCCAGGTACGATCTGATGCAATTAGGGATAAAAATAGAGTTGTACTTGTATTAGGACGGGAACAGGTGTATAAAGTCTGCCGCATGTTACACATTGTCTATTGCAAATCGTCAGAGGTTTTGCTACTTCATATGATCGATTAAATTTCCTGATGGCTTCTTTTCTAATCTTCAAAAGAATATTGTACCTAATGACAGTCATATTATTGGGTTGAAGTCATACGATTTCCACATTATCATACAAAGGTTGTTGCCAGTCGGGTGTCGCGCGTACTTGAATAATTTTATTTTCACTACAATCATTGAACTGTACACGTTCTTTAAGCAGCTGTGTGCAAGGAAACTAAAGATTAGCGACATGATGGCTGCTGTTCGTGATCACCTAATACTCATTCTTTGCAAATTGGAACGAATCTTTCCCCTAACCTTCTTCGACATAATGATTTACCTTGTAATATATGTGCCCGAGAAGGCAATACTTGGTGTGTATCCCTTCGAGCGATACTTGAAGAAACTTAAGAAATACGTCAGAAATCGAGCTCGACACGAGGTTCAATAGGGTATGTGGTTGACGAGGTGTTGACCTTTTGTTCAAGGTATTTCGAGGACATGGAAACAATGTTCAACTGACTGGATAGAAACGATGATGTAAGTGTTCCAAGAAGAAAAATTTCTATTTTTCAGTCGTAGTGTCGCCCAATTGGAAAGAAGAAACCAAAGATTCTTCGTGCCGATGTTTAGAATCAGGCAATGTTTTACATCTTCAACAACTGTACAAAAATTGAGACACCCGTGAAGTAAGACTACGTTGTTAAATATATTCAATTTCCTTTATCATTTGTTATTTGAACTACTTAGTTGATCTTATTTGAGTTTTACAGCGACCATAGGCAAGAGCTATTGTGCAATGGCTGTACAAACATCGACCAGGTCATAGAAGAGATTTTCACGGTTGGTTTACATGAAGTTAAATGACCAACGATCAATCCCATTTCAAATATATGCACTTTTTTGTGTGTGTAACATCTACTAAAACCATTTACACTTCATCTAGGTATATGCTCCGAGCCAAAGCAACACCCTTCAAGTTTCTTATGAGTTGTTTTCTTTGGCTACTGGATGTTACACGCAGATTATGTCTAACGCAGTCTGTGTTATAAATAGAGTTCACTTCTTAATATATGATCGTGATATTCAAAAGAAACATAGAACAACGGTGTGTCCGTCCCAGGGATTGGGGGTGAGACTTCCTACGAGCAGTTGTAGGAGATACTAGAGCTGTAGTTTAGGTCGGACCTTTCAATTTTTTTATTCTGATGCAAATGGTTTAGGTGTGATGAAAAATAGAGGGTAAAAGAGAATAACATTACTAGTATTGACATTTGTGCAGAGGCATACAAGGATGATCAGTTCATACTAGCTATCCAAGCACAATAGGTATTCTACATTGAAGATCCTACTCGTGGTCCGAACTGGTAAGTCGTACAAGACGTTCATCACAGGAGCACGTGGGACATTCTGGGATCTGACGTCACTGAGATAGACCTTCTGGACAATAACAAATCTTCTCGTTTTTCTTTGATCGTTGATCTTGGCAACTTAGAGCACATAACTTTGCACTGGAACGACAACGAAGCTGATGAGATTTGTGCACCGTCTATCTGGGGATCAGTGTCTGATATTACAGGAGATACATCATTCATTAACGATGAGGATTTGGAAGACCATAGAGTTGAAGAATTCGAGAATAAAGAAACATGCAATGAAAGTAATGAGGACGACGGTGACTACGAAGAAGATCAAACATATCATGATAGTGACTTAGATTGAATGTTGTTGTCTGTAACTAAAGTTTCTTTTGACATTTCAAATAATTTTGTAGTAATTAATAAACTTAGTTTATTGTTCATTAAAATATTTTAAAATAATTAATTAATTTAAATTAATTATGAAACATTATGTACATAGTTAATATTAACATAATTGAAATTACTTTATTAATTTATAAATAATTTATTCTCTTAACAATCAATTATTAAATTATTTTGGTCGTTTATTAAATTATTTAATTAAAAATTTAATATATTCAAATAAGTAATTAATTAAAATTAATTATAAAACATTATGTATATATTTTATATTAATATAATTGAAATTTCTTTATTAATTTATAAATAATTTCTTCTCTTAAAAATCAATTATTAAATTGTTTTGGTAATTTATAGCGACGACTATTACAATATAGCGATGACTAGGTTAAAAAACTTGGAGTAAAAAAATGGTGCTTCATTTTTAGCGCGTTCTTTTAATTGTCGTCTCTATAGATCTAAATCGAAAACAACGACGACATTTATCGTCACTTTAGAAAAGCCATTTATTAAACTCTGAAATCTACTTCTTCTTTCCCCATTTCATCTCCCCCAAACTCGAAACCCTAGCCGTTTTGCAGTTCACCGTTGTTTCCATCCCCGTTTCCACTGTAGTGTGTGAAAGGTTAGGTCTTATCCTTGTCCTTTTCCGTTGTTCCACCATTTTCCACCGCCATTGTTGTCACACTGCCGTTTCCACCGCAGGTTGGTGCAAAATGTGTATTATGGGTGTTTAGAATTATGTGAATATTTGATTGAATCCAATGTTTGAATTGATTGTGAGATTTTTTAAGATTCAGGATTTAATTAACATGGTTTCTTGTTTATGATTTGTGAAAAAAATTTGTAGCTTTGAGTTTTGGATACAATATGTTAAGTTTAGAAAGAAGAGTTGGGAGAAATGTATTTCTATGTGTTTTTATTGTTCAATATGATACAACTATTTATAGTTACACAAAGAAGCTATTCTAGGTAAATGAGAAGTTATTCTAGGTAAATGAGCAAATATAATTCTTTTACATAATTACAAAGATCCGATTCTATAATCAAGAGAAGTCAGATATGTCGTTTGAGGAGATCTTCTGAAATCAAGGTAAGTCAAATATTTTGATTGACAATATCTTCTAATACTCTCCCACAAGCTGGAGTGTAGATGTCAGCTACACCTAGCTTGCTAAGGATATAACGAAACATTGATTGTCCCAATGGCTTTGTGAAGATATCGGTAATTTGCTGTTTTGTTAGAACATAGGCTGTTGTAATGACTACCGTCTGAATCTTTTCATGCACAACATAACAATTAATCTCTATATGTTTGGTTCGTTCGTGGCATATCGGATTTGTAGCTATATGGATGATTGTTTGATTGTCACAAAACAACTTGGCTGGTCCAGGATGGTAAACTCGAAGATCAGCAAATACATATTTCATACAAGTGAGCTCGCATGTGACTAAAGCCATTGCACGATACTCCGTTTTAGCTGAAGATCGAGAAACAGTAGATTGTTTCTTGGTTTTCCATGACATGAGTGAATTTCCATGAAATATGAAATATCCAGTGACAGATTTTCTTGTAGCGAGCCCAGTCTGCATCACAGTACCCTCTCAGGGCAATATTGCCAAGTGAAGGAAAAACAAGACCTTGGCTCGGTGCTCAATTTAAATATCGTAAAAGGTGATAAACAGCTTCAAGGTGTGGTTTTCGTGGTTCTTGCATATATTGGCTAAGAACATGAACTACATAGAAATTTCAGGCCTTGTGATGGTGAGATAAATAAGCTTACCAATGAGTATCCTGTATTAAGATGCATTATTAAGGATTTCTCCGTCTGTAGGAGATAATTTTAAATTCTCTTCCATGGAGAATTTGGTTGGCTTTGCACCAAGTAACCCAGCTTCATCAAGAATATCCAACATGTATTTATGTTGGGAAATAGAGATACCTTGTGCAGATCATGCATCTTCCACTCCAAGAAAATACTTTAGCTTGCCAAGATCTTTTATTCGAAAATGGTTGTGAAGAAATTGCTTGAGATCAAATATAGCATCATCATCATTTTCTGTGATAATCATGTCATCAACATAGACAAGGACCACCGCTTGACGAATGGTATTGGCAAACTTGTGAAACCTACTGCAAGAGGCCTGTTTAAGTCTGTATAAGGATTTGTTGAGTCAACATACAGTATACTCTTCCTGTCGATGAAAACCTGCTGGTAAATGTATATAAACTTCTTCAGACAAATCTCTGTGAAGAAAGGCATTTTGAACGTCCATTTGGTGAAGGGACCAATTACGGACAGAGGCAATGGCAAAGAGAAATTGCACTGTGATCAACTTAGCAACAGAGGCAAAGGTCTCTTTGTAATCAATACCATCTCGTTGAGTGAACCCTTTTGCAACGAGGCGTACCTTGTAATGCTCAATGGTGCCTTTGGGATTATATTTTATTTTATAGACCCATTTGCATCCGATTGCACAATGTCCATAAGAGATATTGGTAAGTGTCCATGTGTGGTTCTCATCAAGGGCTTTGAGCTCGGAGGCCACGGTAGCTCACCATTTAGGATCTTGGTTTGCCTGTTCAAAAGTGGCAGGTTCCATAGTGGTGGAGATTTGGCAAACAAAAGATCTGTAGGATGGAGAAAGATGAGCATAAGATACATAGTGAGAAAGAGGATACCTTATGCTTGACGTGGAGGATGAGGTGCTAGAAGTAAGATGTTGAGCATGGTAAACGTGATATTCGTGCAGGCGAACTGACGGCTTGGTACTATGTCCAGATTGGCGTGGTGGAGGTGGTGTAGAGGATGTGGGGTGGGGTAAAGGATTTTCTATGGCTAGAGTAATATTTGTAGTGGGAGAAGAATCTGTGGAGAAATGACTGGTCGGTGCATCTAGTGAAGTAGAGGTGGGTGGAGGTGGTAAATGGTCTGGGAGAGTATCGTGGTGGGTGAATGGTAAGGGTAAGATAGGAGCATCATCTTTGTGATCTGGTGGATGGATAGAATAGGAAAAAATGTGTTCATGAAACACAATATCACGAGTGGTAAAAAATTTGTAAGGGGTAAGATCGTAATTATGATAGCCTTTTTGACCCAAAGGATAATCAATAAAAATGCATCGTCGAGCTCGTTGATCAAATTTATAGATGGGCATAAAATTTGTTGCATAACATGAACAACCAAATACTTTAAGATGAAAAAATTCAGGATATTTATTGTGCAATAACTCATAAGGAAAAAGCTTGCCAAGTAATGGTGTAGGCAAACGATTGATCAAATAACAAGCAGTTTGGATGCTATCCTACCAAAAGGTTAAGGGTAAATTTGCTTGAAAATGCAAAGCTCGAACCACATTCAAAAGGTGACGACGTTTTCGCTCAACAACTCCATTTTGTTGGGGTGTTGATGGACAAGAAGTTTGAAAAGAAATGCCCTTACTATCAAAAAATAGATGCATGGAAGTGAATTCAGCGCCATTATTAGCATGAAGTGCTTTGATTGTACAATCAAATTGTGTTTGCACCCAAGAAACAAAAGAGTGTAATAATTCTTGTGTTTCAGATTTAAAATGTATAAGATGAATCCAAGTGTATTGACTAAAATCATCAACAATTGTCAAAAAATAACGAGCCCCGAAATGGGAATTGACTCGATGGGGTCTCCAAATGTCACAATGGATTAAATCAAAAGGTGAAGTAGAATGAATAGAACTTAATGGAAACGATAATCTAGTCTGTTTAGCAAGTAGACAAATATCACAAATACGATGGGAATTAGATATTATTGCTAGAATGTTTTCGATCAATACTTTTAGAGGACCATGGGAAGGATGTCCCAATCTTTGGTGCCAAAGGTTTGTGTGACGGCTGACATGGTTAGAAAGTTTGGGATTTTGGTCCGACACCAAGTAATAGAGCCCATTAAATTACTTGCCCAAGCCAATCATCCGTACATACGTTCTGTATGACACAAAATCTGAGAAAAATATCATTATGCATTCTAAGGCGTGAGTAAGTTTGCTCACTGAAAGTAAATTGACTTAAAATTTTGGCTCATGGAGAACATCACCAGTGTAATACTAGAAGTGACTTTGACAGAACCAATTGAGTCTATATGTGCCCGGTTACCAGTTGGCATCTAAACTAAATTTGAAACACATGGTGTTTCTTTGTCAAGCAAGTGTGATGTAGACACTATATGGTCGGTTGCCCTGCTATCAATGATCCATTATAGAGTCAAATGAGAGGCAACTTGCAACATGTTACCTATGACATTAGCAAGGTGTTGTGGGTTACCATTGCTACTCTTTAATATTGCCATGATTTTGTTGTATTCTTCTTTGGTGAATGTTGGGCCATCATTTTGATTGGTGCTAGGACTTTTGGAGCTCTCCACGTCTGCCTTAGCATGGTTTGCAGCGAATCTCCACTTGTTTGGATGTTTTATGTTGTTGCCATGAAATTTATGGCCATGTGGGAAGCCATGGAGGTAATAGAATCTGTTAATGGTGTGATAATCCTGGTCACAATGCAAGCAATGAAGTGGCACCTTTTCTTTCTAAGATTGTGGGTTCTTGGAAGCAAATACCATACTGTGAATCACATTCATGGCATATGAATTTGTATTGGTGTGGTTGAGAAAGACCTCCATCTTCTTTTCTTGCTGGAGTACAAGAGATTACGTGAGGCTGCATCAATAGGATACCTACTCCGCGGACTGCAGAATAGGTACCTATTCCATTTGCTTTTCTTGCTGTTGAATGATACCTATTCTGCAGACTGCAGAATAGGTATCATTCAACCCCATAAGAAATTGCATCACCTCGTCTTTTTCTTCTCGTTTGCAGATTTTCTTGAGTCCTCTACATGTGCAGGTGGCGGCTTCATTGTAGGATGACAATTCATCCCAAAATGCTTTCATTTTGGTATAGTAAAAAGCGATGGATTGTTGCTCAACAATTTTGTGTTTGAGTTAGAAGATTCGTGCATCATTGCCTTGTAAATAACTGTCTCGAAGGTCTGCTCAAACCTCTGCTGCTGTTGTGTAATAGAAAATACTATTCACAATGTCTCCATGACGGAGTTCAAGAACCAGGCAAGTACCATATCATTGCATCTCTGCCATGATGCATATATTTTGTCAGTTTCTGATGGAGATTCAATGGTTCCATCAACCAAACTGAGTTTATTTTTTGCACTCAGGGTAATCCTCATAGCAAGACTCCATGCTCCATAGTTGTCGCCTATGAAAACCTTGGAAACCAAAACGTTTCTTGGTTAGTCTCAATGGTGTAAGGTAAATGGGTCCAAGACTTCCAATGAAGCCTCAGTCATGGTACTATTGGGGTCACTCATGATAGCAAGGTTATTGTGTTTGTTTGGGTATGATTGTTGCAGAAGCAGTAGGGTATGTAGAGTCACCAGAAACGGAGCTCTGATATATGTTAAGTTTAGAAAGAAGAATTGGGAGAAATGTATTTTTGTGTGTTTTTATTGTTCAATATGATACAACTATTTATAGTTACACAAAGAAGCTATTCTAGGTAAATAAGTAAATATAATTCTTTTACATAATTACAAAGATCCGATTCTATAATCAAGGGAAGTCAAATATGTTGATTGACGATATCTTCTGAAATCAAGGTAAGTCAAATATATTAATTGACGAGATCTTCTAATATTGTGTTGGTAAAGAATTTAATGATGATATTATATGAGTAATATTTTAGCTCGTGATATTAATTCAGTTTACAATTTCATTTCATTTGGCATACTAAAAGATTTGATGAAAGGGGATCAGCTAGCATTGTACATTTGTGAATTTTGAATATGAAATTGGGTGATTTTCATTTGCTTTTTTATTTTTCCTTGTTTGGGTTAAAACGAAGTTGACTATGGTTGATAAATTGGTTTTATATCCAGGAGGAGAAGGATTAAGAGTTGTCTATAAAAAACATATGAAGATATTTTTCCTGCATAGTTAGAGCTCCTCTTGATCTTGTCATAAGAAAAGAAAATATATCTCCAGATTTGAATTATTCAATGTAAAATTTGCAAGAAAAAGGTGTTATTTGACGGAGTTATGTAATTGTGTTGGTACAAAATTTACCAATAATGCCGAGAGAAAGGAATTATTCTGCTCCAACAACCATAAGAAAGGTTGACAATTTTACGTTTGGCATCTCTACATGAGGATCTCCCTAGTTAGATATAATTTCATCATATGTAATTTTACTAAACTAATGGTTTGCACACATGATATACCAACTTCAGTTTTTTTTTTTTTTAAAAAAAGTCAATGAATCTTAGCTTTCATATACTTCAACAAATTATTTTGAGGAGTTGGGTCAGGAATTCAAAAATGGAACATAGATCTAGAGGTGTCAATCTGCACGAATTTTTTTCATCAGCCCGGCCCACCCATTGGCCCATACGGGTCGAGCCCATATGGGCCGCAATTCGACTTGGTTCGGCCAGTATGAATAAAAAATTAATTTTTTTTTACTTATTTACTGACAATTAGTACTCTATACATTATATTTTAATATTTATATATGTTCAATAATGTTCTAGTCACTTCTAGCCGCACTTTTTCTTTGTTTTCATTTTTTTAAAATTAAAGTTAAAAGCCAGCACGCTGCTTTTACCATTTTTTTAATATTATATATTATATACTAATACTATATAGGTATAGCAGCAGCAGACTACTGTTTTTGCAGCA
Organism: Forsythia suspensa; assembly: GCA_023638005.1. Lineage (NCBI taxonomy): Eukaryota > Viridiplantae > Streptophyta > Magnoliopsida > Lamiales > Oleaceae > Forsythia > Forsythia suspensa. The sequence continues at coordinate 24,174,927 of CM042664.1, read as the reverse complement.
AATTTGCATTTATGGCGGCTCTCTGCCTTTGAATTTTAATTTTTTTTTAAATAATACGGGCCAGCGGTGGGGGCTAAACTGCCTGGGCCCACAGTTCAGCCTCCTTGGCCCACGGCCCGCTTGCTCAGTTCAGAGACCGGTCGGCGGTCCCGGGTCGAGGTGGGTGGGCCGATGCGGGTTCGGTCGGTCCGCTCGTCTTGACACCTCTACATAGATCTCTACCTTAACGAGCCACTTAGAAGTTATGAAGAAAGCTATTCTTTTTGCGATTGTATTGCTTGTAATATATTTCCATTGGTTGTATTAATTAACATGAGTTGTACTAAATTTATTTACAATTTCCTTACATTCCGTTTAAGCAGGTATCAAAATTTCTCAATTTTCTAAATAGTGTTGTGTACTGTATTTATGTAATTTTTTATGGAGAAGAAATAAGCCAATTGTCCTTAAAAATACCAATAATTCTTTAAATATATTCTAAAATGTACATATATTTTTCCATTATAGATCTTCTTAAACAAAGCAAAATTACCTAACTTTTCTATTTAGTAAATATCTTAATTTTAATAAAAATTTTGATTATCTTATTTTATTTCGATTTTGAAATACTTATTTCTTTTGGTAATTGCTACAGTGGTTGACGACATGTCGTACATAGATGATGGTGCTGGCAATCCTCCTCATCTGCCACCAGTATTTACAGTAACTTAATTATGGTTGCATTTCTCATTAATAGTATCATATTTTTTCTTTATTAGCACTGCCGTCAAAGCAACGGAGTATCTCTCGAGGCATTAACCTTGAGAAAGTTTGGCAGGCGAATGGGAAGATGCCACTTTCCATTGCGTTCAACAATGTCGAACAAACAATACAGCTGATCGAGAATAACGCGAAATACTTTACGCACTTGGTTGGGAACCAAGTGAGGTTCACCGTGCCCCTTGCTACCCTTCTTGGACAGTGGTCCCAGAAGAGCAGCGGATACAGTTACGTAGCATCATCGAAGTAAATACATATAATTTTTTTCATTAGGCGTTTTGTAGACCTATTGTTCCATATAATATGTATTAACTAATATTGTTCCGATGTTACAGAGCTACTTCGATCTTCAAACTGATCGGTCGCCCGACAAGTATCGAGCGGTCTGTGCCGCTATAGATCGTCTGGTGCTTCTAAAAGAATTTGAACTAATTGTGCTACAGTTGAGCATTTCTATCCAATCTCTACATAGACACAATACAATGTCTCACTCTCAGAGGTGGCCTTTGAGTTCAATTACTTTTGGTTTAATAGATTTAACTATTCGTTTACATAGGCAACACTAGCCATGAATGTAGTACCAAAGAAAGATCATTTGACTGATGGTGTCTTCTTAAACCTAGGCCAAGTAACAGTGATAGGTGTGTAAGAGTAAATCGATAGTTGTCTTACTAGTAGGAATCATTCATATCGGATGGATACCTCCGGTAAAAAGGATTACAAACTTAAGGCACATAATCACTTGAAAGAGTACGGGCCGAGCCATCCGTACAACGAGCTGTCTGCCGAGGAATGACAAAAGTACGTTGACTTATTCACAAGTCCTAATTTCGTAGTACATACTATCATTTTGTTTTTTTTGATTTTATGTTAATATTTGTATAAACTTAATAGTTATGTAATCAATAACTTTTTGTGTCTCCAGGCACGGTCGGCAAAGAATAAGACCAATCGGGTTAAAGGTAAATACCCGAACGTGCAAGTGTGGAAAGCTTCTCTACCACGCGTTACGATCAGGTACGAGTAAATTTTTATTTTTCTATTACATCATCTTTAATGCATAACAAATACATGTTTTAACTTAATTTCACACTGAAATTTTTATAGTGGGTTCCCGAGACCCAGCAGTAGTCAGGCATTATTGAGTCTTTCCGAACCTTCCACACCTTTCGGTCAGGCAATTGGGTAAATCCCGAGGTGGCTGGTGACTACGCGAGGAAAACTTACATTGTAATGTTGTAATTATTTTCTCACCTTTCAGTATTATTTATTATTTGTTTTTTCTCATTGCATAGCATAAAGTTATTGAGGTGAGGGAGACTCAACAGACCTAGGTCGCCTCCAGTGGTGTGTAGGTTGACGAGCGTGCTATTGAGAGAGAATTCCTTAGGAAACGACGAGGACACATCTGTGGATTTCACCAGTGCATCGAACACCCCACGAGGAGCCAGTAGTTTTCTAAAAATGTCCGCTACAATGATCATCGGTTTGTAATGTATAAGGCATACCTCCGCCGAATGGAGAGGACAATTGCATGTTTTACGGCTAATCTATAGCAAAGATTACTAGGGGTTATGCTAGAGGAGGATAAGGAGGTTGACGAGAACGAGCATGACGATGGAGGTATGTTAAAAGTTTATATGTTTTTAAAAAAAATTAAAATACTTTATAGGAGCGACAATATTGTCCCTAAAAAGTAAAGGTGCGATAACTTACTGTGATGACATTATCGTCACCATATATCTTAAGAATATTGCGGCGTTATTGTCGTCGCTATTACTAATTAAAATTTCAAAGTAATTGAGACGACTTTGCCGTCGCTAAAAATTTTATCTTATAACGATGATTTTAGCGATGATGTAGTCGTATCAATGGCCCTAATTCGAAGAAATTAAGCACGACAATGTAACAACGACAATGTCGTCGATATAGATGAAAATATCTATACAAACGACATGTTGTCGTTGCTAAATACCAATAGGTACTAATTTATTGAGACAACTTACAATGACGACATTGTAGTCACTATAAATAAAAAACGACAACTAATAAGCTCATACTCATGTAGTGTCAATTGCTACAACACACTAGCACATGCACACCATGAACCTCTACTATCAACTCTAGCATAAGTGCACAAAACGACTTATAGAGGTAGCATAGCCAAGAACACGGCTTGCAAATGAGCCATATCTGTGTTGTGCTTTGACATGTCGAATTATCTTGTTCCAACACATTTTCACATTTTAGGTTACTATCAACCTGCATCCTCAAAATATTTCTAAATCTAGTTTTGAATTTAGATTGAGAAGAAAAAGTTAAAACTAAAATTTCTTTTTATCTTGTCATATGTTAGACAACAACGGGTAAAATTGTGATGTTTTCGAGAAATGTGACAATCCATACCAGATAAATGAATTTGGATTCAGGTAGATTCCATTATTGGATCACCAATATATACATTCAATGGAAATTTACGGGTTAATTGTTTTCAAAAATCACTATACTTTCTTACGCATCACGGATACCTCACTGAATTTAAAAATGGTGATAATTCCTCACTCTACAATCTAAATGTTATCTCCATCCATCACTCTTCCCAAAATCGTTTGATTACCTTAACGGAGGCGACACCTTGGCAAACGGACGTCCTACGTGACGCATTTAATCCAACTCAGTAATTGGTTAATTGTTTCAAAAATCATTGTACTTTCGTACGCGTCATGCATACCTCACTGAACTTAAAAATGGTGCTAATTCCTCACTATACAATCTAAATATTATCTCCATCCATCACTCTTCACATAATCGTTTGATTACTTTAACGGAGGTGACGACGTGGCAAACGAACGTCCTACGTGGCGTGTTTAATCCAACTTAGCAATATAACTTGTAAATAGGTTTAATACTAGGAACACAGATAATGAACTTACATAACAAGTAATGGATGAAGGCCACATGTTCAACATGGTTAGGCTCAGTTATAGTATTATTGCGAAGTGTTAGGAGTTTCTTGTAGGAGTCAAACAATTTCTTTTCGATTGAGGGAGACGTATGGGTAACAATCATTGTAGGTGAAATGGTGGTACCAACTGGAGGTAGGCTGGTTAAAGCACTAATTTCCCTAAGAGTGACAAACATGGGACTCAGATGGAAGACAAAAGTGTCGTAGTCAAGAGCCTAAAAGCATAGGGCAATGGAAAATAAAGTGAGGTCAAAACCAATAGTATCAAGAGTAAGCTCCAATAAGTCCAGAATCGTAGCTCGCTCAAAAAGTTCTCTAGTAGGACCATGACCGACCATACGTCTATGCCAAACACGAAAGTTGGTGTTCAATTTGTGCCAGGTACGTATGCCGGTACTATGAAGCGAAGATAATGGAAATGACTCGAGAAAAGGAAAAGTATGAGATGAAGGAAAAATCTGGGCAACAGGAGAACGCCCAACACCGTCAGCAGTGTTAAACGCTCAGCAAAAATGGAATTCATGATTTTGAGTGTTTGCTGGTAGTAAACAACCAAGGCTGACGAAAGGTTGAGAAAGTAGAGTTTGAAAATTTTCAAAAGAAATAGAATTTGTTGATGCCATTGTAAGTAAGAACGAGAGTGACAATGGTTTTTTCCTTGGTAAAAGAGTAGAAAATGATAGTGTGAAGAAGAAGAACAAATAGTGCAGTTTTTATAGAAGTGCGACATGGCAAAATTATTGCCGAAAAAGGGAGGGAACATACGTCAACGCCGTCAAACGGAGGGTACCCAAGGGTTTTGTTCTTTTTGGAAGTTCAAAAGTCGTGGGAAAAGGTGTAAAGTTTTGAATATGGAAAAATTATTGATTAAACTTCAATTAAGCCATATTATGGGGTAATTGTTGATACACAAAATATTTCCAAAAACAAGGGCTTAAAACAAAGGCCCAAAATAGGAGGCCCAAGCTTGAAGTTTGAGCGAGTTGCCAAGATAAAGATCGCCCAAGCATACAAGGGCCTAAACGATGGGGCGAAGTGGAGCTTGGACGAATGAAGTGATAATTACATCGCGCAGATAATGGAGCAGTTTTACCCGTGGCCCATAATCTAAAGTAACCATTAGTTAATGGAAAAGACATGATGGGAGAGTTATGGCAGTCATGGAAAGTTATAATGAGTTATTTAAGGAGTAGTGCTATAGAGTAGTGGTCAGTTATGGGTGAAAATGGTGATCGATTATAAATAAAGCGGAACAAATGAAGAAACAGGACAAAACAACTATCTCACAAAGAAATATGTGAATTCACGTTTAAGTTTTTTACTTTCTATTTACGAATCTTGTAATTTTGTGTGCTTGTTCCCCTTGGAGACAAGTTGTATAATATAATCTTTTAATTCAAACACCCCTTGTTGAGACATTGTCTCAAGAGGTCTTGTTCCTTACACATCGTCTGAGTAATCTTTTAATTGTTAGCACGAATTAAAAACGCGCGAAACAATGACTATCGTGTATATCTATGTATTTGTCTCCCTAGATCGATTGTTTGGATATGCAGAAATAGGTAAGGCAAGTAGCCTTCATAAGTGAAGTTGTTTTCATCCCTTAATGGTTCACATAACTTGTCTTTATCATAATCTTTTAAATTGTCTTCCTTATCTCATTTCTCCTACATAAAGTTAAGGATGGCAATTGGATCGAGGTACCCGTGTGCCCGACCGCTCTACCCATTATTGGCCAGGGGCCGTCTAAAGACGAGCCCAGGCCAGAGCCCTTGAAATATACGTGTCGGGCCATTGGACCGGCTTGTGGGCCTCAACAATCAATTTTAGAAAGCTGGGGACTCTAATGGTCTATAAACGGTCACATTCAGTCCCCAAAATTTTATTTTTTATTTTTTTAAATAACTATCGTATTTTTTTTCTATATAAAACTCCCGATCAACTCCAATATTTCTCACAACTCTCAACTTACTTAATCTCAAAATATTATTTTTTCAATATTAGCTCTTTTATTGTGTAATTTACAGTTTAATATGCTTATTTTACCAATTTCTTTTGTTCAAATTATACATTTCTATTTTTTACATTCTTATACTACTCAAATAGATTACACTCAAGGAAGTGGCAATCAAACATATTATGATTTCAGTGGGCTGAATGATATTCCAATTCTTGATTTTGGTGATGGTTATGGGAGCACGGATCCAATTGATTTGGAGGATAATGGTGAAGATTTATAAACACACACTCATACAAAAACCATTTCGAGCACTAAATGATGAGACAATAAATAAAAGGCTAGGAGTTGAGAACATTTCAATTTAGTGTAGCCTGATGCAACAACAAACAAATAATCAGACTATAAGGCAGTGTGTAAACACATATTTTCATGGCAAAATAGTGGGGGCACGAGCCATCTAAACCGACACTACCCAAAGTGTTTGCCAAAATACAGAAGGGTAGATACAAATCAAGGGCAACTTTAGTTCGGATCACCCGGTGCAACTTTCAATTCTAATCCAAATCTAAACAACTGGGTATATTCACAAGAGAACTTGCGTCGGGAAGGCATGACACAGTTGGTGGCAAGTGGTGAGTTTCTGCTTAACTTAGTGAAAAGCATCCACTTCATCAAGTTTGTACGAAGGTAGATTCAATCAAGGTACACATCCTATTCTAGAAATACTTTTCGTTTAGACACTATTATTTTATTCAATAAAAAGAAAAGAAAATATAATACGTAATTTAAATAAATATTCCGGTGTTGTATCATTTAATTTGGACATATGGTCTGGTAAAAACTATAAATAATACATTGTTGTCACTTTACATTATATTGATAAACACTGAATAATGCATCAAAAAATTATTGTATTTAAAGTGATTGCCTACCCTCATAATGGAATAAATATATTTGATATTTTAATGACTATTAGTCTATTATTAAAAATTTAAATGCGAATCTAGAATTCGTAATTTCACATTTAACAGCGTTACACCTAATAATATAGTAATAGAAAGATTAACGCAACAATTATTTCTTCTAGTATGTAACAATTCTCTACACAAAATACGTTAAACATCAAAATTGATCTAGTGAATTGAAATTAATTTTAAATTTCTTCTGTGCATATATAGTTAATTTTCAACAGTGTTAGCAGTGTCTCTTTGATTGTATAACGTGATTTGTTAGACTTGATCTGCATAGATTGTAGTTTGGTGTCATTAAATAATTGTAGTTTAATTGACTGTGCAAAAATTGAAATTGAAAAATGAATTTGAAACCTTTTTTTTTTGTGTGGGTTGCTTTGACACATTGCTAGATGTCAATTAAGGACATTTAATATGAATTAATTAATTGATGAATAATGAAGAAATTAAAATGATGAGTTTAATTTACTCTTATCTTGATTGGATCAAGATAATAATAATATTATTTGACATCGTGGACATGAACCTGATGAGTCATATACAAAATGATGAGAGTTGGAAGATCAAATAGAAATTATTATTAATGTGTGAAATTTTATAGATTTAATTAATTGTCTACGCTGGTTGGATGGTTAATTAAATGATAGACCCAAATAATTAATGTGATTAATTAATTGTAAGTCGTTATAAAATAGAGAGAATACTAGAAAAGAATAGAGAGTAAAACCCCAAGTGTGTCAATTTATAATAACAATGACCCTATATATCCAATGAGAGTTACAATATAAATAGAATATACTCTTCTAAAGTAAGTAGGACAAAAATATAGTTATTCATCATTATCCATCATTTTACAACATTCTCTCTTGAATGACTACTTACACAATAATTGTCTCGTAAAAATTTTGTTTGGCAACAATCCAGTGGAAAAAATATCAAACAAATGGAAAAAGAGTGCAATTATTTATATAAAAAAATTTGGAGTACTTCAATGTTGCCTCGTAGAAACTTTGTTACGAAAATCCAGTGGGACAAAACTTGAAAGGAAAAAAAAAATACAACTCATCATCTTGATTTCAATCAATGAATATCTTTTTTTGTACCAATGTCTTCAATGTCACAATCTTTCTAAAACTTGTATGGAATAATTCTGGTGAAATATGTTCCACGTTGTTGTTTTGTTACAGCCTCAAAGCAATACCATCTTCATATAAGTTATTAATCCATCTTTGTTTAACTGTAGGCATCATGTTGATATGAAGCAATTACATTAAAAACAGATCTTGTTGTTGCTCTCTTCAGGAGTCTCATATACAATTTGTAACATATGGGAGTAAAACTGTAGAGTTATGTTGAGAAAAAATGTCTTGTAATTTATGAACATCCATAACTATAATATTTAAGGTTAATTGCACTCATATTCTTCATTCTTTCAGCTTTGTAATAATACCATCCTCATTTAATTTTATTCGCAAATATCGTCGTCATCCTTTCATTAATTCGCACAAATGATCCCCAAATAGTCATTTTTTACGATTTTACCCTTAGCTTAATAAATTAAAATAACATAAAAAAGAACATATAATAGAAAAATTACAATTGGGGATCCTAACCTTTTCAAAAATATAAATAAATCCTCAATATTTTATTTTATTTTATAGATTTTCATTTAGATTAATAAAAAATATGTAATTAAGTCCCAAATCTTCTAATTATGTTCACTGAAATAATTTTTGGAGTCTAGATAAATTTCGTATAGAAGTCCGTTAATTGACCAAAAATTAAGCCCGTAACCTAAATGTGACCAATTTAATAATGACAAATTAGTATATTCACATTCTATTATTTAAAAAATAAAAAGGAAAAAAAATAAAAAAGAAAATAAAAAGAAAAAAATGGTCATCTTTCCAACCACCACCACCACCACCCAGCCCCTCCCTCTCTCTCCCTTCCCTGGTTTTCACGGTCAGGAGGAATTTCTTCCCCGGTAGCCGGCGGTCGGGCCGGCAAGCGGGGGGGAGAAATCCCCCCCCCCCTTCCCGGTTATACCATGTTGAGGGGGAGGGAAGGAGTTGGTGGGGTGGGTGGGTTTTAAAAATAAATTTTTTTATTACACTTTTAAAAATTTTAAGGACCTCAACTACAATTTTTTAATTTTTTTCTCTCTTTAATTTATTTAAGTTATATGCAAAATTGTCAATGGGGATCATCTATGCGAATTAATGAAAGGATAAGTATGATATCTGCGAATAAAATTGAATAGGAATGATATTGATACAAAACTGAAAGAATGGAGACTGTGAATCTAATTAAGCATAATATTAATAACTCCCATCCTAAGATATCCCTCACACAAAGAATATACCCTGTTAATACCTTACTAGGAAAAACTGAATGGAAAAAACCCTAGTGAAGGAAAAAGAGTACATTATTCTTTTGAATACACTATAAAAGTTGCCTTATTAAGAACTTTTTTAGGAAAATTCAATGGGAGAAAACCTCGGTTAAGGAAAAAGAATACCGCATGTATTTACCCCCCCCCCCACCCCACCCCACCCCACCCCAATGATAATATCACTTGATATTTGTATATCTAGTTTATTAATTTCTCAAGTGCTGCAATATATAATGTCTTTATAAACATGTTTGATACGTAAATCATCAAGATATAGCCACATGTGAATAGATAAACTAGTTGATGAGCTTTATGTGGATCAAATAATACCTTGCATCATCGTAACCAATTAGTCTCAAATCATGAACTTTTTGCAAATATACAATAGTGCATCTATTGCACTAAGATTTGGTATTTCAGGACTAATAAGTTATTCATTATCATCTTAAGAACAAAAATGGTCCTCTTTTCATTTCAAGGAGTATTGAATGGATACGTCAATTTTTCATATGAAATCTTTTCCTCTATGAGTTTACTGTTGAATAAGAATTCAATTAGCTAAATGATCGATCTGTCGGCCAAGACAAATTTTATTTTTCCAAGATCTTTCATCGTGAATTCCTTCTTTAAGTAATCAATTGTAATTGGAAGCTCTTCAGGAGTTACAATAAGATTTAAATCATCAATACAAACCACCTCAATTGCAAATCCAATATTTGTTTTCTTGATGAAATTCATAGATAAATATCGTCATTCTTAAAATCCACTTTCAATAGATATTCTCTAAGACAGTTATACTACATATATTTAGATTGCTTTAATCCTTATAATAATATTCGCAATTTGATTGAGAACATAGCTTTGGGGAATGAATTATTTGCTTTTGGTACTATAAATTCTTCGAATTTTTTTTTATATATATGTCACAATCAAATGAACCAGATAAACATGCAATTACTACTTTTATTCTACAGGGATTATATTTCATATGTTCAAACTATAAGTCCAAACAGTTTTTATTATTTAAAAAAAATGCAATTTTGCCTATAAAGCTTCTTTTCATTTTTGGCTATGATTTCTATGTGAATATTCTTCGACAAATTTTAGTTCAATCCCATCGCTTTCAATTAAAATAATGAGCGTTGCATTATTTTTCATTTGTTGTCAAAAACTATTTCTTTTCGATTCTTTCTATCCCTTAGAGTGACATAACTTTGTCAAGATATTCTTATTTTCACTAATATCAGGTACTTTTTTTTTTAGTCAACACACCATCACATCCCCAGTGTGGCTGTCAGGTAAACCTTTTTTAGGGTAAATGTTAACCTCTTTTGAGGTTATTTGATTAGTTATGTTTTACAATCTCTTCAAGAGTTTCGCATCCTTAATAGGACCATCTTAATTAATTCCTCATATTTTCTTTTGGAAATTTTTGTCTTTGGAATTAATTTTTCTAACACATTTCACGCATGCTTTATATTTACTAACTTCAACAATAATGAATTGTCCTACTGGTTCATCAATCCAAATTTGAGCATCTGGTATATGTTAGTAATGCATCGACAATTAGATAGTTGTGGTTGATCGATGGCTAAATTTCTATGTGCAAAAATTCAGGTTTGAGCAGATTGTTTCTTCTAGTAAGTAACAATTCTCTGTACTAGTCACGTTAAATATCAAAGTTGATCCGTAAATGAGAATTAATTTTAAGTTTTCATTGCGCATGTTAGCTCCCAACATAAACAGTAAAAGTTTAATAGTTCAAACTCAAGTTGAATTACAGACAAACACACATCATAAAATATTTACGAATAAAATTAATTTTAAGCAATATATAAAATTAAAACCGTATCAATAACTAAATATTAAGGGTCCATGACTTAAAGAATATTTATATCAATAAAGCACGGTGTTGTCAAGACTCAATTATTTTTTTCTTTTGAAAATACAACCCGAAAATCAGGTCAACCCTGGCTTATTCATCCGATTTTCATCTTAATTTTTGTAGAACAGTTTTCAGAGTATTGACGCACACATAAGATATGTCTATCAAATATGACGTGAAAAAATTTGATGGAAGAATCAAATTTTGGCTTGTCGCAAGTACAAGTCAATGATATTTTGATTCAGTCTGGACTGCACATGGCTTTGAAAAGTAAACCAACTCCTATTTCTGATAAAGATACTGAAAAATCTAGTATGAGTAATGAGGTTTGGGAAGATTTGGATTTGAAAACTACAAGTATGATACGTTTCTGTTTAGCTAAAAATATTCTTGCAAATATTCATAGAATATCTGCTGCAAAGGAACTTTGGAAAAAATTTGAACAATTGTATCAAATGAAGAGTCTTTCAAATCAATTGTACTTGAAAGAACAATTTATTCTTTGCGAATGAATGCAGATACAAAAATTTTAGACCACCTGAGTATTCTCAATACAATCTTTTTTGAACTGGAGGCTATTGGAATTAAAATTGATGATGCGGATAAAGTATTAATATTCATTTGGTCTCTACCATCCTTCTATGAACACATCAAATCAATTTTGATGTATGGGAAATAAACTATAAGTTTTGAAGAAGTTACAAGCAAATTAATTTCTAAAAAAAGAAGGTTGAGTGGTGGAAGTAATATTTAATCTAAAAACTATTTACTTGTTGCTGAAAAATGGAACAAGAATAACTATATGAAAAGAAAAGTATCTTGTTGGAACTGTGGACAACCTGGTCACGAGAGGAGAAATTGTCCAAAGGGTGGAGTAGGCTCAGCTAACTGCTTGAAATCAGATACGAACAATATGTCTCTCTTTATGGGAGACGATGATGTCGCTTAAATAATTATTTACATCTTCATGGCATGCGCTAGTTGCTACGATAGATAATGTGTTACTACTAGCAGGTCTGCATCTTTGCACATGGGTATTGGCTTGACATTAATGCAAGTGTGTGGTAAAATTGATGTTGATGGATGATGAACTTCAGAGTAGGTCAAGTAAGGGAATTGCACCATAATATTTCAACAAATTTATTCGACATGAGCCGATGAAATTCTTAGAATTTGTTAATTCTAAGTGATTATAGTTATATGGTGGAGTATGTTAATTTTCTGTTTTGAAAATTGGGATCGTCAAAGTTTACCAGTTTTTTTGGTATAAAGATGATGAGCTGCACAATACATGATTGAATTTGACTCGTTTTTTGTCAGGGTGGAGATTGTTGAGATTTTTTTCTCAAAACTTGCCAAAATCTAAAAATGCACTAATTGTTGAAAAAGAAAAAAATATGATAACGTGATATTATATTATATTATATTTGGTGACTAAAATTAAACAAGTTTTCAAATCTTGAATACCTTGGCAGTCGAAACTTGGAAGAAATTTAGGTTATATTTTAACTATAAATTGATGTGGCTTATTCTCTTTTCTATACGTGACTTGAGAGTTTTTGAAAGAGAAAATTATAAGCCTAGCATCCTAGTTATTTTTCTTGTTATCTTTTTGGGTTATACAAAGAGTAGAAATTGGTAGGTGTGGTAAAACTTAAGATATTATTTTTCTTAAGATATTTGAGAAATTTGGGTGAGTGAAATCTATATGATCGTAACGATTTTTCATTTAGTGAAAGCTTTGTCAGTTCATAAATTTTTCTCTATCTTTTATACTTTTTTGTCTCGTTATTTTTCTCTAAACAAGAATCATGTAGGCAATAAAAAAATTGGTCTTAATTCCCAACAATATTATGAATTAGTTAATTATTTCCTATGGTGAATAGGATTTTTTAGCCACGTTTTATAAATAGGACTATGGGAGCATTCTCGTTCCATTTTTTTTACCCTGGTTTATGAGATAGTCGTGGACTATCTTGCATAGTTTTCTAACTCGATTCAGGTATTGACTTGGTTGAAGAGGTGGGTCACTGGGTTAGTAGTTCAACTGCTAATTCAGTGGTTAAATCGGCGGATGAACTTCTATCAAATATAATGTCATTGCTTTTATTAAATAATGAAACAGTGACATTAATTATCATTCATTATATTAATCATATACTATTTTTCAAGCTTTACTCCAAACTCAAGGAGATGAAAGATTTTCAAGATGAAGTCATAAAAATCATGTAAGAAAAAATAACTAGCAATGAAAAAGCAATTAGAGAAAAAAAGTGAAAGCTAAAACCTAAAGTGGTAAGAGACTATTCAAATCCTAAATAAAGTGTCAGGTTAATGAGTTTGGGTCATCGTTTATTTTTTATACAAAAACTCGACGGATTTTTTAATTTTCTCCTGGGTTGATCACATATCAGTCTAATAGAGAAATCCAGACTGGGTTGTTGGATGGGTCAAGAGTTTTCTCGTTTAACTGTAGGGCTGGTTTAAATTGTAAAACACAGGGAATCTCTTTATTTTATATGCCTTGGTTTATCTCCAATTTTGATGTTTTCTACATAAATTCTCATGTTATTGTTATTGTTGCTATTCTCTATTTATATTTATCTGTTTTTCTTGATATATTTTCGGAGAACCATCATAGTAGGCAAATTTGGAATAGGCCGAGATTTCCAACACTTTCAACTTTTTAGGTCGAGTTGATCCAGTTTTCGAAAGAGTGGTTCTAAGAGCACTTCGTCTATTGTTTTTTAGACATGTTACATAAATACAGATAGACGGAGTTATAAAAAATCATCTCCAATGCATGTTGATGAGGACTCCGTCTAGTCAATGTGACACACTTATAAAAAAAATAGACTCCGTTTAGAAGTCCGTCTGAATCGATCGATAGACGAAATTATAAAAAACCATCTTCAATGCATGTTAATGAGAACTCCGTCTAACTAATGTGGCACACTAAAAAATAAACTCCGTCTAGAAGTCCATCTAAATTTAGACGGACTTCTAGACGGAGTGACTCAATATTTAAATCAAACTCAGCATTTTATTAAAAAAAAAAAAAAAAGACGGACGAGGGAAATAAAAATTGAAGGCACACAAAAAATTTAATTCCACATAAGCGGTAATATTGGTTTTAGATGGAACACATTGGAGATGAATTTATAATTTAACTGTCTATCTAATAGACGTAATGCCACATAGAATAGAAGTCCATCTATTTTACCTGCCACGTAGACTACAACATATGGAATGTTTGGACCCCATCTTCAATTTTTAAAATGATTTGGCATTAATTTTTTCAGAAAATTGGCGGGTCTTCAATTTTTATTTCCCTCGTTCAATTTTTTTTTTAAAAAATAAAATGTTGAGTTTGATTTAAATTTGCTGAGTCACTCCGTTTAGAAATTCGTCTAAATTTAGACGGAGTCTATTTTTTAGTGTGTCATATCAGCTAAACGTAGTCCTCATCAGCATGCGTTGGAAATGGTTTTTATAATTTTGTCTATCTATGCTTATGTGACACGTCTAAAAAACAATAGACGAAGTGCATTAGAAATGCTCCAAGTTTCTTATCATTGCATTCACACTAGTAACAAGTAGATTTATTGTAGAAAACTTGTTTACATATAATATGGCAATCCAATGGAGTTATCTTTACATTATAATTGGTAGAATGAGAACAATTATATGACCATTGACTCTCTACATTATATACTTTTTGAAGGACATTTATTTCTTGCAGAATTCTTTTTTTTTTTTTTTTAATCGCTAAAAAATCAAATATAATCAGTCAATTTTTGGCAAAGATGTATTCCATTGAATTATTGATGAATGGTTCTTTACTTTTATTTATGGAGTCTCCACCATTCCAAAAGAAATATTGTTTGGATGAATCTCATTCTTTTAAGATGAACCCCACCCTAGCCCTCCCCACCACTTGACATAGTAAATATTCACTCACAAAAAACACACATTCTTGCACACCCTTCTGCATTTTGTTTTCTTTTTTTTTTTTTTTTTGTGGGTTTTGATATGATATGTTGTGGAAATTATTGTAATATTTTATTATTATTGAAAGTTGATCCATAACTAAGTGTGTTTTCTTTATAATATAATTCCTCAAAACACATGGATATAAATTAAGAATATTATGTAGTCATTGAATGAAGAAATTCATGGCACACTATCTACGGTGAAACAAGCTCGATTCTTTTCTACTATTACAGTCAAAACCAACTAGTTTATAGTGCTGTTTCACTTTGATCTTCAAATTTTAATTTATTCTAAATTAGTCATTAAAGTTTCATTTTTTTTTTAATTTAACCACTCTGTCTACTGACGTAACAGAAATACTAACGTAATAACAAAAATATAACATGACCTTAAAATTTGTTAGTGCAATGTTTTTATTGTCTAGCAGCGCAAAATCGGTTAAGATTTTTGTTTTTTATGTTTCTTTGTCCTTTTGAAAAACCGTCGTTTAAAATTAGTCCAACAAGATACATTTTTACTCAACTAAACGATACAATAATGTTCATATTTTTCGTTAGCCAAGTTACTATTTTCATTAATCCAATAGATAAAGATAGACAAAATGCTTAAATTGAAATAAAAATGAGACATAGTCGATTAACTTGGTACAAAAATAAATGTAGCGATTAAAATGAGACAACGGTATTAGTTGGGTGACTAACAATGTTTTCTATCTGAATATGTTTAGATATGTTATGTTCTCCTTACATATAAAAAATAAAAATAAAAAATATCCATTTGACAGTAAGATAGATATTACTTGTTAAACAAAAAACTTATTTAAAAAAAAAAAAAAACTTATTTTATAACTTACTTATTCGCATAAGTAAATTTTTAATGCTTAGCTAAACATGCATTTGGATGAAAAGAAGGGGTAATGCCTTTTATAGTGTCCCCCCAAGTGAAGTGTATGGAGACAGAGATGCTCATCAATCAATTCACTCCATTTTTATTGCTTTTTCCAAAGTATATGAAAATGAGCTAAAAATAGGACCCTCCACAAATCATACTCAAATTTTAAATGCAGAATCAAGAACCCACTTTCATGCTCAAAAAGAAGTCCTTTCGAATCAGAACCTAACATATTTTCCTTTATATTGAAATCATCTTTTTAATTGGATCACACTCATGAAATAAAGAGGATAAGAACAAATAATATTTTCAAAAAGGCTAGAGAATTATTTCTCTTTGTGGGTCAATGATAAATATAGATGCTATGCGTAGTAATAAAGCATTTATATATATTTTTCGAATTTCTCATATATTCACAATAGGCCAAAACCAAAAAGATAAAGATTAAAAAAAAAAAAGAAGATAAAAAGCGAGATAGAATCTACGTACTACTACGTGGTAAGCGATCATAACCGGTAAGCACTAACTGTTGTTCGACAAAATAAGCAAATATTTGTGTTGTACTAGTTCTCCCTTGTTACTCTACGTCCTTATTTTCCGTTTCTTTGGGCTTGTTCGGCGACTTGCAGCAATCAAATCTACAAGGGTCTGCCTCATGAAGCAATTGAACGACTTCGTTCATTGTTGGGCGGAGTGTCGGGGTCCGGCTTGTGCAACGTATTGCAATGCGGAGTACCTTAATCATCTCATCCTTGAATGATCCGGATACCCTTTTATCTAAAATCTCCATTGTACCTTCTTTAGTCTCCACTTTAGTCGAAACCCAATATATGATATTCTTATTTTCTCCGAACTCTGCCTCTACGGGCTTCTTCCCCGTTATTAACTCCATTAGTACAACCCCGAAACTGTACACGTCACATTTGGTCGTCGCCTTGGAAGAGTACGCATATTCTATCACAAGTGGATAAACAAAATGAGAGAAACAATGGAACTTAAAAGGATATTATTAAACTTACTAATTCAAAATGAGAGACAATAAGTGAAATAAGTAAAAACACATACAAATTAATTATAAGCTAATTTGTATTAGGTGAATTACCTGGTGCCAGGTAACCATATGTCCCTGCAACAACAGTTGTGGTAGAATCCTTTGATCCCCTTGCTTGCAAAACCTTGGCAATTCCGAAGTCTGCAACCTTGGCCTGATAATCAACATCGAGTAGGATGTTGGTCGACTTGATGTCTCTATGAAGTATTGGTCGCATCAGATCATGGTGCAGGTACGCCAATCCCTGCGCTATCCCAAGTGCAATCTGATGTCGAATAGACCAATCCAAAACGATTTTTCCTCGATGAAGTGCATCCCAAAGGTTTCCATTAGGCATGTACTCATATACCAGCAAACTGCAGTCCAAACTCGAGAAATAACAATACAACTTGACAATGTTCTTGTGCCTTATGCTTCCAAGAGTTTCAACTTCAGTTTTCAACTCCTTGTCCATAGTCAATTGTTCCTCCAATGAAGAATCTTTGGATTTTCGACTCCACAACTTCTTAACAGCAACAACTCCTCCATTGTTTAACTCGATTTTGTATACTGATCCTGATCCTCCATATCCGACAATATTTTTATCGACGAGGGATTCAATGATCTCACGCTGATCAAAATACAACGGATGGAAACTTTTAACATCGTATGAGAAAACCGAGGAGGATAAGGCATCGTCATTTTCCATCATCCTCCTTTCTTTACTAAACAATCGTTTCAGAAACAGGACGATACCAACGATAACAATTCCTACTGAAATCCCTATCACCCAAATACAGTTTATTTTCTTTCTGTTATAAGCTTGAGAACAATGGGAGAAATTTGGATTGGACGAATCAAGATTAACAGGTATGCAGAGGCCTGGATTGCCTGAAAAACTTTCCAACAATCCTCCCTTTATGAATGAGATAGGAATAGGACCAGAAAGCAGATTGTTCGAAAAGTTCAACGAATTAGGTAACAATTCAGAGAGGCTTTCTGAGATATTCCCGGTCAAGAGATTGCTTGAAAGATCAAGAACATTAAGAGATTTCAGTGAAGACAGCGATTCCGGGATGGAAGAATTTATTTTATTACCTTGCATTAGCATCAAGTTCAACCTTCTCAGGTTGCCAATTTCAGCTGGTATTGGACCAGACAGGAGATTGTTGCTGAGATCAATTTTCACTAAATTGATTGCTAGAGAGATTTCAGAAGGTATAACACCAGAAATCCTGTTGCCCTGCATGAACAGCTCTGACAAATTCCTAGCATTTTGAATAATTGAGGGAATAGAGCCTGTTAAATGATTATATGCCACATCAATAATTGATGCATGAGGAAGAGCTAGAATCCCTTCTGGTAGTTTCCCCTCCAAATTATTATAACTAACTCGAAACCGGATTAGAGACTCGCATTTTACATAACTTTCAGGCAGTTTTCCAGAAAACATATTCTGCAGGACAAGGAGATACATCAGTTTGCCACCACTGCACAATCCCTCCGGCAGATTCCCGGACAGCTGGTTTTCTGACAAGTCCAAGCCAATTATGGTTGATGACGTGCCAAGACTCTGTGGGACTTCCCCTGTCAAGAAATTGTCGTAAAGTGATAGCGTGTGCAAAGTAGTCGAGTTAGTGATAGTGGCTGGAATTTCTCCTGAGAGACTGTTGTTGTAAAGCTGCACGACTTGAAGATTCGGAAGGAGAAATAGGGAGGGTGGAATTTTGCCTTTCAACTTGTTGACAGACATGTCTAAGTCTATGAGTGCAGTTAGATTTCCGAGTTCCTCCGGTATTTCTCCTTCAAGTTGGTTGTAGTAAAGCTCAAGCTGCTGCAAATTCTTCAGCTGGCCGAGCTCTGGCGGAATTAGGCCTACTAGGTAATTTCCACTCAATTCGAGATCAATCAGAGAAGTCATATTTCCTACTGAGGGTGGAATTTTGCCTTGCAGCATGCATGTTGTCAATATCATGGACTTAAGTTTTGTCAGCCTGGAAATGTTCTCAGGCAGATTCCATAAATCGAAACCACCATTCTCATTGAAATTCAAGACCTCGAGATTAGTAAGATTGGTGACTGACATAGGGAACTCACCTGTAAAGAGATTATACGAAAGATCAAGTACCCTCAAGGATTTCAGAGGGGATAAATCTGGCAATTTTCCAGTGAAATATACAGAGGTCATATTCAGCTCTTCCATGAGAAAACAGTTGATGATTCCGCGGGGGAATTTGCCATGAAAGTTATTGTGGCCTAGACGAAGAACGCGTAGTTTAGGAAAATAAGAGCATACTTGTTCAGGAAAGCTACCAGAAAGTGACCATCCAGAGATATCAATCTGAACAATGTTTCCTTGTTCATCACAGCCAATTCCAGTGTAATTGCAATAGGAAATTCCTTTGCTGACATCCCAATTGATCAAAGAGTCCCCCGATAGTGACTTCTTCATAAGATTCAAGAATTGAGACTGGTTAGTTGTGGTTGCTCGGCAAGAGTTGTGCACAGATAGTACTGTCACAAGAAGGAAAAATACGTACTGAATCGCCATCATAGACCGACTCGATCGAGAATAGGATTCAATTATGTTTAGCAAGATATATCAAGAGAGTGAGGGGTTAGTTATTTTGGTTGGTGCAAAGGAAGAGAAGGAAGTGAAGAAATATATAAGTGGGATGATTGATGGGAACATTGGGTGCAGTAACAAGCCTTGATGATGAAAAACTGAGATTCTTGCACTGCTTCATGGTGAGATGGCGATGTGCATATTTGCATAAAGAAGCTTTTATGTTTATACCCCCACTCACATTCTCACAGAATAACGTCAACTAGATGAGCTGGTTCTAAGTATAAAGAACAATGGTATTTAGACCGAGTTGAGACTTGTTATCCCGAACTTGCTTCTTCTTAGCAAATAGAGTATAATGTGCCAAGTTGTTAAAAATTGTATTGACGTCTTCCCGTTTGTTAAAAAGAAATGATATGTCGATGTGTCAAAAATGTATTGAGACAACAGTTAAGAGAAATATAAGTTCGGAACAACAAATCTAGACACATTTGTCTTTCAACATTTACATGATACCAACGATTAGGTACATTGAATTTTAGTCGAAGGATCAAGACCATTTGATTTTAGTCAACGTACTAGACGAGACTAGATAATAATTAGAATAAGATTTTAATTTTTTTTTTCCTTATTTGATATTATTTAGTCATGTCTATACTATATATCGAACATACACTACATAAGGAGACACTTATAAAGTTAATTAAAATTAAAAAGAGAGAGAGAGAGAGAGAGAAACCTCAAAATGGAAATGGAAGAATGAATATGTAGAGAAAAGGGTTGAAAATTTTCCCCTAGGTATAGAATCACTTTTTGAGCAATTAAATATTTTCTTAAAAACTATCGTATTTGTTCAAATATTAATTAAATTTCATATCGACTAAAGAGAAAAGAAAAAAGTGTACTTATATAGAGTCTAGCTATAGACAAATAAACATTCTGAGTCTTGACCATATTTTAAATTTCGAAATAATGATCTCTAAACTAATATCAAATAGTTGAAAGAATTTCACTAAAAACAATTACAATTATGAGTACTTGATGTCTTTTTTATGCAAAACATAAAAATGCTGCTAAATTCAGTGAAAAGACATTTTTATTTTTATTTATTTTTATTTTTATTTTTATTTTTATTTTTAAGAGTGAAAAACACTTGAGGAGTTTGAATTATTAGCATAATTTCAAATTTTTTTTTTTTTATCTCCCATTAATGGATTTGAGATTACCCCTACCTAAATTATTAATATGAAACGAGCGTATATAAACGAGGTTTTCTTTGGATTTTTTATTGGCTAGTCAATCTGCAACATTGTTACCTTCACGCCAAACGTGTGAGAATTAAAATTCCAACTTTGCTAGATATCTTTGTAGACCATTGAGTCGGTTTTCTCCCACACTTTAATAAAAGGTGTCACAACTTCAATCCTATGCTTAATGCTATGTTTTTGGCATCAAACCTTTCATTTATTTACAACTAGAGTACCGATCTCCTGCCTCCTTATGGGAAGGAGATCTTAGATCTTCTGCCCACCGCCGAGGTGTCTCCACCTCGCGACACCTCAAAGGTGGGCAAGATCTCCTGCCCACAAGGGGGCGGAAGATTATTCTTCTTTACAAATATAGATGGATAACAACAAAGTTAAAATTCAATGATTAAGTAAACAAAAATAAACTTTAGTGACATTGATGTAATGGGGAATGATCTAATACCCCTAGTGGACACTCCTTATTTGGCCCACTGGACACTTGTCCAGTGGGCATTGGGAGATGAGAAAGTGTGTGACAAATTCTCCCACTTCTTATTTGGCCCACTAGCAGCATTAGATCATTCACCGTAATGTAATATTGCTAAAAGTTACATCTTATTATTATTATTATTATTATTATTATTATTATAAGGATAAATTATATTCGGCGTTCCCATCTTTTAAAAGTTGTCTTAATTTTGTTATTCTTCAATTTTAATCGCATCTATTATTTTCAACATTTCAATAATTCGCGCAAATGGTCCTTCACAACAATTCGGCCTCCAACTTAAATAATCTAAAACTGCAAAAAAATAAAAAAATAAAATTAAAATAGAAGTTCCAAACCTTTCAAAAATGTGTCATAAAGTCTTAAACTTTCTAA
Organism: Forsythia suspensa; assembly: GCA_023638005.1. Lineage (NCBI taxonomy): Eukaryota > Viridiplantae > Streptophyta > Magnoliopsida > Lamiales > Oleaceae > Forsythia > Forsythia suspensa. Next base: position 24,153,382 of record CM042664.1, on the reverse strand, counting down.
TTCTAAAAATTCTAGCACCTAAATATATATATTCTTTCCCCACCCCAAACCCATCGGCGGCGCCATCACACTTTACCAACTGGGAGTTTCCTTCCCCTGATTTTTCAATCCAAACTAGGTAAAAAAAAAACCAGGGAGAAATCAAATGAAGAAAAGTTAGAATAGTTATAAACTACAAAAGACTAAATGATAACACAGTAGAAGACGGATATAAAATACCATATAAAGACATGATTTTAAATAAAACACAAAATAGCAAGATATTCTCAAAATTTGACTGTAAATCAAGTTTTTGGCAAATTAAAATGCATAAAGATTCTATTCAATGAACAACTTTTACAACACCACAAGGATATTTTAAATAAATTGTCATGTCATTTGGTTTAAAGAATGCTCTATCTATTTTTCAAAGAAAAATAGATTTTATTTTTAATTATTTACCATTTGTTTGTGTATATATTGATTTTTGGACGGAAACCATTATCAAAATCAAGGTGGGCTAATTAATGAATCAAGGTGGGCTAATTAATGAAAGGTTGGAGATAAAAATACGACCAAAAAAAAGTTGGGGACATAAGTGTAACAATGAGTAAAGATTATGGACATTTTATCAATTTAAATACTGTACACTTATAAAAAAAAAATGTTGTGTGAATATAATTAGCCTTTAGTTTATTTGGACCCCGTTTGATTTCAATTAAAATTTTGATAAAAAAACTAAAGTCAAAATCAACAATTAATTTTAACTATACATTACATAGGTCCCACAACCTTTTACAACTTTTCGACCATACATTTCATCAACTTTTATCAAATTTTACAAAAAATCTAATTTTCGTCAAAATCAAACAAACCCTTAAGTTGAAGGACAAAATTGTCATAAATGATCATCTTTGTAAATTATTGAAAGGTAGAATTGAATGAGGATGAATTGATACAACCTTCAAAGAATGGAGATCTTGGATATAACTTACCCTTATTATAATGACCCTTATTATAATGAAGATTAACTCGTAGACCGTTTTGTGAATATAAATACATTGTCGATCCATGTATATCGTATCTTAATTTTCCAATGATATTTTATTACTTATTTGCTTATTGTTTTTCACAGAAGAAAATAAAACATGATTTTCGCAAACATAAGAATCACATGTAAATTTAATTCAAATTTAAAAGAAAAAGAAAAAAAAAACATGACTCGTGTGTATTCATACTTATATAAATGCTTAATTAAAAAAATGCTAAAGTAGGCACTTAAGAAATTAGTGCACGTTGAAATTATTAAAAGTTGACCTTGTTGGTACCCATTTATATTGGAGGGTTCAAGTGTTGACACGTAAAATCTGCACAATAATAAATCTGAATTATTGTTTCCAGATGTAAATTTTTATAAATTCATTTCATATTTTAAAGAATGTTTGATGTTTCTCCAATTAATTTTTTAAATAAAATTATAGAGCTTTTAAATAATTTAAGAGTAGACCTTGATGGGACCATTTCAAGTATTGAAACGGGTACAATCTGTACGGAATTTGCTTCCCCAATATGACATTTAAAAGTAATTTCGTGTAGCGTTTTCGTTTATTTTAATTGTGATTTTTTTTTTTTTTTGCATATAATAATTATTGAATTTTATAAAATATGTGATTAAAAATAATATTTAACTAATTTATAAATATTTAAAAATAATCTCAAACATTTTATAATATTGTAATAGAAATACATATTGTCTAGATTTTTGTAAATTATAATTAATGGATTCTATAAAATATGTGAATAAAAATAGTAAATCTTATAAATGTGAATAAAAATAATATTTGATTAGTTTATAAGTACTTATAAACAATCACAAATCAACTTTATATACTATAAACGTAAAGAGTAAATATGACATGAAAATTGTCCAGTCGGAGCACGTGAAGGTTACAAGATTGAATGTCATGACCAACATGTAAGTTAAGCCCTTGAATTTTTAGTTGAAGTTCGATTAAGAGCATGTTTGTTTAAGTTTTTTTGTAATTCTTTTTTTCTCAATCTCTTTTTCAACCATCTCATAACTTTTATCAACTTTTCAACCACATATTTCATCAACTTTTATCAAAAACTCTAAAAAAAAATTATTTTTAAACTACACCAAACAAACACTAAGTTAATTTTTAGTTTAAGTCCACATAAGTCCATAATAATGTGTAAATGCTTTTTTGTGAGATTAAAAGTATCAACTTTTTGTCAAGGTTTCCTCGGCGCTTCCAAATTGTATATATATATTTAAAAAAAGAGCATTTCTAGAGTTTTGATTTCTGAAAATGAAACGCTTGAGGGCCGTTCTCTTTGTATTTTAGTTTTGAGTTTTTGAATTTATTTTGAATTTTGTGTTTTGAGTGTTTGTTTTAATATTGCTGAAAATATGTTCTTTTTGTCATTCTGAAAAACTATTTTTCAAAACAAAAAACTAGAAAACGTGTTTACTTTGAAATTTTGAGATTTTTTTTTATAATATTTTATTCAAAAAATTTGATTATTCAATAATGTTGAGTTGTTTAATGCTAATATAATATTAAATAACATATAAATTTTGAAGTTGGTGAATCTTGAAATACTTTTTTCCAGTTACAAAAAACAATACATGAATTAAACTTGGCAAAAATTAGAAAATATAGAAGTAAATTTTAAAGAAAAACACAATTAAGAACCAAAATCAAAAGACTAACGAGGTTTAGGAATCAATGTTGAAGTTCTTGAAAGTTTTGGGATGAATGTTAAAGAAGTTTGGAGCAAAAATGACCAAAATGCTTAACATTGAAAGTTGAGAGACTAAATTGCAAAAAAAAACAAGAACTTGTCTGATTGGACCGTGGTCCAACCGCGATTAGCTGCAGAAAACAACATATTATCCAGCGCCGCAGTTTGGCAGTCCACGTTATGTATTTTCTGATTTTTTAAAAGTGAAACTCATGGGCATTTGTTTCTTTTTTGAATTACAATGGGTTGAAGGAGCGTAACATTATATAAAGACCTAAACAAAATATAAAATAAATTCACGAAATCGTGTACGACGCCTTGAGTAGTCATTCCACATTTGTATATTAATTTGATTCCTGACTTGTACCATGTTAGTTGTTTGACTAGCATCAAAATTTAAGATTTTTTTATCTTGACTTGATTCCGGTATATCTTGAAATACTATATTCTCCCCTGAATACTCAACGAACAACCTATCTAAAGTGTGCTCCTGGTGAATAAAATTTTTTATTGCGCAACATGCAGTAGGGATTTGTCTTTGCCTACTAAGTGAATAATTGGTAATCAATTTCAAAATAGGAAATCTCGCCTTCAAAACTCCAATACAACGTTCAATAATGTTACGGCACGAGGAATGTCTATAGCTGAAAAGTTCTTCCTTCCCATGTAGTTTTCTCAATCCAACATAGTCACGCAGATGATAGATATCTTTGACCTAAAGGGCAAGAAAACCAGGCATGTTTGGATAACCAGAATCAACAAGGTAAATTTGATTTGCAAAATAAAAAAATGACTTACATACTGTAACAATGTAATTATATTCGACAAATCATTTGAAGTATAAGATTATACATCATCGTGACATTGGAAAGTTGTTCGAGCTTCTTGTGACTGTGTCAACGTATACTCGCAAATCATTAGTAGTACCTTCTCAGCCAGAATACACAAATGTGAATTTCATATCAAAATCACATGTCAACATCACATTTTGTGTTACATTAGTTTTTCTTCTACGGAAAGATGTTTGTCTCGATGCAGGTGCCCAAGTTGCAACATGTGTTCCATCTATCGCGCCTATACAATTCTTAAATAAAAGATATTTGCGTAAAATCCACTCATGCACAACATCTTGATTTGTCGGGTGGATTGTCTATGTGCCAAATGAACAAACAGCCATTAAAACTTGTTTAAACCATATGTGTATCGTGTTGTTGGAATGTTGAAACCTATTACCAATAATACTGTATCGTGTAGTGTGTGTGCCCTACACTCTTCAGGAACATAGTAACACCCTCCTCGACACTCAGTTTTTTTCCATCTTTCAACAACCATTTCTTTTTCAAAGTATTACAAAAATTCATGAAAACGTGTTTCTGCATATGAAAATTACGATAGCACACATCCAAATGCCCATTACGAATTTCTAACGTGTACATTTTTCCAATAATCATTGATGTTCTACAAGGTCTTCTGCCGATGGTACTTCTTTTGTTGGCAACAAAGGAATTAAGTATCATTAAATCTCCAAAATTTGCATCAAAATCATCCATAAATAAAAAATCATCATCACTCGAATTTTCATGAGTGGAATCATTGATACTCACATTATCAATTAAATTTGATTCAGTGGCCATCCTGTGAATAAATATATCCACAATAATTATCATAAACCATTTCAACCATCATTGATTAAAATAAAACGAGCAATCAAACGTTTAGAAATTCAACATCAAAGTGAAACACAACACTTCAAACTAAGAAAAGATAATTATAGTTCAAATCAAAATCAGTTCTACAACCAACAACATCACTAAGTTTATAAATGAAAACAGTTCAACATCAATGGCGAAAAGAAAATAGTACTTCAAGATGTCCAAATTTCACAGTAGTTCAACCTTCAGCTTTACAAATTAAAACAAACAATACAAGAAAAATTAAAACAACAACCATATCAGAGCAGTTCCAAGATAAGTCCTCTCTTTGCTTCCGACATCTTCACAAATGACACCTTGAAATCAGAATCCTTAAAAGCATTTATCGCTTTTATATAAACATCATTAGACACCCCTTCTATATAGTTTAAGATGTCCAAGTAAACAATATTTGAATAAGGATCTGGACTATTAGCTTCACTATTCGATTGATTACATGATTTTCCTTGGATCTTTTCAAGCTTTTATTTTAGGTAAAGTGTTTTAAGTTCAGTTTCTTCATTCTTCAAACTAACTGTATATGACCACTGCGTTATGCAAGCCTGGAGTTTATCACCTTTACTGATCTTAAGTTTCTTACGTCGGCATTTGCCCAATGTACCAATTTCCTCATGCCGAAGAGTATTTGAAACCTCGTCGACTTCATCATCATTTTCTACACATACATGCACTCTCATGTTCAAAAAATCATCTTCTAGCTGTCTTTCTTCCTCTGAGTTGATACATTGCCTAATCCTCCAGCAGCTGTAGTCTCGCTAAATATCTCCTTAAGAGTGTGGTAGTGCTTACATCCTTCCCTCTTGAACTTTTTGTAATCTGACTTGTTAATCTACCATTGAAAAAAGAAGCAACATTATCATAGTGTTCAACAAAAAAAAGGGGTAAATTTGATATGATAAAAAGATAATGATGAAAATATGCTTTAATAAACATATATACCGTATAAAAGTGTTGCCAAACTTTCTCCGTAGCATTAAATTTATTGGTATGTAGATCCCATGTAACACCTGTATGTCCCAAAAGTTTAGAGAACATGCGATGAACCTTACGTAAGCGCTTCTACTTCTCCTTTAATCTATCTATGTCGTAATCCATCTTTGTTGCAGCAATCATGGTTTCATTGATCATGCTCCATTCGTCTTTCGTGAATGTAGAACATTGCAATGCGTTTGATTTCACTTCTCCTAAAGAATTTTGATAAAAGCATGTTCATTCTTATCAGACCATGACATTGGTTCCTCATTCTTAACTCTGTGACCACTCATGTTCTGAAGATAAAAACAATGAAGCAATTATTTAAACAATGACATAGTTTTAAATAGCAAGAAAAGCAAAAACATTAAAGAAAAGTAAGCCACACGAATAGTTTCACATACAACACAATGTCAAAATACAACAAAGTTTATAGTTATAACTTTTCTTCTTTCACCCTTACCTTTACCAAATGCATTAAAATATAGAATGTGGAGCGATAAACATTTTCCCGTGACAAAAGAAAAGCTTAAATCTGATTTTCAATTTTTTCACCACTAAATCTGAAAATCATATTTAAGCTTTTCCAAAGAAAATAGAGTTATGAGACAACTCTAAAATGCAAGATATACTATGAGTTTCTAAACTCCTAAGCATTCATAATCCATACATCTCATGCCACAGTTTCAATATATTAAATTTGTTTTTCAAAAAATATATATAAAAAAAAAAAGATGTTCTCTTCTACCATAGCAAACAAAAAGTATTATAATAGTGAATTCGAAAATACTAATTACAAACAGCAAACAAAAGTATTATAATCTAATTAGAAACCCCCAAATTATACCATCAAATTGAACCCATTTCCAAAAATTAAACCCTAATTATAAATCCTAAATCTAAAAACCCTATGTCAAGTCACCACAAAACCAGATTCAACCCTCAAATTATAAAACAAAAAATAAAAACACTGACCTAATTCGAACGGAGGAGGAAAAAATTGATAAACGAAGCACCTAAAAAGAATAGTAGCAGCGTTTTCAAGATAAGAGGAGAAGGAAGAAGAGAGAAGGGAGATGCGTACCTGCGGCTTGGAGAGAAAAAAAAATAAAGATGGGAAAGTGAGGATTTGAAATGGAGTCTAGCAGAATTGTTTTCCGTGTTTTGGCCATTTTGGGTGTAGGCTTTGTTTTGTAAAGAAAATGATGAAAACGACCTTTTTATCATTTTCCATTTCCTTTGTAAATTTTTTGGGTGTTTTCGAAGATGCATTTTTTAAAATGGCTAAGTAAACACGTTTTCACTGTTTTGAAAAACTAAAAATTGAAAATGACTTAAAAACAGTAAAGAGAACATACCCTTAATGTTTTAAAAGTTCTTGTATAGTCTAGGTCAGATCACATTGCAACTTGTTTGTCATGGTATCGTTTTTTTCGAAAATGTCGGTTTACTGCTACGTGGATCCGACAATGAAACGGTTTTGAATAAAGTTGTTTGATTTAGATTTCGATATTTTATTTGTGGCTTGAAACCATACAAGATTGTTTAAGAATTAAAAAACAAAAATTTAAATTTTCTGCAAAAATTGGTCCAAATTGGAAAATGGCCAGACTCCTAAATACAATCTTAATTAATCTCCAAATGAAATTATAAATATTAAAGTTTTAACCTAAATATGTGCACTTTGATCATTTGTTAGATCTAATTTGATGAAACCAATAAATCAATCACATTGCTCATTCATACACCAAACCGTCATCTTTACACTGCAAATGTCAAAGTCCAAAAAACACCAAAGAGCTCTTAATTCCTCACTCTCTCACTGCCAGGATCATAAAGATGTCAAGTTGTTGTTTGACTATATATATATATATATATATATATATATATATATATATATAATTAATTAATTAATTAATAGAGTTGTATTGTGCGTCCTCAACTCTCAAAATTTAATAAATTCTATTAAACTATATATGTCCCCAATTTGGATTCTTTAAATTCTAGGTGTTGTCAACTACTCATAGATTTCTAATGGTTTCATTCATTGGAAGGATTTTAATAGATTTGTAGCCCATAAATATAAATACCAAGAGTTCTTTAAGAATTCAGCCCGATCCTTCATATTTCCATAGATTTGAGTAGATTTCGAACCATAACTTGTTTTATTTTTTATTTTTCAAAAATTCATATTCAATTTGTGCACAAGAGTGATCAAAATAAAAAGATCAGAAATACACGTTACAAACTCCATTAATATTAAATAAATATATTTATATTTATGACGTAACAATATTTTCTAAAATATAATTTATAACGTTAAATATTTCAAAATACAAACTCTTTCCACATTTTAATCCAAGCAATATTTTTTTGTTTTCATCTTAACAAATTGAGTATCTCTTTTATTCAAATCCTACAAAAATTGTAGTTTGGATATCAAATTCTAATAAAAAAAATTAAATGTTAACTTTTAGATATATTACAACAGAATGCACATTAAATAACTTGTTTAATTTCGAATAAAAACACATTATATTCATATAATAAGTTAAGATGTTTAAAAAAAAGAGTCAGTTTTAATATTTCAAAATCCATGAAATTTATGAGAACACATAAAAATCTTATGAAATATGTAGATTTGAATTTGTTAATATCTTATGAACTATGTAGAATTCTATTCAAATCCATGAGATCAGCAAGGATTTATAAATCTTAAGAAATCTATTAAAATATGAGTCAATAACAATATTTATCGATAAATTAATAAATTATTAATTTATCCATAAATGTGTAGCAATTTATGGTAGATGCTATTAAATGTGATGAATGTCGAGTAAATTTAAGGTGGCAATTGAGCTGGACCGCTCGCGAGCCCCATGGTCCGGTTTGATAAAATATGTCTCGCGAGTGGCTCGACTTATATTTTTGACGACCTGCAGGTCGAGTTGAGCTTGCCTTCTAATTTGTTGAGCCAAGCTAGGCCTGCTCCTAAGTTTCACGAGCCGGCTCGTAGGCTAGATTTTAGAGCCTGCCACAAGTCGGCTCTTGGCGATCCGCTTGGAAAATACAAGTGGGTTACAACTTACGAGGCCTATTTAAAGAGCCCTATAGGCCTTTTTATTAATGCAAATGCGTTTTGCTGTTGCAGAATTATTAATAAGTGATGAATCACTATTATTTATTCCAGTTTGAACAACGTTCATTTCTTAAATAAATGTTTTTTTTAAAAAAAAAGGTTAATTTGTACTTTTGGTCTCCAACCTTTACATTTTGTTACTAATCTACCATCAACCAATTTTTATAGCACCAGACATCCCCAACTTTTTATTTAATTGCAAATCATATTCCCATTGACATATTTTGAAAGATTTGCCCTCTTCTTTAAATAAACAAAAAAAGAAGAAGCTAAAAACAACAAAAAATAAATAAATTACAAATGAGGTCCTATAACTTTTAAAAAGTACAAAATAACTTCATCCTCCACCCACCCCACCTCACCTCACTTCATCCCACCCCAACACACTCCACCATAGCCACAACTTCTACACCACCTCTAGAGACCCGACTACCACCAGAAATCATCGCCATCGTCGGAGGTCGTACAATCTGACCGTCACAACGACAACAACATTGATCGTCGCTACGAGGCCGACCTCTGCTAATCATATCTTTGTACTTGATGATGGAATCCAACCTCTGAAGCTTCAATTGCTGCTTGAATTTGTTGATGAAATCATCAGCTTTAGCATCCATCTCATGGTCCTCTGACACCTTACTATTCCACTTCTCTCTCGCCGTCGCTGGCCTTTGGGCCTCCACAATGTCCTCCTCAAAGTGTCCAAAAGCTGATTTCAAGCTCACCGACTTCTTCATCCCTGCTGAAAGCTTCACCAGAATCTCAACGGATGCCGGCTCAGTATCTGACTTAGTCCGTATAAAATGACTTCCAGTAAGTTCACTGTACACATCATCCATGCTCTGCAACTCATCTTTCTCACCTTTCTGTTCATGGACCTCTTGAAAATCAAAATGGGTCATTTTTCCTTCTTCATAAACCAAATGGGCTAGCATTTCGTGGAGATCTTGTTGGATAATGTAATGGGTCTGTGCCTATGTAGTCTCAAGATTTACTTGAAAACTTTCTTAAAGAGATGGCTGAAAGAAATACTGGGACTGTACTTCAAAATTTGAGCTTCATTTGAGCTCCATAGATTGAAAAGGGTGTTTGAATCTACAACTGATTTCTAGCAGGCATCTTGAGATCTATATAAATTGATGGATTTGAGGCACTGTGACGGTCAGATTGTGTGACATTCGGCGATGGCGATGGCGATGGCGATGGCGATGATCTCCGATGATGGTGGGGTCGTGAAGGTGGTATAGAGGTTGTGGTTATGATGGGGTGGGGTGGGGAAGAATTGTATTTCTCATATATTATCTAAATTCTATTGCTCACTAGTTCTTTAAATTTTGCAATACTTCTCTTACATTTTTCATAATCTCTATAATTTGAAATTAATTCTTTTAATGATCAATTTAATCAAGTTTTCTCTAGTTCAAGCACTCCATGTGGAGGTGGTAATTTTTCAATAAGGATTTTGCTGGTGTTGACCACACTCCAATTCGTGAAGAATTAGATACAAATGTGAATGTTCCTATGAATTTATTATTGTATTTGTCTAAATGGATATTTATATTGGTTATGTTTGAAATCAAAACATTTCTATACGTTAATATTTCGTTCAAAACATCGTATCTAATATTAAAAAATATTTAAAGAGAAAAAAATAAGTAATCAATTTTCTCTTTTTTCTTTTTAGAAAAAGGCTAATGAGCCGCCCTGGCTCGACTCGAATGAGACAAGCTCATAAGCTGAGCCGAGCCTAATGGACGGGCTCGCGAGCCAGCTTGACTTGGTTTATTGCCACTCTTAAGTCTAGTGAAGAGATTATTCAAAGCGTAGTGAATACGCTATATGATGAACATGATTCAGATGTAGTTGTCTTTAGGCCTCGTTGGCTAAAAGGCCGAGTCAAACATGCTAAATCCAAAAAAAGCCTAACTTATAAAATTTATGTTGCAAATACCTCTTTTATAAAAAAAAACTTAAATACCTTTGTTGGTAAAAAATATTAATAGACCATCATTGTCTGTTAGGACCTATTAACATACCAAATCTTAATAGACCATGGGTCTGTTAAGACTTGTTTTACACTTCTTAAACTAGTTTTTTTAATTAACACACCTCGAATGGACTCAAATTAAAAAAAAAAATAAAGTAAAAATCACAATTCATACTCAAATGTATACATATTTTCATGATTTATACTATAAAATCTACAATTTGTACCATAAATTAAAATGAGAATAAATTACCACACATTTTGCAAGAAATTAGATGGGTTAGATTCTAAAATTGAAATGGGATTTCCTAAACTTGTTTTAGCTTGTTTTTTGAGATTAATGAAATGTTAATTTCTTTGCAAAACAATGAAGTTTCAAATCTTTTCTTTACTGAAAGTAGTGTATGTAAGATGGATGAATTTGAAATCTTTTGAAATTGAATAAGCGGGGAAGAAGATGAAGAAAAGACATGGATATAATTGGTAATTTGATTGTAAAATGGGTCAATGGATATTCACATAAATTGGTCGGGTCACTTGGTCATTTACCACAATTGCCACAATGTGTTTACCAACTGTTTCTCCAAAAGATGTCTTTCATGTAATCGTATCTTTCACTCCAAGAAATGATGGCTTTAGCAGCGACGAATAGTGGCGACATTTATGTTAGTGCTGCAGACTAGTCCTATAACGACGGCTGGACTTAATAAAATTCGTCTTGCGAGTGGCCCGACTCGTATTTTTGACGAGCTGCAGGTCGAGTTGAGCTTGCCTTCTAATTTGTTAAGCCGAGCTAGACCTGCTCGTGAGTTTCACGAGCTGGCTCGCGTGCTTGATTGTAGAGCCTGCCACGAGCGGACGGCTTGCAAAATACAAGCGGGTTACAACTTACAAGGCCTATAAGCCTTTTTATTGATGCGAATGCAAGTTGCTATTGCAACAATAACCAGTGATGAATCGCTAATTTTTTTTCCCAATTCGAACAACGTTCAATTCTTAAATATTTTTTTTAAAAAAAAATATCTCTAAATTTTCACCTATAAATACCCAATTACGGTTTCAAAATTTTTTATACCAATTTCTCAATTTCAATCTATTAGTCTTTTACATATCATCTACACAACTCAATTGTATTTCTCATCTATTATATCTCTATTGCTCACCAGTTCTTTAAATTTTGAAATACTTCTCTTACATTTTTCATAATCTCTATAATTTAAAATTGATTCTTCTAATGATCAATTTAATCAAGTTTTCTCTAGTTCAAGCACTCCATGTGGAGTTGGTAATTTTTTCAGTAAGGGTTTTACTGGTGTTGATCATGTTCCAATTCGTGAAGAATTAGATACAAATGCAAATGTTCCTATGAATTTATTCTTGTATTTGTCCAAATGGATATTTCATATTGGTAATGTTTGAAATCAAAGAATTTTTATACTTTAATATTTCGTTCAAAAGATCATATATAATATTAAAAGTATTTAAAGAAAAATAAGTAATCAATTTTCCCTTTTTTCTTTTTAAAAAAAGGCTCACGAGCCGGCCTGACTCGACTTGAATAAGACAAGCTCATAAGCTGAGCCGAGCCTAATGGACGGGCTCACGGGCTGGCTCGACCTGGCTTATTGTCACCCCTAAGTCTGATGAAGAGATTATTCGAAAGGTAGTGAATACACCATATGATGAACATGATTCAGATGATAGTTGTTTGTTTACCAACTTTTTCTCCAAAAGATGTCTTTCATGTAATCGTATCTTTTACTACAAGAAATGACGGCTTCGTCGGCAACAAATAGCTGGGACAAAAAAGTCATCACTATTGTACCCTTAAAGTCACCGATGTAGACTCGTCCTATAACGATGGTCCAGCTTGGTCATCGATATATACTATACCAATGGCATAAGTTGTTGCTAGTATAAGACATTAGCGCGAAACCTTGGCGCATTTTTTACTACCTATAGCGAAGACTTATGTCGCCGCTACTTCCTTAGAGGGAATTTTGGTACTTTTTTATGCCGCCCAGCCCAACAACGGCGACTTTTTATTCTATAGCGATGACATATGTCGTCGCTATATACGAACACTTTAGAATCAGCATTTCTTCTTCTTCTCTATTTTTTATCTTCTTCCATTCTATTCTCCAGACAGTTGCTCTCAATTACTAGTTTTGGAACGTGGATTTTAGTATTTTGGTAAGTAACTTTTACCTATATCTGTTATCATCTTTTACTTTATGTAAATTTTGTTATTCTGTACACTTCATTGCACTTGCATAAACTATATAAAACTGTTTAAAGATTAGTTTCAAACCACACATGTCCTTATCTTGGACAGTTTGTGATATACAAACTAATCTTTGAATTGTCCTATTTTTGAACAGTTTGTCATTAATTTGTGAATTATACGAATTGTGTTATTAATACATTTTTTATGTTATTGCTTACATTTTCGCGCGTAGATTTTGGTAGTATGTCTCTTTTATTCACCAGATGTGAACTATATCTAATATAGATAGCGCACTTAGAAGAATATAGGAGAGAAGCTGCTGAAATTTACACGTGAAAAAGATGCAATAATAGGAAAAATTAACACGATTCGTAATTCACAAATCAATGATGAATAGTTATGGCCCGTACCTTTTAATTAAAATTGGAGTGATAAGGCAAAGTTAGGACACCCTCACATTACTCGAATATTTCACTTAATATTTGTGTGTTCTTGCAGCATACTTGAAATGAAAATTGATAAGAGTTGTATCAAGATTAGAAATTGCGGTAAGTCTACCGAGTTTAGGAATGGATTGCAAGCATTTACAAATGTTGTGCGATTTCAATCCCGCAAGTGTACGGTTCGTTAACAAGTAATATAGTAATGAATGGAGTGTCGAGCCCATGAGGACTAGATATCAATGTAATCGATTAATTTATAATTCAAACTCTAACAATATGAAAAACACAGATTTGTTTTGGTTTGTGATTCTAAACCTATTTCAATTAAATCTAAATTATCAGACAATTAAAGTAAATTTATGAGAACAAATTCGAGTTTTTACTAACACTAGGATTTGCGAATCCACCTACACGTTCGTTAATCAATTATCCGCTTAATCCTTTTAGCCCATAATTACCCTAGATTGAAAATCGGTGATCCTATAATAATCAAAAGCCTCTCTTAATGGTCAATCAATTCTATATCGATATGCAAACCTAATTATCTCTAATCAAGTTTTGAACATAAAAATATACATTTAAATCAGAAGAATACCTAACCGGATTTCATATAGCATAATAGTAATTTCAATCTATTATTAGACCCTATGTTATTCAAAACCACGTGCTAAGTCTATATTGAATCTCTCGACTTCAATATAGATCATAAAATATTCTAATGGTGATCAAACATTAAAACATTAAAAATACTGAATAAAGAATAATCAATCAAAAAGCAATTACCTACTAAAACGGAAAGCTTCTAATTAATTAAAAATATGAGGTTTCATCGTTCATCCTAGAAAAAATAAATTTAGTCGGACATGATTTCGTTAATTATTACAATAATTGGATTCATCATGTTCTGGAAAAGGAAAAACAAAAAGTAAATAAAACCCGTGATCCCGGCTCAAGAATCTTCAATCATGTGCCTTGATATTCAATTCTTCATTTGAATCTTCTTCTCCCAAAATTCGTCTCCTGCGAGATGTCTATTCTCTCGCTTTTATACTCATCTTCCAACTCTTCAAAACGTGTCTTTAGTCTTTGCTTTTGTTTTGGAGTTGTAGAGTTTCATTCATGTTAGGAGATTGCTCAACCTTGTGCCTGGAAAGCCATGCGATCGCATGGTTAACAACCTTGCGGTTAACCATGCGATCGCATGGTTGTTAGATTTAAAATTCTGCATAATTTTTCACTATCTTGCGATTGTAGCCTTGGACAACCATGCGATCGCATGGTTATCTAGGATGCTTTCTTGAATTCTTTTCCTTGATATTTGCATGTCAAGTCCCTCAAGTCTCTTTGTCTATTCAATTGAATCTATTTTTTCTTCTATTTGCTCTCTTTTCGTCCTTTCGTCAGAATGATACTTGAATTCGATTATTTCCTAAAATAATAACAAAACAACGCACCATTAAACTGAAAACAATTAATATGTCTCATAATCGTCCCTTTTTGTGAGCTCCAATAAGTACAAAATTGTACTTATCAAACACTCCCAAACTTGAACTTTTATTCGTCCTCGAATAAACTAGTTAAATATAATCTTGCATTTAATAAAATAAGCAGTAACACAGCTCACAATATAAATAGTTTGCCGTTCTTGCTTCAACTTTTGCAAAAAGAAAAACTTATAATTCATGACGAGTGTTCGAGTAATACAGTTGCGAACGTAATTCTACTTAAACCATACTTGAGATGTGTGTGGGAGTAGTTAATCCGATCCCCGCAAGTTCTATGGTGGTGATAGCCCAACCACTTGGTCAACTTTTCCTTTTCCTCTCGTAAGGCACACTTCCTCCAAAATTATGTTTTCTCTCAAATCCCGAGATTTTCGGTTAAAAGGTTACAGTTCACTCATTATTTTCTTGTTCAAAGCTGGTTGAAAGCTAGGAATAGTGATAACCCAGGTTTGTGAAGATTCTCTAATTTCTGAGCACTCTCGACCAGAAAGTTTCTACTAAGTAAGGCAAACCCATTAGTTATCTAATCTCCAAATTTACTTTGCAAAGGATTTTTTACTCGCTTTAGCAGAAATAAATTTTTTTATTTATTTAAAATTTTTTAATTAAATTTTTTTATTTTTTATTTTTTTAATATATAAATCTTATGTGCGAAACTCAATCCATTAAGCTTTCTAGATGACTCATGTAATGAGTTTTAGGTCGATGACTTCAGGTCTTTCGAATCTTAGGGCACCGAGTTTTGAGAAACTCATACGGACATTTTCACTCAAGTCAAATAGGCTACGAAAAGAGTTATAAGATATTAATAGGATGCAAAACTCAGTCCATTAAGTTTTTTAAATGACTCATGTAGCGAGCTTTAGGTCGATGACTCCTAGGTCTTTCGAACCTTAGGGCATCGGATTTTAAGAAACTCCTACGAGCCTTTTCACTCAAGTCAAATAGGATACGAAAATAGTTAAGTAATAATAATAATAATCTTGTTCCTTGCATGCAATAATTTCATGCTAAGGGACTAGATTCCTAACATTCGGTCAATACCTAGCTTCCTCTAACTGGTCTAAAGTGCTCCACACAATTTTTCAGTATACATGGAATCCATCACAACTTAGATAGCCACCATCACTACTAGCATACCACACTTTCTCTCTATATTGGTTATTGGTTTGAGATACTAATGATTCTAAGTTCTAAAAAAAAAATTCTATTGTTTTCAATTTAGGTGTACCAACATAGCTGAAAATCATCAAAATCGACCAACACATCACTATATCAAACATGGTTAAATAGCCTCACATTTAAACAAAGTAATTATTTGTCTACAAGTCATGATTAAAGAAAAACGTAAATAATAATAAAAATTGCATCATTAGCCGGCAAGGCTATTCATATAACATAAACGTGCTCTTTATTTTTCTTTTTCTTTTTTTCTTTTAACTACTAAAACGGAATAAATTAATAACCAAACTAACATAAGAAAAAATCAAATATCATTTATCAAGTCAAACACGTTTTTCAAGTCAAGCAAAGTTTTCATACATCTCCCCCAAACTTGAAACATACATTGTCCCCAATGTAAGAATTCAAAAGAAATGAAACACATAAAAATTTAAAGACTTTCCGGAGGTGGGTCTGATGGTGCCGGCATGGGTATGGAAGGATCAACTGGTGGAGGTGCTGGAATAGGTGTCGACCTGCATATCTGGTCATGAATATCATCCAGCTTGCCTGCATATCTATCTAGCCACCTCTTGACCTGGTCACAGTCAGAATCGAATTCGACTCTGCTCCAGGTCAGCCTGTCGCTGACTGATCTCGATATGCATCTGAGTGTGTCAGACTGCATCCATTTGAGATTGCAGCATCGTCAACTCTACTATGCGTAACTCAGTCTGCGTAGCGATAATGAGCCGTGTCTGCTCAGCCTGACCCTCTAGTAGGTGATGTAGCATGGATGCTATGTCTCCGAGAGGTGCGGCATGCTGAGGTGCACCGGGTCAAAAGTCGCGATCGTCGCTCAACTGCGTGGTGGGGCTATCCCACAACGCGCAAGATATGCCTTCTTACATTTTCCAAGGCATAGCGGTTGATAGGTCCCTTTGCCTTCAATACCAGCTCTGCTGGTAAGATTTGGACCTTCGCTGCTTCGCAGATACCACTAATCAGAGCTGTGAAGATGGTTGTGTGCCTCTTGTCTGTCTGGAAGCCCAGCATGCTGATCAGGCTGTAGATATAATTCTCCAAATCCATCTTTCTCTCGTGAGCGAGATGGTATAATAGTCGAGCCCTAGCATCATTGATAGTAGTACGATGCACGGTCGGGTCGATGTTGTAGCTCACAAACACATTCAAGATAAGAAGGGAGTCTGTCAACTTGCTATGCTCGAAGTCCCTCCCAAGTAGTGGCCATGCATCATCTCGTCCATATAGAAACCAGGCCACCTCACCCATATCCTGAATAGAGGACAGAGGGTGAATATCTTCAGTGTTTATACCATAATAGTCGTTGATGACCCTTGGGGTAAACATAAATCATTTACCCCGTACCCGAGTCTCCCCATAGTGCTCTGTCTCGTGAAAGTCAATTTCTTGGTTGAAGTTGGTGTAGAATTCATGGACAAGCTGGGAATATATCTTGTGAGGTGTATCAGCAATCTTGGACCAGCTGCATACGTTAATGAGGTTATAAAGATCGGAGTGAGGAAAGTCTTCCAGTTGTAATCTCCGCTCCCTCTATATGGTCCACTGGCTAATGAACTTTTTGAATCTTTCCTCGTGCTCCTCGAAAAGATAATGGCAGGAGTCGATGTTTTCTACTCGGGCTCTTTTTGACGTGCTTCTAGTTGCCTTTTTCTTCTCTTTTTCGGCTGCGGTTGGGGGTCGTTTTGGAGCCATGACCTGTAAAATGAACAAAAACAAGTTAGATACGAAAAAATAACATATATGGTTTAAGACTTTACCCCAAAACTATTCTAAACTTGTAAAATTTTTCAAAACATTGTGTTAGACTAGGCTATTTCGTGCTCCTAGAAATCTACTTAAGAATGTACAAAAGTGAAATGGACGATGGTGGCATGGGAGTGCATGCTTTGGTCTACCACATATTCAAATTTCATAAGATTTCGAGGTCATTTGGGATTAAACGGACGGGGGATGAAAGTGCTAACGGAGGCATGCTGTTGTGGCTGGATGTGGGCAAGCCATGGTAGGCCGCCAGCCCTATGGTCACGGTTGGATATTTCTTGTGATAAAAGTGTGCCCAAGCTAAGGTGAAGAATTCTAGACGATGGCATTAGTCTAATGGAATAGCCTAAGGTCTGGTGTCCACCAATTTTGGCAAAAAAAATGGATGGGACATTCATCAAACACCTTGAATGCAAGGGTTTGGTCTTGGTACAAAGAGACATTTGGAGAACTAGGCAAAACCAAAAAATTTCTCAACTTAATCATCTAAACCCAAATCAATTCATTTGCACCCTTCAATTCAAGCCTAAACTACACCACATTTCTCCACAAATTCATAGAAATAAGCTACATGGCATGAAAAAGATGAAAACATAGAATTTCATTCATGAAAATTTCGATCTTACCTTCGAATTTGCGTGATACTATTGTGGTTGATTGATTTCTAAGTGAGGATGAATGATTGTGAAGCTTGTTGAAGGTTGGAAGCCACGGATTGAAGAAAGGAAAACGTTGGAAGTCAAAATTTATGTTTTTTTAAAATGAGACCTTAATCCCGATTTTTAATAGCTCTGGTATCCCTTGCGATTGCAAGGAATGAAATTTCTGCTTTCGCAGGGATACCAAAATCTGGGCAGAATGTCTTCTGCCTAGTCTATGCGATCGCAATGGGTTTAACCATGCGATCGCATAGTTATGCACCCAGTTTCAATTTTTTTTTTTTTACTTACTGACTCTAAACATGAATTAAATAAAACTAAGTGTGTGCTCGTGCTTATGCAAGATGACGATGTATGCCTTTTTACCTTAGAATTAAAAAAACTACTTCAAAAATCCTATAAGCATAAAAACGTGCAAAAACATAAATTAATTCCTAAAACTTAAGTGATACTGAAATTAAAATAAAACGAAGAAAAATGGGTTGACTCCCATTGAGCGCTTGTTTATAGTCTTTAGCTCGACTTTGTCGTGGTGATAAATCTGGATTGCTTAAAGCGGTGAAATACTTTTCTTTCAAAAAATCACCCTCCAAGTACTGTTTTAGCCTTTGTCCGTTCACCTTGAACTTGCCCTTTGTGTCATGAGCTACTTCTACCGCTCCATGTGGATAAACCCCGGACCATCTTGAACTTAGTTTCCCAGGAAAGAGTTTGAGTCGTGAGTTGAATAGGAAAACCTTTTGTCCTGCCTCAAATTGCCTTTTTTGAATGTTTTTGTCATGCCAATTCTTGGTTTTTCTCTTTGTACAGTTTGGCATTTTCATAAGCTTCAAACCTGAATTCTTCCATTTCGTTCAATTGAAGCAGTCTTTTCTCACCAGCTTCTTTCGAGTCAAAGTTCAACTTCCTCAATGCCCAGTAAGCTCAGTACTCCAACTCAACTGGTAAATGGCATGCCTTCCCAAAAACTAGGTGATGTGGTGACATTCCAATTGGTGTTTTAAATGCAGTTCGATATGCCCAAATAGCATCATCTAGCTTTCTCGACCAATTTTTTCTCGAGGTACTCACTGTAAGCTCTAAGATCCTTTTCAACTCCCGGTTGGAGATTTCCACCTGACCACTAGTTTGTGGATGGTACGGAGTAGCCACAAGGTGCTTCACACCGTATTTTACCAAGAGAGTTTCAAACTGCCGATTGCAAAAATATTTACCTTCGTCACTTATGATTGCTCCAGGAGTCCCGAAACGCATGAAAATGTACTTTTTGAAGAAATTCATGACCACCCTGCCATCATTGGTCGATAAGGCCACAACTTCTACCCATTTTGAAACATAATCCACAGCCACCAAAATGTAGGAATTTGAGATCGACGGTGGAAATGGTCCCATAAAGTCAATCCCCCATACATCGAAAAGTTCAACCTCTAAAATGCTTCGAAGGGACATTTCCTGCTTTCGAGATATATTTCTCGTCCTTTGGCACGTGTCACATTTTTTTACCAAACTATAGGCATCCTTGAATAATGTCGGCCAATAAAAACCAGATTGTAAAACTTTGGCTGTTGTTTTGGTAGCACCGAAATGACCTCCAAAAGGTGAGGAATGACATTACTCCAAGACAGTCTCCATTTCTTCTTCAAGTATACATCTCCGAATTACTTGATTAGCTTCCCTTCTGTAGAGAATAAGATCTTCCCAAAAATAGTATTTAAGTTATGAAAAGAACTTTTTCTACGTTGATGATCATAATCAGGCGGCACGATATTGCTTGCAAGGTAATTCACATAATCTGCATACCACGGTGCGCTTTCCATCTGCTCTATCCCAAAAATCTGCTCGTCTGGAAATTTCTCATTTATTTCACCTTTTTCATTCTCTTCTGACTGATCTATTATTGACAAGTGGTCGGCTACCACGTTCTCACTCCTCTTTTTATCCCAAATTTTCAAGTCAAACTCTTGAAGAAGTAGTATCCACCGAATCAGTCTTGGTTTTGCATCTTTTTTGGCAAAAAGGTATTTCAATGTTGCGTGGTCCGTGTGCACTATCACTTTCGATCCAATGAGGTATGATCAAAATTTTTCGAAGGCAACTACTACTGCTAGTAATTCTTTTTTTGTAGTGGCATAATTCATTTAAGCGTCATTGAGAGTTCGGCTAGCATAATATATGATATGTATGACTTTCTCTCTACGCTGCCCCAAAACTGCCCCGATGGCAAAGTTACTTGCATCACACATGAGTTCAAACGATAGATCCCAATCAGGTGGTACAATAATCGGTCTTTGAGATTAAATGCATCCTTGAGAATGTTGAAAGCTTTAAGACATAATCTATAGAAAATTCAAACTTGACTTCTTTTTCCAGCAAACTGCACAACGGTTTAGTTATTTTTGAGAAATCTTTTATAAACCTTCTATAGAAACCCGCATGTCCCAGAAAAGACCAAATTTCCTTAACTATTGTCGGAGGAGGCAGTTTCTCTATAACCTGAATTTTTGCTTTGTCAACCTCAATGCCTTTAGCTGAAATTCTGTGTCCCAACACGATGCCTTCTTGGACCATAAAGTGGCACTTTTCCCAATTGAGTACCAAGTTTGTTTTTTCGCAATGCTGAAGTACCAGGGTCAAATTTTTGAGGCATTCGTCGAATGATGATCCAAAAACTGAAAAATTATCCATGAAAACTTCAATGAATTTTTCGACCATATATGAGAAAATAGACATCATACAACGCTAAAATGTGGCAGAAGCGTTGCACAGGCCAAATGGCATACACCTATATGTAAACGTGCCATAAAGGCAAGTAAAGGTAGTCTTTTCTTGATCTTCTGGCGCTATATAAATCTGATTGTAGCCTGAATACCTATCAAGAAAGCAATAATGATAATGACCTACCAAACGTTCCAACATCTGATCAATGAATGGTAGAGAAAAATAGTCTTTTCGAGTGGCATCATTCAGCTTTCTGTAGTCAATACAAACTCGCCAGCCAGTAGTCAACCTGACTAGTATGAGCTTGTTATTTTCATTTTTCTCAACCATAATTCTTTCTTTTTTAGGCACTACTTGAACCAGGCTTATCCAAGTGCTATCTGAAATAGGATAGATGAAACCGACATCAAGTAGTTTTAACACTTCAACTAGGACTATTTCTTGCAAATGAGGATTCAATCTGCGTTGATGTTGCACTATTGGTTTATATGCCTCTTCCATTAGAATCTTGTGCATGCATATGGACGGGATGATACCTCTGATGTCTGTTATAGTCCAACCAATGGCTGATTTGTAAATCTTCAAAACTCGGAGTAGTTTATCTTCTTAATCCTGATTAATAGAATTTGCAATAATGACTGGAAGAGTAGATGACTCACCGAGATAAGCATACCTAAGGTGAGAAGGTAATTGCTTTAACTCGAGAATTGGAGCCTTTTGAATTGAAGGTGGCTGTTGAGGAGGTGTTGTACCCAGATCCATATACTTACTTCTTCTATCCATATGTTCCACTTCTTATAAATATCTGGCACATTCTTCAGGAATTGGAGAGTTAGAATTTTCTTCTTGAGAATGCATAATACACGCTTCTCATGGATCTGAAGGATTTTCCAAAGCAAATGTGTTAGCTACCTCTTGATCAATGATATCAATCTGAAAGCATGAGTCAGAGGAGCTTGGATATTGAATTACTTTGAACACGTTGAAAGTGACTTGCTCCTCGTTCAATCTCAACATTACTGCCCTTATTTCACATCAATTAGTGCTTGTCCAATAGCTAAGAATGGTCGTCTCAAGATAAGTGGTACATCTCTATCTTTCTCCATATCCAGGATAATGAAGTCAGTTGGGAATATGAACTTGTCCACTTTTACCAAAATATCTTCAATAACCCCGCGTGGACGCTTAACTGATTGATCAGCTAACTGTAGTGATATTGTGGTTGGCTTTACTTCTCCAAGACCTAGTTGCCTGAAAATAGAATAAGGCATCAAATTAATGCTAGTACCTAAATCACATAATGCCTTTTCGGCGGTAGCTTGTTTTGCAAGATAGCACTATATTCTTCGGTAAGCATGACTGTTTTATGCTCTTCCAACTTTCTTTTGTTTGAAAGAATTTCCTTCATGAATTTTGCATAATTCAGCATCTGTGCTAGAGCATCAGCAAACGGTATGTTGATTTGGAGTTTCTTGAACACATCGAGGAATTTCTCGAATTGCTTGTCTAGCTTATGTTTTCGCAACCTTTAAGGGAATGGAATGGGAGGTACATAAGCCTTGACTGGTGGCGGAATATAATCTGGTGGAGAGCTTTCTTTTTCTTGATCCACTTCTGCATCTGATTTGTTATCTCTCTCTTTACTTAAAGCAATTTCCGTTTCAACACCCTGTCTTTTCACATGAATTTCTGGCAACTTAACTCTGCTTCTCTTGGTGATTGCATTGACTTGCTCTTTTGGATTAACTTCGGTATTGCTTAGCCATGTGCCTGGTTGTCGCTCGGTCAACAGTTTAGCCAACTGCCCAATCTAATTTTCTATATTCTTTATCGCAACATCTTGTCTTTTTTGCATCTCTTTTAACTCAGATTCCATACGCATGACAGTTTCTTCCAATCTTCCTTTTCTCTCTTGTGGTCTCCCTTGATTTGGAGGATTCTGAATATTTTAGGTGTTGCCATAGGAGAAGTTTAGATGATTTCTCCATCCTGGATTGTAAGTCTGTGAGTACGGATTATTCTGCTGTCGCTGAAAGTTCTGAGCATATGCAACTTGTTCAGGGGATGACATATCAACTTTTGTCAAAGGCCACTCTGATGATTGATGGTTTACTCCGCATGTTACACAGATTGGTGGAGACATCTGAATCATATTAGCTGAATGAGAATATTTCATTGCTTCTATCTGCTTTGCCAATGCATCGATTTTTGCCAATACAAGCGAATTGGTGTCCACTTCGTGTATTCTTGTTGCTTTCTTCTGCAATCCTCTTTCTAGTTACATAATGAACTGTTCACTCATGGTTTCATATTGATCGTAAAGGTCACCGGCTTGGATAGAGCCACTTGCTGCAGAATCTACTGAAGAACGACTGATTGGAGCTAGTCCAGAGTAGAAATAATTATTCTGAGATGCTAAAGAGAAACTATGACTTGGACACTTTCAGAACAGTTGTTTGAATCTTTCCCATGCCTCGTGAAAGTTTTTCAACTCAGATTGTTGGAAATTAGAAATTTCATACTTCAATCTGTTTACTCTGGCTGGAGGGAAATATTTTAGTGTGAATTTTTTGATCAGATCTACCCAAGTAGTGATGCTCCCAGGCGGTAGAGAATCTAACCATACTCTAGCTTTATCCTTCAATATATGTGGAAAGAGCCTCATCTTCAGTACTTCTTCATTAACACCGTGGTATTTGAAATTTTCACAGTATTCATCGAAGTGAGAAATGTGATAATGAGGATTTTCATCTATCATCCCATAGAACGACAGATTGTTCGAGAACAAATTCATCATATCTGGCCTCAACTGGAAGTTATCGTGTCCATAAGGCAGATAGACTATGCTGGACCAATTTTTAACAATCGGTGGTATCATATACTCACATATAAGAATATCTCGTTCACTAACTTCAACTGGTCGAGCTATTGGTGCTTGATTATTTATCACACCTGCAGGTAGTTGATCATGTACTTGATGGTCTGTCATTGTGTCTTTTTGCTGTCTTTTCTTTTCTCGTTTTTTACATTTTCGTTAGTGAAAGCTCTGTTCAACTTCTGGGTCTAAATCAAATAGATCAAGATCCTTTGTACGACGCATACACACTTAACACCTGAACACAAAGCTGGAATTCAAAAATAAGAAAACGAATTTAGAATAAATATAAAACTAAAAATAAAATAAATAACAATAAAAATAATTTTTAAAAATTAAATTATCAATTAACGTAGTAGTTGATAAAACTAGTCCCCGGCAACGGCGCCAAAAACTTGTTGTGCGATTTCAATCCCGCAAGTGTACGATTCGTTAACAAGTAATATAGTAATGAATATAGTGTCGAACCCACGAGGACTATATATCAATGTAATCAATTAATTTATAATTCAAACTCTAACAATATAAAAAATACAGATTTTTTTTTTGTTTGTGATTCTAAACCTATTTCAATTAAATCTAAATTATCAGACAATTAAAGTAAATTTATGAGAACGAATTCGAGTTTTTACTAATACTAGGATTTACGAATCCACCTACACGTTCTTTAATCAATTATTTGCTTAATAGTTTTAGCTTATAATTATCCTAGATTGAAAATCGGTGATCCTATAATAATCAAAAGCCTCTCTCGATAGTCAATTAATTCTATATCGATATGCGAACCTAATTATCTCTAATCAGGTTTCGACCACAAAAATATGTATTTAAATCACAAGAACACGTAACCAGATTTTATAGAGCATAATAGTAATTTCTATCTATTATTAGACTATATATTATTCAAAACTACGTGCTAAGTCTATATTGAATCTTTCGACTTCAATATAGATCACAAAATATTCTAATGGTGATAAGACATTAAAACATTAAAAATACTGAATAAAGATAATTGTACTTATCAACAAACATGGTGAAGCCATTGGCAAATGATATGTGATGATTAGATGTTCGTGCAAAAGATGTATAAATATGGCCATGCAAATATTGGATAGGCTCACATATTTTGTCATAGTTTTTTGGAGAGTTATAAGAGATAGATTTATCATGGACGGAATGAGAGTGAGCATGCAAACATGTGTGTGCAGAATGAAGGGGGTAGCTACGGTAGATCAGATGATGGATGTTCTAAATGATATAGTCGGGGATGACTCAACCTCTATAGATTTTATGTCCATTACGACGAATTGTTTGATGCACTGCATTCAAATTTGTACCCTGGAGTTTTATCTTTCTGGTCCTCAAAGTTTTTAGTTAAGTTGATGCATCTGAATGTTGTAAATAAGTGGACAAATAAGTCCGTCGATGACCTGTTGAAGTTGTCGATTCTCATTATAAAGATAAAAAATAGATGGCGAAGTTGGGTCTGGGTTACAAATCTATTCTGTTTGCATTATTTTCTATTGGCCCCCAGACTTAAAATCATCCTCAATTCACCTGTAAAATACGAATTGTCTGCTGACGGATTGAATTCTTTTGGCAACACGAGTCTATCTTACAGCATGTGGCCAGTGATTTTGACAACTTACAACTTAACACTTTGGTTGTGCATGAAACCAGATTACTTAATGCAAACTCTCTTGATCTCTGGTCCCCAGTCACTAGGCAATAACATGAATGTATTTTGACGACCATTAATTGATGTGTTAAAGGAGTTGTGGGCTACATGTGTTGATACGCGTGACGCATAAAGTAATAATGATGTACTCAAAATGCGTGCAACATTGTTGTGAACAGTTAATAATTTTCTTGCAAGGAATAGTCTCTCTGGGTGGAGCGGTAAAGGTTATAAAGCATGTCCAAATTGCAATGAAGAGAGAACGTCAACACATGTAATTGGTAAAATAATTTATGTGGGTATCGACGTTTCTTGACAACTACGCATCATTTGCAAAGTAACTTTCACTTTAATGGAAAAACATAGAGAAGACAACATTCGCAACGATTGACTGGTATAACAATATTGGAACAATTGAGTCGTGTGAGAAGTAGTGTTCTAGGAAACCACCCTAGCAACCGGGCCGGGGGGGTAGGAGGAATAGAGGCGAGGATGAACATAATTGGAGAAATAAGAGCATTTTCTATGAGCTACTATACTGGTCGATTATTGAATTGAAACATAATATTGACGTCATGCATGTGGAGAAAAATGTTTGTGACACATTGCTCAGTACAATATTGGATGATCCTCACAAATCAAAAGACAAACAATGTGATGCGGGATCTGATATTAGGTAGAATACTAGGATAGAAGATAGTTCTTTTGGTAAAACATCGAAAATACTAGAATTCGAGAACTCATCAGCAACTTGAAAACAAGTCCATAGTTGCAATATAATAGAAGTCTGTAGACATATTTGTAACTTTTGTTGCTTCAACAACAATATATTATGAAGCTAGTTAAGACTAACCATTGATTATTTTGCAATCACATGTTATTAATTTTTTTTTAGTTTGTTTTGTGGACATGATTTATATTAGTTTATTTTGTGGACGTGATATTTATGTCTAGAAGACTCAGGTAGGTCCATATGCCACTCTTTACATTCTCAAATGAATTGCACAAATTTTATTTAAGTATGGTAGATGTAATGTCACACGGATGTGATGGTGGAAAGGCGAGCCTCCTCGTGAAGGTGCATGCAGTTTACCGGTCCCCTACAAGTCTGGTTAATGATTATATTTTATGAATTGTTTTGTTAATTTAGTTTGTCAATTACATACTAATTGTAATGCAATTGAAACATCTCTGGCAAAAAGAATGGGTGCCTCATGAGGCCTAAACTTGGAGAAAACATGGGAGGCAAACGAGAAGCATCCTCTTCCCATTATATTCGAGAACAACTCTTCAGCCAATTGGGAACAATGCGAAGCTTCTCACAAGGTTAGTAGGGAATCAAGTTAGGTTCCTTGTGCCCCCTGCCAGGGGCAAACGGGTCACATGGCGAGACCACGCGTTTGCCCGTGCTGAAATTTTGCAAAAAAAATGGTGTGTAAAATGTTTTGGGCCGCAACCCAGCCCAAGTCGGCCCAAGTTCTACAGCACAGTCCAGCCCAGATCTATTAGACTGGAATAAATTTTTTTAAAAAAATTTTATAGTTCAAGTCCAGCCCAATTAAATTGATCCATCAGTTATTTGCACCCATTTGCAGTCCAAAACCAAAAGAAGAAGGCGTCTAATACAGAAATACCCAAAAATCAGATTCAATACAAAAAATTAAGAGAGGAGAAAAAACCTAAACAGTACAACGGGAATAGGTTACCTAGGAAACAAGAAGAAGAAGGCGACAGACTCCGGTAGAAGCCGATTCCGACGAGTTAGCAGTGCAGCAGACGGCAGTGCGTGAAAAGTGAAGGGTCGACTGAACGTTAGTCATTCTGCCTTCACTGCCATAATCGTTAGTCATTCTCATTTTCTTTTTAATTTTCATCATCTTCCTTCACGCTTCGCTTTAATGCTTCACGCCTTCTGCCTTCACTGCCATTTTTTTTTTGTGGTGTGCGTGTGCGAAGAGGCCAGACAGAGCACTTGTTTTGTTTGCCAGATAGTTACATTTGTATTTGCGCAATTGTTTTGTTAGGTAATTAGGTTAAATTACATTTGTATTTGTGCAATTGTTATTATTACTTATATAATATTTTATTAGGTAATTAGGTTAAATTGTTAATTAATAGTTTAATGGTAGAATTAGTTAATTAATACAATAACACATTTATTACTTATTAGGCAAAAATAGTTAATTAATTTTAGTTATTAGGTTAAATGGTTAATTAAATTATTTATTAGTTATTAAATTCTATTATTATATTTACTTATTAATTATATTGTTGCCTTGCCGGCTAATTATTATATTGTCGTTGCTAGTTGTTATTGTTTAAATTGTTGTCTTGTCGGCTAATTATTATATTGCTGTTGATAGTTGCTCTTGATTATATTATTGCATTGCCGACTAATTATTATATTGTTGTTATTAGTTGCTATTGATTTAATTATTGCCTTGTCGGCTTAGTATATTATGTTGAGAGTTGGGACTTGGGATTGAATAATTTGATTGAGAAATAATTTTCGTAATTTGATTACTTGAAGTCTTGAACCGCTGATTAACTAATTTACGCCCACTGACACAGACATTAGACATGAAAAGGTTTTTAACCTCAAAGAAAGCCCTGTCGGACCACCGGTACAAGTTGCTCTAGTGCTATTTCTAATGCTATCAATACTTCGAGTTCGACACCTTCACAAAGTTCATTATAATGATGGTACTAAGAAGTCTCGAGTTGATATCAATGTAGATGCCCTTGACCTTGAGTATGATCCTGGAAAACGGCCCCCAATCGAATCCTATGACCCTAATATTAGAGACGATGTTATGATGATTTACTTGGAGAGAGGTCCTTGTCAACCACACGTACATAGTTTCCCAAAAACAATTATGGGAAAAGATAAGAGGTGTTTTAGGAAGGAATGGTTTGCCGATTTCCATTGGTTGGAGTATAGCATTGAGAATGATGCCGCTTTTTGTTTGCACTGCTATTTGTTCAAACCCGATAAAGGGGGTCAAGGAGGTGGATGAACATTCACAAAAACTGGTTTTTAGATATTGGAAACATAAATAAATTTTGAAAGATCATGTCGGTCTTGTTACTAGTGCCCACCATCATGCTTTCACAATGTGCACCAACTTGATGAATCAAAGGGGAAGTATTTCTTTTGCACTTTCAAATCAAAGTACTGAACAACAAAAGAGGTACACGACAAGATTGACTGTGGTGCTAGCTGTTACCAGATTTTTCTTAATGTAAGGATTGGCTTTTCGTGGACATGATGAGTCGAATAAGTCGCTTAACAGGGGGAATTTTCTTGAGTTACTAAGCTAGTATGCATATAGATGTGAAGGAGTCAATGAGGTAGTTTTTGGCAATGCTCCTAGAAATGACCAAATGACTGCACCAAGCATTCAAAAGGATTTGGTTAACTGTTGCGCTGTGGAGACCACAAGGGCTATCATGAAAGAGTTGGGTGATTATGTGTTTTCGATCATAGTGGATGAGGCTCGTAATAACTCAGTGAATGAACAAATGGCAGTTGTTTTGAGGTATGTAGACAAATCTGGATCGGTCAAAGAACGTTTTTTGGCCATATCTAATGTCACTGATACTAGTGCCCAATCACTAAAGGATACAATTGATGAAATCTTTTCTAGGCACGGTTTGAGCATTTCTAAGCTTAGAGGGCAAGGTTACGATGGAGCTAGTAACATGTCAGGTGAGTTCAACGGGTTGAAGGCTTTGATTTTAAGAGAGAATCCATGTGCACAATATGTTCATTATTTTGCGCACCAACTCCAATTATGTTTTGTTTCTGTTGCGCGTAGAACTGAAGTGCTTGCTGATTTGTTTAACATGCTGAGTATCATAGTGAATTTGGTTGGTGCTTCATGTAAGAGTGTTGATGCTCTCAGAGCTACCTACCACTCTGAGATTCTCGCGAAGCTTAATACGGAAGAACATTGCAGTGGTAGTGGCAAGTTTCAAGACATGAGTTTGGCCCGACCGGGTGATACTAGATGGAGTTCACATTTACTCACAATTACCCGTTTTATTGGTATGTTTAATAACATAATTGATGTACTTGAGAATATAGCAGATAATGGCATAAGTTTAGATTTGAAAGGAATGGCGGGAAGACAACCGAGTATTATGCAAGACTTTGAATTTGTGTTTTGTCTACATTTTATGTTCGAAATTTTTGTAGTGATGATGATCTTTCTCAAGCCTTACGTAAGAAAGATCGTGACATTGAAAATGCTATGAGATTATTGAGTTTGTGCAGGGGTTCATTGCAAAATATGAGGGATAATGGATGGGATAATTTGTTGAGCAGGGTAATTGAGTTTTGTGTTGGTAGAGAGATTGTAGTGCCCAACTCGAGGATATTGTAGTGACGAAAGGTCGACCTAGACGCGAAACTCATCAAGTGACTTATCATCATCGTTTTTATGTTGACTTGTATTGCCATGTCATAGACTCAATCTTGCAGAAGTTGAATGATCGTTTTTCAGAGACTAGCACCGAGCTCCTTGTATTTCATGCCTCAATCCAAAGAACTCATTTGCATGTTTTGATACGGCTAAATTAGTACGTTTAGCTCAGCTCTATCCTATGGACTTCACTACTGAGGACATCATGTTACTCAGACCTCAATTTAGATAAGTTCCTTATGCTTGTCAGAAGTGATGCGGCATATGCTGATCTCAATAGCATATCTTGCATCACTGAGAGACTTGTTCAAACAGGATGTCATTGTTATTTTCCATTGGTTTATAGGCTCATCACATTGGTTTTGACTCTACCTATGGCAACTGCGAGTGTTGAAAGGGCATTATCTGCTATGAATCTTATTAAGAATGATTTGCGCAACAAAATGAGTGATGTTTGGTTGAACGATAACTTGGTTGTTTACACAGAGCGGGGGATATTCAAAGAAATAGAGAATGAGGCGATCTTGAAACGGTTTCAGACTATGCGACCTTGGAGAATGCAGTTATCTAGTTTCACAAATTGAAATTAGAGTTGTACTAAACACCTTTTAGCATTATTACGGCTTGTATCAAATTATATTTCACTAATATATTATTTTCTTGTTGCTTGATAAGTTACGTATTTATTAAAAATATTTTTACATTATTTTTTCACAAGCATCGGTCGTTGACTGGTCAACGGTCAATATTTGACCGTTGACCACCAACGCCCACCATAGCCGAATTTCAACTCTAGATCCACCCCCCCCTCCCCGCTACATTTCATGGGCATATCACCTAGAAGAAAATGAAAGTCTGCATAAAGAATGGCGTTGAAGTAAGTAAATTCAAATTTTATGCTTTTACTTATTTCATTAACTTCATAATTTATGACTTATATAATTTAAATTTTTGTAGGCCTATTTTGACATTCAGGGATGTCATTCGCTGCATAGGTAACCAGAGATTGTTGTCGGTGTTGATAGACTAGATACCGAGATTACAAGCGTAGGACGTTTGAGCACTACGAGGAGCACGGCTAGAGTCGTCCATACTACAACCTTAGTGTAGCCGACTGACAAAAGTGTGTAGAGTTCTTTACAAGTCCGAGATATCGTGTAATTATATTTATTTTAATATAAACAATTAAATTACAATCTATATTAACTTTAAAGTTGTACTAATATTAACATTTTCTTTTTTTTATGCACGTTCGGCCAAGAATAAAGAAAACCAAGTCAAAGCAAAATACCCTAGCGTGCAAGGGTCGAAGAGTTATTTTGCTTCACGATACAATAAGGTACGTGTTAAATAATACGTTTTTTTTTTCCTTTCAATTTTGACTGATTCATTATGGACATGTTTATTAACTTTAGATTTGTTATTTTTGTAGATGAACACTGTTGTGAAAATAATGTGATTGCAAGTGTACAATATCGCACAAAAGTAATAAAGTGGACCTATTGAGTCCGGATTATCGTTCCCACGAAGACTATCTTATTTAGATACTAGTTAAATTAATTAAAGTGCTAGTCTATTGACAACAATGTAAAATCAATTGAGTTGAAAGATTTAAGCTAGAACTTTAGATTTTTCGAAAGTAATAATAAGGAAAACTATCAAGAATTAATATAATATGATGGTTGAAGCGTTTGGACAAACGAATTCACCTAGTTATCCTCTCTAATTTCTCATCTCGAGATTTATTCCTAAAGTTGTATTCGGTCGAATTCACAAATTTAACCTAATTTACCTCTCTCGAGTTCAAATTAGTCCTATCTAATTAAGTCAACTTAGGCGATGTCGAATGGTCCTTAATTAGATGCATTAAATCTCCTAAGAATTCAATTCAAGACCGTGACAATAACAAAAGCGTATCTCTACCTTTTATCCAATTGCCAGATTTTACTACGTGGTCTAGATTAATAATTTACCTCTCGGTTCATTACAATCCACAAATCAATGACAAATAATGGTCAATTATCTCAAGCATTAAGAAAAGAAGTAAAATCAAATACTTAATCAATTTATAAATCAAAACTTGAGATTCGAAATTAAAGAATTAAACTTAGGTTACATCGTTCATCCAAACATTAAATCTAGCTATTTATGACTCGGGAGAAAGAAAAGATGAAGAGAAGGAAAGACATAACCGGATCTTGAAAATAATAGAGGAAGAGACGTTGAATATCTTGCACCAAGAACTCTTTGTCTTCAAGCTCCAATCTTCAATTCCGCCTTTGTTCTTCGCCTCTTGGTATCTCTCTCTCTCAATATGATTTTTACAAGATTTTTCGACCCCCATTATGAGTGTATAACTCATATTTATAGTTCCCTCAAGAAGCCCTAAAAGATCCCTAAAATCGTGGGTTACAAGTTTCCTAATTGCATTGGGACTAAAAAGGAAACAAAATAAGCGGAAAAATCCGCTAGCCAAATTTGGCACAGGCGAACGCCTGAGGCATTTTCCAATGAACGCCCGTGCCCGAAATTTCTCCTCTCGCTTTGAGTGTATCCGGGCGATCGCCCGGCTTTGATCTCGGCGTTCGCCCGCATCTCTTTCTTCATATCTGCGCCTGTGGTCCTTCAACTTTTGATTGTAGTCATTTTAGTCCTCGATTTCTTCTTATATTTCAATTTAGTCCTCTTTTATTTGCGGTCCAGTCCTTCAACTTTTGTAAGTTTGCAAATTGATCCCCATCTCCAAGTTTTTGTACACTTTCATCCTTTTCACCTATTTTGCTTTGTTTTCTCCAATTCCATCCGATCTTGGGTTTTGACCGAAATAATTAAATCACACACAATTAAGTAGAAAAGTACTTATGAGCACTTACAATTGTCCACTTTTAATGGTCTAGATAAGTGTAAAATCACACTTATCAAATACCCCAAACTTGAACATTTGTTCGTCCTCGAACATAACTAATTACTTAAACACACTAAATAATATTAAAATATACTATAGTAGATATCTTGCCGCATTTGCCTCATGTTTTGAAACAATCAAACAATTCATAATAAAATTTCTAAATCATGCTACCAAAATCAATCGCTTTTACTTATCCAATGCTCGACGATATATGTGTGTGCATATAGTCAATTCAATCACCATAAGCCGTTTGGTTAGTGATATTATGCCCCAATGGTCAAATATTTCCTTTCTCGCTCGTAAGAATACACACCCCCAAACTGATATTCAATTTTTCTCACCCCGGGTATTAGCTCTAAAGTTGCCCTCAAAACACTTATTCTTTTATCGCTCAAAAGTTGGTTAGGTCTAGCCAATACAATTGCTATCTAGATCTGTGATGATTCTCCTTTTATCGAATGTTTTGGCCATCAAGCGTCCATTAGGTAAGTCAAACCCACTAGTCATCTATATCCCCAGGTTATGCGCACAATGGTTCAATCTTGCCTTTGCTTCTTTTTTTTTTTTTTTTTTTTTGGATATATATCTTATGTGTAAGACCTCACTCCCTTAAGCTTTCTAGATTACCCTTGTAGCGAGCTTTAGGCCGATGACTCCCAGGTCTGTTAAACCTTAGGGCACCGAGTTTTGAGAACTCCAATGGACTTTATCACTCGAGTCAACTAGGCTACGAAGAGAGGTATAAGATAATGCATGTGCCATGCTTTTCAATCAAATTTTTTTTTTTTGCAAGATAAAGAGGCGGGGATTAGATTCCTAGCATCCGGTCAATACCTAGATTCCACTTGGTAGCCAAAGTACACTCCACACATATATTACTCAAGCACGGAATCAACACATATCTAAACAACTTCTGCATTGGTTTAACCACCCCCAAACTATTCTCTCAACTGGTTAGGTAATTGAGTAGTCAATTGGTAGTTTTGGTTTTCTCAACTAAGATTCACTACTCTTTCACTGTATTCTATTCAATATACCAACCTAGCGTAGTGAAATTCATGACCATAAATCACACTTAATCGTATCTCACATGGATAAGTAAAGTCTATAAAACAAGCATAAGTAGCATAACCTAGTCATAATTCATGAATTGATATCAATTTCAAATACTATCATCATAGGCCGGCAAGGCTATCCACATTACAAGCACACAATATTTTTTTTTTTTTTTTTTAAATAACACAAAAAAAAATCAAAGTCACCCCCAAACTTAAAGTTCACATTGTCCTCAATGTGACAAAAGAAAGCAAAGTAAATAAGAAATAAGGAAAGAGACAACCTGCATCAAAAGGCATGGGGATAACAATCGGACTTTTAGCTCATGGTATGCATTGGTTTGGAATGACGATGTGCAACCTGAAATATGAAAAACAATAATGATTAAATATACGTAATCACTAAAAAAATGGGAAACATGCTCTACTTTCTAATGCAGTCCTAAAATTCTACATGCAATGCAATAACTATAGAAAAGATAGAAAATGGGTTGCCTCCCATTTAGCGCTCGAGTTATAGTCTGAGAGCTCGACTCTTTTGCAAGTATCGATTATGGAGGCTTGAATTGATCTTTGAAGTCTTGCATTGCTTGCAATTGCCGCCTTTGCACGCTTTTTCCTTTGCTCTCCATATTTTAACTCGACCCTTTTCATCTTTAATTGGTGCAATTAGTCCACATGTATCCGGTTTGCAGTTTTCTTGGCCAATTATTACCCCTTCATCAACTCTAAAGCACTCCTCGAGGTCGATTGGTTGCTCGGGTATGGTGTACATCTTGAATCTTGCTTCGTTCATCCTGTACCCTCAAGATTAGCTCACCCTTTTCAACATCAATAAGGGCCCCGACTGCTAAGAATGGTCGTCCCAAAATGATCGGCATATTGCGATCCTCTTCGATGTCAAGGACAATAAAATCAACTGGAAAGAAAAACTTTTCCACCTTGATAAGCACATCCTCAACTACACCCCGTGGGTACTTGATCGATCTATCAGCAAGCTGTAGAGATACACTTGTTGCTTTCACTTTTTCCAACCCTAATCTCCTGTAGACAGAAAGAGGCATTAAATTTACACTTGCACCTAAATCACATAAAGCATTAAAATTATAAAATTCTCCAATTGTGCAAGGTAATTTAAAACTCCCTGGATCTTTTAACTTCGTAGGTAACTTATTGAGCAGAATAGCACTACATTCCTCAGTTAAAGCCACTGTCTCGTTTTCATCAGGTTTTCTCTTCTTGGACAACATTTCTTTCATGAATTTCAAATACAATGGCATTTGAGCTAATGCGTCGGCAAAAGGAATGTTGATATGCAGTTTCTTGAACACTTCAAGAAATTTTTCAAACTGCTTGTCGAGCTTGTTCTTATGCAGCCTCTGAGGAAATGGAATTGGTGGCACATAAGCTTTGACAGGAATTGGCACCCTCACTTGTGATGATTCAGCAGATTCTTTTGCAACGTCTTCTTTTGATTTCTCATGTTGCTGTCCAGTTTCTTCTTCCTTAATCATCAATTGTTCATCATTTTTCTCTGTTCTTGTCACAAGAATTTCTGGCAATTGTACCCCGCTCCTAGTAGTGATGGCATTTACCTGTTCTCTTGGATTTGTTTACGTAGTCTTTGGTAAAGTGCCCGGTTTTCTATCGACAATTGTAGGGCTAATCGACCAATCTGAGTCTCTATTTTTCTGATAGACGCTTGCTGATTTTGACTGTTGATGTCCAATCGCTCCAATGCTTGATCAGTTTTCTGCATATACTATTTGAACATCTCTCCTAAACTCGGTCCTCTTTCTTGTTGAGCATTATATGCATTACCACTGTGTTGATTCTCAGACCATCTAAAATTGGGATGTTGCTTCCAACTGGATTGTATGTTTGTGAATATGGATTGTCTTCGCGATGTGTATTGTTCGCACAAAAAATTGACTGCGCTCGAGAGGCCAACAACATACAATCGGATGTTAAATGGTTAGCTCCACGTTCTCGCATATGATGGTTGCTTGGATTGCATTCACTCCTTGCATTTGTGTTCGACCAAGAGCTCCACCGCTTTGTCAATGTAGCAAGTTGTGCATTGGTAGTGACGGACCATCAATCTCATGTATGCTCGCTACTTTTTTCTTGGAGTGGTACGATCGGATGAAAACATGGTGCGTGTGTTTGCAATCAACTCATAGAGATCCCATGCTTCGTTGACATTTTTATTCGCTATGGACCCGTTTGCGGAGGGTCCACCGTCGATTTAGGCGAGGAGATAGCCTGAATAAAAATATTGAGCTGTGTGCCCTTTTTTTTATGCCATGATTTGGACATTTTCGAGCAATTCCTTGAATCATCCCAAGCTTCATGATATCTTTCGCCCTCCAGGTTGTTGGAAAGTAGAAATTTCCAACTTCATCTTTGCTACTTTAGTTTGGTGAAAAGTATTTGTTGCAAAATTTTCTAGCCAAATCATCCCAGGTTGTGATACTAGCATGTGGTTCCGAGTCTAACCATTCCAGAGCCCCATCCCTCAAAGTGTAGGGAAATAATCGGAGTCTAATAGCATCTTCATTCACTCAAGTGAAACCGAAAATTATGGAGCATACGAAGGAATGCGGAGAGATGAGTATTAGGGTTTTCGATCGCCTTTCCATAGAACCGTAGGTTGTTGCTTTGAAAAGATTAATCATGTCGGCTCTTGGTTGGAAGTCGTTCCACCAAAAGCTGGATAGATAATGCTTGAACGATCGGGGCTGCTGCCTGCGGAGTTAGGAACCGAGCCATTGGCATGTTTCCATCGTCATCTTCTTCCCATTTCTTCATGTTGTTGAATTTCTTTGAGCCGCCATTCGGTTTGCTTCTCTGTGAATTGCTCTTGCGACCTCTTGTTCAAGTCCTCTTCTTATTTGTGCTTCATCATTAGAATGTGTTGCGATCTCTCTGCTTTTGATTGTGTTTTCTGCGTCTTACGTGCTCAGGGCACGTTCAATCTCGGGATCGAATGTCTCAAGATCGCCTCCTTGCGCATGCGGAGCATGCAACAAACACCTTTTCGTAGTAAATAAAAGAGAAAAAAAGTATCAAGCTAAAACAATTTAACTATAAAAATTAATTTAAGACGATAATAAATAAGAAATAAACATGAAAGAAAATAAATGAAAAAGAAAGGAAATAATAATAATAACAATAATAAAAGAAATTAATAATAATAACAATAAAAAAAAATAAAACTAACACAAAAAATTAATCTAAACTAATATTAAATAAGAATAGTCCCCGGCAACGGCGCCAAAAACTTGTTGTGAAAATAATGTGATTGCAAGTGTACAATATCGCACAAAAGTAATAAAGTGGACCTATTGAGTCCGGATTATCGTTCCCACGAAGACTATCTTATTTAGATACTAGTTAAATTAATTAAAGTGCTAGTCTATTGACAACAATGTAAAATCAATTGAGTTGAAAGATTTAAGCTAGAACTTTAGATTTTTCGAAAGTAATAATAAAAAACTATCAAGAATTAATATAATATGATGGTTGAAGCGTTTGGACAAACGAATTCACCTAGTTATCCTCTCTAATTTCTCATCTCGAGATTTATTCCTAAAGTTGTATTCGATCGAATTCACAAATTTAACCTAATTTACCTCTCTCGAGTTCAAATTAGTCCTATCTAATTAAGTCAACTTAGGCGGTCGAAATGGTCCTTAATTAGATGCATTAAATCTCCTAAGAATTCAATTCAAGACCGTGACAATAACAAAAGCGTATCTCTACCTTTTATCCAATTGCGATTTTTACTACGTGGTCTAGATTAATAATTTACCTCTCGGTTCATTACAATCCACAAATCAATGACAATAATGGTCAATTATCTCAAGCATTAAGAAAAGAAGTAAAATCAAATACTTAATCAATTTATAAATCAAAACTTGAGATTCGAAATTAAAGAATTAAACTTAGGTTACATCGTTCATCCAAACATTAAATCTAGCTATTTATGACTCGGGAGAAAGAAAAGATGAAGAGAAGGAAAGACATAACCGGATCTTGAAAATAATAGAGGAAGAGACGTTGAATATCTTGCACCAAGAACTCTTTGTCTTCAAGCTCCAATCTTCAATTCCGTCTTTGTTCTTCGTCTCTTGGTATCTCTCTCTCTCAATATGATTTTTACAAGATTTTTCGACCCCCAATTATGAGTGTATAACTCATATTTATAGTTCCCTCAAGAAGCCCTAAAAGATCCCTAAAAATCGTGGGTTACAAGTTTCCTAATTGCATTGGGACTAAAAAAGGAAACAAAATAAGCAGAAAATCCGCTAGCCAAATTTGGCTCAGGCGAACGCCAGCATTTTCGGCGAACGCCTGTGCCCTGTTTTCTCCTCTGTCGCCTTGGAGTGTATCTGGGCGATCGCCCAGCTTTGATCTGGGCGTTCGCCCAGATCTCTTTTCTTCATATCTGCGCCCGTGGTCCTTCAACTTTTGATTGTAGTCATTTTAGTCCTCTGATTTCTTCTTATATTTCAATTTAGTCCTCTTTTATTTGCAGTCCAGGTCCTTCAACTTTTGTAAGTTTGCAAATTGATCCCCATCTCCAAGTTTTTGTACACTTTCAGTCCTTTTCACCTATTTTGCTTTGTTTTTCTCCAATTCCATCCGATCTTGGGTTTTGACCTGAAATAATTAAATCACACACAATTAAGTAGAAAAGTACTTATGAGCACTTACAATTGTCCACTTTTAATGGTCTAGATAAGTGTAAAATCACACTTATCAAACACCAAAACACAGAAGTGACATGGAGTTATAGAATCGTTCCAGACCTTCCACACTTGGAAAAAAGGCCAATAGGTCTCTCAAGTGGCGAATAATTACGTAAGTAAATGTTAATATCCATAATTGTAGTTGTAAGCTTGTTTGAGATTTAAGTTTTGTTAACTAATTGTTATTATTTTTATTTTATTTCAAGCTAAACTGATTGAGGTGAAGGAGACCCAGACACAATAGGCTAGCTCCAGCGGCTGGGCAGTGGACGAGCACACTGTTGTGAAAAATGTGCTAGGAGACAGAAGGGGACACATCTACAAAGTTGGATAAGTTGTGAAGGGCACTTCCCGCTCTCAAGTGTCCACTGCTGCGTCATGTGCCCCACTTACAACCAGCCAGTCTTCCCAGTCTATCAGTAAGGTTGATGCTCGTTTAGCTGCTTAAGCGGCTCAGTTGGCCACTCCTCAAGCAACTATTCAATATTTAGTTGGATATATTACAGATCTGACGGCTACTCTACAGGCTAGATTCTTGGAAATCTAGCTGCCACAAAAACTTGTGATTTCGCATCAGCCTGATGAGGGAGAAGATAACGAAGATTTAAGGGATGCTTAGGCTTTATATATCCTTATGCATTATCTCTCTTATTTTTTAGTTATTTTCTTCTTTCCAAATATTCTACTTTTGTTGTGCCACGTTAGTAGTTGGATATCATGATTAGTCCATAGAAAATTAATTAAATAAATTAAATGGTTCAATCAGACTTCACAAAGAATGCCAAACTCCATTACAATAAATAACTTATTCTCAAGGATAATTATAATTTGACTCTTTAAAGAAAATCCCTTTTGTCTTCTTTAAAAAAGAAGATACCATAATATAAATTAAATTGCTATCTTACACTGGGATGCGGCCTAACGCAATGAACAATAAAAGATTCTTTATAGTCTTTTAAGCCTTCTTATTATGACTTAATTTGATTAGTTTCATCATTTTCAAAAGTTGATTTAAATCAAACAAATTATGAACATTTCACTATGGCACGCACTGGATCATATAGGAAATTACAGTAAATTGTATTTTAACTTATGTTTCATTCTTAAATATGTAATGTTTTTTAGACGATAAATAAACTTAGATAAAATTAAAATATATAATTGTGACTCGAAAAAGAAGAGAGTGTAGAACAAGAAGAAATTAAATCTTGCTCTCGATAAATATGAACACGACTATATGTATTATTTGGATAGTAATGTAAAATTATTTATCAAGTTGCTCCTTCCCAGCAGTGAGCAGCCAAATGAACACCCACTTCCATGGATTCCTATCCACTTGATATTCTCGTTAACGACTCATCATAA
The DNA here is from genome assembly GCA_023638005.1 of Forsythia suspensa. NCBI lineage: Eukaryota > Viridiplantae > Streptophyta > Magnoliopsida > Lamiales > Oleaceae > Forsythia > Forsythia suspensa. The sequence continues at coordinate 24,113,249 of CM042664.1, read as the reverse complement.
ATGTCGTGAATAAGTCGATTGTTAAATTTAATTTTTATTTTTTTGTCAAATTTAATTTTTAAAATAGTAAGTTCAAATTTACTTTTAAAAGAATAACTGCAGAGTTTTTAAAAGTAAGTAAAAGTTACTTTTGTCAAATATTTTAAAATTTACTTTTCAAATCAATTTTTCAAAAAAAAAAATGGTTTGAGAAAAAACTCAAACCTAAAATAAACAGTTTGGTGTTTTAAATAACGATTTCATTATATATATATTTTCTTCTTCTTCGTTTTAACATAACTATTTAATTGATTATAAAATATCTTTGGTGAAACAAAACAAACTATATAAAGTAAAACCTTGATAAATTAATAATCTCATTTTAATAATAAAATTTTCAATTCCCAACTCCAGCCTATGTAAGAAATTAAGGGATAATTAGCACATTTCGTCCTTATCGTTTGCTCTCATTGTGCAAAGCGTCCCTTATAGTTCGAATTTTGGCATATGGATTCCTAAATAAACATTTCTTTGCAGAAAATGTTCATGCCGTTCAATCCGTTGACAGTTGCCGTTAAAATTATCAGAAACGTTAATTAGCGCAAATAAATCTAAATGATAGGGATGATTTGCACACAAAAAAATAAACGATAGAAACGTTTTACGCACACAAATATTTAAAGTCAAATTTTGGATCTTCTTCTTCCAACAATTATAAAATTTCACTCAAACCTATAAAATCACATACATTCTAATATTACACTTAAACATAATAAAGAAAACTCATAGATATTACAAGAACTTGACACATCCAAACAAATGTATGCCGCCATATACGTATTATTGCATAGTATATTTAGCAAACGATAGGGACAAAGTTTATCACAGTGAAGATAATACCTAATTTGCTTTGATCAAAGATGCGTATGAAGAACAATTATTGAATTTGCAAAAAGAGAAAAAGTTGTTCAATTTTAGAACGTGGTTTTTAGTTTTTGTGTGCGAGTTGGTTATAATGTGGCTTATTAAAGTGTTTAGAATCTATTTGTCGGTATACATTTATTTGGATGTGTCTTGTTCTTGTAATGTGTATTAGTTTTATTCACTATGTTTAAATATAATATTACAATAAATGTGATTTTATCAATTTGTGTGGAATTTTATAGTTGTTGGAAGAAGAATACAAAAAATATGGCTTTAAATGTTTGTGTGTGCAAAACGTCCATATCGTTTCCTGTTTTTGCATAAATCATCTTTATCGTTTAGATTTATTTTCGCTAATTAACCATTTTAATAATTTTAACGGATAATGTTAACGGATATGGATGGTAGGACCTTTTCTGCAAAGAAATGTTTATTTAGGGATTCAGATGTTAAAATTCAAACGATAAAGACGATTTGCACAATGAGAGCAAACGTTAGGGACGAAATGTACTAATTACTCTAAATTAAGTGATAATTTTGTTTCATATATACTTGATTTTATATTAAAATTTCATAATTACTTTTCAACATTTTAAATTCCAAACGTAACACATTTTTTGTAAGAAATATAACAAACGTAACAAATGTAACAACAAATATTACAAAAGTAAAAAACAGTAGAATTAAAAAAGTGAAATAGTATTTTTTGAATTCATTCATTTTTTATGGTATGCGGTTAACTATCCCATAAATTAATAACTTGTTCTATGTGAAGCGCAAGATAATAATTTTATTTCAAATCATTTAATGCAAAATATATAAAGTAATAAGTGATTAAATACATAAAATTTCATATTACACATTAAAGAATTTTTTATTTTACAACTTCTATTTTCTCGATTAAATTCTTTTACATACATCTAAAGCAGTGTTCTTTTTTCTTTGTACTAGTTAAACCGAACTCAATCTCATTCCTATTTTGGTATAACTTTTTTATTTTGTCAAAATTAAATATATAAACACTACAAGAAATATTGTCTATAGCGATGCTATACAACAAAATGTCGTCGATGTAACATAATAGCAACGACAAAATCATCACTATAGGTTGCCGCCATACGTTAGTGCCAATAAGTGTATAGCAACGACATATTGTCGTCGTTGTATGCATGCACGATGACATTGTCCTCTCTATATAGGTCGTGGTACCAAATCATTCCTGAGCTATATAGCGACGACAAATCGTCACTGTATATGTCTCTACGATTAGATATTTTGTCGTCGTTGTAGATATATCTATAGGTGCTACATGTCGTCGGTAAATATCATCGCTGTTGGTAGTTTTTTGTTTTAAAAAAATAATGAATTAATTACCATGCAATGTCAAATATATGTTAAAATATGGATTAAGTGTTTTAATTTACCTATTTTCACTTTTGTTCTTTAAGAAATAATGCAATATAACTATAATAGCAACTAAAAAAAACAAAGGAAATTCTTCAATTTACACTCCCATAACAACTGCTTTTTACCTTGTGAGAATTGCGACAAGTGGTGGAGTAGACATAATTGGGTAAAGGAGCCCTCTTACCCACTCCGCTTTCTACCCATTGCTAGGAGCCTCGCCTTTTTCTACTGGATATGTTAAGAAGATTACAAACAATAGTTTTTCTCTTTAGAGAGCACAATTAGATGAAAATCGTTGTATTTGTTTCTTTCGTTTTCGTTTTTAGAGATCTCTTCTCTATGCATCCCCAAAGTATAGCAATTATTCTTTCTTCTTCAAGTTCCTTTATTTGGTTTATAAACCTAAGCTTGATAAAATTCTCCTAAAATGACATTACCATGACTCACCTGCCTCAATATCGATTGAAAGCATGCGCTAATTGTACAATGGAAATAAATTAAAATTGGGAGGGAGAAAAGCTTCTTCCCAAATAAGGCCTTTCTCTCTAATACTAGAGAATTGTGCATACTAACATTGAGAATTGTATATAATTCCAACCTTCAAGCAAGCAAAGCCCTCTAGCTCAAAAATATAACATATTAAATTATGGATTAATTATATTAATGGTTCTCATTTTTTCAAGTTTGTAATAATATCATCTTTATTCAATTTTTTAGCAGATATCATCTCAATTCTTCTATTTATTTGTACATATGATCCCCAAATAATTTTTTTTGATAATTTTGTCCCTGACTTAAATAAATTAAAATGATAGAAAAAAGAAAAAAGACTAGAAAAATTACAATTGAGACCCTAACCTTTTCAAAAGTACAAATAAATCCTAAACCTTTTTATTTTCTATTATTCAAAATAATTTAAGAAAAAAAACTAGAACATTTTCCTCTTCCCCAACCCACTCATCACCACAGAAATGGAGGATGGGATTTCTCCTCCCGTTTGCCAGCCCAAACCACCGGGGATTAGGCCAGCGGCAACTAGGGAGGAGAAATCCTCCTCGGTTGCGCAAGGCGAGTTCCTGCCACTCAAACAAATGCTGGCTTAAAGTTCCCTGTGGCATGTACTCGTATACCAAGAGCCTTTCGTTACCATTAATACATTATCCCAGAAGAGCAACCAAATGCCCATGTCTAACTTTATTAAGGACTACACTTTCTACTCAGAACTCATTCATTCCTTTAATACCCCATTGCTCCGGTAGAAGACCACACAAATTATTATTAGACACATCAAGATTTTGAAGATGAGGCAAAGTAGTCAAGACATTCACTCATTTAGGATTGAGCCGGTGAGATTATTATCATTCGAGAGCAAATTCCGGAGAAAAGTTAGATTACTGAACGCAGGGAAAATAGTACCTGAAAACTTTTGCTTTCCAAGGTTTAGGGCGTTCACATTTTTCTTCTGCAAATCGCAAGTAACAAATTTTCAATCTTGACAGGCATCATCCCCTTTCCAAGAATCAGCCAAGAAAATTGGATATCCAATAGCTCCAGCAACATCAAGAAGTGCAGTGACCTGTGGACCACAAGTCCCTGCAGTGTCCTCACAAAAGCTATTTGTATTCACAAGTGCTTGTTAGAGATACTCTCAAGACTGCCCAACCTGAAGATCAACTTCCCAAAAATCAGTAACTGATTCACTCTCCTAAAGATCAATTGTTACGTCCATTTGTACAATCTGTCATGTGTAATCCTTATCCTCATTTGAATTGTAATCCTTATCCTCATTTGAATTTTGAATATTTTGTAATCCTTCACAAGCAACAAACTGATGTTGTTGCTATACGTTTGTACTCTATATATAGTTGATCAATCAAGCTGTTTTGGTAAGTTGCCAAAACTCATTTCTCTCTAAAATCTTTCATTGTATCAGAGCTTCTTTAACAGCTAATGCTATCTCGATCCTATGGCTACCCCAATCTCCACTTCTGCCTTTACCTTCCCCAATTTCACTTATTTTAACTCTATCAAACTTGATGAAACCAATTACCTGATATGGCTTTCTCAGCTTGTTCCTATTCTGAAAAGTCATGATCTCATGGGCATTGTTGATGGATCTGAGCCGTGCCCTCCTTCAACTATCACTAATGATGATGATGATAAGATTACAAATCCAGATTACTCTCTCTGGACAAAGAAGGACCAATTTCTCTTGAGTTGGATCAATGTTACCCTCTCAGAGAGAGTTCTCTCTTCTGTTTATGGTCTCCACACTTCTAAACAAGTGTGGACTGCTCTTTCTAATAGATTTGCATCTCATTCTCGATCCTACATCTCTCATCTTAAACGGCAACTCCAAAGTTTGCAACAAGGCTCCAAAACCTGCAATGAGTATCTTCAACTTACAGAAACATAGGCTGATCAACTTGCTGCTGTTGGCAAGCCCATTGATGATGATGATCTTATTTCTTTCATCATTGGTGGCCTCAACCCTTCATTCAACAATTTCATTACATCGTTTACCATTGCAACCCATGATCATCCATTAACTTTTGCTGATTTTCAAGATGAACTTCTAAGTCATGAAATGTTGTTAACACAACAAACTGTCATAGCTGAAACCAATACCTTTACCATGTTTTCTCAACGCCAAGGTCACCGTAATCCAAAGAACAAAAGCAAAGGCCCTCCTTTCAACAAATATCATCCAAAGGGACCAGGCAATCCATCCAAGCTGAATAAATTTCAAGCTCATGAGCATCTCAATTCAACTGGTCAGCAAACTACATCTCCACACGCCTCAGCAACAGCTCGAGTTCCATGTCAAATTTGTGGGAAAAACAACCATCAAGCACTTGACTGCTATCATCGGATAGATTATTCCTACCAACGCAGACATTCTTCCCCTCAACTAGCAGCTTTGGTGGCTCACACCAATGCAGCCATTAAAGCCCAAGAATGGTATGCTGATAGTGGTGCTAATGCTCACATCACCAATGATCTCAAAAATTTGTAGATCTAGGAGCCTTTCCAACGTGATGATGTTGTTGCTGTGGGTAATGGTGAAGGTCTCTCAATAAGACATAGTGGTTCTTCTACCCTCATTTCTTCTCATAACTCTCAACCCTTTTCTTTAAAACCGATTCTTCATTGTCCTAATGCTGCTGCCAATCTATTGTCTATTCAGAAATTTTGCTCAGATAATGATTGTTATTTTATATTAACCTCTTCTCATTTTTTTGTGAAGGACAATCAAACAAATGCAACACTTTTGGAAGGCAAGAGTAAAAATGGGCTATATCCGTTGCGGTTTCAAGGAGTCTCCATCAGAAATCCAACTTCTTTTACTGCTTTCTTAGGAATAAAGACCAACCTTTCGGGTTGGCACTCTAGACTAGATCATTGTTCCAATAAAATTGTAAGCTCCATTGTTAAGAATCATTCTTTCCCTTTGTCAAATAAAGATATCAATAAAAATGCTTGCAATGCTTGCCAATTGGGCAAAGCAATTTGTTTACCTTTCTCTAATTCCACTCGAGTTACTTCCAATCCTCTTGAGTTAATTCATAGTGATGTCTGGTATTCACCCATTCAATCCATCAATGGAAGCAAATATCATGTGATTTTTGTTGATGACTATTCCAGGTATATATGGTTATATCTTCTTCAAACCAAAGCTGATGTATATGGTGTCTTTGTTAAATTCAAGCTGCTGGTTGAAAATCAATTCACTGCCAAAATAAAACATCTACAAACTGATGGTGGCGGAGAATATTGTTCTAATCACTTTCAAAAATTTCTTACACAACATGGCATTATCCATCGCAAATCATGTCCTCATACCAGTCAGAAAAATGGTTTAGCCGAAAAGAAGCTTAGACATATTTTAGAAACTGGTCTTAGTTTATTGGCTCATTGTCATCTATCAAATAAATATTGGGTAGAAGCTTTCATGACAGCAGTATATCTAATCAATAGATTGCATACACATGTGCTTAAAGATCAATCTCCCTATCTTAAATTGTTTCAAAAAGTCCCAGATTATACTGTTCTTCAACCTTTGGCTGTAAATGTTACCCTCTACTCAGACCTTTCAATAGTCATAAACTCCAATTTCGATCCAAAGCATGTCTCTTCTTAGGCTATAATCAAGCTGGTTACAGGTGCCTTGATCTTTTCACCAACAGGATCTATCTATCTAGACATGTAATTTTTGATGAAGCTTCCTCCCTTGCAATGGATCTACCTCATTTCAATCAAGGCTCTCAGAAGACTGCATCAGTTGATTCTTCTTTACTGATCTCTTCAAACTTTCAACCTTTAGAACATGTCACGCTACCATCTCACGACCATAATCAGGTATCATCTTTACCAATTTCTCATTCTTCATCACTCCCATCACTTAATACCTGCACCAAATCCTGAAGAGACTTCTCCTGAAGTTGTTTCCCCTGCCTCCAATCCGTCAATGGTACCCCCATACACCTAAACAGTTCCAACTAGCACCACAACAAATGACCATCCCATGCTTACTAGAAGTAAAACTAATTCCATCACACCAAAACCATATCCAGATTATCATCTCTACTACTCCACCAAACATCCTATAGCCTATCACACCATACTCATTGAGTTGACACCTACATGTTACTCCAAAGCAGCAACTGATTCACGCTGGAAGGCTGCCATGAATCAAGAATTTGAGGCTCTAGAGCAAACTGGAACACGGACTTTGTGTCCTCGTCCCAAACATCATAATGTTATTCATAATAAATGGGTGTACAGGATTAAACAAAACCAAGATGGCAGTATTGACAGATTTAAAGCCAAATTAGTTGCTAAAGGTTTTGAGCAACAATATGGAGTGGATTTTACAGAAACTTTCAGTCCTGTGATCAAACCATCCACTGTCAGAGTTCTCTTGGCCTTGGCAGTCCAATTTGATTGGAATGTTAAGCAATTGGATGTCTCCAATGCTTTTCTTCATGGAAAACTAGTGGAAGATGTCTACATGGAGCAACCTCAAAGATTTAAGAGCAAAGAACATCCAGATTATGTTTGCAAACTCAATAAAGCTATTTATGGTCTAAAACAAGCTCCACGAGCTTGGTTCACTAGATTGTCCACATCTTTACTTGAACTTGGTTTTAGAGCATCCTCAGTTGACAGTTCTCTATTTGTGCTTCATCATGGCAATACTCACTTGTTTCTATTGCTTTATGTTGATGATATCATCCTTATAGGTAATGATAATTCAGCTCTACAATTTGTCATCGCTAGTTTGCAGAAAACATTCTCTCTCAAGGATCTCGGGCAACTTAATTTTTTTTGACAATTCAAGTTTTGCGCAGCTCCAATGGTCTGCACCTTACTCAATCTAAATATGTTTATGATCTGTTACATAGAGCTCGAATGATTGGTGCCAAACCCTCCAAATCTCCAGTAGCTCTTGGTTCAAAATTGTCTAAATTTGAAGGGGAAACACTCTCAGACCCTACTGAATATAGACACATAGTTGGTGCATTTCAATATTGCACTTTAACTAGACTAGACATTGCATTCTCAGTAAACCAACTCTGTCAACACATGCATGCTCCCACTTCCACTCACTGGATTGCAGCAAAGCGAGTACTCAGATATCTAAAAAACACTATTAATCATGGCCTATTCTACACCAAATGAGATTTACATCTAAGTGCCTACTGTGACTCCGACTGGGTAGGCAACCCGGATGACAGAAGATCCACTTCAGGTTTTGGCATTTTTCTTGGTGATTGTCTTGTGTCCTGGATTGCAAAGAAACAATCTGTGGTCTCAAGGTCAAGCTGTGAGGCAGAGTATAGGGCTTTAGCCATCACTACATTAGAGCTCTATTGGTTGAGGATGTTATTTCAGCACATTGGTATTCCAATCACTAATGCACCTTCAATTTGGTGTGATAATGCTGGTGCTCTAGCCTTAGTCTCTAATCCTGTGTTTCATGCTAGAACAAAGCATATTGAAGTTGATTATCATTTTATTAGGGAGAAGGTACTTAATGGTGATATTCAACTCCACTTCATCTCCACAAAGGACCAAATTGCAGACATATTTACAAAGGGACTGACTTCAGTTCAATTTGCTGCATTAAAATCCAAGCTTCATGTGTATTCCTTCCCCATGAGCTTGCAAGGGGCTGTTAGAGATACTCTCAAGACTGTCCAACCTGAAGATCAACTTCCCAAAGATCAGCAACTGATTCACTCTCCTAAAGATCAGTTGTTACGTCCATTTGCATAATCTGTCATGTGTAATCCTTATCCTCATTTGAATTGTAATCCTTATCCTCATTTGAATTTTGAATTTTTTGTAATCCTTCACAAGAAACAAACTGAAGTTGTTGCTATACGTCTGTACTCTATATATAGTTGATCAATCAAGCTGTTTTGGTAAGTTGCCAAAACTCATTTCTCTCTAAAATCTTTTAGTACCAACCCTTTTGCAAACTCGGGCATGTAGGGCCCTACAACTTATTGTTCTCAGCAATGTAACGTTAACAAGGTTTGGGTGGGGTGGGGTGGGGTGGGGGTGGGGGTGGGGGGGGGGGTGGGAAGATGAAGTGGGTTTAGTTTTTTTTTTTTTTGAATAATAGAAAATAAAAAAGTTTAGAATTTATTTGTACTTTTGAAAAAGTTAGGATTTCAATTGCAATTTTTTCATTGTTTTTTTTTATCATTTTAATTTTTTTAAGTCAGGGGAAAACTTATTAAAAAAATTATTTGGAAACTATATGTACGAAAAAATAGAGGAATGTGGATGATATCTGATAAATTTTTTTAATAAAGATGATATTGTTACAAACTTAAAAGAATAGAGACTATTACTGTAGTTAACCCTTAAATTATCAATCTTTAGGTCTTACTCCCTGTTCTAAAAAACTTACCTAGGCATGAAGCTCAGCCTCGACGCATAGCCACGCTTTACGCATCGTCCTCGCATTGCCCTTATCTCATCATTGTCTAGGCCTCGCCTAGGTCCGAAAAGTTTGAAGCTCGACCTCCACGCTTAGTTACGCTTTACACTTTTTAGAATACTGATCTTACTTGTAGCTCTTCGAGAAATGTAGCAAACCCCAACAGTCTATAATTTAGAAGTAGGGATATCTATTGTGGATAAAAATTAAACATACGAAATCTCAAATCAAAATATTAAATTTTTAGTCTTAGCAAAATACAATAAGGTAAATAAGTTGTATCAAGAGATCTAAAATCTAGCTTTGTCCTTTATATATACTAGTTAAGAATACGTGCGTTGCACGTGATTTTATAATAATATTATGATTTTTTTATTTTAAAATTATCGATAAATATAACACTTAAATGAAACTCATTTTCAATCATAAGTTTATCAATGATTATGACCAACTAATGAATTATATTCAAACTTCTTGGTAAAACATGTGGTTCATTAAAAAACACATAGCCTACGTAAATATTAAGTTTGAAAGATTATTGATACTCTTTTAATTATATTTTAAAGCATATATCTAATAGCATATCAGAAAAGGCAACTTTCTTTTATGAAAATTAGTATCAAATTCTAAAATACATGAAAATAGTAGATATAAGTATAACACAATTTTTTATTGATTTTCTGTATTTATATCATTACAAAAAGCACACGAAAATAAAATATTTAACCTTTTTAGTAATTATTTCTCAGAAAAAAGAATCTCAAAATTCTTTGACATAAGATAAAGAAGAATTTTCTATTGCAATATCCATTTAGTTTTAGTGCACCTATAAATTAAGGGGATTTTTTTTTGTTCTCTTCATGCATTCTTTCCCGTAATTCCATCTGAAATATTATTAAATTTCAAAAAAATTCAAAACAACTAGATATTTATACAATGATTTTAACTCATCACATAAAACCACTTATTATGCGAGATTTACCTTCACCTTATACATAACATGACTCACTTTATCCAAGTTATGTCTTCTTCAGCCGCGTGCTTGAAATAGTTAGAGTAACACCAATTCTCCTTGTTCTAACTTGTTCTTCTACAATAAATATACGTTTAATTGCTTACAAAATGACATAAAACATCATTCGAGCTTAAATCCCTTTGTTATCAAGACTACAACAATAATTAACATTTTTACATCGAACAAATATTCTAAATCAAGAAAAAAAGATCTAGAAATCAAAATTTAAAATCAATATTACCATCATATATATTCTTAAAATTAGTGAATCATTCATGGAAAATTAACACATCTATTATTACCACATTATTATCAAACTAATTATCAAAGATTAAAAATCGTCATTGCAAGGAAAAAAATGTTCTTGGCATAATAAAAAAACAAAGACGAATAACAAAGGAAGAAAGTATGAATCAATAATAAGTAAGTCGAAATGCAAAGTCAAATTCATCTTGTTTTGTTATCTTGATGAAGTAATTTGCTTAAATTCTCGTGCATAATAAGATTGACTAATATATTAAAAATTTTATTAGTATATTTTTATTTATTTTTATTAATTACAATATATATAATAGAATTTAAAGAGACAAATCACTTTCAATGATCAAAATGCAATATTTATATACTATTAAATAGTTTAAATTAAAGCCAAAATAAATTATATTAATTGAAAGATGATTTTAGGAATTATAAGTTATTTGAGGGGCAATATCGTCCATAAATGTTTCTCCCATATTTGGAACAGAGGAAGAAAGTATGAATCAATAATAAGAAAGTCGAAATGCAAAACTAAATTCATCTTGTTTTGTTATGTTGATGAAGAAATTTGCTTAAATTCTCGTGCATAATAAGATTGACTCTTTGATTGTTTACAATTAAATATAATAATTTCAATATATTAAAGATTTTATTAGTATATTTTTATTTATTTTCATTAATTACAATATATAATGGAATTTAAAGAGACAAATCACTTTTAATGATCAAAATACAATATTTATATAGTATTAAATAGTTTAAATTAAAGCCAAAATAAATTATATTAATTGAAAGATGATTTTAGGAATTATAAGTTATTTGAGGGGCAATATCATCCATAAATATTTCTCCCATATTTGGAACAGAGGAAGAAAGTATGAATCAATAATAAAAAAGTCGAAATGCAAAGTCAAATTCATCTTGTTTCGTTATGTTGATGAATGAATTTGCTTAAAATTTCGTGCATAATAAGATTGATTTTTTGATTATTTACAATTAAAGATAATAATTTCAATATATTAAAAATTTTATTAGTATATTTTTATTAATTACAATATATAATAAAATTTAAAGAGACAAATCACTTTTAATGATCAAAATACAATATTTATATAGTATTAAATAGTTTAAATTAAAGCCAAAATAAATTATATTAATTGAAAGATGATTTTAAGAATTATAAGTTATTTGAAGGGCAATATCGTTCAAAAATGTGTCTTCCTTTAAGGGACTTTTAGAATTAGCATAGATAATTAAATTAAGATTTTATCATTCTACTTCAAATTTAATTGCATCATTTATGTTTAACTAGACTTATATACGAGTTCAATCTAGGGATGGCAATGGGACGGGTCCGCCCCGCCCCACCCCGCCGGGGTGGCCTTTTACTGCCCACCTCGCCCGCGACCCGCGAATCAGCGGGCGAGGCAGCGTGGAGTCGGTCGTGGGGGCGGGTCGGCCCCGCCAACCCGCCAACCGCCCAATTTTTTTTTTTTTTTTTTTTTTTTTTGAAAACTGAAAAAATAATAAAAAAAATAAATAATTTTTTTTATATATATTTGTACTAAACAAAACAAAAAAATTATAAAATTGAGGTTATGGTGTAGTGGTTAAGATTTGTAGTTTATAAATTTCAACTCGGGTTTGATTCTTCTTTAGTCTATTTGTAGTGAAAATTATAATTTCTATTATATATTTATATTTTATAATTTTTCGAAAAAAAAAAAAAAAAAATTTCTAGGGGCGGGTCGCGGGGCGGGTCGTGGATTTTTTTGCCATCCCTAGTTCAATCCAATTAAGACGCTCTCGTACGGGCAATTCCAATTTCAACAATCTTGGAGATTGCTTTTAGGATGAAGCAGGTAGACGGGCTGTCAATTTTACAGCCCGTCTTCACATGATTCATTTGCAGGGCCCATCAATACAGTTTTGGATTATATTAACCAGCTGATGCCTGCAGTACTTATGCAGGAAATTTTCATAAATAAACTAAAAAAATAAATTAATTCTCAAAATACTTTCTATTATTTATTTTTACCAAAATACTATTTTTTTAAGAAAAATATTTATTAATTTTTTTAAACCAATATTTGATTCTTTTGTAATGAAATTATGCTTTTTTATAACACTTATGTAATATTTGTAATAAATGGTGTTACGTTGTCATCGCTATCAGCACTACCGCTACTACAATCATCGATAGAGGTGTCAATCTGGGTTAGACCCGCCTCTGATAAAGTCCGGTGACGGGTCGCATTAGAAAAAGCCCGCGCCATAGCGGGTTGCGGGCCAAGTCAACACAGCCTATAAAAATTGAATACGAGTCCGGATCACCCGTCGGTCCATCCGGGTCGAGCCCATGTGGGCCGCGGTTATACTCCATTCGGCCTGTATGAATAAAAAATTAATTTTTTTAAATTACTAAAAAAATTTACTTACCTACTGTAATTAAAAAAAAAAATGTTTACATATATAGCAAGAAATTTGTTAAATTACTAAATAAAAAAAAAAAAAGTAACAATGATAAATTCACATTTTTTAATTTTTTAATTCAATTTCTATTTTTTATATATATATTTAAAGACTAAAACAACACGCATCTGTCACATCTTTCACTTTAAACGGCTCTCTGCTATTTATTAAAAAAAAATCAAAATAGACCAATAGTTAAAGGCCGAACCGCCCGGGCAGTGAACAGCCCGCCTGGTTCACGGCCCGTGAACGGCCCGCGGTTCTGCCTCTTCAGCCTGTGAACGGCCCGCCCGGTTCACGGGCCGACTCGTGATTCCGGGTCGAGACGGGTGGGTCGATGTGGGTTCGGCCAGCCCTCATGTCTTAATATCTCTAATCATCGACACTATCCTCATACAGTGTGTAACACTTGTAACAAACTTTGTTACACAAAGAGTAACACTTGTAAGAAGCATACAAACTATGTTACAAAGTCACCGTTATCACAACCGTCGCAAAAATACTACTGTCGACACTGCTATTACACAAAGTGTAACACTTATAATACGTGTAGCAAACTATGTTGCACGATCTCTGCCACCACCATATTCCCACTCACAAAACTCTGCCAAAACTAGTGCCTCTGCCACCGCTTATTTCCACCACCACAATCACAAAAATTACCAAAAAATCCAATCTAAAAAAAAAAAAAACTGACACCCAAAAAAATCACCAAAAAATCCAATCTCACAAAGTAAAAAAAAAAAAAAAATCAAATCTAAACCACCAAAAAATTCAATCTCACAAACCATCTCCACTGGTGGTTGTGGGTCGCGGTCACCATACCAGATCTAAATTTTATAGTGGACTTCATGGCGGTGGTAGATCGTAGTGATGGTGGTAGGTCGTGATACCAATTTGACAACGATGGTGGCGGTCTTTTATGTCGGTGGTGGATTGCAATTATGGTAGTGTGTTGTGATAATAGTCCGACCGAAAATGAAATTTCAGATATAGATTTGGTAGTTTGTTTGGCGATAGTTAGTGACCGGTGATGGATTCAATGGGTGGTAGCAATTGAATTTTGGTGGTGGTGGTGGTGGTGGTGGTGGTGGTGGTGGTGGTGGGAGGCATGTTAAGAAGAAGGATGATAAGTGATGATGTTGGGGTATTTATTATGATTTGGAATTAAAATATTGAGTTTATTTAATTTAAATAAATATAATATAATATAATTACATAGTATTTTTATAATAAAAACATACATATTGTGATTTTAAAATTATTTTTTAAAGTGTAGATAGTCCTCTAATCTAATGAATGATTATGAAGTGGTAGGCCAAACCTGTGTCCTATATTTGGGCCATAGACAATCCATTTGGGCCAATAGACAATCCACCAGTAAGGTTCTAGCGATATTTTTGGTGTGTTAATTAGAAACCATACCTACTTTTTTTAAAAAAAAAAATTGGACATTTACTGGATAAGTAATATGTTTTTGAAATTACCATTTTTCATATAATTTTACTATATCTAAAAATAAATAACACATTTATTTATTTTGAATTCAAATATAATTCTACAAATCTGCTATTTTTCACACATCAATCTTGATCAACATTAATTATAGGATTAATCAACGTCCTTTACCAAAAGGTCAAAGTTGATAAGCCCTACTTTTTATAAAAAAGTTAAAAAATACTTATTTTTTAAATTTTTTAAAAAATACCTCATTTTCATGGCTTGATTTAAAAAATACTTCATTTCATTAAAAACAATATTTTATAATGTGGCATTTATTTATTGTATAGTAATCCATATACTTTATATAATATTCACTTTAGTTTTTATATTTTTAATTATATTTCAATTAAGTTATCTAAAAATTATATCTTAAGTCATTAATCTTTTACATCTTTACACTTTAGTCCCCACATTTTTAATTATCTTTCAGTTAAGTCTTTCAAAAATTGCATCTTAGGTCCTTCAAATTTTTGCATCTTTACACTTTGGTCCCCGAGTTTTCAATTATTTTTCAATTAAGTCCTTTAAAAATTGCATCATAGATCCTTCAACTTTATACATGTTCAAAGTTTGGTCCTCCAAATCATTGATTTTAGTGGCCAAAATAAATACAAATTTAGTGGTCAAAATAAGTGCACATTCAATTAAATCTTTGACTTTAAACTCGAATTTTCACCTAAAAGAACAAAATAAATATTTGTATATTATTTTAAATTATGGTAACACATATGTTACTTTAATTTAAATTAGATTAACACGTGTTATCACCACCAACTATCATATTTGTATATTATTTTAAATATAATAATAATTATAATCATATTTTATAATTTATTTTCTTTGATAATTGTTTAAAGATACAGTACTTTCATAAAATCAATATTTTCATTTTTTCATTTGAAAAACAATATTTTTACACGAGTAATATATGTGTTATTTCATCATTTTTATTGAAATTAATACTTTATAATTCACTCATTTTATTAATTTTTAAAAAATATATTAATTTTATTTAAAATTAATATTTTAATTTTTCATTGATAAACAATATTTTTTCATGGGTAACCTATATGTTACTATATGTTATTATATATGTTACTTCCTCATATTTCATTAAAATCAATATTTTACCATTTCTCTATTTTTATAAACTTTTTAAAAATACATTATTTACATTTAGAATCAACATTTCAATTTTTCATTTTAAAAAAATATTTTTATACTAGTAACATGTACGTTACTATTTGTTATTGCTCATTTGCAATAAAATCAATATTTTATAATTATTTAACAAATACATTATATTTCTTTAAAATTAATATTTCAATTTTTTTTAATTTTAAAACAACATTTTTACACATGTTACTTCCTCATATTTCATTAAAATCAATATTTTACCATTTTTTTATTTTTATAAAATTTTTAAAAATACATTATTTTCATTTAAAATCAATATTTCAATTTTTTGTTTAAAACAACATTTGTATACTAGTAACATATATGTTACTATGTGTTATTTTCTTATTTGCAATAAAATCAATATTTTATCATTATTTTAAAATACATTATTTTTCTTTATAATATTTCAATTTTTTATTTATTTATTTTAAAACAACATTTTTACACAGGTAATATATATGTTTTTACATGTTACTTCCTCGTTTTTCATTAAAATTAATATTTTATCATTTCTCTATTTTTATAAATTTTTTAAAAATACATTATTTTCATTTAAAATCAATATTTCAAATTTTCATTTTAAAAAAATATTTTTATATTAGTAACATATATATTACTATGTGTTACTTGCTCATTTGCAATAAAATCATTATTTTATAATTATTTAACAAATACATTATTTTTCTTTAAAATTAATATTTCAAATTTTTTTTTTAAACAACTTTTTTACACGGGTAACATATATGTTACATATATGTTACTATATGTTACTTCCTCATTTTTCATAAAAATCAATATTTTACCATTTCTCTATTTTTAATTTATAAATTTTTTAAAAATACATTCTTTACATTTAAAATCAATATTTGAATTTTTTATTTAAAAACAACATTTTTATACTAGTAACATATATATTACTTCAGGGATGTTCTCCTCTACCTAATGGAGAGAATTATTTTGCCAACTGGCATTGGTAGAGTATTTGACTTTAATGTCAAACACTTTTTGTTCCTTCAATGCCCATTGGACAAGTATTCAGTGGGCAAAATAATTCTCCTCAGTGGGTGGAGGAGATCAAATTCCTATGTCACTGTGTTATTTGCTCATTTGCAATAAAATCAATACTTTATAATTATTTAAAAAATACGTTATTTTTCTTTAATATTAATATTTCAATTTATTTATTTTAAAAAAATATGTTTACACGGGTAACATATATGTTACTATATGTTACTTCCTCACTTTTCGTTAAAATCAATATTTTACCATTTCTCTATTTTTATATATTTTTTAAAAATACATTATTTTCATTTAAAATCAATATTTCAATTTTTTATTTAAAACTACATTTTTTTACTAGTAACATATATGTTACTATGTGTTACTTGCTCATTTACAATTGCTATTTTATAATTAATATTCTTGTACATATTTTTAAAAAATACATTAATTTCGTTTAAAATCAAATATTTCCAATTTTCATTTTTGAAAACAATACTTTTACGCAGGTAACATATATGTTACCATATTTGATAACCTATGTTACTTTAGGTATGGCAATGGGGCCCATAAAATACGAGCTCGGCTCGCCCAAAGGGATGAGCCGAGCACGGCTCGTCTCCAAAATGCAAGCTCGGTTCGCTCCACGAGCTCGTGGGACGAGCCGAGCTGCCCACGAGCTCGGCTCGACCCTCAATTTTTTTCTTTTTAAAATTTTAAAAATGAGAAAAAAAATACAATATCGGGTATCTTTATGTTGAAAATTAAAGATTGAAAACTCTTCTCCTTAGAATAAGAGTATTTATAGAAAAATAATGAAATTAAAAAAAAAATGGTGTGACCGTTGGATGATCATCCAACGGTCACTTAATGCACGAGCCACGAGCCGAGTCGGCTCGTGGCTAATGGGCTCATGTCCACGAGCCCAAACGAGCCGAGCCACGAGCCCAACGAGCCGGCTCGTTGGGCGAGCCAAGGATCCGGCTCGTTTTTTGGCCGAGCCGAGCTAGCTCGGTCCTCTTTTTTTTTTTGAGCTCGGCCCTAGCTCATGCTCGTCTCTTGACGACCCCGAGTCCGAGTCAATGAGATTTTACGAGCCGAACCGGTGAGCCCAAGAGCCGACGAGCTTTTTTGCCACCCCTATGTTACTTCCTCAATTTCATTAAAATCAATTTTTAGCAAAATATTATCCTTCTATAATTTTCTGAATTACGAATTATTTTAAATAAAAATAATATATTTAATTTACTCACTTTTAATATCAATAATTTGACACGGGTAACACATATGTTACCATATGTTACTCCTCAATTTCTATACAATTTCTATTTTATAATTTATATTCATGTAAATGTATTTAAAAAATACATTAATTTTGTCTACAATCAAATATTTCTAATTTTTATTTTTGAAAACAATACTTTTACGCGGGTAACATATATGTTACAATATTTGTTAACCAATGTTACTTCCTTAATTTCATAAAAATCAATTTTTAGCAAATTATATCCTTCTATAATTTTTCGAATTACGAATTATGTTGAATAAAAATAATATATTTAATTTATTTACTTTTAAAATCAACAATTTCACAGGTAACACATATGTTACCACATGTCATGTGTTACCCTTTGTTATTTCATCATTTTCAATATAATTGCTATTTTATAATTTATCTTACTGTAAATATAATTAAAAAATACAGTAATTTTGTCTAAAATCAAATATTTATAATTTTAATTTAAAAAAAAAAAACAATTTTACGCGGATAACATATATATTACCGTATTTGTTAACCTAAGTTACTTCCTCAATTTCATTAAAATCAATTTTTAGCAAATTATATAATTCTACAATTTTCTGAATTACGAATTATATTAAATAAAAATAATATATTTAATTTTTTCACTTTTAAAAATAACTATTTGACACGGGTAACATATACGTTACCACATGTGTTACCCTATGTTACTTCCTCATTTACAATACAATTGCTATTTTATAATTTATCTTCTTGTAAATGTTTTTTAAAACATACATTAATTTTGTCTACAATCAAATATTTTCAATTTTTATTTTTGAAAACAATACTTTTACACGTGTATCATATATGCTACTGTATTTGTTAACCTATATTATTTACTCAATTTCATTAAAATCAATTTTTTTACAAATTATATCATTCTACAATTTTCTAAATTATGAATTATATTAAATAAAAATAATATATTTAATTTTTTTACTTTTAATATCAACAATTTGACATGGGTAACACATGTGTTACCCTATGTTACTTCTTCAATTTCTATACAATTACTATTTTATAATTTATATTCTTGTAAATGTTTTTAAAAAATACATTAATTTCATCTACAATCTAATATTTTCAATTTTTATTTTTGAAAACAATATTTTTACGCGGGTAATATATATGTTACTATATTTGTTAACATATGTTACTTATTCAATTTCATTAAAATCAATTTTTAGCAAATTATATCATTCTATAATTTTCTGAATTACGAATTATGTTAAATAAAAATAATACATTTAATTTTTTTATTTTTAATATTAATAATTTGACACGGGTAACACATATGTTACCACATGTGTTACTCTATGTTACTTCCTCATTTTCAATACAATTGCTATTTTATGATTTATCTCCTTGTAAATGTTTTTTTAAAAATACATTAGTTTGGTCTAAAATCAAATTATATCCTATGTTACTTTCTCAATTTCATTAAAATTAATTTGACACGCATAACACATATGTTATCATATGCATATGTTACTTCATCATTTACAATACAATTGCTTTTTTATGATTTATCTCCTTGTAAATGTTTTTTAAAAAATACATTAGTTTGGTGTAAAATCAAATATTTCTAATTTTTATTTTTAAAAACAATATTTTTACGCGGGTAACAGATATGTTATCGTATTTGTTACCCTATGTTATTTTCTTAATTTTTTTAAAATCAATTTGACACGGGTAACACATATGTTACCACACCTAAGATGTAATTTTTGGAAGGACTTAACTGAAAGATAATTGAAAATTTAGAGACCAAAGTGTAAAGATGTAAAAAGTTGAAGGAACTAAGATGCAATTTTTGGAAAGACTTAACTGAAAGACAATTAAAAATTTGGAGACCAAAGTGTAAAGATGTAAAAAATTGAAGGACCTAAGATGCAATTTTTGGCAGACTTAACTGAAAAATAATTAAAATTTGGAGACCAAAGTGTAAAGGTGTAAAAGATTAAGGACCAAAGATGCAATTTTTGAAGGACTTAATTGAAATATAAGAACTAAAGTGAATATTATATAAAGTACATGGACTACTATACAATTAATAAATATTTTTAAAAGAGTTTATATAATAAAGAAGATAGATATTTTTCATAAATATTATTTAGATGTAGGGTAAAAATAATTTTTTTTAAAAAAAAGGTATATTTCAACTTTTTTTTTAAAAAAAAAGGGTATATGAGTTAATTATCCCTTAACAAAATACCTTCCAAGTTTCACATTTCTCAACGCTTCTTCCACAACATTCTCGTCTCGCCTCAGTTACAGGAAAAATCATTCGGAACTATCTATCATCTCCTTAGTCAACCACACCCAATTTACCTTCCTTGTTTGGAAATCTTGTCAAATTACACACAAGAGAACATATTTCAGTCACGTGAGTACAATTATATACTTCAATTTGGTAAATGAACAACATAAAATTCGATTTTAGGTATACTCACAATCAATTTTTGCTGATCTTGCAGAAGGTAGAAGATGGTACTGTCCCGTGGTAATAGCAAATCGAAGAGTAAAAGCAAATATAGGCGTAATAATACTACCCAAAAGAGAATCCGTCGTTGAAGTGAAGCACATAAAAAGTACAACCTTCATGCGAAACAGGACAAAAAGGTACAATTTTTTTACCATTTCAAAAAATTCATCTAATACATGAACTCCATTATTCTTCAATTCTTGCTTCATGGGTAGATACGAAGCACATTTCGTTCAATACCACCCGTGACTTGAACATTGTTGTTAAATTCACAATTTTTTTTACAATATTATTTCTCGTATGTTGGTGAAATAGATATTATTTATGTTCCTTTTCAATTTACTATATTTTTGAAAAATAATCAGACTGTATGACTACGAATATGTTTCGATTCATTCATTTCATGTATGGACAATGATCAAGATTTTCATTATTACGTAGACTGTATAAGAATTACCAGGATCTAGGTTACAATCTACTTTTTGAATCAAAATATTTATTTCTATTATTTTTTATCACATTGTAGAAGTTTTCGAAATACACATTATGTCTCCTAGCTTTTTTATAATGTTAGGAATTTTTTCAACAAACGTATGATACCCGACGTTATTATGCCATCAAGATAACGCTACGTGTATAATTTTATGCAAGTCTCATTCCCATCATTTTAGAGTGATTGTGTGTTTTTAAACCTATAGTTGCATTCTGATTGTATTTTCACTCTAATCAATTATTTAATTCGTTAAAGAGCCTAATTTGGGTTTCAATCAATTGTAAACTTGTATTTTCACTTTAAAACTATTGTTGTATGTACATGCTCATGCTTAGGAATTAGATACTTTCGTCGGTAATTAGTAAGTATCAGATAAGCCTGTGAATTGTTACACTTATGCCTGATAACTTTTGCAATATAGTTACACTTATCGTTTTTTGTTAGTATGTACGTGTTACTGAATATGGCTGAACACCAATAAGTTGTCTTATAACATCAAGTGTTAAGGTGTTTATATGTGTTGTAGACGTCGAAAGTTCACTTTATATTGCTCATTTGCTATTATTTATTGTTATTAACATACAATATATCGATGCACTAACAATCTACTGTTACTCAATTGTCACGGTGATACACGTTATTGATATTTTTGTATTTACCGTGTACTAATAATCACATATGGTTCTATCGATAACACGCATTTTTTTATATCAATTTGCATGTTCTACTGAATTTGGCTGAACACCAATAAATGTCTTATAATATCAACTGTTAAGGTGTTTCTATGCTACGTGCTAACAGTTTACCGTTAACCAATAGTCACAGTGTTACCCGTTATTCATATTTTGTAGTTATTGCATACCGATAACCACACCTAGTTTCATCGATAATAATAAGTGTTATCAATTCAGTGATACGTGTTAACGATATTATGCTCCGATAATCGTTGTCGACTTTTTGTAGTTATTTCATGAGTTGTTCACATGTAGTCAGATGTTATGTCATATATATAATGGAGATGATTGTATGTCAATCTTATTAATTTGAATGCACTTACCTGATGTTATTCAATGACTATGTGGCATGCCAATTTATCATTACATATGTCTGATCATTAATATTTTTCTTCATATATTTCAATCAATATGATTGTCAAGGTTAAACATTATTACAGTGATAATACATTATATTTTTTTCCATTATTTTGCTACAGTTGTGGGAATATTTGTTCCACTCCAGCCAGTGGTGCTTCGAAAAAGTTAACGCATCATCGAATTCCAAGATTTTCAGCATCTTGTCTGAAAGATTGTCAGACAATCAAAAGATGCTATTCTCAGAGATGTGCTTTGTTGCATGCAAATGATTTAGTATTGAATCACCAGCTTATTCATCAAGTTCTCCTAAGAAAAGTCAAGCAGTCAAATGCCAATGAAATGTGGTTCAATATCAGGGATAATCTCGTAAGTTTCACAATGGAAGATTTCTGCATCATCACTGTCTTACATTGCAATGGAGATGATGAACAAAGTAAGTATCATGAACGATAATGTAGAATCAAACATGAATATTTCAGCCATCTACCAAGCATCTTGACCTCAGACGCGTGTGATGTTTTCATGAACAATTCAATTCTCTCTGATATTGATGTAGTAAAGTTAGGCTGCCTTTCGTTGCTGACGTCCATTATGTTTACCACTGCATACAAGAGATCTGTCGAAGAATCACTAATTGTGCTAGTAGAGTTGGAAGAAATGATCTCATATACATGTGGTAAGGAGTTATTTAGGTTTACCTTTACATCTCTCAGATTCTGTCGTGAGAACAAGTCATTAATAATATAGGAAGACGGCATACCATACATTGTGTTAGAGGTGGCAAAAAAGTTCGTCGGCTCGGCCTATGAAAGCTCAGACCAGCTCGGGCCTAGATGAGCCCAAAAAAAAATAAGGTGGAGCTCGATCTACTCGGCCAAAAAATGAGCCGACTCGTGGACCTGTTTCCACAAGCCGACTCTTGACTCGTGCAAGAGTCACATTATCGTGACCGTTGGATGTTGATCCAACGGTCACGATAATATGACTGTTGGCCACTTTTTTTTAATTTCATTATTTTTCTATAAATACTCCTATTCTAAATTCATTTTTTTCACACTTCAATATCTTATTTTATTATATACTCAATCCATTAGCAATTCTCAAATTTCATTCTCTCAAGTCTCAATATTAGTGTTATAATCAGTGTTCTAAAAAGTGTAAAGCGCGGCTAGACGTGGAGGCCGAGCTTCAAATTTTTTGGACCTAAGCGAGGCCTAGGCGAGGATGAGACAAGGACAAGGCGAGAGTGAGGCGTGAGGCGTGATTGCGTGTGGAAGTTGAGCTTCAAGCTTAGGCACCGCCTAGGCGGGCTTTTTAGAACAGTGGTTATAATTAGTATATAATATCTCATTATCTAGATATTATTCTATAATTTGAAGTTTTAATTTTCTACTTCTACTAATTTTCTACATTTCAATTTTCTAGTTTCTACTACATATTCATCTTCTCCTATTCTCTTTATTATATTATTTCAAATGACCTATAATCGAAGTGGTGATGATTTCAGTGGTCAGAATGATATTCCAATTCTAGAAGATATTATTGATTAGATTGGTGGTAGCACTGATCCAATTGATTTGGAAGACATTCAAGAAGATGCTGATACACAAACAACATTCGGTTCTAGCACTAAAAAAAGTCACAAAACAAAAGACTAAGTGCTGGCAGCATTTCGAGTTGGTGCCGACTGGTAAACTAGTGGACGGAGTCCCTGAGTACAAAGTATAGTATAAACACTGTCAAGAGAAGTTAGCCTGGCAAAAGGGATAGGTACGACCCATCTAAACAGACACTTCAAAAAGTGTCAATTCAAACATGGAGATTTGAAAACAAATCAGGCACAACTCTAGTTCGGATCTCCGGGAGCCTGGTCCAGTAGTCCCAATCTCAACACTTGGATATATTAACAAGAACTCATGCGCCGCGAAGGACTACCGAAATTGGTGGCAAATGTCGAGTTTCCACTAAACTTGGTAGAAAATCTTCATTTCACGAACTTCATCCAAAAATATATTCAACTAAGGTACGTTAATATTTCTAGAAACACTCTTCGTAAAGACACTATTGTTATTGGGTGTGTTACGTGAATTTAATTGTGATTTTAAGGCTCGTAGTTTTATATTTAATAATGCAGGCCCCAACAACGTAGTAATTGAGAAATTAATTCAACATTGTAATCCAGAATTTGATGGTATTTTATTTCACATTCGTTGTGTATGTCATGTGTTTAATTTAATTGTGCAAGATGGATTAAAATTTATACAGCCCCAATTACAAAAAATTAGATATGCTATGAATTATATTACGGTTTCACTAAAAAGAAAACAAGTTTTCGCTGCTCTATGTCTAGAAAAAGGGCTGCAATCATAATATTTTTGTACTGATGTTGGCCATAGATGGAATTCAACATATCTCATGTTTGAATCTTGTGAAGGTTATGAAGATTTCATTATTCTATATTATAATAGCCAACACTCACACGGTTCAGAATATGATTTGAAATCATATGACTGGAAAATATGTGCTCATGTTAGAAATTTTTTGAAAGTTTTTTTACGACGCAACAACTGCATTTTTTGGTGTATATTATCCAACTACTCCACTTGTTTTAAATTATTTCTATTATATTGCTAACAATTTTACTAGGTATAAGAATTTTGCTCTTTTTTCTAATATTATACATGTCATGGAAGCTAAATTTAGAAAATATTAGGAACAATTACCTATGTTATTTCCATTAGCATGCATTATGGATCCTAGACTTAACTTAGAGGGTACGAAAGTAATAATAATGGCAATTTCACAAAAATTTACTTACGGAAATCCAATAACGTGTGGTAATTTAGAACAAACTTTATGTAAAATGTACAAGGTCTATGCTGAAAAGGCCAGTTCGAACGTTGTACGACCCCCTGTTCCAATATGTACTTTGTATCAACTGATAACATTGACTTATGGAGTTATGTGAGTACACATAGGAGTGGTCAAAGTCAACAATCAGTTGTTTCTTCTTTTACTTCTTCCCTTCCCCGTTTTAGTGATACACCTGTAGAGTTAGTTAGGTTAGTTACGTATTTCGTGCATGATGTGCTTAGTATTTTAGATGATAAAGAGAGAACATCGACGTAGTTATCCAATTCTTTCAAAAATGGCACGTGATCTACTAACACCTCCAGTCTCAACTGTAGCATTGAAGGCTACATTTAGAATAAGTGGCAGAGTTTTGTCTGATTTCTGGTTAAGACTCAAAATCGATATTTTAGAAAGCTTACTGTGTCTAAAGGATTGGGATGACACCGAACATTGAATCTAAGATAAAGTGGACAGAATAATGGCCAAAGAACTTGAATATTTGAATATGGATTATTCAGATTTATAGTAAGTATTATTTTGCATTAGTATTTGATTTTTTTGGTCTTATTTTAATAAAAAATTGTACACGTAACATTTTGTTCGTGTACAATTTTAACTCCCCCTACTTTCAAAGTAGCCGGTCCCAAGCCCGGGAAAAGGAAGAGGGTTTTCAACCTTTAATTTTTAATATAAAGGATTCCCAATATTTTATTTCATTTTCATTTTCAAATTTCAAAAAAAAAATTAAGGGTCGAGCCGAGCTCGTGGGTAGCTCGACTCGGCCCGTTAGGCCCACGAGCTTGTGGGCCAAACCGAGTAAGATTTTTGGGGATGAGCTGAGCTCGGGCTTGGCTCGTCCCTTTGGGCGAGCCGAGCTCATTTTTCATGGGCGAGCCTTTGCCATATCTGCATTGTGTATAGAATCAGTGGGTTTCTTATTGCATTCTAAATCTGGATATATGAAACTCTTCCCATTTTAGAAGGTAGGATTTGCACCAAATTAGGAAATCATTGCCCGCGCATATTGAGTTGGACTTCTAGAGTACAAGGGAACATATCCACCAAACTCAATTTGCAAAATATATATTCAGTCGGCCAGAAGTAAGTTTGTTCCTATGTCAATTTATTTTTATTAATCCAATTTTCATTCTAACAAATGAAACTGTATGATCATATATTGATAATCTAATGTAATTTATGTAGATGCACATGTCTTCCATTAAACCAACTGATAATGAGAGACATCAACCCTGCATCGTTGGAATGTACGATGATGGCCCTTATCAGCGAGTCGAAGATAGTGATGATGAGTTCGCATCTACAGCCAAAGTACGAAGGTATCCACGTCTTAAAATGGGTTAAAATGTAGTCCCTTCTAGTAGCATCAGAGCTCCAGCTGACATCTCATTCACCGAGGTTAACAGACATGTTCACTATGTTTTTAGATATTTAATATTTGATGATGAATGATCATTGTGTTGAGAAGATATGTGACAATCAAATTTTTTTTTTTTTAGATAATGGACACTTTCATTGTTCAGTGCATCGATGTTAGACTTGAGGACAGTTCAAAAGTAAAAGGGTACTTAGAGACCCAAAACATTGTCGAAGCCCTGTTGTGAACGGTGATCAAACACCATTTTTGCTAACCGTTAAAGCCCAGCATGTTCAGTATGTATCTCTAGTTCTAAGAAAGGTCTCCAAGGCTTGAAATGTTTCAAAACAAATCCGCTTCATGTACCCATGCAATCCCGACTATAAATGCACAAGAACGCTCAGTAGGGGCAGAACAAGGCGGAATTCATGTTCTAGATGACGACGGACCTTCACGTTTGCTAACTTTGAAATCTGAGCAGGCAACTTTGCACAACCTATCTACCAATACCGCATCTAAACATGAATTCCATCTTGAATCAACTCATTCAAATGTGTTGTATTTATTATTTTTTGTTAAGTCTTTATATAAAAATTTCTACCCGAAATCTTGTATGATTTGTGTACTATAATGCACAGCCTTGTTACTACTCCAAGAAAGCCATTGTTAGTCGCATCAACATCATACACACCATACACAAGATATTAGTAGCCGATCATTTTATTCTCAAGTTTCATACGCAAAATATTTTATCTAATTTTTCCAAGTCCATCGTGGATGATTTGGAGGCTATGAATGATAGGGCTAAATTGGTACAGGGGTCACAACTTATAGTCCAAACGATGGATAGACGAAGTGATGCAGCATTGAAGGTTCACAAACTTGCTCTTTAAATCTACTTTTAAATGCACGTTAATATGGTATATTTGATATTATAAGGTTGTAAGGAAGTCTTCATTGTTTACAACGGGTGTAACTTTTTCAAATTTAAAATATTTTCCCACTTTCCATTACTAATATGAATAGTTAATCAGTTGTGTAAAACTAATTCCTATTAATGATATGATTAAAGTGACCCTTATTGTTAACATTTTGTCTCAGCTATAAATGCCATTACAAAGTTATGTGATGCATTTTAACATAAAACCAACCATATGTTATCAAACATTTCGATTGTATAGGAGAGGAAGACAAATACACGTAGTCAAGGAGCAGGTCTTTTGGGAGAGTAATAAGGCCCCATGGCGAAAAGACATGTGGTGAGAGAGACCCTCCTAGCTTTGATATAGGAATTGGTTCTCACTCTAATCGTGACTATCTTCTACTAGACGAAGGACTAGTGTTCAAGGACACTGATATCAAGATGATTGACGACACAATTGAATTGAAAGTTGGCATGTCAGTTAGAAGTCTATTTACTTCTTCTTATAGCACATAAGTTTTATTATTGATAATTGTATATATCGGCATTAACATTTCACTGTATGTTTTTGTTATTCAAATTACTCTTCATGCAAGTTGGTTGAAATGGGATTAAATGCGGAGGCAACAAACAAAGAGTGTATTCTCTTGCTTCGACTCAGTAACAAACGTTGCACCAGAACTCAAAAGCTACCATGCACTAAGGTATGTACAGTTGAAGATGAGTTTGATTCACCTACAAAATTTGAATCACATGTATTAATTGATTTTGGAAATTAAATGTCCACTTTCTAAACATTTTCTTGATTGTTGTGTAAAATAATAATTAACATATAATGACTCATTATAATATCACCAGGAAATTACAATTACACTTATCCATTTTTATGTTGAGGAAGACAATACCTCTGAACCGCCTTAAGCGGATTACTAGATAGGCTGCATGTCTCCAATACCCTTACAAGAAAATCTTTCAGTCGCAGTGGCAATCCTGATATGTCTAATACTTCATTCCAGTATAAGTTCTGTATGGAACCACCTGAATGGTATGATAATGTGGCATTCAACAACTGGTACAGCCAAGGACTACAACCGGGTAACAAGTGAGTATTTCAGTTCGTAACAATTAATTCATATATTTTTATTAAAATAGATGCATATTATGATGGTTTTGTTGATATCCAAATAGGTTGAGAAAATTTCACAAAGTTGATATCAGACTATCGTCTGCGATGGATATTGGACATGTTCACATTGTTTCTAAGATGTGGTGGTACGACCTGAACTAGGTCGCAGTACCACTTAATGACTGGGTATATTTCACCATCACTTAATTCAAGTATGTTGTACCTTTTAAAAAACAACACTTGTTAACTTTGTTTGATTTTGGTGCAGCACATTGATGCGATGTTTTACTTTATGGGACTGAAGATGAAGTTATGCATTGCGGATGGAAAAAGGGCCACATCCACTAATTATTTTTTCGACTTCAAGATCAGAGGTATCTTTGATAAGTTCATCAAGGACTGAAATTCCATTGACAAGGACACTTCATTGCTACTATACCTAACATGGCACAAGATCTGGTTTAGTGAATGCTGAGGTTTGGTCGACCATGTATTCATTCATGTGTTTATGGACAAACGTACGCACTGAATTTTAGTTCATTTTAATATAATCAACTGGCACTTGGATGTGTACAATTCGTCATTTAAAACAATCAGGTATGCTGTCGTGCTTGCTGCAATAGAGCCTACGTGGAACATAATTCTCCACCTACTACGTCTATTGAAGGTCCTGAAATTTGTTGTGTCGGAATCCCAACTGTCATGTAGATTATGTAAAGATATACCTCAACAAACAATTGGGTAAGTTTTATAGCTTCTCTACATATTATATTCTGATTTTTTACATATATTCTGTTTAGCTGAATCTTAATCGGTTAAAAAATAAAGTCTTTGTAGGCATTAATTTATGAATTCGGTTATTATTAATACAGTGGCGATTGTGGGATTTTTGTTGTCAAGTATACGGAGTACATATTCCAGAACAAGATTAACAAGATGCCTACGAAGTTTGTTACCTGGCAGGTTGCCATAACATGGCAGTGCAACTATTCAAGTATGCACTCGAGAAGCCCGACTAACGATTCCCTGCTTTGGCGAAGTAGCAGCAATCTATTGTATTGGTTCTATGGTGTTACAAAGATGATTAACAATGACTGAAAAAACTTAATTCAAGCACGATATATGGTATATATTATTTTGAAACAATCCAAAGACAAATTAGTATAATGTTAACGATGAGTATTATTGAAATGTTTGGTGATTTCCATTCATTTAGAATGTGTTGTGAATCTATTTTGGTATATGTTGTTACATATATTTTATGCAATGTTATCAGGCAGTACTATTGCACTTTTTGTATACCAATTATTACTTACAGTTTTTGTATTACTTTTTGTATTACTGACATATCAACTCCATCATCGTTCGTTTACTAGCTTTATTAATAGATTGGTAAAAACGTGTAACATATCATACCCTTTCAGCCAAGCACTGATTCCAACATTTTGCTAAGTTGGAAACGTATTTAAGCACATCATTGTTTTAACCAAAGTAGTGAAGGAGTGAATTTATGATACGATGTATACAATTTCTCTTGCATCAACAAATGCACAAACCACATCCAAAACGTGAAACCGATCCCAATCCCAAATGCCCCCACGGCCACGTACCACACGGCGCGCCACGATCACAACCTCAACCACACTGTGTCACTAAATGTTCAATACAACATTCAACATCAATCAACAACCACAACACAGACACAAAACTTAACCTTGTCTCATCCACACTACTACTTGTTTGGACACTTTGTAAAAATTTAATAGTAAATAGCAATCAATTTTTTTTAAAAAAAAAACGACTTCGAACCTTCGAACACATTGATTCGTTGTTCTGTAATGCATGATATTCAATACAAATCAACAAGCAACAAAAAATGATAACATATATTATATATAACAACTAACTAACAACGCCTCAAAATTTAATTAGGTGTTCAAACCAAATAGAGATAGATACAAAGATCATGAATTCAACTATAAATTAACAAGAATGGACAGCTTTATTTCAAATATTGGCTATTTCTCAAATAAAAACTACATGTCTCCCAAAAAAAAAAAATCCAACTACTTAATAGAATTTACATCAATAGCATCTTTAATGGCAACTCGTTTATTGTTATTCACCTGAGTAGAAACAAAGTTCATCAAGAATGATAGATTAATGTTGTGTTAATTAATACTAATCAAATAGCTTAAATGTTTACCTCCAAATCAGTTAAAATTTTTGCATTCATTTTCCTTCATGTGTTAGACTTCACCAGTCCGGTCCTGGATTTCTTCATTTCATTTGGTTGTGACCATATTCTGAG
This sequence comes from Forsythia suspensa, assembly GCA_023638005.1. Taxonomy (NCBI): domain Eukaryota; kingdom Viridiplantae; phylum Streptophyta; class Magnoliopsida; order Lamiales; family Oleaceae; genus Forsythia; species Forsythia suspensa. Next base: position 24,082,599 of record CM042664.1, on the reverse strand, counting down.
CAACGATTACATCTTGATTTGCTCTTAGCCTCAAACACCAAACAAAATTGATTTTCTTGCAGTCTTCCACATCTTTTCTCTTTGATATAGGAGCAAGAACCACCATATTTTCCACAACTTCTGGTACATTCTAGTTAGATTTGTTACCAAGAAGATAAATAGTACCACTATACGCCCCAAGATACGATTCCTTGCTATAGTAAGTGGAGCAGTAGTTATACACAGACAAGTTGTTTCTACCGAGTACTTCGATTGCATGTGGACATGGCATTTCATTAATCTGGAAATGTCTACACGAGCAAGACCTCTAGGTCTTATCGATCCTCACCATATACGATATTGTTTCATCGTTTACCTGATACGTAGTATCAATTGAAGGTAACACCTGTTTTGGAATTAAATCATGATTTAGAAAGATTAATTAGCAAGTAAAAGTAAACAAATATAGTTTATATAATTCATAAGGCCACATAATTATTTATAAAGAACATGTAACACTAATCGTTGAACATAAATTTTTTTTTAAGTACCTCCATAGTATTTGAATTCATTGATCCTTCATTAACCATGGTCTCATATTGCGTTCCAAGTCTAGTGAAAGTTGATTTTGCATCATTTGAATTCTTGAAAAACCACTTTTGTACCATATAGTGCATGGACTCGAACAAAGCCTCTATTGGGAAGTTTTTAGCTGACTTGGTCACTGAATTCACTGACTATACAATGTTTGATGTCATGGTTGAGTACCTATTTGTTGTTATGTAAGCCCTAGACCATTTGTGATACCCTACACCATCCTGTAGTAATATCAAATTACATTATCGACATATGGAAATTCAATTTCATATGTAAGCGTTACTAATTAAATTTAATGTTACTTACAAGGTATCCACGTATACTATCGTCTACGATGTCGAAGAGTCTCATTTGGGTTTCAAATTCAGCCACCGTGTAAGCTCTTTCCGCTGCGTTGAAAGGTTGCCTTATAAATTTACCATTCTTACCAAATTTCTTTTTCAAATTCTGATATAGGTGGTAACAACACCTTTTTCTATTTGTGGATGTTGTTTTGTCTAGACTTGTCACAAATGATATATATGTGGCAGTTTTATCACATTAAGTGTCACATGTTGAGGTTTTTTTATGTTATACTTCGTCCATTTGCAATTCATATATGTGAATTTTGGTTTATCCTAATGTTGTTTAATATTTTATGTTTTGAAATTACCCCAATGTCATATGTATCACGCAATATTTCAAATATTACAATTGAAGCCATCAGTAGTTTTATATGGGTGGATGTTGGTTTTATATGTTACACTTGATTCTATCACGAGTTTTACTTGTGAATGTTGTTTTTCTCATTAGTGAACGTTATGAAACACGAAAAATTACCTTTAGCTATGATTGACTTGGGTCTACATACATCCGAATGTATCAATCCTAATACCTTATGATTCATAATCAAATGAGTCAAAAGTATCTATCCTCACGTAACTTAGATATGCGTTTCTCATTTATATGACCTAGTCTACAATACCATAAATAATTGTGAGTTAGAGAATCAAATTTATGTCTTTTGTTTTCTATGTTTAGCATAGAACTTATATAATTTAGAATATAAGTTCTATTACACAAAGTTCCAAAACCATAAAATAAGCCATTGAGCGAAAAAGAACGTCTATTTCCTACATTAATGTCAAAACCCTCCATGTCCTAACACAAAAGAGATATAATGTTCTTCGTAAGAACGGGAGTATAGTAACAATAATTCCAAAATTAAACCATAAGATAAAGAAAAATAATAAGTCCCTACATATAATGCAGAAACTCTTGTTCCATATCCAACTTGTAGGTCTATCTCCCCTCTTTGCAACCCCTTACTATGTTGTAGCCTCTACATATTTGTAAAAATATTAGATCCACATTCGGTATTTAATAATCATGAAGATAAAGAAGTAGATAAATTGACCTCAATGACAAGCATACCTGAGGCAGAAGCTTCAATATGCTTCATATCCTCATGGTAACGAGGTAAGCCTTACAGTTTCTTTTCCAGTGTCCAATCTTTCCACAAAAGAGACATTTGTTATTGTTCTTGGGAACATCCCATTTATCCCGCTTGTTCTCATTTTTTGATCAGGTCATCTTGGAAGGCCCTTCTTAGACTTCCTTTTCTTAGTAGTCCTAGAAGCATTATCAATAGAAACTTGCCCTTTTATCTTTCATGATAGTGGGCTCAGCAATCTTAAGCATATCCCAGAGCTCAATCAAACTGACATCCAATTAGTTTGTATGAAGAGCTCAATCAGACTGACATCCAATTAGTTTGTGTGAAAATTCATCACGAACTGTGAATAGCTTGCAAGAAATGATTGCATAATTAATTCAACAATTAGATTCTTATCTAATTCAACTTTCAATTGGCCTAGTTTAGGGATGTACTTTATCATCTTTCAGATGCTTGTTCATTGAAGATCCTTCCGTCATCTTACAATTGGCAAGGCTAACCGATAAGCAATTGGCCCAATCCGCTCAATAATTTCATAAGACCCATATATATCGACGACTCATTTTCTCCATTTACTAAATCTAAAATACTCTTCCACGATAACAATCACAAAACTTCATTCTCAATTTAAAATTCAAGATACTATCTATGATGATTTTCAAGAAGAGATAATAGTTATCTTCTAACCCATAGAAATTTTGCACTTATCACATTAAAGAGCGTTCTCATAACAATACTGCTCTATTCTTCTAAATTCACATCATTCATTGTTGAAATCACATAACCTGAAATTCTATTGAGTCTAACCAGCACTTGCATTTGCTAATCATCGAAGCTTTATATTACACAAATATGTCATTGATGTACTTCATAATATATTTATCTCAACAACTATAAATTATTCTGCTCCAAAGATTTAAACGTACATCCAAAGAAGTACTAAGCCAAAGATATATCATAAAACATCTCATTTTTTATCATCCCCAATCAAATGTAATATGACATAATAATTCTAACAATGGTCATCAGAAGATCAATTCACTTCGTACCCAAATACATTATCACCTATTATATTGAGATCAAACTAAACATATCTCGTGTTTATCATTATCTACAACGTCCGCTCTTTTAATCATATAATCTAGCTACATCAATATTATCATACCATATGACCTCAATGTTTAACCACATACGTATTGTAAGATCACGAATAATTATCACCATTTTTATCTTTGTTGACATTTAAATAACCCAATATCTCTAAGACTACATGTACCCAATTCACAACCTAAAAAAATATCAACATATCTCTCTACTGGTTTCTTTCTTTTCTTATTCCTTAATTCATATGGCCTAACTTTCATCTACACGGTGCATGTATTTAATTAAGGTTAATCCCGTATCACCTTAATAAATTTTCCAAGAAACGCATATCGACTGATCCATTTTTCTTGTCTTCTAATTCTTTGTTTCTTAATCTATCACAATTTCCTTCACTATACATGAGGGATGGAGTAAAAAAGCTACTCCCTTTTCTCGGATGCTTAATAAAGCTACCAGCCAACTTAATTACTTATCTTTCTTGTCTAATTGTACTTTTCTCGAATTTCAAATCTTAATATACAGGCACATAAAGCCATTCTTTAATCCCATATATCATTCTATTTTCTTCAATTAAGCTTTCTTATCCATTTTTCTTCTTCAACCTTTGGTACATTCTACTCAATTTGAACATACACATGCCTACGCAAAATCCAACGCCATTTCTTTTCTCCTACCTTCAACTTTATACAACAATTTCTTACCTTCTTGCTGCTAGAAAATAAAAGTGATAGTGAAGGCTTTATACTAGAATACAATTTCTCAATCACTGAAGTCAACACTACATTTCAATCAATTATTCATTTCATCTCTAATTATCATTTCTTTATGGACTTTTAATTTAATCTATCAATTGAGTAACCCTTTCGAATTCTATCTGCAATTCTATGATTTCTACATCACTTAATTTACTTTCTTTCAATCGTACCTAGTACTACAACTATTTTCTCAAATCCTAAAGGCTCAACATATACATTAACACCATGGTTTTCCATATATCAACACCCCGCACTCATCATTTTTTTTTCGAGCAAGATTTTTATCTAAATAATACACCATCGTGCTTTTCAATCGTAAGCATCATGCTCTTATACTACATAGAAGTCATAAATTTCTTCAAAATTTCTCATAGCACAACCACCATTTAATTTCTCAAGACATTCATAAATGTATCATAAAATCTTTCCAAGTCCACATGTATCAAAACCTTTGACAGCACTTATCATACAAGGCACCAAGAATTTCCTCATAATACTTGAAAAATAAACCCATAATTTTCATAAACAACTTACTACTTGTTCTCTCCTTTATGTCTACAAATAAACAATCTCTGAGGCCTCAAAACTCTTGCTCCCAATTTTTTTTTTTTTTTACCATTACATCAATCTCAACAACTTTGTCATATACTGGTTGTTCTACAAAACAAATTCTTCTATCATCTCAGATTTCATGTCCTCTTTCCTTTTCTCGAAAAGCAATTGAGTTTCAAACAAGAGATTGGAGCTTGTGAGTTCTGCCACCACAACATATGACTAACACATTTAAAATACATGATATGCTAAAACATCCAATGCATGAACCATGCAAGTCCAGAGATTTTATAAATAATGCTCTGATACCAACTTGACACAACCCGTCCCGAATCACTCTAGTGGACCCAAGACAAGCCGTGCGCCAATGATGGATGCCAGCTGGATGCCAGACCCACCATTAAGGCAACTTAGACTGTTCTATAACTTATTGACTTTCTTGGACTAAAATATCTTATAAAAATTTGGGCAGAGTTCCCTTTGTAAAATGAGCTAAACTAAACCTGAAAAGCAATAAAATTTCCCAACAACATACTTAAAATAACCAAGCTCACGATCTGACAACTCTATCATCTCCAATATCTTTAATAAATGGCTCAAAAGCACATGAATTTTACAAAAAGAGTAGTGAGCCTAACCAACCATATACATATGATCCAAAATAAATCATTAAAAGGACCTAAGACATATATCCCCAAAAATAAATGATGACATGCTAGATGGAGATGAATAATACAACTAGTCCTCGTGTGGCTCTGGCTCAACAATCAACAGACTCTTCAAAAGCTGCTCAAAACTCAACTACTACCTGAGTAAGAAAGTATAGAAAATCTGTGAGCTAATAGCTCAGTGAGTGGAGAGTTTGTAATTAATCATAATTTTCAAGAAACTGCTTTCTCATGTTACATATACATACTGAGTAAATGTAAATCGTAAATCATACAGAAACTGGATAATCTGATAATTTAGTAAATCTGCAAAGAAGTGCCATCTGATAACAATTTACGTAAACATGTGTTTCTGTAAACTAAATAAGCTGTCATATACTGAAAAATCACACCAGAAAGTATCATGAATCATTGATAATCTGTAATCTGAAATCTAAAATCTGGTCATACACGCGTAGACTGGCTGAGCACTCTCGTACATGGCCCAAAGCCCCTCTGTGTACGAAAGTGGGTCCCAAAGACCTCTGAAATAAGCACCCTTATACACGGCCCAAAGCTCCTCGGTGCATAAGAGTGGGTCATAAAGACCTCTCATAATACACCTTAGTACACGGCCCAAAGTCCCTCTGTGCACTAGAGAAGATAACAGCATCATCAAACACTTTCTCGTGGTTTTATAAACTATATCTAAATAATGGCATTTCTCATGAAAAAAATAACAATAACTTGCACTGATAGAACTGAATTTATTTATAAAATCTATTATATTCTGAAAATCATGCTTGTCTCCATAATAATTTTGTAAATAAAACATATGGTATTTAACTTCTTTATATTTTGAAAATTAAGTTTTTTCCACTCACAGAGCTTTTGGCTAGGACTAAGTTGGTTGGTACGCTGCACCAACTTCCTCGTCACCTCTTGAAATAGAATATAATTGCTCGAATAAATAAATAATTATCCCAAGCAACACTAATTATTAGAAACAAGGCTAAGCTTAGCTTACCGTACTTAGGCAAAACTTATTCAAAATTCCTTTACTCACTTGGATCTCATCCTCATTCTAATTCACCACTTATTCAATAACATATAATTCTCCTTAACATTATCAAAATTCTCTAATCTTCCATAAGGCCCTCAAATAATCTCATTTACTTCACATTCACTTAAATGACCCAAATAGAAATTCTAGGATTTGCTAAAATCATCATTCTAAGCTTTTAACATAAATAAACCAACAATAGCCTTAATATCCTCAAAATAGCTTAAATATCTAAATAAACCCACTAAGTCAAGAACCCTAAAATTTCATCCATTAAATCATTCATTTAACATATAATATAGCTCATAACACTAAAAATAACTTATCTCCTTTCATAACATTCACATTTAAGCCTATAAGCAAAAATCCTAATTTTTAACCTCATTTGTAAAATAAGTGGGTTCTTGCTTACCTCTTGGAAATGAAGAAGAAATGGAGAACCCAAGCTTTAAAATCGATTTCGGCCGGTCACGATCTTCTTCTTCCTTCCCTTTTTTTTTTTTTTTCCTTTTCTTTCCTCTATGGCCGCGGTCTCCCTTTCTCTCTGTGTCTCTGCGTGAATTGCCAAGAAAATGGATCCAATTTCAATTTTCAATTAAGCCCAATTGCAACTTAAGCTCCCAACTTCCATATAGTGACATTTAAATCCTTAAATAACCATAGTTTATAAAATAGCCCAAAATAATTTATTTACTTAATTTAAATCCAACTTTGACTATTTGACTTAGACTTGACCCAAAATTTCATTGACTCTGACTAAATTAAAACGGGTCGTAACAGAAACTCTAGAGGTTAAAATTCCCAAAATTTCAAAATTTAGGTCAACCCCCTAATTTAATTGAAAATCTAATGTCTGTTTGTTTAAAAGTAGTTTTTTATGAGTTTTTGATAAAGTTGTGAGTCCCATAAAATATAATGTTGAAAATGAGTTTGGCCAAAAAAAAAAAAAAAGAGTTTTAAAAAACTTAGCTAAACACGCTCCTAAATTTAGGTCAAAATTGAATTACTCAAAGGGCAAAATTAAGGTTGAATTCTATTTTTCCAAATTATGGTCAAAATTATTCCTAAGCTGAGTCAAAATTCAAATTTCATAAATTGGGTCGAATTTTAGTCAAAATCAAAATTTACCAAATAGACCCAAAATCCTAATTTTGAAAAACTTAAAACCTTAATCTTGCAATTTCCAAATTGCACATGGGCCCCCATTGTAACGCTCCAAATTTTCTCAACCCGCATGGTCACTTAAAATTTTTTAAATAATATTTGACGACTCCAAATAAGCTTTTCCGTGCCCTTGAATGATTTTAAAATTTTAACTAATGCAGAAAGTAACAAATGTGCATGGAAAGGAGAATTAATCTTCTAAATTCTTAAGGTATTACCAAAACTACATTAGGTGTCGACACAAGATATTTGACCATCTAAACATACTCCAAAAATTACATGATTTGAACTGTACATACTTGGGACCTTAGGCTACTACACATTAATATTTTAGAGCTTAACCATGTTATTTGATATGTGAAAAATGTGGTCAAAATTGTTTGAAAAATTATCCCAGGTGTACTGACGCAGGATGATAAAATGATCATAATAAATTCATACGACAAGATTTTCGAGTGAATCCAAATTCTGTTATTAGACCACCTATATACCTATCAAACTTCATGATTTGACTAAAAAATTCAAAACAATAAGTTATGATACTTCAAAGTTAATGGCATAATGCTGAAATTTTCAGAAAACATTCACAATTCTTCATCTTTAAATTCCAACCAGCAATCTAAAATATAAATTCGGTTTTTCAAGTACTTTACTTAATTAAAGATAATAAATCCAACATTGTACTTATGTTTTACATCATAATGGGTTCGAATATATCGATGCCAAACTATAAAATAAATAAACTAAGTCTTACATTCAAGGTCGTACTTTAAGCCGTCGTACCAACGCTAACCAATTCAATCTGGACATTAAATCAATTTGGGTGAGTTTTTCATAATAAATACTTAGTAGTAAATTATACTGACATGTGAGAAAATATACGAAATTAATATACGACATGCCAATCGTTTAAACATACAAATGAAAAATATTTTTGGTAACTGGCACTACATGAACTTAAAAGTGATTATCTTATATCACTAACATATGTTAAAAAGGTTACACACACATAACAAGCTGGAGGTTGTTTTGCCCGCTGCTAACTGATTTCCTTCCACTCCAAAATCTGTTATGTTGAAGGCTGTTGGGATTCCCTTTTATTCACGTTTGTTGAACCACCTGTAATGCTAGGTGTACATAGTCAAGAATATTCTTATATTGTGTATTCATCTCCTTCATTGTAATTGTATATATATCCACCTCAACGCTGTGAGTTTTCTTGAGCTGAAATATATATATCCATTTTATATAAACTTCAACTTGGTATTAAAGCTAAAATGGCCAACGCCAACAACACACCTCAAGATGCCAATTCAATCTCCTCACCTACATCTGTTTCAAGCTCAATGGTGCCTCCACTACAGGAAAGCAACCGTCTCTCACCTTTTGGTGTTATCCTAACTCAAACACCTTCTTTCAAACTTGACAAGAACAACTTTCTCTTATGGCAAAACATGATCCTGCCTATTATCCGTGGACATAATTTGGAAGGCTATATTCTGGGCACAAAGCTGTGTTCCCCAGAATACATTGGCACTCAAGTAACTGGAAATGCAGGAACAACAATTGAGATGACTCTAAATCCATAATATAGTTTGTGGAGATGTATAGACCAGTTCCTGAAGGGATGAATCTACTCTTCAATGACACCTGAGATAGCCATGAGAATCATGAGATCGAGCAACTAAAACCAGCTCTGGACTGCAGTGAAGGAAAGCTTTGGTATTCAAACTAAGTCTAGGATCATCTTCTTGACTGGTGAGCTTCAGAAAACAAGGAAATGTTCCATGAATAAAGATCAGTATCTCAACACTGTCAAAATACTTGCTAATAACCTTGAAATTGTTGGTAAGACCATCTCACATTCAGATCTTGTCACTCAAATGTTAGATGGTTTAGATGAAGAATATACACCCATTATTGTTCAAATAAATGGTAGAGAATCAATATCTTGGGGAGAACTTCAATTTACACTTATGACCTTTGAAAGTAGGCTTGAATACGTTAACACTACATGAAATGATGTTGCTGGAATCAATATTAATTAGGCATTAGTTAATTTCACTCAAAGACATGGATGAATAACTATAGCTACAAGAATCAAAGGCAAAATAGTGGTAGAAGATACTCAAATAATAATAACTACAGAGGTGGAAGGAGAGGCAAAAATAGAGGTGAAATCACAACTATAATAACAATTATAGACATAGTTGTCAAGTCTGTGGTAAACTGGGACACAAAGCAAATGTTTGTGATTTTAGACATGATGTAAAGTACATGGGAATGCCACCAAATTAGCAAAACAATAGCAATCCGTCACCAACAGTATTTCTAGCGTCGCCATACTCTATAAGTGATCCAGCATGGTATGCAGACACAAGGAACCATGTTACAGCAAATGAGAAAACTCTCAATTCATGAAATGATTACACTGGTAAGCAAAGAATCATGGTTGGAAATGGTGACAAACTGCTTATTTCACATGTTGGTACTACATGCCTGCCTACTCTAATTAACAAACCACTTATTCTAAATAATTTGTTGGATGTGCCTGATATTAAGAAAAGTCTGATTAGTGTCTCTCAGCTGACATTTGATAACAATGTTTTTTTATAGAATTTCACTCAAATTGTTGTTTTGTCAAGGACAAAAAAATGATGGAAGTTCTGCTGCAAGGGAAGTTGAAAGAAGGATTGTATTAGCTGGACTCTCCTCACTTAAACATTCAACAGAAGTTAGATCAGTCAAAGATGTTGCTCTGCAGCCTTTTCAAATCATGTAAAGTTTCCAAGTCCTAGTCAATGTCTTGAAAAATCTTCAAATTTCCTAATTGATATTTGGTATAGGAGACTAGGACATCCCTCTAGTCAAATGGTATCTCAAATTCTTAGAAGTTGTAATGAAAAGCTCAACATCAATGAAATCAAATCATTTTGTAGTGCTTGTTAATATGGAAAATCTCACTCCTGCCATTCTCTTTATCCACTTCACATACCAAGGCACCATTAGACTTCATTCACACATATGTATGGGGACAATCTTTCATTCCATCAACATCATGCTTTAGATACTATATTACCTTCATGGACGATTTTAGTAGATTTGTCTGGATCTACCCTCTGAAAAATAAGTCTGAAGCCTCAGCTATATTCCCACAATTCAAGAAGTTGGTTGAAAACAAGTTTGAAATAAAGATAAAAACTTTACAAGCTGATTTGGATGAAGAGTATAGAAGCTTGTTACACAGTTAGGCACCCCTATCTATAAAAATATGAGAAAAAATATATGTGGAGAAATAATTCTCTGTATTGATTCAATTGAATGAATTGAATTATATAAGAGTACAAGGTATATATACTAATAGGAAATGAATTCTACCTAAAATAGAAATATTACATACATGATATCTTACTACAAATACAATTCTACTAACAAGGTAAATAATAAATAAGGTAAGTAAATATTTGTTAATATTCCCACTCAAGTTGGAGCATGTATGTCAAAAGTACCCAACTTACGAGTGAAACTGTGAAATGTCTCATTGCCCAGTGCTTTAGTAAATAAATCTGCAATCTGATTGCTGCTTGAAACATAGGCAGTCTTGATCTCCCCCTTAACGATTCGTTCACGAACAATATGAAAATTTATTTCAATGTGCTTTGTCCTCTCATGATATATTGGATTAGCCGCAATATGTATTGCTGCTTGATTATCACAATATAAGGTTGCTACTTGTGGGTGATCCACACATAGGTCTGTCAGCAACTGTCTCAACCATGTAAGCTCACAAGTAATGGAAGCCATCGCCCAATACTCTGCTTCTACTGAAGATTTGGACACAGTCGTTTGCTTTTTTCCATGATATAAGCGCCTTACCCAAAAATATACAATATCCCGTAACTGACCGTTGTGTAGTAATATATCCAGCCCAATCTGCATCACAAAATCTTGCTAGCTGCAATTTTCTACTTGATGGAAAATATAATCCTCGTCCTGGTGCCCCTTTCAAGTATCAAAGCAATCGGTGAACTGCATCAAGATGGGGTTGCCTAGGTGCGTACATGAACTAACTGAGTGTATTGACTGAATATGAGTTTTTGGTCCAGTAATGGTGAGATAAATGAGCTTCCCTACCAACCGTCAATAATATGTGAGATCTTTCAATAACTTTTCATCTGTCAAATCAAATATTAAATATTAATGACTGCTCCATAGAAAATGCTACAGGTTTCATCAACGTGGCCAGTCATCCCACAGTGGGTGCACTGTTTCTATCTAGTTTCCGTCAAAACGATCAACCGATAGGATGAACCGGTCGACTGGTTGGGCCGATGTCACTTTTCCAGTTCGATTTCTCCCAATTGATTGAATGTTGCCCTTCACAATCTGTTGCAACCTCAACTTGTCTTTCATATTGCATTAAAATAGCATGGACTTTTCTAGTATCTAGGAAGGGGCTCATTATAAGTATGTTTTCACGAACTGTAGAATAAGAATCATTCAACTCCATCAAGAATTGCATGGCCTTCTCCTTTTCATCTCTTTCAGCCAGTGCCTTAAGATTCCCACAAGTGTATCCAATTGGATTGTAATAAGAACCCATTTCATCCCATAGTCCCTTTAATTTGGTGTAATAAGCTGACACCGATTGATTTCTTTGTCGATACTCAGCAATCTCTTGGCGAATCTGATATATTCGTGCATCATTACCTTGAAAAAATTGATCTCGTAGGTCGTTCCATACTTCTGTGGCAGATTCAGAGTATATGATACTTTCAACAATATCTGGATATACTGAATTAAGTATCCATGATAGTACCATGTGATTACTCCATTCCTAAATAGAATACTTCTCATCTTCTGCTTCTAGCACTTTGATCTTTCCATCAACGAAGCCAATTTTATTCTTAGCAATGAGGGCAATTCTCATAGCCCTACTCCATTGTCCATAATTGTTTCCATCAAATGGTTTAGAAATGAGGATTAGGCCGGGATGATCAGATTACTATAGAGCCATGGGATCCGATTGGACAATCGTCGCTTCTATAGTTTTTATGCCAGACATCGTTGCTCAGAATTGTCGCTCTGATACTATATAAAATTATGAGAGAAAATATATGTGGAAAAATAATTCTCTGTATTTATTCAATTGAATGAATTGAATTGTATAAGAGTACAATGTATATATACTAATAGAAAAGGAATTCTACCTAAAATAGAAATATTACATATATGATATCTTAATACAAATACAATTCTACTAACAAGGTAAATAATAAATAAGGTAAGTAAATATTTGTTAATACTGTCCACATGCCTCTGCGAAGCATAGGCACATAACAGAAACAGGATTGACCCTTTTGGCTCAAGCTAAAATGCCCTTAAAATATTGGTCAAAATCCTTTCAAACTGCTACTTACCTGAATGCCAACACCCATACTTAAAATGAAATCACCTCTTCAGGTTCTATATAAAAAGGAAGTGGATTACAAAGCTCTCAAAGTTTTTGGTTATGTCTGTTATCCTTGTTTAAGACCATATAAAAATACAAATTTAGTTTTCATTCAATCAAGTGTGTCTTTCTTGGTTTCAGTGAGTCTCATAAATGGTATAAATGCCTCGGTCCAGTATTATATCTCAAGACATGTCATATTCAATGAAGCTAAGTTCCTTTTCGAGTCAATCTTCATTAACAAAGATAAGTTAAATCCTTCTGAGTTTAGTACAATAGTGTCTTGGTTCCAATTTTCTTCTCAAAGTACTGCCCCAACATCAATTCAACTTATACAACTCAACTTGATGCTGCTCTAGTATGAGATTCTTCTTTTCCTAGCTTAAGTGGTGTGGATCTTTCAAAAAATGAAAATTCTGAAGAAAGAAGTTAGCACCAAGAACTGTTCAGAGGCCAAAATGATCAATGTGAAGGATCACAAGCGACATCAAGTTTTGATCACTGTACTGAGCATTCCAATCTCCAATCTCAAACCAGCAGAGACATAAGACAAATAGCAAATAAAACTCAGACACTACATCCTATAACACATCCTCTGACTACAAGAGCAAAGGCTAGTAGCTTTAAGCCAAAACTCTACATAGGACAATCAATTGAATGTGAGCTAGAAATAGTATAGCCAAAGAATATAGATGAAGCATTGGCTAATAGTGGCTAAAAATTAGCAATGGAAGAAGAATACAATGCGTTGATGAAGAATAAAACCTGGAAGTTGGTGCCTCACCATTTTACAATGTTGTAGGAAACATATGGGCTTTCAAATTAAAAAAGAGTTTAGATGGCTCAATACAAAGATTCAAGCCCATATTAGTGGCTAAAGGTTTTTATCAAACCCCTTGTGTGGGCTTCTATGAGACCTTCTGCCCAGTAATCAAGACATCAACCCTGAGAGTGATACTTACTCTTGCATGCAATTTCAAGATGATGGAAAATCAGGCAAGTGGTCATCAATAATGCCTTTTTGAATGGTGACCTTGAGAAAGTAGTTTACATGAATCAACCTAAAAGATTAGGGACAAACCAAAGCTTTCTCATATTTGCAAACATGGAAAAGCACTGTATGGATTGAAGCAGGCACCTAGAGCCTGGTATGACAAGCTAAAAACAACTCTGTTAAATTCAAACAATCTAGAGCTGACACATCACTGTTTTACTTCAAAAGTGAAAGGCAAATTGTGTTCGCACTTATCTATGTGGATGATATAGTAATAACTGGAAATGATAGTAAATTGATGCAGCGATTTATTGATGAGATGAATATAAAGATTGCATTAAAAGATATGGGTGATCTGCATCATTTTCTGGGAATTGAGGTATGCAGACATGATGCTGGACTTCATCTAACACAGATAAGGTATTTGATTGATTTATTGAAAAGATTTGAGTTCCTAAATTAGAAATCCTGCCCTACTCCTATCACTGCTGGCAAAATTATGTCAAAAGATGAAGGTGAAGTGTTGAAGAATCTTTCAATTTATAGAAGTACAGTAGGAGGATTGCAGTACTTAGCTCACACCATACAAGATATAACCTTTGCAGTTAATAAGCTAAGTCAATTCCTATATATGCCAACTTCAACTCAATGGCAAGCCATGAAAAGTGTTTTTAGATACTTAAAATACACACTTGATCACGTCTTGCGAATACAAAGAAGTGACAGACTGATGCTAAATGGATACTCAGATGCAGATTGGGAATCTTGTCCAAATAATAAGAGATCAACAGCTGGATATTGCATCTATTTGGGAGATAACTTGATAGTATGGTCATCTAAAAAGCAACATGTGGTTGCTAGATCTTGTATAAAGTCAGAATACAGAGCATTGGCGTCTGTAGCCTTTAAAATATCTTGGGTTCAATCTCTATTTAAAGAACTTGAATTGCCACATCTATCAGCTCCAATACTTTGGTGCGACAACATGAGTGCAACTTCTTTAGCTGCAAATCCAGTCTTCCATGCTAGAACGAAGCATATAGAACTTGATGGTCACTTTGTCAGTAACAAAGTTCTTGCAAGAGAACTGGAAGTTAAGTATATACCTTCATCTGATCTAATTGCTGACCTTTTAACCAAAGGTCTTTCACATTCAAGGTTTTTTTTTACTTGGAGGACAAACTTGGTGTTGGCATTCTTCCCTCCAGCTTGAGGGAGGATGTTAAAAAGGTTACACACACATATCTGGAGGTTGTTTTGCCTACTGCTAAGTGATTTCCTTTCACTCCAGAATCTGTTATGTTGAAGGCTGCTGAGATTCTCTTTTATTCACGTTTATTAAACCACCTGTAATGCTAGGCGTATATAGTCTAGAATATTCTTGTATTGTATTCATCTCCTTCATTTCATTGTCTATATATATATATATATATATATATATATATATATCCACCTCAAGGCTGTGAGTTTTCTTGAGCTGAAATATATATCCATTTCATATAAACTTCAACTACATACATATGTGATTATCTTCAATTACAATCATAAAGTTTTGACTTTAACATTAAGCATAGCATAACAATTTAATATCATTTTCTCAATTTAAAATCATGGAACTTAAAACTAGGCAGCATAAGAAACTACCTCAAAAGAATTTTTGGTTGTAGTTGATGGTGGAAAACGTTACTGAACTTCTCAAAGAAAACAAATCCACATGATTTCCCTTTTCTATTTATGTATTATTGTGCACAAAAGTGTGTGATTTAGGAGAAATATTGTAGTGGAACGAGAGAGGAAATTAGCCAAAATCTGGGAAGGAAATGAATGTCTCTTTTTGCAGTTTGGGGCCAAAAATTGAGAGACGAAGGAGGGTTTACTAGACTATAATTTGGAAACTGAAAAGAGGAAAAATAAGAAGGCTTATGGGTGACTTGAAGTGGGGGGAAATTGGGTGTTTTGCTTGGCTGAAAAATAAAAGGAAAATGAGGAAAAACTGGCCAAAAATTGAATAAAATCTGGAGGGAGAAAACTAAGGGGCGGTTGAGGGTGGTTTCTTGTGGCTGATTAATGAGGTAAGGGAATGGACTTAAGGGCTGAAAGAGGAGACTGAAATTGGGTGGGGTGGGGTGGGGCGGGGCGGGCGGGCGGGCGGGTAAACTTCCAAATTTCAGAGGGAAAAAAGGGTTGGAGTTGGCAGTTTTTCTTGTAGCAAGTGGTGAGTTAATAGGGCTGATCTGAGGTAAGATAAAGTAGCTGATCAGGGGCAGTTGAGGGTGGTTTCTTCAGATGATTAGAGCATCTCCAATGCATTCAATGGATTGGGAGAAAATATGTGCCACATCATCAAATAGACAATGTCTATTAAAAACACTTCTCCAATGCAATATGTGGAGCATTATATTAGGCTGACATGGCACCAGAAAAAATAGATGATGTAAGATACTCCTTCTACATCTAGACGCTATGTGAGATTGGATGAGTCAGTAATTATTTTAATTTTTGTTTTAATTTTTTAAAATTATGTTAAGTGGTTTAGTTTTATTATTTTTTAATTTTAAAAAAAAATGTCACATCATCTAGAAGTCCGTCTATTTATTGGATTGTAGAAAGAAACCAATTGGAGAGAAATTTTGGACTTCACCGTCTATTTATTCCACATCATCTAGAAGTCCATCTATTTAATTGCCATAGTAGCCACAATCCATTGAATGCATTGGAGATGCTCTTAGAGCATCTCTAATGCACTCTGTCTATTGCTTTTTAGACGTGCCACATAAGCATACATAGACAAAGTTATAAAAAAGCATCTCCAATGCATACTGACAAGGACTCTATCTATTTGATATGTCACATTAAAATATAGACTCCATCTAGAAGTCCGTCTATATTTAGACGGACTTCTAGACGGAGTGAGTCAGCAAATTTAATTTTAGACGAAGTGCATTGGAGATGAATTTTAATTTGACCGTCTATTCTATAGACGTAGTGCCACATAAATTAGAAGTCTGTCTATTTTATTTGCCATATAGACTACAATAGATAGAGTACATTGGATATGCTCTTAGGGAGCATATTGTGGACGGTTTACTGCAGATTCTATGGGAACAAAATTGCTTATAATTAAGTGGTTTAAAAGGTGGTGAAATGATGTTAAACATGGGATGAAAAATGGTTGAGAGTGGAGAGAACATGGGCAGTTATTTCTTAGATTTAAGGGGATGTTTGGGTAGTTATCTGGTAGGGCTAAAGGACTGTTTAGGAGTGATTTTCTAGCAGTTAGGTGGATCGTGTTTTGGGATAAAAACGTAAGAATACTTGAGCGAAAAAAGGGTTGACACTAACCTAAATAAATTTACCGAAAAGTGGGACGAGACGATAGTTTTTAATTTAAACGATTGTTCTACAATTAACCCAAAATTAATTCTAAAAATATTATTTGGGTTATGAAAATTTAATTAGTCTTGGTGATAAAATATATTTCATGCTTGTCATATCAAATATAAGGTAAGCACGTGCAAAAATTATCGCGACTAAAATATTTTAAATCATATTCAGAAGTTTGTAGCGATGCCGGAAGTTAAAATTTTATTTATTTGAAATTAAAAGATGAAATTTTTTTCGGTTGCTACACCCATCCCTGATCCGTGTTCTTTAACTATCGTTACTCGTCGGAATGGTCTTCCCACCGCCGATACGGCCAATCTGGCGACAACAACTCATTCATCCAACGCTGCAGTGTTTGCGATACCGAGGAGCTGAAATTGCAGGGCCGCGATGTACATGCTTTCACTACTATGTCAAACATAGTAGCACGCAAGATACAAGTCACACGACCGCTGATTGAAGCAACACCGCGCATTGCTGCACTTCTCGTCGATGGTGTAGTGGGTCGTCACACATTTTTGTGCACAGAGACATTGTTGTTTGAACAGAAACCCAGAAAATTAAATATATTTTTTATTTCATTTTTTCAATAAAATTTAGAAACTAAAATGTATCTCAAAATTCAAAAATTTCATATTTCAAATTGGGTTTTCAATTTTAAATTTTTACACAAACAATTAAACTACAATTATGCGATAATTCCAAACTATAATCTATGTAATTCAAGCCTAACAAATCAAGTTATACAATCAAAGAGGCTCTAACACCACTTTTGGGAATTAACTATAACTGCAGATTGAAAATTTTAAATTGATTCTCATTCAGTGGGTCAACTTGGATGTTTAACTTAACGTCGGTAGAGAATTGTTATCTACTAGAAGAAACAATCTGCCCAAACTTGAATTTCTACACATAATAATTCTAACCTTTATCAACCACAGTTATCTAAGCATCCAGCCTCTAACAAGGATCCACAAATATGAAGTTGAAGATAGAGATATATATTCCCAATGCATAGAGAGAATGACGGCTACTATGGTTGATAGGGTTAGGAGATATAATTTCATATATAAGCAGGGGCGGAACTAGGATATTTTGTAGACCGGGCTGCTACTTGAAAAAAAATTTCACACTCCAAAACCGGGCTATTACTAGAAAAAAAGAATTTTAAATTTTTTTTTACACTATAAAAAATGATTTTTTCCGAACCTAAATCCGCTCATGTGTATAAGCAATAATGTTATGTTTCCTCAACACTAACATATGTATAAATAGACTTCTAGTTGGATCAGCCTATTAATCGAAAGTTGGGCCAATAAGCCAAACTAATAAATAACTAGATCTACAATTAAGTAATCACATAAATTAATTGGGTCTATTATTTAATTAGCCATACAACTCATGTAGACAATTAATTAAACTCACAAATGTCCTACATTTGTCATTTAATTATTTTCTCATTTCGATCTTCCAACACTCAACCTTCTGTGTGTGACCCATTAGGTTCCGTCCACGATGATAAATAATATTATTATTATCTTGATCCAATCAAGAAAAGAAAAAATTAAAACCCATTTTAATTTATTCATTAAATCACCAATTAATTAATACGTATTAAGTGTCCTTGATTGACATCTAACAATGTGTCAAAGCAACTCATGTGATAGAAAATGTCATGGGGGTATGACAAGACCTTTCATGCCCAGTTAGCGTAAAATAAAATCTATTTATCAACTATATCTCAATTGACTATGAGATATAGAATGTGTCAATCTTATTTTACCAATCATGTTATTCATCACTTTATGTAATCGATTTACTAAGTTCATATTTGAAAACCCTTATCAAATCATAACTCTACCTTGGCCAAGGAATTGGTGTATCAATACTTAAGACCACAAAAGGCAGGATATAATCTCTTACTATCCAAAGGTGATAAATCCCTTCTTGATTATCCATCAATCTTCATGTGGTTCACGTCACACTTAATTAGTGTCATACTAGTAACCGTTGAAAGAGTCACACTAACACCATCAAAGTGTGATGATTCACACATAAGATTCTATGATGATTTGAAGTTGAAGGATCAGTTTCACAACTGTCGTTGAAAGATGTTACATTGAAATTAAAATTGTTATCCATGTGAAATCTCTATGGTGGGTCATCCAATGAACAAATTTAAACAAACATCCACATATTCATTCCAAGTGTCTCCACACTTCAGTTTGCAAGAACAATACATAGGTCAGGGACAGTTCAAGAATGAAACACCACGACACTTGTCTCACTATCACAACTCTTTGTGATTAAATATACAATTCATATAAGACAGATCAACTTTGTACTTATATAAAATACGTGATAGAAAAATACTTTGATTTTTTTTAGTCAACACACCATCACATCCACAGTGTGATTGTTAGGCCTCTACCAGGAAAGGATGGGGGGTTCGGATACTCCAACCATATATAAATTACTCATAAAAAATATATGGGAGTGGGGTATAAAACCTAACTTCTAATCAGAAGAGCTAAAGCAAACAAATAAATGAATAAATAATAAAGCAATAAATAAAGAGGTACTATCTCCCAAACAATAAGTCCTAAAAAATCTATAGACCCCTAACTGTAGGAAGCCCATGTCTATCAATATGAATTAAGTTGCAATAGCACCGCGGTAAGTCCTGAGCGCTGTACTCGAAATAGCAACGACGATCCCAACCCTTTGAAGCAAGTAAGTCTGCCACCTAGTTGTCCTCGCGATAAATATGAGAAGCAGTATCACGGTTAAAGGCAAGGAGATATTTGATGTGGCGAGGAGTGGCCTGAATAGACTAGGGTCATCCACCTTTGGTGATGCAGTTAATGGCCAAAGTAGAGTCAGCTTTCCCTTCACATGGAATGCCTTGACACATTGCTAGATGTCAATCTTGGACGGCGACATGAATTGATTAATCTAGGTGAATTGATGAGAATATCAATGCATTTGCCATCGTGTATGGAACCTAATGAGTCACATATACAAAAGGCGAGAATTAAGTATCTAGAGTTGGACTTTGTGCAAGTTGGAGATTGTAAGACTAATGTCCAAGATCCAAATTATCAAGTTGGACTTAATAACTTATTGGGCCAAATTAATTAATTAGACTAATTAACTAGGTCTGTTAGTTGGGAGCTAACACATTTCTAGTAAGACTAGAACTAAGGTTAACATCACCTATATATACTAGGCCACAGTTTGTAGAATCACAGTCTGTCTTCATTGCTTGCTAGCATAAGCAAGAGACAAAATCAAATATAATTACTTCCAAAATTCTTCTTTCATCTGTTCTTGATCTTAGAAGTCCAAATTAGTTCTTGCTATATAGATTACCATTGGAAGCTGGATAATTGGACAGCTGTGGTATTGAAGATTGTTCCTCCAGCTAATCAGATAATCAAATTCCATGGTGGTATGATAGACTAGTATATGCGCGGTTACTGTAGAAATATAATACTCTTATCAATACAACCCAATTGGTTAAGAGATACGGCTCAGTGTCAATCTCGTTTCAACCAATTATGTTAATTAACTTAACTCTTCTTTGATCTAATCTAGTTATGATTGAAATATTGTCAACTCATAACTACACTCCAGCTGAGGAATTTTATATCAACTTAAGTGGGTAAAATACATGTTATAATCTCTTACTTTTCAGGGGTGATGAATCTTCATACTGGACATTCACAACCTTCATATGATTCTCACTACACCCGTCCGATGTCTTCCTATGACTCTTAATCTTAGGGCCTCATCAAACACTTTCCAAAGTACAGCAGTTCTCACATAAGATATTATAATGTCTTCAAGTCAAAGGACCAAATCTACTACGGTAAATTAGAGATTTACCACTGACCTTTCGATAGTTATCCATGTGGAATCTCTAGGCAGGTCATCTGATGCATTGTTCCTATAACAATGCATTCGTGTGTTCATTCAAATGTTCTTCTACATTTTAGCTCGTGAGATTAGCTACTTTCTTCAAAAGACATACAACACATACTAATATATCCGCAATAATTACTATGATTAGGGATGACTAAGAATAATTCAAGAATAAGTTATTTATAACTTGTATCTTACAATTACAACACCTTATGATTAACAAGTTATCGTGAACTTTTCTTCGGACTTCATTAATTCAAATAATAAAATTTTATTAATAACATATCTGTCATTAAAATATAGACAAACCATTTAATTAATAGAATTATTCATACTCATCAATGTCCAACAAAGAGTAGAGTTGGAGATAAGTTTTAACGACCACGTTATTAGTTGTAATTTTTTTATGTTCTACGACCAATTTAAAGATGGTCGTTGTATTTGTGGTGCCAAAACATTGAAACCTGTCAAAACAATCAAGACTAAAAAAATATATTTGACAGCTGAATATTGGTTGTAGTTAGACTAATAAACTTGGTCATTAAAAATCGTTTTCAACAACTAATTGATATGTTTGGTTGTTGAAAATGGATCGTATATAGTCAAATTTTAAGTTAGTCAAAAATATGTTTTAACGACCAAAGCATTAGTTGTTAATCCTATATTTCCTAAGACCAAATTAAGATTAGACGTTGTGAGTGGGCGCCAAATCAAGAAATCCCTCCAAAATATCTGTTAATATTCAACGACAACATAATCGGTTGTTAAAAACACAAATAATATAGTAAATATTCAATGACCATCGTTTTTGGTTGTTAATTTAGTAAACCAACAACTAATTGTATCTCGTTGTTCGAAGTAGAGGAAAATTCGACATTCCACGACTAATACTACTTAGTCGTTAAAGGTGACATTCAAGTACTAGATAATTAGTAGTTGAAAGTTGACAACAACTTAGTTACCAACTCTAATTTGGCGCCAAAATAGTTTTTGACACTCAATTACTATAATATTGGTCATTGAGAACGACTACCCAGTGACAAAAATGTTTTAATTGTTTAAATTTTAAAAATAAAACCAATTAATTGTAAGCGTAATATTCATTGTCAAAAGTATTTAAAAATTTCAAACCGGTAATGTCCTTCTATAACTATGTGTTTTGTTAAAAAAAAAAAATTATTTCAAAACAATGTTAGCATATTTCTAAAAATCATTGATTTTTTTTTTCCTATAAATATGCTGATAATATCTTGTATAGCACTATGACAAAAAAAGAAACCTGCCATGCCCCGAACGAAAAAAAGTTTCTCTCTTTGTTGGGTTGGTGGGAAAAGACAAGACAGGACAAGGCGGAGCAAGATTTTTTGCTCTGTCTTGGGATCAGGGTAGGTTTTGGGTGCTCCGTCCTGTCTCGTTTAAACAACAAAAAAAAAGGAAAATAAACGATGCAGTTTTTTTACTCTATCTTGGGATCATGGTGGGTTTTGTTTCTCCGTCCCGTCTCGTTTAAATAAAAAAAAAAGTAAAATAAATGATGTGGGTACCCCAAACCCACCCTGTTCTAAACTTAATCGGATCACGGGAGAAACAGAAGAAAAATCACTGGCAGGGCGGCACACAAAATGGTCGGCCTGCATTGAATCCATCCCATTACAAATAAGAGTGAATGAGCCCTTTTTGACAGAGCGAGGCTTGACCGAGCACTAAATATACGGGTCGTTAATGCACAAACATTATATGTTGTAGTACAAGATAGACATATTTCAATACTACTTATAATGCAAATAGAAAAAGTATTTATAGAAAAATATG
The DNA here is from genome assembly GCA_023638005.1 of Forsythia suspensa. Lineage (NCBI taxonomy): Eukaryota > Viridiplantae > Streptophyta > Magnoliopsida > Lamiales > Oleaceae > Forsythia > Forsythia suspensa. The sequence continues at coordinate 24,059,737 of CM042664.1, read as the reverse complement.
CACCTCATCTCATTATTGAGGTACATAAATATTTATTTTACGTGCCTTGAAGTTATAGATATATCTATATTTCTCTATAATTTAAGAATCGAAGACACATAAAAGGTAATCATTCTTGTCTTATTTTCTTGTCATCGAAGTCCAGCTCATGTATACTAATAGGTAAGAATGGCAACAGGACGGGACGAGATGGGGAATTAAAATACCATCCCTGCTTAGTCAGGGATTTTTGTGAGTCGGGGCAGGGACGTGTATTAAAAAACTCCTCGTTTATTGCTCCGCTTGGTAATTTATTATTTTTAAATTTTATTATTTATTTTATCAAATACAATTTCTATATAAAAAAAATATAGTAAAATAAATAGATTCAAGCAGGTGGGTTTGCCCCTCCTGTTTAATTAACGGGGTGAGAATTCACTGCCTTATTCATTGCGGGTCATGAATGGTATTTTTTCCATCCCTACTAAATCAAATAAATAGTTGACACGTTCTGTGGATGTATTTATAAGTTATGAGTAGGGATGGCAATGGGACAAATCCGGGGCGAATCGGCCCTGCCTCGCGACCCGCAAATTCGCCGGGCCGGGCGGCCCTTCGACCCGCTAACCGCCCCGCGAATTTTTTTTTTTAAACTGAAAAAATAATTAAAAATAAATAAATAATTTTTTTTTATATATTTGTACCAAACAAAACAAAAAAAATTATAAGATTGAGGTTATGGTGTAGTGGTTAAGATTGGTAGTTTAGAAGTTTCAACCTGGGTTTAAATTTTCTTTAGTCTATTTGTAGTGAAAATTATAATTTCTATTCTATTTTATGATTTTTCAAAAAAAAAAAAAAAATTTGAGGGGCGGGTCCGCGGCAGGGCATAATTTTTTGCCCCAAACCCGCCACTATTATCCAAATGGACAACGGTCTTTGGGGCGGGCGGGCGGGCGGATCGTGGGTTTTTTTGTCATCCCTAGTTATGAGAGTGGCAGTCACATATATGGTACTTTATGCTGGTAGGTTGATCCAATATTAGTAATGTCTAGACACATAAAAATAAGATTAATTTTACAAAAATTAAAAACACTGTCATTGAGGAACATTGGATAATTAGTTACCTTAATCATTACACCAAGGGTGTTCTCCTCCACCCAAGTGGGGAAACTTATTTTCCCCACTTGCATATGTGGCAATCCACCTAAGCACAATTGTCTAAAAAGAAAAAACATGGTCAACATTTCCGGCCCCCCCCCCAAAACACCCTACCTTCATTTCGGACCCTCTCTCTCTCTCTCCCCGATCCAGAAATCTCCCCCATTTTTTTTGCCCTAGAAATCACGAGTGCCGGCGACCCACCATTGACGCGGCCTCCACCGATTGACGCGCCTCTGTCGCCTGGCCCTCGCTGTTCTGGTGATTGACGCTCTATCGCCGTCCGAGTGGCCGTCGCTGTTCTGGTGATTGAGGCGCCTCTGTCGTCGGACATCGCCACCGATTGACGCGCCTCTGTCGCCGTCCGAGTGGCCCTCGCTGTTCTGGTGTCTGTGTTTGTTCCGGTGGCTCCTCTATTGCCGGCTGCAATTCCGTTCACACAGCGACTGCTCTTGCCCTAAAAAACGACATCCGAATCTGGTATGAGCACCATTTCGCAATTTTGTGTCATTGGATGTTTTATTAAAAAGCAACCGGATACTAAAAAATTATTTGTTTTTTGCGAATCGGTGAATGTGGTCGGAAAACTACATCTGAGGGTCAGAAAAATTAATTCTACCCAATGATTTTATAATGATAGGGTTCGTATGTGTTGTTGAAATCAGAAAATTTTTGCGGTACCTTTGATGCTGATTTCAAATGGCAGTGATGCAAAATTGGTACATTTTATGGTGATTTGAATAGGCAGTGATGCAAATTTGGTACCTTTGATGCTGAATTTGAAATGTGATGCAAATTTGGTACATTTGATGCTGAATTTGAAATGTGATGCAAATTATTTTCTCGAATGGTTGAGGAGAACACCCTTGTGATTGAGTAAAAGCGTTGATGATCAATGTTAATGATCTTGTATGATTTATTCCATTTCGGTACCTCAGACAATTTGTTCCGTATCTTGGCTTGGCAGTCCGGACGACATGAGAATGGGGTCTTCTAAACTTTCATGCAACCGGTTTTCTGCAGCCATGGCGGTGCAATATGCATCTAGGCCGAAACATGATCTGAGCCTAATATATATTTCTAAATTCGTAATAGAATCGTATGATATGGAATGTATTGGTATTCACGTGATATTTGTGTAATATTCGAATAACAAATAGGTAAGGAATGTCTTCTTCAAGTGGAAATGATCCTCAGCCACGACTTAGATGTAGATGTGGTATGTATATGAGGATTTATACCTCGCACTCCGAAAGGAATCCAAATCGTCAACATTGGAGATGTCATAGTATAAAGGTCAGTAACATTTTATCTAGTAGTTTGTGGATTCGATAATTGCATTGATTTCAATTAAATTTATCTATTGCAGAATGGTGTACTGTGCGGGGGTTTTAGTTGGGCTGACGAGTTTGAATCTAATGTGGGATGGCAGTCCGAAGGACGTGAACATACAAGTAGAGATTTGAATGAATTGAAGTGTGATATGCAAAGGTTAATTGACAAGGTAGAGCAGTTAGAAGACACGGTGTGTTCACTTCGCCTTGAATTGAGTAGGGGAAAAAATTGCTGGGATTTTGTCATGTATTTATGTATTGTTGTTGTTGTGTTTGTTGTAATTAAATTATGTTTGTGAATTATGAGTCAACTAAGTACGAGAATATGTAAAATGTATATGTAATGGGGTATTTTTGTACTGATAAATGCTACTCTTCAACATTATGGGATTATGATTTTAATTTATTAGCTTTTTATTTACTTATGGGAACGAGTGTTTTACGTATCCATACAAAAATAATCAAGCAAACACTAGTTAAAAACATGGAAACTTAAGCAGTACAAAATACTACAAACACTAGTTATCCATAATGACCCATTTGATTTACTACAAACATGTTCACTTAAGCAATACAAAATACTACAAACCGACTTCAAATATAATAAACACATAGTTGATACATTATCAAGCAAACACTAGTTAGAAATTATCCATATGATTTACTACAAAACCCATTCAACAATTACATACTACAAACCAAAATGATAATTAGAACTAGCAATTGAAGTAAAAGTAGCGTCATCTCTCCCATCATCCTGTGGGTCTTCGTAGTCATATTGTGTCTCAGGAAAGTTGCCGACATTTGACCTATCATGAAGTCTCGGGCAAGTTCTTTTGTCATGTCCATTTACACCGCAAACTGAACACTGTCGACTACATCTTGACATGGCCTTCTCTTTCGATGACTTCAAACGTTTTCCAGACCCCTTAGCTCGAACTCCAGTCGGATCTTCTATTACTTGTTGGACCTCACGACTTTGGCTACTTGACTTGGTTTTGTCGAAATTCCCACCATCATCAATTTCATCCACTCTCAAATTCAACCTTTCTAACTCACCTATTGCAAACGTACTGCGATCATCTGTTAAGGACGCATTATCCACCAACACTTGAGCCTTATGTGATAACAGCCCATGGCGTCCCATTAACCTTTGGATAGTAGAGTCGTCCCCATAGTTAATTTCACGAGTTTCGCAATCAAGACTCCTTTTTGCATTTTTTGTCCACCGTCGCAATATATATTTTTCTGGAAGTAGTAGCACTTGTTTTTTCTTGAGAAAACAAATCATATGGCGACATGGATAACCTTCGAAATCAAAAGTTCGGCAACTGCATGAAACAAAGTCAGTATCTGTGTAAATGGTACTGCTCATTATACACCATCGCGTTTATTTTTTCTGAAAACTTGTTCAAAATGTGCCAAATACAGAATCGATGGAAAGTTGATGGCATGACTATTGATATGGCCTTCGCCATTGCAAACATCTTGATCGCTTATAATCATTCGAGGCGCTTGATTGGAGTTCGACTCCATGAACTTGGACAACAACCACACAAAAGAGACTCAGTAGTTTCGTCAGCTCAAAAACCACACCCAAAAATAATAGTCGACCATGGTGATTTACTCCTACGAAAGGGGCAAATATCATTGAGTACCTATTTGTGTTGTAGGTTGTATCGAATACCACGACATCACAAAAACAACCATATGACCGTCGAGATCCTGCATCATTGAATAACACCGAATAAACTTATTTGCGTCGTCCCAACTCGTAGTCAAAATAGAAGTTTGGATTTTTCTCTTTCTCGAATGTGAAATGATCAATTAGGGTTTCAAACATCATGACCCCTTTCCTCTTCTCGAATGTTTCTTTCATGATTTCTAATATCTCTCTCCGCACCCAATTAATGATGGACCACCGAATCTATCTCCATAAGCCGTATCGCTGGCTGATGCGTGGGTATATTTGCATCGACAAATTGTTGACTAAGTGCTTTCTTTGTTTGTAGCCGTTCACGGTCTATGTGATCTTAACAAATGCACTTTCGACTTGGAGTAGTGAGAGCATGATTGTGTTCTGAACAAATTTGTCGACTATCCACATTTGTCCCGTTTGTTGCTTAATCATCGCTAATCTAGCGCAACATCCAACTCGTGTATCCGCCACGCTTTCTTTCCCAAAGACGCGGCATGTAAATCTTTATGTTTCTTCTTATAGGTATCATCTGGTTTTCCTTCCTTCGAACAAACAAACATTTTCCAATATATTTCGTTTGTAACCTTATTTTTTTTACTATTCTCAATTCTTGCATTGAATCCAGCTTCCCGAGCATATTGATTATAAAATTGGTACGCCGCCTCATGTGATGAAAATTCTTGCCCAATCGCAGGAATATTATCACTAGCAACTTGAGGAACATACACATTGTCATCAATTTGTGAATCCATTCCTGTCATAATAAAAAATCCAACATTAAAATAATGAAATTATCTTATACGTATGAAAATAATACTTTAATAACCAATGTCTTTATTTTCATTTTCTTCCATGAAAATTTAGTGTTTAAGACTTAAGCATTTTGTGAGTTTTTTAATTTTCTGCATTCCAAATTAATAACACCTTGCTGCATTTTTTTAGTTATTCAAAATTTCCATAAAAATATAAATACCTTTGAAGCCGGCAATAGAGGAGAAACCGGAACAAACACGGCGCAATAGAGGAAAACCGGAACAAACACAGACACCAGAACAGCGAGGGCCAGGCGACAGAGGCGCGTCAATCGGTGGAGGCCGCGTCAATGGTGGGTCGCCGGCACTCGTGATTTCTAGGGCAAAAAAAATGGGGGAGATTTCTGGATCGGGGAGAGAGAGAGAGAGGGTCCGAAATGAGGGTAGGGTGTTTTGGGGGGGGCCGGAAATGTTGACCATGTTTTTTCTTTTTAGACAATTGTGCTTAGGTGGATTGCCACATATGCAAGTGGGGAAAATAAGTTTCCCCACTTGGGTGGAGGAGAACACCCTTGATCATTACACACTACAATACATCGCATTTTCACCAACGATGGCGTATTTTGACTAATAATTTTTGTAAATATGATAATCAAAATAAATTATTCATAAAATTTTTTAAAGTTAATTAAGTACTTGATTGGTTTAGGTTGTTTCAAAAATTATTTTTTCTCACACATTTTCAACTACACATTCTTTGATACCCATAACTTTTTTAGTTTTCTACAACGTATATTTTCAGAATATCTATATCAAAGAACCCATAAAAGTAAAAATAAAAATCAGTTTCATTTCAACAAAAAAAGTAAAAATAATTTTTAAAAGATAAAAGAACCCGTCATTTCCCACCAATTTTTCTTCAGCGTGTTTTTCTCCCACCAAAACACCAAAAAAAAATAACATTCACAAGAGTGGCTCATACCTGTAGAACAAGTTAAAAGTTGGAGAGGTATTAACATGTTTTGATGTTGTTAGACCTCTCTGTTACTGTGTTGTAGATTGAATGCCAAAAATGATTCATGTACCAACCCTACTTTTGTTGGGAATAAGAGTAAGCTTGTTTTGTTGTTGTCATTCTTGTTTTATGTAGTTGATAATATAACATATACAATGAAGAGGCCTTGGTCTTTTCAGAGTACATCTTACAGACCTTTTTTACCATTTTTCATGTCATGATGGCACTCTGGATCACTCAGTTCTTTAAGGAACTAAGAATGTGTTGAAGATATTTACTGAATCACACACAATTCTAGCTTCACGTTCAAACTAATTCAGTTCATGGCTCATTTATGTTATAGCATCACATGCTCATTTCTGTTATTAATTAGCCAACTGTTATTTTCTGTTTTTAAGCATCTATATAAGCTGCTTCCATTATAGCTTTTACACAGATGAATAAAATTGAAATGCAGAGTCATTCAGCCCCATTTTCCCCTTTAATTCTCGTTTGTAATATGGTATCAGAAAAAATCAGCATAGCTCTGCTGTGAAGCTCTATCTTCTTCTTCATGGCGCAAGGGGGAGGTTCTCAAGCCACGACGACTGCAAATGCTAATCAAAATAATACCACTCCAATCAATACTGGAAATTGATTCATTCAACTTGAAGTTGAAGAGCGGTCCAACTTTGATGATCCTTGCAATCCGTATTACCTAAGCAATGGAGATCATTTTGGTCTACATCTTGTTTCCTCACCATTAATACGTAACAATTATAACTCATGGTTTCGTGTTATGTTAGTGGCCTTGGTTGCTAAGAATAAAATATGTTTTGTTGATGGATCTCTTTTGCGCTCTACCCTTAATGATCCATCTTATAATTCTTGGTCATGATCCAGCTTGTACATATGGTGGTTTGAAATCTCTTACGGATTTTCAGCAACAGGAATATGTATTGCAATTCTTAATTGGACTAAATGATTCTTATTCGCAAGTCTTTACCTCCTATCAATAGGTATTTTCATTGATTATTCAAGAGGAAAGGTAGAGAGTTAAACTCCTGCATGTCAACTCCTACATCCAGTCCCTCCAATTCAAATTATGTTGCATTTGGAATATCTACCAGCAATTACAATACATACAAAGGGAAACAGAGTAAACCTTTGTGTACACATTGTGGCAAGCTAGGCCACACTATAAATGATTGTTACAAACTTTATGGTTATTCTCCAAGTTACAAGTTCACGAATCATTATACTCGACAGAACACCCCTTCCAAACCTGTTATTAATCAGATTGGTGCTGGTGTTGAAAACACTGTTGCTAATTTTGCTCCTAGCATTGATTCATTGCAAGATAAGGGCACAATTCCTGTCCTTACACCATTTTAGTGTCAGCAGATCATTGCCTTATTGAGCTCCTAGCTTCAAGGAACAACCACAGCTTCAGAGGATCAACCCTCAGTCTCAACTTTACTGGTATATACACTCTTGTCCATAAACATTTTTGGATTATAGACTCTGGTGCTACACATCATGTATGTCATGATTTGAGTACTTTCACTGCCCTTAATCCTGATTTGATTGTCACTCATGTCAATTTACCAAATGGACAGAAAACTGCAATAGCTAGTACTGGAATAGTTTGCCTACATAGATCTCTTATCCTTAAGAAAGTGCTTTATGTTCCAAGTTTCATATATAATTTGTTGTCTGTTAGCTCTTTGACAAGAGACAACAAATACTCATTGATATTCTCTTATGACAAGTGCCTAATTCAGGACACTACATACGACCTGCTCATTGGGACTGCTAAGAGGTTTGGCAACCTCTATTATCTACTTTTATGAAGATAGGATCATTTCCAACAATAAGGTGATTGTTTACAGTGTGAATTCAGACACCCTATGGCACTACATATTGGGGCATCCTTCAAGTCAAGTGTTGCTGCATTTAGCCAAACATTTACCAGTGTTTAATGGAGTTTGTAAAGGCTTTCATTGCTCCATTTGCCATTTTACTAAGCAAAGGAGATTATCTTTTGCATCCCAAAACAAATTATCAGATTCAATTCTTGGGTTGATACATGATGATGTGTGGGGACCTTTACTTTTACTCATGATGGCTTTAGATACTTTATAACTATTGTGGATGACTGCTCAAGATTTACATAGGTCTATTTATTACGTAATAAATCATAACTACAGCAATGCATCCCTCAATTCTTTACTCTGATTTCAACATAATATGGAATAGCTATTAAATGTTAGATCTGACGATGCTCCAGAGCTCAACCTTCTTTCTATTAGACTAAAGGGGTTATGCATTATCATTCTTGTGTTGAAATGCCTGAGCAGAACTCAATAGTTGAGAAAAAAACATCATCACTTGTTGAATGTTGCTAGAAGTTTTGTCTTCCAGTCCAAGTTTCCTTTAAAATATTAGGGTGAGTGTGTGAAAGTTGTAGTTCATATCATTAATAGGTTGCCATAACCTATTTTGTCTCAAAAATCTCCTTTTGAAGTTTTGAATAAGAAAACTCCTTATTGCCACATGAAAACCTTTGGTTGTTTAGCTTATGGTTCTACTATCCTCAGTGCCAAAACCAAGTTTACTCCTAGATCAAGAGATTGTGTGTTCATTGGCTACCCCCAGGGCATAAAGGCCTATACATTGCTTGATTTACAAACTGGACAGATCTTTAATTCTCGAGATGTGGTGTTTCATGAGCTTATATTCCTTTACTATAATCAAAACACTGATGAAGACCTTGAGGATATCTTTTCTCAAACTGTGCTATCACTACCATTGTCAAACAATCAAGCTAATTCTTCGTGTAATATGTAAACTCCAGCTGATCTTGCCACTGACTCCAATGTATCTTACTCTGTTGTTTCTCCTCCTACTAGTACTTCAGACCCTACTGTTACTTTGCACAATCTCCCATACAGACAAGGTCCACAAGAATTACAAAAGACCTTCCTACTTGTAGGATTATCGTTGTAGTCTCATTACTTAAACTCCACGGCTTATCCTCTATCTCAAGTTATTGGCTATAAAGGACTTCATCCTAATTTCAAAGCTACATCTCTATCCATCACAACCATCCCAGAACCTACTTCTTTTTCTCAAGCTAATGCTCATCATCAATGACAAGAAGACATGAAGTCTGAGCTAGAGGCACTAGCCCTTAACAAGACTTGGTCTATGATGTAGGCTACAAATGGATCTACAAACTCAAACTTCATGCTAATGGGACAATTGAAAGACATACAACACGTCTTGTAGCTAAGGGCTACACTCAACATGAGGGTGTTGATTACATAGACACCTATTCTCCAATAGCTAAACTAGTGACTGTCAAACTTCTCTTAGCTTTGGCCTCTATGAATGGTTGATTGTTGCATAAACTTGATGTCAACAAAATACATTTCTTCATGGGGATTTGATTGGGGAAGTCTATATGACTATCCCTCAAGGGTATAGTCATAAAGGAGAGACTTTACCTTACAATCCAGTGTGCAAATTACACAAATCCTTATATAGATTGAAACAAGCTTCTAGGCAATGGTATGCAAAGTTTTCTCAAGCCTTACTTAAAGAAGGATTTATTCAATTGCAACCGATCATTCTCTCTTCATACAACATAAGTCTACTAGTTTTAACAATGATGAGAAAACACCGAAAGCATTCAAGATTCTTTGGATACTAGATTCAAACATAAAGACCTTGGCACTTTTAGGTATTTTCTTGGATTGGAAATAGCAAGGTCTCATAAAGGCATTTCAATTTCTCAGAGGCCTTATGCCATTACAGTTACTAAGTGATCATGAGTTCTTGGGTTGCAAATCTGTGAGTACTTCTGTAGAATTTAATTTGAAACTCAATCAAGAGAATGGAGAGTTACTTGAAGATCCTACAGCCTATAGGAGAATGATTGGAAAGCTAATTTATTTGACTATAACTAGGCCTGATATTTCATTCTCTGTCAGCAGACTTGGTCCATTTCTATGTCATCCAAGACTTCCCCACTTGAAGGCAGCCCAACGAGTTTTACAATAAATAAAAGAAAATCCATGACAAGGTCTATTTTTTTCCTCAAGTTCTGATGGTAACCTCAAGGCTTATGCAGAAGCCACATGCCCAATAGCTTAAGGTTTTCTCTGATGTAGATTGGGCTACATGTTCAGACACTAGGAGATCCATTTCTGGTTTCTATTTTTCCTTGGTGGTTTTTTAATCTCTTGGAATTCTAAGAAGTGACAGACCATTTCTAGATCCTCAGCTGAAGCCGAATATAGATCCATGGCCAATGCTACTTGTGAGTTCCATTGGTTGCTTTCTCTGTTGAAAGAAATTGGAGTACAACTTGCCAAAACTGCACTGCTATATTGTGATAGCTCTTCATACTGTTGTAAATCCAGTATTCTACGAATGCACTGAGCACATTGAGATCAATTGTCACCTATTTCGAGAGAAGATCCAAGCTGGAATTATTAAAACATTGCATATCTCTTCAAGAACTCAACTAGGTGATATTTTTACTAAGGCTTTACACCCTGAACATTTTAAAGAGCTAACCAGCAAAATGGGTTTCATCAATATCTACACTCCATCTTGAAGGGGAGTGTTGAAGATATTTTTTGCATCACACACAATTCTAGCTTCACGTTCAAAATAATTCAGCTCATGGCTTATTTCTATTATAGCATCACATACTCATTTCTATTATTAATAGCTAGCTGTTATTTTCTATTTTTAAGCATCTATATAAGTTGCTTCTATTGTAGCTTTTACACAGATAAATAAAATATAAGAGCAAAGTTATTCAGCTCTATTTTTTCTTTAATTCTCGTTTGTAATAGACTAGATATTAAGAAGTATACAAAAATTTGATTTTTGATTTCAGACATATTTGCTTATAAAAATTATATTGACATGTTTCTTGAATACTACTTTACCATATGTGAATCCCTAGTTCCTAGAGTTATGGTTCAGATAGCACCTATTCTAATATTGCAAATTAGTTTCTAGCTATAAGCTTGTGTTGTTTTGGAACAATGTTTTAACCGTAGTTTTTCAATATTTGTTTGTGATAAATGACTCTGTTAAAAGTGTGTTTCACAAACCTGTTTTTGGTCTAAGGCTAATTTGCACTTCTAAGGTATCAATTGGATGCAATGTGGACCCTTGGCATTAGCTTAAGTGTTTGAGGAAGGATTGTACTTTCTTCTACAAATTCTTATCCATTGGATTAAATCCAATGGCTGAGTGTTCTACCTGGCCATTCAGTTCGTCTTGGGATTTGGGTATGAAAGTGAGGGTAGTCTTTTTACATTATTCATTATTCTCACTTTATTTCTTCCTTCGCCGTTTCATCTGATTTTTCTCTCTACTTTCTTCTTTTTCTTTTTTTTGGAAAACTAAGGAGTGGGGTGTTGGCATGAATGCCAAAGGCTTGAGTTAACAGTAACTTGAGGGATTAAGGTCTGATTGGAAAATATCATACTTACAGAGGTTGTTTTAGCCTTAGATCTATAATATAAGGGTCTTGTTCTGGTGATCAAGGTGAGATTTGTGCCTATCCTTGGACAGAAAGTATGGTAATCCTATCTAGTCGAGTTTTCTGAGCCCTGATACTTAGGTGGTTATCTTGATTATAATCTTCACTTTAGGTATAGTTCTTGATGTTGGTAGTCAAGTTGTAATAGCCTGGCGTTGTATTTTTCAACAAAGTGGTATCAGAGCCACTATTGAAATATTGTGGGTAAGTTTTCTTGGGTACACAAATACAAATCTATCATTTACCTGGAAATATTCGTTCGGATCTCAAAGTTCTGTGTTCGTCTTGGTACTGGTGACATAAGTACCTAATATTCTGGTGATTCAACTAAGTACTAAAGTTTATTATACTATTTTGACAACAATATTATGGTAAGACGCTTCAATCTCAATTAAGATAGTAAACATATTGGATTCCAGTATGAAATAAATTCATTTGATGATAAATGCAACATGATAAGTGCTGAAATATAATTTCTCTGCATATGATACATTCGATTTATAATTTGCATAATCTTGACCATGATGTGTAAACCTGCGAATAATACATGACCTGAAGATGATACTATTTGATCATTATGTTATTAGGTGTGGAGTTCGTATTATATTTCTCTAGAAAGTTCTGGTTTATCTGCAATTTGTGTTAAAACATTCCTATCTGCAGTCTGTGTTAAAATTGCTGTTTCTTGATTGTGCCTTTTCTTGAAAACCATTTTTTGTCAAATATTCTTTGATCTTGGAAAAGATCAGCCAATGATGTCCCTAGAAATCACTTATTTTGCAGAATCTAGTATGGGTTTGAGGGTCGAATTATCAATATTCGATGGAAAAAGGGTGATTACTCTACATGGAAACAAAAAAATGAGAGCAATTTTGGTTCAAGAAAGTGTCTCAAGGGCTCTTGATGATCCAGAAACTTATCCTGGTGATTTAAAAGAAAAACCCGCTGAAAATTGATGATATGAATGAAATTGCATATAGTTCCATAATCTTGCATCTATCTGATAACGTAGTTAGACAAGTTGATGACTTAAAAATTGCTTGGGATCTTTGGTCTGCTTTAGATGCTCTGTTTCTAATCAAAACTTTGCCTAACAAAATTTATCTATTTGACAAGTCGTTCAGTTTTAAAATGGATACCAATAAAGACTTGGAAGCAAATTTAAGTGATTTTAGCATAATAGTGAAAATTTTGTCTCATAATGGAAAAAAAATTTATGATAAAGATCATGTTGTAATCTTGCTAAATTCTCTATTTAACTTTTATAAAGATGTGAAAAATGCAATAAAATATGCAATGAATACCCAAACTTTGCATATAGTCGTAGATGCTCTAAGGTCCAGGGATCTTGAAGTCAGGAAAGAGTTCAAGGATGGGGTAAGAGAAGAAAGTCACTCTTTGAGAGGCAAGTCTGAGAAGATGGAAGGAAATAACTATAGTAAGACAGGAAAAAGTAAGTTAGGTAGATCAAAAGTAACAAAAAATGTTACCACTGTGGCAAGTTAGGTCATTTTAAAAAAGGATTGTTATGATTTTAAAAAAAATAGAATGATGAGCCTATAGAACATCAAAACAATGTTGCCCTAGAAACTGAAATGGATAGTTTGCATGTAATGACTGTCTCTGAGGGTAACCATAGTCAAGAGTGGATTTTTGATTCTGGTTGTACCTTCTACATGAGTCTTGTTAAAGCCTGGTTCAATGATTATAAAGATATTGAACCAAGAAAGGTGTATATGGGGTAAAATAACACTCAGGTTGTTGAGGGGATAGGAGATATTGCCATTAATTAAAATGCATGATGGCATGGTTAGGATAATTCACAATGTAAGGTATAACCCAAATCTGAAAAGAACCTTATAGCATTAGGAGTTTTAGAAGATGTGGGGTATTAGGTCAAATCTGAGGCTAGTGTGATGAAAATAATTAAAGGGTATATGGTTGTTATTAAAGGCCCAAAGAAAAATGGCATGTATTACCTTTAGTGTGAAGCCCAAGTTGATGATGGTTCTGGTTCCTTTTTTGTAAATAAAGATAGAACAGAACTGTGGCATAAAAGACTTGGGCATATGGAAAATAAAGGACTAAAGTTCTTAAGTGATCACAAATGTTAGGTAAGGATCATATTACCCCATTGTCCTTTTGTAAACCTGTGTTTTAGGCAAATCTCATAGACTCAGTTTTGGGAAAGGAGTTCACAATTATATTAGACCTTTAGCCTATATCCATGCTGACCTATGGAGACCTGAAAAGCACCCCACACATGGAGGAAATGGATATTTCCTCTCTCTTGTTGATGATCATAGCAGGAAGGTGTAGATCTTCCTTTTAAAGACTAAGGATGAAGCATTTGAAAACTTTAGGAGTTGGGTGACTCTAGTTGAAAATCAGAAATAAACTAAATTCAAAACTATAAAGACTAATAATGGGCTTGAGTTCAGTAACCTAGAGTTTGATACATATTGTAAAGATTGAGAAACACATAGGCACATAACTGTAAAGTATACCCTCAACAAAATGGGGTTTCTGAAAGGTTAAACATAACTATAATAGGCAAGGTCAGATGTATGCTAATAAGCTCTGGCCTTTCCAAATGTTTTTGGGGTGAGAGTGCTTATACTGCAGTATATCTAATCAATAGGTCCCCCATCTAGTGCAATCAACTTCCAAACTCCTAAGGAACTTTGGAGAGGAAAGCCTCCTAACCTTTCTCATCTAAAGGTCTTTGGGTGTGCTGCATATGCACAAAGTGAGGAAAAATTAGATGCAGTGAGTGGTGAAATGGGTATAAAGATAATTAAGAGTAGGGATGTTGTCTACAATGAACTTGAAATGCCAAGTTTAAAAGTTATAGATCAAGTTGATGTCAAATCTGGTGAGTTGCAAGCTGTTAAGCTTATTACTAAGATAAAACAAAGAGGACCTGATCAAGACACCACTGTTAACAACCAAAATGAGATCCAACCTGATGAGTTGAGTGACCATGAAACCACTAGCACCTCTGAAACTCTTCAAAATCCCACTATAGAACCTCAAACTGAAGTGAATGAACCTAATGGTAGTCAAGATTATCAATTGGTTAGGGACAGAGAGAGGAGGCAGGTTATACCTAACCCAATGTATAAGTTATTAAACCTGGTTGAGTATGCCTTAGTTTTAGGTGAAGCAATTGAATGTCTTAAACCATTCACATATGAAGAAGCAATTAATTGTCCTAAGTCCAAAGAGTGGAAAGAGGCAATGAGAGATGAAATGCACTCTTTACTTAAAAATGAAACTTCGAAGTTAGTTGATTGTCCCTCTAACCAAAGAATAATCTAGTCCAAATGCTTGTTCAAACTTAAAGAAGGTAACAGTTCGAGTGATCCTCCTAGGTATAAGGCTAGATTAGTGGCTAAGGAATTCACCTAAAGAGAAGGAATTGACAATGAAGTCTTCTCCCCTATCATTAAGTACAAGACCATAAGATTAGTTCTTACCCTTGTTGTCCAATTCAATTGGGAACTAGAGCAGTTAGATGTCAAAACTATCTTTCTTTATGGTGAGTTAGAAGAAGTAATCTATATGTCTCAGCCCTTAGGATTTGAAGCTAAAGGCAAGATTGATCATGTGTGCCTTCTTAAGAAATCTTTGTATGGCCTCAAGCAATCCCCGGGGCAGTGGTACAAAAGGTTCGATTCATTTGTGTTAAAAATTGGCAATAAAAGAAGTAATTGTGATACTTGTCTCAATTATAATAATAGTAAAAGTAACTGTGTTGTGTACGTACTCCTTTATGTTGATGACATGCTTTTTACTAGCAATAGTAAAAGTGAAATAGAGAATCTAAAAACTCTTTTACAATCTGAATTTGAAATGAAAAACCTAGGATGTGCTAGAAAAATTCTTGGAATGATAAATCAAAAGAGATAGATCTGAAAACAGACTAACCATTACTCAATAATCATACCTTGAAAAGGTTGTAACCAGGTTTGGTATGAAAAATGCAAAAAGTGTGAACGTTTCTCTTGTTGGTCACGTGATTTTTTCTTCTGCTCAATCACCTAAAAATCAATAAGAAAGGAATGAGATGGAACATATACCCTATGCTAATGCTATAGGCCTGTAATGTACTCCATGATAACTATAAGGCCTGTTCTTGCATATGCTGTAAGTTTGTTGAACATATTTATGTTCAACCCAGGTAAGCCTCATTGGGCTGGGTTAAAATGGCTTTTGAGATAGTACTTTAAACTCTGGCCTTGAGTATGTAAAGTCCAATGATATGTTGTCTTTAACTGGATATGTGGACTCTAATTTTGCTCATGATAGGGATCAAAGAAAATCAACTATTGCGTCTTTCTTTACTCTTGATAAGAATTATATATCAGCTTCAGTCCTTAGTTGCATTATCAAGTACTGAAGCGGAGTATGTTGTCATAACTGAGGCTGTAAAAGAAGGGTTATGGCTCAAAGGGTTACTTAATGAATTGAATATAAGTAACAATGTGGTAAGCTTTTATACTGACAGCCAAAGTGCCTTAATGCTTTGTAAGAACCCTGTCTATCATGAAAGATCAAAGCATATAGAAGTGAAGTACCATCTTGTAAGAGAACAATTGTTTCTGGTGAAATAATTTTGTTAAAAATTCTCTTCATGATTGTCTTTAGTTAGTGTATTCGAGGACGAATAAAGGTTCAAGTTTGAGGTATTTGATAAGTACAATTTTGTACTGATCGGAGACCACAAAAAAGGACAATTATGAGTATTCTTAAATGTTTTCAATATAATGACGTATTTTTTTTTATCATTATAGGAAAAAAAAAACCAAATTCAAGTGTCGGATCAAATGAAAAGTAAGCAAACACTAGAAAAAGGGACTCAATTCAACAGATAAAGAGAATTGAGGGGCTTTTCATGCAAATATCAAAGAGAAAAAGTCAGGAACTAGAATCCAATTGACCATGCGATCGCATGGTTAGGGAGTGCTGCGATTGCAAAGGTTGGTTTTCATTTACAGAACGTAATTGGACAGAACCATGCGATCGCATTGTTAAAACGTGCAGTGTTTTTGTTACGATCGCATGGTTAAAATGTGCAGTGTTTTTGTTGTTTCCTAATAGAAATAGACCTCTATTCAGTTCAGGATAAAACAACAACTTAAAACACGTTTTAGAGAGTTCGGCGGTGGATATAAAAGGGCAGAGAATAGCCAAATCGCAGGAGGCAAATTTTGAGAAGAAAAAATACAAGAGAATAATCGAAAATCAAAGAACGGATTGAAGATTCTTGAGCTGAAATCACGGGTTGTATTTCTATTTTCTTATTTTTCCTCTGGAATATGATTAATTCAATTCTTATAATATTTTACGAAATCATGTCCGGCTAAATTACTTATTGCTAGGATGAACGACGAAACCTCACGTTTTTAATTAATTAGAAGTTTTTTCATTTTAGTAATTAATTGCTTTTGGGTTGATTGTTCTTTATTTCTTCTTTCTAACGTTTTAATGCTTGATCACCATTGAAATGTTTTGTGATCATTATTGAAGTTGAGAGATTCAATCTAAATAAGCACATGGTATTGAATAACACAGGGTCCAATAATAGATAGAAATTATTATTATGCCTTATGAAATCCGTTTAGGGTGTTCTTGTTATTTAAATGTATATTTTTATGTTCGAAACATAATTAGATATAATTAGATAATTAAGTTCGCATATCGATATAGAATTGATTGACCATCGAGAGAGGCTTTTGATTATTATAGGATTATTGATTTTCACTTTAGGGTAATTATAAACTAAAGCGATTAACAAATAATTGATTAAGGAACGTGTAATTGGATTCGCGAATCCTAGTGCTAGTAAAACTCGAATTTATTCTTAAACATTACTTTTGATTGCGTGATAATATAGATTTAATTAAACTTAAGTAGAATAACTTTAGAATTGAATTTATAAAAGAATTTGTGTTCTTATCTTGTTAAAACTCGAAATATACATAAATTAGTTAATTGGTAGCTAGTCCTCGTGGGTTCGACACTCTTTACATTATTATGTTACTTGTTAACGATCCGTCCACTTGCGGGATTAAAATCGACAACATGTTTTTGGCAATGAAGATATTGGACTTGCAAAAAGAAACAAGCACGTGTCTATAGTATAGCTTAGTGATTGAGATTTCCTTTGTGATTATTTTACAAGTGATGAGATGAAGGTTAGTACTGTCAATGATACTATTTTTAGTGCATGTTCTTGAAGAAATCTATGCCTTAATTGAAAACAAATTTATCGAATAAGTGGATTAGCAACTTGCGGTTATTCTTTATGTAGTTTTTAATTGGAACCCTATGATGAGTGTGAAATTTATTTACTTGATATTCATATATTACTTGAGTTAAGTCTAGTGTTTTTAAATTGGTTCGACTCTTAACACTATGATCTTTGTTGTTTTTAGAGTGTGTTTCCAAGTGTTTTCCTCTTCTTTTTATGTGTTTTTCCGATGCATATGATTTTTCGATTTGATTGAGTTTTTATTTCCTAGATTATAATTTGATTCTTCTAGTTGCAAAGACATGTAAAAGTTCAATTTTAATTGGATTAAAAAGCTTTATATCAATCTGATTTGATCTGCATACTTTATATCATTGTTTCCCAATGTGACTATCTGTTTTCTGCTTTCCCTTTTTATTTGATGTTCCCTTCACATATATCCTTTATCCCCAGATTCAAGATGGTAGAAAATTAAGATGAAGAACAAAGCAAATGATCTGAATTAGCATAGCAGAACTAATGAGCAAAGATAACAAAAATAAATAAACAAATAATGGTCTTTCCAAAAATCATATCACTTAAAATAGCTACTGATAGAGGGAAAATTAGTGACCTAAAGAAGAGCAGAGATCTCTACTCTTCTTAGAACAAGGTAAAATTGGAGGAAAAATCCTGGAAAAAGATGAACTTTTGTTAGAATTTGGGACCAAATAGTATTCCTATTGAGGTTTGGGAATGTCTAGGAGAAGTTGGTGTATCTTTCTAGACACAGTCATTTAACAATTCAGCTCGGCCTAAAGGATCCCCGTTGTTGCTCCAACAGTATTGTTGTTTCATTGGTTCATCTAACTCCAAAATCTACATTTTATTTGTAGGATCTAGTAAATGTCCGTGCATCCATAGACTTACTCTATCTATTTTTATTGCAGTAGCACTAATACAACGTGAAGCTAACATGGCAAACTAATTCTAGATTAGTAGGCCACTTAGAAGATACAAAAATATGAAAACAGACTAATATTCGTTGCATAAATGGTCACATAAATGATTCAAGTGCAATAAATGTCTACACGGCTGCATTAGTGTAGTCCTATGTGTCACTTCAATGACTTTCAATTAACAAATAGAAACTTGCATATGATGGTTGTTAGATTAATTATTACCCTTCTCTAATTTCTTCTATTTTCTTTGATATTGAATCAATTCTATGAATTGCAACTCTAATTCTTGCATGCAACTTCTTGACTAGTGTTTTGTCAGTTCTCTAATTTCTTCTATTCTTTGTAATTCTTGTTGTCTAAGCACTTTACACTTTCGGTAAACAATGCTTCTAATCATATATTTTGATTGGAATTGTGATACATATGCATTGCAGAAGTAGTCTAAAGTGAGCAAAGCAAACCATGGCAAAAAAAGTTGGTAACTTTTCTAGAATCGAAATCTTATGTTGCACATGCACATGAAATGGTAAGTCATAAATAATGATATAATATTATATTTCATGAACTTCATACATCGATTCTATTTTTTTAAATAGATGGATCCATTTACAAATAAGCTACTAGGTCAGATCAATTTTTTCTATGACTTGAACTGTAGCGAACGTGGGTGGACAACTAATGAAGTGGAGTCCCATTATGTAAGTAGTTTTATTTGTTGCAATGGTATAATATATATTTCAAATTCTAATCTTTTATTTATAATTTACATGGATCCACAGAATCAAATGCTCAACCTTTTACAAAAACAGAATTCTCAACAAAACTCGAATGAACAACTTATGCCTTTGAAAAAATCTGAATTGTGTGAGCAAGTTTTGGGCAAGAGATTTAGCTACATTGATCAACACAAAAACCCAAAGAAGACAAGGTTGGAAATTTGTGGTACTTGTGTAGAGAATGCTGCTTTATGGAATGAGGTTCAAGATCTTCATCCTCAGTACAGACATTCTTAAGTTGTATTCTTGAAGTGTTTCTTATGCTGCCTATTCAACCTAATGCGTCACCATCTAATGGTTCAAATGGTAATAATTAATGTGTTCTTGACTTTATTTTTGGTGACGGTGGTAATAGTAGTATATTTTTCTTCGATCGAAGCAATACTTTCTAACTCCACATCTACTTGTTTTTATGTTGAGAACAGCCATATGTTGAGAACACCAATGGCTGAACTGTATGTAATCTTTTGTTTAAGTCATTACATTTGATATTGACATATAGTTGTGAACTTGTAGTTGATGTTGGGATATTTTAATTGATTGAAGTTCCACGAAAATTTTAGTTCTTGTTAATGTTATTTACAATTGCTTTCCTTCGCTCCTTATAATTATTTATGGTTGTGGGTAGGATTTTCTTGTAGTAAGATGTGAATGTGTTAAAGTTATTGAGCCATGAATATTAATGTTGACAACCATAATTTTCATTATTTTAATATTTCGGTTGTTAATATAAACTTTTTCAACCACTTCTTTTGTTAATAGAAAGAAAAGAAACTAAATTTTAGTTGTTTCAATGATATTTTATCAACAAAAATAATTAATACAATGATAAACCAAGCAGTCGTTGAAATAAAAATCAATTGTCAATATTAATTATTAACGACCATTTCTTTTGTTGTTGAAATGAAATGCAGCTAAAATTTTGTTACTTTTATTGTATTTTAACGACAAAAGTAGTTTACACAACAACCAAACAAGTAGTTATTGAAAAAAGAATCGGTTGTCAATACAAATCTTTTATGACCGGTTATTTAGTTGCTAAATAATACATTTAATGACCAATCATTTAGTCGTTGAATACATTCGCCAACACCTCTTTGCCAACCAACGAACGACCAATTGATTTTTGGTCGTTGAATGTAATCAAAAACCAAAAATATATATTCTACGACCATTTATATGGTGGTTGAAAGTGATATTTCTTGTAGTGTATGTTGATATATAGCTTCTTAAATACCTCCAAGAATTTACGAAATTGAGCATCAAGTTTGTACTTTTGAAGCCTTTGAAAAAATGGAATAGGAGGCACATAGGCCTTGATTGGAGTTGCAACTTTAGATGGTGTTTGTTCCAGCTCGTTTTCTTTAACCACTTCATCAATTTCTTCGAGCTTCTCAATAGGCTCATCTTCCTTAGAATATGATTTATTGGTTTGAAACATTGGGCACTTTACCGTGATATTGGGTAATTGCACTTCACTTCTTGTTATGATAGCTTGCACATTTTCCCTCTGGTTTGTTTCGGTGTTGCTTGGCAAAGCTCCTTGTTAACTTTCCCATATCATTCTTGTCAATTGACCCCCTTGGAACTCAAGATTTTTTATTGAAGCCACTTGGTTTTGGAGAGTTGTCTCGGTTTTGTTCATAAATTGCATGAACATTTCTTCCAATGACGGTTTATTCTCTTAAGGTGATGGATGATGAAGAAAACCCAGTGGTTTTGATTGGTGGTCCATGAGAAGTTTGGATGCTTTTTCCAACCCGGATTGTACGTGTTTGAGTAAGGGATTCTTTTATTGTCAATTGAAATTTTGAGCATAACTAACTTGCTCACTTGATGTAGAAGCCATTTTGAGTACTTGATAATCCTCGAAATTGTGTCCCGCCCCACACACATCGCACCTGAGCAAAAGAGCATAGACCACCTTAACCGTTTGTTGTGAAGACATGTCACACATTTTTTGAATTGAAGATCCATCTTTGCCGATAAATCCAAATAAGAATCAATGTTATGCATTTTTTAGGCTTTCTTTGGTGCCATCCGGTTGGTTGGTCAAGTAGAGTTATGATTTGATATCCTCTTGAATAGCTCGATTGCCCCATTGGGTGATTTTGTAGTTATAGCTCCATTTGAAACCGAATCAACTGTCATAAGACTAGAGAGATTCAACGCAAGATAAAAATGTTGGACTTGATTGGGATTTTTGAACCTATGGTTTGGGCATTTCCTCAACATTGCTTGGTCTGTTCCCATGCCTTATAGAAGCACTCTGTATCAAATTGATGGAAGGCAGATATATCATTCTTCAATTTTGCCACCTTTGTCGGAGGGAAGTGCTTGGTAGTGAATTTTTGGACAAGATCATTCCATGTTGTGATACTTTCGGTGGGATTTGTTAGGTTGTATGTCCAAATAGTATAATTTTTATTTTCTGGCTAATTCTCGTGTCAGTTTCCAACAAGTGGTATCAGAGCTGTCTAGATCATTCACGTGTTTTTTTTGTTATCTAGATCTGATAATTGCATGTTCTAGTCGAGCGGTGTCTAGGATTTTTGTTCATACGTTGATTGGATGATTGATATTATTTTTAAACTGTGATCCAATTATTTTGTGGTTCCACTTGTTCATTGTATTTTGTCAAGATCGGTGGATTACGACTCCATCATCTTGAATTATTTTTTAACTGCAAAATAGATTCAAATTGTGAGCCCTAATTTGGGACTAGTTATTTTTTGTAATGATTGAAAATTGACTATCGAAATGACGAAAAAGGAAAATCAGATAAACAGATCCGACAGTCGGAGAGCAGCGCGCCAGATCAGGCGCTCACGGGAGATCTGCGATTGTACAGATCCGGCGCACCTCAGTCGCGCGCCAGAGATCGCGCAGATCTGGTGTGCCACCAGCTGATCTGTACGGTAGAGTGCCAGAGATTTGTGCTCTCACAGTTCTGGCGAGCCACCAGATGACCAACGCGAGCACGGAACCAAAGACGAAGCGCGATCCAACAAGCGATCCGCGCACTCAAAGCGACGCAAAATCCGGCTACCGGATCCGCGCGCAAAAGTGTCCAGATCTTCGTCGCGCGCAGTATCTGGCCGGATCTGCGCCGCTGTTGTGGATCAGTGGTCTTTTTCTGGACTCCGGCCATGGTGTTTTTCAGATTGTTGTTGGACAAGAAGGTGACTTGAGGAAGAAGAACCATGTTTGGAGACTTGGATAGTGGTTGTTTGGTTGTTGGGATTGCTCTTGTTTGGTTGCTGAAATAATGGTTGTTTGGTTGCTGGAATAGCTGGACATGTTTGGCAACAAGCTCAAGTTGTTGGGTGTTTGGATTCAATTGTTCTTTGGGCTTGTTTGGCAATTGGAACAAGGACTAGAGATGAAGATTAAATTTAAATATTGGGTTTGAGCCCAATAAGTTTTGTAATTTAATTCTTGAGTCTTGTTTTGGACCACAAATAATTATTAAATTTATTGCTAATGTATGTTTTAAATATTTGTTTGAAATATTATTATTCTGTAAATCATGTCACATAGAATTAATTTTGGCATCGGTCGTGATACTTAGAATATAATGCATTTCATTGCAACATTGGTTTTTCCTTGATTAATTTAATTTAAATTAAATTTTTCTTGAAAGGGAAATCCGGAATAATTAAAATGCATATTAATTTAATTAATATGAACAATTGGTAATTATTTAAAATTAAAATACATTATTTTAAAATATTGAGTGGGAGAGGGTATTTATGTAAATAAAAACCCACGGTCTCCTTTTGTCAATTTATAAGCGATAGAATCCGTTAGCCTCGTGCCAGTAACGCAACGGACTCCCTATAGGAGGGCTGCGTGATTTGGGTTGTTTGATTGAATTCTTTTTTGGTAAGATCGTCTAGATATAATATAATTTGAGATAATCCTATAGATGGCAGGATTATTTTTCAAGTATCTGGAGATCTAGACAAAAGTTATACACTCAAATCGAGATCATCTACGAACCTCCTATAGAGGCTCTTGTTTATGATATTGGTGACCAAATAAAGCAATACTGGATTTATCTAGACATTTATTGTTACGATATGATTTGTCTGGTGGGAGAATCCCAGCTTAATCAGTGAACACGGTGACCTTTCCTATAGAGAGGCTTGTTGGATCACAAAGATTAAGTAGTCATTACATTATTATAGTTTTACGGATCTACATGTGCATTCATGCATCATATGTTAAATTCGCTACTCAATTTTAAAATACAATAATTTTGTCATTTTCAGCAAAATGTCTCTCAGTCCATTTTCGGTTATCCTAAAACAAACCCAACTAACTGGAGAAAATTATGTGGATTAGAAACGTAACCTAATGATTGTTCTCACCGTTGAGAAAATTGATTTTGTGCTTGAGAAAGATTGGCCTGAGCAACCCACTGAGACTGCAAGCAAGGACATGAGGGATTCTTATGATAAGTGGGTGACTGCAGACAAGTTGGCTCGCTGTTACATTTTGACAACGATGTCGAATGTGTTATAGCAGTAGCATGACAGTCTTGAAACCTCTTATGACATAATGAAAAGCCTCAATGACATGTTTGCGCATCAAAGTAGGAGGGCTCGGTTCGAAGTAATTTGTACCTTACAAAACATTCGCATGAAGGACCATATGTTAACCATGATTGGACACTTCAATGTGGGGGAGAATCTGGGTGCAGCTATTGATCAAAATACTCATGTGGATATGGTATTGAACTCTCTACCTGATATGTTTTCATAGTTTACTGTGGACTATCACTTACACAAGAATGAGTTGCAAAATGTGGAAAGTGGTCTTAAGGCCACAGGTGGTAATGCTTATGCAGCAATTGGTAGATCCTCTAATTCCAAGCTGAAAGGCAAAGGCAGAAAGAAAAGGAAGAGAGCTAGCAAGAAACCAGTAAGCAACAAAAAGACCAAAGCAGGTGGAAAGCCGAAAGGCAAGTGTTTCAGCTGTGGCGAGAAAGGTCACTGGAAGAAAGATCGTCCCAAAGCACTAGCTAAACGAAGCAGAGTCTTGGTGAGTTTTTTCATAACGAGTCTTGTTTGGTGGTTGATTCTACATATTCCTGGGTTGTAGATTCTGGAGCTACTAATCATGTTTGCATGTCAATGCAGGTGCTTTAGGAGAGCAGAAAACTCAATGAAAGCCAATTCACTATCACAGTAAGCACAGGAGCAGTAGTTTCGACGAGAGCTGTAAGAGTAGTTTATTTTTATTTAAGTAGTGGTAGGCGTTTAATTCTTAAAGACTGTTATTATGTCCCGCAGATGAACCGGAATTTGATTTCCATTTCTTGTCTAATAGGACAGGGTTATTCTCTTGATTTTGTGCCTAATAAAGTGATTCACATTTTGATGAATAAAACTCCTATTTGTGCCGGATATTTGATGAATAGTCTTTATATATTAAACTATTCCACAAATGAAATTAATAATACTTGTGTAAACCATAATAAACAAAATACATACCATACTAGTAATACTTATCTATGGCATCTTAGGCTTGGACACATCAACCTTAACAGGATACAAAGACTAGCAAATGATGGTCCCCTCAACTCAATTGAGGTCGAACCACTGTCGGTCTGTTATTCTTGTTTGGAGGGTAAGATGACCAAGGTCCTTTTTAGTGAAGGGATATAGAGCCAAAGAAGTATTAAAACTAGTTCATTCTGATGTATGTGGACCTATGAGTACACCAGCGAGAAGGGGATTTGAGTATTTTATCACCTTTACAGATGATTACTCTAGATTCGAATACATTTACCGGATGACTCGAAAGTCAGAGGCTTTTGAGAAATTCAAAGCATATCGGACTAAGGTCGAGAAACATTTGGGTAAAAGTATAAAGACATTTCGATCACATTGAGGTGGCGAATATCTCTCGGGAGAATTCAAGGACTACTTAACAGAAAATGGTATAGTTTCTCAACTGAGTGCGCCTGGTACACCCCAATAGAACGGCGTTTCAGAAAGAAGAAACAGGACATTGTTAGATATGGTTAGGTCAACGATGAGTTTTTTCAACTCTACCTATCTCATTTTGGGGATATGCACTGGAGACAACCACTTATATTCTTAACCTAGTTCCATCTAAGTCTGTTCCCAAGACTCTCCTAGAAATATGGAATGGGCGCAAACTAAATTTACGTCACATTCGAATTTCGGGATGTCTGGATCATGTGCTGGAAGGAAAGACAGAAAAGTTGGAGTCTAGATCAGAAATATGCCTGTTTGTGGGATACCCTAAAGGTACCAGGGGATACTATTTTTATAGTCCTCTAGATAGGAAGGTTTTTGTTAGTACAAATACAACATTCCTGGAGGATAAATATATTAATGAACGTCAGTCCAAGAGTAGGGATGTTTTGGAAGAAACGAGTAGGAGTAATCACAACTCATCAATTCTTGGAACACAACCTAGTGACAGACAACCCATGGTATCGCAAACACCTAAGGAACGTTATCTGAGTGGAAGAAATGATTCATCATCTAATCCCATAGATCAAGAAAATGTTCAAGGTGATGAGGTGGAAATTGTATCACTTGAAGGTGATACCAATATTGATGAAAACATTACAATTCCAAATGAAGCCACGGTTCAAGATCCACCGCCCCTTAGGCAAAGTCAAAGGGTCATCAGAAAACCGTCTAGGTACTTGTTCGTCAGAGAATCCAAGCAGGCAATCTCTGCAAAACAAGTAGATGATCTGAATTCATATAAGGAGGCTATAAACGATGTGGATGCAGGTTTGTGGAGACTAGTTATGAACACTAAGATAGAATCTATGCATTCTAATCAAGTCTGAGAACTTGTAGATGCACCAAAAGGGATAGAACCCATCGGGTGCAAGTAGGTCTACAAAAGAAAGAGAGGAGTAGTTGGGAAGGTGGAAACCTTCAAAGCAAGGCTAGTGGCTAAGGGTTTTACCCAAAGAGAAGGTATCGATTACGAAGAAACCTTCTTGCCTGTAGCTATGCTCAAATCTATCCAGATTCTCTTATCCATTGCAGCTCATTATGATTATGAGGTGTGGAAAATGGATGTCAAGACAGCTTTTCTTAATGGTCATCTTGAAGAATGTATCTATATGGTACAACCGGATGGGTTCGTAGAAACGTGGTCATGAATCTAAAGTGTGCAAGCTGCAGCAATGTCCATTTATAGGCCGCGAGCATCAAGATCTTGGAACAAAAGATTCGACGAGGTGATTAAGACATATGATTTTGATCAGAACTTCGACGAACCCTGTGTCTATAAGAAGATACAGGACAAATAGATAATTTTCCTGGTGCTTTATGTGGATGATATTCTACTCATAGGAAATGATGTACGAATGTCATTGTCTACGAAA
The DNA here is from genome assembly GCA_023638005.1 of Forsythia suspensa. NCBI lineage: Eukaryota > Viridiplantae > Streptophyta > Magnoliopsida > Lamiales > Oleaceae > Forsythia > Forsythia suspensa. Next base: position 24,032,895 of record CM042664.1, on the reverse strand, counting down.
GCGTGGTTGGCCCAACAGTTTTTATATGAAGGTTTTGGACAAAGCTAGATGTGTTCTAAGGATTCAGATCTTAAGAGATCGAAAAGAATAAGCTGGTAGTTTTGTCCCAAGCTATATATATTGACAAGATGCTTGTCAGATTGCCATGTGAGATTCTAAGAAAGGCAATTTGCCATTCAGACATAGAATCTAACTATCTAAGGAGCGTTCCTAAAGAAACTCCTGAAGAGATAGATGACATGAGTAGAATACTTTATGCATTTGCAATGAGTAGTCTCATGTTTGTTATCTTTGTTGGTATGATAACTCGTTTGTCGGTCTGAGGCGAACTAGAACATTGGGTGATTGTAAAGCATATCCTCAAGTACCTTCGGAGAACAAGGAACTATATGCTGGTTAACTCTTTGCCATTGGGGTATATGTATTTTAAGATTATATTCTAGGGCAAGTGGGAGAATTGTTGGATTGTATGCCCAAATAGTATAATTTTGTTGTGATGAAATGACAATTTTATATTGAATAAAACTTTGGTTTGTATTCATTTATTATTATTGTATTTGTTTAATATTGAGTATGTAAACAAAGTGCCAATGATCACTTGTGATAATATAAGTTGGATGTTTGCATTGAGAAGTATAGTGTGACACAACTTATATTTTGATCATCAATAAAATTGTTCACAACTAATGTATAAGGGTTGGTGCCTTGTACCGGAAGGTTGTAGTGTTGACTATTTAATCATTCAGGTTTGCGATTTGTTCTTATCGTATAAATGGATTAATGGTGACACTAGTACACTTGGAGTGTATTGAACGGACCATGTGTCGAATTTAATTATATAGCATGACCGTGCAAATAATTAAATTCCACTTGATCACTGGATATTTCATCTAAATCCCTTGACAGGATTGTGTATATCTTTTCGTTAATTTGATGGTTCTTTGATTCACTAATGGGTGAGATCAATTTAGTTGATCAAATATCTCGGTGAGTTGGGAGCTTGAGAATGAGCGAAGTAGAGAACACGAATTCGTGTCGGGAACTGTCGCCCTGAAAAATGGGTCGAGTAACAACTTAAGTATTTTCAGTTGAACGGTTATAAATCTGAGCTCAGTGTTTAGCGACGGCTAAATTTCGATATCTGTGAATTAGTTCACAGGACCGTTGAAGAAAATGTAACTTAAAGTTAGTGAGAATAATTAGAAGGGAAAACGGTCATTTATGCTCATACCTAATTATCGGATCTCAGACAAAGATGAATTATATATACGGTAGGTCAGAGAAAAATATTACAACTTCTGTAATTTTATATATTTCGAGAGTAGTATCTTACCTTTAGTGGAAAAAGCAAAAGACTAATAATTAGATCAGGCAGTCTATGGTCGACTAGACAGTCTAATTATTGGAGCTTAGAAAATATATGTCCGGACAGGTCCCTGTGATAGCTCTATAAAGTTTTGGACTTAATCATAGTTACTATGAAAGTTTTGGACTTAATTGTAATTGTGATATAAGTTTAGGGATTACATATGTAATTAAATCAATCCTAAACTAATTGGACTTGGATGCAATCAGGACTCTTGTCGTTGTTTGCAATCAGATCACTTGCCATTATTTATATCACATTGCTTGTGACATAAATTAATTTGAACAATTCGATCAGTTAGAAAAGAGAAGAAATTTAGCTTCTTGGTTTTCTAGATCTGACCAGTCCAGAAATTGGTTTTTGATTTAATTAAAAAGGTGCCTACACACCGGTGTAATCCAGACTTGGGAGAAAATCGTAGAAGGCTTGAACGTTGGGAACACTAAGTTCGTGAATCAAAAGTAGCAAGTTCGTGAATTAGATCCATACCAATATCGTTTATCGATTCAGGTATAATACTAATCCATTAGTATTTTAATTATAATAAATACATGAACACCTAGCAAAGATCCTAGTTTTATTGAATTAAAGAAAATTTTTATTTTCTAGCTAATTTTTGTGCCAGTTTCCAACAGGATTATCATCTAACCACTCACGAGCCCTATCTCGAAGGGTGTGTGAAAATAATCTCATATGAGCAGCCTCCATTGAGATGCGCGAGTAGACAAAATTACTTCACATCTCCAAAAACCGCAAGATGAGTATATGGATTTTTTTCGGTCATTCCATTGAATTGAAGATGCCATTTGAAAAGATTAATCACATCCGGTTTGACTTGGAAGTTCGTTTGCCCAAATAGATGGTAGACAATGCTCAATTCCTTTTGAGTGAACATAGGAGTCATGAATTTCCCCATTGGCATATCATCTTCATTCTTAACGGCATTTGCTTGATTATTGTCCCATGTTGCCTTTGTTGTTGTAGTAGTTCCTTCTTTTCTTTGATTCTTTTTCTATATATCCGTTCAGGTTCAGGATCAAATGGAAGAAGGTCCAAAACTTGATGTTGTTGTATAAACTAAACAAAAATTCTTGCAATATAATAGAAAGAGAAATGAAAAGACAATTCAATTAACTAGATTAAAAAAACTAATACAAGTAAAAGAACAATCCCCAGAAACAGCGCCAACAACTTGTTCGCTCAATTATCTACCGCAAGTATACGGTGTCGCGTTCAAGTAATAAATTGACGATGGGTTGTCGTATCTCACGACGGTTGTTCTATTTGCTCAAGTGAATTAAAATTAATCCATTAAATTGTTGTAAATACACACACGGATTGGTTTTGTTGACTTAATTAACTACTTAAATGAAAAGCAATAGAAACAAAATGAATACAAGTGATAGAAACAAAATGAATACAAGTGAAAGTGAATTTTTGGAAAGCTTAAGTTGAGAATGTGTTGGGATTCATGATTTCACATAACCGTTACCTAATTAATTTCGCAATTAGCTTTTAAATATATTACCCATTTTCAATGATAGATCCAATTCTCCTATTATAGTCAATTGCACCTCTCAAGCGTCAAATTAGCCATAAATAATTAGTTCAACCTACTATATCTCTATATCGATTAGAACCCAATTAATTGCCTTAATTGTAGTGAGAATAGCTCAAATGACCACCTAGGGTTAGGAGTAATATCCTTTTCCTACAAGAACTTAGGGTACTTGCTACTGGGTCTAAGACGTACAATAATCTCCCAATGATTATACAAATCAAAATACTAACATTTGGTGATCAAACAAATGAAAGTTAATAAATACATAACAAGTACAATCATGAAAATGAATATCATAGAATTAAAATGCAATCATTAAAATTAATTAAGTTAATGTTAAGTTACATCAATCATTCCAACAATTAGAGTTTTAGCTCACAATGAAAAAGTGACAAAAACTAGAGTTCAAGAAATACATCACGAAGTTGAGGAAAATAAAGAAGAAATGTAAGACACAAATCTTGAAGCCTAACCCTTGATTGGGTCTTTTTGAAGAGTGATGCTTGGTCTTGATTCCTTTGATATTCCATACTTTGGTTCAATCTCCTCTTCCTTCTTCTCTTCCCTCTTTAATGAGATGAGGAAATGCCCTCTTTTTTTCACCAACAAAAGTCCCTTCATTAACCTAGATTCAGCCCTTAAATAGTCTTTAACCTCCATTGACATTCATGCCTTAGAAATGACTAAAATAGCCATGTTAAAGAAATCTGAAAATTTGAAAGTATGCTCGACCTGGCCACGATTTGCAAACCACGACTTGAACTGCAGCAAACAACCCATACAATAGGGCTGGGCAGACAAACAACAATTTTCCAGATTTTATAGTTTGGCTCCCCATCTTTCAAAGTTGTGCAATTTGGTCCCTACTTTTCCACTTTTTTTAATCAATTCTTTCATTATTTTCAACCTAGGTCTTTCAGATTCCAGGACTTGACATTTTGATCCTCAATTTCATGTTTTTGTACACTTTTAGTGATTTTTCAGCCCGATTGCTTTGTTCTCCTCCAATTGCCATCCAAACTTGGATTTTCCTAAAACAAACAAATCAAGAAACGGTTAAGTAGAAAATACACTTAAAAGCACTCTCAATCGACCACTTTTGATGGCCTGAATAAGTGCAAACCACACATATCATTCACCATTTAATATGGAACTTCAAATCTTAATAACCACATCATGTTCATGTTCATGTTCATTTTAATCTAACTCTAGTTCTTTTGTTTGTTTGACGAGATCACATTATTTATGTTAACAGGAGCTTTTTGAGCTCCATGAAAAAATGTCTTGTCCACCCAAATGGTCAATCCCTTACTTTATGCTCAGTATGTATCTCATCGACTTGTTTATGTATGTATATGTTAACTTCTTACTTTATCCATTATAAAAAAATAATTCACCTATCTTAATATCCTTATTTTTTATATATTCATTTTGTTGGTCCTAGATTAAGTCCAACTAGCACCAAGAAAGCGTAAAACAACAGAAAAATAGTAAAGAACACAAAAAATTTTTGCCCTTAGGCCTGGATATTCAACCACAAAGGTCTACATCAACCGTTGAGCATCCAAACAAAGGATTATGCTCAAATACACTAGCACCCCAAAAATCAAGGTCTAGAATATTAGAGATCAAAACAAGAAAATAAAAAACACTTCTCTCTAGACACAAAATCTTTATTACAACACAGATCATTTCTCTCGTAATTTACTGTTCACTCAAAGAATCAGAAACATTCTCTATTTACATGGAAAAAAAATAAGTATTTCAGTGAATGAGAAAGAAGATGAAAAGGAAAAGAAGCGAATGTACATAGAGAGAATAATGAAAACGATTCAGATACAAAATGGGTAATGTACCGGAGTTACTGGGCTAGCCCTTCATCCAAGGGTCAATAGCTTGACACGTGTCAGCGTCTCAAGAAAATTGTCCACTTTTAAAAAACACATCATCCTTTTCTCTTTAAGTAACACGGTTTTGACTTTATGTCAACAATTCAAATTCTTAGTCAAAATTCAATCCATTTTTTTGGTCAACAAACTCCACATTTGATGTAATTTTGGGATACCAGAGTACACTTTGAGGCAACCAACTTCTTTCTTCATTTGCTTGCTTACCTGCAACAAGAATTTATCAAGTATCAATGATAAAAGATTGTAAAGAATCTTCGAATTTATTTAGAGGAAAATGTTTTTGTTCACACGTCTGCCAAATTTATTTTAGTTGAAAATTTTTCAATTTAATTATTTCTTTTCAACTATATCCAATATAAAATGAAATTTAACATCTACATGTGTGGTTCTATCATGGAAAATTAGATTTCTATTAAATGTAAGGCACTTTGACTATCAGAATTCAAGAAAACATCATCATTAATAATACAATTTCATTTAACAGACTTTTAACCAAATACCTTCCTTCATAGCATTTGTAGTTGCTATATACTATGCTTTTGTAGAAGATAAAACTCCAAGTTTTTTAAGCTGATATTTCCAACTTATACAAGTATTGCACATAGTATAAACATAGTATTCAGTAGTTTTCTGACTATTCATGTCCGCAGCATAGTCAGAGTCTACAAAACCTCTCAAAATTGTACCCTTCTTAGTTTTTCTAAATATTAACCTTAAATTTGAGGTCCATTTCAGATATCTGAACACCCATTTCATCCATTCCCAGTGTGCCTCACCTGCATTAGTCATGTATCTACTAAGAATACTAATGGAGAGTGCAAGATCAGGTATCATACATACCATCAGATACATAAAGGACCCAACATCATTAGTATATGGAATCCTTTTCATTCTATTAAGCTCATTTTCAGACATAGATAACTGATCTAAAGAGAATTTAAAATGGTTTATTAAAGGTAAAGGAATAGATTTAGATTTGCCATTGAAAACTTCTCAATAATTTTGGTAATATAAGGTAATTGATTTAAAACCAGAGAACCACTCAATCTATCTCTTCTTATATACATTCCTAAAATCTTTCTTGCAACTCCTAAATCCTTCATTTCAAATTTAACTCTTGATCTTTCTTTTATTTCCTAAAGTTGTTCTTTTTCAAACCCAGCAAGTTGCATATCATCCATATACAGTAGAAGATAAACGGAATCGGGTCCTCCATCTCTTTTATAGTAGAAACATGGATCATAACTACTATTCCTAAAGTTAAGGCTTTGGATATGGGAGTCAAATCTCCTATACCATTGCCTAAAAGCTTGTTTTAAGCCATAGAGGGATTTTTGAAGTAAACAACCCGACTCTTTTCCACTCCTGTTTTTAAAACCCTGAGGCTGGCTCATAAAGATTATTTATTCTAAGTCCCCATAGAGAAAGGCTGTTTTGATATCCAATTGGTCTAATTTCCAATTGAATTGAGTGACTAAAGCAAGCAAAATTTTTATGAAGGTATATTTGACAACATGGGAAAAGATTTCATCATAGTCAATGCCATCCATTTGCGTAAACTCCCTAGTTACAAGCCTGGCTTTAAATCTCATGTCATCTTCATTTTTCTCTCCCTCTTTAATTTTTTAAACCCATTTACAACCCACCACTTTCTTTTCCTTTGGTCCATCCACTAAGATCCAAGTCTTATTCTTAAGAAGAAATTGGATTTCATATTTCATTGCTATAAACCAATTATTTGACTCTTTACTTCTAATGGCATCTTCATAAGATTTTGGCTCAATATGAAGAAAATTATGGACAAACAGAGTAGACACAAAGTCTTCTTGTTCATACCTTATATGGGGCCTTATTTGTCTCATTTCTCTATCTCTGGTGAGTTGATAATTATCTAAAGGATGAGGATTTGGATTTAAAGGCTCTCCACTTTTTTCTTGGTGTTCTATATCTATCTTAGGTTGGGGAAGGTTATGATTCTATTATAATTGAGATTGCTCCAATCTAAATAGTATGAGTAACATCTTTTCCCAGATGACCCTTGAATGTCAACTTTCAAATAATTATCACTTTGGTTGACCTTAGACTCTAGACAAGACATTAGATCTTCCTTAAAGATGACCTTCCTACTTATAATGACTCTAAAGCCTCTTTGCTCTCTCACCTAAAGTCTATATCTGCTCACTCCTCCCTATATCATATAAAAACATATTTTATAGACTTGTGTTATGATTACCTTCATTTTGGTGTGCATATGCAGCACACCCAAAAGTTTTCAAATGGAATAGCTTATAAGGTGATCAGACCAGACCTGTGGTGGAACTTTAAAGTCAATAGAACTAGAAGGACATCTATTTATCAAATAAGTAGCAGTTTTAATAGCATCCCCCTCAGACCACTTTGGGTAGCCCTGAACTTATTAGCATGAATCTCACCTTATCTAATATGGTTCTATTCATTCTTTCAGCAACATCATTTTGTTGTGGTGTGTAAGTAACATTTTTATGTCTAAGAATGTCGTAGACTGTTGTGGTGTGTAAGTAACATTTTTATGTCTAAGTATGTCGTATTCTTTACAAAAAGAATCAAAGTCTAGATTACAAAATTCAAGATCATTGTCAGTTATTAGAGTTTTTATCTTTTTATCAGTTTAATTTTCAATTAAAACCTTCTATTGTTTGAAGCACATAAAGGTATCATATGTGTTTTTCAACAAGTGAGTCCACCTTTCTCTTGAAAAATCATCAATTATTAGCAAGAAAGATGTAAAACCAGTTACAGCATTAACATATGCAGGGGCCCATAAGTCAACATGTAGATAATCCAAAATTAAGGAGGATTTATGAACCCCAGCAACAAAAGGGAGTTTGCTTTGTTTTCCCAAAACACATTGTTCACAAAAGGACAAGTTTTCAATTTTATCATCTCCTAAAATGCCTAACTTTTTCAAATGTTGTTAACCCTTATCACTAATATGACCCAAACTTTTGTACCATATTTGTGACTTATCAAATTAAGGGCAAAAACAGCAAGACTCTTATGAACTAAAATATTAACAATTATATTATAAATGCCATTTTTCTTAGGGACAATAACAATTTCCACAGCATTGTTATCAGAAATTCTATTAAAACCATTTTTTTATTCTTACATCATAGTTTAAATCATCAAGTACTCCTAAAGGAATAAATTTCTTTGTATATCTGGAACATATCTTTTTTTATAGTTTTCCATTTTCAAGTTTAACAATGATTTTTTCAATTCCTTTATTCTGAGAACATATATTATTTCAAATAACAAACTGGCCACAGTTGCAGGGGTGGAGGTGGGAGGGTCCCTAGGGGGCCTTGAGCCCCAAACTTTTTGGAGAATTTTTATTTTGTTTTTTAATTTATTAAAATACAATTTAATGTTAGACAACTTTGGCTCAATATCAATGTAAAGGAATGCAATTGGACCCATTGGCCTAATAAAATTAATAATACAAAATTATAGTTGATTGGCCCCCGTTTTCTACATTAAATAAAGCATAAGTTAGATTAAGATATTCCAATATCTACAAATCTTCCTCAAATCACCCTCTATTAATTTCTCCCGAATGTTTTTACACAATCCCTAAATTACCATAAAATCTTCAATTGCTAGACAACCGGAAAAATCAAAACTCTGAATCATGGGATAAATTTCATGATCATCACTCCGCTAACAAATTCTTTAAGGTAAAGAGAATACTGAAAATAAGTCATTTTTTTATAAATAAAAATTAATAAATGCACTTTGCCTGTGAATGCATATCGTGTTCAATTGATTTTTTTTTTCTTTTGAGTTTGAGTTATTTAATTTCATTTGTGTACTGGGTCTTCCTATTTTTGGAGAATAATTTTGTAAAAAGCAACGTGAACAATAATAGTTTGATATTTGTTTCTTTTGTGAGTTTATTTTAGACATTGCATATTAGTAGTCTAAGTCATATGTTTAGAAGAAAACCTATATATTGATGCAGAATCAAGATAAATCAATGGTGCGAGTAAGTTTGTTTATCTGTTTGTGTATTGTATAGTGTATAAATAAAATAAAGTATGAGAACTCGTAAGAAATTCTTGTAATAATGTATAAAAATCCATCACTATTATGTTATATCAAATTTTTTTGCCTGTTAATTTGGGGACCCCCAACTCAAAATGTCTGGCTCCGCTACTGACCACTTGTCTCAAACAATTCAATAAACCATTCTTTTATAGGGTACATATGAAAAGTACAACATAAATCAAGAATTTATTCTTTATTGATGTGTCTAGATGAAACAACATAAATTTCACCATTTTCAGCAGCTTCTTTATAAGCTACTGCAGTCCTCCATCTTCATATTGTTTTCTTTTAGTTCAACAATTATTTTAAAACAATATTTTATAAAATGCCCACTTTTGCTACATAAGTAACATTTCTTACCTTTAGCACTAGGTTTACTCTTGGATTTTGACTTCTCTCTACCTTTTTCATTTGGCCCCCTTTTCTTGTTATTATTATTCCACTTTATCTGATAATTGCTTGTCTTATGAAGAAAATTGCTTTTAACCATCAGGCTTTCACCATGGATATTATTTTTTCCTTTACTTTTAAGTTCTAGCTCTTTTTTTTTTAAAGGAACTAGTGATAATATCTATGATCAAGTCTTCCCTACCATATTCAATGGCATTTCTAAAGTCTTCGTACCTTTTCCCTAGGGAATTTAACAAAGCCACAACCAGTTGTTTAGATGACTAGAACTTGCAACATCTGGTGTCAATTTTTTAAACCTATAAAGGTTTACTTCTAAGTCTAAGGTAGTGTCAAACTTAAAAGTATAAAGCCGCTTATAAAGATACAACTTTGTTGGAAAAATATTTTTTCATCTTTTTATCTTTTTACATTGGCTCACTTAATTAATATTACTGATTTTTTAATGACAAAATGAAGGATAACGTCTTCGTTTTGACTAGTCAAGTTGTTGTCAGTTCTGATTGACTGAGATAATAAGCAAATTTTATTTATATTTATCTTTCTGATCACGTGAATTTCAGGAACAGCACACTAGTAGGTTAAATGATCTTTTCTTATTCTCTTGGATTTGTTTAGGAAGAAAATATTTAAAGATATTCTTGAGTTTCTTAAATACATTCCTTCTACAAATCTAGAATATCTTTTTATATATTCTTTTCTACAAATTGTCTTATTTAGGTAAGAAATAATTCATAATTTGATTATTACTTTACATATAAGAGCTTGTTTGGTATCCATTTTTTGCCAAAAAATACATTTTTTTCAGCCACTTTTTTTGACTTTTCAAAACAAATGTGGCTGAAATGACCAAATTGTCCTTCATTTGAAGTATGTAACAATTTTGATAAAGGACAATTTGGTCATTTCAGCCACATTTGCTTTGAAAAGTCAAACAAAGTGGCTGAAAAAATGCATTTTTTGGCAAAAAAATGGATACCAAACAAGCTCTAAGTAAGAGTGCAAATCAATAAGGAATCAAGCTTTGAAAAATATTTTTTGTGCTTTTGTTCTTCAAGCATTCATGCGGCCGAATCAATTGAAGACGAACAAGACATGCTTAATAGATTAACTTTCAAAGCCAACGTTTTCTTCATACTCATTGAAGAATGAAAAATAAATTTGTGCTCAACAAACAATTCCATATCTTAATTAATCTACTTGGCGTGAAGTTAGGAGTGGGGATTCTTAATCCAAGTGGTAGTTGCGGTCAAGTACAATAGGGAAGTGGTGATAAAGTCAAGACCAGTGGGTTTGATTCCACATCATCAACAAGTCAAAAGAAAAAGTATCAAAGGGAGTTCATTTATATTCTTTTGATTGTTATTTTGTTAATTTTTTAAAATTACAAAAATTAGATACTATTGCATTTTTAATCAAGATTATTAGTGGATTATTTTTACCCATGGCATGGGGGCACATGGATGTTTTTCTTCGAGGTTTACCACGTTACATCTTGTATTCATATTTAATTCTTAAAATTCTACTATACACAACATAGGTAAACGAACACAGCTTTAATCTGTGAGTACACGTCAGAACTATTTCTCAATACAATGTGCCAGTTCTGAATGTGTTCTATTCTCTGCTCATTTAATTAAGTCTAAAATTATTTTTAATTTAATTAATCTAGGTTTTATAACTTTCATTTGGTATCACAGCGGGTACACTTCTATAAGTTTGATCTGAAAAACCTAGATATAGACGGAGCTCCGTTTAGACCACCGATTTTAGATGGTACTAATTATGCCTATTGGAAAATTTAGATTCAAATCTATATCCAATCTCTTGATGAAAAAGCTTAGCACTCTATTGTCTATGGCTATAAAACTTCCACTATTGTTGAAAATGGTGTAAAAAGAGAGAAAAAGACAGACGAGTGGGCAACAACTTATTATAATTATACTAATTGGAATTCCAAAGCTGTAAATGGCATATTCTCTTTTGTAGATTCTAATCAATTTCGTTTGATTTCTACTTGTCAGGTTGCTAAAGAAGCTTGGGACATCTTACAAATTTTTCACGAAGGAACCTCCATTGTCAAGACATTTGAAACTTCAAATGATTACTCTTGAATGTGAACAACTGATCATGAGAGATGATGAACAATTTAAAGACTTCTATGCAAAACTTAATGACATCACCAATACAGCTTATACCTTGGGAAAGAAGTACTCGGAGAGTAAGACTGTAAAGAAAATTCTCAGATCCTTGCTTGACTATTTTCACTCCAAAGTTACTGCCATTAAGGAAAGTAAGGAGATTGAGAAAATGAAGGTTGAAAAATTGGTAGAATCATTGATGACATATGAACTACATTTACAGAGGAGGAAAAAAGAAAAGGGATCTAGTATTGCCTTCAAAATCAAAAAAGTTGAAGAAGAGATTGATGGTGAAGAAAGTGAAACTGATGAAAACATGGTCATGCTCACCAAACAATTTAAAAAATTTCTAAAAAGAAATCAGAAAGGCAAAAACTTTAATACCCCCTTCAACAAAATAAGAGATTTCTGAACAATACAAGACAAAATTCCACTATATCTATGAATAGATCTGACAATCAAATTAAATATCATGAGTGTGAGGACTTTGGTCACATTGCTTCTAAATGTGCAAATACTCTAAAGAAATCTTGTACCAAGAAGGTTATGAAGATTACTTGGAGTGAAGATGATGAAAAAGATTCAGACTCACGAGGACGACAGAATAACTCATGATCATGTAACGTCTCTCACTATGAACTTACAGTCTGGTACTGACTCCGTGCAAAAATTGATTGCAGGTTGACTCCTTGACTACAACATCTGAATGACTAAATCATGAGTGTCCTAACAACATCAGTATGAACAAATAATTAAAAGACAAACAGGAGAAGAATTTTTTTATTCATGCCATGATTGAATTTTTGGAAGATAAGACAGCAGTTGACACTAAAAATGACACTCTAAATAATCTTTTAAAAGAGAAGGACGATCAAATTGTGAATCTTCTTGATAAATTAGAAAAATCAAAAGAAATGGTCAAACAACTAACAATTGAAGCCTCTCGCTTGAATGAAATCCTAAGCTATGGAAGAACTCTAAATGTCAAAGAAGGTTTGGGATATGTTGGAAAAGGTAAAAGAAAAGTTGGGAATCAGATCAATTTCGTCAAAGAAACACAATCTGATGTATTTTCAGATAAAAATGCTCCCATTTCTGTTAAGACTGAGGTTGACTTGCCTATGCAGGTTCTTACCAATGCCAAGACTCAAAAACAGTCACGACCATCAGTTAGACAACCAATGTATCAATTCTCAATGCAGGGAGGTAAATCAAATTACTTTGTAAAATGTTTCATCTGTAGTAATCTAGGACATGACTCGTTTCATTGTTTATCTAATAAAAACTTGGTTAATAGACAAATGAGACACTATAGCAACACTAAAGTAAGACAAATTTGGGTTAAAATGGTGATTTAAATTGTTATATGGTTGATGTTGCCTATAGAACTTTTATCCCTAACTCTTGTTATTTTGATAGTGGTTGTTCTAGACATATGACTGGTAATCGATCTTATCTAACTAACTACAAGAGTCATGCAGGTGGTCTAGTTAATTTTGGTGATGTGCACATGGTAAAATTGAAGGTGGATGCACTATCCTAATTGATGAATTCTCTTCTTTAAAAGAAGTATTTTTTGTTGTAGGTTTAAAAGTTAAGTTAATTAGTATATGTCAACTTTGTGATGATAAATACTTAGTTATTTTCTCAAAAAATTCTTGTAGAGTCTTGAAATATGATGGTAGTTGTAGTCTACATGGTACAATGTCTAGTGATAAATGTTATCTTCTTAATACCAAATTTACTTGTTATATTTCAAAGACTAACTCTACCGAGTTTTGGCACAAACGGTTGGGACATTTGAACTATATTGATCTGTTGAGACTAACAAAATTAAATGCAATACGAGGCGTTTCTAAGCTTACTAAAAAATCTGAAGGATTGTGTGGTTCGTGCCTAAAAGGTAAGCAAACCAAAAGTACTCACAAGAAAGGTAAGTTTCTTACTACATCTCATGTATTAGAATTACTTCACATGGATTTGATGGGACCTATTCAAACTGAAAGTATTGGTCGCAATAAATATATCTATGTCTGCATGGATGAGTTTTCTAGATACACTTGGGTTGATTTCTTAAGACAAAAATCTGATATTTTTGAAAGATTTAAATTTTTGCACCTAAAATTAACAATAGAAAAATATTTTGAGGGAATAAAAATATTGAGGATTAGAACTGATCAAGTGAGTGAGTTTGAACATGCTAGTTTTTCTATATTTTGTAAACAAAATGACATTTTTCATGAATTATCTACTCCTAAAACCCCTAAACAAAATAGAGTTGTGGAAAGGAAAAATAGGTATTTACAAGAGATGTCTAGAGTAATGATAAACAGTAAAAAACTTCATGTTAAATTGTGGGCTAAATCTATAAGTACTACTTTCTATATTTTGAATCATGTGCCTCTAAGAACAGGAATTAGTCAAACTTCTTATGAAATCTGGAAATGAATAAAACAAAATCTCAAGTATTTCCATACTTTCGATAGCAAATGCTATGTGTTAAATGATCTGGAACACTTAGATAAATTCGATTCAAAAAGTGATGAGGGAGTGTTTATTGGTTATTCTGAAAACAGCTGAGCTTACAGAATTTATAATATGCGTACTCAAACTATAATTGAATCAATCAATGTAAAAATTGATAACACTAATGATTTATCTTCTTATTCACGAGAACCTAATATTCAAACATTGGAAGAACATGTTGATGGACGTTAAAATACTCAAAACAACCATGTGTCTATTCCAGGCAGTGATAGACAAACGAAACTGCCAGCATCAAGTTTTGGTGTATTTGCCCCTGCTCCTGGAGGTTCTGACGTACCAAATACAAATAACAAACAAAACACGAGAAGGCAACTTCCTTCCTAGATACAGAAAGTACACTCATTGGACAATGTAATCTCAGATTCTGGTGACGGTATGATGACTAGGATGAGGCTTTCTAATGAACTTGGAAATGTTAGCTACACCTCACAGATTGAACCCAAAAATATAAATGAAGTAATTGTTGATGAAAATTGGTTCTAGCCATGCATAAAGAGTTAGCTCAATTTGAAAGAAATGAAGTGTAGGAACTTGTATCTCAGCCAAAAGACACAAATGTGATCGGGACAAAGTGGATATTCAAAAATAAATCAGATTTACATGGAAACATAGTAAAAAACAAGGCAAGCTTGGTTGCACAGGGATACACTCAACTGGAAATGAGTAGATTTTGATAAAATATTTGCACATGTGGCTTGTCTTTAATCTATTAGACTTTTACTATCCATGGCATGTCAAATGAGGTTCAAGCTATACCAAATGGATGTCAAAAGTGCCTTTTTAAATTGGATTCTGAATGAAGAAGTCTATGTTGAGCAGCCTAAGGGATTTGTTGATCCTTACTCTCTCGTCCATGTGTTTAGACTCAACAAGGCATTATACAGACTAAAGCAAGCTCCACGTGCTTGATATGAACGATTGACCGTGTTCTTGATAGAACAAGGATGAAAAAGACCTAACAAAACTTTATTCATCAAACACCTCAAAACTGGATTAACAATTGCACAAATCTACATCGATGATATTGTGTTTGGGTCTTCATTAGAAACAAAATCCATGGAGTTTGTTACACTTATGCAAAATGAATTCGAGATGAGTATGGTTGATGAACTAAACTTCTTTTTAGGTTTGTAGATCAAACAGGTTGGATCGAGGATATTTATCTCACAGGTCAAGTATGCTAAAAATCTGGTGAAGAAGTTCGATCTTGAACAAACCAAGTCAGTCAGAACTCACATGGCCACGTCTTTGAAAATCTCCAGAGATGACCAGGGCAAGGAAGTTGACTCTAGTTTGTACATGAGCAAGATAGGCAGTTTGTTGTACTTGAGTGCAAGGTGTCCTGTGATATCATTCGGTCTTGGAGTTTGTGAGTGTTATCAAGCCAAACTAAAAGAATCACATCTTGCAGTTGTGAAGCGAATTATTCGCTATATTAACTGTATTTCTGATTTTTGTTTATGGTATACTAATAATACTAACTCTCATTTTGCAGGATACAATGATGCTGACTGGGCTGAAAACATGAATGATAGGAAAAGCACGAGTGGAAGATGTTTCTACATTGGTAACAATCTCATTGCATAGTTAAGTAAAAAACAAAACTCTATTTCCTTATCTACTGCAGAAGTTGAGTATGTTGCTGCTAGTAGTTGTTGCACTCAACTACTCTGGGTGAAACAAATGCTATGTGATTATGGTATTGATCAAGATTCCGTTACTATATTTTGTTATAACACTAGTACTATCAATATTTCTAAAAATCCTGTTCAGCATTCTAGGACCAAACATATTGACATTAGACATCACTTTATTAGAAATTTGGTCGAGGAAAAAGTAATTACTTTGGAACATATTCAGACTGAGTATCAGTTGGCTGATTTGCTCACCAATACTTTTGATTCTGCTAAATTTGAGACTCTACAAAAAGTCGTGGGTATTTTCTTGATGAATTAATAATAATTTTAAACAAAAAAATGTATACTTAATAGAATTAGCATTTTTCTTTTTATTTGAATTCATCATGTGTGTTTGTTTTGTATTTATTCATCATGTATGTTTGTTTTGCATTTACTTACCTATTTATTTTTTAAAATAAAAATAAAAAAGAGAGTTCTTGCAAATAGCATATGAAATAAATATATGATTTGTCTATGAATATTGGGATTAACTTGGATTAAACAATAAGTATGGTATGTTCATTACACTTATGGTAAAATATGCTCAGATAAGCATACTTTGAAGACATATTGACTTGTTTGATTGTGCCTTACTACTGATTGGATTGTTATCTTTAAAGTAGTTTCGTACTTTGTTGTGGATCTATGGCCAGTATCTATGTCTCTCGGCACTATAGTATGTTGTTGTGTTAAATAGACAAATTCATTAGATGAGAGGGCTACCACCATAGATGTGTACAGTCGTCCTTGATAATGAACATACATCATGTAGAAAATGACTACTCTTATGGCTGTGAGAAAGTCAACTCCATAAATTTATAAATTCAGTGCTTTGACAAAACAAAAAATATATAATTATAAAAGTCAACACTTTGAGTACTCAAAATAAAATTGCTATGGTACTCCTGTCTGGAATGCACATATTTTCTACTTTTAAATAGATATGTTAAGATGATGACTGGTTTGAAATACATCTCTGTACTTATCTTCTTGACAAGGTTCAATTTAGTTTAGTAGGATATGTTATGATTGATTGGTCTAGTAAGTCCTATCACACACTCAAGTTTTAAATCTGACAAAATAATTGAATCTAATTATACGGATATATCCGATTGGAAGTTGCCTGTTTATTTTGATATTTTTGGACTAATTGTATAATTTATGGGCTATGAAATTTGCCCATAAATAAAATATTTATTTTGTCTTATAAAATATTCTAATTAATTTTGTGTGATTGACTTATGTGAGCTTTTTCGTAGGATTATCAATCAACAATCTAATTTTGATAGTACAATCAGTTTCAACTGAGAAAAATCTAGATAAACAATTTACAGAATCTAATCTTATTTTGTACTTATTATAATTTAAAAAATTCTATTTTCCATAAAATAGCATTTTAGGCGGATAAATTCAAATTTCAAATATTTGGTTAAGGGGGGTTTTTATGTCCATAACTGCCAATCAACGGTTTATTTTTGGTAACTGCTCTGCACTCGTCAGAATTTAATCATTCTCTCTTTGTATACTTCTACAAAATTTTCCCTTTTGAACCACAACATAGGGTTTGTTCTTCATTCTTCACGTTTGTGTTCAAGTACCAGAGCTCAATCTCCGTCTCTTATACTTGATTGCGAAGTTGTGTTGAGTGTTTCTTTCAGGTTCAAACAATGGTGAAAACTAAGATGCCAAAATAAAAGAAAAATCCTGGAAGTTCATCCAAGGAAATTGTTTCTTTGGTTTTTGCTGCTGAAATTGAGATAAGGCCACAAATGTCGTAGGTAAGGAGTATCCGGCGAAGTGCACGAAGATTGGAACCCTCCAATTCAGACCCTGACACTTCTCAAGCTGATGTTGTACATCCGGCTGAACCATCTATGGACATTGTTGCCTATCAGTCGTCGGTCAGCCATCTAAATCACAAACTCGTCGAACATCTAAAGATCCAATTACTTTTCTAAGCAAGAAAGTTTCCATAAGTGCTCAAGAGTCTAATAAAGAAGGAGATGACGGTGATGGATCTTCAACTGGTAATAATGGGTCTGCAAATCATGAAAATGAAGAAGACAGTTGTGAGGATGAAGAGACTGGAGATGAGGAGTCTGAATGTCCTCTCCCAGTCCCTGAAGGTTTAAGTAAGCCTCATTCTCAAATATCAAATTCTGATTTTGATGTTAATTCTGAGGAATTTTCAGAGACTACTCCTACCCCTCCTCCACAAAGAAGAGCCATGAGGGTTGAAAAAGGAAAAGGTAAAATTTGGGAAGCTACTGAAGAGCCCACACCTGCTGGTTAGAACAGGCCATCCACTACCTCGGGGGTGCTTACAGAGTACTGCCTACTCCCAGTTCAGACCCGTAGATGTTTAGACTTGAAACATTAATCAGAGGTAGACACTCTGTTAACCCCCCTAAATTATTGTTTTCTATCTAAGGCTACTTAGAGCTTGTTTCTTTCCTTTACCTCC
Organism: Forsythia suspensa; assembly: GCA_023638005.1. NCBI lineage: Eukaryota > Viridiplantae > Streptophyta > Magnoliopsida > Lamiales > Oleaceae > Forsythia > Forsythia suspensa. The sequence goes on along the minus strand of CM042664.1, from coordinate 24,014,733 downwards.
TATCGCAAGTTCATCGTTGAGTACAATGTGGCAATTCATGAATTTAGTTCGTTTGATTTGGTTGTTATTGTTGATTTTCATAAACTGCATCATCTGTTAAGTTTTTCTGGTCTATTTAATGAGACTCTTGTCAAGGAATTTATGGCAAATGTTCCAAAAAAATTGGGTAAGGCTGGCAAAGAATTTAGGTAGCAAGTATATGTTAGTGGAAGACATGTTACTTTCAGTCCTAACTCGCTAAGGAAATGGCTTGGGTAGAATACCGTGGGTGTCATAAGTGATGAGGAACTGACCAAGGACAGTGTGCCCGGAGATGATCGCTCTGCTTGGCGGCGCTCATGCGAATCGATTACTTCCAGACTTCTGTCCAAATACAAAGTTCTCCACCGGATCTTAATCCACAACATTGACCCATTGACTCATAGATCAGACATTTCAGATGACGTAGCTGTTATGCTATACAAGTTGGGGATGAGGTTGATAGTTGATTGGGTCAAAATGACTTTTGACAGAATTGTGTATGAAGGGCCGAGAAGGTCCAAGTAGTACAGACTGCCACATCCAGCTCTCATCCATCACTTTCTTGTTCACTAATGAGTGCCTGCAATGGATTCAGACAGGTTCTCTGAGAATATTCCAGCATTAGGTGTCCATGAATTTACAAATTTGGGTGGAACACCACATCCCACTCCCAGAGTTCCTAAGCACGTTCCGTCTTCGTTGGACCAGTCTGGGCATTTGGATGCACTAGAGACTCAGCTGGGCTAGTCAGGACTCAGGTAGAACAGCTTTTTACCCTAACCAAAAGTTTTTCTAATGAGTTTAATTTCATGCGTAGGGTATTGACTAAAATTGAATATCTGAGAGATGACAATATCAAGTCTGTATACTGCATAGTCACTATAGAATTCTCTGCACACTTTGAAGGTCAGATGGAGATTCTGGGAACTGATCTAGTGGTTTAGCCATATGCTCCTCCACCTGATGCTCATATGCCAACTGTTCCTCCACCTGATGTTCCATCTCATACCCTTACTCGCAAGAGAGATGGAAAAGAGTCTGTATCTGGTGCAAAGAAGTCCATGCCCTCACAGAATTGACTATTTTTGGTTGTGACTTCTAACTCTCTAACTATTTGGTTATGACTGATCATGGATGACTGTATTAACACTTACACTCTTCTTTGCTTCTGTTTTCTCTCCCCCCTGCAATTTCCTTTGGCTGTTTTATTACAAAAAGGGGGAGTAGTATATTTTTTATTTTTGTGGTGGTTTGATGGTTAAACTTTGATGGTACTTTGGTATTTTGTTAAGAGGGAACAATATTAAGTTTATATCTAATGTGTGTAATGCTAACTCCCTTGCAGGAATTTTTGGTTTACACACTAAGGAGGAGCAATAACCCTTATATGATATTGCTCATGTTTTCTTTAATTGTTCACATGCTTAACACACACCATATATACATTAAAAATTCGATAGTTATGTTTTTGTAATTAAGTAACGTCAAAGGGAGAGATTGTTGGAAAAACATGTGTCATATTTTTTTCATCTTTTTATATTGGCTCACTTAATTAATATTATTAATTTTTAATGACAAAAGAGGAGGTTAACGTTTTAGTTACGGTCACGTCACGTTAACGTCGATTCGATCGATTGAGATAATAAGCAAATTATTTTCCGAATAACATTGGGGTTGTGTTTTTATTCTGCTTACTTATATATATATATATATATATATATATATATATATATATATATATATATATATATATCTTTTTTCTCGATCACGTGAATTTCGTAAACAACTCACTTGTAGGTTAAATGATCTTTTCTTATTCTCTTGGATTTATTTAAGAATGAAATATTTAAAGATATTCTTGAGTTTCCTAAATACATTCCTTCTACAAATCTAAAATATCTTTTTATAAATTCTTTCCTACTAATTGTCTTACCATTCTTGTTGCATATTTTTAGGTAAGAAATAATTCCTAATTTGATTAATACTTTACCTATAAGTAAGAGTACAAATCAATAAGGAATCAAGTTTTGAAAAATATTTTTTGTGCTCTTGTTCTTCAAGCATTCATGCGGCCGAATCCATTGAAGACGAACAAGACATGGTGCTTAATTGATTAACTTTCAAAGCCAGTGTTTTCTTGAAACTCTTTGAAGAATCAAAAACAAATTGGAGCTCAATGAACAATTCCATATCTTGATTAATCTACTTGGCGTGAAGTTAAAAACAGAGGTTCTTAATCCAAGTGGTGGTTGCGGTCAAGTACAATAGGGAAGTGGCGATAAAGTCAAGACCAGTGGATTTGATTCCACTTCATCAACAAGTCAAAAGAAGAAGTATCAAAAGGAGTTGATCTATATTTCTTTGATTGTTATTTTGTTAATTTTGCAAAATTATAAAAATTGGATACTATTGTATTTTTAATCAATATTATTAGTGGATTGTTTTTACCCATGGCATGGGTGGCCCGTGGATGTTTTCCTTCGAGGTTTACCACGTTACATCTTGCGTTCATACTTAATTCTTTAAATTATGCTATACACAATTTAGGCAAACGGACACAGCTTTAATCTGCGAGTACGCATCAGAACTATTTCTCTATACAACGCGCCAGTTCTGACTGCGTTCTATCCTCTTCTCATTTAATTAAAATTAAAATTATTTTTAATTTAATTAATCTAGGTTTCATTACTTTCAAACTTATTTTGCAAGTTTCTAGCTTGATACAATTCTGAAAGTCTATTCCACAAAAGTGCTGCTCTTTTTGTTTCTCCAACTTCTCTATAACATAAAAAAAGTAGAGGAAAAGAGAACTACAAACAAGTTCATCTTGTTCCTTCTTTTCATTATCATTAAGATCCGCAAGCCGCATTTCATCTATGACCTTTGCACATCTTTGTTGCAAAAAGGAATGCCTTCAGTTTTAGACTCCAAAGACTAAAATCTCATTTGCCATCCCAAATATTAACCTCAAATTTAGTGGTTATAGCCATTTTTTTAGTTTTCCAAAGAATAAAGAACAAAAGACTAAAAACAACTTTGAAGGCTTTTTCAACAAAATGGAGTAAGTTCAAAGAGAACAACAAAGAAAATCACAAAAGACACACCTTATCAGAAGTAAGTCTACAAACACGACACTAGTAGAAAAATATATACAATCGTATAGAAATTTTTCATTTAACGAAACATCACCAAGATAATCCTAAATCTAACATTCTGATCATCAAACACTTAGCATAAACATAGAGTAAAGATCTATGGATCTCAATAAGCCAAACACCTACCAAGGTCTTCTCACATTCTAGAGTTCTCACAAGGATCCCTAAGCAAAGACAACGTTTAGAGTTTTTGCACTACAAATCAGAGATTTTTCTTCAAGTATTTACAATATTAAAGAGGGGTGTAGAAATTCATTACCAAGAAAGATTTTCATGTGTTATAGTACCCCCCAAAAAAAAAAAAAAAAAAAAAAAAAAAAGAATCCACCAAAAGGCTTTAAGAAATCAACGAATCACGTAGGAATTTTTTTCTCCAAAATTTCATATCTGTAATTTTTTTCAATGAAAGAACTACGACCACGCTCTGATACCACTGCTGGTCCTAGATTAAGTTCAACTAGTATCAGAAAAGACTAAAATAATAGAAAAACAGTAAAGAACACAAGAATTTATCATCCTTTACGCCAGGATGTTCAACAACGAAGGTCTACTGTTGTATGATTTTAATCCCGCAAATGGACAGATCGTTAACAAATAATAAAGTGATGTGAAAAGTGTTGAACCCACGAAGACTAATTATCAATTAACTAATTAATTTATAGTTCGAGTTTAACAATAAAAGAACACAGATTTGTTTATGATTTTTTATTCTAAAATTATTCTACTTATGTTTAAATAAATCTAAATTATCAAGTAATCAAAGTAAATTTGTGAGAACTAACACTAGGATTCGCGAATCCACCTACACGATCTTTAATCAATTATCCATTTAATCGCTTTAGCTTATAATTACTCTAGATTGAAAATTGGTGATCATATAATAATCAAAAGCCTCTTTCGATGGTCAATCAATTATATATCGATATGTGAACCTAATTATCTCTAATTAAATTTCGAACATAAAAATATGCATTTAAATCACAAGAACACATAACCGGATTTCATAAGGCATAATAGTAATTTCTATATAATATTGGACCATATGTTATTCAAACCAGATGTTTATCTATATTGAATCTCTCGACTTCAATAAAGATCACAAAATATTCTAATGGTGATCAAGCATTAAAATATTAGAAAAATTGAATAAAGAATAATCAATCCACAAGCAATTAATTACTAAAACAGAAAAACTTCTAATTAATTAAAAACATGAGGTTTCATCGTTCATCTTAGCAATAAGTAATTTAGCCGGTCATGATTTTGTAAAACAATACAAGAATTGTAATAATCATGTTTCGAAAAAAAAGAAGAAAATAAGATTACAACCCATGATTTCGGCTCAAGAATCTTCAATCTGTTCCTTACTCTTTGATTCTTCACTTGTATCTTTCTTCCTAAAATTCGTCTCCTACAATTTGTGTTTTATTCTGCCTTTTATATTCCTCTTCGAACTCTTCAAAACGTGTTTTAGGTAGTTGTTTTATCATGGACTTAATAAAGTTCTATTTCCATCAGAAAACAACTTAACAGATGCCCGAAATACCCATGCGATTGCATGGTTTTGTTCAAATACATTCTGCAGCTGAATTTGGTGACTTGCGATAGCATGGTTATTTTAGATGAAGTTCTTGAATTTATTTCTTTGATATTTGCATGCCAAGCTCCTCAAGTCTCTTTGTATGTTCAATTGAGTCTTTTTTTCTCCGTTTGCTTTCTTTTCGTTTGATCAACACTTGAATTTGATTATTATCCTATAATAAACAAAAACAACACGTCATTATACTGAAAACATGCAAGAGTACTCATAATTGTCTATTTTTATGAGCTCCAATAAGTACAAAATTGTACTTATCATCTGCGTCACATGTTGAGCATCCAAACAAATGATTACACTCAAATTTAACTTCTTGATCAAAATTCACTGAACATTTTCGTTCCACACATTTTATGGATAAGCGTACAAAATTGTGCATTTATTAGGCACCTAAGCATGCCTTCTATTCCATACAACATTAAATGCAACAAGCCTACAATTTGCTGGCTAATATGTTACAAGATACAATCTTACATAGTGCTACATGTACTACTTCATGGCTGACCATTTTCACAGCTAATGCCTTTCACTTGTTGAATAGGCTTCTATGACTCGTCAGTGATCATCCAACAGAAGTACAAAATTCCGATTCTTCAAAGAATTAGATGAGTTCTCCCAAGGACAAATGTCATAAACCATATGAGTGAAGCGAGACAATAACACATAGAAAGCAGAAAAAGCAAGCGAGTTCAGCACCAGGCAAGCATGAAGGAACAGTAGGCTATCGGTTAAAATTTCTTGTCCCTAGGTTCCTCATTCTTGGTGACGCCATCTTTACTAACGATAATGCCAACCAATTTACAAGGCTTGGCTTCTTCCAACATTTGAACCACACTTCTCATAGTAGGCCTTAATGTTGGTAACCTGGCTGTGCACATAATTCCAATTTTCAAAACTTTAATGGCATCTTCCTTGTAAACTTCTGGGATTGCTGAATCCACAATGCTTAACACACTTTCTTTGGTCTTAAGCTTGCTGCATACCCATTCTACTATGTCCTTGTTCTCCCCATACTCGGCCTCTATCGGCCTCTTTCCTGTTACCAGCTCCATCAGTACGACTCCAAAACTGTATAAATCACTCTTTTCGTTCACTTTGTGTGTATAGCCGTATTCTGCAGAACGTAAACAACAATTTCAGAGATTAAATCGAAGAGACAATCACGAAACGGGTATAAAACTTTTGTATGATTGGGTTAAAAACACTGATGGTCTCTTTTAATATGATTGATTGACTTAAATTTTGTTACAATTTGATCGTTCTGTTTCAGTCATTAAATTGACAAACAAAAAAGATGATGTGGCAGTCCAATAGTTTGCCAACTAGGATGCCACATCAGTTTTCCCATTAGTCAAACTAATGGATATGAACAAAATAATCTAATTTTTACGGACGTTTTAAGTTTAGATAATAGCTAACATGAAAATTCGCTAAAACTTTTGTTACCTCTAATGTTTTTAACCATCTTGAGGAAACAAATAAGAAATTATGATTAGTGACAACAATTTACTTACCTGGAGCTATATATCCATGTGTTCCTGCAATTATTTGAGTCGATTCGGTCGAATCGAACTGAACAATTTTCGCAAGTCCAAAATCTGCAATTCGAGGCTTTAAAAACTCATCCAACAGAATGTTACTCGACTTGACATCGCGATGAATTATTGGCCGATTACAACCATGATGCAAATACTCCAATCCTTTCGCTGCACCTAAAGCAATCTCGTGCCGGGTGTCCCAGTCCAGTACAAGTTTCTTACATGTATGCAGTCTATCCCATAAACTTCCATTAGGCAAATATTCATAAACCAACAAGCTTGAGTCCTCACTTGTTATGCTACAATACAACTTAACAACGTTAACATGTCTTACTGAGCTCAATGTCCGAACCTCGGCCTCAAATTCCCGTGACTTTGTACCACGACTAGCCAATATAGGAGTTGTGCTACGGAATTTTTTCCGGTCACCTGATTCAGGATGCCAGATATGTTTCACGGCCAGTTCTTTCCCATTTGTAAGTACAACTCTGTATACATTCCCAGAACCCCCTTTTCCTATTAAATTCTCTTGCTTGATGGAATCAAGAATCTCATCTTCTGTAATGCTCAAAACATAGTATGACTTAACATCCCACGATTCTTCCTTCAAAGATCGATCGCGTTGTTTTTCGGTCTTCTTCTTCAGGTAACAAAAGTACGCGAGTGAGACGAGCAACACAATGAAACCCGCCAGGAAGCAGAAGATGACTGCTGGAAGATGCCTGTGCATGCCGGATTTTTCTGAACATCGTTGAAAATACCCGATATTCTCACTACACAAGCCTTCATTTCCATCAAAGCTACCGTTATGGGCCTGAATCAATAGAGACTCTGGTATAGGACCCGACAAATGATTGTTCGAAATGTCAAGTAGACTAAGCCTCAGAGAGGCTAAACTCCCTGGGATCAGACCGGAGAGTTGATTTCCTGACAAGTTCAAGAAATTGAGAGTCGGTAATGACCCGAGAGAGGCCGGAATGTGGCCCGTGAGTGAATTGTGAGCCATGTTAATATTAGTGATAGAATCACATGAGCCTAATGAATCAGGTATTGAATCAGAAAACTTATTGCTCTGCAACTGAAGACTGTTCAGATGCTTTAGTTCTCCAATTGATGCCGGTACTTTGCCGGAGAACTGATTGTCACTCAAATCAATAGAAACCAAAGCTGCAGCCATAGAAATCTCCGATGGCAATTCACCGGAGAGTCTATTATTAGCGAGAAACAACTGTGCCATGGACTTGGCCCTTCCAATATCAGTAGTTATAGGCCCCTCCATGTTATTAAATGCAATATCAATAATTTCTAGATTAGGCAGCCCCCACATGCCACCAGGAACCGGACCAGAAAGTGAGTTGTTGCTAACACGGAATCGTGTTAACGTCGTGCAATTTGCGTATGTGTCGGGAATTTGGCCTGTGAAATTGTTCTGCAGTATCAAGAGTTCATTCATGGTCCCTCTCTTGCACATTTCCGGTGGTATCGGACCAGTGAGATAGTTGTCAGAGACATCTATGTAATCGAAATCGGCCCACGAGCCGAGCTTCTCCGGCAGCTGACCGGTGAGCTTATTAGTGTAAAGAGACACGTTCACCAGCTTCTTGAACTCACCCAACTCAGCTGGCAATTCACCTGTAAACTCATTGTCAAACAGTTGCAGGCTCACCAGCTGATTCAAGAATCTAATTTCAGAAAGATCACCATACAAATAATTAGTCGAAGCATCAAAATATTCAAGACTTGTTAAATTGCCAAACCCAGCAGGCAATTTCCCGGTCAATTCATTTGAGTAAAGCTCAAGTTGCCATAGTTTTGAAAGATTGGCAATCTCCACTGGAATATCGCCGGTGATGTAATTCATAGACAACTCCAAATCAATCAGCTCAACAAGATTCCCAATCCCTTGTGGGATTTTCCCTTCGATGCTGCAATTCGATAAATACAGCCAATTCAGCTTCGTAAGCTTCACAATCACTGGCGGAAATTCCGTCCGATCAAACGGGTTGTCGCCGAGGCTTAACACAGCAAGATTTGTCATATTTTCAAGAGAATTCCATGGAAAACTTCCCGAAAATCCACTCTGATTTGCATATAAATACATCAATCCACTGATTGATGAAATATCTGGGAATGATCCAGAGAAAAAATTGCTGCCCAGGTCTAAATATTTGAGCCCAGTACAATTCTTCAATTCATCCGTGACTCGGCCATACAGAGAGTTGAACCCGAGGGAGAGCTTTTCCAATGACGGGAGCTTGCATACGGAATGAAAAGGAATTGAACCCGTCAAATTCTGATTGGAGAGTTCAATTTCTTTAACGAAGCCATTGGAATCACAGGTGAGTCCTGTGAACTTACATACAGAATTATTAGCATCCCAGGAATCAAATACTTTTGTGTTTGACTCTTTGAAGGCAGATTTTATGGTCAGAAGGGTCTGAAGCTCGTCGGAGGCGGCAAAAGAGAGGAGAGAAAAGAGGGAAAGAAACTGAAGTAAATGCCGGAAATTTATCGCCAGCGACATACCGGACGGTGAATTAGTTAGACTAATAGAAAGAAATATTTTCGTTTGAAATAACTCGAGAGAGCACAGTTTTATCAGATTTTCAGTATTTACTATTTACATTTGCTATTAATTTTTCGTGTCCAATCATTGTTGGAATTTTTTTTTTCTTTTTTGTATTTTAATAATTTTGGATTGATTATTTTAATTGGACTAAATATATTCACTCTACATTTTTCTATTGCACTATATTTAAATTGTATAAAAAGTCCTTAACTTTTACTTATTATTACATTTATGTTCCTAATATTTATTCATCACATTCTTGTTATCAACCTTCAATTAATTAGCACATATTATTTCTGATAACGGTTCTCGTCCAAAAATTTCATTAAAAAACAACAAAATGACTCATTTTTTTCTCTTATTTTTAAATAAATAAATAAATAAATAAATTCGATTAAATATTTGTCCTTCATTTTAAGGCACACTAATAGATATTTTTAGAGGAAAATCGTTAGTAAGAACAAGATATATTAATTGATAGAATGTTAAATATAAGAATCTGATGGAAAAAAAAAGTTTAAGAACATAAATATGACAATAAATAAAAATTAAGGACTTTTATGCTAAAATATAATGTATTTATAATAAAATGTTGTGTGAATATAATAACCATTTTAATTATAGTCGGTCATTGATTGACTCATTGTGAGTTAGATAGTATTCAACATTACAAATGGTAAAGCTTTTTTTTATAATATAAATAGTATATTCTGCAGAATGTGTGGATAAAAATTAGATAAAAATTGCGAATTTTAAAAAATGTGAGATAAAAATAATGTGCACCAATTTTTGTGTCTAGGTAAAATATCCCGACTTTGTCCCGTCTATTGGGAAGGGGGCAGGGAATGTTCCAATCTTGTCCCTCCCCGTGAATGTCCAGACCCTGTCATGTTCCATTAGAGAGGGGACGGAAAACATAGTTCTCGACTTGAGCTCATTCGACTTTGATTATTTATTTTTTTATTATTTATATATTTTTAAATTTAAATTTTATTTAAATAAATAATAAGTAAATGAAAAAATAGGACAAGAATTGGGAACTTGCCTCGCCCCACTTCTTGAAATCTCCATTGGGACCGGGATTGAGAGGTGTCGTTCAGGTCTCGTTCCATTCCATTGTCATACCTATTTCTATAGTATTAACTTATAATAAATGAATACAAATATGTGTAAATTGTAATAAATGACTGAAAATATATATATAATTTGTAAAATGAGTTAAAGTATATATAATTTGTAATAGTTGAACAATTTTAGTACATTTTTCTTTAAATCGTTGAAGTCATCTTGAATGCTAATTACAACAAATACATTTCATATGGAGGCTATAATGCATAAATAAGTATATAAATTACAAATTTATTCGTAATTACCACCTTTTTGCCAACTAACTTTTTTGTTTTTGCAAAATTTATTAATCCCTCAACTTTCAATTTCCTCTATAGTTAAATCTTGTGGAACTTTAATATCACGACTATTTTTGTCCTTTGTTTATCTCTTCAAGTCTTTTCTCAAATTTAGACGATGTTCTGTATTTTAAATATTTAGTGGTGTGTGGAACTCTAAATTTGTGAATCAAAATCAGATAAAAATTGAGTAGAAAAATATTAAACCTTAGTGAAATGTCCATTTACCAATTTAAAATCAAATGACATGAGTAAAAAGCCTCCCTCTCAATCAATTAAATTGACATACATAAAAATAAAGTAATTTGACGTTTGGTTTAATTTCATTTTTTTGGTAACCAAAGTTTAAGTGAAATTTTAAATTCAATTTATTTTCAATTTTGATCACTCTATTAGCTCCTACTACTAAATTTAATGTCACAATCCTACATTTATGGCAATTTGATGTGTTTCGTGTTTCTAGATAAATGTCACTTAATCAATTTGTAGTCGCAAAATTTGAAAATATATCCCACTTGATTATGATATGGCAGACAATAATTTATTTCAAAATTTGCAACCATGACTTTAGGGTGTGTTTGATTCACAAATTTTCCATGGAAAATGTCATTTCCATGGAAAATCTTGTCAAATCAATGTGTTTTATTTTCCCACTTTTGTGTTTGATTGGCGCATGGAAAATGGAAAATATTTTCAGTCTGATTGTCTAAAGACACATTCTACCACTTCTAAAAATTTTTTCTTACACATTTGGTGGAATTTCTTTCCAACTTACATGGAAAATATTTGCATTTTCCATGGAAAGCTATCAAACACACCCTTAGTTGCTATATTACCTAGAAACGTACTACCGTCAAGTTGTTGTCAATTTTAGTATCCAAGTAGGATTGAGACTTCAAATTTAGTAACAAAAAGTGATAATATTAAAAAAAAAAAAAATGAAATTAACCCTCTAACGGTTACTTTTTCTTTGTTCGAAAAAACAGTTATTATGAGGGAGAGATTTGGAGGTGCAAAAATTGAAAAATATTATAGTATATTTAATTGTACTTGAAAATATATTTTGTCAAAAATAAAGTGAGAAAAAAATACCCGTAATCTGAATTTAAAAAAAAAAAAAAGTTAACATATTAAATTATAAATTATTAATAAAAAAAAAAGTTAACATGGTAAATTATAAATTATTATTACAAAAAAAATTAGTTTTAATAATGAAAATTTTGTCATTCTCTAGACCACTATTTTTCCGCGAAACAACTAAACAATTTTGTCACGTTAGGCAAAGGGTTAAGCTCATGGTTCCATTTTCTGTCACTATCCATTCTCTAATGTGAGTGGAAAGAATAGTCAAAGTAGCACGGAAACTTCCGAAGCCGGCAAATTTGACTTTTCACCTCATTGACCACCACGTGTTTCTTTACACACTCTTACTTTTCAAACTTCTGTAGAACTTTTGTATCCTAATATTTATCTACTAATATTTAGGACTTGTTCGGTAGAGTTTTTTTTGGGAAAAAATGAGTTTTTTTGGTTACTTTTTGACTTTTAAAAATAAAAATTAGTGTAAAAAAGGTTGAAAAGTCAAAAATTGTAGGCAAAAAAATGAATTTTTTTGAGAAAAACTTCCACCGAACATGACCTTATAATTTTTATTAATCTTATGTCTAAGTAAGAACTCTCGTTGGAATATTAGATGATCATTAATATTAGACTATATTTAGTAAAAGTTTTTGTAAATTATAAGTGGTTATCCCTACGTAATGTATAGATAAAAATTGTGAGTCCTACAAAATGTATAGTTAAAAATGATGTTTGACCAACTTATAAACAAACTTACTTTTATAGTCTTGTTTCCAAGGGCAGATCTAAGAGAGACTCTCTTTTGCTGAAGTCTCCCTTAACTCCAAAAAAAAAAAAAAAAAATTTATATAGATATTTTATTTTTCTCATATATTAATTTAGTTTAAAGATTTTTTTAACTTATGTTTGAATCCGTCCCTTCTTGTTTCTATCTAAATTTTTTATTTACTCGATCGACTCGCTTAAAGCGTGGAAGATTCTTTGCTATCGAGACAACTATCCATCTATATTTTTCTGAATGACTCGATATTGTGATACAAAAAATGTTAGTTATAATTACTTTGTGTAAATATTGAAAGAATTAACTTTTATTGATCTAAAAGCTATATTCTCTAATTTAACTACATGAAAAATATTAATAAAACAAAAGGATAATCCCAATTTTAGAATGAAAATAAAATAAAAATAATAATAGTTAAAAGCAATGGCATGTGTTTTTCACGTTGTTTTTGGTAGCATGAATGTCGGTCAATGTGATTATGAAAGGCTTCCACTATCACAACTCCCAAGACTAAGCGTGTGCAATTATTGTATGGGTAAATTTAAATTAAATTTTCAACTATAAAACATATTTTTTATCCATATATTTCAATAAAATCTATAATTTATTATCCACACATTTTATAAGATCCACAATTTATAAATACTTAAAAATAATTTTAACATTATCAAACATAAGTACTAGCACAAACCTTATGATAATATTTTCAAAATTTCATTTGAACATTAGTACATAAAATCTCACGATACAATATTTCTTTTAACTTAAAAGCAATACTCCAATTTAAATAATAAAAAAAAATCTTAAGAAATGAAAAAACAAACAAGAAATACAGGTTGTTTAAATATCATTTAATAATAATTTCCGTTTTATTATAGATACAAATGCATGAAATAAAAAATATAAATTTTATTTTGGCTAACAAGAAGAATCTAATCATCTATTGTGAATAATAAACATAAATATTTAAAAAGAGAGTGTTAATTACTTCTAGAATTGTCTATTTAATTCTCTCTTCTTCTTTTTTAGAGTAGTTGGCACCAACTAAAGAATAATTTACAATCATATAAAAATTTATATATATTAATGATAAAAAAAATGTAGCAATTGATTTATAAGTTTTTATCATTGTTTTGAAAAGCTCGTCCAAGTGTTGGCCTAGACATGAGGTACGGCCACACGCATAATCACACTTTACGATATTTAGAACACAGATTTTTATGTCATTAAAACGGTAAAGGTTTGGGAAGCATATAATGAAAATGAAAGACATGGATTCCTTAACTCAAAGACTATAAAGTTGAGATTCTCAAGTAATTCTTGTTACGCTTTTCAATTTTTCATTTACCGTATATGTAATGCGATCACGTATCAAAATGATGAATTTAACAATTATGATATGCTCTTTCGAGGAAACCTAGACCTCCAATTTGAGTTTTCAAGAAACTCGACCTCCAAAAGCATAAAGTGCCAAAATAATTCTCCTCCCCTTTTTCATTTTTTCTTCTCTCTTTAAATAAAGAAATTATATACAATATAACCTCCCTCCCACTAGTTATAAGAATATAAATGCAACTACCCACTAACACAAACAATACTCTTAACTCCTATAATTGTATTGACTCATTCAAACTATAATAATAAAATAAAATTCAGTAATTACAAAATAAAAGCATTAATAAAAATATTCTTAAAATTAGTTCGTAACAATATGGATCTTTTAAAAATTTGAGACAGGGTGAGAACATGAAACAAAAATGAGTTGGAATGAATTAGAAGGTAGCATCTCAAGATTCAAACGAGGTGGGGTCGGGAATCATCTAAAGACGTGGTCTTTTTTTTCTCTTTTTTCTTGATTATTTTATACATGATTTTGTGTCAGCCACTTAAATGGAAACTATCAACTACGTGACATGTCTTTTAAAGTTTGTACAACATTGTATTCTTTTGGCTAACTTAATATTATGTGCCTTTTAGCATTTGTTATTTGGAATCTTCCTTCTAGCTTTTGTTTCTAGGCAATTTGCTTCACTTTATATGTCTTGCATTGAGAGGTGTGGAATGATTTTTATTAATTTTGTCTTTTTTGTTTTTTTCATTACTCTTTAAATCAAAATTACTATAATAATTTGGCAGATAATTAAGTTTCACATACGCAATGTTCGTAAAAAAATTGACTATAACAATTTGAAATTTTTTATTGTTTTAATTACATTCAATTTAGAATAATGTTATTTATAATAAGTAGAGATCATCATTAGTCTATGTGACAATGAGGCCTCTGATTTAGTGTCCAATGCGTCACAACTTCATTAAACAATGAATCAAGGAATTCATTACCATATAGACTGGTGATGATCTTTACTAATGATAGATAGTATTACATTTCAATTTATTGTATCAAATTGTTGAAGTGTTTCATGTAAAACTTTAAATTGTTCAAGTGATATATTTATTACATTAAGTCTTTATCACTTTTTTCACATGTAGATAAGATTCATTCGTTCGTTATTTTTTTTTTCAAGAACTAATACATACTTAATTTTCATAAATCGGTGGCACGACAAAACTTAAACTCATGTCACTTCAACACAAACTTCTTTGTGTACCTCTTTGACAACTAGCAAAACAAAACCCAAATAAACCACAAAAGATTGAAATGATTTTCATGCCCATGTGGTGTGAGTGAGAGCCAGGTCATGGACCCAGAAACTCCCTATATGAGACGAAGGACAATAATAGTTTATAGAATAATTTCAAGAATTAAGCAAAACAATGGTCGGTTTGGCTGATTCTATAAATTCGATTCGATGCCATATCTTTACAGATTTTTCTCCTAATTAATTAGTTGTAAGCAACAAATAGTCTGATATTAATATGCATTTAATATGTTTTTAGTGATTGTATTGTTTTCTTATTCATCAAGAATCTATAAACAACATTGAATCTTATTATTATTTATGATTTATTTGGTTAAAAGTTATTTTTCAAAGAATTAAAAAAGAAAGAAAAACAATGAGTTAATTTCACAATGGTCATTAAAGTAATTTTTTTATTATATTAATTATTAAAAATTATAATGATTTCACAAATAATCACTCGATTAAAAGAATTAACATAGAATTATAGTTATCGCTATTACATTTTAGAGTAGACTAGCTTGCAAGACATTATCATATGTCATATAACAAATCATACGTTTCAAAAACAATGTGAAAATTAGGTTGAGTCTCCTCTTACCCCGAAATTTTAGATCATTTTTTACATGTACAATTTTTTTTTTTTTAATTTTATGAAAATACTATAATGTCTTACGTGGTGGTGTACGAAATAACGCCTTTTATTCTATTGTGACACTTAACGTCGACATATAGGATTTTACGCTAATTTTTTTAACTGAGTCATAATTTGTGAAAATGTTATAAACTTATAGAGTAAAAGAAATTACCAACTTGAGTAACCATTGGGTTCGCTAAGCCTCGATAAATTCTCTTTGCACGAGGTTTTATTATTTTTGTTCTTCAATTTCAATAAACTTGTATAGGCTTAATTTTAGTAACGATAATTGAAGATTCTAAAAAAATTTAAAATGATTATTGAAATAGTTTTCGTATAGTAATAGTCAATCAAGTTTCTAACAATTACCCAAATGATCACTCAACTGAAAACATTAACCTAAATACTAGGTGTCACTGTTAAGTTTCAACGAAGACACAGACAATATTAACTAGTACGTCGCGTGAGACAAAGTTGTGTTAATTACAGTTAAAAGCGTAATTGTCAAACACGTTTCTCTTATATTTGTTCGATTTTAATAAGCAGTCAGTTTGTGAAGTTTTGCATTTTTGTTGACGAATTTTTTAAAAAATTTTATTGATCATTGCTGAAATTGACCATACTTGTAGAAGTCTCACCTGACTCACGTTGCTTATGTCAACTTTAGAGAACTTTAAAGCTAAGTTTTTTTTAAACTTAATTTGTGATGTAGCACAATGAAAGAAAACGTGAGAATAAAAGAACAAAATTAATTATTTGTTGATTTTGTAAATACTTAAATGTTTCAAAACAATAATTTGTTAATTTCAAAAAGACGAATGCTGAATAATTAATAAATTTAGAAAACTATCCATACATAATATTTTATTCAAATACATTCTACTTCACCTCTCCATGTCTTGGCTCTTTAAATAAGAGCTCACAATTTATTAGCATAAACACACAAGTGGAATAATGGCTTGAATGATTGGAAATTAATTTTAAGGGCTTCAATTCTTCCAATTAATCCGCCTGTTGTTGTGTTGACCATGTGCTACAATTGTTCAATCTCCACGATTTGGCCATGATCATTGATTACTTCTTTTTTTGGATGGTCTAATTTGCTAAAAATCCAAGCATCAATTCGTATCATTGTCACTTTATCGAGTTAATTTCATCAAATTAATCATTAAAAAATTTTTTTATTCTATTAATTACTAAAGTTTACACCGATTTCACAAGTAATCATTCAATTAAGAAACTAAACTAGATCTGTTAAGTACCACGTTGAACTAAATTGATGGTCGAAAAATATGGGTAAGATTCCTTCTCAAGATCGAAATTTCACATTTTCTCTATTGTTTATCGTGTGTTAAACTTAAAGTTAGAATGTTAGATGAATGATAAACTTAAAATTTTCTCCAATGATCGTTATATTAATTGTGATAATTGAGTATGTTTAGGTGCATTAATGTCATTTTGTTTAGTGTTATTATTTTTTAAATTGAGTGGTTATTTGTGAAATCATTAGATCTTCAATGTCTAATAGAGTAAATTTAAAATTCTTACAAACTTGAGTGACGATGGATGAAATCAACTCTCGCACTGTCACTTGGAGCACTTTGGTCCCCATGTAATTTGTTTTGGTATGAAGATTTTCAAACTTTCAATTTTGGTGTTAGTTGGTTTTGATTAGATGGAAACTACAAAATATTCTATCATGTTGTCACAAAATTGATCTAGTCTCCACAGTGGGGACTTCTTATAGCCCCCACTGGACACGTGTCCAGTGGAGATTTCATGAAAAAGTGCTTGACAAAAATGTCAAGCACTTATCCAACTCCCACTGGACACGGGCTATAAGAAGTCCCCACTGTGGAGACTAGATCAGGTCTGCATACGGTGTCATACGTGTGGACAACTCATTTCAAAGTTGTTCTCGTCACTTTTTTCAAAAACAGTAAAAAAAGAGAAAATAATAAATAGTAAGTAATAAAGAACATTAATAGAGTTTCCATTGCAAAAATATCGATGGCGTTTCCAACCCTATTTTGCCATTAACATTTACATCGATCACGCCTCTTGGTTAACTAGCAACACAACTATGTCAAAATATGCCTAAAGCAGGTTGGATTACCGAAACTCGACAATCGATACAATACAACTGACTAATTAATTTCTCTTAAATGAATCGTCAATTAAGATTAAAGGAAGTTGTGCAGAGAATTTGGAGATTATATTATTAAATTACCATTTTCTATATTAAAAACACTAAATTGTTAGTAATCTATAAAAACATAAGATCAATAAACGAAAAAAATGCATAAATTGTAAAATCTAAACTTTTATTTCCCAATCATCAAGTCTTGTCATGGTTTTTGGTCCTACCATTTTAGACTATTTGAAATTAATTATATCACAATGCACCAACCACTAAATGCCATAGACTATAGATTTCCACAATTAAAAATTCTACAAATTTGACCAACTGTTTGGCCTACTATATTATTCATATTGACCATCCAAAATAAAATATATTTTGCAAGTTGTTGCTTCTAAGCAATCAAATCAAGAATATTGTTCTCCTGCCCCTTGTGGGAAGAAATTTCTGCCCACAAGGGGCAGGACAGAGATCAGACTCATCAAATCAAATAAAAAATAGAACTTTGATGTGCTCGATTGTAATTATAAGTTCATAATGGTTAATTGGCGCAAGTGAATAAAGATTAAAAAGAGAGGTGTGAAATAAATTTTCTCCTTAACAATAAATGATGTTGTAAAGTCTAGTAAAAATATACAAGATAGCTATGAGCAGAGTCAGCTCAATTTCTAGACAAGTCGTCAAATGTCTCACATTTAGATAAGATTCCATAATTTTAGAAAATTTTAATTCCAAATAGTTTTGCCAATAGAACCTACAGGTTAGATTTTTTCGTCGATAATAATTAAAAATTCTTAGTTTTCATAAATTAATTTACCAACTAAAATTCTAACACTAAATAAGCAATAAAAATAAAAATAAAAATAAATAATTATTATTGACCAAAAATTTCGTACATAACAATATAACATTAAAATAATAATTTAACATTAATATTTGAGTGTTTTTTTTTTTTTTGTCATTGATAAAATTTAGTTTACCATAGAATTTTCATTTTTAAATAAAATTAAAAATAGAATATTACCTTAGAAAGTTATATTGGTAGTTAAATAACGATTAGAAAAATATGAAATTACAAACCAATTTTCAATTAGTAATATTGTAAAAAAATATCAATAAATCTAATTTACCGACGGAAATATGGTTAAATAATTAAAACATAAAATTTAATATTGATGAAGAATAATTTCCTCAAAAATAAAATAACACTTGAAATATTATAAACAAAAAATAAAAAGATATTTTATGTTATTGGCGAAATATTAAAAAAAATGAAGAAAATGAGGAAATAATAAATATATTTATGTCGGCAAACGGCCACCGAAGTACCATTGATGATTGTTGACGACATCATCAAGGCCATTGCCATTTGTCTCTCACTAATGAATATTCGTTGGTGATCACTCATCGATTTGCTTTAAAAAAATTTGATCAAAATTATATTGATTTTTATTAGCTATTGTCGGTAATAATTTTTTCTTTTTAAAGTTTTTAATGATTATTTTATTGAAAGACTCATTAAAATTTTTGCTTAAGATCTTCAAATTTTTTGAGCCGTCTCTAATCACAAGAAGGTCAGAAAGAATGTTGAATCGGCATGATTCTTCAATTTTGATGCCATTTAGTAATAATAAAAAATTATGATTTTACAGAAGTAGACAAAAACTAATTCTATCGTTTCTATTCAAAATTTTGTACATGAAATCAAATTTAAGTCCAAATTATTTTCCATTGAACTGAACACAACTCAACTAGCCAGTTCGTATCTATCAATTCTAGAAAAAATTGTCCACCCATAGAACTTCGCCCCCTGCTTACGCATATAAATTACTTTATTTTGTTTTTCCAAGATGGCAATTACATCATAATACTTTTTGTTTTCTCAAAAAGTCAAGAATTCTATATTTAATTTTGTTAGGCATTAGTTGCCATCATCCTATGTATTATTTGTGAACGACCTATTTTACGTGATCAACTTATCAATGCACACAAATATATTAATATAAGGAAATCATTCTACTTACTAATATTATAGCATTTAATATAGTATTTAATTTCAATTAATTTAACAATCTAAATGTATTAAAACTTTTAGTAAAATGTGTTTGGATGTGGATATAAAAATTTAAAGGTTCTAATAGATTTAAACCGTTAGATTAATTTAAATTAATAACTTTGATTATTTGTCAAATATATTGGTAGAAGCAACGGTCCTTTTAATATGATAACACAATAATTGAGGACTCCCTAATCATAATAAAATAAATAAATGATTTTGGTTATGATTAAATTGTTATTCAAAATAGTTAAGTCTATAATAATTGTTGGCCTCCAAAAAATAATTGACTAGACTATCAATAGATCTCCTGCCACATTCTTGTCCACCTATATATTATCAACACACTTTGATGCAATCAGAGTGCAATAAGTTCGGCCTCTACCTATTTAGTGATGTAATCAATAGAGAAAATCGATAACCTTGTATTGGCCCCGCCCCTTAGCAATAGTCAAATGAAGTCAATGCCCTATTTGGTGAACGACCATGGACTAGTTACTATGGTGAGTTCCTATGGATGCTGCCTCGAAATGATAGAGAACCTATGGCATTTGTTAATTTTTCTGACGAATTCATGTGCATCATTTTTCATAATAGGCCAGTAATATCCTTGTTTTAGAGCTTTTTGAGTCAATGCCCTATTTGGCGAACGGCCATGGACTAGTTACTATGGTGAGTTCCTATGGATGTTGCCTCGAAATAATAGAGAACCTCTGGCACTTGTTAAATTTTTTGACGAATTCATGTGCATCATTTTTCATAATAGACCAGTAATATCCTTGTTTTAGAGCTTTTTGAGCCAATGCATACCCTCTAACGTGATTTCCATAGATTTTCACACGGATCTCCATCATGACGTAGTTTGCTTCCTCATTCCTTCGATGCATCTTATCCAAGGTACAATATATCCTTGTTTGGATAGAACTCCATCATGTAGAATGAATTGTGCGGCTCTTACCCGAAGCTCTTGGGTCGTGTTATTATTTTGGAGAGCCATTGGTCTAAGAATTTTCTTTATCCACAGTGGTGTTTCTTTGACCCACATGACTTCCTTGGTCTTTGCTGTTATGTATAGGCTGTAAATGAGATTTTAAGAAGAATGTCGACATAGATGACAATGTTTATACTTAAAAGACAAGATTGTAATGAAAGTTTACAAGCAAAGACGAATGAGTTGACTTAGATGAAACATTATCACCAGTAGTCATGTCTAAGTCAATTCAGACTCTGCTTGCGATAGCAGCATACTATAACTGTGAAATTTGGCAAATAGATATAAAAATTACATCCCTTAATGGGAATCTTAACGAGGATGTGTACATGACATAACTAGAAAGTTTTGAATCTACAGAGCTAAACAAGATATGCAAACTACAAAGATCCATATATGTCCTAAATCAAGTCTCCCGGGGCTGGAATCTTCGTTTTGATAAGACAATCAAAATATTTGATTTTATCAAGAATGAAGAAGAACCATGTGTGTATAGAAGATTAGTGGAAGTAAAGTTGTATTTCTTATTTTGTATGTGGTTGACATACTATTAATAGAAAATTATGTCCCCATGCTATAATCAGTAAAATTGTAGTTTCTAAAAAAAATTCCATGAAGGACATGTATCTCAAGAATATATCTAAAAGAATGATTGGCATATCTCAATCCACGTACATGGATAAAATCTTAAAAAATTTAGTATGGAAGAGTCCTAGGAGACCCTGTTATGTAGGACATGAGATTTATCTAAAAAAGGGGTTATTTATACTAATGGTTTCCATTCTTTCATGTTTGTAATGATTTCATCCCTATTCAATTTTTTTAGCAGATATCATCCAAATCCTTTAATTTATTCACACAGATGGTCTCTAAATGACTATTTTTACAATTGTTTGATAATTTTGCTCATGACTTAAATAAATTAAAATGATAGAAAAAGAAAATACAATGAAAAATTTACAATTGGACCCCTAACCTTTTCAAAAGTTCAAATAAAATCTTAATTTATTTTTTTTTTTTACCCCCACCCCACCCCACCCAACCCAAAAGGTTCAAGTTTACATAAGCTTTCCAAAGATTCACCGAAAAAAGACCATAAAGCAAAATCGACACATGACTGCAACCATTAGTTTTGGTGGCACGACCAACACCAACCTCTGTCCAACAACTCGCCTAAATTATGCTTACCCAAAACCTATTCGAATAGGAGACTAGCCCGGTGCATGTACACCAGGCGGTCGACCTCTTGGCTCCTGGTTCTAAGAACAAGTCCAAGCCTCCAATAATTGTGCCCCGAGACAGCCCCAAATTGGAAATGATATTATATAATTTCTAAGAACAAGTCCAAGTCTCCAGGTTCTAATTGTTGCCTCTTGGAAATTATATTGTGTAATTTCTTCTTATTATTGAATTTACTGAACATGAAAGCTTATTAATTACAGTGAAATACAACTCAAGAGCCCAATTTAGCTTTTTGGCCAGAGAAAGTATGAAGATAGTAGCTCGGCACCAAAATTGGCTCCGCACAAAGTTACAAATGGATGAGCTTGTGATGAAAAGAAAATTGATGGGTGGTGGGTAGGTGGGGGAAGATCATCCATTTTTGATTCTTTAAAAAAAAAAATTGAACAATAGAATATAATAAATTATTGGATTAATTATACTAATGTCCCCATTCTTTCGGGTAGGTAGGGTAGGATAGGTAGGGTAGGTTAGGGTGTGTGGGTGGGGTGGGTTGGAGTGGGTAAAGTGGAGTTTGGTTTTTTTATCTTTTTTTTTTAATCATTTTGAATAATATAAAAGGTTTAGGATTTATTTGTACTTTTCAAAAGTTAGGGGTCCAATTGTAAATTTTTCATTGTATTTTTTTATATCATTTTAATTTATTAAGTTTGGGACAAAATTGTCAATCAATTGTTAAAATAAAATAGTCATTTAGGGGACCATTTATGCGAATAAATGAAAGAATGGAGATGATATCTGCTAAAAAAATTGAATGGAGATGAAATCATTACAAACCTGAAAGAATGGAGACTATTAATTTAATTAATCCAAACAAAATATGTCCCAAAACACAATTTGAGAGAGATCGCACGGATATAATACATTATGCATCGACAATAAGATCTATCATGTATGCAATCCTACGTATTAGAGCTGGATGTTTCACATGCTTTGAATGTCACAAGTTCCATTTTGATATTTTGAAGTACTTAAGAAGGACTAAAAACTTGTTATTAGGGAGGTATATTTAATCTAGACTTTTAAAAATTTTGATTGACATTTTTCAAGTGTCACTTTGATGGATTTCATTAACTTTTATTATTTTTATAGATTTTAATATACTTCTACACACTTTTATAAATTTTTATGGATTTCTTTTTGAAAGATTTCTTAGACTTTCATAGATTTTATGGACTTTTATAAACTTTATTTTGTCAATTAAAAACTTTGAATATAAAATTTTAATAACTTTCATTTAAAAAAAAAAAAATTGTTGCAAGAGAAAAGTCTAGTAATAATTTATTTAATTATATTAATCTTATTAAATTTATAAAAGTTAATGTTCTATTTAATTGCAACAAGTAAATTACGTCAAAAGTTAATGATATAAATTATTAGAAATTTTGGCATAAATGGTCTCTAATATTTTCTCTCAGTGTGAAAATGGTCCATAACGTTTATTTTTTGGCACAAAAGTCCTTAACATATGTGTTTTAGTGCGTAATTGGTCATTGATTGATGAAAATGACTAATATACCCTTAATTTTAACATGGACAAATTGTACTTAGATTGCTAACTTTTGCAAAAAGTGCAAATGGGTTTAATAGTTTTATTTTTTTTTTTATAAAAAATTAAAGAAAACTAACGAGTTCTTTTTCTAATTAACACTTTATTGACCAAATTGATAATATGCTAAATTATTTTGTATATTTTACGAACTATTATAATATAACTAAAATTTAAGCTCGTAATAATTAATAAACATGTCAAATAAAATTTTTATTTTTATTATTAAGTAATTACATTATTTAAAATTTAAAATTTTATTTTATCGTTATAACAAAAAAAATAACTCTGTCACAAACTTGATGATCAAATACTTTTATTTAATTGAAGTTATTTATTTATTAACTACAACGATTTCTCTTTTTGATGTGGGCTTACAGAATGAGTCGAATAAGATTTGGTGTTTTTGGAATTTGGAGATTGTTGTTACTTCGATTGTTGATCATCTCCAATTCCTTTACATCAAAGTTGACGATCCTAGATTTGAAAGATCGTTGTTTATTACTCTGGTATATGTACTTGCTTGCCGGTTGGATGTAGAGATTTATGGGCGGGTTTTCACCAGATATCCCTTTCCTTGGATGGGCCGTGGTTAGTTGGGGAGACTTTAATGTGATCGCTCACAAGGCGTATTGGTAGAAATATTTGTGATAGGGCACTTCAGACTTTGCAGATATGATGGTGGATTGTGGTTTGACAGATGTAGGATATTCTGGAAGTTAGTACATGTGGAAAAATGGGAGGGTTTGGAAGCGTCTGGATAGAGTTTTGATTAACTCAATGGTTGCCTCATTTTGTTCTCAATTTTCGGTTCGTCATTTGAACCGAAACACTTCTAATCACTCACATCTTCTGATTCAGTGGTCTTCTGACGATGATTTGGGGCCTCGTCCTTTTTTATTTCTCAATGTTTGGTCTAGGTATCACGGTTTTCTAGGCTTTGTATCTCAGAAGTGCTCATTTCTTACCCACTTTAAGGGGATGGCCGCTCTTTGAGAAAAGATTTTGAAGCTCAAGGGCCTTCGTTGATGGAATCGAAATGTATTTGGTGAAATTTTTTAGATGGTTAGGGATGTAGAGTGTAGAATGGACGAGGCAGAGTTAGACCATGACAGAGTTCATTCTCTTTCTCATCGTGACACTTTGCATCAGGCTCAAATAGTTCTGAACCATACTTTATCTATTGAGGAGGCCTTTTGGAAATAAAATGCAAGGGGACGTTGGACTTGTGAGGGTGAATATAACACCCGATACTTCTATTCTATAGTTCAGGGACGACGTGTTCGAGCTAAGATCCGGTCTATTACTTCACCTTCGGGTGAGGTGTTTGAGTCTCCTGAGACTATTAAGCCTTCAGTAGTATCTTTCTTCTAGGAGCTTCTATAGGCTCCTCCTCAGCCTGTCGACCTTATTTGACCTGGTATTATACCTCGATTGGTGTCCGATAAGGACAACTTCTAGTTTAATCAGACTCCTACTTTGACTGAGGTGCGAGATGCTATTTTCAGTATTGATCCAGACAGTGTCGTTGGGCCAGATGGGTTTTCATCTCACTTTTTTTAGGTCTGTTGGGACATCGTATCAGAGGATGTGTTTCAGGCGGTCTTGGACTTCTTTTCTGGAGGGCACCTACCTAGGAGTTTTGCAGCTACTTCTGTTGTCTTGCTTCTAAAGCGAGACAATGCCTGTAGGTGGTCAGAGTTTCATCCTATCAACTTATGTACAGTGTTTAATAAGTTGATTACGAGATGATGAATTTACGACTGATTACTTTACTACCTCAGATCATCTCAACTCCTAAGAGCGAATTTATATCGGGACGTCTCATTGGGGGATAATATCCTCCTTGCACAGAGGTTACTACATACATTTGATACGAAAGTGCATTAGGGGTAATGTTATCCTCAAGCTTGATATGGCTAAGGCCTATGACCGCATGGATTGAGCTTCTTGATATCTATTTTGGAGGGCTTTGGATTTGATGCTCTTTGGATTGATCGGATACGGAGGTGTATTTCATAGTGTTGATTCTCGGTCCTACTTAATGGTAGGCCATGTAGTTTTTTCTCATCATTTCGGAGGCTCAGACAGGGTGATCCCATATCTCCATCGCTGTTTATTATTACTACAGATTATTTTTCACGACTACTCACTCATCAGTATCAGCATATTCATTCAATGGCATACAGACATGGGGGTGATGCTGTCATTTTTATTTGTCCTTTGCAGATGATATGATTATTTTTGTCAATGGCCAAAAGTAGTCTATCAGACTAGTTTTACAGTGTATTGAGCACTATGAGGGGCTTTTGTATGATGACTTAGTCCAGAAAGTCTGAAGTAGGATTTCTGGCTGGGTCTCGAGACTCCTATCATTTGGGGGACGGATTACTTTGATACGATCAGTGCTATCCTCTATTCAACTCTACCTCATTCAGATTATGAAGCCTCTCAAGGCTATCTTGAGAAGTTAGAGGGCATATTTGCTAGGTTCCTTTGGGACTTTAGAGACCATGCACATAGATTACATTGGAAGAGACGGAAGGACCTTTGTATTCCTACTGAGGAGGGTGGACTGGGCTTTAGGAGACTGCAGGATCTTGTTGATACATTCTCCATAAAGCTCTGGTGGTTATTTAGATCTTAGCGGTCATTATGGGCTCAGTTTTTACTAAGTAAGTATTTTCAGGGTACCCATCCATTACTGGCTATTATTCCTTATTATGCTTCAGTTGTATGGAAGAGGCTGAAACACACAGGCACACAGGCGGAGACACACATTGCTTGGTAGTTAGGCGTGGGCAGATATTCTTTTGGCATGACTGCTGGATGATGAGTCAACATTAGCTGATCAATACCCACACTTGCCACATTCTTCTATCCAGGTTAGAGAATTATTTGATGACACTGGATGGAACATTGACCAACTTCTTCAGCTAGTACCATTTATTATTGCTGAGCAGACAGGGATCATTCCTATCACTACTGAGGTACACGATCAAATTATGTGGAAGGATACTTGAATGGTAGATTTGCTACCAAGTCTACATGGCAGCTAATTTGCACATGGCATACTATTCAGGCTATATATAGCATGATTTGGAGCTCTATTATCATGATGATTTTCTATTTCTTCTGCTGGAGACTATGACGGGGTCTTATTTATATGGCTTCTTGTTGTCAGTGTTGTTAGCTATTGAGACTATTCAGCATTTATTTATTAACAGCTGTATTGCCGACCAGGTTTGGTGCCATTTTTCTGAGTTCAACCAATTGAGGGTTTTTAGTATCGCTTTCAGTCCTGGCGTTTCTTGAGTCAACTTGTCAGACAGGGTCATATTCGCATGATCATTCCTCTTTTGATTCTTTGGTTTATTTGGACTGCGATGAATGATGCGAAGTACCAGGATATCTTTATGAAGCTGAGACGGATCATCTGGAGAGTATACCATACTGTCTCCTACTACATACATGCCATTTATTTCGAGTTATTCATTGGCGAGATGATATGGATATTATTCATATTTTTGGTATCTCTCTACTACTCTATCCCTTCCTTCTCCTATTTTTGGTTTATTAGCGTACTCCACCAGTGGGATCTTACAAGGTCAACACTGATGGATGCATTAAAGATGGATTTGCAAGTGGATGAGGGGTTGTTAGGGATTTATCAGGTCAGTGTGTTCGTGCCTTTTTCTCTTCAGATGGCGAGTGCCCTATTATGGAGGTCGAGCTCAGGGCTATTCTTGGTATCATTCTTGCTCAGAGTATTGTACTTTCAGATTTATGGATTGAGTCCGACTCTACTTTGGCCATTCACTACATCACTAGAGGTGGAAGACCTTGGTCTATTCAGGCCACTATTCACCACATCAGACATCTCTTTCCTTTGACCGTGGTACTATTTCTCATATTTATCGCGAGGACAACTAGGTGGCTGACTTAATTGCTTCAGATGATTGGGATCGTCGTTGCTATTTCGAGTACAGCGCTCAGGACTTACCGCGACTCTATCGCAACTTAGTTAAGATTGATGGACATGTGCTTCCTACATTTATGGGTCTATAGAATTTTTTGGGACTATTTTTTTAAAAAGTAGCACTTCATTATTTATTGCTTTATTATTTATTTATTTATTTGTTTGCTTTAACTTTTATAATTGGAGGTCTTGTTTTATGCCCCCTCCCATGTATTTTTTATGAATTATTTATATATAGTTGGGGTATCTGAATCCCCATCCTTTCCTGGTGGAGGTCTGACAACAATACTGGAGATATGATTGTGTGTTGAATAAAAAAAAACTACAACTATTAGAGATCCAATTTTATTCTTTATATTTTAATTTATCGTTAAAAAATAAACAACACATAATTTGTAAATTAATTTGTTATTAGTATTTTTCTATTAAATAAAAACATAATAAGAAAGGTTCAATGTCATTAAATTATATACATCATTTATTTATTTATTTAACTTAATTTTTATTCAAGTTAGTCACATCACATATCAATTACATATATTTAAAGTACAATAATTTTATATTTTTCTCTTATGAAAAATTTAATTTACATGACTATAAAAGATATATTTAATATGTAAAATTAAATATTATTTTAATAAATATACCGGACCCACTTGCACATTTTGTAAAGGTTATGAATCTAAATATAATTTTGTCTAATTAAAACTAAGGGCATATTTATCCTTTTAATCAAATAAGGATCAATTTCACACCAAAACACATAAGTTAAGGACTTTTGTCCCAAAAAATAAACGTTGGGAAACATTTCCACACTGAAGGTAAATGTTAGAGACCATTTGCGCCAAATTTTCATATTATTAACTCATTCTATTTTTTATTTTGGGTAAAACTATAAATTTTCAAATGACTTGTGAATAAATTTAAAAAATTATGGCATGCAACTCTTTTTAAAAATATTTTCAACAAAAATTTATACAGCTTTATAATCTCACTTTTTATATTTAATAATCTATATGTAACATATCATTATCAGTCACTACAATTTTATAAATAAATAATCAAAGTACCAATTTACTTAATAAGAAAAAAAATACAAACATATTACTCATCAAGATAAATATAAAGAACAAGGAATAAAAATTATTGTATTAGTATTTTTCTATTAAATAAAAATATAATAAGAAAGGTTCAATGTCATTAAATTATATACATCATTTATTTATTTAAAATTTTATTCAAGTTATTCACATCACATATCAATTACATGTATTTAAAGTACAATAATTTTATATTTTTCTCTTATGAAAAATGTAATTTACATGACTATAAAAGATATATTTAGTATGTAAAATTAAATATTATTTTAATAAATATATCGGACCCACTTGCACATTTTGTAAAGGTTATGAATCTAAATATAATTTTTTCTAATTAAAACTAAGGGCATATTTATCTTTTTTATCAAATAAGGACCAATTTCACACCAAAACACATAAGTTAGGGACTTCTGCCCCAAAAAATAAACGTTGGGAAACATTTCCACACTGAAGGTAAATATTAGAGACCATTTGCGCCAAATTTCCATATTATTAACTCACTCAATTTTTTATTTTGGGTAAAACTATAAATTTTCAAATGGCTTATGAATAAATTTAAAAAATTATGGCATGCAACTCTTTTTAAAAATATTTTCCAACAAAAAAATTTATACAGTTCATAATCTCACTTTTTATATTTAATAATCTATATGTAACATATCATTATTAGTCACTACAATTTCATAAATAAATAATCAAAGTACCAATTTACGAATAAGAAAAAAAATACAAACATGCTCATCAAGATAAATAGAAAAAACAAGGAATAAAAAATCTTGAACGACGACGTTAATTGATTGGTCTATGCGAATTGGTGATAAATTAAAATAAAATTTTAGGAAAATGTATTTAATCTAGACTTTTAAAGAATTTGATTGACATTTTTTAAGTTGTTAAATGTTATGGATTTCATTAACTTTTATAGATTTTAATAGACTTCTATAAATTTTAATTGATTTTTATTTTGGAAGACTTTTACATACTTTTATAGATTTTTATTTTTTCAATTAAATCTTCAATATAAAAATATAATGTCTTGCATTTATAAAAAAATTATCGCATCAAAAAAATCTAGTGATAATTTATTTAATTGTATTAATATTATTAAATTATTAAAAACACTTTGAATTTATAATGTTTCTATTTATTTGCTCGAAGTACATTATGTCAAAAGTCAATGACATAAATTACTAACACACTCTCTTTTCTCTTTTAGGTAAAACTATGAACTTCTAAATGACTTGTGCATAAATTCAAAAAAAACTATAGTATGCGACTTGTTTTAAAAATATTTTCCAACAAAATGAATAGAGAGAAAAATATTAATATTCTTTTTTATAAAAAAAATATTGGTAATTAATCATGGCTATAGAATTTGTAGAAGAAAAAAGAAGAAAGAGAAAAAAAAAATGATAAGGAGAATGTTGAAGAGAAACAAAACACATTGAATAAAGAGAAAAATATTAATATTTTATTCTAAAAAAAATGTTGGTAATTATCTTGAGTCTAGAGTTCGTAGAGGAAAAACGAAAAGATAAATATTGTATTTTTATTTTTACGGAAGTCTTTCAAAGTCTTAGAAATGAATGATAGATAATGTTTTATGCGCGTTTTTTTTATTTGGATTCGTACTAACAATTAAAAGATTATTCGGACGATGTGTAAGGAATAAAACCTGTTGAGACAAAGTCTCAACAATGAATGTTTAAATTGAAAGATTATGTTACACAACTTGCCTTCAAGGGGCGCAAGCACACAAAGTTACTATATTTAAAAAATAAAGAGTAAAAGACTTGAATGTAAATTTACATATTTCTTGTGAGATAGTTGTTCGTTTTCTTTTCCATTGCCTTGCTTTGTTTATATATTGATCACCATTTGCACAATTTTTGCCTATAACTGACCATTATCTCATAACACTTCTTCATTACAATCATGGACGTAATAACTTTCCATAACTTCCCATGATGCTTCATTTACCTTACCTTGGATTGTGGGCCACGTAAAAACCGCTTCATTACCTGCGCGATGCATTTATTACCTTCCTCGCCCAAACCCTTCTCTGTTCGCTCTATCCTTTGTATGTTTTGGGCGATTCTTTTCTTAAGAATTCGCCCAGACTCTGTGTTTGGGCTTCTCTTTTTGGACATTTGTTTAGGTCCTTATTTTAGGAATATTTTGTGTATCAACAATTACCCAATAATATAGCTTAATTAATATTAATCATTAATTTTGCTATATTCAAGACTCTACACTCTTTCCCAGGTTCTTTGGAATTTCAAAAGGTAAAAAACTCCTTGGTATTCTCTTCTTGGCGGCGTTGACGTGCATCCCCTTTTTGGCAAAATTTTGCCACGTCGCTCACTTATAAAACCCCACTATCCATTCTTCTTCCTCACATTTTCATTTCCTTTTACCATTTCACCGCAAAAACACCATTGTTATCATTGTCCTTTCTTGCAATGGCATCAACAAATTCTCTTTCTTTTGAAGACTATCAAACTTTTCTTTCTCAACCTTTCACCACTCTAGGTAGTTTACTACCAACAAACACTTGACATCACGAGTTTCATTTAGGCCCAGCATTCAACGTTGCTGATGCAGTTGGGTGTTCTCATGTCGTCCAAATTTTTTCCATATCTTATACTTTTCTTTTTCTTGAGCCACTTCCATTATCCTCACTCCATAATGCTGGCATACGTACATGGCCCAAGTCAGATATCAATTTTCGTGCTTGGCACAAACATATGGTTGGTCACAACCCTGCCATAGAGCTTTTTGACCGAGGCAGAATTTTGGAACTTTTAGAGACCCTTGATATTCCTGCATTTGACCCCACTTTATTCTTCTGTCACCCTGTGCTTTTGGGCTTCTGATTACAACACATTTGTTTTTCCTTTAGGCCCAATGTCTATCACCCTTAGGGATATTAGTGCTTTAACTGATTTACCTCTAATTGGTGCCGCTTTCTCACCCACAATGGTTGTTACTCATACACCTCCATCGATTTAGAAACAACTTTTTGGCTCCTATAACAACTTCTAACCCTTCGTGGCAATACTGCAGCTGAGCCCAACCACGTTGAGCGTGTATCTTTTATCCACTATTGGTTGTGTAAGTTTGTTATCTGTGTTCCTAGTATTAAGCATTCCATAGGTTATCTGCCTATTTCTAATGAACTCGCCCATGGTAAACTTTTAAACCTTGACTCTTTTGTTTTGGCGGGTCTTTATAGAGGCATGTCTATCCTTCAAAACCAATTGCGATCATCTGCTTCTCCTACTGGTAGTGGGCTTCTTTGGTTCGCCCAGTTATGGCTTAGAGCGTACTTCCCTTACTTTGGTGCTCTTTTCTCAGCTACTCGCCCAGTGAAATGTTACGGGTTAGTAGTTAATCAACTTAGTCCAACAACTCAAACCAGTAGGAATCTTTTTACTTATTTTTATACTCTTTGCCTTCTTACTTCTCCTTTTCTGCACATCAAATTCCTCTGTATGTTCAACCCCTTCAAACTTTAATGAAGTAGAAGCTTTTGTATCTATTTGGGCTCAGTTTTTAGTTGGGTAAGAATTGATCCATGGTTTGATTACTAGAACCAATGCGAACGCTAGAGTTGAATTTTATGCTCCTCAATTCTTCGTCCGTCAATTTGGATTTGGCCAAACTTGGCCAATTCCTCCTTGCTATTCAAACAATTTTAAGGAGTGTTTTAATACCATTACCCATGATAAAGCGAGAATTATTGAGAGCTATAATAATTCTCTAATGACTAGTTTTTCTCCTGTGCCTTTCAATCCTACCTTTGCTACTCATGCTATTTCAACAAATTTTGGCCCAACGTCAAGCATAGGTTTTTTGTTTCCAATGTTCACTTTATTGTTTCACACTCTTGAATCCAATCCTCCATTAAAGTCTCCCAAAAAAACTTCTTATTCTTCTACGCCCAGTTCTAAAAAGAGCGTTACATCCCATTCGGCTGAACTTTGATCAGTTCTACCTCCTCCAGCTGGTCTTAAGGCGACTTCAAGTAGCAAACGGCCATGTCAACATCAGGCGATGATTCAGATGAAGAGAATACTCATTCTCTTACTAAAAAATGGTATTGATCTTTTGATGATTGTTTTTTTTATTTTGACTCTATTACTACGACTATTTAACACACTAACCTGCTATTTGTTTCCATCAGAGGGATCCATTCCTCACTTCATTGCTTCACAGCAGACAATCATTCCCGAGTCTCCAGTAATTCCTAAAATGAGGAGCCTCAAAGCTCAGAATTGCCCACTTAGATGGCTAATAGACCTCCATCGCCCTCCGTTGAAGGTTTGGATATAGTGATTTACACTCCTCAATCCCAATTTGCTCGTCCAATAACTCTGGAATCAGAAGGTAGCATCTTTTCTAATACCATCTTTTTGTGTATATGAAAATTTCATATTTGACCCTTCCTTTCTCATAAACTCCTGTTGAGATTCCATAGTGAAGAGCTTCCTCGTTTGGTTGACAAAGGGAAAGCTCATGCATTATCTGAAAGCCAACCTCAAGTTGACATCCTTCCCAATCTGCCTAGAGAAGTCCATCTCTTGCCCAAAACTTTTGATGAAGTAATTCCGTTTTTTTCTATTTTTGCATCTTTGCAATGACTATAGTGGGAATAACGTGAACTACCATCTTTTTGCGGGATGCTGACTTTGTTTTACGGTCTATTCAAGCATTATTTACCTCTTGGGAGCAAGTACAAGCGAGTTCTATCCCTCGTGCTTCATCTACAACTCGTCCTTCAACTTTTTCTATTTCTTCCACTGAGGACATGGACGCTTTAAAGAGGACAATTTTAGCATATACCTCTTTCATGGATAAAGACAGCTGACACTTAAGTAGAATTGCTTGTGCGTCTTAGTGAGGATTTGGTCGTTGCTCTCAGACGTCATTCCCTTGATCTTTCGACTTCCACCAGGTTAACTTTGAGGAAAATCCATCACGAAGTGAGCCTTTTACTATCCGAGAACATGGAGAGCCAAGAAGACGAGTTTTGTTCAAACTTTAGCTGGAAATGAATCTTTGAATATTGATATTAATTCAACCAAGTCTAAATTGAACGAGCTTTCTTCTGAGGTAATGATCGAAGATTATTTGCTGATTAGTATAGAATCTGAGATGAAAGAACTCCAAGCTAGAATTGATGATTGCAAGATGAGGTTGGCCGCTAAGAAATGCAACGAGCTTTCTTCTGAGGTAATGATCGAAGATTATTTGCTGATTAGTATAGAATCTGAGATGAAAGAACTCCAAGCTAGAATTGATGATTGCAAGATGAGGTTGGCCGCTAAGAAATGTAATACCTCTTTAGAAATTGAGCGAAAAGCTCTGATGGCGCGCTATTCAGAAGTGATAGTTTTTGACTCTGACGCAGTTATGGAGGCTTTATCCACTGTTGATACTCATCAACGCTCTGAATGGGCTAAACTCAGAAATCAAATGCGGTCTGTACTAGAGGAGTTAGATGACTAGTAATGTTTGTCAACCTACTGTATAATATTAGAGGAAAATCGTCCTAAATTTTGTAATTTTCCTGGTCTTTTAATGTTTTTAATGGAACAATTTATTTTTTGGCTTATCTGGATTCACATTTTAAATATCCAATCGTTCACTTTCCCAAACATATGGAAAGTATTTTTTTAGGTATTTACCATTTATAGAACTCACATGTTTTGTACCATCCAAATCCTCTAAATGATAAGCTCCATTGGGCAATACATTTTTTTTTTTACCTTATATGGCCCTTCCCAATTGGGCGACCACTTTCCATACTTTGGATTCTTACTATCCAAAGGTAATATGGTCTTCTAGACTAACTCGCGTACCTTAAAACACTTCACTATAACTTTTTTATTATAATACATGGCCATTTTTTGTTTTTGAATTTGTAGTTTATCTAGGACATCCATCTTCACTTCGTCCAGTTCTAACAAATTTTGGGCCAAAGCTTCTGCATATTGCTCTCTCGCTCAAATTATTTTGCAAAGACACTCTAATCAATTGTATATTAATTTCCATAGGCAATACTGCCTCTTGCCCATAAGCAAGTTGAAATGGAGTAACCTTCATACTTGAACGTGGAGATGTTCTATATGCCCATAAAGCCTTGTTCAAACATTCATGCCATGTCCTGACGTTTTTATCTATCATCTTTCTTATAATATTTTTCAAGACCTTATTTGTGGATTCTGCTTGGCCATTGGCCTGAGCGTAATAAGGCATGTAATTCACCAATTTGATGCTGAATTCGCCCAAAAATTGCTTCACTTGATCTCCATTTAAATAAGCTCCATGATCTACTACTAAGGTTTGCGGTATCCCAAGCCTATAAATTATGTGATCTTGGATGAATTTGATGACTTCTCTTTGCGTGATTTCCTTTAGAGGGATGGCCTCCAACCATTTGGTGAAAAAAATCTGTAGCCACTATGATGAAATTATGTTGCTTGGATGAAGGAGGATATATTTTTCCTATCAAATCTATGGCCCAATCTCTAAAAGGCCAAAGTTTTATGATAGGTGTCATTTCTCTTCTTGCTGGTACCCTTTGAATTGGTCCATGCCTTTGACATGCTAAACAGCTACTTTGTATATTGGGTGCATAGTTCGCCCATTTTTGGCCAAAAGTATCCACTCCTAATGATTAACCATCTCATTTTTTGGTCAGCTTGGTGTGCCCCATATATTCCTTCGTGCACTTCTGCCATAATTGTTTTGGCATAGCTCAAATTAACACATTTTAACAAGACTCTATTTATGCGTTTCTTATATAAATCTTTGTCTATTAATACGTAATTTAGGGCGCGCAACCTAATTTTCCTTTCATTCTTTTTGTCAATTTTTCTAGAAACTCGTTTATTTCCTCCCTCCAATCTACCACATTTCCATCTTCTATGTAATGGATGTCGAATCTTTTTTTTCCTTTGTTGTCATGTAGGCATTATCACTCCATATTCGTATATAGATTCCACGTTTAATATTTTGGAGTACCCCGAAGCCATTTGAGCCAACTCGTTAGCTAAATCATTATATATTCTGTTTACATATTGAAGCTCTACTTGGTCAAATTCTTCTAATAATTCCTGTGCGATCTTATATAGACTTATAATGAAACTACTTTGGCATTTAAATGTGCCACTCAATTGGTTAATTACTTAGCTGAGAATCACTTTCAACGATCATGTTTTTTACTCTCATTTCTAGTAATAACTCTAGGCCCATTATAAGTGCTTCATATTTGGCCTGATTATTGGTGTATAAATTATTTAATCTAAAGAAAAACCGATAGTCTACACCAAAAGCATCTATTAATGCTACACCTACTCCTACTCCTTTGGCTATTTTTGAACTATCAAAATATAAAATCCACGGTTTTATTTCGCACAGATCGATGTCTAGTTCTATTTCATTTGGGATGTTGACACATGGATGATCAGCTAAAAAGTCAACCAATGCTTGATTTTGATGGCTTTTTGTGGAATGTATTAAATTTCAAATTCAGATAAAGCCAAAGTCCAAAGACCAATATTTTGATGCAAAATAGGGGCGAGAAAATATGTACTTGATTATATTTACTTTATATACAAAATACACAGTCACAGATAGAAAATAGGCCCTTAATTTTGTACATGTAAAATAAAGAGCTAAACATAACTTTTCTATAGCTGTGTAATTACATTCACATTTGGTCAACTATCTACTGAGATATTAGACTGCCATTTCCTAGCCTAACTAGTCTTCCTGAGCGACCATACCAGCTATAGATTCTTGCTTAGCTGATATATATTTTCATTGGCCGTCCTTGAATAGGTGACACCAATACTAGTGGATTGGATAAGTAAGTTTTCAGGCTATCAAAAGCCTTTTGATGTTCCTTGTTCCAGACAAATTCGTCCTGACCCCTGAGCTTTAGGAGAGGCGAAAATACTTTCGTTCGCCCTACACAATTAGAGATAAAATGCCTTAAAAATTGACTTGTCCCAAAAATCTTTGCAATTCTTTTTTATTGTTAGGCGACTTGGCCTCTAAAATGGCTTTTGTTTTATTTTAATCAAGTTCAATTTTTCTTTTGTATACCAAGAAGCTTAGGAAATTTCCTGCGTTAACACCAAATGCACATTTTAAAGGATTCAACTTCAATTTGTATTGTCTCATTATCTCAAATGAGCGTTTCAATTAGCAAAGTTGATCTTATTCTTTAAGTGATTTGATTACTATGTCATCTACATATACTTCAATAAATTCACCAATCATATCATGAAAGATTAAATTCATTGCCCATTGATAAGTAGCCCCAGCTTTTTTAGGCCAAAATGCATTACTAACCATTCATAACACCCCAACGCACCTGGGCATCTAAAGGCAGTTTTATGTATGTCTTTTTCAGCTATGTATATTTGGTTATACCTAGAATAACCATCCATGAATGAGTACATTATGTATCCTGCGGTGGAATTGACTAAAGAATCTACCGTTGGCATAGGGTATACATTTTTTAGAGTGGCTATATTTAAATTTCTAAAATCTATACGCACTCTTATTTTTCCATTTTTCTTTAGTACATGTACTATATTGGATAACCATTCAACATATCTGGCTGTTCTTATAAAACCCTCTTTCAACAATTGCTCAATTTCTTTCTTTACTTTTGGTAACACATTAGGTGCAAAACGTCTAGGTGGTTGTCTATACGGTTTAAAACTTGGCTTAGTGGGCAATCTATGCTCTACCAGATTTCTATCTAAACCAGGCATTTGTTCATAATCCCAAGCAAAGCAATCCTTATATTCTTTCAACAAAGAGATCAATATAGTACTTACCTCTTTGTCGAGAAAATGGCTGATAAAGGTTGAGAAGTCTTCTCCTTCATCACCAAGATTTATCTTTATCAAGGGTTTTGCGCTTGTGCATATCCCAGTTTTGCAATCCTCTCCAAGTTGTCCTCCAATTCCTCCGCAAAATCTTCTTCTTCTAAACAATCTACTTTGTTGATTTCACTCCGTAACTCCTGTTCCAGGCCGAGCACAACCAATTTACCTCTTAACAACATCACTACTCTTTCTTTTTCAATTTTTTCTTTGCTTTCTTTAGTATAAGCCATCAATCTAGCTTTAAAGGCCATAATTTCACCAAATTCTTTTGTGATTGCCTTTTCATTAATCTTCTTTAACTATCTTCTTGCCAATTACTGGCTCTTCAAAGACCACTATATTTGGCCTCATTTGATCGAATAGCTTTGTGAGAGTGTCTATTGAGAATGGATTTTCGCTCTCGCCACTATTTGCATTTCTTCTCCTTCTTGAACCACCCTAATTGGCCCATAATCTCCCTCATATGTATCGTTTTACTCAATTAGCTTATGTGAGGAAAGGCCTATGATCAGCTTGCACGACTTCTACTTCACCATTTTTATTCCAAAAAACCAAACATTGATGGAGCGAGGAAGGGACGTACCAATTTCCATGTATCCAATCTCTTCTTAACAGTACATTATAACTAGTAGGACCATCTATTATAAAGAAAATCATGGTCCTTGTTGTACTTTCCACTGTTATGTCTAACGGCATTACCCTTTGGCCGAAATAGCTCCTCCATTGAAACTAGTCAGAATTACACCTATCGAAATCAAGTCGTTCATAGATTTTGCAAACTTTTTCATCATTCTGTAAGGGATTGTATTTATTGCCGCTCCATTATCAATGAGAACTTTGGCAACTGGAATGTCATTAACCAAAACTTTGACATACATGGGTCTAAGATGCTTAGTCAATTTCATTGATGATTTTTTAATATAACTCTTTCCTTCGCGTTTACTTCTACCTTTTAATTATTTTCTTCCACCTCGACTTCGTCGGATAGGTCCACCTGCAATATTTTCTTGCTACGATTTTCTTTTATTTCCTCAAATTGCACGATATCCCTTGATGGCTCTTCCCAACCTGTGGGTAGAGGCACTATCACAGGAGGTGGCCCATATTTCTTCATCCGAGGCACCCTTTTCATTTTTGTAGGCTTTCCATATACATCATAATAATCGAATGATCTCCCAGATGGTTCGTCCAATAAGCCTACTGTTGGATTACCTTCTTGGTATAACTGTTTGAGCAGATTGTTGTACGAAGTTCCTCCGATTCTTCACTCCGTTTCCAAATCAATTTCTTCTTCTATGTCTGTCATTCCATCATCTTCATCTTCATCATTGATGTGATTGAATTGATTCTCAGCAGATATACCTTCTCCACATTCTAACGTGCAAACAACTTCTTCATTTTCTCCTATTGTCTCTTCATCAATGTTCTTTATTCTTAAATTCATTGGCCAATAAATAATTATTAGCCATAATTGGGGGCATGGTGCCAAACTAAATAGTGATCAATTGCCCAGCATCATCATCATCTTCATCCTTTTTTCTGTGATCAAATTTTAATTTTTCAACACATTCTTCTATTAGAAGCTCTTCTCTTGACGTTTATGTATCTTCTTCATTTCCATCCTCAAGGACATTATCATTTGCCACCCTACTTTCAATAGTATTTTTTGAATGTTCCACACACTTTTGTTGTCTCATCATCTACCCATAGTTTCTTTGGAAACGTCTTTGTTGGGTTCTGGTTATTTCATTAAATAGAATCGCCCTCCTTGCTTTAGAATTGTACCTTGCTTTAGAATTGTACAAATGCCAAATATTTTGGCGTTGAGGTTGTGGTCTGAATGTTCTGATGCCCTAAAATGACCCTTGGTATCTTTCATAGAATGGTCTTACTTACCTTCCAAATGGATGAAAATTAGTGACGTCAACTGGACAAGTTTGTTGTTCATACGATATTTCTGTGACATTGCCAATCTCCTTATGGCATTTAGCACATAAATTCATTTCTTCATTCACCACCGCTTTTCTTTTCAAACGCTCAAATGCGCTGAGACGTGGTTCGTCCTCACCATTGTCAACCACTAACTTGAATCTTGGGAGACCAAATTTGTCCAGATTCAGGACGACCATATTGACATCTATTGGTTGCGGGAATGGATTTTCATCCACTGCCATCTTTTTTTTAGATTCAAATGTGATTCTCTCTAAGTCAATAGCATCCTGCAAGACATGACGAAGAACCAAACAACTATTAGTCATATGAGACCATGCATTATGCCATTTGCAATATTTTTTACCCTTGATTTGTTTAGGGTTTGGCATTTTATGTTTTTCACTTAGCCTAATTTGCTTATCTTTATATAATCGATCAAATATTATGTCGGCTTTCGTTATGTCGAATAAAAATGTTCTAGCCTTTCTATTTTCTTCTTTTGGAGGCTCATTCTTTATAGGTATGTCTGATTTAGCCATTATCGGACACTCATATGTGTCTTCCTTGATCAATTCGGCCAGATAAACTTTGGCTTCGGCTTGATCTTGGCTAATGTCAACAGCATGCATATCAAAGTTTGGGTCTCTATAATAGGTTCTCTTACTATAATTCTTCATTTGTTCATCTTCTCTCAACAATCGCTCATATCTTATAACGATAGCACTAAGTTGAAACAGATTAGGGAATTCTATATCTTGAAACTTCTTTTTTAAATCAAAATTCAGGCAACTTTGAGCGATTCTCACAAATTCTTTTTCAAATAAAAGTACAAAACATTTATTTCAGGTAGTTTTAAATCTTTGAAGGAAAAATTCAGCCCTTTCATTTAGCATTTGACGCAAATTTGCTAAATCTGCCAAAGTGACTTCGAATTCAATTTTGTAAAATTGGGCATAAAACAATTGTTCTAACTGCTGCCACGTTTGAATAAAATTTGCTGACAAATTAATGAACCATGAAAAAGATTCTCCAGTTAGCAAATTTGGGAATAATCTCATTTTGTGAAAGTTAGTAACTTCACCACATTGCAACGTGAAACGTCCCACATGTTCTAAAGTGGACACTTATCCTAAACCAGTGAACAAAGAGAATTCAGGCACCTTATATCCTCTAGGCTATGTATATGTTTGATCTACCCAATCTGGGTAAAGCTTTCTGTACATAGGCTGAATTATTGGCCGCATTCCAAAAGCCAACTGATCTTGCATGATTTCTACAACTTGATCTCTCAGAATAGCATTGGGATCATAAGAGACTTCTATGGGTTGGTGCACGTATGGCACTACCTCAGGCCTAACAACATTTGGTCCCATGTTTGGCATGAAAGTGCCATTATTTGGCCTATTATTGCCATTGAGATATGGATTCCCACCATCATTTGGGCA
Source organism: Forsythia suspensa (assembly GCA_023638005.1). NCBI lineage: Eukaryota > Viridiplantae > Streptophyta > Magnoliopsida > Lamiales > Oleaceae > Forsythia > Forsythia suspensa. The sequence goes on along the minus strand of CM042664.1, from coordinate 23,973,967 downwards.
TGTTGCATTTTACACCATATTTTGAACGTTTTCTCTCATATTAGGATTGCTCTCCATGTTGGATGTCCCAACACCCCATACGTTGGCTATTACTGGTCCCATGTGAGGTATTTCAACTCCTTGATCCGTGTTTACAGTTGGTGAACCATTATCTACAAGACTTCTGGTTTGGAAATGACCTCTTAGGCCTAAAGGATTCGTTTGACATACTTAGTTTACCATTTTGTTCATAAGTTCATTCAACATATTCAGTTGTTTAGCCATATGGTCTTAATTATTATTTCTATTTTGAGTGAGTTTTCTACAACATGAATATTTTGCATACTTACCTGTTCAATAATGTCTTGCGTGAGTTCGCCCAGCAATACGCACATGGCGCGAGGGCTCAACTCCGTCATTGACTCATAACAACTAGCACTTGGTCTCTCCATATCTAGGGTACCCTGCTGACCTTCAAATTGCTCGATCACAGAATGAACAAACTATTGGTTTGCTGGCTACTCGCCAGAATTCTTTTAAGGCATGATATTTCCAATCTTTCTAACATAAAAAGTGTCCCACCGAGCGTGCCAAATTGTTTCATGCGTTTTTTGATTTGGATTCATGCTAATAATTAAAAGATTATTTAGACAATGTGTAAGAAATAAAACATTTTGAGACAAAGTCTCAACAAGGGGTGTTTAAATTGAAAGATTATATTACATAACTTACCTCTAAGGAGCGCAAGCACACAAAGTTACTAGATTCGAAAAATAAAGAGTAAAAGACTTGAATGTAAATTCACATATTTCTTGTGAGATAGTTGCTTGTTTTCTTTTCCACTGCCTTGCTTTGTTTATATATTGATCACAATTTGCACAATTTTCGCTCATAATTGCCCATTATCTTATAGGACTTCTTCTAAATAACTTCTCATTACAATCATGGCCGTAATAACTTCCAATAACCTCCCATGATCCTTCATTTACCCGTTAGCAGTTTAGTTTGGATTGTGGGCCATGTAAAAACCACTTCATTACCTGCGCGATTCAGTTATCACCTTCATCGCCCAAACCATTCTCTCTTCACTCTATCCTTTGTATGTTTTGAGCGATTATTTTTTTAGCAATTCGCCCAGACTCTGTGTTTGGGTTTCTCTTTTTGGGCCTTTGTTTAGGTCCTTATTTTAGGAACATTCTGTGTATCAACAGATAAATTATGTTATTTTTTATTTATACATTGTGCTTTAAAGTTAGTAAATAGAAAATTTTATAAAAAGTTATTAAATGTCATTGACATTTTAAATATCCTTGAATTTTGTAAGATTTTAAAAAGTATTTAAAAGAATATATTGAATAGACCTAAACTTTTAAACTCCATAAAAATCTTATAAATTAATTAAATACACTCCCTTAATATATATTATTATAATTGGATTGGAATAATAATTTCACGGTGTTTGCCATCGTGATTGGGAACCTAATAGGTCAAACACAAAAACAAGAATTAGGTGTTTGGAATTGGCCATTGTCCAAGTGGGAAATTGATAGAATTAATGTCCAAGAATCAATTAATCGAGTCAAACTTAATTACTTATGTGCCAAGTTAATTAATTGGGTTGTGGGCTATTACAGTTCTAGTAAGACAATGGTTAAGTTAGCTTTAGCATGTAAATGCTAGGCTATTGATTAGAAAATTCTTATTTGTCTTCATAATTTGTTAGCACAAGAAAAGAGATACAATCCCTAATCAATTACTCAAAAAAATCATTTTCATCTATTTGTGGCTGTGGAATTCCAGATCTAGTTTTGCTGTGTGTATCACCATTAGAGGTTGGACAATTGATAAGTTGTGGTAACAAAGCTTGAATCTACAAATAATCAAATTATTAGATTCTATGGTGTTCATTAAAGGTATAATTTGTTTTATCTAACTACAAGCTTAATCCGTCTTATAGGAATTGTTTGTTTAATTTCTGCTATGTGCATATATGTTATAATTTCTTACTCGAAATTCATAAAAAAAATTCATGATGCTCTAAAAAGTTCACTATCTCCATTGTTTAATACCCATTTTCGCTCCATTCTTCATGTGTTATAAGATGTAAAAATATGGTAAAAATCAATAATTACTCAAGCAAATCACTTACAACTGTATAATAAATAAAAACTATATATTAAATTATAATATACACTTATTAGTTGAGAAGACTTATTATAGTTCCAACTTAATATGATAAAATCGTCATGACTTTGAGTTAATTGTATGTACGTTGTTGAATGCAAATAATTATCTCGTTATGCTGATTTTGCTGCCGACTGTTAGGAAAGAGTCGTTGAACCTCTACTAACAAAATTGACATAATTATGGGCTTGTTTGAGAGAGTTTTTTTTTATAGCAAATTTTGATTAAAAAAATTGATGCAATATGTAGTTAAAATTAATTGTTGACTTTTGATCACAATTTTTTAACAAATTTTAATCTGGACCAAACAAGAAATATATATTTAGTTTACATCAACATCCATTTCCTTTGATAGACCTAAGCACTAAATTTTGTATCTAAGAGTGAATTGCATATCATGGGCATAAAAAACAAAAAAAGCAATCCACAGTGTTAAGGTCAAGTTCTGAGGCAGAATATGTTACGTTCCTTACTCTTGCATAGGAAGGAAGCTTGATCAAGCACCACAACAATTTTGCGACAACGTGAGTGCATTATACATATGATAATAAATCGTATGTTTCATGATAAAACAAAACATATCGAAATGGACTGCCATTTTGTTTGTGAAACGGTAGCCATTGGTGCTCTTGTTACAAGGTTCGTGCCATTAACTCATCGACTAGCAAACATCTTTACTTAGCCTTTATCAAAGCTGTCATTTTGCAATTTTCGGTCCCTATGGAACTTATTGATCTGTCAAAAGAAACCTAAGATTATTGTTCTTGTTCGAGGTTCAATTGGAAGATCAAGCCACGAAAAATATCCACAACCACCAACTCTTACAAATTTGTTGCATGTACAAAATCGTCTATCAAGATTCGTATTAGTCCACAATATTTTCAACACAAAAACTGACCACAATGACATAGTGTCACGTCAATATCTAACAATTTATCCATTTTTTTGGACTGAAATGGAAGAACTCTATTTATTTGAATTGCCCCTCTTTCGTATGTATGTATGTACCATGGTAGACTTATGTTCACATACTTCATTGGAAAAATATCCACTTTGTAATACATTATAAAGTAAAGTGACTATTTTAAAACATTTCAAAGTTGGATGGTCAAATTAGAAAAAGACCGTAACTTCAGTGCTTAACATGGTTTTTAAGGCCCTGTTGTGTGTTGGGCCATGCAAATTGAGCTCATCCATTCGGCCCAAGTTAAAAAATGGGCTCAGCTCTTTAGTGAGCACCAAAATGATAGAACCATGTGCAACCCAATGTGCAAATTACATAAACTTCCCTAAAGTTTTTGACAATTACATAGACAACCTTTCTTATTTCAAAAACTACAAAATCTTCTCCTATTACCATAAATTTTTCATTTTCTCTTATACTAAGTATAAAATTATATATTTTTTCTTAATGTTTTTCACAAATAATTATATTCAATATATTTTTCAACATTATCTTTTCTAATTTTTCCTAGAAATGAATAAAATTGATTCAAAATCTTAACTAGGAAGAGGGAAAGAAAAAGAAATAACTTCGATTCTTAGTGTCATTCTTTGTTGTATTTTTGGTATTACATTAATAATATTTTAAACTTAATATAGTATTACTGTTACAAGAAAAAAAAAAGATAAAATAAAATATTATTAAATAAATTTAGCAATATTTATTTTAGTTGAAAACAATGTTTGAATTTAAAGAAAAAATCTTAAGAAATGAGAAAGAAAAAGAGAAGCGAGGATAATTAAATATTATTCAATAATAAAATTTTCAAATTATATTATAAATACGTAAGGACAAAATATGAAATAAAATATTACTTTTGCCTAAAACGGGGGAATCGCTATAGAAAACATACCTTAAGGGAGTTTTTGTAAATTACAGAACATGATATGTGTTTCTGTAATTGTCATAAATTTCAAGAAATAAATATTTTACCTTTTTCTATATTTATTTTTGAAAAGAATGAAATAGAAAATAAAAAACAACAAAATTGCCTCTGTTTTTATATTTATTCTTACGTCACAACTCTTTTAAAAGGATGCTAAATTGTTAAAATAAAAAATCCATCATTTAAAAGTGCAAGAGCTTTAACTGATATTGCTTTCGGCTAGATTACACAGAAACAAAAAGGTAAATCGTAGGTCGAGGGGTTTGAGCCCCGCCGAGACCAATTTTTAAGGTTATTTTTGTCCCATGGGCATGGCGTAGTGGTAAAGTAGGAGGGTTCTCTATAGAGCATCGAATGTTCGAATTCTCGCGACAATTGGAAAGCAACATTTAAAAAAAAGAAGAAGAAGAATGTTAGAAGATAGATGTCCACATGGATGAAAACGGTCGAATATCCGACCCAAGCGTGTATAATCTGTGAACGCATCTGAATTTATTTGAGTGGCGAACCAGGGGGGAAGACCGCCACTCTTCAGAATTAATTAGGCAAATCTTGGATACTTGAGTCAAAAAAAAAAAAAAACAGAAGGGTAAATCGAAACACGAGACAATACAACATTTGAATAATTATGAAAATAAGCAGGGCACAAAATGCCGTAGTAATTAATTTTCATAAATTCAGACTTCTTTCACTTAATAATTTTATGAATAAATTACATTTAGGGTCCATAACATTTGAAAGTTGTCTTAATTTTTCTTTAAATTTTATTTGTACCTAATTCATAAATTTTCACTAATTAATTTTCCAGTAATTTACGCAAATGATTCTTTATGACAATTCTCCCATGTCCCCAACATATATAAACTGAAAAAGAAAAAAGAAAAATTTGTGATAGAGATTCCAAATTTTTTAAAAATGTGTTGTAAAGTCATAAACTTTTTAATTTTAGCACCTAAGTTCAAAAAAAAAAAAATAAAAAAAATTGAAAAAATATAATATTTTCTTCCCTATTTCCCCCCGTCTCACTCCACCCCACCAAAATGGTGAGAAAATGTGTCGGCTAACAAATTGATTTCCCATTTCCCTAAACACCATAAGCCCGAAAGAGAAAACCAACCCATTTCTCCCACCTCAACCGTCCATGACCCAACTACCAGTAGCTCTCGATCACCACCTTGTAACAATGGAGACAACTTATAGTGAATCAGCTGGGAAAGGAAGAAGAGAAGGACCAACCGCAGTAACTGAAATTCAATTGGGGAACGGTGTCATTTCAATTAATGTAGTTAATTAGTTTTTTTACGTTTTTAAATTGCATTTGGCAAACACGTTTTCATTTTCTCTGCATTTATACGCACTTGGTAGAGTAGAGAGAGGTATGATGTAAAACTTGACTCAATTCTAAAAATTCTCCCTCTTCTTATTTCCAAGTTCTTAATTCATTTTCTTATTCTTCTTCCCATTTTTTTTTTATCCCGGATTAATTCCAACAAATTGAGCTGAAATATGTAATTTATGAACTGAGCCCATTACAACTTAGCTGATTTTGAGCTCGTTCTGACTGTTGTAGAGCTTAGCCCATAAAATTGGTATTAGAGACCAACGATCTATAGCAATAGGAAGAACACTTGAGGAGGCTAGACAAGGATGTGGGAGATTTGGGAACAGCTTATAGGGTCATTATGAGCAAGTTGATTTCTCTGACCAAACTCTCAAGGTATTGTGTAACAGGTAAGAAATAAATGGATGGTATGATGGTGGACATGAACCAGAAATATGAATCCCTAGTAGCTATGATGTCACAATTGAGTGCAAGTAGATCAGAACCCAAAGAAAAGTAGATTGAAAGTCCTATAATCAACTCAGATTCTGGGAATGGGTTATCCTTTCCTAGAAATGGTGTTCAGTGCAGTAACAACCAGAATAGGAGAGATAATAGAATGGGAATGGAAATGGGGACTAAACTGCCTAAAATCGATTTTTTCCTCATTTTGGTGATGACGGTCCAGAGAATGGTTGAAGAAAGCTAGGAAATATTTCCAATTACACTAGGTGCATAATGATCTTAGAGTGAGAATTGCGAGATGTATCTAAAGGGCAATGCTAATGTCTAGTTCCATGTCTTCATTGCCAGCCACCCAGAGGTTGATTGGAATGTATTTTCAGATGAGATATGCAGGAGATTTTTTGAAACCACATGGGAAGAAGTGGTGAAAACATTTAGCAAGATTAGGTAGTATGGTTATATGGCTGAATATCAAGATATTTGAAGAATTGAAAGCCCAAATGATGCTATCCCTACCCCATTTACTTAAGTCATACTATATTTCCATATTTTCTAGTGGCCTTGAGAGTGAAATCAAATCCATGGTTTAAATTATAAAACCTGATGCCATTTCCAAGGCATTTGAGATAGCCACTCTACAAGAAACCACTATCATAGCTATCAAAAAGGAGTTGAGATCTGCTATCCCAATTCCGTGTCCCCTTGGCTATCCCTCCAATGAAAATATTACACATAATCAATGTGAATGCATTAAATAAGTAAGAGAACAACATTTAATGCATTTACATTAATTTTGTGTAATATTTTCATTGGACAGCCAAGGGGACACGGAATTGGGATAGCAGATCTCAACTCATCAAAAAGTATAAAAAACCCAAGCCCTTTAACAACAATACTTCCAAATGGACCCCCCCAACCAGCTAACACCCCTAATATTAGCCATAACCAAAACCCCGAGTCAATATCTAAACCTGCCAAATTCCCTATCAAGTTCAATACCATAACTCCCACAAACTTCCAAACCAAAAGGAATTTAGGCTTTTGTTACTGTTGGAATAAACGGGTTGTCCATGTGGGTTGACTCAACCCAAGTTGCATGTAAATGTTTTGGAGGGAGGAGTTAAGACTTGATTTGAATCTTAACTCCCACTACATGTAACTTCCAAATACAACTCCACACCTTTACATATTCTCTGAATATGGAAATTCAAATCCGTGCATGAACAGTAGGAGAGAGTGAGATATACATGAAGGGTGTGTCTTGAAAAATAACTCAAAAATTCGGTTCTTGGATTGTGGATATTGAACTTTTTCATTGTGATTGAGTTTCGGACCAAAGAGAAGCATTTTGATCACATAGCAAACAAGTATACAAGGCAAGTAATTCAACTTTTTCAATCTTGGATTTTCAAGTAAGTTCGACCAATTTCGTATTCAATAGAAGTATGGTATAGGATATTACATTGGTATCAGAGCCATATCAATTTGTTTTCTTGCATTTTAATATACTGAAAATGCTTTGGTATGTAAATAGATGCAAGAAATCTGAATTCATGTCATTTGTGAAAGCTTGAAAACACTTTAATGGCACATTATGAAATACTCAACATTAATTCGTGAAATTTATACCATATGTTCATGTCATGATGTAGAACATTACAAAATTTCACATAGTTTGGATTTATATTTCAAGAGAAAATCGAAACCCTAGTTAAAATAACCAAAATTTCATAACATGATCGTTTTTGGTTCACTATTTTTCGTGTTATGAAATTGGTATGGTTAGAAAGGTATTTCCATGATATTTCCAATGGTATAAATAACTCCTAATTTGGACTTAAAATGAAGGAGTTATGATGTTTTAAAGTTTCAGCCATTTGTAAGAAATTCTGCGATTTTTATGAAGAAGATGAACAGTGTTTTTGCATTTCTTCACTCTCCGTCCGTTATATTGTTGTCCCAAACACTATATTATGTATGTTACTTTTGAAATCTAACCACACAGATAAACTCAGAACGCCAAAATTAGAAGAACAGAACTCAAGAAGTCACCGAAAACTTCCCATATGGTGGCGAGTGTTGTACACTCTCTGACTGCCGAGAGTGGGAAAGAGTCCTTTGATAAAAAAAAAAATCTGCATGTTTTGAAAAGTTAACGTGCATGAGGAATTTGGAAATTTTGAAAATTGCAGAATTCCCTCCTTAATATTTTGAAATTTTCAATTAGATCTTCATATTTTTTTTGGAATTAAGAAAAAAAAAGGGAGGCGGATTTTGTTTCGGAGCGTGAGATGGCGTGAGGGACTTTTCCGCAATTTTGAATTTTTCAAAATGGTCTTCATAATATTTTGGATTTATTATTTGAGTTCAATATAATTTTTTCTTATGAAAATATTTTTTTAGTATTTATGTTTAAAGAAAATTCATTTATAAATACATAATAAATATTTTCTAAGTGAATTAAAATTTTGAAAATTTTATATTAAATCTAGAATATTTGATTGAGGGTTTTGTTTCCTAGTGGGAGGTTTTTCAAGATGCTCATATATTATTATTTTTTATATTGCGCGTTCTTGAGTAGTGTGGGTCTAAATTTGGTTATGTGATCCATTTGAATTGTTTTCATCTTCTCGTGCTTAATCAGATATGGTTGAATTTATGCAAATTTTTAGCATCATTGGAAGGAAGGCTAAAATATTATGGGTTAAAGAACGTGTTGAAAAGCTACGAGCTTATCAAAATTGTGAAATGGATTTAAGACATAACCTAGTACAATATATAAAGTATCTCGAAGCAATGCGCTTAGAAGTAGTTCATCTGAGACAATATATTTGTGAGGAGAAGAAAATGTTTCAAGTCATCTTTCAATGCATAATCGCATGTGTACATATGACATTTTTTTCTCTATTTTTTAGTGCATACGATCAAAATGTTTTGTTTACATAGTACATGTTTAATTGATTTATTCAGTGAAAATTCTAAGGTTTGATGAGTTTATGTAATTCTCACCTAGAATTATTGTTTTTGTATTATAAAATTAATTTTTGTGATAATAAAACATTAGGATAATAGATGATGATTAGAAACTTAGTGAACTTTTGACTCTATGCCTATTGTTAAATTATCATAAAATTTAATTTGTATGAGTGCAAAATGACTCGTGTGCATAAATGGACATTTATATGATTGTCTCTAAAATTTATACAAGACCATGTCATCTAAGAATATCATTGTTGACCTAAATAAGGGTGACAAATTGAATAGCGATAACTATAACACTTAGCGCTATAAAATTTGGTATGTGCTGGAGGAACAAGATTGCCTTGAGGGCATTAACCACATGATGGAAGACCCAGGTGTAGGTTAGACTGCTCAACAGATAAGAGATCATGAAACTTACCAAGCATGGAAAAAGAAAGATTTTACTACACGTGGGATTTTGGTAAGTTCTGTTGTGGATGATCTCATTCACGAGTGTGAGCAATTTCCAACTGCTCATGATATCTGGGTGTATCTGAGAGAGAAATATGGTGGTACTAGTGTTACTAGGCTCAGACAGTTAACTATTAAGTTTGACACTTATAAAAAGTCTCATGATCACAATATCAAACAGCATGTGAGGATTATGTCTACCATGATCAGGAAGTTGAAGTCAGCTGGTCATATTCTCTCTGATGAGCAACAAGTTCAAGCTTTGATCCGCTTTCTTCCAGATAACTGGGAACATCTGAAAGTCAATCTGACTCATAATGATAGCATAAAATTTTTGCTGATGCTGCCTATCATGTTGAACTAGAGGATAAGCGGCTTGGAGCAGCTAAATCTCTAGGACGTGCTTTTGTAGCTGAGTCTAGTTTTGGCAAAGCTTTGGGCTTTAAGCGTAAGAAGAACTGGAACAAAGGCTGGAAAGGAAAAGGAAAAAAGACTGGACAGGACCTAAAAGGAATATGCCTAGACAAAAAAAAAAGAGAAAATTGTTTGGTAAGAAAAAAGACAAGAACAAGTTGAAGTGCTTCAACTGTCAAGTGCTGGGTCACTTTGCTCGGGATTGCCCTGGGCCAAAGAAGGTAGCTCTTGTTAATACTTCTTTTAGTGCTGTTTATGTTTCTAGTACGGTTTTGCTTACTGAATCCTATCCTATGTGGATAGTAGACTCAGGAGCAACAGACCATATAACCAGGGATAGATAGTTGTTTGGGGAGTTTCACCGATTTCCAGCTGGTACAAAATGGATATATGTCGGTAACGATGATAGATTAGAGGTGAAAGGAATCGGTACATGCAAGATGCATTTGTGTGGTGGCCGTACTATTCTCCTTCATGATGTCCTGTTTGTACCAAAATACGAAAACTTAATTTCGATTCTTCGTTCTTTTAAGATTAGGTTTCAGCTTTGAATTTTAGTGGTACTTTTGTTCGTATTAGCAATGGTGATGTATATTATGGATCTGGATATTTATTTGGTGGTTTTCTAGTGTTGGATTGTGAACCAAACACTTATAACTATTATATTAATCGTTGTTTTTCTATGAATGTATCTTCTTCTAATGATGTGATTGTTGATACATGTGTATGACATGCTAGATTAGGGTATATTGGGCAAGAGAGAATGAATAGATTGGCTAAAGAGGGCTTACTAGGTTTCATTGCCTACTTGTGAGCATTGTCTAGCAGGAAAAACAACACGAAAACCATTCGATAAGGCTTTAAGAGCCGAACTTCCATTATAATTAGTCTATTCAGATATATGTGGTCCTATGAATGTGAAGGCAAGACATGGAGCCTCTTATTTCATTACTTTTATAGATGATTTTACACAGTATGGTTATGTCTATTTGATATCTCATAAGTCAGAGGCATTAGAATGCTTTAGACAATTTTTAAATGTGGTAGAAAATCAAATAGATAGAAAGGTGAAAGCCTTAAGAACTTACCGAGGGCATGAATATCTATTCGATGAGTTCAAAGAACTATGTAATGATAAAGAAATTATTAGGCAGTTATCTATTCCTAATACATCACAACAAAATGGTGTTGCTGAGAGAAAGAATAGGACATTGCTTGAAATGGTGAGGTCCATGATGGCGCAAGTCGACTTACCTATTTCTTTTTGGAGAGATGCTTTGTTAATCATGACTTACATCCTTAATAGATTTTATTCAAAATTGGTACCTACAACACCGTATCAGCTTTGGACAGGTAGATCACCTGATTTAAGTTGTCTTAGACCCTGGGGATCAGCGGGATACATCCATGATTCTTCAAGTAAAATAGAAAAGTTGGGTCCAAGAGGCAAGAAATGTATCTTTATAAGATACTCAGACCAATCTAAAGGATATGTGTGTGAAAATCAGGATGGGACTATAACTAAGATAGAGTCACGCCATGTGACATTCCTTGAGAATGATTTTCCTAACATATGAGAAATTAAAAAGAGAAACCTTTATTTGAATTAGATGATAGAGCTGTCTTCGATAAATCGATTGAGGTGCAAGAAGATGCACTTCCACCTTCTGATCCAACTTACAGAGAATCAGCTGGGAAAGGAAGAAGAGAAGGACCAACCGCAGTAACTGAAATTCAACTGGGGAACGGTCGTTTCAATCAATGTAGTTAATTAGTTTTTTTACATTTTTAAATTGCATTTGGCAAAACACGTTTTCATTTTCTTTGCATTTATACGCACTTGGCAGAGTAGAGAGAGGTATGATGTAATAACTTAACTAAATTTTGAAAATTCTATTTTTCTTCTTTCCAAGTTCTTAATTCATTTTCTTATTCTTCTTCCCATTTCTTATCCCGGATTAATTCCAAGAAATTGAGCTGAAATCTGTATTTTATGAACTGAGCCCATTACAACTTAGTTGATTTTGAGCTGGTTCTGCTGTTGTAGAGCTTAGCCCATAAAAATTGGTATCAGAGACCAACGATCTATAGTAATGGCTAAAACAAGGAGCAAAGTATATGAAGAACACTTGAGGAGGGTAGACAAGGAGATGGGAGATTTGGGAACAGCTAATAGCTATGAGCAAAGTTGATTTCTCTGACCAAACTCTCAAGGTATTGTGTAATAGGCAAGAAATAAATGGATGGTATGTGATAGGAAATCCAGCTTGAAGCCGGAGGTCAAGCTTGTTTACACCAGATGCAACAAGGGAATGAGCCAAAGCTGAAGTGGGAATTCGAGACTGTTTTAATTGTTGTCATTTAGTTTAAGTAGCAATTACAATGTAGTAAACGTGTTTTCCTTTTTTCATAGCAAGAATAGTTACTATGTTAAGTGAGGGGGGTATAAATAAAGCAATTGGGAGAGAAATTAGATCCTTTAGTTATCATTTCAGACTTTTGGTTGGAGAGAGCAGAGCTCTCGAACTCTCTGTAACCCATATCTTACAATTGTTGACAAGTACATTTCTTATAAATAAATATCAGTTCATTCTACTCTTCAATCTCATATACATATTCTCCAATTCACTACAAAGCAATCACGCTACATCACGATCTTCACGCGGGAGCTGGAAACATCACTGCTGCTGCCATCTGTCGAGTCTCCATCGGTGTGAGTCCTATCAAATTGGTATCAGAGCACTTCCCATACTTCTATGGCTACATCGAAGAAACAGATGGAAGATTGAATGGGTGCTGTAGAAGCTAGGATCGAAGAAATGTACGACAGAATGCACGGCAAAATGGAATCAATTAAAGAGGATCTAGGGCAAGTGATAGACAAGCTTTCAGTAATTGATAAAATGGAGCAATTATTGGATAAGTTGGGAGCGGCAAACCAGGTGGAATACAAAGAAATAAGTAAGGAAATTCAACCTTGAATCGAGTAACATACCCACTCAATTCTGAAATATGGAAGCTGGAAGAGATCACCACCATGAATCGACTTATGAACCGCCTCGCTGGGAAGCTTAATCAAAGATGCTTGGAGATGCCGGTGTTCACGGGTGACAATCCCGATGGCTGGATTTATCGCACGGAAAGGTACTTCAATGTAAATTTGTTGACGGACGGCAGATCGATTAGAGGCTTCCGCCTTATGTTTTGACAGCGAGGCATTAGCCTGGTTCTAGTGGGAAGAACCTCGCCGGCCCATGAGACGGTGGGGGAGTTGAAAACTTCACTGTTGGAGAGGTTCTGCTCATCCCAGGAAGGATCAATTTACTAAAAAAAATTGGCCCTCAAGCAAGAGTCGAATGTGAAGGAATACCACCGGTGATTTGAAGAGCTTGCATTTTCATTACTGAATTTGGCAGAAGAGGTATTGGGGGAGAATTTTATAATGGGCTAAAACCAGACATACGGGCTGAAATTCGACTGTTGCGACTAGTAGGCCTAGACCGGATAATGGAAGTGGCCCAACGAGTAGAAGATAGGAATGGGTTGGTCAAACAACATCACATTGGGCCTGGATTTTTGAATAGAAATAAAGGACCAACTACTGGACCCTTTTCATATCCAACCCAAACCACCATTACATTACCCAAACATCCACAGTCATCCACCATTCATTCATCGGCTCCACCTCGATTTCATCATCCCTTTAAATATCTTACTGATGCCGAGCTCCAAGCAAAAAATGAGAAGAGAATCTGCTTCCGATGCGATGAGAAGTATAATATCGGCCATCGATGCAAGAATAAGGAGCTGAAAATTTTAATTGTGAGTGATGGAAAGTATAATATTGGCTGTTGTGGGGCTAACCACGCCTCGAACCATGAAATTGAGGGGACGAATCGCACAGCGAGAGGTAATTGTGTTAATTGATTTAGGGGCGACCCATAATTTCTTTTCTGATGAGGTGGTCCAACATCTGGAATTGCCTAGGATAGAAACTACCAGCTATATGGTGCTTATGGGAACTAGAATGACAGTAAAAGGGGAAGGAGTTTGCTGAGGGGTTTTATTGCAATTACAGAATTATGGGATAATTGAGGATTTTTTACCACTTGATTTGGGAAGCTCAGATGTAATTTTGGGTATGCGGTGGCTAGAAAAGTTAGGGGCCATGAAGATAGATTGGGGCCGCCTAATTATGAAGTTTACGGTAGTTGGAGGAGCAGTAACATTGAGGGGCGAAGCGGCACTAAGCAGAACTCCGATTTTATTAAAATCAATGATGAAAGCATTCAAGGAGACAAGTGAAGGGATAATGTTGGAGTTCGAAAGTATTGCGGTGGGGGCCGATCTTCCCCAATCGAAGCCTCCAGAAGAGATAACAAAATTGCTCTGCCAGTACCGAGGGGTGTTTGAGGAACCCCAGTAGTTACCTCTTTATCGAGAACGAGACCACGCTATTGTTCTTCAACCGAGAACCTCTCCAGTGAGTGTTAGACCCTATCAGTATCCCCATTTTTAGAAGGCAGAAATTGAAAGGTTAGTTCGGGAGATGTTGGCGGTTGGAATTATCCAAGATAGCAGCAATCTTTTCTCAAGCTCGGTGTTATTGGTTAAGAAGAAAGATGGCAGTTGGAGATTTTATGTCGATTATAGAGCTCTTAACAAAGTTACAGTGTTGGATAAATTCTCCATTCCGGTCATTGATGAGTTGTTGGACGAATTGTATAGAGCAACTATATTTTCAAATTGGATTTAAAAGTCGGATATCATTAGATTTAGGTTAGAGGAGAGTATGTTCCGAAGACTGCATTTCGAACTCATGAGGGTCACTACGAGTTCTTGGTCATGCCATTCAGTTTGATTAACGACTTGCTACCTTCCAATCTCTGATGAATTCGATATTTAAGGATCAGTTGAGGAGATTTGTAATGGTGTTGGTATATAGTCGGAGTATAACGGACCACAGAGAGCACCTCGAGAAAATGTTGAAAAATATTGAAAAATTCAACTTTTGGCAAATGAAATGAAGTGTTTGTTTGGCCAAAAAGAGTTAGATTATCCGGGACACATTATTTCAGTCGAGGGTGTGGCTGTAGATGGGTCCAAAATTGATGCTATGAAGAACTGGTCGAACCCCTGATCAATTAAGAATTGAGGATATTTTGGGTTTGACCGGCTATTATAGACATTTTGTCCAAGGTTATGGTAAGATCGCGTGGCCGTTGACTCAACAACTAAAGAAAGATGGTTTTTGCTGGACACCGGAGGTGGAGGTAGCGTTTCAACAACTTAAGCAGGCTATAATTATCTTCCCAGTGATAGCATTACCTGATTTTTCACAATCTTTTGTACTAGAAACGGATGCATCTAGATATGGACTAGGCGCAGTCTTGATGCAAAATCAGGGCCCAATTGCATATTTCAGCCATATCTTGAATTCTAGAGCCCATAACAAATCCATATATGAGAGGGATTTGATGGCAATCTGTTGGCGGTTCAAAAATGGCGACATTATTTGTTGAATCGAGAGATTTGTGGTGAGGACTGATCAAAAGAGTCTGAAATTCTTGTTGGAACAGCGGTTGGTTAATATGAAGCATCAGAAATGGTTAACTAAACTGTTGGGATTTGATTTTGACATCCATTATAAACCCGGTTTGGAGCACAAAGCCGCATATACTTTATCTAGGAGGGATCGGGCTGCTTCTTTGATGGCAATTACAATTCCTTATTTCGTTCATTTGGACAAAATTAATAAAGCAGTCAGGGAGGATGGGGATTTGAACCATATTTTAACAGCGGTTAGCATAGCTCCCTCGTCTCAACCAGGTTACTCTCTGATCCGTAGAACACTGCTTTACAAGGACATCGTGGTTATCCCGAGAGAGTCAGGTTTGATAGAATCAGTGTTGAAGGAGGGGCATAATAGTCCGATGGGAGGCCACACCGGAGTGTTGAAGACATATAAGAGAATCGCTGCCACCTTTTACTGAAAGGGAATGCGGCGGGATGTGCAAGCTCATGTTGCCGAATGCGAGGTTTGCTAAACCAATAAATACACGTCACTCGCTCCAGCTGGGTTGCTGCAACCTCTGCCTATACCCGATCGGATTTGGGATGATATAACCATGGACTTCATCGAGGGATTACCTAGATTGGAGGGGTTTAATTCCATTCTAGTCATAGTGGATCACCTTAGCAAATATGGGCATTTTGTGGGGGTTAAAACACCATTTTACAGCTTCTTCGATGGTAGCCATTTTTATCAAGGAGGTCATACGCCTCCATGAGTTTCCACATTCCATAGTGTCTGACAGGGACAAGGTTTTCTTGAGCATGTTTTGGAAGGAGCTGTTTTGTTTGCGAGGACGACTTTCAAATATAGTTATGCATATCATCCACAAACGAATGGCCAAACCGAAGTGGTAAATCGTGGGATAGAAACTTATTTAAGATGCTTTGCATCTTCAAGGCCCAAGGTATGGTTTCGTTTCTTGCATTGGGCAGAATTTTATTATAACACTTCCTTTCATGTAACAGCACAAAACACACCTTTTCTAATCGTCTATGGCCTAGATCCACCACCGTTGGTCCACTTTGAAAAGGGAACCACAATGGTATCATCCTTGGACCATCAATTAGAGGAGAGAGATTTAATGTTGGAGGGATTAAAAATTCAGCTACATCGGGCACAACAACGTATGAAGAAGGGGGCCGACAAAGGGAGACGAGACGTGGAATTTGTGGTGGGAGACATTGTATCTCAAATTGCGGCCTCACAAACAGCGATCCTTAGTTGTCAGGAATAATAAGAAATTAGCTCCACGTTATTATGGTCCGTTTGAGGTGGCGGCACGAGTTGGTGCTGTGGCGTCTAGGTTGAATTTAACCGAACCTTCTTCAATTCATCCAGTGTTTCATGTTTCCCAATTGCGGCAATTGATGGGGGCACATCACGGGGTCAACAACTCCCTACCTGTTCATCTAGGGGCAGACTTGGAGCTGAGAGTGGAACCTGAGGCAGTAGTTGGCATGAGAACAGTGGCATCATCTAAGGAAGTGTTGATCCGTTGGAGAGGGTTATCGGAAATGGAAGCCACTTGGGAGCCTTTCACTTTGATTGATAAGCAATTTCCATCCTTCCACCTTGCGGAAAAGGTGGCTGTTTTGGGGAGAAGTATTGATAGGAAATCTAGCTCGAAGCTGGAGGTCAAGCTTGTTTACACCAGACGCAACAAGGGAATGAGCCAAAGCTGAAGCGGGAATTCGAGATTCTTTTAATTGTTGTCATTTAGTTTAAGTAGCAATTGCAATGTAATAAACATGTTTTCTTTTTTTCATAGCAAGAATAGTTACTGTGTTAAATTGTAAGGGAGGGGGTATAAATAAAGCAATTTGGGGGAGGGGGGAGAGAGCATTCAGTTATCATTTCAGACTTTTGGTTGGAGAGAGCAGAGTTCTCTAACTCTCTGTAACCCATATCTTACAATTGTTGACAACTACATTTCTCATAAATAAGTATCGTTCATTCTACTCTTCAATCTCATATACATATTCTCCAATTCACTACAAAGCAATCACACTACATCACGATCTTCACGCTGGGCTGTCGAAACATCATTGTTACTCTCCCGCTGAGTCTCCATCGGTGTGAGTCCTGTTAGTATAATGGTGGACATGAACCAGAAATATGAATCCCTAGTAGCTATGATGGCACAATTGAGTGCAAGTAGATCAGAATCCAAAGAAAAGTAGATTGAAAGTCCTATAATCAACTCAGATTCTGGGAATGGATTATCCTTTCCTAGAAATGGTGTTGAGTCTAATAACAACTAGAATAGGAAAGATAATAGAATGGGAATGGGGACTAAACTGCCTAAAATTGATTTTTTTCCTTTATTTTGGTGGTGACGGTCCAGAGAATGGTTGAAGAAAGCTAGAAAATATTTCCAATTACACCAAGTACATAATGATCTTAGAGTGAGAATTGTTGAGATGTATCTGAAGGGCAAGGCTAATGTCTGGTTCTATGTCTTCATTACTGAGATGTATCTGAAGGGCAAGGCTAATGTCCGTTCCATGTCTTCATTGCTCCAAGGGCAAGGCTAATGTCCCTTGTCTTCATTGCCGATTGGATTGGAATGTATTTTCAGATGAGATATGCAGGAGGTTTTTGAACCACGTGGGAAGAAGTGGTGAAAAAATTTAGCAAGATCAGGCAGTATGGTTATATGGCTGAATATCAAGAGAGATTTGAAGAATTGAAAGCCCAAATGATGCTATCCCTACCCCATTTACCTAAGTCATACTATATTTCCATATTTACTAGTGGCCTTGAGAGTGAAATCAAATCCATGGTTTAAATTATGAGACCTGACACCATTTCCAAGGCATTTGAGATAGCCACTCTACAAGAAACCACTATCATAGCCATCAAAAAGTATAAAAAAACCAAGCCCTTTAACAACAGTACTTCCAAATGGAAACCCCTCCAACCAGCTAACACCCCTGATATTAGCCATAACCAAAACCCCGAGTCAATATCTAAACCTGCCAAATTCCCTATCAAGTTCAATACCATAACACCCAGAGACTTCCAAACCAAAAGAAATTTAGGCTTTTGTTACAAATGTGATGAAAAGTACAATGTTGGTCACATATGCAAGAACAGGATGTTGCAGAGGATGAAGAAGAAGTTGGGGAAGTAAAAAGTGGAAAGACAGATAGTGAGGAGGAACAAGAGGTTGAGAAAGTGATGGAAATCTCAATCAATGCCTTGGCTAGGAATTCAAAATATAGAACTATTAGAATTCCTGGTCTGATCAAGAGGAGGAAAGTGTCTATACTTATTGACAGTGGCAGCACCCATAACTTTGTAGATGAAAGGCTGGTGAAGGAGTTGAAGTATGCTACTGATCCCTCAAAATCAATCGAAGTCACAGTAGCAAATGGAGAGAAGCTTGAGAGTAAGGCAGTGTGTAATCCACTCATTTGGATGATGTAGGGCTGAATTCCAGTTTAAAATTAGAACTCTCAAGCTAGGGGAAAGTGACATGGTATTGAGAGTATATTGGCTAGGTCAATTTGGGCCAATGGTGTTTGATTTTACTCAGAGAAGCATCAAGTTCCAACACCAGGGAAAACAGGTTGAAAATGGGATGTGAAGCCCCTGGTGGAAATATTATCATGATTGAGGAGAAGGAATTGGAATACATGTTATGCAAGAAACAATATAGTATTGGTCGCCAACTATATGCTATCAGTGAGGGCAAATAAGAGACTATACGAATCCAAATCGTAAAAGTAGTAGAGCAATTTACAGATGTGTTTGATGAACCAAAATGGCTACCCCCACCAAGGTCTCATGACCATCACATACCATTGCAAGAGGGTACCTAGCCATTTAAAATAAGGCCTTATAGATGTCCATTTATTCAAATGACGAGAGAGAGAAAATGGTGAAAGAAATGCTAACCAATGGAATCATGCAAACCAGCAGTAGTCCTTTTGCATCCTCAGTCCTATTAGTTAAAAAAAATGGTATTTGAGAGTTCTGTGTGGATTATAGCCAGCTGAATAACCTGGCAATCAAGGATAAATATCCTATGCCACTAATAGATGAGTTGCTTGATGAACTACATGGGCCAATTTTTTTTCCAAGATAGACCTGAGGTCTGGTTATCACCAGATCAGATTTACTGGTCATGACATTCACAAAATTTCCTTTAAGACACACCA
The DNA here is from genome assembly GCA_023638005.1 of Forsythia suspensa. Taxonomy (NCBI): domain Eukaryota; kingdom Viridiplantae; phylum Streptophyta; class Magnoliopsida; order Lamiales; family Oleaceae; genus Forsythia; species Forsythia suspensa. The sequence goes on along the minus strand of CM042664.1, from coordinate 23,954,545 downwards.
ATGCTTATATAAGTTTAAGGTAATGTCATTTGGTCTCACAAATGCACTTGCCACCTTCTAGAGCTTAATGAATGAAATTTTCAAAGAACTGTTGAGAAAATATGTACTAGTGTTCTTTGATGACATCCTCATCTATAGCCCGGATCTAATAACTCATTGTCAGCATCTTAAAGGAATTCTACAGATACCAAAGAGCCATCAATTGTATGTCAAATGGTCCAAGTGCACATTCAACCAAACACAAGTAGAATTCTTGGGACATGTCATCACTCATGAGGGAGTATCATCTAATCCAAAGAAAGTAGAAGCAATGCAGCAATGGCCTAGGCCTAAGAATGTGAAACAGTTGAGAGGAATTTTGGATTTGACAAGGTATTACAGGAAGTTTGTCAAGGGATAGCCAAGCCCCTTATTGAATTATTGAAGAATGATAACTTCAGCTAGTCGGATACAGCTGAAATAGCCTTCTAAAAACTCAAACAGGCTATGTCTACTACCCAAGTTTTAACCTTACTTGACTTCAATCATCCCTTCATTGTGGAAACATGTGCTAGCCAAGAGGGATTGAGGTTGTACTAATGCAGGGGAGGAGACTACGGACTTACATGAGTAAAGCAATTGGGGTTAAAAACATGGGACTGTCCACTTATGAAAATGAACTATTGGCTTTGGTAACAGCTGTGAACTAATGGAGGCACTACCTTGAGGGTCACCATTTTATAATTAAAACTTATCACTAGAAAGTACTTGCTAGAACAGAGAATCACAAATCCTCTTCAACAAAAATGGCTTACTAAGTTGCTTGGGCTTAGCTATGAGATAGTGTACAGAAAGAGAATTGAGAATATAGTGGCAAATGCTCTTTCCATGAAACAGGAAGAAGTAGCTGATTGTACAACAATTTCTATGGTGACTCCAGTTTGGGTACAAGAAATTATGGAGAGTTATCAGGGTGATGACATGGATGAAGCAAAAATTAAAGCACTACTACTACATCCTGATAATGAGCTAGATTGCCAATATATAAATGGCCTCCTGATATATAAAGGCAAGCTATACATTGGGTAAGGGACTAACATCAGACTGAGGTTGATTAAAAACATCTATGATTCCAAGGAGGACTTTTAGAAATTCAGGCCAGCATTTTCAGGGCCAAGCAACACTTCTATTGGCCAGGTATGACATAAGAAATTAAGAAAGAAGTCATGTAATATGATGTGTGCAAAGGAGAACATGTACCATATCCAGGCCTTTTTCAACCTCTACCAGAACCACAACATTCATGGAGTCATATCTCCATGGAAATTATTGAAGGACTACCCAAATTAGAGGAAAAAGATGTGATAAGGGTGGTGGTGGACAGATTCACAAAATATGGGCATTTCATCACCCTAGCCCATCATTTTACAACAAAAAGGTAGCCCAAATATTCCTGGATACTATCAGTAAGCTACATGGAGTACCTCAGGGCATCATTTTTGACAGGGATAAGATCTTTACCAGTAACTTCTGGCAAGAATTGTTCAGATTATTGGAGACCAAACTGCATATGAGTACAACATTTCACCCCCAAACAGATGGACAAACAGAGAGGGTAAACCAATGTCTAAAGATGTACCTTAGGTGTATGACACACCATAAACCAAGGGCTTGGGCTAAGTAGATTCTTTTAGCAGAATGGTGGTATAATGCCACCGCTTCTACAGCCATTCAGAGAACACCCTTTAAGCTTTGTATGGGATTCCACTTCCAGAGTTAGCTTTGGGGCCATATCAACAAACCAACACTGCTGTAGTCGAGGAAATGTTACAAGAGAGGTACAAAATAGACCATCAACTAAGAGAAAGCCTAGCTCAGACCAGAGCTAGAATGAAGCTTTATGCCGACTAAGAACAAATCAGAGAGGCAGTTTCAAGTAGGTGATTGAGTGTACTTGAAGTTGCACCCTTATCAGCAATAGTCAGTAGCTAAAAGGGTGAACTAGAAACTAAGTCCTAAGTACTATGGACCATATCAAGTGGAGAAAAGTATTGGGGAAGTGGCCTATCAATTGATATTACTAGATTCACAAAAATTCATCCAACATTTCATATATCATTGTTGAAAAAGAAGATTGGGAATAAGAAAGTGAGAGAGGCTAATATTCCAATAGCAGTGGCAGACGAGAATGATGAAAGGCAGCTACTGAAGATCCTCTCAGCTAGGATTTTCAACAAAGGTGGGCAAGCAAGAGTTCAATGGTTAATGGTGTAGATAAATCAGATTGAGGAAGAAGTAACTTGAGAGGATTCATAGCAAGTCTAGAAGAAATATCCCACTTTTATACCTTGGGGATAAGGTTTGGATAAGTCGGGGGATTGTAACAATGGAGACAACTTACAGAGAATTAGCTAGGGAAGGAAGAAGAGAAGGACCAACTGCAGTAACTGAAAATCGATTGGAGAACGGTGTTGTTTCAATTAATGTAGTTAATTAGTTGTTTTATGTTTTTAAATTGTATTTGGCAAAACACGTTTTCATTTTCTCTACACTTATACGCACTTGACAGAGTAGAGAGAGGTGTGATGTAAAAATTTAACAGAATTCTAGAAATTCAATCTTTTCTTCTTTCCAAATTCTTAATTCATTTTCTTATTCTTCTTTCCATTTCTTATTTTGGATTAATTCCAATAAATTGAGCTGAAGTCTGTATTTTATGAACTAAATCCATTACAACTTAGCTGATTTTGAGCTGGTTTTCCTGTTGTAGAGCTTAGCTCATAACACACCTCGGCCAAAAACACATATTTCTATTGATTTGCAGCTGTTATTTGATTATTTTCTACTCTTCCTTTTCTGATCCACTAAGCTCCGTAGCCGGGTTTTCTGTAAAGCCTCCAATGGTCAAGCTCGTGGGAACTTCATTTTCAATTCCATAAATCTCATGCAAACCGTAAACGGACTAATTGAAAAAATTAGTTCGGGACACGTTCAATTTCTTCTTCCAAGCCGGAAACTTTTGGGTTAGCTGATAAATGTAATTTTGTATTGATCGACACACACAAAAGAGGAAATTATGAGTACTCTTACATGTTTTCAGCATAATGGCGCATTTTTTTTTATCATTATAGGAAAATAACCAATTTCAAGTGTCGATCAAACAAAAAGAAAGCAAATAGAAGAAAAATATACCAATTGAATAGATAAAAAAAATTGAAGGGCTTGTCAAGCAAATACCAAAGAAAACAATTTAGGAATTGGATATCAAATAACCATGCGACCGCATGGTTAAAAATGGCTATTATCGCAAGGGATGACTTTTCCATGCAAAACCTTATTCACCAATACTATGCTATCACAAAGTATTGAACCATGCAATCGCATGGCTTTCCGTAAAGTATTTTTGTTGTTTCCTGATGGAAACAGGAAAAAACAACTTAAAACATGTTTTGTGGAGTTTTGGCGAGGCATATAAAATGCAGAGAATAGAGAAATCGTGGGAGGCGAATTTTGGGAAGAAATATATATTAGAAGAATCAAAGATTAAGGAACGGATTGAAAATTCTTTGGCCGAAATCACGGGTTGTATTTCTTTTTTCTTCTTTTTCCTCCGGAACATGTTTAATTCAAATCTTGTAATATTTTACGAAATTATATCCGACTAAATTACTTATTGCTAGGATGAACAATGAAACCTCACGTTTTTAATTAATTAGAAGTTTTTCCGTTTTAGTATTTAATTGCTTTTGAGTTGATTATTCTTTATTCTTTTTTTTTTCCTAACGTTTTAATGCTTGATCACTATTGGAATGTTTTGTGATCTTTAATGAAGTCGAGAGATTCAATCTAGATAAGCACATGGTATTGAATAACATATGGTTCAATAATAGATTGAAATTACTATTATGCCTTATAAAATTGGTTTAGGGTGTTCTTGTGATTTAAATGTATATTTTATGTTCGAAACTTAATTAGAGATAATTAGGTTCGCATATCGAGATATAATTAATTGTCTATCGAGAGATGCTTTTGATTATTATAGGATCACCGATTTTCAATCTAGGGTAATTATAAACTAAAGCAATTAACGGATTCACGAATACTAGTGCTAGTAAAAATCGATTTTTTTTAAAAAATTACTTTTAATTGAGCGATAATTTAGATTTAATTAAACTTAAGTAGAATAATGTCAGGATAGAATTTATAGAAGAATCTGTGTTCTTATTTTGTTAAAACTCGAAACATACATTAATTGGTTAATTAGTAGCTAGTCTTCGTGAGTTCGACACTCTTCACATCATTATATTACTTATTAACAATCCGTCCATTTGCGGGATTAAAATCTACAACATTATCCATGCCATAAGGATTTGTAATATATGTGTCCGTGTATATATTTGTGTGTGTGAAGGAAAATGATGGAGGAAGCGAGTGGTGGTGGCGAGTTGCATTTTGGGCTGGTGATGGTTGCTTGTGGCGAGTGGTGGCGGTAGGTTGCATTTTGGCAATTTTAGTTGTTTCTAGTTAAGGAGTTTTAGGGTGTTGTGATCGACCGAAAATGGAGTGTTCGTGGTTGTGGTGGGAGCTGCCGGTGTTGGGTTGCCGCCGATGGTGGTAGGGAAATGGACCGTTAGTTTGTATGGGGTGGGGGATGACTGATTTTTCCATTTAAGCTTTCTTAGATTTTGCGAAAACTAGGAGGGAGAAATCGCCAAATCGTGAACAAAGACCTTCAAAATATAAAAGTTTGTCCGGCAATCCGAATATTAACAATCTCTCAAAACTAATTGGACGATTGTTTAAAGGGTGGTTATATTCACACTACATTTTAATTGTATAAAAAGTTTTTAACTTTTATTTACTGTCATATTTATGTCCTTAATTTTTTTTTTCCCATCGGATTCTTATATTTAACATTCTATTAATTAACATATCTTGTTTCTACTAACGATTTTCGTCTAAAAATTCTATTAGTGCTTTAAAATGATGGACAAATATTTAATCGAAATTTCGTATTTATTTATTTATTTTCTTATTTGAAAATACGAGGAAAAAATAAGTATTTTTGTTCCTTCTTAATAGAAATTTTGGACGTAAACTATTATCGAGACACTATGTACTAATTAAAGGAAGGTTGATGATAAGAATACGATAGAAAAACATTAGGAATATAAATGTAATAATAAGTAAAAGTTATGGACCATTTATACAATTTAAATGTGGTCCACTTGTAGAAAAATATAGTGTGAATATATTTAATCTTGTTTAAATTAACCAAGTAATAGCTAAAAACACAATTAATTGCAAAACTCAACCATTTTTATTAATTTTAATTTAACGAACTTCAGAAAGCAGAGAAAAGGCCCAGAGTTTTCCCAATTTCCATATTCAGTACAAATTATTTGATGATCACGCTGTTTGATTTTATGCCTTTGATTGTTTCTGCAAACCCAATTTTCTTGCTTGAATCTGAAACTCAGCAGCAGTAGCCAAGAACTTGACACTCTGCACTGGGCTCAGAATCTCCACAATCTTCGTCACCGTTGATGCACGAAGATCATCTGCATTTCCTATAATCACAGTCATTGATTTCTTCAAATCATCCATTGCAGTATCAAGCTCAGATATCTCACCATCAACCAATTTCCCCCTCTTCTTCATCAGAAAAAAAATTGGTGGCTCAGCCAAACTCTCTTGAATTCTCGCCATGGCTTCTCCAATGTCTCTTTCTCCTCTTCTAATCTCAGCCCTCACCAATTCTATCTTGTGGGTCTGCGCAGCAGATAATAACTCTCCCACTGATTTTTTCACTAGTGGGAAAACCATTGAGGGTTTGAACCCAGAAATCCAAAGCAAACTGCACTCAAAAGAGGTCAGCCATGGCGGCGAAAAACAGAGAAAAACATCTGAATTGACTAATTTTGTTTTCTCTTTGTAATAATCTTCGTAATGGGATAGAACATTTTCAACCAAATCTCTGCATTCTTCTTCATCTTTATTGATTGATTCCGAAAGTGATTCAAGTTTTTCGAGATGGGTTTGTTGTGTAATAAGCCAATTGTTGAAGAAGGAAATGAAGGCAGCCTGATCAATTGAATCCGCCATGTTCTGGCGCCTTGAGGAAGGAATCGCAAAAACTGTTTAAATACTATTTTGGGGGGGTGGAATTCGAACAAAATCGAATTGATTATTAAAAAAATTTCTTAGTGATTAAGGTTTTAATTTTGTATGGGTTTTTTCTTAGGCAGCAAGGATTTGTAAAGATATTTTGGTGGTGAAGCGGTGAGTCTTCAGACTTCAGCTGCTTTGTCGGTTGAAATATGAGTTTTGCGAGACAAAACGAAAAAAGGTGTTTTGCGTGTAATTTTGTAAACAAAGAAAAATGTCTAATTAACTCAAATGCAACAAAACGAAGTTATGAAACAATTGATTCATTATCACTTAGACAAGTGATCATTGATAAATAACATTATATCGTAGGTATTAGATTACACGAGTTAAATATTTGAATAATCACTAAATTTTAGTCTCGTTTTCATTTACTCATTAAAGTGTAAAATAGTGTTGAATGCTCACTGAAATTTATAATGTTATTCGCAGTTACTCACTTTTGGCGACCCAATAACAACTAGTAGATGGAATAACACACGTAGCAGATGGAATGTCCACGTGGCATACGTTTTTGCCAACCAATGTTGAGTTGTCCGCCATGTCAGCAATCTGTATTTTGAATTATCACTGAACTTTTAGTCATGTCTTTGTTCACTCACTGAACTTTAAAATGTTGCTGGATACTCACTCAACTTTTCAAAGTTACACTTTGTTACTCACTTATGATGATTCAATAACAACCCATGGATGGAATGCCAACGCGGCTGACAAAATGACAATGCGTCATCTATTTTGCGCCATTAAATCTACCTATTAGAATAGTCACGTGTCATGTCATCAAAAATGCATTTTTTATGATGCCAAAAAGGGTAGAACTTGCTCCCAATTAAACTAACGATTTCATTCCAATTGATCTCAAATTGATTTCTCCTAAACGTTCTACCAAAACCCTAGTCCTAACCCATCTTCTCTGGCGAATCAATCTGGGATGGAGAACTATAATTCTTCACTAATTATAAACACAAAGCAGTGTTATTGTGGTAATATTCAAGTGTTAAAAGACATCTTGGACAGAAGGTATTCTCGGACGTCGATTTTGGGGTTGTAGATTCTACAGGAAATGTAGATGAGTGTGATTTTTTGATTGCGCAGATCCTACACCTCATGCTAGATTCAAGTCGGTAATCAATTTGTGCAATGTTTAGGAAAAAACAATTTGAGATCAATTGGAATGAAATTTTTTGTTTAATTGGAGGCAAGTTTCACCGTATTTTTGCATTTTAAAAAACACATTTTGAAAATACGTTTGATGACATGGCGCGCGACTATTCTGGATGTCAGATTTAATGGCGCAAAATGAAGAAAACGTTGTCATTTCGTCATCCTCATGGGCATTCCGCCAATGAGCTGTTATGGAATCGTCATGATTGAGTAACGGAGTGTAACTTTGAAAAGTTGAGTGAACATTTAACAATATTTTAAAATTCAGTGAGTGAATGAAGACAAAACTAAAAGTTCAGTGATTATTCAAAATACAAATTGTTGTCGTGGTGGATAGCTTAACATTTGTTGGCAGAAATGTATGCCACGTGAGCATTCCGTTTGTCACGTGTGTTGTTCTTTCGAATGGCTGTTAATTGATCGTCAAGAGTGAGTAATGACGATTAACGTTGTAAAGTTCGGTGAGCATTCAATATTATTTTAAAGTTCAGTGAGTAAATAAAGACGAGACTAAAAGTTCAATGATTATTCAAACATTCAACTCAGATTACACTTATCATTATGTATAGATTGTATAAAAAATTTAAAAGGGAATTTTGCATAGATAGTCCCCAACTAATTACCTCCCTGCCAAATTAGTCCATATTCTTCAATTCTTGGCAATGATATAAGGTTATATTTTCACTCAGTTTTCTTTTGATGTACCATATTTTAATTGTATTAAGTTTTTAATCTTTGTTCTTTGTCGCATTTATATCTTTCATTTTTTTGGGTCAAATTTTCATCTTCAATCTTCTATTAATTAGAACTTCTGGTCTTCGATGATGGTTTATGTTCAAATATTCTTATCATGCTTTGAAATGAAGGACAACTATTCTGTCATAATTTTGTATTTTGTTATTTTTTATTTATTTAAAATATTATGGATAAATAAGTTTTTTTATATTCTCCTAATGAATTTATTGAACGAAAATTATCGTTAGAGATATAATTTGCTAATTAATAGAAAGTTGAAAATGAAATGCGACAAAAAAAAAGAGGCTGACAATATAATTAAAAAAATAAGCCAAAGTTAAAACATCAAAATGTTTAAGGAAATTGGTGCAAATGGTCCCTAACGTATGCCAATAATGCGCAAATGATCCTTAACTTTTCATTTTTGGTGGAGTGGTCCCTAACATATTCATTGTGCGCAATTGGTCCTTATTTGATAAAAAGACAAAAATACCTTTAATTTTAGTTTAAAAAAATTACAATTGAATTTCTAATATTTGTAAAATGTACAAATAAATCCGATACATTTATTAAACAATATTTAATTTAGCATAATAAATATATCTCTATAGTCGTGTCAAATAAATTTTTCATAAGAGAAAAATATAAAATTATTGAGCTTTAAGTATATGTAATTGTTATATGATGTGAAAAACTTGAATAAAAATTAAGTTAAATAAATAACAAAATGACGTACACAATTTTATGACATTGAACCAATCTTATTATTATTTTTAATATAAAAATACCAACAAAAATTAATTTACACATTTTGTGTTCTTTATTTTTGAACGATAATAAAACAATAAATTCAAATATGAAGAATACAATTTGAGCTCTAATATTTGTAATTAATAAACGATTAGCTCAATGTAATAATAATAGTTGATTATTAAATTTGTGACAAAGTTATTTTTTTTATGTTGTAATGATAAAATTAAAGTTTAAATTTTAATTATTACTTAATATTAATAAAATAATTTTAATTAACACGTTTGTTAATAATTATGAGCTTAAATTTTAGTTATTTTATAATAGTTCGTAAAATATACAAAATAATTTAGTATATTATCAATTTGTTAGTTTCTTTTAATTTTTAAAAAGTAAAAAGTATCAGACTAATTTGTACTTTTTACAAAGATTATGATTGAAAATTTTTCTAAATAAAAATAAGGATATATTTGTCTTTTTTATCAAATAAGGATCAATTGCACATAAATAAATGGATAAGTTATGTACTATTTTACTAAAAATAAAAGATCAGGGACCATTTGTACAATTAGAGCAAAGGTTAGGGACTATTTACACCAATTTCCCAAATGTTTATTGGTGACGAACAATTGAATTCAAAGGTATTTCATCGCAGAAGAAAATTCCTCTTTGGTCCACTTTTTGAATGTACATGAACCGCACTTTTGTGGAGAGGCTTATAAAAATGATTATAAATGGTACATGTATCGAACCTCTACGGAAAGATTTAATAATATGAGTTATTCAACTTGTATATCTTCATTTATACTCTTATTTATATTTTTAATTTTGGTGTGGAATATTTAGTCAAATCATTATTTGCTACATAAGCAGGTGTAAATGAGAATGTACAAGTAGCATAACTCTAATAATATTTAATTTAACGTAATAAATGTATTATTATATTCATGTCAAATTTTTTTAGAAGGAAAAAAAAAAATTAAATTATCTTGTTTTAAGTCAGTATAATTACTTTGTGATGTAAAAAAATTTGAATAAAAATTAAGATTAATAAATAACAAAGTAACATATATAATTTTTACGACATTCAACTAATCTTATTGTGTTTCTATTTAACATAAAAATTTGAAAATTTTAATATACAATTTATTTGTTTTTAATTCTTTATCAAATAACAATAAACGATAAATTAAAATTTGAAGAATACATTTATAGCTCTAATATTTGTAGTAATAAACAAATAGCTCAAATAAATAAATGTACTTATGGATCAAGTTCTTGACATAATGTTTTTTTTTTTAATAACAATAAAATATAAGTTAAAATTTTAAATACTGTAATTATTTAATAATAAAACTAATAACTTTCTTTAATGCATTAGTTGATTAATTATGAGCTTATATTTAAGTTATTTCATAATAATTTGTAATATATACCAAATAATTTATGTATATTATTAATTTGGTCAATAAAGTTTTAATTCAGAATAAAAATGAACTCGTCAATTGCCATTAATATTTTTTTTTTTATAAAATATAAAATATTAAGGCACATGACCCATTTGTACATTTTACAAAGGTTAGGAACCAAACTACAATTTTTTATAATTAAAATGAAGGGCATATTGGTAATTTTAATAAAAAAAAAGGACCAATTACGCATCAAAATACATAGGTTAGTGAAGTCCACGCTGAAAAATAATACTAGGGACCATTTACACAAGTTAGGAACCATAACTAAATATTATTTTTAAAACTAAATATTAACTTGCGAAATAAAATATAATTTGTTATAAAACTAAGAAAACAAGATAAGAAAATAAAGAGAATCAAGAGAGCAAGTATGTAAATTTATTATAATAATAACTCTTATTTATAGGATTTCAATGTAAGTTACAATTTGAGTAGAATACACTCTTCTGGGGTAAGTAGATAACTACATTGACATCTAGATAAAATCAAATAGTTATTTATTATTATCTATAATTTTACAACACTCTCCTTGAATGACTTATTTATACAATAATTGCATCGTTAAAGACTTTGTTTGACAAAAATCAATGAGACAAAAATACCAATAGAAGGGAAAAAATTATCAAAAATTTGGAAAAATAAAAAACTGCCTTATTAAAATCTTGTCGGAAAACCATGGGACAAAATCTGAGTGAAGGAAAAAGAGTACAACTACTACCCCTGATTTCAATCAATGAAAAAAGCTTGTATTGAGCTATCCATATCTTATCTTTAATGCCGCCATATCTTTACAACTTGTATAAAACAATTATAGTGAAATGTGCTTCATGTTATAACCTCCGAGTAATATTAACTTCATACACTATTTTTGATGGATTGTAGTCAGCATGATGGTCTGATGCAATTATATTAAAAACAGATCTTGTTGTTATTTCCTTCAGGGGTCTCATATACAGTTTATACACGAAAGTATACCCATAGGGTTATGATGAGGGTAAATATTTTATTAGTCATGTCAGATTAGTTGGTTATAATAATATCCATTATATGCATATATGCTATGCATAAATGTTTTATTATTCATGCATATATGTCATGCATTTACATAAGCATTTGCGAAACTCATAATGTTAAGAGTCGTGCATTATATATTACGACTTCATTGTCACATAAGTATATACCTTCAGGTGTTTGAAATGTGGGTCCAAAACTCCAGGTTTCTCTAGTAAACTCAATTTACTTAGATTGTTTTTTTTTTATTTGACCAATTAATTTTTTGATAGTTTTCCTTCAATATCCTCGATACCTTTCATAATATGAATTGCTACATAATGTATAAAAATTTTATCAAAAACATTTTCTTTTTTATTCTATTCATTTCCCATAGCGACATAACTTATCGAGATATTTTCATTTTATTATTTCAGCTAGCTGAACTTTTCTATAGTTTTATAATTAGTTATATTTATATACTCTCGAATAGTATAAGCCTCATCAATATGACCATATTTATTATTTGCTCCATTATTCTTTTGAAGATTTTTGTTTTGGAATCAAATGTCACCACGCTTCTGGCACGCGCTATTAAGTTTACCATATATAATATTAACAGATTGTCCTTCCAGGACGTCATATGAATTGGAACATTTACATTAGTATATGAAACTTGGTTAATCTATTTGGTTAGTAAATGCATCTATCAATTATATAATTTACAAATGAGTTTTATGTCGAACTTCTGGTTTGTATTTTGTGCAAGAATATAAAAAACACAATATACTGCATTTTCACGTATTCTTTTATATTACTTAATTTCTTCCCATAATGTTGAGAAAATTGTCTTATCAAAATGACATTCGTAAAATCGTGTTATAAAATATCATCCGTTAGGACTTAAGATATTTTATAAGGTTTCAAACTAAACATATATTTTTGACATTCTTTAATGCCCATCTCAGTGCACTATGGTGGGCCGATTGTACATATATTGCACTATTAAAAATCATCAGATGAATAATATTAGGCTCTGACCACAAGCCAACTATAGCGGGGATAACTTTGTGTTGGCATAATACGTATAAGTGTTGCTGCATATAAAATAGCATTAACTAGAAAAAATAGGAAACATTTTGTCTCAATAATAATGGTTTAGAAATTAATTGAAGGTTTTTAACAAATAATAGAACTAAATCATTTATCATCATCTCAATTAACAATTATTAAAAGTTTGAGGTTTAGGTTCACTAGCTTTAACAAGAAACATGTCTTGATTGTATAATCTAAATATTATGCTCACAATTTACAATTTGACCATGCAATCTCGCAAACTTCAAGTTGTGAATAATAAAGCCATACAATCATCTAGTAGATGTAGTTATTAAATACAAATAATATATAGATTGTCAATATGGAGGATGATGGGATCCCATATATCACTCTAAATAATTTTCAAAAATGCAGGAAATTCAGTGCAAAAGCTAGGTGTGACCTCCAGTAAGTTTTTCACAACCACACCTAGGTCACACAATGCATTCTGCTACCTAGGTGTGACCTCTAAGTTGGTCACCATTGGTCACCATTGGTCACCAGTAAGTTTTTCACAACTGCATCTAGGTTGCATAATGCATTGTGCTACCTAGGTGTGACCTCCAGTAAATTTGCACAACCACACCTAGGTCGCAAAATGCTTTGTGCTACCTAGGTGTGACCTTTTTCAAAACTTACAATTTGGTCCCCGATTTGCTTTTGGCGTACGGTTTTGGTCCTTTCTTCCTTAAATCTTCTCGATTCAATCCAAAAGCTTCCAAATGCATTCTAATTGGTCATCGCCCTTCTAAAGTCTTCCAAAGTGGTCTTCCAAATATTTGACAATGTGCAAATTAGTCTATGAACTTTTTGAAATTTGATTCTTGCTTCCGAAACTTTTGAATTTACCATAGTTGCTTTCTAATAGCATCAACTTATGTATGTTTCATTCGATTAAGCATCAATTATGCTTGAAACTCTTCTTTTTCACTTCACACTCATCCAAATTGTTTTTTGTACTTACGTACACAATAATTGAACTTATTTAAATAGAAATCTTCTTATATAGTGAATATATACTAAATTTACGAGAATAAATAAGTGTGTAAAATACACTTATCAAACACTATCAAACTTAAATCCTTATTTGTCCCGAGCAATATTATCCTCTCAAAACACACAAAAGAAAATAAAACTAGATTCGTCAGATAGCATCTATTCACCTTGGGACTTGAAACTGTTCAACCTAATTCATGAGAAGCTTATAAATAATGCTACGAAAACTAATTTTTAACTTATCCGATGTTTGATCGGTGTGAGTGTGTATGTGTGTAGTCACACCCATCGTCATAAAGCCCTAAGTTGGTTCATTCCCAACCCTCCATGGTTGAACTTTTTATTTTCTCTTCTCAGATGCATACAACCACATTGATTTTTTTTTGAATCTATCACTCGGGTGTTAATTATAAGGTTGCTCTCAAATCACCCATTATTTTCCTGCTCAAATTTGGTTAGGTCTAACTAATAAAAGCAATTACTTAGATTTATGATGATTCTCCTTAGATTTAAGTGCTCTAACATTCAAGCTTCCACTAGGCAATTCAAACATTCTAGTTGTATAAATCTCAATGTTAACTTGGCAAAGGATCCTTCTTGCTGGCTTTGCAATTTCTTTTTATGATCTTATGTGTAAACCTTGGTCCTTTAAGCTTTCTAGATGACCCTTGTAACGAGCTTTAGGTCGATGACTCCCAGATTTTACGAACTTAGGACACCAAGTTTTTAGAACCCCTACGGACTTTATCACTCGAGTAAAAAAGGCAACGAAGAGAGGTATAAGATAGAGCTAGTGCCATGCCCTTTGCATGTAAAAATTTATATGTGAGGGCTAGATTTCTAACATCCGGTCATTACCTAGCTTCATTTTGTTAGCCACAATACTCCACACCAATATTCAACATGCATGGAATCAACATATCTCCAAATAGTTACTCTCACTAATTCTACCATTTCCAAATAGTCTCACATACGACCATATGATATTTTTGATTTATGTGGTATATGGTACATGAATAACTTGCCAAGTGAAATTTCACATTTACACAAATAGGACTGGTTCACATATCGATGGTAGTGACTATAGTGCTCATAGATATTTAAGTCTCACATGGATAAGTAATTAAACAATATAATCATATGTTCCATCACCTAGTCACCAATAATGAATTAATTACACTTTCCAATTTAATACCATTATCATAAGCCAGCAAGGCTATTCAACATCTCAGAAGCATGCACTATTTTAAAAAAAGTCAAATAACAGACTCGATAAGAAAATAACATCGCACTACTCACAATCATTCAAAACAAAGAAACACATATAAACAGAGTACACCCCCTAACTTGGACACTACATTGTCTCAATGTAAAGAAAAAGAAAAGAAAAGAGAAGAGTTTACTATACTTCCCATAGAGGTGTGGTAGAATTTGGCTATTTTTTGCTCATATATCATCTGGAGGCGGTGGGAGAGCATGTGGAATTTGGGACAATTGAACTCTGACTGACACCAAATTTTAACCACTATCTCATTACACCATAAACACCATGCTGTCTAAGAAAATTGGAAAAATGGATTGCGGTGACCTCAATTAAAATTGATTGAAATCCTAAGAAAAAAAATAAAAGGTATAAAAATTATCCTAAGCTAAAAATAAAAAGAAAACTAATAAGTGAAAAAACTAAAAGAAATATAAATAGCTAAGGAAAGGGATAGAAACTTGAGTTGCCTCTCAATAAGCGCTTCTTTAAAGTCATTAGCTTGACTTTATGAAACAATCGTTACATGACACTTCGAATAGATCTTTGGAGGACTTGATTTGCTTGCAACGATTGACTTTGCACTATTTTTAGTTTTATCTTCCATAATTTGATTTTGCCATTCTCATAAAAATATGATTTTATTTTACCAACTTGCTCGAACTCAACTATGAAAACTTTAACTTCCTCATCGGCCTTGATTACAAAGTCAATTTTAGAATAAAGATGCAAGTCGGAGAATTGATTGATAGGTGCAATATCATTAAATGTCACTTTTTTATTTTGCTTACTTAGGGACAACTTCTCAATATCCATATGCTCTTCTTCTTTAGTTGGTGCTTCTTAGGGTTGATGACCGGTCTATTATCTAAAATCTCAGACAATTTCTCATCACTCATTGTTTTAATTCTTGACATATGTTCTATAAGGTCTGACGAGTTCTATAATGTGAAAGTGTTGCTTACCTCTTGGTCAATGACATCAATTTGGAAACAGAAATATGAAGAGCTCGGAAATTTAGTTGCTTTGAACACATTGAATGTAATATGTTCTTCATTTAATATTGGTTTCCCTTTTTGCACATCAATCAATGTCCGTCTAGTAGCCAAGAAAGGTAGATCCAAAATAAGTGGTACATCCTATCTTCACACATATCTAAAATAATGAAATCAGCAGGGAATATGAATTTGTTTACTTTCACTAATATGTCTTCAACAATCCCACGTGGATGTGTGATGGATTGATCTACAAGCTACAACATTATTGTTGTTAGCTTTGCTTCTCCCAAATCGAACTGTTTGAAAAGAGAATAAGACATTAAGTTAATATTAGCACCCAGATCACATAGAGCCTTTTCAAAGTATAAACTACCAACAATGAAGAGAATAGTGAAACTTTTAGTTTTGGTGGTAGCTTGTTTTAAAATATGGCTCTGCATTTCTCAGTCAGCATCAAGGTTTCATGCTCCTCTAACTTTTTCTTATTTGATAGGATCTCCTTCATGAATTTAGCATAGCTAGGCATTTGAGTTTAAGTATTGGCAAACGGTATGTTGATTTAGAGTTTCTTGAACACATCGAGAAATTTCTCGAATTACTTGTGTAGCTTATTGCAACCTTTGAGGAAATGGAATTGGAAGAATATAAGCCTTGACCGGTGGTGGAATATAATCTAGTGAAGAGTTCCCATTTTCTTGTTCAACTGCTTATTTGGATTTATCGAATTTGTTTACTCTCTCTTTACTGGACACAATTTCCTTTTCTATACATAGTCTCTTCACATGAATTTCTAGCAACTCAACTCCGCTTCTTGTGGTAATTACATTTACCCACTCTTTTGTATTTACTTCGGTATTGCTTGGCCATGTACCTGGTTGTCGCTCGGTAAATATTTTAGCCAACTGCCCAATCTAATTTTCTACATTTTTCATTGAGGTGTTCTATCTTTTCTACACTTCCTTGAGTTCATATTCTATCCATTCTGCTAATTTAGTGAAAACTTCTTCCCATCCTTATTTTCTTTCCTGTGGCTTCACTGAATTTGCAGATTCTAAATATTTGGGTATTGCCAAATGAGAAATTTGGATGATTTCTTCACCCCGGATTGTAGGTATGTGAGTATATTGTTGTTGGAAGTTCTAAGCGTATGCCGCTTGCTCAGGTGATGACATATCAAAGGTGATTAAAGGACACTCCGATGATCGATGATTCGCACCACAAGTTGCACATACTGGGATAGATAGATGAACCTTATTAGCGGATTGGAAGTGTTTCTAATGATTCCATATACTTTGCTAATGAATCAATTTTGGCCAACAGTAGTGAATTGATTTCCACCCCGTGCATTCGTGTTGTTTTTTTTTTGCACCTTCTATCCGACTACATAAAAATTGTTCACTCATCATCTCATACAAGTCGTGAAGGTCTCTGGTAGATCTATTTTTGATAGAGCAACCTGCTATAGAATCTACTAAAGAACAACTGTTTAGAGTCAATCCGAAATAAAAATAATGATTCTATGCCGCTAAAGGAAAATAATGACTTGGGTACTTTTTGAGCAGTTCCTTGAATTGTTCCCATGCCTCGTGAAAATTTTCCAAATCAGATTGTTGGAAGTTGGATATTTTATGTTTTAATGTTTTCACTCTAGCATGAGGAAAGTATTTCAACGTAAAGTTCTGAACCAAATCTGTCCATGTAGTGATGCTACCTGACGGTAATGAGTCTAACTATTCTCGAGCTTTATCATTTGATATGTGTGGAAAAAGTCTCATCTTGGGGACTTTTTCATTAACACCTTGATATTTGAAGTTATAGTAGTATTACATGAAGCGAGAAATATAGTAGTGCATATTTTTGCCGGTTCTTCCATGAAAAGACAAATTGTTCGAGAACAAATTAATCACATCCGGTCTCAACTAGAAGTTATCATGTCCATAAGATGGATATATTATGTTGGATCAATTCTCAACAATAGGGGGCATCATGTATTTACCCATAAGAATATCCATTTCGTTGACTTTGACTGCTCCCACCATAGGTGTGAGAAGATTTCTCACATCTGCTGGCCTTGGATCACGGATTCGGTTGTTGTCACCCATTGTGACTTTTTGTTTTTTCTCTTTTTTCTTTGTTCACGTTATCTTTGGTAAAAACTCCGTTCGATTTCTAGATCGAAATCAAGAAGATCAAGATTTTTTGAATGGGGCATGCACAATCAATACCTGAAACAATGAAAAATATCCAAAATTCAGCATTACACAAGTAGTAGTAATAATAATAATAATTTTTTTTTATTAAAACTAAATGATCAATTAACGTAGTAATCAATAAAATAAGTCTCTGGCAACAGCTCCAAAAATTTGTTATCGATTTTAATCCCGCAAGTAGATGGATCTTTAACAAGTAATATAATTATGAGAAAAGTGTCGAACCTACAAGGACTGGCAATTAATTACCAAATTAATTGTAACTTTGTTTTAAAAAAATTAACACACAATTTTTTTATGATTTCAATTTCTAAGATTATCCATTTCTAATTCAATTAAGTCTAAATTATCACGTAAATGAAAATAAAATATTTATCAAATTCAAGTTTTACGAGCACATTTACAAACCCATCATCACGTTTCAACAATTAATTATCAATTACTCATCTTCGCAATTTATTAGCCTAGGTCAAAAATCGATGATCCCAATATAATCAGAAGCCTTTCTCGACGGTCAATCAATTCTATACCTCTATAAGAACCTAACTATTTTTAGTTAAATTTTGAACACAAAGGCATGCATTTAATCACAATGATCATCTAGAAAGATTTCATAAAGCATAATAGTAATCCCTATTATTATTGGATCCTATGTTATTTATTATTACGTGCTCATCTAAATTGAATCTCTCAAAAGCAATTTAGACCGCAAAAATATTTTAATGGCGATCAAACATCAAAACGAAAATAATGAATAATAAATAATTTATCATCATTTATCCTAGATATAAAAGATTTACCCGGACATGATTCCTATGAATATAGCGATAATAACGAAAGAATTCATGATTAGGAAGAAAAAGAAGAAGAATAGATATAACCATTAATCTTGAATTAATCCAAAATCTCCGATTGCACAGTGATGAATATTGCCCAAGAATTTATCTTTTCCTTGCTCTTGATCTCTATATCTCTTCAATTGTGTAACTCCCTCAAAAGGCCTAGAAGATGTCTCTTTATTGTCTTTGGAAAGCCTTCAAAGTTTTGTCTTAAAAGAGCCATAATCCCACTTAACATTAGAAAATTGCACTTATGACATTCTTTCAGCGTAGGTCGCACAATACATTCTGCTACCTAGGTATGACCTCTAGTAAGTTTTTACAACCGCACCTAGGTCGCACAAGGTCACACAATGCATTGTGCTACCTAGGTGTGACCTCCAGTAAGTCTGCACAACCGCACGTAGGTCACACAATGCATTGTGCTACCTAGGTGTGAGTTTTTTTTTTCTAAAACATACATTTTGGTCCCCGATTTGGCTTTTGATGAACAGGTTTTGGTCATTTCTTCCTTAATTCTTCTCGATTCAATCCAAAAGCTTCCAAATGCATTCTAATTGGTCCTCACCCATCTAAAGTCTTCGAAAGTGGTCTTCCAAATATTTGAAAATGTGCAAATTAGTCCCTAAACTTTTCAAAATCTGATTCTTGCTCCCAAAACTTTTGAATTTATCACAGTTGATTTCTAATAGCTTCAACTTATGTATGTGCCATTCGATTAAGCATTAATTAAGCCTCAAACTATTTTTTTTCGCTCCACACTCATCCAAATTGGATTTTGTACCTACATACACAATAATTGAACTCATTTAAATAGAAATATGCTTATATAGTGAATACATACTAAGTTTACAAGCATAAATAAGCGTGTAAAATACAATTATCAATACGTATTACCAATATGTAGGAGATGATCTACTAGAGAAGAGGACTGTCTCAGTAATCAAGCGAAAACTACCTACTATGATGAGAAAAAAAGGAAAAAAAAAGGTAGAAAAGAAAAGTTGTATCATGGAATAGAATAAAAATAATGCACTTGCTTGGCTTAATTAGTTTGACTTGCCTAGAGACTAGAACACTTGACATCGTGGTGGATCATTGTCTGTCTAAATGATCGCCTTAATTAGTTAAACCTTTCCAACTTGAGAGTGATAGTGAAGTTAAGTAAATGAACTTTAACCTTAGTTGATCACCTTCGGAGAGAAGTGATAGATACTTGAGTATGATGTGAAATCCATGATAGGGGAAAGAAAAATTTGAACATTGAGGTCGGATTGAAAAGAATTAATAATACATCTCTTTACATTACTTTATTCGGGTTAGAGTAATGATTGAAAATAACTATTCATACACACACGAGTCGAGCATCAGATAAGTGTTAAAATCCTTTATCTGGCAATATTTGGACATATTTCTTGAATTAAATGATTAAATTCAAACCTGAAGCAAACATGGTAAGAAGTCTAATGGTGTGAAAAATATTTTATTTGTGTGTTTTTCATTAATTGTTGTCTTGTTTTTGCTCAGGGCTAGCAAAAGTTTAATTTTGGAGGTATTTGATAAGTGTAGTTTATACACGTATCTCAACTCCTTAACGAAGATTTTTTGTATAGGTCCAAGTATTTTTGGAGTTGATATCTGTTGAGTCTTAGCTCATTTTCGTGATTGTAGGTCCAAGTCACATTGGTGAAATCGGCAAGAAATTAGAAAAAGTTGAGTCTTTGAAGCAAAGACCAGGAGTCAAAAGTTAGAGGTTGAGAAAGAAGAGAATCTCTACAAGGAAAATGATATTCCAAAGATCAGTTTTCAACGAGAAGTTATACTGGTTGAATGTTAGTTATCTTAGACAAAATTTTTGTTAGCTCAAACGGTAGACCTAGTATGGGCACGCGTAATGTATGTTTTGTAATTTTGTGGGGGCCATTTTGAGAAGTCTTTGCAAGAATTTTGAGGACAATCTTTGAAATTCCAAGACTATTGTACTTCATGGGACAAAATTTTGGAGGAAAAACACAATAATATTGGAGACAAAACCACAATTCTCTTGTGAGATTCATCATCAACCTAGAATTTCTTGGAATTCAAGTAAAGAGTAGGAAGAAGTTAATTTATGATCAATTGAAGAGATTCAAGAGTTCAAGTTTAACTTAGATATTTCTTGCATTACTTCAAATCCAACTATTCAAATTTGTATTTTTGTAACTCGATGACGCTCGACTAAATTTCTATACACTAGGATGATGATGAAACTTCGTTTTTGAAGTTTTGATCTTAAATTCTTATTTTTGACATCTAATATTTATTTTGTTCGAATGATTGCTATGAGTTTAATTGTCTTCAATTGCTTGATCACCAATTAAATTGAACTTGTGACTTATTTTATTTTTGAGAGGTAGAAAATATGTTTAGTACATTGTAGCAATCGTCATAAAGTCCATATGGGATAGGGATATACCCCATGCTTTGTGCGATGCTTGTTTGAATATTCATGTTTTCTATGCGTTTTGCATATTTGCATCCTTCATAGAGATATTGTAGGGTCATATGTTAATTCTACTAGAGAGAGATTATTGAACAACCTAGGAATATTGATCATCAAATTAATGAAAATTTGGTCAATTACAAGAATTGAGGTTAAAGTGAATAAAAAGAGGTTAAAGTGAATAAAAAGAGTTGGATTTTGAATTCTAGCGTTCCATTAAATCGAGTTTTTCTCCAAAGCTTACCGATTCACTTTTCTAATGCAATAAACTATTTACTTGAGTATGCAAATGAACTTTTTTTACTTTGAAAATTTCTAGAGTATTTTTTCTTAAGTATTAAGTATGCATTTGAATATTTTCATGAATTTATGAGTTCATTTAGTATGTGATAATTAAATGTTTTCTCCTCCTCCGAGCATGGTTGCAGTAGTGGTATAGACCTGCAAAAGGTGGTGGGGCTTCTTCATCCGTTTCCACTCTGGCGTGATAATCAGTATGTGATTAGCTCAAAAATACAGAATAACAATATTGAGTATGTATGTTATATTTTTACCTGGAGGTTGGCATCTTTTTATAGGGATGACCTGCAGTTATGGTCTTCAATGGTCATTGATGACATGTGCCTCTTCATCTCCCCATTATTAGGAATTAATGAGGAATCTTTCGTCTCCCAATTGCTGGCGTTTCATCTTTCCAATTGCTGATGGTAACTGTCGTTTTATGGGTCGCCTATCTGACTAACATAATGGCAGCTGGATTATTGGTGTCTATTTGTCAGAGGTGAGCCTATGAGACCAGCGAGGCGGGTGGGCTGACGAGGCTGAGCGAACACTTGAGGAAGGCGTCCCAAGAAATGCAGTAGTCATCCACCAAAGTATAATCATATTTATCATTATAAGCCTCTCTACTTTTATGGACCACTATCAATGAAAAATAGAAATATCGTTTTTCAAGTAACAATTCCTGACCAAAAAGTTAAGAAAAATAACATATGTGATAAATAATCATTTATTTTTTATTATTATTTTTTTATTTGTAACGGAAATTTCATGGAAGCGTGTCGCTTGAGAGGCGTGGTCAAGTAATGATTTACCATGTGGTCGGCCAAATATAGACTAGATATTTTGGGCCTGGTTTAAACCTGATATGGGCTTAAATCCCAGCCCATTTAGGAGAATTTTTTTTATATATAAGAGAGGTAGATGGAGATATTATTTGTAGTATTCCCATATCTCCTTGCTTGGTTGGAATTCTTTTCAGACTAATCTCCCTTTTCCTGTCTGAATTATAGAAGTTTTTTTCTTTTATCATCTAAGGTAATTTTTTTACTCTCATTCTTCTTTAAATTCTTCGGTTCTTCTTCTTTTCTCTTAAATGTATAACACGGTAATCACCTCTAGTAGTAGTTCTTCAATCAATAAATCTAATAGTAGTCTTAGAGACCCGTCTTATCGTACATTATAATAGGGAAGAGATGATAATCTCCACAGTTGAAGAATGGACATTTGTTAGTTCTTTAGGACATGGTAGACCACGATATTTGAATGAAACCGTTGATGAAATTGAGGTAGGATTAGACGAGGGAGACTCATCCATAGCCCAAAACCTCTTCATCCCTTGTTCGTTTCTTTCTTCAATGAATTTCATGTTACTCCTAGTCAATTAACTTCTAACTCTTGGCGTATATCAATTTATTTCTTATACTTGTGTCTTACAAATGATATCGAGCCGTGTCTGAGGCTTTATAGAAGTGTGTTTGATATGTTTCTTGGGATCGGGAGTAACTGTTATGCGTATATTCAACTTAAAGTAAGATTGTTATTACCCCACTTTTCCAATTCAAATAGTGGTTGGAGGAGATGTTTTCTTTTTTGTTCGGTCTGAGGTAGGACAGTTTTCTTTTAAAACTTGTTGGAGAACTCTTTTTGCATGCATTTTAACGAGCCCTTAGATCTTGATCATGAGTTGAAGGCACGTCTAGATAAGCTTTTACACTCGATGTCACCATGGTAACATATGAGCGATGTGCTATCTAATGAGAACTTGTGGTGGGTTCACATTGGATCACCTGAGGGTAGGCTACTTTTATGTTTTTATTCCTCTTTTTTGACTTTTCATTTTGCATATATTTGTTGTTTTAACCTCTATTTTTCTCTTCCAGACATGGATAATTTTGATTTTGGAGGTGTGATGGTTGCTTGATTTTGGATTTTCCATTTTCCATGTTCCATCTCTTTGAAGACCAATCCATCTCCCCTTTAAACAAAAATAAAAGACGTGCCGATAAAGAAAAAACCACTTCTGAGACAACCGTTGTCCCTCATTCTGTGTAGCGTACTACCAGAGGTGGTGATGCCCATGCTTACAAGGAGTTTGGATTTCTTCCTATTGATTCGACGGTTGAAGCCGAGATCATGTTGGGCTGTATGAATGAAAAACTTATTGAGAATTTCAATAAAAAAGACGTGGCTGCCATGTGACGTATCATGTATACCAACCACCGCAGGGTAAGTTGTTGTATTTTGATGATGCTTTATTGCTTTCTCATTTGATATTCATCCTTTTTTTAATTTCAACTTCTTCTTGTTTTGTATAGATGGTTGATATGGAGGAGAAAGTGCTATGTGATTTGGAGAAATTTGAGAAATGTGCAGTCGAGAAAGACCGTGATAAGAAGAAAGCCATAGTGGAGGTGCAGTCTTTGTTGGACAAGGCAACAACTACGTCCAAGAAAAAAGATAGTGAGATTAATCAACTTCACAAAGAGGTTGACCAAACCAAAAAGTTGGAAAAATGTTGAAGACGTAGCAGATGATGATCGAATATAAGAGCAGCTTGCACATGTATGGTGTAGAATCTTTGAAGGTTGCTATCAAAATGACTAATGAGTGGCTGGTTGATGATCATTCAGAGATAAACCCAGATGAATTTGATAGGTATATGAGGAAATGCCGGACTGTAAATTTAGCTGCTCAGAAGGCCAACATGACTAACCATGGGAGAGAGGAGGGGTTGGATCTCAACCCGATGGCTCTCTTGATAATTAAACAGTTGTTTATATTTTGTTGTTTTTTGTTATTTATTCTAGTTTCATGACAATTCTCATTTAATCATGAAAACTATAATATTCAGTCTATTTAATTTCGAATATTGTTGAATACTGCGAATTTTAGTTTTTTATGTTTGGTGTGAAACATACATCTCTATTTTAATAAAAAAAAAAAAAATTATTTTCACTTTTTTCACTTTATAATCATATTCTTCAAGTATTAGATTAACAACATGAAAAAGGTTGGAAAAATGCAAAATTCTACTTAAGTAGATTTAGGTTTTTGATTCGATTGTTGGGTTCACTTTGATGTCATGAAGCCTTTCACACTATTTTTCCATATTCTCCTATCATAAATGGTCTCCCTGTGAATTAACATATCTAACTGATCCCATGGAAGCTCTCGAGATTTAAGATATCTTCCCAACTTAAATTCAGCAATCATCCAATTTCTTTTTGGTATTTCATTCAAGTTTTATAGCCAACAAATATCACATAAGTCTAGAATTCAGCTTGTTAATGATTTTCACTTCCTTGCTTCCTTCCTTTCTTTTCACTAAGCAAGATGAGCAGGTGAGATAAGGTGGAAATGGCCATGGTCGCATCAAGCATGAGGCGTGTTTTACATGAGGTGTCAATTGCATGTTTTTGACTCAAATACCACCTATATTAATTAAGTTAATAGATCCTCGATATGTTGATTATTCATCTAGGCACTAGTGGTCAATATAAAAACATTTTTTTGACAATAACCACCATACAAGATCATAATTTGTCATACTGTGATAAGTAAGAACGTAGTCATGTCATGACAATTCATTTCTTAATTTACATCATTCATCTGATATCCTAGGCTCAATCCGGCTTTAACTTCACTCTTTATCATGCACTTGCAATGTATTTTTCTTAACATAGATACATGAAATACATGACATGTTTTTTCATGCATGTGCAAATTCTCATGAATACTCAAAGAAGATAGAATCGAATTTATCCGATACACAGATAGTGGCACCCCATGAAGTCTCGATCACTTGTATATAATTACATATCGATCAATAATAAGCGGCATCAATCCTTAACAGTTTTCGCAGTAATCTCACAAACCTACTTTGGGACAAGCAATGGCGAAGTTCAAATGTGTTAAACAACTGTTAATGCATTTTTCAATTCTGCATCATTGGGTGTGTCAGAGTCGTGACACAACCTAGATTTTCTAGGAATTTCTTCCTTCGCTTTGAAAATACTTCCATCCACTTGTTGACCTTGAATTTTATCAATTAAGGTGTATAATAATAAAGACGAATGTCGATTACTCATCAAAGGATGATAGCGATAACACAATCATAATCTTACCACCAACCAAAGGATACATCGCTCACCATACGTATAATGAAAGTTATGCAAAACTGTCGACAAAAACCATGTTTGAAGCATCGTGTCAGCTGATGAAATTACTTGTCTTTAAATTTAGTATTATGATCAAGTATAGTATAAATAATAACAAACTTATCGAGAAAACTTAAATACCCGATTCATCAAATCGTCAAACGCATACATTGTAGTTGTAGCACCTCGAGTTGATTCATCAATTTCGGCGGGATATTTGTTCTTGATTGTGACCTTGTTTTCAATGCACAACCCTCATCGCCCTAATAAAAACTTTTATCCAATAATTTTGTAATCTTTTCACCTCGGTGACGTGACTTGACTAACCAAATATCCATCACAACCAATCGCTCTAAGTATGATTGGAACCTAAAGTCCTTTTCTAGTGTAACCGATCTTTCTTTATAGTTTATAGTAGTCTGGATATTTCGATAATGAATCCATGCCCAAAATCACGCCATAACTCTTCATTCTTCTCGATTTTCATTGTGACAACACAAGTTTCTCCCTCCAGATGGAATAGTCAATGCTATACCCAATCTCAAAGTTCTTTCCAGGTGTTACACACACTCTAAATGGGCATCTTTTTGTCCCGATACCGGCTGCTCCGTGATTCTAGGCACATCAAACTCATAGCTTTTTAACGCTTGTTCGATCCCATCATATAGTCCTTTCTTTCCAACTTGATTTGAGAATAAGATATACCAATTCCACCCATGTTCACGCTAAAATTCAGCTTAACCTCAAGAAATCTTCAATCGTCGACTATACAAAGAACTCTGATCTTCAACTCATAATATATTCTCCAACCACATAAATCCCAACATTTAAGACCTTCATAAAAGGTTTTTCTTCTTCCAAACTCGCATATCTGGCTGTCTCTGTAAGATCCACTACAAACTCGGCAATGAAATCCAGCAGATTGTCGTCAACAAGCTCGTAGAAGTCTTTAACAACACGTCCTAAGTCCCTGGGTTCTAGATTCGCTTCCTTGTCCTCACTCCATGACTACAATACCTATTGCAACGAGTATTATGCAATGAATAATTTAACAAATAAACCATCGTGGTTGTGCTCCTTCAAATCCACCACACTGTAACACCCTCTTTCAACGATATGTATTTAGAGAAACATTTTAACCACTAGGTGTACCCGTGTAGAACATTTTTTTTTATACTAACTAACTTTATATAATAAAAGCTATATATTTTGAAAACCATGCACATCAAACTCTCTTATTTACAATAACAACTTCCCATAAAATCATCCTCGCACATTGATATAATGTAAAGTTAATCATACGGCTAATGCCCAATACTGTATGCGATGAGGAATGTAGGATGTACTCTTATTTCTATTTGAAACATCCAATAGAAATGTAATATATTTAAATATGCATAAATGATAGCCAAGTAAATTCTTTATACCAAGTGAATCACCAAAGACTATTAGATCACTGAGAAGCCTTTGTCACATATTCAATAACAACATGATATGTCAATCGAATTATCAAGATAGTATGTCATCAGATCAGAAGCTGGAAAAATACCATTCAACATCAAAATTTCTACTTGGGGATCCCCAAATGATATAGCAGATTTAGGTTTTGGCATTGATGGTATTGAAAGTTGGTCGATTGTTGTCCACTTGGAGACCTTTCTACCATTTTCCATATTCAGAGCCTTTCACCATTTTCCATATTCAATCACTCCAAAACTTTCATCATGGACTTGATATATAACTAATTCTATGAAGATAATCATTTAAGATATTGTCATAAATGGTCTAAATAATGTATATTACAGCAGCCAAGATCAGCCCCTTAATAGAACATAGAACATGATACTATGGTCAAATGACTGTTTTTGAGTTCATGAGGTGTCAATTGAATTAACATATCTAACTTAGGTAGCTTTACCCATGGAAGCTCATATCCAAATATTTAATTCTTATATAAAATCATCATGTTGATTAAATATATGTTTCATTTAATGGCGCTTGTCAGATATTACCCAAAATGTAAAGGAACAACTGCATTAAATTCAATGACAGTGCAATGAAAATCAATTTCTGCCTTGAGTATTACATTCATTCAAAAATTTAGTCCTCGAGCTTCTTAAAAGTTTATAGCTATATATCACTTTAACTAATGGTTTTTTAATCAAGAATTTCAGCAGTAACTTTATGTTTATAAAAGAGTTCAAGGGCTACTTTTAAAACACTTTATCCCCTACTAAAAATTCTAACGTTCTTCTCTTGGTCTGCATAGTTCATCTTCCAAAAGAAGATAGAAGATGGAATCTCTCCGTCTGATAGTAGTGGCGCTGAAGTCGATCACTTCTTGTATATACAATTCGCATATCGATCGTTGAATAAGTGGGCTGATTGGAAGAAAATGAAGCGATAAACCTATCAACAATAACGAATTCTAGAATTTATATCTTCCTTTGCCTTTGAAAATACTACGTCCACTTGTTGACCTTGTTGATTTTATCGATTAAGGTTGGTGAAATGTAAATGAAATTTGGCCTCGATGATCTGGCGGTACAATTTCTACCCGTTCTGTAAATCAACTAATACAATTTTGAGTCACCACCATATAATAATCTTTTACCAATTCTAACCACCTCATTGTCTAAAGCGCTTACTTTAGCTCTTATGGTCGGTGTATATCTCACATCGTTCACCATGAGATATGTCACCTTTTAAGTGCCTTCTCTGACTAGTTCTTCATGTGGTGAGTTCTTCTCGTATTCCTTGTTGCACAGATAAGTCAATCACTTTCCGTTTGCAAGTTGTAACTTTTCTTTAATTCTTAAGCTTTGTTCACAAGCATCATCCGTCTAAATGTAAAATTCTTAGCGTTAAACTGTGTCAATGGGTATTTATTTTAGAAATCCCTCTACAAATCTACAATAATAATACCTACATTAAGCCATAAAACTTCAAACTTAGCAGCTTCTTAGGTGAAATAGTTATTGACAACTTCTATCTTACTATCCGTGATATCCTTCTCCGGAAATTACATGCCCCGAGAATAACGATGGGCAATTCACATTCTTAATTTAGCATATAAGCATTTCTCTTTTAAAATTTGATACCTTTCTCAAATATTCCAAAACAATAAAACTTTAAAATAATTATGCTTGAATCTTTAACTTTCTTTCAGGTTAAGTGGGCCATTCTGTGGAGTTTAGATGTAATTACGAAGTATCAAAGTCCTTTCTGGTCCCGATAAATATGAAAACCTCCCTTATAAGGTTTAGTCAATGTAGATCTTTCTTTATAATTTATAGTACTTTGATATTTTGATAATGAATCCATGCCCAAAATCCGTCATAATCCTTCGTTTCAATACAATTAATCAACATAGGTTCTCGATTTCTATTGTGATAACCTGACTCGATATTTGATTAGTTTCTTTTATGTCTCCGGATGGAATCGTTATAATTAATTTCTTCAATATCGATTCTACTTGACCTCTTCACGTACTTAGTAGTCTGAGCGGAATGCTACAGATTTATCTAAACATACGTCTGGTGATAGAGAACACTCTAAGTAGCAGCATCTTTTGTCTGTAGTATTGGGAATTATTGGGGCATGCCTTGGCAAGATGCCCTACTTTTCCACAATATAACATGTCGCGGCGGTCTCGAATGACTCGATATCTTGACCTCCGCATCTAGAGCGAAGATTAGATTGGTGTTTTACGCTTGGTTAGCTTTTGGGCGTTTACGGTCATTTGTTGTTATCCTTGTCTTGGTTGAAATTGGGTTTTGAACTTGATGGCGATATTTCTCTTCTTTTCATTTCTACTGCTTGTCTGACCTTGCAAATTCGGCGATTCTCTGGGCCGCGGTGATTCTTTGTTACGCTTGTTGTTACTAATGCCCTTTGTTGTTGAGAATAAGATATACCTTGAATTCGGCCGTGTTCACGTCGTTAATTAGGACGCCAACACTCAGAAATCTTTCGACTTTCAATGCGTCGGTGTTGATATATATGCGACAAACTGAATAAATTTGTTCAAATTTCTGAGTCATATCCTATGTGGCTTGTGAATTCCATTCATTTCACTTAGCATGGTGAAATTGTGAAATACCAACTCTTTAATCGTCCCAGTCATACTTGTTGGTGTTTTCTATACTTTTATAGTATCCCGCAATGTCCGGCCTCCTCTAAGCATAAGATGCATATTACTTTTCTTCTTGAAACTCTGGTACATGTCAGACATGTTCTCCGAGTTCAAACGATCCTACCTTACATGGGGTCTAATCGTCCAATATTGGTGGATTCGGCTTCAAAATCTTTCACCGGTGATCCAATTGCCCTTCTCTTTGTTGTGGTTATGCAAACTACGCCCTGTTGTTCTCCGTATCTCTATCTTGCATAAGCTATTGGATCATTGTGATTGTCAGCTCAACAAACTACGTAAGTCTAGTAATAACAACATCGTGATTGTATCTAGGATAGGTGTCTCATAAAGGGGTTCTGAATCTACTACTAGTGTACCTCTTGTCCTCACCATGACTTCATGAGACGTCGATGAATAATTTAACAAATAAAACTTCTTGGCGGTTGTGCTCCTTCATAAAATTTAGTCCTCGAATTTGCTTCACCGAAAAAAAGTTAAGATATTCATTCATTTGGTCTTCTCTTTCCCAAGTTGCTTCTTGTTGTTGATTAGCTATAGTACTTTAACTAATGGAATTTTCTTGTTTTAAGGTTGCTTTATTTCCTTTTGAAGAATTTCAACGGGCTTTCTTCATAGCCGAATAAAGCTATTCATGGGTTCACTTTTAGTACATGTGAGGACACAATGTATTTTCTTAACATAGATACATGAAATACATTTGTGCCTTCGACAATGATGGGTCCATTGTAAGCATCACCAAGTCTCGATAATGAAATGGTCGATGTACCTCGGGCTAGTTTTTCCCTTTTTCGAATCTCATAATACCTTTCATTGGTCTTTACTTTTTAAAAAACGCTTTATCCCCTACTAAAATTCTAGTTCTTATAACCCGATGCGCATAGTTCTTTATCCGACTTTGGGCGGTTTACATCGTTGGCGTATTTAGTCATGACTTCATCGTTTCTCGAGACCATATCAAGACTGTGCCTCTTTTCAACCTCCGGTGGGCGGAGATCTTATTTTCTATATAATGCTTCATAGGAGCCATTCTAATTGTAGCATGATAAATTGTTGTTATATGAAATTCCACCAAGGTAAAATTTACTCCTGTTGTGATCTATATGCCAACATAATATCTTCGATATTTGTGATGGCTCGATTGTCCATCGGTTGGGATGGTATCTATTGGTTGCTTGGTTGTAATGTATGATAGTATACTCTCCCGACTAACATAGGAAAGTGAAAACATGTGCGGAAATATTGGTTCAAGCTGTAGGGAAGGCGTGGGATTTCCCATGCCGGTAGATGGGGAGGAGCCTCCGCCCCAGGAGTAGGGCTGCCCATCCCTATTGGGAGAGGGCACACCCGCCCCTTAATTGGGGCACTCCCTAGCCCCAGGGGGGTGTTGCCCACCCACTGTTGGGGGCGGGCGCACCCGTCCCTTGTTTTGGGTGGGCGTCCTAGCCCCAACCCCAAGGGTGGGGCTGCCCTCCCCTTAGTGGAGTGGGCGCCCCTGCCACTTAGGGGCATTTCTCCTCTATTATTTTTGAATTACCGCCCTTTATTTAATTAAGGCTTGTCGCATCAATGTTTTAGTCATAGGCTCATCGCCTTGACATTTTGACTAAGGCTCATCACTTTTGATTCAATTGTGGTAGTAGTTGATTAGGATAATTGTTTTGTTTGACAAACCTTTAATAGAGACTATAGCAAATTGTAAATGATTGCTGTAGGTCGAGTTCAGTAGGTGCACCAGGACTTCCCAGCTAGGCTGATCCTTCCGTAGCACCCTCATCATTTATTCGCCTTCGTATTTTATTAAATTGAAAATCAAATGTAGGAGTACAATTTAATACAACTATATATAAAAAATGCTGATAAATTACTAATAATATTTCTTCAAGTGCTCCGCATTCCATGGTCGTCCCAATGGTTTACCATTCATATCTATAAGACTGTACGCTCCATTTCCTATCTTCTTGATGACCTCGAAAGGATGCCAATTAGGTTCCAGTTTAGATGGAGGATGTCCAGCAGCTCACTACTCCTTAACACTAGATGGGGTTGGAAACTTCTTGGCTTAACTTGTCGGTCAAAATATTTAGCGGCTTTGCGTTTGTAAGCCATCGTCTTGATTGCAGCCCCCTTTCTCTGACTTCCTCAAGTAGGTCAATTTTTGCCCTTGTGATATTGTCATCGGTCTGTTCAACTTGTATTCTCAAAGTTGGATTTACAACTTCAGCGGGTATCACTGCTTCCATTCCAAAAGATTTGTGAGTTCCTCAAATGAGTTCCAACTGTTCGAGTCATCCTTTAGGCTGTTCAATATCAAGCATCATTACTCGTATTTTTGAGAAGTATGCTATCTACATAACACCTATTTGATGCCTGATGGTCACCACTTACACATCCTACTTCCCAACTAGTGGAGAACTTCATCATCTGGTGGTACGTGGAAACCACTGCCCTAGTTGCATTCAAAAGTGGGCGACCAAAAATCGCATTATAGGCCATAGGAGCTTTTACCAACAAGAAGCTTGTCATTATCATCACATTAGCTGGGTAAGTACCCAAAGTCACCTATAACTTAATTGTTTCCTCTGGTATAACGGTGGCTCCTCCAAACCCATGGAGTGGAGTTGTGACATGTTTGATCTTGCTAGGTAATATCTTCAATCCTAGGAAAACTCCCTAGGACATAACGTCAGCTGCACTACCATTGTCCACTAATACTCTCTTCATATCAAAATCTGCAATGTCAGCCACTATTACTGGAGCATCGTCATGTGGATAGGTAACACCTTTCAAATCCTCATCACTGAAGGTGATATTCTAGCTAAACCTTTCATTTTTATCTACCGAAGTAGATCCACTAGCCTGTGTATAGTTCTTCCATGCTGAATTAAAGTCACCTCCCGCGGCAATGCCACCCACTATGACATTTATAACTCCAATGCGATGAGGTGGTTGTTGTCGATATTTAGCTTCTTTTCTTTTTTCTTTATCTGTTTTTACAAATTTGGATAGGTGTCCTATTTTTACAAGTCTTTCTATTTCCTCATTCAGCTGATTGGTAGTCCTCAGTATCATGCCCATGATCTCGATGGAATTTACAATACTTGGTCTTATCTCTCCTATGTGGTGCGCCCACATCTTTTTGGGCCATACAAGTTCTTTCATGTTTCAAATTTTCATCAGGACGTTAGTCCTGGATGTGTGTAGCGGTGTACTATACGCATCTTTTCTAGTACATTGGTCGATTAGGACCTGGATGGATCATTTTTTGCTTGCCTTTGTCTTCTCGGGGCCTTGGTTCATCATGGGTTTTCCTTTTGTTAGACTCAGGCTCTTTTCGATCCTTCATGCCCTTAGTAATGAAAAAGGACTTTTTCTACATCCACATATTTATCCTCTCTCCGTAACTCGTGCATCGTATCAGGTGGGTTTTTGGATGGTGACATTTTAAAAGGGTGACTACGAGTTCCATTAATCATAGCAGTGACTACATGTAGATCTTTAATTCTTAAAATAGCTCTATTGAACCGGACTATGAAATCTTTCAACAATTCTTCCTTGTCCTAGGTCAATTACATCAGGCTGATGGCAGTTTTCTTAGCACATTTGCTGCTAGAAAAGTATGCATCAAACTTCTTAGAAAAATCATCAAACGTACGAATTAATTTTGGAAGAAGAGTAGCTACCCAATCCCTGGCCTCATGCCAAAGTGTAGGTGGGAAAGTCTTATCCATGATTGCGTCAGGGGTAGCTCGTAACCTCATCAAGTTGACAAAAGCTCTGAGATGATCGACATGATCAGAGGATTCATTGTACTTCTCCATCTTTGGCTGTTCGAAATCCTATGGCAAGGGAACTACCATCACTTATAGGGAAAAATGATCTTTTTTCCAATACCATAGATTGCTGTCTACTATTTTTTAGACATAGCCTCAGCTATTTTGCGACCCATCATGTCTTCTAATCACTGTTCCAAGCTTAACACTAGTGTCTCAACTAGTATAGGCGTGGGCATCCATGGCAGTTGTCCACAATGTGGATTTGGTCCAGATGCCAATGAATTTATATAGGGTGCGGAAGGTGGAGCCAGTGGTGGATCTACCATTAGCGGTGTTCCATCGATGGAAAGTTAAGAGCCTGGAGAGGAGTCCCTAGCGGTGAGGGCTCTACATATGGAGGGTTAGGACCCTGGGGCGGAATATTCAGCAATGAAGGTCCTACCGACGAAGGGCTATGACCTTGTGGTGGTTGAGAAACTATAACATTTTGATCTTGGAGTAGAGCTGTTAGGGCCACCACCTGAGCTTGCAGTGTCTTAAGTTGAGTGACAGAAACAAATTCTTGTTGTGGATTATTAGTAGTTGTGTTAGACTTGGTGTCTGCCTCTCTGGTGGGGTTGGTAAGGTTGTTGCATTCTTAGTTCTTCTAGTTTGAGCTATGATTACTTGTGTAGTTTTCCATAGACGGCGCCAATTGATAATTAAATATTTTCTCCTCCTCCAAGCGCGGCGGCAACAGTGGTGGGGCTTTTTCTTCCATTTCTACTCCAATGTGATAATCAGTATGTGATTAACTTAAAAATGTAGAATAACAATATTGAGTATGTATGTTATATTTTTACCTGGAGGTTGGCCTCTATTTATAGGGATGACCTACAATTATGGTATTCAATGGTCATTGATAACATGTGCCTCTTCATCTCCTTTATTATTAGGAATTAATGAGGGATATTTCATCTTCCCAATTGCTGGCATTTCATCTTCCCAATTGCCGATGGTATCTGTCATTCTATGGGTCACCTATCTGACTAAAATAATGACAGTTGAGTTATTGTTGTCTATCTGTCAGAGGCGAGCCTATGAGACCAGTGAGGTGGACGGGCCAACGAGACGAGCGGACACTTGAGGAAGGCGTCCCAAGGAGTGCAGCAGTCTGTACTTAGATAAAATTCGTGATAGAAGTTTACCTTGATGAACACTGTGGAATCTGATTATCTGATTAGATCGATGTACGATCTTCAATACTACAGTTGTCTAATTTTCTAGCCTACAATGGTAATCCACATAGCAAGAATATATCTGGACTTCCACGATAAAAAACAAATAGATGAAAGTAGAACTTTGGGAGTAATTGTATTGGTTCCGTCTCTTGCTTGTGCTAGCAAGTAATGAAGACATATTCACATGATTCTCTTAATCTCTTAAACTGTTGTGGCCCTAGTGTTTATAGGCAGCGGTAACTCTAGTTCTAGTTCTACTAGAATTGTGTGTTCTAGTCTTACTATAACTTTGTTAGCCAACAACTAACGAACCTAATTAATCAATCTAATTAATTTATTTGGTCAAATAAGTAATTAAGTCCGACCCAACTAATTGGACCATGGTCATTAATTCTTACATGTAGATGTAACTAAAGGGATGAAATCCATAATGTGCAAGTGGGTCTGTAAGAGAGAGATGAATAGATTGGAAGGTATGACTTAGAATTTTATCCAGGGATAAGGCTTCGATTACAATGAGACATTTTCTCAAGTCTATTCTAATTCTCTTATCCATTGCAGCACACTTGGACTATGAGATATGATAAATAGACATCAAGATGACATTTTTGAACGATCATTTAGATGAAAGCATCTATAGGGTGGAGGTAGATAGGTTAGATAGGTTCATGAAAGAGTGCATCGAAAGAAAAGTCTGCAACTTGTAAATGTCAATTTATAGACTTAAGCAGGCATCCATATTTTGGAATGTAATATTCGATGAAGTGATTAAAAAAAATAGTTTTGATAAGAATTTTGATGAACCTTGTGTTTGTAAGAAGATACTGGACAATAAAAGTAGTTTTCTTGGTGTTGTATGCGGACAACATCCTAATTATAGGAAATGATGTGGAATGTTGTCGTCAGTGAAAGCGTGATTAGCCCAATAGTTTTGTACGAAGGACTTAGGTTAAGCTAACTATGTTATGAGGATTCGATCATTAGAGACAAAAAGAAAAAGTAGATAGCTTTATCTCAAGCTTCATATATTTGTCAACTTTACCATGCAGAAATCCAAGAAATTTGTGACTATCAGTTAGATATGGAATCCATCTATCTAAGGAGTAGTCCCTTAAGACTCCTAAGGAGGTATAGTATATGAATCGGATAGCTTGTACTTGAGTTGTGTTGGAAAAATATGTGTCATATTTTTCACTTTTTATATCTTGGTTTTCTTAATTAATATAATTGATTTTTAATGATAAAAGAGCAGGTCAACATTTTTTATTTTGACTGGTTTGGATAACGCCAGTTTTGACTGATTGTGCTGATAAGCAGATTTTTTTCCCAGATCAGTAAAGTCGTGTTTTTAATTCTGTTTCCATACACGATATATTCTGATCTTGTGGATATTATTAGCGGATTATTTTGTAGGTTAAAGAATCTTTTCTTATTCTCTTAGATTTGTTTAGAAAGGAAATATTTAGTTTCCTAAATTCTTTCCTTCTACAAATCTAATAATATTTCTCTATATATTCTTTCATACTAATTGTCTTACCATTCTTGTTGCCAATTTGTAGGTAAGAAATAATTTCTAATTTGATTTTTACTTTAACTATAAGTAAGAGTAGAAATCAATAAGGAATTAAGGCTTTGAAATATAATTTTTGTTCTTGTTTTCTCCAAGCAAAAATTCGCTTGGATCCTTCGTGGAAAACAAGATTCGATGCTTCATTGATTCAACTTCATAGAAAAAGGTTTTCTTCAAACTCATTGAAGAATCAAAAACTAATTAGTGCTCGACGGACAATTCCATATCTTGTTCAAGCTACTTAGCGTGAAGTTAAGAATGGGGGTTCTTAATCCAAGTGGTGGTTGTGATCAAGTACAATAGGAAAGTGGTGATAAAGTCAAGACAGGTGGGTTTGATTCCACTTCATCAACAAGTCAGAAGAAGAAGTATCAAAAGAGAGTTGATCTGTTTTCTTTTGATTGTTATTTTATTAATTTTGTAAAATTACAAAAACTGATACTATTGTATTTTTGAACAAGATTATTAGTGGATTGTTTTTACCCATGGTATGTGGGCCCGTGGATGTTTCCTTGAGTTTACCACGTTACATCTTGTGTTCGTATTTAACCGTTTAAAGTCCACACTTGATAAGATTATGTAAATGAACAACTTTGTTATGCAGTCGAATCGTTTTCTTTATCACTGCAAGTTCTCGATTGCGCTCGTCCTTCGCTTGTTTAATTAAGATTAAAATTACTTTTATTTTAATTGATCTAGATTTTAGAATTTTCAAGTTGTGGATAGTCTCATGCTCACCATACTATGCACTAAGCCTGAAATTTGTTGTCGTTGTTAGGATTTTTAGTCTGTATGAATTGAACCAAGGACAAACATTGGTAGCTATCAAGCATATCTTCAAGTATCTTCGAAAATGAAGTGTCATATGTTTGTGATCTCAACAATAGAGCTAACTATTGAGGTTCATACCGACTCAGATTTTTAATCAAATTTGGACTCTAGAACTTCTACATCAGGATTAGTGTTTAAGTTGAGTGGTTCAATTGGTTACAACCCCTAGTGGATAATATGTATAAAGTATGATATGTATCAAATCCTGTATGGACCATGATGGGGCTTGTGGTCAAATTTGGTAGGCCATGGATGGGGACGAATCTTTACATATACACATTATTTGGAGAAGTATCAAGTAATCTTGCATTCTTGATTCCACCATGGAGGCTGAATATATGGCAACTTGTAAGGCAACCAAATGGCTCAAGAATTTCCTAACTAATCTTGCGGTGGTACTTGCATCAGCGTTGCTCCTGACACTACATCATGATATGAGTCGGGAAAGTGGTAAATGCAAAAGCCCAAGGAGCCATAAGAGAGTTAAACACACAAAGCAAAAATATTATATCTTGAAAGAGATTCTCTTTAAATATGTATGCAAGATTCCTTTAGTAAAGAACCTTGCTGACGACCGGGCTAAGAGTTTCGAGGGTCACATAGAGAAAATGCATGACATGTAATTTAAGGAAATTGGGATAATTGTTGGGATGTGTTCCCAAAAGTAGTAGTTTTGCTGCATAGTTAGACATTTTGATTGTTTATTAAATAAATATTACATTAGTTGTTTATTTATTATATTGATTGTTGCATTATAATTTTTAATTGTGCATGTGATAAAGGGTCTTGTTCGCTTTGTGAGAATACGAGTTGAGTGCTTAGGTAGAGAAGCACAAACAAACACGACTTGATTTTGATAAACAATTTATTAGTCCTAGACTGGTTCACAAAGGTTGAGATTTTGATCTAATAAGGTCATAGGGGTCGAATACTCTATCAATTGGAGTAAACGGTCTATCATGACTGTATATCTAGAGTAGTGACACTAGAATACTTGGTGGTGTATTGGACTGGATCATTGTGTAGAGTTTAATATTATAGCTCGATCGTGCAAAAGATTAAACTCCATGTGACTACCTATGGATTACATAAATTCTGAACATGATAGTGGACTCTATTTGTAAGGTCGATGATCTTTGATGTGCCAATGCGTGAGATGAATTAATATGGTCAAATACCTCGGTACATTAAGAACTTAGAGTAAACAAAGTATTGAAGACATATTCGTGTTAGGAATCGTCACCTGTTTATTAGGGTCAAAGAGTCCGCTTAAGTGTTTTTGCTGAACTGTTTAAATTTAAACTCAGTACTATTTAGTGACGACTAAATGACGTGTCAGTGATTTGTACACATGGAAAAATTGTTGTAGAATATATGACTTTGAGGGCCCGTTTGGTTTGTTCATCAAATTATTTAACTGGATAAAAGTTATATGGATAATAGTCATCCAGTTTATTATTACCCTAATTGGTTTAGCTAGGTATAAGAATGAAAAAAGTCACTCTTAAAAATTCAATTTTTGTAAATAAGATAATTTTACCCTTATTCTTAATTAAACAAAAAAAGGTAAATATAAAAATTAAAAGAGCACAAAAATGGGGGGGGGGGGGGGAAGGGGCGGGGTAGGTGGCGGTGACGGTGGCAGAGGGTGGACGGTGGCGATTATCCTAGTATATGAATGTTAAAAAAATAGATTTATTTTGTATTATAAAAGGTAAGTTTGTCTTTTCGAAAAAATGAGTGAATCATTATATGGCGCAGTGGTAAAGCATGAGGGTTCTCTACGGAGGATCGAGGGTTCGAATCCCCGCGGCACTTGGAAGGCAACATTTCTTGTTGGAAGGCAGTGGTCCACAGGGAGGAGCATTGTCGAATGTCCGGCCCAAGTGTGTATAAGCTGTGACCGCATTAGAATTTACCTGGGTGACGAACTAGGGGGAAGGCCGCCACTCCTCAAGATTAGTCAGGCGAAGCTTGGAACTTTATGAGTCATAAAAAAAAAAAAAAAATTTGGTCTCCTCTTTCCAATGGCAAAACTTATCTTCATTTTTTACTTAAATTGTTTTCTGGATAAAAGTTTATTATTAATTATGCCCAAACAAGATAAAACAAAATTTATCCATTATCTTTTAACCATTGACCATATACTAAACAAGCCCTAAGTAAAAAAATAAATAGAAGGACAAACGGATCATCTTAGCGTAAGTCTAATTATAGAATGTCGAATGGGGTAACTGTAAGACATAAAAATGGTAAGTCTGAGGATGTCATTGTAGAGATTATTTAGCTTATGTGATTTTATGTAAATCGAGAGTAGTCTTGAGCTTTTATTGGAATAAGTCAAGCTTAACAATTAGACTTCATCGTGTATGGTCCGCTTGAATGTGCCTAATTATTGTAGTTTGAATAATATAGGTTTGATTGAGTCCCTTTGGTAGCTCAAAAGAAGACAAGGACTTAATTGTGCAAGTAATTGAAGTTCAAGAGTTAGACATTTGACCATGTCAAACAGAGTTTGTCCAAGTCAAAATTTGTTTAACTAGGTCGAACTTGTATCGGAAGTGTGAAGGTAAATACATATTCACTGGAGTACTGGAGGGAACAATATTAGATACCAGCACTTGTTTGCTGTCCCTTGGACTGCATTTAAAGCTGATGATTCATCAATGGGATTCTCAACCTGAGGTGAGGGCAGAGCTCACAATGAAGCAATCACTGGTCCAACAGAACGTGTGAAAATCATTGTTTAGCTACTCAATCACTTGAGGTCAGGCAAGTATAAATGTATGGTTAAATACCAATTTTGAATGATCAAGGTTCTACTGAAGGACTACTTGAAAGAAATATTTTGTAAGGGAGAAATAAAACGCAATAGTTTGTGTGAAATGGAATCTAAAAAGATAAGTTCACTCGTTGCACTCTTACTAGAGTCTTAATGTTTGATATCAAATCTTACGTCTAACTCAAAAATCCCAAGAATATTCCTTCAATCTTGTTTTTGCACAAAGTTTTTCGTTAATTGAAACAATTTTCCATTCTTGCACAGTTTCAAATAATTATACTTATTGAAAAGATTGAAACATAAATAAAAATCTAAAAATTGTTCCTGATTTGGGATGTCGCAGATTCGGAGGAGATTTTATATGGTTAATTACGTGATTAACTGTTGGTGTGAAATAAAAACATTAATTTGACCAATTTTCTTTTCGTTTTAAAAGACCAAATCAGCCAGTTTGATCAGTTTATTCTCTCCCCATTATAGAAAAAATTTTCAATTAAATTTCATATATTTAAATTCTACAAGTCATTGGAATAATATTGCACGTCCTATGATCGTGCTAACATTTTCTATGCACATGCACAGTTTTTGCACATCTGTATTTCGTCCATATGGGAGTTTTTACAAGGTAAATGACACACTTAACAGCTCTCTTCGTTAACACCTTGTTCCATCTAAATAATAGCATCCTTAGTAAGAAAGTAATACTAAGCAACATTTTGAATTGCGTAACCACCTCCTCCAAGCAATAGTAGTGGCACATTAAAAGATCTCATATATCTAAAACACTTTGCATAACCTTTAACTGAAAGATAGATTTGTTTATATCAAAAGATATAATAATTCCTAGTAAAAGACGGTGTATTTTTTTATGAAGAGTATTTTGTTGTTACATATGTTTCATGCATGTTGTAATAACTCATTAATTATTAGGTAAAAGTTCTTGTTGTAAAGTTTTGAAATTTTATTTTACTGCATGAAATTAAAATCGATATGGGGTTTTGAGGCTCGAGATTTAATGTGTTTCTATGACTTCACTACGAGTTACGGTATGTTCAATCACTTCATCTTTTTCTATACTACATGTTCCATTTCGTAATTGGAAGACATGATAGCATAACTTATTCAAAATTTATCATGGATTGAAGAGTACTTTTGATATAGTTTCTAAATTTTATTAGTATGCATAATTTATTTGTTCGATTGCAACAATTCACTTTAGGACCATCCTCTCAATTCAAAGCCATTTTCTCGAGGTTCTTCTGATAGACTATTACATTTGTTCATGTACACAGACATTTGCCTTTTTTCACTTTTTGATGCGAGAATTTTGGTATGACACATACAATTTATCCCTCCCATACTTTTACATGAGCGAGGTTTTGTAAAAAATGAATTTTCAATTGAAAATCATATATATTTTGTAGTTTAATTACAAGTTGTCAAATAATATTGCACTTGATAAGCTATATGCCATATAATGGCGGGCTAATCACTAGGAGTTGCTCCATCTAGATAATAATATTCTTTCCCCCTTCTACATGAGTTACGAGTCAAAGGATCTTAAGAACAATATTAAGCACGTAGTTACTCGACTTTTCCATGACCACGCCACCTTTAATTATTAACTAATTTACACGAAAGGATTTTGTATTTGCATGATCCGATCCATAAATTTAAGCTACTATAAAGAAATTTGGTAAATTAAGGCAAAGGTCTCCAACCTATGACTTCATTTGCAGTTTCATCCTAAGCCTTTATTTCTGGGCTAATTTGTTCTCAGTCTTTGGAAAATAGATGTCGTTCATCCAAATGGACGATTTTCATCCATTTTTCTTCTAGTCAACCTATTTGACTAGCATATATAAAAATAAAAAAGTACAAAATTGTCATTTCAATATTATTAGTTAATATACTATAGAAAAAAAATGAAAAAAATGAAAAATTCGGAAAACAAAAACAAAAGAATAAAAATATGCAAACAAAAAGTAAAAATTACAATTCATCTTCTTCACACCAACCCACTACCTATCCACGTCACCCACCACCATAAATCCACATTGCGTACATGATATTGCTTCCCTCGATTTTCCGACGAACGAAGGGAGATAAATCGCTGATTAAGGGAGGATTTCTCTCTCTAGTGATATGTGCCAAAAGGGGAGAGAATTCCACCCTAAATCATAGCTAGTGAATATGCTCTATTTAACGGCTGTGATCGAGGGGGAACATTCTCCCTCCCTTGATTATGGCAATGATATGGTGGTGGATTTAAAGAGTTCGTGGTGTGGTGTGGTGTGGTGTGGTGTGGTGTGGTGGGTAGGGAGTGGGGGTTTGAGAAGATGAATAATATTTTATTTTATTTTTTTGGGAATTTTTCATTTTATTTTGTTTTTTAAATATTTAAAATAAGAATATGTTGGTCAAATGGTTGACTATTAGAAAAATGGATGGAAATAATCTATTTGGATAAACGCTGCCTATTTTTCAAAATTTGGGGACACCACGAAAAAAAAAGTTTGGGACAATTTTGAAAATGAAATCCAAGGTTGGGGACCTTTGCCGTAATTTACTTGAAAAGTATTATGTCAAAATTGCTTCAATTGTTGACGAGGTTTTGCTGGATCATATCTTGAGTTAGCTTGCTTTTTCCCAAATCTTTTACGTGACTACTCAAAGATTATTGGTGAGAGTCCATGGCTCTTTTAGAATGTTTCTCTAATCAAGAACTCAATGTTTAAGTTTTTCACTAGCAGCTAGGTGATTTGATTTATCGTCCAAGAAATGATTTTTTGTGTTTTCATCAAGGGTAATTATATTACCACAACATTATTTGTTAAGTACACTACATTTTAATTATAATGAAAGTCTCCAACTATTGGTTATTTTTGCATTTATGACTAACTTTTTTTAGCAAATTTTTATCATCAATCTATTAATTTGAATGTCTTATATTTGTCTTTGATGATGATTTTTGTTCAAAAAGTTAATTAGGATGGCGTATTTTTTTTTTACCTTTAATATTTTTACATAATTAAAATAAATAACAAATACGTAAGTTTGACAAAATATTTTTTCCTTATTTCAATGCACATTAGCAGAATATTTAAACAAAAATTTTCATCGGAGGCAAGATGTGAAAACTAAATGAAAGTTAATGATAAAAATACGATTAAAAAATTAGAGACATAAGT
Organism: Forsythia suspensa; assembly: GCA_023638005.1. Lineage (NCBI taxonomy): Eukaryota > Viridiplantae > Streptophyta > Magnoliopsida > Lamiales > Oleaceae > Forsythia > Forsythia suspensa. Next base: position 23,911,444 of record CM042664.1, on the reverse strand, counting down.
GTCTAAGTATCAAATGTTAAGGGACTTTTATTGCAATTAAAACGTGGTGTGAATAATAAAAAGTGTAGTGGGAATATAATTACCCTTTCATCAAATCTACAAAATCTGTCAAATACTTAATCTGTCGGTGGAGTTTAAAGTTTAGATCCATATGTGATGCCTCACATCAAACTTTTGAGGTTGAAGAATTCTTCTAAACTTTGAAATATTTGAATGATTTAAATGGTGATTATATTTGTGGACGAGCGGATTATTAGTTAGTTTGATATTTTTGAGTTCTTGGTAAAGAAAAATACTTGAAAAAGAGTTTCATGTGATGAGTTTTGTGCACGTGCAAGATTACACACATTATTAGTGTTGAAAATTTGGTGCACGTGCATGCGTTATGCACGTTAGTAGCTTGAAAGGATAATAAAATCATATGTAAGTCTATAAAATTTAACAACGTGGATGACTTGTAAAGGTTTTGATAGTTTGGGTTAACTTTTTTACTTTATTGTCTATTGATAAGTACAATTTTGACTTGATCGAGACCTATAAAAAGGGACAATTATGAGTATTCTTATATGTTTTCATCATAATGTCATATCTGGATAAAAGGTTACCTGACTTATCCAAATAATAAATTTACTATTATCCTATTTGGTTTAGCTAAGGTATAAGAATGAAAAAATCACTGTTAAAAATTCAACTTCTCATAAAAAGATAATTTTATCCTTATTCTTAATTAAACCAAAAAAGGTAAATAAAACTTAAAAGGGCAAAAAATGGGTGGATCGACGGAGGGTGGTGATGGCGAGCGAATGGTGGCAGAGCGGTAGGACGGTGGCAGAGGGCGGGGGGTAGAGGCGGGCAGTACGATTATTTTAGGGTATGAATGTTAAAAAATAGATTTGTTCTACGTTTGTTTTTTTTTTTTTAAATGCATGAATGATTAAAAAATAGTCATCCTCTTTTCAAGGACAAAACTTCCCTCAGTTTTACTTAAATTTTTATGTGGATAAAAGTTTATCAGTACGTTAATTCTGCCAAAACAAGATAAGACAAATTTTATCTATTATCTTTAAAAAAAGATAAGTAAGAAAATTTATCTATTACAAATGGATCATCTTAGGGCTAAGTAAGAAAATAAATAGAAGGACAAATGGATCATCTTAGGGTAAGTCTAATTATAGAATGTCGAATGGGGTAAGACATACAAATGGTAAGTCTAATGATGTCATTTTAGAGATTATTTAGCTTATGTGATTTTATCTAAATCGATATTAGTCTTGGGCGTTTGGTGGAATAAGTAAAGCTTAATAATTAGACCAAGCTTAATAATTTTCTCCACATGCTTCTATTTATAGTGAAGTTTGTATAGAAAATAGAATTTCAAATTAAATTTCATATATTAAATTTTTAGTTTAATTACATGTTATTAGAATAATATTGCAATGTGCTATGTTTGTGCTAACAATTTCCATGCACATGCACAATTTTTGCACATTTGTATCTCTTAAATAATGGAGTTTTTACAATATAAATGTCACATATCAGCAATTCCTTCGTTAACGTTTTTAGTTCCATCTAAATATATAATAGCATTCTTAGGACGAAAGTAACACTAGTGTAACCACCTTATCCAAGTAATAGTAGTGGCATATTAAAAGATATCATCTATCTAACACACCCCAAACCTTTAAGTGAAAGATAGATTTTTTTATATCAAAAGATATAGAAATTCTTATTAAGAGATGATGTATTTATTTAATAAGAGTATCTTGTTGTTACATATGTTTCATGGATCTTGTTTGAGTTGAATGTTGAGGTGTCAATTTTGTATTTGATGGGCTTTATATCTCTTTGTTATTGTTTTTCTATTAAAGATAGAAACACAAAGCAAGAAAAAAGGAAATATGGTTGTATACAATGAATTTAAAAGTATGAAAGATTATCATTTAGTTGTGAGCAATGACCATATCTATTTCAACTAGTCACTTGAAAGGAAGAATATTTGAATCAAAGCATTGGGGGCAAGGGTACCGGTTTCGTGTTATACACGAGCTGAATTTTTTTTAATTTTTAATATTATTAGTTAAAATATTTGAAAAAACAAAATGAAAATAAATTGAAAAATTAAGAAAACAAAAAACAATCGAATTAAAAAAAACAAACAAGAAGTCAAAAAAGATTATTTATCTTCTTTACATCCACCCACCACCCACCCCACCCCACCCCACCCCACCCCACACAACATAAATCCACATTGCACACGAGAGATTTCTTCCCTCAATTTTTCGACGAACCAAGGGAGAAAAACCATTTATTAAGGGATGATTTCTTCCTCTAGTGATCCATGCCAAAATGAGAGGGAATTCCGCCCTGAATCATAGCTAGTGAAAAAGTCCTATTCGACAGTTGCAATTAGAGGGAAAATTCTCCGTCTCTTGATTATGGCAATGGTATGGTGGTGGATTTAAAGAGGTTGTGGTGGGATGGGGTGGTAGGTATGGAGTAGGGGTTGGAGAAGATGAATAGTCTTTTATTTGTTTTTTGTTTTTGTTTTGTTTTCAGAAAATTTCACTTTATTTTTTTGTTTTAAACATTTTAACTAAGAATAATAATATAACAACTCTTTTAATTTTGAATATGTCGGTCAAATGGGCCGACTAATAGAAAAATAGATGAAATTAATCTATTAGGATAAATGCCGCCTATTTACAAAGGATGGGGACCTAGTTGGCCAAAAAAAAGGTTGGGGACTAAAGTCCAAATGAAACCAAAGTTTGGGGACCTTTTTCATAATTTTTTTTGAAGAATATGATGCTTGAAATCACTTCAATTGTTGATCGGGTTTTGCTGGATCATATCTCGAGTTAGCTTGCTTTTCTTGAATCTTTTATCCATATGCTCAAGGACTATTGGTGAAACATACGAACTAAACTCCATGGTTGTTTTAGAATTTTCCTCTAATCAAGAACTCGATGTTTAAGTTTTTCACTAGCGATTTGATTTGTCGTCTGAAAAAATGATGCATCTGTGTTTTCATTGAATCTACAAGATCTCTCTAATATCTAATCATTGGAGTTTAGAGCATAGATCCATATGTGAAGCCTCACATCTGATTTGGAGTTTGAACAATTCTTCTCAACTTTGAAATATTTGAATGATTTAGATGGTGTGGCTGAGCACATTATAGTCAGTTTAATTATTTCAAGTTATTGGAAAAGAAAAATACTAGAAAAAGTTTCAATTTCCATTTTACATTCTCTCAGATTACAAGTCGTGGGGCTTTGAATCATTACTAGAGTTCATTATCAGAGGTCTTCATGACTTACTCTTATACATTGAGGGGCTTTGGGCCGTGTATCAAGGTGCTTACATATTAGAGTATTTGGGACCCACTTTCATAAACTGAGGGATTTTGGGCTATGTACGAGATTGCTTAGCCAGTCTATGCACTTATGAGCAGATTACATATCATAGCTATCAACATATTATTCATTGGGTACCTTTTTTGTGTGATTTTCTTTGTACATTATAGTTTATGTGTTACCATTTATAGATTTCGACTAATGTAGCTTACATATTTTCATACATTAATTTATATGATAAATAAATGACAATGTTATCAATATTTTCATAGTGTGAATGCTCCACAATTGTATTAGTAATATACGTATAATGAATTAATGATTTCTATTAGGTACATTTCAAGGGATATTTATTCGATTTCATAACTATCAAATGCTAATAGAAAAGTCTATTTTTTTTTTTTGTAAATACGTATAGAAATGGAAAGTATACTAATTTGCTAACCTTCTACTCACTGAGTTACATGCTCATACATTTTTCCACCATTTCTCCTATAGGAAGCAGTTGAATTTTGAGTAGCTTTGGAAGAGCCTATACAGTGCCGAGACAAGCCACACAACATAGACGTTTGTTTGACTTATTTTATAAGACCATGTAGTCAATATCTTTGAGACATATATATCATGTTGGTTAATCATTTTGTGTCATGTGCATTCATTAAACAGAAAGGCTCCCTGCAATATTGTAGTTAATTTACATTTGGGGTTGTTGTTGTAAAAACAGTTATTTAATATTTTCGTTGTAGCGATATTACTCTACTTAGTATGTTAGGAAGGAGTTATTAATATATTTGTAAGTGGTTACTTGGGGATTTTGTTGAATTATATGTTTGTTAAGTATATATTGCAGTTATATATTACAGGGGAAACTCTATCAACTTTTTTCAAAATTCTTATTAGTCAAAGAAAATCCTTAAAGCCAAGGAAGGTCAAAGTTGCCTTGGAGGTGGGTCCGACATCTAACTGACATTCACCATTGGTGCACTTTATGTTTCGATTCTACTAGGGTGATTTGTGATAAACCGTGTCAAGTTGGTATCAAAGCATGGTCCCAGAGTTTATAGTTATAGATGTTACAGATTCTAATGTGATTTTACATGATCATTTATTTGATAAACTGTATTGCACAAATTGGTGTGAAATAAAAATTTAAGTTGACCAATTTCCTTTCCGTGTTAAAATACCAAACCAAACAGTTTGATCTGTGTTACCACCAGATTTTGGCAAGGCCTCTACGTCAGCAAAGGCCCCATAAAGGCCCAAGTTAGGCCTCGCGAAGGCCTCATAAGCCCAGCGATGGCTTTTGGAATTCATCAAATCCTCATGTACCTGGAAAGGGCCTCGTGAAGGCATTTGAGGCCCGACAACACATTGGCACACTCAAATTAAGTATGGCGAAGCCTGTGAAAAGCCTCGACATTAATGGCCGACCCCGGGTGCTTCGCCGGCTACCGAATCCATCACAGATCCGCGGGCATTGTGATATTTCAGAATAACCAGAGATATATTCAAAGAGAGATTGTGTTTGATTGGCACATGACTTCTCATAAGGAAACCAAATATCAATCTCCTAAAGATTAGACAACGTGATAATTGAAATCTACTCGAATAAGGGACAAAATCTAGAAGACTGCATTGACAACCAATTATCCTTATCCCATAAGGAAGGAGGATCCAATCAGATATCTAATTGATTGTTTTCCTAAATCAATTGAAACTCTGAAGCTTAAAATATAACATCTCCGGTTGTTCTAAGATACGCATTATTCTCATTCTTAAACTCTACTCAAATCTCTGCATGCTTGTTTCTTCCATACCCATTTATTATTCTTCGTATACTGTTATCCCTTACAAATATCGGCAGTTGACTGGATCATTGGAGTACCAACGATTGCCGGACCTTTTTTTCTCCAGTGATCTTGGTGCCTAACGGTCATCCTTGTGTGCAAGTAACATACAGTTTGACAGAAGATTGACTAGAGATCTGTTGACACGTGGATAGTGCAGATTTGATGTCAATAGATTAGCGCCATCTGTGGAAAACGAAAAATGTTACACAACCTAAAACTTATGGTAAAAACATGTTTTCTACCCAAAAGAGTATGGCAACAGAAAACTTCCTAGAAGAAGAAGTAGAGTCCCATTACATTGACTTGCGGTAGGAGATCATTCAAGACCTTCAGAACGTAATCCAATGCAAGAAAAGAAGACAACGATAGAAGCGGACGGTTGAGCAAGAAAACCAAGACCTGAAGCTAGACAATGTCCGGATGAAAGCGGTGCTTGAACTATTGGAGAATCAATCTCTTCAGCTTGGAATCAAGCGTAGTTGCGTGCCCGACGAAACCCTTTGAGGTCCGGCTCAATAGAAAACCGCCGGTCTCAGGGAACGACCTACCGAGTTTATGGCAGAAACCCTCAGTTGTGATTGTGAATCCGAGGCCCTTACAAGTCAATCAAAATGGGAAACCTTTTCAAGTACGAAGGAACCAGCCGACTCCTGCTGCCAGCATGTTTAACAGGTTGGGGTAGGATCCTCCATAGCACCATCCCTACTAGCGTACATCAGGCACATACAGGAGGAAGAAAGGACCCGAAGTTTATCCTTACGAGGTTCGAGGAAGAAAAACAAGAGTTAGAATGTGATCTTGATGACAACAATGAGAACATCATGTTCTCCCTGGAGCTGAAGGCTAGAGAACTCTCCGTCAGCTTTAAAATGCGCCTTATGGAGAAATATAATGGAAGAGGTGATCCCACGGATCACATCAACGTATATAAGACGAGGCTCCAAGGTAATATCCTAGCAGTAAAATGCATGAATTTCCATACCATCCTCACATTCGATGCGAAAAGACAGTACAACAAATTGAAACTAGGAAGCATTAGGAGCTGATATCGTCAAGTTCCACAACATTTAGCAAAAAGAAGGAGAGTTGGTGAAGAGCTATTTCAAAAGGTTTAGCGTTGTTATCAACAAAATTGAGAACGTTCACGATGACAAATCTCTGGACGCGCTGGTGACCGGGCTTCACATCCTGGAGAGATGTCCGAAGTAGCTAGCCCAAACCTACAGTCTGCTAGTAGTCTTGATCCAGCGAAGATATCTGATCTGAGGAGATGATCGAGAACAAAGAAAGTGTAGAAAGAGAAATGGGAGATCACTATCATAGAGAGGGGCGACGTTCTCCTGAACCCCGCTTCAATCGCTTACGAGGAAAGCGTTTTCCTGAGCCACATAACAACCGCTATAAGAGATTCAATCAAACGGAGACGATCTCGGTCCCTTATGTCAGACCACCTATAGCAGTTCTTTAGCCAGTTGTTTTTCCACCCAAGTTCTGACACATAGACAGGACCCGGTGCACAACACAGAAGATTGCCCCAACGTACAAATATTGATCAACTAGGAGAATCAGTGGGAAGGAGAGGAGAATCGACCAGCTTGAGGACATCGAGGACCACCCAATCAATGGTGAAGACCTCCACCCCGATGCCAGGACTATGGACCTCACCATAATGATGAGAAAAATGATAGAAATTGGGATCTGCAAAGGGTGGAAGGACCAAATAGCCCTCCGTCCGAGAGATTAACATAATTATTAGAGGGCCCTATGTTGGAGGGCATATGATGAATTCACAGTGAAAAGTACACGAAGACAGCAAGATAAAAACTGATAGAAAGTTGGCGGTTTACGGACACTGTCCTAGGGCACCACAATCACGTTCACGAAGGAGGATGAAGCAGGTATCCACTACCCGCATTGCAATGCCTTGGTAGTTTGTGCCATTGTAGCTAGGAACGGGCTAGGGGCGAATCTTCGGTCGAGAGAGTGGCGTATTGTGAACATATTGTTTGGCAATGTCTTCGACTAAATAGATGTAGATCATGAACTAACTGCCATCTCTAAAATGTTATTCGACTTCATAGAAGATAGCCTCGTCCCACGAGGGGAATCATCCTCGCAGTGGACTTCAGAGGGCCCCTGTGAGAAATTCATGGAGTTCTTGGTGGTCGATACTCTCTCTGCCTATCATGGAGTCCTCAGGTAGGCCCGCTCAAGGACCTGTAGGCAGTCACCTCCATCCATCACTTGGTAATGAAGTTTCCAATGCTAGGTGAGGTCGCCAAGGTCCGTGGTAACCAAAAAGAGGCAAGGGCTTGCAATATGAATGCGCTCCGAAAGGCAGTGAAGTGCGAAGACTCTTCCTCAATAGTGATGATGATACAGACATAGTTGATGGATATCGACCCCAAAAAGATTGAGAAGGAGATGGTATTCGACAAGGGTTTGGATTCCATAGCCTCTCCAGCAGAGGATCTAGAAGCATTCTCCATAAACCCCTCAGACTCTACCCAGATGCTACAAGTGGAGTAGAAATTGGACGAAAGGATGAAGGAAGGACTAAAACAATTCTTACAAGAAAACACTGACATCTTCGCGTGGAAGCACAATGATATGGTGGAAATCGATCCATCCGTATCCTGCCACACCCTGAAGGTGGATCCTAAAGTGCACTCTAAGTTACAAAAGAGAAGGCCTCTGAGTACAGAGAGATATGGTGCCTTGAAAGAGGAAGTTGACAAGCTACTAGCTAACGGGTTAATCAGAGAGGTAGTTTATCCCCAATGGGTATCCAACCCCGTGCTGGTAAAGAAAAACAACAAAAAATGGATGGTATGTATAGACTTCTTTGACTTGAATCAGGCATGTCCCAAAGAAAGCTTTCCACTACCATACATTGACCAGTTGGTTGATACAACTGCCGTCCATAAAGCTAAATAGCTACAAGATGCCCTTCAAGAAGATGTTGATGTACAACAACAAGATGATGCCTTTCGATCTCAAGAATGTTGGAGCTACATATCAACGGCTAGTGAACCGTATGTTGTTTGAACGAATTGGAAACACAATTGAGGTCTACATTGATTACATGCTTGTGAAGAGCGTGAATGATGAAGACCACATTGAACACTTGAGGAAGATGTTCGGGATTCTCTCGCAAATATAGCATGAAGCTCAACCCATTGAAATGCTCCTTCGAGGTCGCATCCGGAAAATTCTTGGGTACATGGTGAATCAACACGAGATAGAGGCCAACCTTGAGAAGATCAAAGCACTTGTCGATATGCGATCACCATACTCCCCCAAGGAGGTCTAGAACCTTACAGGAAGACTAGCGGTCCTGAACCGATTCATATCGAAAGTAACCGATCATTGCCATCCCTTCTTCCATACCATCAAATGAGAGAAGCGGTTTGAACGGACTAAGGAGTGAGAGAATGCCTTCTGGGAACTTAAGACCCTTCTCGGAAGGCCCCGCTGCTGTCCAAGCTAGAGAACGAGGAAACATTGCTCATCTACCTCGCAGTATCTGATGAGGCGGTGATCTTAGTATTAATTCTCAAGGAAGGGCCGACACAGCTTCCTCCCATCTACTAGGTGAGCAAGGCCCTGCAGGATTTGGAAATGAGGTACCCAGACATGGAGAATCTCGCTTTGTCTTTGATAATTGCATCTAGGAAGCTTCGGCCATACTTCTAGTCACACAGTATAGATGTCTTGATGAATTTTCCTCTATGATAGATTCTCCAGAAGTTGGATACTTTTGGGAGACTGATGAAATGGTCGATTGAGCTTAGCCAATTTGAAATCTCCTATAAGCCGAGACCCTTCATAAATGGTCAAGCTTTAGCAAATTTTATGGCTGAATTTGGCCATGTCCCAGAATGTTTGCTCAAAGTCAAGCTTCAGGAGGTACGAACATAGAAACTGTATGTTGATGGATCCTCAGACAAGGCTGGAGCTGGAGCCGGGATTTTGTTGATTAGTCCTGATGGTTATAATCTCAACCGCACGCTTCGCCTGGAGTTCAAACCCTCAAACAATGCTGCTAAATAAGAGGTGCTCTTAGTAGGCTTAAGGTTGGCACAAGAGATGAAGGCAAGGAAAATCCAGATATATAGGGACTCGTAGCTAGTAGTTAGCCAAGTCAATGGAACTTTCACAGCACGCGAGCAATCTATGGTGGCCAATTTAAAGAAGGCCAAAGATCTCCTATCCCACTTCGAGGTATTTAAGTTACTCCAAATTCCCAGGATTGAGAACGACTATGCCGATGCTCTTTCCAAGTTGGCGAGTAGCAAAGACTCTGACTTGGTGAGAGTCATCCTAGTTGAAAAGCGGTCATCCACTGACAAGGCTCTTTCACAGAATGCCATGATGATCATCGAATCTCCCAAGTGGATAAAGGGGATAATGGACCAAGTTTTACCAGGTAAAAGTGACGAAGCCTGGAAGCTTCGTAGGAGGGCAACGAAGTTCGTCTAACACGACATGATCTTGTACAAGAGAGGTTTCAACCACCCACTCCTACGCTGCATTACTAAAGATGAGGCCGATTATGTAATAAAGGAAATAAATGAAAAAGTCTACGGTAATCACTTGGTAGAATGGCCCTAGCTCAAAAGGCTCTGAAACAAGGATACTATTGGTCAACTATGAAGAAGGACTCACATGCTTATGCATAGAAATGCGACAAGTGCTAGAAATTCATCCGTTGTGCCAAAGCTCCCAGTTTAGAACCTTACCCCAGTCACCAGTCTCTGGCCTTTTGCCAAATGGGAGATCGATTTCATAGGTCCCTTCCTGTCGGGTCAAATTTGCAGTTGTAGCGGTAGACTATTTCACCAAGTGGTGCGAGGCAAAGCCTCTAGCTAAAATCATGGTGGAGAACACATGGAAGTTTGTTTGGAAGAACATCGTTTGTCGTTTCGAGATTTCCTATTCTCTTGTGTTCGACAACGGTACACAATTCACCAGGAAGAAATTTAACTCGAACTGTGAAAAGAGCTCGGTATTAGGAAGGATTTTTCCACCCTCTATTACCTCCAATCTAATGGCCAAGTGGAGGCCATCAACAAGAATATCAAACACACCCTAAAGAGAAAGTTGGAATTTGCTAAAGGATGATGGGCTGAAAAAATGCTCGAGACTCTTTGGTCATATCGAACTACTTCCCGAATGACAACTGGCGAAACTCCTTTCACCATGGTGTATGGGGTAAAGGCAATGATTCCCATCGAGATGGGAATACCTTCTCCAAGATGCTTGCATTTTGACGAGGTGGTCAATGAGGATTTACGTAAGGAAAATCTTGACTTGCGGAAGAAAGGCATGTCGACTCGTAACTTTGCCTGGCGGTTTATCAAAAGAAGATGGCCAAGTACTATAACTTAAAGGTCAGGAACAGGGCTTTCCACATCAACGACTTTGTCCTCAAAAAGGTTTTCCTGGCAAATAGGGAAATAGGGGCCGGAACCCTCAGACCTACATGGGAAGGACCCTATAAGATCGTCAAAGAGGTTCGACCTGGGACCTATAGATTGGAGGATGCAGAGAAAAACGAGATAAAGCATCATTGGAATATTACTCATCTTCATCCGTACTACTAGTAGTTTTTTAATTTGGGTAAATAGCACTAGGGGTCCCTAACCTTTGGACCTTGTGACGATGGGGTCCCTAACCTTCTATTTTGAACTCTCGGGTCCTTAACCTATGAAACGTTAGCACCTGAAGTCCTTTTTTGACCAAAACTGTAGTTTGACCGTTAAATGATCAAAATTTTGTTGAATAGACCAAATTACCCTTAAATTAAATGATTAAAAAAATAAGAAAAAGAATAATAAAATAAAAATTGCAAGTAAATCCCAACCAATAAAATAAAAAATTGCAACTAAACCCCAAACACTTTTTCTTCTCCAAAATATCGCCACCAACCACCACCCACCGAAAATATTTTTGAGCAATTGCCGCCAACCACCTCCCACCGGTGAAAACTCCAGCTGAGACCCATTGGAACAGAAGATTGTGTGAAAACTGTGAGCTTATGCAAAAAAAAAAAAAATATCCATGAGCGATTCCTTCAATCCGGCCCCAATTGGCCATGACCCGATCCCTCCCTTGCCGGACCTGGACTTCAATGAGGGCGGACCACCCTCACCACCATCCTATCTGTCTCACCCCGGCCCAAATAGGCCCCGCGCCAAAAAACAGCACCACATCCACGGTGGACCTAGGTTTAACTTCTAGCACCGCCACTACCTACTCTACTGAACGCGCGATCACGGGCCAACCTCCGGTCAGTTCGCCTACCAAGGACGACCAGTTTGATGACTCCATTGGCGCCTTAGGGTTGGCGCACGCTAAATTTCCATCAAATTCCTCGCGTGGGGTGACCCACGCCCATTTTGAAAAATCGGTGAATGCGCTTTCATTTAATTTTGCTGCCATCGCCATTCTCATATCTATGTTTCTTACCATGGCTATCTTTGAGTAGACCCTCAGGAACACATCGCTGTCTCTCACGCTGTCCGGTGGCCTCTGTCACCACAAAAAATGAAGCGGCCGTAGGTGAGGCCACAGACGGTCAGGAAGAAGAGGATTGTGAAGGTGGATCTAAGGTTCGGTTTCAGCTGCGGTCTGGGGTGGGTAATCTCTATTACTTTTTATATTGAGCTTTTTGGTGTTAATGGAGATGGGAAGCTGATTTATCGGTGGGTGGTGGTTGGTGGCGATATTTTGGAGAAGAAGAATTGTTTGGGGGTTTAGTTGCAATTTTTTATTTTGTTGGTTGAGGTTTAGTTGCAATTTTTATTTTATTATTATTTTTTTATCATTTAATTTAAGGGTAATTTGGTCTATTCAACAAAATTTTGACCATTTAATGATCAAACTAATAGCTTTGGTCAAAAAGATACTTCAGGTGCTAACGCTTCATAGGTTAAGGACCCGAGAGTTCAAAATAGAAGGTTAGGGACCCCATCGTCACAAGGTCCAAAGGTTAGAGACCCCTAGTGCTATTTACCCTTTTAATTTCTCTTTTGTCAGCGCTAAGTTGCATATCAGTATTTCCTTTGACTTTGTTTAGCTGCTGCATTATTCTAATAAATTTTAGTAATTTCCAAGTTATGACACTTCCATCTCAATTAGGCAAGTAAAGAAAGCATGTCAGCAAGAGAGTGTGGTTCACGGAAAACTCTTTTAACTCACTAGATAAACATTTAACGTGTATTCAAACAAGTAAAGAAAGTATGGCAGCGAGGGAGTGTGGTTCGCGGCCAACTCTTTTAACTTGCTGGTTGAACCTCTAACGTGTATTCAAACAAGTAAATCATTGACGGCGGAAACACATCCCCAAAAACATCTACTACAGAAATCAGACATATAGCGCAGATTTGGGACAAAATAAATTAGTTTTGCATTGGGAATCGCAAGGCACGCATCCTAATGCACTCAATTCGACATCTTATGATCAGAATTTGGACATGGGACCATCACCAATGATCTCGTAAGCCCCAAAACCTCCGTAATGGTGTCTCCAACGTCCAATTTGACCGAAATCAATACCTTGGAAAACGTCGTGATTTCAATTCATGAACTCAGGGCCCCACCAATGTACACGCTACCGACCCACAGATAGGTAATGTTATTCCGACCACTCGACCAAAATTTCAGCCAGATCGGACCTCGGACGCGCTGTGGGACCCGATTTTCAAAGCGAGCGATCGCTTGGAAAATAGGCCATATCTCCGTCTCAGGACCTCCAAATTGAAAACGCGCCGAATCGAAGCATGAAATTCTACACCTACCTGTAAAAATCATCGAATTCCAACAAGGTTGGTTTCGGGGCCCCGCACGGGGGCTCCTAGGGTGGCGCTTGGGACCCACGCCACGGCCCAAAAACAACTTATTTGGCCAGTTAATCTACACCCGATCCATCATCGCTTTTCCCAGGAGGACCATGCATGCACTTAATCAAGGTAGATAGACATATGCTTCAAATTGCTTCGGTTGTCCTACACTTTCACAAGCAGAGCGGAATGAAAGGAAATCTTTTTCTCGCTATTTTAGCTACTCCACGTGCTTCAGCTTATTCACTCTATTACGATAGGCCACCGGCTACATCGAGGTGAGCCGTCATTTATTTTGACCATGGAGGAAGAGGCGTGCGCTTTCGAGCCATTCAAGTTTACACTTGTTGGCAAATTCTCACATCGAAAGCCTACTATGGCAAAGGTGCGTGATTGCTTTCTCGAAATTTGGATTACATGGTGATTATAGGCTTGGCTTGATAGATAGCAAACATGTATTGATTCACTTGACGCATGAAAAATGATTATAGTAGATTGTTTTTATGCTCTTTATATTATATTGATGGATGTCCTATGCGAGTCCTTAAATGGACATGTGACTTTGGACCCGATTGTGAAACCCTATTGCTCTTGTTTGGTTTTCCTTCCCTTTATTACCCGTGCATATGCGATCCAAGGGTGTGATTTTTGCTTTGGCTATGATTGTGGGTATACCTTTGCGTATTGATGAGGCTACTGCGGATTTGTTGAGACCTAGTGAGGCTAGGGTCTGTGTGGAGGTTAACTTAGAACATAAGTTACATGAACGGATTTGGATTGATAGGGGTGATGGTCGAAGTTTTGGCGCATCGTAGTTTATAAGAAACCACCGTTATTTTGTTCTAAGTGTCAACATACGGGTCACTCTCCTCGTCGGTGTCCGAGTAGGTGGCCCACCTTTTGCTCCTTATCCCCAGGCTGCTCCATCGGGCCACCCCTTCCTAGTACTAGTTTGCCTCCTCCACTTACTCGGGATCATTTCGCCTCCTCCCGCTACTAGCACCATTCTTTCGAGATTATCGACAGTCCGTAAAAGCTAAGGTAAGGAAGTAGTTGTTGATCGCCCTCAACAATGGGCCCCAAGACGATCGAGAGCACAAGATAGACGAGGTGTTGGTATCTCCCTCCTCCGCGGGCCCCGCCACTTCTCTTGCGAGCCATAGCGGAGGTTCTCGCTTTGGTGTTCTTGGCACCCCTACACTTGATATAGTGTAGTGTTCTCTGCTTGTTAGTTCTATCGCTCTTGTTTCCACCATTTCTTAGACACAACAGATCGTGGGCCCGCACTCGCGACATGTGGGACCCACTATTGATTTCTCGATAGTATTCATACGGGCCCCACTTTGAGGCTCCTTTGCCTCACTGGATCCACCATCTCTTTACGGCCCCATCATACATTTCATCATTACTTCCTACTCCGATTCTCTCTCATTAGTCGAGTCTGGATGTTTTTCGGCCAAATGGGCCCCGCCACTGATCTTTTGCAGACATCAGGTTTTGCCTACGATTACTCATTGCATGATAGGCTATTGACTATTACGGGCCCTACCAGCAGCCTCCCTCTTGCGGTGGGCCACTATGCTGAGTCACGCTCAGTTATTGATCCTGTCTATGGTTCCTCATTGCATGATAGACCGACTATCTCTGTGGGTCCCACCACTACTTTGGCTCATTCGAGTTCTTTGACCATTTGCTTGACCATATGCTTGCTGCACCACGCGTCTTTGGGGTCTGCATTTGGATGACACAATTGATTCTAATCTTGATAGTAGCCCTCTCTGGATTTCCGAGAGAATGTAAAACTTCTATTCCATCTATTTCATCGCTAGCCCCTCGGATACATCTTGTTTAGTTCAAATGGGTACACACCAAGGGTCACTTTCGCAGGAGTTTACATGGTGATTTGACTGGTTTGGATGAGCGACGTGGGGCCGATGGTTTTTTTCTTGAGTGGGGTCCCACATGAGTTATTGCTCCTCTACCTTCTAGACCGATCACTCGGAGTATGTCGTGTACTCATGGTTCCCTCTCGCCTTTGTGATGTCGGTCCTCATATGGAATGTTAGGGGGGTGCGTGCTTCTAAGACTCGCAAGAGACTTAGGAAGCTTGTTCGCCACATCGTATTGTTTTCCTCGCTCTTCCGGAGCCTTTTCTATTCGAGGATAGCTTTGACTTTGTTCGACGCTCGCTGGGTTTGATATCGGTGTTCGTAACCGATCGAGTAAGATTTGGTGTTTTTGGAATGTGGAGACGACTGTGTCTGTGATTGTTGATCATCTCCGGTTTCTTCATCTCATGATCGAGGATCCGAGATTGGCTAGACCTATCTTTTTATCGCCTGTGTATGCTTCATGTTCTGTTGTAGGACGCAGGGGATTTATTTGAGGACTTTACCAGGTTTCCCAGACCGTGGATGGCCCTCGCTTGTGGGTGGTGACTTCAATGTCATTGCTCATGATGGTGAGCGACGCGGGGTCGATGACTCGTGATAGGGGAAGACCGATTTTTGTGATATGATGATGGAGCGTGGATTGACCGATCTTTGGATTTTCTGGTAGTCCTTATACTTGCATAATAGGAGGGTGTGGAAGAGACTTGACGGGGTTTTGATGAGTCATGAGGTCGCATCGTTCTTTCGACGATTCTGATGAGGCATCTCAATCGGTCTACGTCCCGATCATTCGCCTTTGTTATTGAGTTGGGTTGAGGTCAAGACGGAGTGGGTGAGGCCTTTCGGTTCCTCAATGTTTGGTTGACTTCTTATCCTTTGTATCTCAAAAGTGGTCATACCCGACTCTCGGTTTACGAGGATGGTCGCTCTTTGGGAGAAGTGCTTTAGGATGAAGCAGGGACTTCGTTGGTGGAGTAGACATGTGTTTGGGGATATATTTCGAGAATTAGAGATGCTAAGAGCGGGGTGGATGAGGTCGAGATGGAATATGATTTGGATTCATCACCGCACATAGAGAGCACTTACATCGTGTTTAGGTCCCATCTTGAACCGTGCTTTGTCTATTGAGGAAGGCTTGGAAGCAGAGGGTCAGACTCGTTGGATGTGCGAGGAGAGCACAACACGAGGTATTTTCATTCAATGGTGCAGGCGCGCATGCGTGCCCGTATACATTCTATTAGATCTCGGATGGGAGAGACTTTGTCTCACATTACACGAGGAGATTCGTGGTTCACTATTTCCTTTTTCCAGACCTCCTTTCGCTCCCGCCGCAATCGACCAAATTTTACCAAATATTATCCCTCTTTGGTTACTCGGAGGATAATCGTGAGCTGAACGGACTTCCATCATTGGTTGAGGTTAGAGATGTAGTGTTCGGTATTGATGCAGAGATAGTGTGGCGGGTCCGATGGGTTCACCTCTTATTTTTTCAAAGAAGTGTTGGGAGATTGTCCAGATGATGTTTTTCGTGCGCTTTGGACTTCTTTGATGGTGGGCATCCGCCTAGGGGATTCTCTCGCTACTTCTATAATCTTGCTTCCCAAGCGAGACAACGCTTGTCGATGGACGTAGTATCGACCGATTAGTCTTTGCACGGTGTTCAACAAGATTGTCACCAAGCTTCTAAACTCTCGCTTAAGTTTTGTTTTGCCTCGTATCATCTCTCCACAAATGAGTGGCTTTATTCGTGAGAGGTCGATTGGTGATAATGTCTTGTTGGCACGAGAGATGCTCTATACATTGGATACCCAGTTCCCGTGGGGACAATGTCATCCTTAAGCTAGATATGGCTAAGGCATATGACCGCTTAGACTGGGACTTCTTGATGACCGTGATGGAGAGATTTGGATTCGATTGGATGTGGAGGGATAGGATCGAGCGTTGTATTTCTCGAGTGCCATTTTTCTCGTCTTGGTGAATGGCGAGGCCTTGTGGTTTCTTTCCTTCCTCTCGTGGGCTTAGACAGGGAGATCCCATATACCCTTTGTTATTTATCATTGCGATGAATTACTTCTCTGGGGTCTCACTCAAGTTTTCCAGTATCCATCGATGGCATATATTCATAGAGGTGACACTCTTGTCTCACATCTTTGTTTTGTCGATGATATGATCATATTTGCCAATGGCAAAGACAACAAGAAAGAGAGTACTTCATTGTTTGGAGCACTACGAGAGGGTCTCTGGCTAGTTGGTGAATAGAGACAAGAGTGGTCTTATTGTGCCTAAGAGGGCACCTCCTTCTAGGATTCAAATACTTGAGCACCTTATCGGCTTTCGGCGTCGGTGACTTATCACATACTTGGGCATACCCTTGTTTATAGGGGCCGAAAGACCTTCTTATATGATGATCTATTTCAGAAGGTCAAGAGTAAGATCTCTGGATGGGCCTTTAGGCTGCTATCTCCTGGTGGCAGGATTACTTTACTGAGATCTGTCCTTTCTTCCTTACCTCTCTATCTTCTTCAGATTATGCAGCCTCCCAAGATAGTGCTGAAGAAGTTAGAGAGTACATTTGCTAGATTCTTGTGGGATTCTAAGGACCAGGCTCACCGTATGCATTGGAAGAGATGGAAGGATATTTGCCTTCTTACTAATGATGGTGGTTTGGGCTTCAAAGATTAGAGGACATGGTCCATGCTTTCTCTTTGAAGCTCGGTGGTTATTCGAGATCACGCAGCCGCCTGGGGCTCGCCATCTTGGGCAAGTATTGCGAGGCACCCACCCCTTCCGCACCATACCACATTCTCGCCTCGCGGTTTGGAGGAGGCTAAAGGAGGTGGGACTCACAATGGAGCCCCACATCGTGTGGCAGTTGGGTCAGGGGCGTATATTATTTTGGCACGACTGTTGGATGGGTGACATGACTTTAGCTCGAATGTTTCCTCATAGGGAGCATACTTCCGTCCAGGTAGTTGAGTTCTTTGATGATATTGGATGGGATATCGATAGACTCTTGTTGGTCCTTCCACATAATATAACAATCCAGGTTGGAAGTCTACCGCTTTGTCCCGATGTTCTTGATAGACCTATGTGGAAAGACACCCCAGATGGTAGGTTTTCTACCAAGTCGGCGTGGCAGCTTGTTCGCACTGGGAGTACTCTTCAGGCCTTTTGTCACATGATTTGGAGCCCCATCATCCCGCAGACTATCTCTTTCTTTTGTTGGCAATTGTGGCAGGGTTTAGTGCCAGTGGATGTGATTATTCAGAGGAGGATCCGGGCCCACATGGCATCAAGGTGTCAGTGATGTTCAGAGATTGAGACCATCCAACATGTCTTTATTGATAGCCCTGTGGCTCACTGTATGGCAAAGACTTCTCACTATTTTTAGCATTCCCTCGTGGTTGGAGAGATGCTACATCATAGATTTCGGACTTGGAGATTCTCGTGCCGCTTTGTCGAGTGGCCATATTCGCACTATCATCCCTTTGTTTGGTCTTTTGGTACATTTGGAAAGCTAGGAATGATACTGAAGCATCGTAGGATTGGCATGGAGCCCAACGTATCATCCGACGGGTCTATCACACTATTTCTTTACCGCAGACGGAAGACTCTTTCGATTTGTGCATTGGCGTGAGACCTTGATCTTGCCCCACATTTCGGTATTACTCTTACTTCTCCTACCCCACCTCCCTACTTTGGTTTATTGGCATGCTCCGCTTGGTCGGATCTACCAAGATCAATATTGATGGATGCGTTAGGGATGGATTTACGAGTGGCGGGGTGTTATCGAGATCACACCAGGCGTTGTATCGTGGCCTTCTCTACTAGCTACGAGACATACTTATTTTGGAGGCGAGTTGAGAGCCATTTTACGTGGCATTGAGCTTGCACGATGGATGGGTCTTGTGGACTTATGGATTGAGACTAACTCTACACTTGCTGCTCATTGCATTTCACGTGGTGGGGGCCGTGGGTGATTCAAATAATACTCGGGCGCATCCGACATCTTCTATCATTCGATCGAGACACGCTTTTCCATATTTTGAGGGAAACCAGTCCCCGAATCTTTAGCTTCCGGTGGCTGGGACCAACGACATTATCGGGAGTATGGATCTTCGACTTGCCTCGTCGTTCAAAGTGGACTACTTGATGATCGATGTATATGGCCTTCCATCGCTTAGAGGTCTTTAGTTTTTGTTAGTTTGTTTTTCATTTGCTTTTGCTTTTGCTTTTCGTAATTATGTACCGTAGGTAGTCTCTTTATTTGTCAGTAGTTTGAGGAATTTTTTTTTTCATTCGTTGTATGCTTGGAGGTCGTGTTCATATCCTCCTCCACCGTGTACTACCCTTTTATATAAATACAATGGTAGGGGCATCCAAACCCCACCACTGTCTGGTACCATAATGGGACTATCTTGTTGCTTGAATAAAAAGAAAAAACAAGTAAAGAAAGTATGGCAGTGAGAGAATGTAGTTTGCGGCTAACTCTTTTAACATGCTAGGTAAACATCTAACGCGTATTCAAGCAAATAGAGAAAGTACGACACAACGAGGGAGTGTGGTTCGCAACCATCTCTTTTAACTCACTGGGTAAACATCTAACGCGTATTCAAGCAAGTAGAGAAAGCACGGCAGTGAGGAGAGTGTGGTTCACGGCCAACTCTTTTAACTCGATGGATAAACATTTAACGCGTATTCATATAAATAAAGAAAGCTCGATAGCAAGGGAGTTTGGTTCACAGCCAACTCTTTTAACTCGCTGGATAAATATGTAATGCGTATATATCTAAACAGCATAAGAAAAGCATCGAATGACTACACTCATCACAAATGATATGAAACATTGACATTTTCATTAATGAATTTGATGAAAACAACGTAAACAAATATTACAAGCTATGGTTCTTCCGTCTCCACTGAATCTTTGGGATTGGTATAGCCGGAGGCTCCTAATTTGGCCAACAACTCTTTGGCCTTCGAAAGCTCCACCAAGGATTCAGCCAACTGCTTGTGCTTAGCATAAGCCATGTCTTCGCAAACTTTAAGTTTCAACTCAGCTTGCTTTCGAGCACTAACAAACAGCCTTTGGATAATTTCGGACTTGATTATTTTGACCTCGGCTTGTGCCCTAGCATCTTTAGAAACAACAAACCTTGAATGAAGAATCTTATTCTCTGAACACAACTCATCAATGTCCTCTATGCCCGTAATCGTTGAGTGCAGTTTATCAACTTTCATCACTAGCACCTTATATAATTCACAATTGAGCATGTGACTCTGGGTGGTGCTCATCTCTACCAATTTTAACAACTCTAGTAGGTCTGTATTGTTTTTCGCCTTTGCTTAGGCGGAAGTCTAAACTTAATAATTGAAGCCATCGCTATGGCGGGGCATTTGGTCGAAACTTTTTCTAAAATGGTTGGATCCAATTTATCTCGACGAGATCCAATGTTGATACGTTTGGTCCAGCCGTGGAGAGTAGGAATGGAGGTCTGTACCGCACATCGAGAAAATAAAGTGGTTTCTCTAGTTTCCCGAGGAGGAGTCATTCGACTTCGCTTGACCTTCCTGAAATCCATCCTGTCATCCTCATCTTCCATGGCCCTTTTTGGCACAGCCTTCTCCTCTTCATCTTTGGTAATCCCTTTTCCTTTGTCCTGTTGTTGGACATTTTCCAAGGGTAGTAAGGATTCTTCAAGAAGAAAGGGGGTGAAACACCCCAGTCCACCAGAACAGGCATTATACTTGGTATCGAAAGTCATGTGGAAATAGTCTCTTTCCAATCTATGAATTCTGCACCTCTTATTTTAAACTGCTATTTTGGAAAAATAAAAACCATCCATGAATGGCAATGGTTAAGTTCTGAAGTTATGGGAATAAGAAAGAAGTGAAGGGAACAATGAAAGGTTGCATAGATATATATAGGTGAAACACCAGATCCGAGTCGTTAATGCAGATCCTATAATATAAAATGTCACATAACGGACACGTGTAGGAGAGGATGCACTCCAGAAAACCCTAGGAAGGTGAAAATGATGCTGATCACCTGACGTTAAAAAGTATCCGGATCAAAGAGCCTCGCATATCGGAGACTTCCAGACCTTCCTTGCATATCCGGGTAATAATTGATGCCATCGAAACCTTGTATAATTCGCGAAGGCTTCGATCAAAAATGAAAATATTCAACTTCGAAGGTATATAGTTTAGATCAAAGAGCACTACAAATGCATGTAGATAATCAAATTGGTTTTTTCATTTAGTCATCAAAGTCTGGATTACAAAATGAAAAGAAATGAACGTAAACATCGTCCTACTACCCAGCTACCTATTTAGGGTCGGCACAAGAAGGGGTCCATAATCTACCTAATTAACCTTTAATCTTTGGGAATGCGTGAGCTTCGTCAGGTTTCATCGACAACACAAGCCTGACTTTACCACAATAGTGAGTCTCCCAAATATTATATCAATGTGATGATATCATATGAGTTGATTTTGTGACTAATTAGGCCATACTGCTCAAAAAATGTTGTTGACACCTTTGGCGATGGCTTTCAGCCTTGTCATCCGAATTAAGATCATCAAAGCATTTATCATCGATGTCCATTGTGGAGGTACCGTTTGAGAACTTCTTGCTAAGGCTGGTAGGCCTAACTTCTTCAATGGTATCCAAAGTGCCCCACTGATTTGAAGTACTTATGGGACACTTTGTATGGACATACTTGGTCATTGAGCGTTGATTTTCGATCACTCTCTTAACGAGATGCTTAATAAGGTTGCATGGAGAAAAGAAGTTGCAAGGAAAGTTTCTTTGCATCTTTCACCGGGGGATGTTACGGCCATTGGAGTGAATTAACTAGATTCACAAAAGTTATGAACGCGTGAAAAATAAAATAAAGGACCCCTGGTGTTTATGTAGTGGCTACATGGGGAAAACAAGGCTTGAATGTGTGGGAAACTCAAAGCATTATATAAGGTTATTAATAAATAGCTATTTAACGAGCATTTGGAATGCTACACACCACGTGCGCCTTTCCACTTGCCTTAGAATTAATGGTGTTGACCTTTCAATTTCCACTAATGACTGGAGGAATGACTAATCAATTTCAGATCCAACTCTTCAACTAAGTAACAAAAATGACCACATGTTTCCATTATACACAATACACAATTAGAAATTAAATTTCATTACTGATGTTGGAGCGAATACAAAAATAAAGAACAAAAACTTGCATGTCCTATGACCCTGCCGCCTCTTTAGGGTCGGCACATTGCGGGCCTTCTCTTCTGATGGGAGTGGCAGTTTGGGCTTCGCCCCCATCCTAATCCTCGGTATTCGAGAGAATTTCGGCGGCTGCAGGATCTTTTGAGGCAGGAAGGTTGTCAGGAGGATTCCTGAGAAATGTAATGTCCCACTCTGAATGGGTCTCCCCAATCCTCTCAATCAGCTTCTCTCCGCTTGTCGTCATAAAGCTATGGGCGAGCTCCATATACTCAGGCGTGTTTTCAAATCCATCTTGGTATACCATAACTGCCCTCGCCTCGACATCAGCACACTCTGCCTTGACCCTCTCCACCTCTTCTCTAGCTTCAACCAATTGCTTATCCTTTTCTACAACTGCAGCCTCCAAGTTTCTGTTGGATATGGCAACGACATTTTCAGCCACGAAGGCCTGATCCTCAGCCAATTCTTGAGATTCTTTAGTGCTTTTTGGGAGGCCTTGGTAGCCCTTTTCTAGTCCCGGGCATGCTTCAAACTCTCCTTCACGGCCTTTAGCTCAATCTCATACTTGGCCTTCATATCAACTTCCTTGGCCACCATCAAATCCATCTTGAATGGAAGAGCCCTCTTATCCAGACTCCAGCGCGCTTTCTCAAGGCTTCACTACCTTCAAATCTTCGGATAACTTCCTCGACTTGGCATCTTCCTTGCTGAACTTGCCATCGAAGCCCTTGAGGGTGCTTTACATTTCATTGGTCAAATCTAACTCTCGAATTAAGTTCATCTCTGCTAGTCGTTGGAGTTCGCTCATGGAGGCTTCTTCAACAGCGTTTCTCCCACGTCTGGGTCCAGTATTTTTAGATACGCATTGCTATTATCGTAAGAGAGGCGGGGAGCAACTCCATCATCGTAGGATCCAACTCGCCACAGTGGTAGGTGATATGTATTCGACCCACTCGACTAGTAGATGATGAAGAATTCCCAGCATCTCCAACTCCTTTAGTAGGGTTCGACAAGGCCGGGCGACTTTTCTCAACCCATCTGGTCTTACGGGCATCTTTCATAAGTTCCTTTGCAGCCTCAAAAGCTTTTCTCTTCTAACCAACAGCCTCGTTTGTCGACGCTTATACGATCCTATTCTCCTTGTCTTTTGGAGACATAGGGACTGGAGGCAGAGGCAGAGGTGGAGGCAGGGGCAGAGGTGGAATAGTCTGATCTGGACCTTGACCAATGGGGGTCGGATGGTGAATAGTCCTCAGTGGAATGGCATCTTGCACCTCTTGTGCAAAGTGCAAAGTTGGTCGGGCCGTGGAGCTTGACTCTCCCCCACCTTAGACAAGTTGAAATGAGGACACACTCTTGAATCAGAATGCTGCTGTCACAATAGCCAAGGCTCAGAATGTTACAAATGGCTATTCACACAACTTTTATATAATTCAAGTCACGAGGCTTACCCATTAGTCCAAAACAAATCAGTAAGTTTTCATCCTTGAGCAAGTTACTAAATCTCAGGAAGTTGTTGTCGAGCGCAAGAACATTGCCCCACTTCAATCTCAAGTCGCTCTGATCCCTCTTCAAAATTGGTGGCTTTCCACATTCTACAAAGATAAATGAAGCATTAAGTTAGGGACGACGATTATAAATCATATAAGCCAATAAAATATACCGATTTCTCTAAATTAGTATATTCTCAATCCCTTCCGGCGAAGAATAACCTCTCTTTCCAATTGTGTACTTTGTTGGGACTTTTAGTCTCCGTCCTCCATTTCTAGCCTGGTCGTGGAGATATATTAAACCAACCTGTAGACCAATAAGGGTGGTAGATTGACTCAAATTCTCTCGAGGATAAATCTCCACTAGCCTTGGCAACCCTCCACAACAAGAAGGCCACCACCATCTGGCTCTAACCATTCGGTGTTATCTGACATAGAGCCAGATTCCAATCTCGCAAAATCTCACAAAAAAAAAGATGCATGGAAAGATGAAGGCCTTGTTGCATTGCCGGTTCGTAAATAGTGAGGAAACCTTCAAGAGGGTCATCGACTTGCTCCTCATGGCAAGGAGACTTGAGCACCACCAAGGTTGGGATATCATAAGACAACCTAATGTCTTCCAAGTCCGCATCCCCAACCTTCGAGCGAACCATAGAAGCCTCGGTGGCCAACCATTTCAGCTCCTCATGAAGTCGCCGAGCAGCAGGGGTGTCCTCTTTTATCTAACGATCCCTTCATTTTAAGGACCCTAATACCACACTACATCTTCGCAGCCTTCACCCTCAACGATGCAATTGGATTTTCTATCCTTTGACGGAGGCGGAGGGGAGGGAGAGGGGGGAGGGGAGAAGGAGGGGAGGAGGGAGAAAAGTGGGTCCCTTATCAACATCTTCTTACCCCTCGATTGAAGTTGAAGACGAAGATGAAGATGAAGTTTCACCCATGACCTTGGGGTTAGTGTCAGTGGCCAACTAATTCTGAGAATCATCGTGTTTGGATGACATTGCTATCTCTCTTGATTCAATAAAGAATGTCTCTACAATCGCCAGAAAAGATGGCAAAAATAGTGGCGGAGCAAAAAGTCGAAAATCACAAAAACGGTACGTGATATGTAACACAACAATTTCTATAATTTTTACCTTAAAATCACAGTTGAACTCTTCAATCACTGAAATTCCTTAAACTTCCTTGGTTTTCGCCAAAACACCTAATCGATTTTAAGAAAGACGCAGAAGTAAAATAAAAGTAAGTGGGAGTAAACATCAGTTTATATAGACAAGCCCCTCTCAATCCCCACTATTGAATTCAAAAGATGAAATATCAACCATCTGTTCAACATGCACGTGTCAAAAGCAAGGCAAAAGGCGGGAATCAAAAGCCTATGCATTAATGAAGAGAAATGATGCGCGCCACGCATCCTCTCTCGAACGTTCATCACATGCCAGCAGCAATGATGATGCTGACGCCTCGTTTCATCAATCTTTACCTGACAACGCTGATTGACGGTTTGATCAGAATCACACCCACCCACACATGTTACCTGAATACAACCAATCAAAGCCCTCACTAGCTATGAATAAATAGGGTTTGGGCTTAGAAGACTCTACTAATTGTATAATTTAAAGATGCGTCCGCGAAGAACTCCACCAAACCAACCTCAGTCAAGACAATGACCCACCATGGAATCTGACGCCTTTGTTATATAAAAAACAAAAAAAACAACATTTTCTTCAAAGTTCCACGCTACCATAAATAGTAGGTTTGAACTTGGGAGACAATTGTTACCACCAGATTTTGGTAAGGCCTCCACTTCAGCAAAGGCCGAGTGAAGGACCAAGTTAGGCCCCGCAAAAGCCTCGTAAGCCCAGCGAGGGCCTTTTGAATTCATAAAGCCTCATGTACCTGGCAAGGGCATCATGAAAGCATTTAAGGCTCGAAAACACATTGACACACTCGAATTAAGTATGGCGAAGCTTGTGAAGAGCCTCGACATTCATGGCCGATCCCGGGTGCTTCGCCTGCAATCGAATCTGTCACAAATCTGCGGGAATTGTGATATTTCAGAATAACCAGAATATATTCAAAGAGTTATTGTGCTTGATTGGCACACGGATGCTCACAAGGAAACCAAATATCAATCTCTAAAATATTAGGTAACGTGATAATGAGAATCTACTCGAATAGGGGACAAAATCTAGGAGATTACATTGACAACCAATTCTCATTATCCCATAAAGAAGGAGGATCCAATCAAAAATCTAATTTATTGTTTTCCTAAATCAATTGGAACTCTGATGCTATAAATACAACATCTCTGGATGTTCCAAGGTACGCATTATTCTTACCCTTAAACTCCGCTCAAATTTCTTCCTGCTTGTCTTTTCAAATCGTATACTATTATCCTTTATATATAACAGTTGACTTGATCGTCGAGAGTATAAACGATCACCATACCTTTTTTTTCTGGTGATTTTGGTGCCTAAATGTCGACCTAGTGTGAGGGATGGCAATGGGGTGTCACCCCCCCCCCGCTGTGACCCATGAATTAATTAGCGGGCGTGTTAATCTTTGACCCATAACCGCCTCCACGAAAATTTTTTTTTTTTTTTTTTATAAAACTGAAAAAAATTTAAAATAAATAATTTTTTTTAAGTATGAGTACCAAACAAAATAAAAAAATTATAAGATTGAGGTTATGGTGTAGTAGTTAAAATTGGTAATTTGGTACTTTACAAGTTTCAACCCAGGTTCGAATCTTCTTTAGTCTATTTGTAGTGAAAACTATAATTTCTATTCTATTTTATGATTTTTCAAAAAAAAAATAAAATTGGAGGAGCGGGTCATGGGGGCGGGTGATTTTCCCTCGCCCAGCAACACCTTTACTCCCGCCCTATTATTAGGCTAAGCGGGGGGCGCGTAGGTCGCGGGTCGCGAGTTTTTTGCCATCCCTACTAGTGTGCAGGTAACATACAGGTTGGCAAATGATTGATTGGAGATCTGTTGACATATGGGTAGTGTAGATTCCGACGTTAGCAATTAGGTTTTGCTCCAATTCATTCTATTCGTGTTAATTTTCTCCACCTACTTTTATTCATAGTGAAGTTTTTACCAAAAAAATAATTTTCAATTAAATTTCATATATTAAAATTGTAGTTTTTTTTTGTCAACACACCATCACATTTTCAATGTGGTTGTCAGGTCTCCACCAGAAAAGAACTGAGGGGACCGGATACCACAACCATATATAATAACTTATACAAAATATATGGGAGGTGGGCATAAAACTTGGTAGCATCGCAGTAAGTCCTGAGCACTGTACTCAAAATAGCAATGACAATCCCAACCCTTTGAAGCAAGTAAGTAAGCCACCTAGTTGCCCTCGCGATAAATATGATAAATAGTATCACGGTCGAAGGCAAGGAGATGTTTGATGTGACGAAGAGTGGCCTGAATAGACCAAGGTCCTCCACCTCTGGTGATGTAGTGAATGTCCAAAGTAGAGTTGGCATCAATCCATAAAATTGAGAGTACAATCCTTCGAGCAAGAATGATAACGTCAAATATAGCTTTTAGCTCGGCCTCCAAAATAGGGCACTTGCCATATGAAGAGAATAAGGCACGAACATACTGACCTGATGAATTCCTAATAATCCTCCATCCACTCGCAAATCCGTCTTTAACGCATCCATATGTGCTATGTTCGTGCTAACAATATCCATGCACATGCACGATTTGTGCACATTTGTATCTTGTGCATACGGGAGTTTTACAAGGTAAATGGCATATAATAGCTGCCTCTTCGTTGACTCCTTTTTCTATCTAAATAATAGCATTTTTAGGATGAAAGTACACTAAGCAACATTCCAAATTGCACAATCACATCCACCAAGCAATATTAGTGGCACATTAAAAGATCTCATATATCCACCACACTCTACATGACCTTTAACTGATAGATAGCTTTGTTTATATCAAAAGATATAGCAATTCCTAGTAAGAGACTGTGTATTTATTTATTAATGCTATTTTATTGTTACATATGTTTCATGGATATTGTAATAAATCATTAATTGTGAGGTGAAAGTTCTCGTGGTAATGTGTTTCCATGACTTCACTTTGTGTTACGGTATGTTCAATCACTTCAATTATTTCTCTATAATATGGGTTTTGTTTTCATAATCAGAAGACACGATAACATACCTTCTTCTGAGTTTATTATGGATTAATGAGTACAAATTTGATATAGTTTCTCAATTTTTGTAGTATACATAATTTATTTGTTCAATTTCAACAATTCACTTAAGACCGTCCTCTCAATTCAAAGCCATTTTCTTGAGGTTTCTCAAATAGACTAATACATTTGTTTATGTACACAGACATATGCTTTTTTTCACTTTTTGTTGCAAGGATTTGGGTATCACATATTCAATTTAGCCCTCGCATACTTTTACATTAGCGAGGTTTTATAAAAAATAAAACTTCAATTGAAATTCATATATAATTTGTAGTTTAATTACATGTTGTCAAATAATATTGCATGTACTATAAATGCCTCAGTGAACACGCACAGTTAACGCACATTTGTAGCTCGTGCATATGATAAGCTATATGCCATATAATGGCGGGCTAATTGCTAAGACCTGCTCCATCTAGATAATGATATTCTTTCCCACATACTCCGACATATGCATATGGAGAGCCTTCTGCATTGGCGAGTCACAAAGGATCTTAAGAACAATATTAAGAACGTAGTTACTCAATTTAGCCATGATCACGCCACCTTTACTTAATAACCAATTTACACGATAGGATTTTGTATTTGCATGATAAATTTAAGCTACTAAAAAGAAATTGGGTAAATTACGGAAAAGGTCTCAAACCTTTGACTTCATTTGCAGTTTCATCCCAAGCCATTTTTCTGGGCTAATTTGTCCCCAATCTTTGGAAAATAAGTGCCGTTCATCCAAATGGACGATTTCTATCCATTTTTCTACTATTCAGCCCATTTGACTAGCATATTCAAAAAAAAAAAAGTACAAAATTGTCATTTGAATATTATTAGTTAAAATACTAGAAAAAACAAAATGAAAAATTCTAGAAAACAAAAACAAAGAAAAAAAAAAACAAACAAACAAAAAATTAAAAAAAAGGCTATTCATCTTCTTCACACCGACCCACCCACCCACTCAGGAGTGGGCATTTTAACCAAAACCGAACCATGGATAAACAAGAGTCAAACTGTCCAAGACCCAAACTAAAAGTACAAAACCGACCACTCCTAAACTCAAACTCAATTGACCCAATTCCAATTGCCCAAATATCAAATTCTCAATCGCTATTTTCTTAGATACTCAGTACAAATATTGTCGTCTGTCTCGCACTTTCTCTTATCTCTTTCTTGCTCAACACACAGTGAGACGGTGAATGAGAAACTCCTCTGTAACCAAAACAAAATTCTCAGTTTTGAGAGGTAATTTTCATTTTTCTAACCTGAATTTAGGAGTTTGCAATTTTGGTGTCTATTCTTCCAGTTAATGTTTATATCTTCAGTAAATTATTTTAATATCTAATTTATTTTAATGTTAACAAGTTTGTAATTTTTAATTTTTTTCAAAACATATCGCCAACTCACACAACTTTTTCTAAAAAAATTATTGGTAGAACTGAACCCGAACCGAAACTGATGGTTCCAGTTCATGTTTGGTTCCAATAATTATATGGAACCAAATGGTTCTCTTTACGAAATGTTCAAGCTGTAACGAGTGGTTCGACCGACCCACCCAACGCCCAGGCCTACCACTACGACACCACCCATCCCCACAACATAAATCTACATTGTGCATGAGAGATTTCTTCCCTCGATTTTATGAAAAACTAAGGGAGACAAATCTCTGATTAAGGAAGGATTTCTCCTCTAGTGATATGTGCCAAAAGGGGAGAGAATTCCACCATGAATCACATCCAGCAAATATGCTCTATTCGACAACTGCGATTGAGGTGAAAAGTTCTCCCTCCCTTGATTATGTTAATGGTATGGTGGTGGATTTAAAGAGTTTGTGTTGTGGTGTGGTGGGATGGGTAGGTAGGATGTTGGCGTTGGAGAACATGAATAATATTTTATTATTTTTTTCCAGATTTTTTCATTTTATTTTCTTATTTTAAATTTTAATTAAGAATAGTAAAATAAAAATTTTACCCTTTTTAATTTTTGAATATGTTGGTCAAATGGGTTGACTAATAGAAACATGGATGGAAATAATCTATTTGATAAACATTGCCTATTTTCAAAAGTTGGGGACCTAGTTGACCGAAAAAAAGGTTGGGGACAAAAGTGAAAATGAAACCTGAGGTGGGGACCTTTGCCGTAATTTACCTAAAATGTTGTGTCAAAAATTGCTTCAATTGTTGATCAAGTTTTGCTGTTGCTGGATCGTATCTCAAGTTATATTGGTTTTTCCTAAATCTATTTTGTGTTTGCTCAAAGATTATTGGTGAAAGTCCACGGTTGTTTTACAATTTTCCTCTAATCAAGAATTTGACGGCGATTTGAAATGATGCTTTTGTGTTTTCATCAAATCTACAATCTCTAATACCTAATATGTTGGTGGAGTTTAGAGCTTAGATCCATATGTGAAGCCTCACATCTAACTTTGGAGTTTGAAGAATTCTTCTCAACTTTCAAATATTTGAATGATTTAGATGACAATTAGATTTGTGGATGAGCGTGTTATTAGTTAGTTTGATTTTTTTTCGAGTTTTTGGAAAAGAAAAATACTAGAATAAGAGTTTCAATTTTCATTTTACATTTCTTTTTATGTTTTTCTCTTGCTTGAGTTGAATGCCAGGCCAATGATTTGTATTTGATGGCATTCATATCTATTTGTTATTGTTTTCCTATTAGAAAAAAGAGAAACAAAAAGCAAGAAATAGGAAATATGGTAGTGTACTATAAATTTAAAAGTACGTAAGATTATCATTCAATTGTGAGCAATGACCATCTATTTCAACTAGACACTTGGAAGGAAAAATATTTGAATCAAAGCGTTGGGGCAAGGGTAACCATTTCATGCTATACATGTGTTGAATTTGGTGCACGTGCAAGATTACACATGTTATTAGTGCTGTAAATTTACATGCACATGCATGCGTTATGCACGCTAATAGCTTGAGAGGATAATAAAATCATGTGTAGGTCTATGAAATTTAACAACGTAGATGACTGATAGGAACTAATTTGTTTTGTGTGAATTATGCAGATTTATCCGAAGTCCTCCAGAATTTTAGACGACTCCAGTTAGATTTGGAATTGATAGGAGAATTTGTAATAAGGAAAACAATGAAATTGTATTGTAAATTTGGATTGTAATATTTATGGAAAGTTTACTCTCTATTTATAATTTGATTGAATGCAAAATATACAAAGTAAATACAAATATTAGAGCAATTTGAGAGGCTCTATCTCTCCTTCAATGTTCTGCCAACAAAATGGCCTTCCAGTCGCTTTCTCCTCTGCTTTTATTCTTTCTCATCATGTTGTATATCCTTCCACTAATGGGTGCACATGTGGTTTGTTGAGATCACAGGGCCCTACTTTATCTTCCCCCAATTATCTTGTGATTTCTTTTGTATGTAGCTTGAATTTGGGGCCTA
The DNA here is from genome assembly GCA_023638005.1 of Forsythia suspensa. Classification (NCBI taxonomy): domain Eukaryota; kingdom Viridiplantae; phylum Streptophyta; class Magnoliopsida; order Lamiales; family Oleaceae; genus Forsythia; species Forsythia suspensa. The sequence continues at coordinate 23,880,137 of CM042664.1, read as the reverse complement.
TCATTACCTCGCCCTTCAAGATTCACCTTGTCCTCAAGGTGGAAGTAAGGAAATTGTTGACGTATTACTTCATATGGTTCCCAAGTGGATTCTAAAGGTGGCAACCCCTTCCATTGAATTAGAACATCAATGCCCCGAATATTCCTTCCTGTCCCTGGACGACTTCCCAAAATAGCCTCCGACTTTACCAGTAATTCTAGAGCTCCCGTGATTTGTGGCGATAGCTCCAACACATCATGAACTGGTCCCATAGTTATTCATAATTGAGACACATGAAAAAAAGAGATGAATATGGGATGTGGGAGGTAAAGTCAGCCGGTAAGCTACCTTCCCAATCTGCTTCTTTACTCGAAATGGTCCATAAAATCTTGGAGATAGTTTCTCATTTGGGCGCTTAGCTAAAGACTTGCGCCTATAAGGGTGTATTTTCAAATACACCATTTCTCTAACCTCAAAATACACTTCCCTTCTTTTAGCATCCGCCCTACCCTTCATCCGGGATCGAGCAGTCCCAGTTGCACCTTTAACTCATCCAAAATTTGAACCCTCTCAAGTAATTGCTGTTCTATCGCAGCCACAATTGTTGTCCTTTTTCATAACGGATCAATGGAGGTGGTTCTCGGCCATATATAATCTAGAAAGTGGTGGTTTTCGAAGAAGTGTGGAAAGAGGTGTTGTACCAAAGCTCCGCCCAAGTTAACCAGCTTGGACCACGACTTTGGCTTGGTAGAGGCAAAGCATCTCAAATAAGTTTCTAGGGTTCTATTCACTACTTTCGTCTGCCCATCTGACTGAGGGTGGTATGCCGTGCTTCGATTCAGTTTGGTGCCTTGCAAACGGAACAATTCTTCCCAAAACTTGCTCATGAAGATTTTATCTCGGTCTAAAACTATTGATTTTCGGACGCCATGCAATCGGACTACCTCTTTTACAAACATAGCTGCCACTGTACCCACTTTAAATGGATGTTTCATTCCTACAAAGTGAGCGTATTTACCTAATCTATCAACCACCACTACTATAGTACCCATTCTCCCAGATTTTGGAAGTCCTTCCATAAAATCCATCGTCACTCCCTCCCAAACGAGAACAGAAATTGGTAATGGATGTACTAACCCTACTGGTGATAGAGTTTGGTATTTACTCTGCTAACAAATCACACAATGACTCACATACTCCCTGATGTCAGACTACATTCCCTTCCAAAAGACACTAGATGCTAATCTGTGGTAAATTTTAAGGGTCCCTGAATTCCTCTCAATGCTTCCATCTTGTCCTTCTTGTAGCAACAAGGGCACTAGTGTGGATTTCTTAGAATCACCGATCGCCCTTTTCGAAGTAAACAGCCTTGGCATAACGTGAAAGTAGGATGGGATAATGGGTTGACCTCATTTTATTTTATGATTTTCCATAGCCCTTCATCTTCCTTAATCTCCTCAGTTAAACGGGCTAATGAAATTACCTGGGGTATTGTTATAGCAAGCAATTCAGCCGTTGGATTTATCCGCGAGAGAGCATCTGCTGTTATGTTCTCTAATCCCGGCCGGTATTGAATGTCAAAGTGGTAATCTATTATTTTTACCAACCATTTTTGGTAAGCAGGATTAACTTTCCTTTGTTCCAACAAGAACTTTAAACTCCTTTGATCAGTTCTTACCACAAATTTCTATCCCAGCAGATAATGTCTCCACTTTTGTACTGCAAATACAATGGCCATCAGTTCTCTCTCATATACTAACTTAGCACGGTTTCGAGGGTTCAAGGCATGACTATAATAGGCAATGGGACGGCGTTCTTGCATTAACATAGCTCCCAGACCACAACTAGATGCGTCGGTTTCCACCACAAATTGTTTGTTGAAATCAGAAAGTGCCAAGACAGGCACCGATACCATGGCTACCTTTAATTTTTGGAATGATTCATCTGCCACTTCATCCCAGTAAAAGTTATCCTTATGTAGTCTCTCCGTCAGGGACGAAGCCAACTTTCCATAGTCTTGCACAAACCTTCAATAATACCCTGTTAATCTAAGAAATCCCCGGAGTTCGCGTAAACATTGAGGAGTAGGCCACTCGCACATTGCCTTAACCTTAGACTGATCTACCCCATCGTGAGAGATAATGTGTCCCAAGTACTCCACCTTCGATTGCCCAAATTGACATTTCTTTCTGGTGGCCACTAACTAGTGTTTTATAAGGATGCCCAGCACACATCTGAGATGTTCACCGTGTTCCTCCAAACTACGGCTATATATTAGAATATTGTAAAAAAAAACTAGAACAAACCGCCTCAGTTGTACATTAAATACTTCATTCATTAGTGACTGAAAGGTAGATGGGGCGTTGGTTAGCCCAAACGGCATGACTACAAACTTATAATGCCCTTCATGTGTCCAAAAAGCCGTCTTAGGTATGTCTCCCTCTTCCACCCGAATCTGATGGTAGCCTGCCTTCAAATCTAATTTAGAAAACACCACTGCCCCATGCAATTCGTCCAACAATTCTTTAATTACTGGAATCGAAATTTATTAGGCATTGTTACTCGGTTCAAAGCACGATAATCTACGTAAAAATGCAAACTTTCATCCTTTTTCTTAACTAGCAAAACTGGACTAGAAAAGGGGCTCACGCTCGGCCTAATTATCCCAGCATCCATCATTTCATGGACCAATCTTTCGATTTCGTTTTTCTGTATATATGGTTATCGATACGGCCGAACACTTACTGGAGCTATACCGAGTTGTAGAAGAATCGAATGATCTTTACTCCGATGTGGTGGCAGCCCACGTGGTTCAACAAACACCCCCTCATGATCTACTAATACGGCTTGAAGGAACTCTGGGACATCTCCTTGGTTCTCGGTAAAATTAGATGTGATGCTCCATAGTTCCAGCAATATACCTTCACCATTTTCTATAAATGCTTTGATCATGGATTTCATGGACACCAATGTTTTACATAGACTTGGGTCCCCTTGCAACACCACAAAAGTTTCCCCAACCTGAAACATCATGGTCAAATCACTCCAATTCACCTACATGCCGCTAAGGGCAGCCAACCACTTCATTCTTAGAATGACATCCGAACTTTCCAGTTCTAAAGGTAAGAAGTCATCTTTAATTTTCATGTGTTGAGTTTCCAGCATCACGTCCTTTCACACGCCCGTGCCCTGTACGGCCAATCCCATTCCTATTATAACTCCATATTCGGTGGTAGCAGTCCTATGTAGCCCCAATTTTTGAACCAATTCTGTGGAAATAAAATTATGGGAATCCCTACGATCATCAATATCACCACCTCTTCTTCGACAATTATCCTTTTTACCTTCATAGTCCGCGGAGGGGTCAGTCCTACCAAGGAGTTCAAAGACAGCTCTATTACCTCCTCCACTTCATTCATTTCCTCCACTGATGTCTCTCCATCAACTCCTTCTTCGACCTCCCACTCCTCGCCTTCTTGGATCAACAAGACTTGTAGCTTTTTGTTTTTGCATTGATGACCTACGGTGTATTTCTCATCACACTAAAAACACAATCCTTTCTCATTTTTCAATTGTAGCTCAGCTTCACTCAACCTTTTGAATGGTGGATTTGACAATTTTCTTGTGGAAGAAAACCTCTGTCCGCCTGGGTTAGTGAATTTGGGTGAGTGGGGATTTGAGATTGCAGAGATTGGGTTGGGTTGTGGATAGTAAGAGACCTTGGGTTTAATTGGGCTAGAACCCACTATTGATTTTTTAAGGGCAATATTTTTATCTTCTATTCGTTGGGCCATCTCCATTATCTGACCCAATCCATGGGGCTTCATCAACCGAACTTCATCTTTGATTTCGGGCCTCAGCCCATTAATGAAATTGCCATCCAAAATTGCTTCAGAATCTCCTCCAAAGGTGCGGCCAATGTCTCAAACCACCACCGATAATCACGAACTGAATTCTCTTGCCGAGGAGGGCAAAAATTTCTCCTCCAGCAATCCTTCTTGTGACGGTCAAAACCTCTCTAACATCATCACCTTTAATTCGTCCCAGTTCGTAAGCTTCATGTTTTTTTTCTCCCAATGGAACCATGCCAGAGCTTCTCTTTCAAAACACATAGATGTTGCTTCCATGCGTTCGTCTTCTGCTAGATGATTGATGGTGAAGTACATTTCTGCTCGGAAGATCCACCCATCAAGATCCGATCCATCGAACACCGGTATTTCCAATCGTCAAGTCCTGTAATCGGGATGCCATCCTCTCTCTGAGCCTCCTCCTCCTTCACCTTCGTGGCTCACTGGTGATTTTTACAACGAGGGTGGAACTTCCGATGGTTTGATTTCCTTCAACTCTTTCCCCTTCCTTCCCCTTTCTCACTCCTCCCACTTGTCGACCATCCAATTGAATTTTTCCAATAAGGTGGTCATCTGTCCTCGAACTTTTAACTTCATGGTCTCCATGTTCAGCTTTACCTCTTGATGCAATTCTTCCATTTTTCCTTCCATAACTCCCACCCGATCCGTGAGGTTCATTACTATGATTGTTGCTCTGATACCAAAATGATAGGAACTAACCTATTTTGTGTGAATTATGCAGATTTATCCAAAGTCCTCCAAAATTTCAGACGGCTCTAGTTAGATTTGGAATTGATAGGAGAATTTGTAATAAGGAAAACAATGAAATTGTATTGTAAATTTGGATGGTAATATTTATGGAAAGTTTACTCTCTATTTACAATTTGATTGAATGCAAATTATGCAAAGTAAATACAAATATTAGAGTAATTCGAGAGGCTCTATCTCTCCTTCAATGTTCTGCCAACAGAATGGCCTTCCAGTCACTTTCCCCTCTGCTTTTATTGTTTCTCAGCATGTTGTATATCCTTCCACTAATGGGTGCACACGCGGTTTGTTGAGATCACATGGCCCCACTTTTCCTCCTACAATTCTCTTGTGATTCCTTTTGTATGTAGCTTGAATTTAGGGTCTATCAATGACTTGTAAGTGTTTTGGTAGTTTGGGTTAAAATTTTGACTTTATTGTCTATGCCCATCGAATCTTGTCCAATATGACAATTTGAATGACGTATAGACGTGTTGATAGTTTGGGTTAAAAAATTTTGAATTTATTTTCTATGAGCACCTAATCTTGTTCTAGTGGTTAATTTGGACTTGTGTTTTGATTTAACAAGTAATTCGATAAGCAAAACAAGCATTTAATCAATCAAATCCAAAACACAAAAGATTTGTTTTGCCCTTAGCACTGGGTACGGCTAATGTAGATTTATTACCCATTGGAGCTCCACTAAGTGGAAGCGGATAGAGTACATTAATTTTTCTAATCAAAGAAGGTTACAAAAGTGATTACAATACCATATAGACAACCAGTCACTCAATTCAAGCCCTCACAAATAAGAGTAGCTAGGATCTTCGATCTCTCCCACTCTAACCCTCAATCTAAAAAATAGAAGGCTAACTTGTCAGGATTGCACATTAACTTATCCCTCAGAATTACAAGAATGTAATGAGTAAAGCTCATAGGGATGGTGAACTTACTCAAAACCAATATCCAAATAAAGATCACGAACTACAGACTCACATTTCAGCACATTAAATAAATTAAGCAGGAAATAGAAATGTGAAGATTAAGAAGAAAGAAGAAAAAGAAAGAGAAAAAGAAAGGGAAAATGGATTGGAATTATAACATAAAGGCTTCACATCAACATCATATTCATTCTCTTATCTTTCATCTATGCTCTATATATGTGCCGTTAAAATGAAAATCGAACTTTAATAAATGACAACTTAAAAATCGGTAAATTAATAATCAATTTTAATTGGGACGACGTTGTTTGCCCCTTTTGAATGGTAGTTGATTCAGTTTGTCCTCTTCTTCTTTTCTCCCATTCTATCCATTGCGTTGTTCCTTCATCGTAACAACCCCTGCTTACCTAAACCTTGTCCTTAAGGTTTAAAGGCAGGGTATTTCTTCTGGATCTCCACTAAATCTTTATGGGTGGCCTCTTCCTCCGTTTGATTAGCCCTGCATTAACCATTGAACACTAGCTTGGCCCTTTTTGTTGAACATTCTGGCTTTGAGAACATTTAATGGTTGTTTGTCTACAACTTCTTCTGTTATAGTTACTATAACTGGTATTTTTGCTACTCCTACTGCCTTGTCCCCAATCTTCTTTTTCAATAAAGATACAAGGAAGGATGGGTGGATTTTGGCTCTTTCAGGAGGAGCTAGCTGATAGGCCACCTCTCATCTGGATATGGGCCATAATATTTTGGGCTCAACTTTTGATTTACCATTCTAACCATGGAGTGCTACTGGTAGGGATGTAGCTTCAAGTTTACCCAATCTCTAACCTGAAAGTTCTTCTTAAAAATTCTCTACCCAATTTCTCTCCCCTTCTTATTCACAATAATGAAGTATATATATTACAAAACATTGCCAAGAATCCTTGCTTTCCAAGGCTCGGTTAGTCTCCTAAAAATCCTCCTAATCACAAAGATACATTTACCTAAAATACGAAGACTATATTAAGAAAACATATTAATCAAAAGATATGCACAATAAACTCTCCGATTTTAGCCACAATAATATTAATATCGTAATACCCCCCTCAAGTTGGAGCATGCAGATCTCAAACGCCCAACTTGCGAAGGAGAAACTCAAATTTTGCTTTCCCCAACACTTTTGTAAAGATGTCTGCCAATTGAACACTAGTGGAAACATAAGATGGACAAATCATCCCTTCAGTCACCGCATCTCGAACAAAATAACAGTCAGCCTCTATATGCTTTGTTCTTTTGTGAAAAACTGGATTTTGAGCAATGTACAACGCCGACTGACTATCACAATACAACTTCATACCCTTCGGATGTCGCACACCCAAGTCACCCAAAAGTTATTTAAGCCACTTTAACTCACACACTCGCTGTCGCCATTGATCGATACTCACCCTCGCAGCAGACGATCTAGACACCATTTGTTGCTTCGACGATACGTGAGAACAACCAAGTAACATGAATCATCCTATCAGGGAACGCCGCGTAAGTGGACAACTAGCCCAATCTGAGTTACACCACCCTTCTAGACTTAGGTCACTATCAGCACGAAGTAAAATCCCTTGCCCCGGACTCTTCTTCAAATATCTCACGACCCTGAGAGCCGCCACCCAATGATCCTCACGAGGTTGTTGCATAAATTGTGACAAAATATGAATCGAATATGCAAGATCGTGTCTCGTCACGCACAAGTAAATCAATCTCCCTACAAGTTGTCTATATACGGTGTCGGATCCATGAAGAAATTCGCCACTTTGCAAGGGCAAATTTTGATTTTGTTCCAAAGGAAATGTCGTGAGCTTTGCTCCCAATAAACCCGTTTGAAATTATCTCGAGTGTGTATTTTCTTTGGCAAAGAAAGATTCCTTCTGGATTACGGGCTACCTTTAGCCCTAAGAAATATTTAAAACTCCCAGATCCTTCATATGAAAGCACCTGCCAAGGTAATCTTTAAAAGTTGTCAATACAACCTTATCATTCCCTCGCAATAATCAAGCCATCAACATAAACTAACACGTTGATCTCGAAGTTCTTCCCCGCACAAACCCAAATAACGAATAATCTAAATAGGATTGCACAAATCCATAATTCTTCAACGCTTTTGGCGGTTTGCAAACCAACATCGGGGAGCTTGTTTCAAACCATACAACGATTTTTTCAACCCGCAAACTATGTTAGGATTTGTATTCTTGAAACCTGGAGGAACCTTCATATAAACCTCCTCAATTAAGTCACTATGAAGGAAAGCATTATGCACATCCATTTGATGTACCTCCCAATTTTAACAAAGACAATTGCAAGAAAAATACGAACCGTCACCATTTTTTCCACAGAGCAAATATCTCGTTATAGTCAATTCCTTCTACCGATGATTGCCATAGATCACAAGTCTTGCTTTGTTGAGTCATGCTCTATGCCCATCGACTTATACTTAATTTTATATATCTCACCTGGCTCCTAGTGCTTTCTTTCCGGGGGTGGAAGAGTCTCCATTACCCAAGTCTCATTGTCTTCAAGGGCTCGATCTCCTTGCCCATCGCATCTCACCATCTCGGGTCTTTCATTGCTTCTTTAAAATGCTTTGGCTCTCATGTCCTTAAAAGCAAAACTTAGTGAGAGGTTCGATCTTGGTGACAATGTGCCAACAAAAGACTAATCGATTGATCTGCAAGAAAATTCCTATGCCCAAAACATAGGAGACACCACATTCGGCGGAAAGAACTATGCTCCCACTATGGTTTTTAGGAAACATTTGATGCCCTAATATAAAAGTCCATGAGAGAGATCGACCCGTCAGAATGATTCGTGCGAAATGAATATCGCCCACGGTGCATAATTCTAAAAAGCAGCAAAGCAAATGCCTAACAAAACTACGATGTGGGGCTCATACGTGTGAGTCCACCTAGTCAGCGTGAGCCTCCTCCACGATAATGTCGCGAAGCGGTAATGACCTGGTTATGGCTTGTGTCTCGATCAAATAGAGATGTGGGATGAATACGGTGGTGAATCTTAAGCGAGAGTTCCTCACGAAAAACATTCACAATTCCTCGCACATCCAACGGTCCAGCCTTCTATTTCGAAGCGCTTCCTCGATAGACAAAGCACGGTTCGGTGGGGGCTGAACACGATGTAAATGCTCTCTATGTGTAGGTGATGGATCCAAATAAATATTCCATCTCGGCCTCATCCACTTTGCTCTCGGCCATCTCTAATTCTCACGAAATATATCCCCAAACACATGTCTACTCCACCAACGAAGTCCACACTTCATCCTAAAGCACTTCTCCCAAAGACCATCCACCTAAAAGCGAGTCGGTGTATGACACTTTTGAAACATGTTATAGGATAGGGGCGTGAGAGGAAGATGATGTAAGGAGTTCTCTCGGCAATCCAAGAGAGGGCTAGTATCGAGATTAGAATCAATTGTGTCATCGATGAATTCTTAGATGGACTTATTTTCCGTATAGTATGAGTAACAAAATCACGATATCATGTTGAAGGGAGTTTTCGTCTGCTTACCTCGCCCTAGCTTGCGACAAACTAGTACAACATGGAGCACTAAGGAGCAAAAGGTGGGCCACCGCACAACTGCACACAAAATAACGGTGGTTTCTGCTCCCATCACCACTATCAATCCAATCCCATTCTCCAATCCCCCATCATGCATGCACGCCCTCATGCTGGGGTAGCCTGGTGGCCTATGCATAATAAGTGAATAACATCATGTGGGGCGACCCGAAGCAATTGGTGACATATGTACATCTACCTACCTCCACGTGGGAAAACTAATGATGGATACGGGTGTGGATTAATTGGCTCGACTCCTCCCTCGGTGGACGCGCCTCCAACCCCCCTCTGCACGCTCAATGCACACATCACACTCATGGCACCCTCATTCTCACTCCATGCCCCATCCTCATTGTTTGCCCAAACGACATAGGAGTTACCACATTGTTGTTTTTACGGTAGGTGGTGGTTTGTCCATAAAGAAAATTCTTTTCTCAAAGAACTTCACATCCTCGATACAAAGTACTCATGTGTTTCTAAATCATATAATTTCCAACCTTTCTTCCCAAACGGATAGCCAACAAAGATACATTTACGGCTCCTACTTGCAAATTTATCACCTTTGTGTCGTTGATTATGAGCATAGCAAAGGCAACCAAATACACGAATAGCATCATAAGAAGGCACTTTCCCAAACAACATTTCATATGGTGATTTAGTCTTAAGTAAAGTAGAGGGTGTTCTATTAATCAAGTGACATGCTGCCAACACACATTCTCTCCAAAATTTGATTGGTAAGTTCCCTTGAAATCTTAATGCTCTAGCCACATTTAAAATATGTTGGTGTTTTCTCTCAACCCTCCCATTTTGTTGCGGAGTCCCAACACAAGAAGTCTAAAAAGTAATTCCATTATTTTGAAAATAATCATGCAAATAATTAAACTCGGTCCCATTGTCACTTGTCACACGTTTTATTACTTGTTCAAATTGTCGTTCAACCATAGCAACAAAATTAAGAAACATATATTCAACTTCCATTTTATTGCACAGTAAATATACCCAGACTCCTATTGAAAAATCATCTACTATTGTCAAAAAATAGGTAGCCCCACAAGAAGAACAAGCCTTGTAAGGCCCCCACAAATCCAAATGAACAAGTTCAAAAATCCTACTAGCTTTATTCGTACTAATGGGAAAACTAGATCGAGGTTGCTTTGCACGCGGACATACATCACAAGCTTTATTATGTTTCCTACAAGAGTGACTCACAACCGGTATCATCTTCAATATTTTCTCCGACGGATGCCCCATTCGTTGATGCCATAACTCGAACGATGAATCACCATCCACTGTCAAGACCTTCACTTGAGGAACACCACGAAAAAAATAAAGTCCATCCAATCTTTCACCCGCTCCAATCACCTTCCTCGTCGGTCGGTCGGTCCTGTATAACACAAATATTATTAGTAAATTGGACAACGCAATTTGATTCATCGATTAATTGAGTCACAAAAATTAAATTGCATGTTAATTGTGGGACATAAAGCACATTATCAAGCTTCAATCCTCCTGGGAACACGACACTTCCCTCTTGGTTTGCTTCTGCTGTGTTTCCATCCGACAATCCCACCGGGCAGTGTTTCACCTTTCTCACATTTCTCAAAATAGATAAGTCACACGTCATATGGTTCGACGCTCCTGTATCGATAATCCAACTAAAATTACTGTTCTTACCATACAGTCGATCTTTTGTTTTGGCCAAGTTCAAAAAATCAAAAAGTTGCTGCAGTTGCATTGCTGAAACACTAGCAAGACCCCCTGCTTTGGTCGCACCCGCCAACCCCTGCGAGTTCCCTATCTGCTGCCCAGACGAAGTTCTAACCCCGCCAATTTTATTTGCATGGATAGGCGATGCACCAGACCTTCTACCACGACCAGAACTCACACGTCCATCTCCTCTTCCTATCCGTCCTCCACCACGACCGGGTCCCCTTCCTCAACGAGGTCGGTCCTCCCACCATTCAGAGAACCCGTGTAATTGAAAGCAAGAGGATTCATCGTGGCCTTCTTTATTACAATGATTGCAAAATTTGTCAGTATTATCCACAAAATGAGACTTACCACACGTATCAGGCTGAATTGTGAAGGCCATGATACTATCTCGTTCTTCATTGGATGAGGACAACTCTCCTCCACAAAGTCTTTCCGCTTGAATCACTTGTTGATGTGCTCTATCAAGCATCGGCAATGGCTCTTGTCCAAGCAGATTAATACGAATGGAAGCATATGCTCCATCGAGGCCGATAAGAAAGTGATGTAGATAGTCATCTTCTCTCAATTTTTCTACCTGCGTAACTACGCTACACGTGCAACCTCCACACTTATAAACCGGCACCTTCACGTATGTGGTCAGTTCATCCCAAATTTTAACAAACAACCAAAACAAATTGCCACACTCTCAATTTTTCCTTACTTGCACTCTCCCAAGGATGTTTTTAACTGACATATACGAGTGCCGCTTACCACACAAAACCTATTTTTGAGATTGTTCCACAGGAGTTGCGCATCATCATATTCTCCAAGTGTCGACCGAATAGACGGCTCAATGGTGTTGGTCAGCCATGACACCAACATCGAATGCACAACTATCCAATCCTCAAGTTTCTCCTATGTTGTTGGCTTCGGAACCTTCCCTTCCACAAAGCCAAATTTCCTCTTCGCCTTTAGCGAAGTTCGAATTGCCCCCCGCTCATTCATCGTAGTTCTCACCACGTAATTGAATCGGGGTAATGATGTTGCCCGGACCATCACTCCATCAAAGATGATACGTCATATCCACCTTCTTGTCACCATCTCCTTTCTTTTCTCCCTCTCCGCCAGCCATGATCTCTCGTGGAGGCTATAGTACTGTAAAAAAATTTGTGTTTGCTCTAGGATCTCCCTATGTGCTCTGATACCATGAAAAATTCTCCACCCAATTTCTCTCTCCTTCTTATTCACAATAATGAAGTATATATATTACAAAACATTGCCAAGAATCCTTACTCTCCAAGGCTCGGTTGGTCTCCTAATAATCCTCCTAATCACAAAAAACATTTACCTAAAATACAAAGACTATATTAAGCAAACATATTAATCAAAAGCTATGCACAATAAACTTTCCTATTTTAATCACAATAATATTAATATCGTAATACTTCTCAATCTTCTTCTTATTAGCACAGAGCTTAATTTTAGCCCTTACATGCGCCAAATCTCCCTCGGTTGGTGGTCCATTTTATAACTTTCCTTTAGCATCTCTTCAACAACAGTAATATTAGTTTGCTGATAAGGGCCCATAGCTAATTGTGGAGGATAAATCCCATGCAGTGTCTCAAATGGTATCCTTGTATCCTTTTAACGACTGTAGCGTGTATAGTAGGTGGTATTATACCACCATTCTACCAATGGAATCTATTTAGCCCATGCCTTAGGCTTATTGTGTGTCATATACCTGAGGTACATCTCCATACATTGATTTGATCTCTCAGCCTGGCATTTGTTTGTGTACGATAAGTTGTGCTCAACTGCAACTTGGTTTCTAGCAATCTGAACAATTTGCACCAAAAAGCGCTGGTCTGAAATGATGCTCTGAGGTGTGCCATATAATTTGCTAATGTTGTCCATATACAAGAGACGGAGTGACAAAATGTTAATATTTTGTAAATCTACCCACCACCACCATTATCATATCTTTCTTTTCTGATTTGGCTAGTCCTTCAATAAAGTCCATAAAGATATGAATCCATAAATGTTGAGGTTCAGATAGATGCTGGAGAAGACATAGCATGTTCTGTTTTACACTTCTGGCAAATGTCACACTGCAGAACTTTCCTCTTAATGTCTTGGGTCATGCCTGCAAGTAGAACTATTGTTTGGCCTTGAGGATGCTCGCTTGGATCCAGAATGTCAACCCTTTTGGGATGCATGAATGCACTGTATTACTTATCTGATGTCACCCTCACTTCCCACATACAGTTTGGCCTTGTACTTAAGCAATCCATTGCAATATTGGAACTTCTGATATGTTCTTGGATCAATTGCCAGTGCTTGTTGAAAAAAACCATAGGAAGAACATAGGAATAATTCTATATCTTTTTCATATTTCTTTACAAAGAGTGAACATGTATATATAGCATTACAATTGAATTTATTTTAGGCTATGCTAATTTTAAGGCGAGAATCAAGGATCTCATCCTTGTATGGTAGGATTGACAATTAAGGATCTCATCCTTATATGGTAGGATTGCCAATCATTCCATATACTTATTGATTGGCAATCTTGGATCTTTCTTTACAAAGATAGCTCACGCCAACACTCCCCCTCAAGTTGGTGCATACAGATCTCTGATGCCCAACTTGCCAAGTGAGTTGTGAAACAACTTGCTGCACACAGCTTTTGTAAGTATGTCTGCCAATTGATTCTTGGACTTGATAAATGGGAATCGGACTATCTTGGTCTCAAGATTATGTTTAATGAAATCTCGATCTATTTCCACGTGTTTGGTTCGGTCATGTTGGACATGATTGTGTGAAATAGCAATTGCAGCCTTGTTGTCATAAAATAGGTCCATCTCTCGATTTGGAGCAAAGCCAATTTCTCTTAATAGTCTTTTAAGCCAAAAAAGCTCACAAAGACCCTTAGTCATCCCTCTGAATTCAGCTTCAACACTTGACAAAGCCACCACGTTCTGCTTCTTGCTTATCCACGTAACTAGGTTTCCACCAACAAACATAAAGTACCCCGAGGTAGATTTTTTGTCTGATATATTTCCTGCCCAATCTACATCTGTGTATCTCTCAACTCTAAGATGATCATTCTTGGAGAACATGAACCCTTTTCCTGGAGATGACTTTAAGTATTGAAGGATTCTGATCATTGCATCCATGGCAATGAATGAATTGGCTTACCATGCTCACGACATAGGTAATATCTGGACGAGTATGAGAGAGATATATAAGTTTTCCTACTAATCTTTGGTATCTCTTTTTGTTTGTGGGCACTTGATCTAGATATTCTCCAAGTTTATGGTTCTGAACAATTGGTATGTCTGCAGGCTTACACTTTAGTAGTCCCACCTCCGATAGTAGGTCTAAGATATATTTCCGTTGGGAAAGAAATATACCTTGTTTTGATCTAGCAACCTCTATTCCCAGAAAATATTTAAGTCCTCCTAAGTCCTTCATTTCAAATTCCATCGCCAAATGCTTTTAGAGTCTTGATATTTCTACCGAGTCATTTCATGTAATAATCATGTCATCTACATAGATTATTAAGGCTGTAATCTTTCCCAATTGATGTTTTAAGAACAGTGTATGATCTGAGTTGCTTTGGTTGTAATTGTACTTTTTCATTGCCAAGCTAAATCGTCCAAACCATGCTCTTGGTGACTGTTTTAAACCATACAATTGCCCATTGTAATTTACATACCACCTTAGACTCGAGTTTGTCTTTGTGTAGCCAATGGAAACATCCATGTACCTCTTCTTCAAGATCAACATGGAGGAAAGCATTTTTTACGTCAAACTGGTGCAATGGCCAATCGTAATTTGCTGCAAGAGACAACAGTACTCTAACCGTGTTTAATTTTGCCACTAGAGAGAAGGTCTCCTAATAATCTATGCCACACGTCCTTTGGCTACCAAATACCAAGCTTTGTATCGGTCTATTGAGCCATCTACTTCGTGATTGATAGAGAAGACCCATTTACAACCCACTGTCTTCTTTCCGTTCAGTAGAGAAACTAGAGTCCATGTTTTATTTTTCAGCAATGCCTTTATTTCTTCCTTCACAGCCTGAGTCCGTTTAGGGTCTCGCCAATTAACTTCATTGATTTACTGGGGACCTAGTATGAGAAAATGTCACGTACAAATGCCTTGAGTGGTTTAGATAGCTTCTTTGTAGACATGTAGTTAGCAATTGGATACTTTGAGCTTCGTTCTCCAACATCTAGAGAATATCGATTTGGTGGTTTTCCATGATTATGCGTGAAAGGTATAGTATAGCGAGCAGAGGTATCCATATTACTAGAGTTTGGAGGTGTAGTCGGGGAATTTACCTCAGGAATATTCTCAGGAGATGGGCCATCGGGTACTGAGGCGTGGAGGGGTGTCTCCTTCATCTTCAGGTAGTGTAGAAACTTCTCTGGAGTCTTGTTCAATCTCTGTGGACATATCCAATCCTGTATGTGGTTCTTCATTTTCCTCATTATCTTAGATTTGAGCCTCTCTCGCCCAATCCAATCTCAACTAATTCAACTCTTTATTGTGGATCTCCTCCTGAAGAGTAGATTTGGGTACTGGAGAAGGAAAGAATGGTTCGGTTTCTAGAAAACTAACGTCCATAGTCACGTAGGAGCGGTCGTTGGCTGGATCATAGCAACTATATCCTTTTTTATGTAAAGCATACCCCAAGAAGCAACAACGGATTGCACAAGGATCCAACTTTGTGCTATGGGTCTTGGGAAGATGGACAAATGCAACACAACCAAAAACTCGGGCGAAATCATTAACATTGTGGGTAAGGCGACATATGTAGATAGAATATGTAGAAAAGTCTTAAAATCCAAAACTTTGGAGGGCATCCTATTAAGAAGATGCACAGTTGTGGCAATGGCATCACCCCAATGTCTACTAGGCATATGAGCTCCAAGCAAAGCCCGAGCAGTTTTAAGAATATGGCATTTTTTCTCTCAACCACCCCGTTTTGCTGAGGAGTCTGAGGGCAAGATGTTTCATGAATGAGACCATGACTTTGAGATATGAATGAAACTGGTGGTTCACATATTCACCGCCATTATCTAATCTAAGAATCTGAATCTTAGCAAAAATTGAGTTTGAACCATAGTGTGGAAAGATTGAAACACACGTAGTACTTCATTTTGTGTTTTAACAAATAAAGCCGTGTCATGTGAGTACAATCTTCAATGAATATCACAAACCAAATAAATACCGGGACGTTGTAGAAACGGAAAAGGACCCCAAACATCGGAGTGAATTAAAGCAAAAGGAACATTACTTTTATTCATACTTAAAGGATAAGTAGCTCTATGACTTTTAACCAAAATACATGTTTCACATTTGAGATCAGATAATGATACACTAGAGAATAAATTAGGAAATAAATGTTTCATATAACCAAATGACGGATGTCCTAATCGAAGATGCCATAACCAAATCATCGTTTTTTTTTCCATCAACTGGATGATGCATGTGATTTGCACATCCCACACTGAGATCATCCACATAGTAGAGTCCCCTCCGCTCCGCCTTGGTAGTATATCCGAAGCTTCGTAGAATACATGATCTCCTTTAGTAAGAATATCCTACAGATAGTAGCTTATGTGACGAGAGGAATAAGTAAACAATGAGTTACATAGTGTATGTTTAGGGTTGTAGTCTCGAGGCCGGGGAAAGAACCCCATTTGCATAGTAGCTTGGTTGAGACGTTTGTACAAAGTAGAGGCGTCGAAATAAGTGGTCCAATGCTCCAGTCAACCACCCAGTGATATCATTATGTGGAGCTATATTGAGCGAGAACTACTTTTACATTTGCATTTGCAATCTCTTACACGTTTATTGAGAAATGCAAATGGGCATTCTTTCCCAGTCACTGCGACCAATTCCGCCATTTGAGCGGTAGCATCAATTTTTTAACACAAGTTCATTCCACAAGTTGGGATATCATGTAATTCATTGTTCTCTCTATTCCCTCTCATTTGGTTCCAAGATTCGGGATACTATGTTGCCGAGAGGAGAGACAGTCGAAGATGGGATACCCTCCTTGATTACTGAATGAGAGGACTCGATTCGAGACCGAAGTTCTTCAAAACCGGGGCGCTCATGGATTGTCACCGAATCACCACGTGATCATAATCGCTTGCGGACAACTTCTCAATGAACATGAGCGTATGCCTGTTCAATAGTAGAAAAAGGTTTTATTTGTAGTATGTCCCCTCGAATTTTATCAAGTCGATCATCCAGGCCATCTAAGAAGACATACACCCGGTCTTCTTGAAGCATGTCATTGTAACGCTTAATATCAGCCACACATTCCATTGGGTTTGGTCAGCGAAAATCAATCTCGCACCATAGACCCTGGAGGTCAGTAAAGTACTTTTCAAGAGAGTTGCTTGCTTGTTTCAGCAGAGTCACTCGTCGCCGGAGATCATACACCTGAGATGTATCACTTCCGTCAAAGTAAGTGGTTGCAATAGAATCCCACACCAGCTTTGCGCTTGGAAATCGATGAAGTTTCCGATCGATGATGGTTCCATAGAATTGATCAACCATCCTTTGACAATGGCATTGTCTCGTGCGCCCACTTTCTAGAGGATGGATCTGTTTGTAGAGGTTGGTGGATGTCGCCATTAATATATCCCAATTTGTCCTTGTTTGAGATATACATCTCGACAACTTGGGACCAGAGGGCATAGTTGGAGCCATCCAACTTAATGCCAATCGAAGCAGCAATTGTGTCGGTGGTAAGTCGGTGCCGAAGCTTTGGTCAAAACTTCGTTCAATCTGGTGGTTAATTCGGTAATGATTGATGTTGGGGGTTCATCGCCAGGTTGGTCAGTATCACTCATAGTTGCAGGTAAAGTAGATGTGATTAATTAGGGTTGGAGAAAGATGGTAGGTAACATGATCAAAACACGCTCTGATACCATTTTAAAAACCATAGGAAGAGCATAGGAAGAACAGACATAGGGAGAACATAGGAAGAATTCTATATCTTTTTCATGTTTCTTTACAAAGAGTGAACATGTATATATAGCATTACAATTGAATTTATTTTAGGCTATGCTAATTTTAAGGCGAGAATCAAGGATCTCATCCTTGTATGGTAGGATTGACAATTAAGGATCTCATCTTTATATGGTAGGATTGCCAATCATTCCATATACTTATTGATTGGCAATCTTGGATCTTTCTTTACAAAGATAGCTCATGCCAACACTTGTATCTTTTCTTTTACCATGTCATCCTCATAACTGATAATACACTCAACTATGAGTGAATTGTGTTACTTCAGCACACTCTCCCCCACACTCTCTATTCTTCTAGAATGGTAAATGGCACATATCATTTTATTCGCATTAATTTTCCCATATAGTGAAGTTTGTATAGAAAATAAAATTTCCAATTAAATTTCATAAATTAAATTTGTAGTTTAATTACATGTTATTAGAATAATATTGCAATGTGCTATGTTCGTGCTAACAATTTCCATGCACATGCAAGGTTTTTGCACATTTGTAAATATGGAGTTTTTACAAGGTAAATGGCACACATCAGCAGTCCCTTTGTTAACGTCTCTAGTTCCATTTAAATATTAGCATTCTTAGGATGAAAGTAACACTAGCGTAACCACCTCCACCAAGCAATAGTAGTGGCACATTAAAGATCTCATATATCTAACATACTCTACATGCCCTTTAACTGACATATATCTTTGTTTATATCAAAAGATATAGAAATTCCTAGTGAGAGTCGGTGTATTTATTGAATAAAGAGTATCTTGTTTTTTATTATGTTTCATGAATATTGTAATAACTCATTAATTGTTGGGTGAAAGTTCAAGTGGTAAATTTTTAAAATTTTATTTTGTTGCATAAATTAAAATCGATATGGGATTTTTAGGCTCGAAATTTAATGTGTTTCCATGACTTCAGTTCTAGTTATGGTATATTCAATCACTTGAATTATTTCTCTATACTATGTGTCCGTTTTCGTAATCGGAAGACACGATTGCATACCTTATTCTAAATTTATTAAGTCCCTTTGGTAGCTCCAAAGAAGGCGAGGACTTAACTATGCAAGTAATTGAAATTGAGTTGGACTTTTGACCCAAGTCAAAATTCATCTGATCAGGTCGAACTTGTATTGGAAGTGTTAAGGTAAGTACATATTCTCAACCCGAGGTGAGGGCAGAGCTCACAGTGAAGCAATCACTGGTCCAACAGAACATGTGATTAGCTACTCAATCACTTGAGCATTTGAAGGATTACTTGCAAGAAGATTTTGTAAGGGAAAAAAAAGAAGAAGCAATAGTATTGGCACATTTGATTAGTGGCCATGTCTTATTTCGTTTCTGTGAAAATGGAATCTAAAAAGATAAGTTCACTTGTTGCACTATTAGTGGAGTTCTTAATGTTTGATATCAAATCTTACGTCTAACTAAAAAGATAAGTTGACTTGTTGTACCTGATTTGGGATGTCGCAGATTTGGAGGAGATTTTATATGGTTAATTACGTGATTAACTGTATTGCACCAATTTGTGTGAAATAAAAACTTTAATTTGACCAATTTTCTTTCCATTTTAAAAGACCAAAGCAGCCAGTTTGATCAGTTTTGCTCCAGTTCATTCTCTCCCCATTATAGAAAAAGAATTTTCAATTAAATTTCGTATATTTAAATTCAAGTTTAATTACAAGTTATTAGAAGAATATTGTACGTGCTATGTTCGTGCTAACAATTTCTATGCACATGCACACTTTTTGCACATTTGTATCTCATGTATATGGGAGTTTTTACAAGGTAAATGACACATGTTAACACCTTCTTCCATCTGAATAATAGCATCCTTAGTAAGAAAGTAATACTAAGCAACATTCTGAATTGCGTAACCACCTCTTCCAAGCAATTGTAATGGCATATTAAAAGATCTCATATGTCTAACAGACTCTGTATAACCATTAACTCATATATAGATTTGTTTATATCAAAAGATATAGCAATTCCTAGTAAGAGAAGATGTATTTATTTATTAAGAGTATCTTGTTGTTACATATGTTTCATGGTAATAACTTATTAACTGTTAGATAAAAGTTCTCAGAGGTAAATTTTTGAAATTTTATTTTACTGCATTAAATTAAAATCGATATGGGGTTACGAGGCTCGAGATTTAATGTGTTTCTATCATGATTTTTTCATGTTCTTGGGAAACAAAAATACGATAAAAAAAGAATTTCAATTTTGTAATATTTTTGTCTTGTTTGAGTTGAATGCTTAGCTGTCGATTTGTATTTGATGGTCTTTATATCTATTTATTATTGTTTTCCTATTAAAGATGGAAACATACAGCAAGGAAATAGATAATATAGCTGTAAATTTAAAAGTACAAAAAAATAAATTATCATTCATTTGTGAGTGATGGCCAAATCTATTTCAATTGGAAACTTAAGAGGAAAAATATTTGAATCAAAGCATTGGGGCACGGGTACCTATTTTGTGCTAGACATGTGCTGAATTTGGTGCACGTGCAAGATTACACAAATTGTTAATGCTGAAAATTTAACCTACTATAAAGAAATTGGGTAAATTATAGCAAAGGTCCCTAACATTCGGTTTCACTTGTCCTTTAATCCCAAGCCTTTTCTTTCGTGGCTACTTTGTCCCTAACCTTTGGAAAATAGACCCCACATCCAAATGGACATTTTTAATCCATTTTTCCGTCAATCAACCTATTTGATGAACTTATTGAAAAACTAAAAAGAGCAAAATTGTAATATGAATATTTTTAATTAAAATATTAATAAAAGAACAAAATGAAAATAAAATTTTAAAAAAACAAATTTAAAAAAGAAAAAGAAAAGACTATTCATCTTTTCCACTCCCACACTCTACATTAATTGGTGAATCACCGATTAAGGGAGCATTTCTCCCCCAAACCTAATGAAGGCGAACCTGATGTCCCTTCGAGCACCCTTTCAAGCCCTTTGATTTCGAAAGACTAGCCCTTGTTGGTCCTCCGCTTAGCCATTTCCTTTATTTGGCCACCCCACCCCACCCCACCCCACCCCCAAAAAGTGATTTGTGCTGAAAGAGGAGAGAAATCCACCCCAAATCATAGCCAACCAATACGCCATGTTTACAGATAACGATTAGGGGGATTTCTCACTCCTTTAATTATGGCAATGGTTGCGATGGTATGGTGGTGAATTTAAAGAGGATGTGAAGTGGTGCTTGCTGTGGTATAGTGGTGATGGTAAGTAGGGGTGGGGGTTGGAGAAAATGAATTGCCATATTTTTTTTTTCTTTTTTGAAAATATTTTAACGAAGAATATTAAAATGACAATTTTGCCATTTTTAATTTTTAAATATTTTGGTCAAATGGGTTGACTAATAGAAAAATAGATGGAATTCATCCATTTGGATGAATGCTACATACTTTTCAAATGTTGGAGACCCAGTTGCCAAGAAAAAAGGTCGAGGACCAAAGGGCAAATGAAACCAAAGGTTTGGGACCTTTGTCATAATTTACCCTAAAAATTTGAAATGATGTCGTATATTACTTCAATTGTTTATCGGGTTTTGCTAGATGGAGTCCAGATATGTTGTCCCTTTCATATGTCCCCCTCGCCGTCTCCTCAATAAAAATTTGACACGTCATTTAATAAATACACAACATCTAACAGAGTTATAATCTGTAACTTCTGTTTATTAACACCAAATATAAACACATTCAATGCTGTCCACATTCATCTTCCTCGTTAATTTTAATTTCTACTGAATTGCTCCAAAAAAGTAATGGCTACAATGAGGAAAATGAAGAAACTTTTGGGTTTGAATCTACCATTTCACCTTGGCGAAAATACTCCCATGTGTTTCATTCTCTCACTGTCTTCTCAATTACAAAGGTTTTCTTGCCTGCCAGGTAAGTGAATTTTTGTTTTCTTGATTATCTCACAATTAATAAAGTGAAATTTTAGTTTTGATAGACCCATTACTGGGTGATTCTCAAAGTGAGTGTTGAATGAAGAAATGTGATTGAAAATTTGATGCAGAAGCTCTTCATTTTTGCATCAAAATGTTTGAGAAGAATATCAGCATATTAAACAAAATCTGGAATATATGTCTGAGGAGTGTTAAAATGAATTTCACTTGTTATTTAGTTTGTATTTTCCAGTGTACTTTATTTTGCAACTTTGTATTGGATGATAGTTTCAGAAATGTAAGCAAAGAGATGAATATCATAAGTTATTAGGTTAATGTCGGATTAGTTAGTTACACTTCTTTTAGGTGAAGAGTTACTTGGTTAGCACTTATGCTCCACAAATAGGATTATACAACGGAACCAAGCAAACCTTTGAGATGACATGGATGGGTAGATTCTTTGTGTGTATGCTTATAATTATTAATTTTTTTGCCTTGATTCATGGATTTATTTTGTGTTTATTTGAAGGGTATGGATGATGATAATCACGTTATGGAATAACATCAATCTCGTAGAAAGTTGAATTTTGACAAAGGGGATCCAACACTTCGAGAACTATGGTTGATGAGGATGAACACAACGCAGCAAAATTTGATAGTAATAAATACATTATGTCCATTCATTCCAAAATTCCTTATGAATTGATTCCAAAAATAGATATGGAGTTCGATATAGAAGAAGAAGCTCACAAGTTTTATAATACTTGTGCTTATAAAGTGGGTTTCAGTAATCGGAGAAGTAAAGGACACAAAGATAGTGATGGCAAGATGATAAATAGAACATTTTGTTGCTCTTGTAAAGGTCACCGTGAAGAAGATAAGCGACGTGTCATTGTTAAACATCGTTGTGCCGAAACAAGGTTTGGTTGTCTTGCAAGAATGAAGGTCAATTGTTGCCACACAAGTAAGTGTTGTTGATTTCATTGCTTCACATACACATATGACATCAAGCACTAACAAGATTCATTTACATAGATCTCAAAGAAGATTGATTGCATCCCAAGAAGCTGAAATTGATTTAGCTAACGACTCAGGAATCACTCCAAAGGAGAGTTGTGAATTAATGACTAGGAGAGCCGGTGGTTGTGAAAGCCTAGGGTTCACTCACAATGATTATCGAAATTATCTACGGACTAAACGGATAGCTAAATTTAGGTTAGATGAGACAGGTGGTATTCTTGAATATCTTCGGCGCATGCAATTAGAAGACCCTTCTTTCTTTTATGCTCTACAGTTAGACAATGAAGGATTAATTACTAACATCTTTTGGACAGATGCACAGATGCGATTAGCATATTCTCATTTTGGTGATGTTGTTTGCTTTGACACAACTTACAAAAAAAATCAAGAAAGTCGGCCTTTTGCTATGTTTGTAGGGGTTAATCATCATAAACAAACTATATTATTTGGAGCTGTGCTTTTATATGATGAGACGACTGAAACATTTATATGGTTATTTGAGACTTTTCTTAGAGGGATGGCAAGAAAAAGCCAACAACAATTCTCACCGATCAAGATGTAGCAATGGCAAAAGCACTAGCTTTCCAATGGCCAGAAACTTCTCATCGTCTATGTATTTGGCACTTATATCAAAATGCTGCAAAACATCTGAGCGGAGTTTTTGAGCGTTTTCAAGAATTCTCGAAAGATTTTGGTCGGTGTATATATGATTATAAAGAAGAGGAAGAATTTTTGCAAGCTTGGCGTGAGATGCTTGAGAAATATGGCCTGGAAAATAATGATTAGTTGAAGAGAATGTTCAGTTTCAAGGAAAAATGGGCAATGGTCTATGGTCTATGGCAGGGACACTTTTTGTGAAGATATGACGACAACTCAACGAAGTGAAAGTATGAATAGCTCTTTAAAAGGTTATGTTAGCTTCCAGCATGATTTACTGAAAAAATTTCATCATTTTCAAAGGTTGATTGAGCATCGCCGCTATGAAGAGCTAAAGGCTGATTTTAGAGCAACTCAAAGCAGTATATCATCATCACTTGATATTGCAATTTTAAAACATGCAACAAGTGTGTATACCCCACAAGTGTTTAAAGAATTTCAAATTGAATTAGGCAAAGCTTATGATTGTGCCATGGACACGGCGGTCGAGGATGGGACGTTGATAGAGTACAAACTCACCCTATCGGAAAACAATATTCTCATACTGTTAAATATACCTCAGCTAATGGGACAGTTATGTGTAGTTCCAAAAAGTTTGAGTTTGCAGGAATTTTGTGCTCACATGTTCTTAAAGTTCTATCTTTGAAAAATATTATGAAAATTCCTTCTCAATACATTCTAAGAAGATGGACAAAAAATCCATAGATAGGAACCAATGCAATGCCTACGTACGAGACTAGTGCAACCAATGAGGATCCAAAAGCAAGTATGGCAAGACGATACAAAAGAGTTGTGTAGATTGCAAACTTAAATAGCAACAAGGGGATCTGAAACCGAAGAAACATATAATATTGTTATTCATGGTTTTAATAAGATTTTGGAAGATATTGATGCAAGCACAAGCACCCAGCACCTTCAGTCTTCTACTTCAAGCATCATGCATAATTGCAATGAGAATAATATTGTTGAGGGAGTTGGTATAGTAACAGGAATTAAGCAGAAGGAAAGAGTTCGTGGGAGCTCTATAAGGCCAAAAAATGCTCTTGAAAAGGGGAAAATAAGGAAAAAGATTGTCCAAATTCAACAGGTATTTATAGTTAATCCATTGTGGCACTATGAAATCTTAATAAAAAAAGAATATATTTTTATTATTTTTTTGTGGTGCAGGATTCTCAAAATTCTTTAGAGTTTACAACAACTCTAAACCCTAGTCAAGTAATAATACCAACGATTACATTGACTACAGATATTGTCATGTTCATTGACATAAAATTTATGTGATGAAGTTAGTAATTATCTTGTATTATATACAGATCAATTTTGATGCTGATGTTGGAGATCTGATTACGACGTCAAGTTTTGTTGAATTATTAGAACATGTATAATATACGATGTATTTACATTAATAATTGTTAGTTGCCCATTGACATGAAGAAGACAATATGATTAATATTTTTCCTTTGTTTGTTACAGGCTGAGCTACGTTCTTTTAGGCACTAAATTGTTCATGGTGGGAGATAACTGACAACGAGGTGAGGAAGGTTGCCATAAAATGGTGAGTTGAAAATCTTCAACTTTTGGATGTATACTGCCTTACATATACTACATGGTCTGAACCTCAATGCATATTTTTTACCTTTACAATTACTCTCATTTTCTTAACTTGTGTTTCTCAGGGACTGCCATAAGGGATTGGATTCAAGAGCTAGCGCTTAAGAGGACAACAGGCTACTGTCAAATGGCCATAAGAGTGATGATGATGAAGAGTATTGTTATGAAGCCACAACTTAACTTTTGTAGCTTGTGGATTTGACAAAGAGTTATACGATGATACTTTAAACCATGATGAGAATATTTTCTCTGTTTTATTTATTTGTTTTGTGTTTTCATATGGGTTTAATTCTCTAGTTGCCATCATTTTTGTTTGTGAATTACGTGACAGAAACTTTTTCATTGTTTACCATTTTTCGGATGATTTGGCAGGATTTGGTTAGATGGAGATTACCTTATTATCTAAAGAATGTTATGATCTTCTAATGGGAAATCTGTTGTGGGATTATCTTGAAGTTTGTGGAAGTAATTTCAAGCATTTTGGAAATCAGGTGTGTTCCCTAACCATCCCAAAATTTGTATTTTACTCGGGAAGACCACAGCATACTGAGTTTGTTTATATTCAAGGAAGTCTATAGCATTTTGGTTTTTTTTTTTTTTTGCCAACAAAACTCAAAGTTTTCATAAAATTAAATACAAGTAAAGTTCATCACCCTCTGCATCCCACGACAAAAACACCAAATTAATTACAGCACGTCACCACCAATTCATTACAGCATGTTATTACACCAAAGAAAATAAATAATGTTGAATTGTTATTTTAAAATATAATTTGAATGACTTAAAAAATTGTTGGTCAGAAGGTTCCCAATGTGAAGAGGACTTAAAAAATTGGACAATAATGGGGATCATGTTCAGAAAAAAATAGTGAGAAAAATATAAGGCATGGTTTGTTATGTAAATGAGCTCTGTTGTATTGACTAAATTCGATTCACAGTGATGTAGCCATTACTTTTTTGGAGCAATTCAGCAGAAATTGAAATTAATGAGGAAGATGAATGTGAACAGCATTTCATGTGTTTATATTTGGTGTTAATAAATAGAAGTTACAGATTATAACTCTGTTAGATGATGTGTATTTATTAAATGACATGTCAAATTTTTATTAGGGGGACGGCTAGGGGGGACATATAAATGGGACAGCAGATCTGGACTCTGCTGGATGATATCTCAAGTATTTAATAGACTGCTACCACTTGTACATTGTAACATGACATGAAAGAACCTAATTTTGCACTCTTTGTTGAGTTAGCTTGATTTTCCCAAAGATTTCATCTGTATGCTCAAGGGTTGTAGGTGAAACTTACAAACTAAAGTCCATGGCTATTTTAGAATTTTTGTCTAATCAAGAACTCGATGTTTAAGTTTTTCATGGGCTAGGCGATTCGATTAATCATATGAACAAACGACACTTTTGTCTTTTCATTGAATCTACAAGATCAATAATACCAAATCAGTTGATGGAGTATAAAGCTCAGATCCTAACGTAAAGCATCTCATCTAAGGCTTTGGAGTTTTAAGAAATATTCTCAACTTTGAAATATTTGAATGCTTTAGATGGCAATTGGATTTGTGGCTGAGCGCATAGTTAGTTAGTTTGATTTTTTCGAGTTCTTACTAAAGAAAAATACGAGAAAAAAAAGTTTCAATTTTGTATTATCTATTTGTTATTGTTTTTCTATTAAAGTTAGAAACATAAAGCAAGGAAATAATAAATATGGTAATATGCAACAAATATAAAAGTACAAAAGATTATCATTAAGTTGTGAGCGATGACCATATCTATTTCAACTAGAAACCTGAAAGGAAGAATATTTGAATCAAAGCATTGGGGGCAAGGGTACCAATTTCGTGGTATACATGTGATGAAAAAAATTGTTATTTTAATATTATTAGTTAAAATATTAGAAAAAAAAAAGAAAAGAAAATGAAAAATTAAGAAAACAAGAAGCAATCGAATTAAAAAAAAAAAAAAATATTCATCTTCTTCACACCCACCCACCCACTACCTACACACCCACCCCACCCCACCCCAACCCAACCCACATAAATCCACATTGCGCACGAGAGATTTCTTCCCTCAAGTGATTTGTGCCAAAAGGGGAGAGAATTCCGCCTTCAATCATAGCCCGCGAATATGCCCTATTAGACTACTGCAATTGGACGGAAAATTCACCGGATCTCTTGATTATGGCAATGGTATGGTGGTGGATTTAAAGAGAATTTTGAGAAGTTGGATGGTAGGTATGGAGTGGGGGTTGGAGAGGATGAATATTCTTTTATTAGTTTTTTTATTTTATTTTTCTTGAATTTTTCACTTTATTTTCTTGTTTTTAAATATTTTGACTAAGAATAAAAAAATAACAACCCTTTATAATTTTTGAATATGTCGTTCAAATGGGTCTACTAATAGAAAAATGGATGAAATTAATCTATTTGGATAAATGCCACCTATTTTTCAAAGTTTGGGGACATAGTTGGCCAAAAAAATGTTGGGGACTAAAGTACAAATGAAGTCAAAGATTGAGGACCTTTTTCATAATTTACCCTAAAAACATTATGCTCGAAATAGCTTCAATTGTTGATCGGGTCTTGCTGGATCATATCTCGAGTTAGCTTGCTTTTCCTTAATCTTGTATCTATGCACGTAAGGATTATTGGTGAAACATACCAACTAAACTCCATGGTTGTTTTTTATTTATCCTCTAATCAAGAACTCGATGTTTAAGTTTTTCACTAGCGATTTGATTTGTCGTCTGAAGAAATGATGCATTTGTGTTTTCATCGAATCTACATGATCTCTCTAATACCTAATCAGTGGAGTTTAGAGCTCAGATTCATATGTGAAGCCTGACACCTGGCTTTGGATTTTGAAGAATTCTTCTCAACTTTGAAATATTTGAATGATTTAGATAGTGTGGCTGAGCGCGTTATAGTTAGTTTGTGTGATTTTCTTTGTATATTACAGTTTCAGATGCAATAATTAGCTCACTTTAGAACCGTCCTCTCAATTATATCTCCTATACCAAGAAAATAATATTCAAATTTTATTGTCGTGATGAATGTCAGTATTTACTAATAAATATTACATTAGTTGTTTATTTATTATATTGATTGTTGCATTATTTTTTTAATTTTGCATGCGATAAAGGGCATTCGATTGCTATGTGACAATATGAGTTGGGTGCTTGCATAGATAATCACAAACAAACACGACTTGATTTTGATAAACAATTTATTTTTCATAGACTGGTTAACAAAGGTTGAGACTTTGATCTAATAAGATCATATGGTCGAATACTCTATCAATTAGAATAAACGGTCTATCTTAATTGCATATCTAGAGTATTGACACTAGAATACTTGGTGGTGTATTGGACTAGTCTTATAGCTTGATCGTGCAAAAGATTAATTAAACCGCATGTGACTACATATGGATTACTTAAATTCTGAACATGATAGTGGACACTATTTCTGAGGTCGGTGATATTTGATGTGCCAATGAGTCAGATCAATTAACATGGTCAAATACCCCTCTACATTAAGAACTTATAGTAAACGAAGTATTGAAGGCATATTCGTGTTAGGAAATCGTCACCTATTTATTGAAGTCAAAAGAGTCCGCTTAAGTGTTTTTCCTAAACGGTTTAAAATTTACCTCAGTATTTAGTGATGCCTAAATGACGTGTTTGTGATTTGTACACAAGAAAAAACTTTAGAACATATGACCTTAAAGCCCGTTTGGTTTGTATTTATCTGGATAAAAGTTATGTAGATAATATTTATCCGGATAATAGGTTTATCATTATCCTGTTTGATTCAACTAGGTATAAGAATGAAAAAAATCACTGTTAAAAATTTGACTTTTCATAAAGAACACAATTTTACCCTTATTCTTAATTAAACGAGAAAAAAGGTTAATAAAAAACTTAAAACAGAAAAAATGGGTCGAGCGGCGGAGGGTGGCGGTGGCGGCGAGCGATGGCCCGGGCGGTAGGACGGTGGCAGAGTGCAGGTGGTAGAGGCGGGCGATGGCAATTATCTTAGGGTATGAATGTTAAAAAATAGATTTGTTCTATATAATAAAGGGTACGTTTGTCTTTTTTCAAAATGAGTGAATGATCAAAAAATTGTCTTCCTCTTTCCGAGAATAAAATTTATCCTCATTTTTTTCCTTAAATTGTTATGTGGATAAAAATTTATAGGATATTAATTCTTCCAAAACAAGATAAGAAAAAATTTATCCATTATCTTTACCCAAACGAGTCCTAAGTAAGAAAATAAACAGAAGGACAAATGGATCATCTTAGCGTAAGTCTAATTATAGAATGTCGAATGGGGGTAAGACATAAAAATGGTAAGTTTGATGATGTCATTGTAGAGATTATATAGCTTATGTGATTTTATCTAAATCGAGAGTAGTCATGGGCATTTAGTGGAATAAGTAAAGGTTAATATTAAGAAAAAGTTTAATAATTATCTCCACCTGCTTCTATTTATGGTGAAGTTTGCATAGAAAATAGAATTTCGAATTAAATTTCATATATTATATTTGTAGTTTAATTACATGTTATTAGAATAATATTGCAATGTGCTATGTTCGTGCTAACAATTTCCGTGCACATGCACGGTTTTTGCACATTTGTATCTCTTAAATACTAGAGTTTTTACAATATCAAAGGCACATATCAGCAGTCCATTCGTTAATGTCTTTAGTTCCATCTAAATAATAGCATTCTTAGGACGAAAGTAACACTAGTGTAACACCTCCTCCAAGTAATAGTAGTGGCACATTAAAAGATCTCATCTATCTAACACACCCTGCATAACCTTTAATTGATAGATAGATTTGTTTGTATCAAAAGATATAGCAATTCCTAGTAAGAGACGGTGAATTTATTTATAATGAGTACCTTGTTGTTACATCTGTTTCATGGATATTGTAATAACTCATTTATTGTTAGATGGAAGTTCTTGTGGTAAATTTTTGAAATTTTATTTTATTGCATGAAATTAAAATCGATATGGGGTTTTGAGGCTCGAGATTTAATGTGTTTCCATGACCTCACTTCGAGTTACGGTATGTTCAATCACTTTAACTATTTCTATATACAACGTGTTTCGTGTCATAAATGGAAGACACGATAGCATACCTTCTTCAAAATTTATTATGGATTCATGAGTTCTTTTGATATAGTTTATCAAAAACTCAAAATCGAGTTAGCTTGTTTTTCCTGAAGCTTTCATCAGCCCGCTCAAGAATTATTGGTGAAATTCACAAACTAAAGTCCATGGCTGTTTTTGAATTTTTCTCTAATCAAGAACTCGATGTTTAAGTTTTTCACGGGCTATGCGATTTGATTCGTCGTCTGAACAATTGGCGGTTTTTTCTTTTCATCGAATCTACAAGATCTATAATACCTAATCCGTCGGTGGAGTTTAGAGCTCAGATCGAGATATGAAGCCTCTCATGTAAGGCTTTGGAGTTTCAAGAATTATTCTCAACTTTGAAATATGTGAAAGCTTTAGATGGTGATTGGATTTGTGGCTGAGTGTGGTATTAGTAAGTTTGATTTTTTTCAAGTTCTTGGAAAAGAAAAATACGAGAAAAAAGAGTTTGAATTTTGGATGTTTTTTCTTGTTTGAGTTGAATGTCGAGCTGTCGATTTTGTATTTGATGGCCTTTATATGTTGTTACTGTTTTCCTATTAAACATAGAAACAGAAAGCAAGGAAATAGGAAATATGGTAGCATACAATAAATTTAAAAGTATGAAAGATTATCATTCAGTTGTGAGCGATAACTATATCTATTTCAACTAGACACTTGAAAGGAATTTGAATCAAAGCATTGGGGGTATGGATACCGATTTTGTGGTATACATGTGTTGAAAACATTTGTTATTTTAATATTATTAGTTAAAATATTAGAAAAAAAAATAAAATGAAAAATTAAGAAAACAAAAAACAATCGAATTTTAAAAAAACAAACATAAGTAAAAAAATACTATTTATCTTCTTCATACCCACCTACTACCTACCCACCCCATCCCACCCCACCACACGACAGTATAAATCCATATTGCTTATGAGAGATTTCTTCCCTGAATTTTCCGATGAACCAAGGGAGAAAAATCATTGATTAAGGGAGGATATCATCCTTTAGTGATCCATGACGAGAGAGAATTCCGCCTTGAATCATAGCTAGTGAATATGCCCTATTCCACAGCTGCAATTAGAGGGGAAAATCTCAGTCCCTTGATTTTGGCAATGGTATGGTGGTGGATTTAAAGAGGTTGTGGTAGGTATGGATTTAAAGCGGTTGTGGTAGGTATGGAGTAGGGGTTGGAGAAGATGAATAGTCTTTTATTAGTTTTTGTTTTTGTTTTCAAAAAATTTTCACATTATTTTCTTGTTCTAAATATTTTAACTAAGAATAATAAAATAACAACCCTTTTTAATTTTTTAATATGTCGGTCAAATCGGTCGACTAATAGAAAAATGGATGAAATTAATCTATTTGGATAAATGCCGCCTATTTTTCAAAGGTTGGGGACCTAGTTGGCCAAAAAAAGGTTGGGGACTAAAGTACAAATGAAACCAAAGCTTGGAGACCTTTTTCGTAATTTTTTTAAAAAATATTATGCTCGAAATCACTTCAATTGTTGATTGGATTTTGCTGGATCATATCTCGATTTAGCTTGCTTTTCTCGAATCTTTTATCCATCTGCACAAGGATTATTGGTAAAACAAACGAACTAAACTCGATGGTTGTTTTAGAATTTCCCTCTAATCAATAACTCGATGTTTAAGTTTTTCACTAGCAATTTGATTTTTCGTCTGAAGAAATGATGCATCTGTGTTTTCATTGAATCTATGAGATCTCTCTAATACCTAATCAGTGGAGTTTAGAGCTTAGATCCACATGTGAAGCCTCACATCTGACTTTGGAGTTCGAAGAATTCTTATCAACTTTGAAATATTCGAATGATTTAGATGGTGTGACCGAGCATGTTATAGTTAGTTTGATTTTTTTGAGTTATTGGAAAAGATAAATAGTAGAAAAAAGAGTTTCAATTTTCATTTTACATTCATTAGTTATATATTTTCTCTTGCTCGAGTTGAATGCCAGGCTATTAATTTGTATTTGACGGCCTTTATATCTAGTCGTTATTGTTTTCCTATTAGAGAGTAGAGAACATATAGCAATGAAATAGGAAATATGGTAGTGTACGATAAATTTAAAAGTATGTAAGATTATCATTTCGTGCGCGATGACCATCTATTTTAATTAGACACTTGAAAGGAAAAATATTTGTATCAAAGCATTGGGGCAAGGGTACTGATTTCGTGCTATACATGTGCTCAATTTTGTGCACGTGCAAGATTACACACGTTATTAGTGCTGAATATTTACATGTACATGCACGCATTATGCACATTAATAGCTTTAGAGGATAATAAAATCATGTGTAGGTAACGTGAAAGACTTGCAAAGATTTTGATAGTTTGGGTTAATATTTTGACTTTATTGTCTATGTCCATCAAATCTTGTGCGATACGACAATTTGAATGATGTATAAAAGTTGACAATTTGGGTTAAAAAAAATTTAATTTATTTTCTATGATCACCTAATCTTGTTCAAGTGATTATTTTGAACTTGAATTTTGATTTAACAAGTAATTGTGGAATAAGCAAATAATTAATCAGATTCAAAACACAAAACACAAAAACACACGTTTTTTTTGCCCTTAGGCCCAAGTTCGGCTAATGTAGATTTGTTTTCCGTTGGAGCTCCACCTAGTGGATGCGGAACCATTACACTAATTTCTCCAGTCAAAGAAGATTACAAGAGTGATTACAACACCAGTACATAATTGGAATTACAGACAACCATACACCCAACTCAAGCCCTCACAAATAAGAGTAGGATCTTCAATCTCTCCCACTCTAACCCTCAATCCAACAAACAGAAGGCTAATGTATCAACATTACACATTAATCTATACCTCGGGATTACAAGAATGTAATGAGTAAAGCTCTAAGGGATGGTGAACTTACTCAAAACCAGTATCCAAATAAAGTTCACGAACTACAGACTCAGATTTAAGCTAAATTAAAGAAATTAACCACGAAATAGAAGAATAAGAAGTAGAAATGAGGAAGGGATTGGATTTAAAACACAAAGGTTTTACATCAACATCATAATCATTTTCTTCTCTACCATCTATGAGTTAGTTAGGGGAACTAGTCTACCTACTGTTATTATGCGTGATTTTAATGAAATTTTATCTGTATTGGACAAAGAGGGAGACACTACATCGGTGGGGCTTTCGTTGTTGATTTCCCAACAACAGCTTCGGTGTTTAGTAGCTGATTTGGGATTTATTTTCCCCAGGTTCATTTGGAGAAATTCATTGAGAGGCACTGGAATTATTGTTGAACGAATTGTTAAAGGTGTGGCATGCCCTCATTGTCGATCTTTATCTTGGCGTGCCTACCTAAACCATTGGGTAATCTTGCGAGAAATCATCCCATAATCCATGTATCAAACACAGCGCAAAAAAAAAAAGGTATTCAGATTTGAACCTCTATGGATGCGCGAGGAGGGCCTGAAATTATTTATGACTCTTGGGACATTGCTAACGGTCATAACATTCATGACAAGCTCAAAACTTGTGCCTCAAATTTATGGACTTGGCAAAACAATTTAGGGGCGTGGTGTCAAGACAAATTCAGAGAACTCGGGCTCAAATTAATGAAGTCCTAGAATGTGGTATAAGAGGTTATCCAGAGGGTTATCTTGCTGGACATTAACAGCGTTAGGCCAAAGAGACAAAAAGTTATTGGGCTCAATGAGGTCGAAAAGACTGGCTGGCATTTGGGGACAGAAATACCAGGTTATTTCATACTAAAGCCATTGGATGGAAAGCAAAAAATTAAATCCTTGGCCTCACAGACTTGATTGGCTATTGTTTTGATGAGGTGACATATATTGAGAGGGTTGTGTGCTCTTTCTTCACTAAATTACAATCATCCTCACGCCCGACCGACAATCTAATTATAGAGGCACTCGATGGTATGACCCCTTGTATTAATGAGGCTTCAATAGGTTTTCTTGCTTAACCTTTCACTAGTTATGAAATTAGTCAACCGCTATGTCATATGGGATATTTTAAAGCTCCAGGGCTGGATGGTTTTTATTACAACCTAATTTTTTCTAATCAAACTCAATGATAAGTACAATTTTGTACTAATCGGAGACCACAAAAAGGGACAATTATGAGTACTCTTACACGTTTTCAACATAATGGCGTGTTTTTTTTTTATCATTATAGGAAAATAACCAAATTTGAGTGTTGATCAAACGAAAAGAAAGCAAACAGAAGAAAAATAGACTCAATTGAACAACTAAAAAGAGTTGAGGAGATTGTCGTGTAAATACTAAAGAGAAAAACTCAAGAACTGGAAACAAATTAACCATGCGACCGCATGGTTAAGCTATGGAGCGATCTCAAGCCATTGATTTCATCTACAGAATGTTACAAGGCAATACCATGCGATCACATGGTTAAATCATGAATTGTTTTATTGTTTCCTTACGGAAACATGACTCTATTCAGTCTAGGATAAAAACATAGCGTAAAACACATTTCTGGGGGCAGATGGAAGGATATAAAATGTAGAGAATAAAGAAATTGTGGGAGGTGAATTAGAGAGGATAAATACATTACAAGAATCGAAGATCAAATGAATGGATTGAAGATTCGTCAGCAAGAATCATGGGTTGTGTTTCTCTTTTCTTCTTTTTCATCCAGAACATGATTAGTTCAACTTTTCTAATATTTTACGAAATCATGTCTGGCTAAATTACTTATTTCTAAGATGAACAATGAAACCTCACTTTTTGATTAATTAGAAGTTTTCCATTTTTCATAATTAATTGCTTCCGGGTTGATTATTCTTTATTTCATTTTCTACGTTTTGATGCTTGATGAATGTTTTGTGATCTTTATTGATTTCAAGAGATTCAATCTAGATACGCACATGGTATTGAATAACATAGGGTCCAATATTAGATAGAGATTACTATTATGCCTTATGAAATCCTTTTAGAGTGTTCATGTGATTTAAATGCATATATTTTTGTTCGAACTTTAGCTAGAGATAGTTAAGTTCTCATATCGATATAGAATTGATAGACCGTCGAGCGAGGCTTTTGATTATTATAGGATCACGGATTTTCAACTTAGGGTAATTATTAGCTAAAACAATTAACATATAATTGATTAATGAACGTGTAGGTAGATTCATGAGTCCTAGTGCTAGTAAAACTCAAATTTGATCTTAAATTACTATTGATTACGTGATAATTTAGACTTAGTTAAACTCGAATAGAATAACTTTAGGATTGATATTCTAAATGAATCTATGTTTTTAATCTTGTTAAAATTCAAACTCTAAATTAATTAGTTAATTAATTGCTAGTCCTCGTGGGTTCGACACTTTGCTTATCACTTTATTACTTATAACCGATCAGTCCACTTACGAGATTAAAATCGACAACAAGTTTTTGGCACCGTTGTCGGGGACTATGCTTATTAATTACTACGTTAATTGATAATTTAGTTTTAACAAATATATTTTTTATTCTCCTTCTCAGTTCTTTTGTGTAAACGCTAAATTTCAACTATTTTCCATTGTTTCAGGTGTCGATTGTGTATGCGCCGTGCAAAAGATATTGATCTATTTGATTTCAACCTGGAAATCGAATGATGCTTTCACAAACGACAACGTGAACAACGAGAAAAGGAAAAATAGCAAAGATACACAATGGACGACAACAACCGGGTCCGTAATCCACCACCTATAGATATGAGAAATATTCTTACACATGTGGCTCGACCAGTTGAAGTTAATGAACGAAACATTCTTATGAATGAGTATATGATGCCCCTGATTGTTGAGAATCGGTCCAGTATAATTTACCCATAATTTGGACTCGAGAACTTTCAGTTAAGACCATATGTGATTAATTTGTTCTCGAACAATATGCCGTTCTATGGAATAACCGACAAAAATCCTCACTATCATCTCTCTCACTTCATGGAATACTTGGGAAACTTCAAGTATCACGGTGTTAATGAAGAAGAACTTAGGATAAGACTCTTCCCATACACTCTGAAGGATAATGCTAGAGAATGGTTAGATTATCTACCATCGGAAAGCATCACTACTTGGACAGATTTTGTCCAGAAATTCACTCCAAAATATTTCCCTCCGACCAGAGTTAACATTTTGAAGCATGAAATATCAAATTATCAACAATTTGACCTAGAAAATTTTTACGAAGCGTGGAAAAGATTCAGGGAACTGCTTAGAAAGTGCCCAAGTCATGGTTTTCCTTTAGAAGCTTAGAATCATTATTTTTACTCTCCATTAGCTCCGAACAATCGTTCTCAAGTAGATTCTGCAGTAGGTGGCTCTATCCAAAATAGATCCACCGGTGACCTTCACGACTTGTATGAGATGATGAGTTAACCGTTCGTTGTGTGGCCAGACAGAGGGTTGCAAAAGAAAGCAACAGGAATGAACAAGGTGGAAATCAATTCACTCTTACTAGAAAAAATTGATTCATTGGCAAAGCAGATGGAAACACTGAAACACTCCCAGTCACCTAATATGGTTCAGATATCCTTATCGATATGTACAACTTTCGGGGCAAACCATCAATCATTAGAATGCCCTTTTTGCTACTGCTGAAGCATCATCAACTGAACAAGCTGCATATACTCAGAATTTTTAGCGATAGCAGAATAATCAATACTCGCAGACTTATAATCCCAGATGGAAAAATCATCCAAATTTCTTATATGGAAATAATATTTAAAATCTACCAAATCAAAGGAGACCAAAAAAGAAAAGTAAAAGAGGATGGGAAGAAGCTTTCACTAAGTTATCAG
Organism: Forsythia suspensa; assembly: GCA_023638005.1. NCBI lineage: Eukaryota > Viridiplantae > Streptophyta > Magnoliopsida > Lamiales > Oleaceae > Forsythia > Forsythia suspensa. Next base: position 23,843,137 of record CM042664.1, on the reverse strand, counting down.
AACGAATGGAATCTAAATTCAAGGAAGTATAGAACGACAAGATGTCTCGATAAAGAATGTAGAAAATTAGATTGGACAATTGGCTAAATTATTGACTGAGTGACAATCAGGTACATGGCTAAGAAATATCGAGGTCAATTCAAAAGAGCAAGTAAATACAATTACCACGAGAAGTGGAGTTGAGTTTCCAAATATTCATGTGAAAAGACCGGCAATAGAAAAGGAAACTGGGTTCAGTAAAGAGAGAGACAAATTCGAAGAAGTAGTAGAACAAGAAAAAGAAAGCTCTCCACCATATTATATTCCACCGCCGGTCAAAGCTTATGTTCCTCCAATTCCATTTCTTCAAAGGTTGCAAGAACATAAACTAGACAAGCCATTCGAAAAATTCCTGGATGTGTTCAAGAATCTTCAAATCAACATACCTTTTGTTGACGCTTTGGCTCAAATGTGGAGCTATGCAAAATTTATGAAGAAAATTCTTTCAAACAAACATATGTTAGAAGAGAACGAAACAATCATGCTTACCAAAGAATACAGTGCTATCTTGCAAAACATGCTACCTCCAAAATTAAAAGATCCTGGGAGTTTTACTTTTTATTGCATTGTTGGTAGTTCATTTTTTGAAAAAGTATTATGTGATTTAGGTGCTAGTATTAATTTGACGCGTTACTCTATTTTTAGACAACTAGTTCTCGGAGAAGCTAAGCCGACTACAATATCACTACAGTTGGCTGATCGATCAATTAAACGTCCATGCGGGGTTGTTGAAGATATTTAAGTGAAAGTGGACAAGTATATATTCCTGGCTGACTTCATTATCTTGAATATGGAGAAAGACAAAGATGTGCCACTTATTTTGGGATGACCTTTCTTACCTACCGAACGAGTACTAATTGATGTACAAAAATGGGAGCTAGTGTTGAGATTAAACAAAGAGCAAGTCACTTTCAACATGTTCAAAGCAATTCAATATCCAAACTCCTCCGACTTTTGTTTTCAGATCGATATCATAGATCACGAGGCATCCAATACTTTTACTTTGGAAAATCCCTTAGATCCATGGGAAGCGTGCATTATGCATTCTCAAGAAGAAAATTCCGACTCTCCAGTTCTTGAGGAATGTGCCAGATATTTATAAAGGGTTGAACATATTGAAATAAGGAATAAATACATGGAAGTAGGCACCACACCTCTTCAACCACCATCTCATCTTAGGTATGCCTATCTCGGTGAGTCATCTACTCTTCCAGTTATTATTGCAAACTCCATCAATCAAGATCAAGAAGACAAAATACTCCAAGTACTTAGAGAATACAAATCAGCCACCGGTTGGACTATACCAGACATTAGAAGTATTAGCCCATCCATTAGCATGCATAAGATCACAATGGAAGAAGCATATAAGTCGACAGTGCAACATCAACGTAGATTAAATCTTCATTTGCAAGAAATAGTTTGAGCTGAAGTTTTAAAACTACTCGATGCAAGTATCATCTATCCTATTTTAGATAGCACATGGGTAAGTCCGGTTCAGGTGGTGCCTAAGAAAGGGAGAATTACTATTGAGAAGAATGACAATAATGAGCTTATACCAGTCATATTATCTACCGATGGCGGGTTTGTATTGACTATAGGAAGTTGAAGGATGTAGCTCGAAAGAACCATTTTTCTCTACCATTCATCGATCAGATGTTAGAACTATTGGTAGGTCATTCTCATTATTTCTTTTTTGATGGGTATTCGGGCTACAATCAAATCCATATAGCCCCATAAGATCAGTAGAAGACGACTTTTACTTGTCCTTACAGCACGTTTGCATATAGGTGTATTCCGTTTTGCTTGTGCAACGCTCCTGCCACATTTCAGCGTTGTATGATGTCCATTTTCTTGTATATGGTCGAAAATTTATTGAAGTATTCATGCATGATTTTTTAATTTTTAGGCCATCATTTGATGAATGCCAAAAAAATTCGACCCTTGTACTTCAGGGATGCGAGAAAATGAACTTGGTGCTTAACTAGGAAAATGCCACTTTATGGTCCAAGAAGGGATTGTTTTAGGAAAAATACCACTTTATTGTCCAAGAAGGGATTGTTTTAGGACACCGGATTTCAACTAAAGGCATTGAGGCTGACAAATCAAAGATTCAAGCTATAGAGAAACTTCTTTCGCAGACACCAGTTAAAGGTATTCGGTCATTTCTGGGACATGCAGGGTTCTATGGACGATTTATAAAAGATTTTTCCAAGATCACTAAACCATTGTGCAGTTTGTTGGGAAAAAAAAGTCAAATTTAACTTCTCCATAGACTGTCTTAGATCTTTTAAAACCCTTAAAGAAAGCCTAATCTCAGCAATAGTGATTGTGGCCTCCGATTGGGATTTAGTGTTCGAGCTCATGACGCAAGTGATTATACCATCAGAGCAGTTTTGGGGCAGCGAAGGGAAAAAGTTATACATGTCGTATATTACGCCAGCCGAACTATCAATGACGCTCAAATGAACTATGTCACTAAAGAAAAGAACTACTAGTAGTAGTATTTGCCTTCGAAGAAATTCAGTCTTACCTCATTGGATCTAAGGTGATAGTGCACACGGACCACGCGGCATTGAAGTATCTTTTTGCTAAAAAGGATACGAAATCGAGGCTGATTCGTTGAATATTACTTATTCAAGAATTTGACTTGGAATTTTGGGATAAAAAAGAGAGTGAGAACGTGGTAGTCGACCACTTGTCAAGGATAGAGCAGTCAGAAGGGAATGAAGAAGGTGAAATAAATGAAAAATTCTCAGACGAGCATATTTTTGGAATAGAGCAGTCAAAAAAATTAGTGCACCGTGGTATGCCAATTATGATAATTACCTTGCAAGCAACATTGTGCCACCGAATTATGATGACCAAGCCGTAAAAATTTTTTCAGAACTTAAATACTACTTTTGGGAGGATCCTATTCTCTACAGAAGGGGTGCAAATCAAGTAATTCGAAGGGGTGTACCTAAAGTTGAAATGAAGACTGTTTTGGAACAATGTCATTCCTCACCATACGGAGGCCATTTCGGTGCTATTAAGGCCGAAACCAAGGTCTTACAATCTAGATTTTATTGGTTGACATTGTTTAAGGATGCTCACAGTCTGGTCAAAAAGTGTGACAGGTGTCAAAGGACGGGAAACATATCTCGAAAGCAAGAAATTTTCTTTCTAAACATTTTGGAGGTTGAATTATTCGACGTATGGGAGATCGACTTTATGGGACCATTTCCACCATCATTCTCAAATTTATACATTTTATGGCCGTAGACTACATCTCAAAATAGGTAGAATTTGTAGCTTTACCTACTAATAATGGCCGGGTGGTGGTGAATTTTCTCAAAAAGAACATTTTCACGCATTACAAGACTCCTCGAGCAATCATTAGTGACGGGGTTAAAAATTTTTGCAACCAAAATTTTGAAATTCTCTTGAAAAAATATGATGTGAAGCACCGAGTGGGTACCCCTTATCATTCACAAACTAGTGGCTAGGTAGAAATTTCTAACCGAGAGTTGAAAAGAATTTTGGAGCAAACTGTGAGTACCTTGAGGAAAGATTGGTCGAACAAGCTTGATGATGCATTTTGGGCATATCGAACGGCATTCAAAACTCCAATTGGAATGTCACCATCCCACCTAGTTTTTGGCAATGCATGCCATTTACTATTCGAGTTGGAGCATCGAGCTTACTGAGCATTGAGAAAGCTAAATTTTGATCTAAAAGAACCCGATGAGAAAATAATACTTCAATTGACCGAGATGGACAAATTCCAGTTTGTGGCCTATGAAAATGCCAAATTATACAAGGAGAGGATGAAGAAGTGGCATGACAAGAACATTCAACGAAAGTAGTTTGAGGTGGGACAAAAAAATCTATTGTTCAACTCACGCCTAAAGCTCTTTCCAAGAAAACTACGTTCAAGATGGTCCAGGCCATTCACAGTAAGTTGCTCATGACACAAAGGGCAGATTTAAGGTGAATGTACAAAGGCTAAAATAATATTTGGAGGGTGATTTTTTTGAAAGAAAACTCATTTACCAATTTAGGAAATCCAGAATGATCACCTTGACATAGTCGAGCTTAAGACTATAAATAAGCGTTTAATAAGAGGCAACCCATTTTTTCTACCCTTTTATTTCAATTTTTGTATCATATAGTATCTTAGGATTACAATTGATGTTTTTGCATGTTTTATTTTTTATGACTTCAAGTAGGTATTAACAAATTTGTTGACGTCAGAACCTGCACCGTCCACGTGTCAACAGATCTCCAGTCACTCCTCTGCCAACATATATGCTACATGCACACTCAGACAATCGTTAGGCACCAAGATCTCCAGGGAAAAAGGGTCCGACGATCTTTGGTACTCCGACGATCAAGTCAACTACCGATATATAAATTAATATACGGGGGTGAAAGCAATGGGGTGTGGGAGGGACAAGCAGGCAGAGACACAATCTCCCAAATTTCTTTTTTCTTTTTTTGTAAATACGTGTAAAGATGGAAAGTATACTTATTTGTGAAATCTCTACTCACTGAGTTACAAGTTCATATATTTTTTTCACCTTTTTTCCTATATGAAGTAGCTGAATTTTGAGCAGCTTTGGAAGAGCCTACAGTGCCAAGACAAGCCACACGTTGTAGACGTTTGTATAACTTACTTTATTAGACCATGAGTTCAATATCTTTGAGACATATATATCATGTTGGTTAATCATTTTGTGCCATATGCATTCATTAAACTGTAATTTACATTTGGGGTTGTTATTGTAAGAAGTGTTAGTTAATATTTTCGTTGTAACGACATTACTCTACTTGGTATGTTTGGAAGGAGTTATTAATATATTTGTAAGTGGTTTCTTGGGGATTATGTTGAATTATTTGGTAGTTAAGTCCATATTACAAGAAGACACCGACAAAATTTTTCTAGATTCTTATTAGTCAAAGAAAAGTCTTAAAGCCAAGGAAGGTCAAAATTGCCTTGGTGATGGGTCCCGCATCTAACTAGCATTCATCATTGGTGTACATCACGTTTCGAGTCTACTAGGGTGATTCGAGATATGCCATGTCAAGTTGGTATCATAGCATGGTCCCAATCAGTTTGATTTGGTTTTGCTCCAACTCATTATGTTTGTGTTAATTTTCTCCACCTACTTTTATTTATAGTGAAGTTTGTACAAAAAAAAAATTCAATTAAATTTCATATATTAAACTCGTTGTTTAATTACAAGTTATTAGAATAATATTGCATGTGCTATGTTCGTGCTAAGAATTTCCATGCACATGCACGGTTTATGAACATTTATCAAAATATATATATAGCAATTCCTAGTAAGAGACTGTGTATTTATTTATTTATAGTATTTTATTGTTACATATGTTTCGTTGATATTGTAATAACTCATTAATTGTTAGGTGAAAATGAAAGTTCTCGTGGTATGTTCAATCAGTTCAATTATTTCTCTATACTACGGGTTATGTTTTCATAATCGGAAGACACGACAACATACCTTCTTCTAAATTTATTATAGATTCATGAGTACTTTTGATATAGTTTCTCAATTTTTGTAGCATACATAATTTATTTGTTTGATTGCAACAATTCACTTTAGGATCGTCCTCTCAATTCAAAGCCATTTTCTCGAAGTTCTTCTGATAGAGTAATACATTTGTTTATGTACAAGACTTCTTCATTTTTTCACTTTTTGTTGCGAGAATTTTGGTATGTCACATTCAATTTAGCCCTCACATACTTTTACTAGAGCGAGGTTTTATAAAAAATGAATTTTCAATTGAAAATCATATATAATTTGTAGTTTAATTACATGTTGCCAAATAATATTGCATTTGATAAGCTATATGACCTATAATGGCAGGCTTTCGCTAGGAGTTGCTCCATCTAGATAATAATATTCTTTCCCACGTGCTCTGACATATGCATATGGAGAGCCTTCTGCAGTGGCGAGTCACAAAGGATTGTACGAACAATATTAAGAATGTAGTTACTCTAATTTGACATGATCATGCCACCTTTAATTAATAACCAATTTACTCGAAAGGATTTTATACTTTCATGATCCAATCCATAAATTTAAGCTGCTATAATGAAATTTGGGAAAATTATGGCAAAGGTCTCCAACATTTGACTTAATTTGCAGTTTCTTCCCAAGCCTTTTTTCTGGGTTAATTTGTCCTCAATCTTTGGTAAATAGATGCCGTTCATCCAAATGGATGATTTCTATCCATTTTTCTACCAATCAACCTATTTGACTAGCATATTCAAAAATAAATAAGTGCCAAATTGTCATTTGAATATTATTAGTAAAAGTACTAGAAAAAAACAAAATGAAAATAAAACGAAAAATTCAGAAAACAAAAAACAAATGAATTTAAAAAAAAAAAAAAAAAAAAAATAAAAAGTAAAAAAGACTATTCATCTTCACCCCACCCCACCCCCCCCCCCCCACCCCATAAATCCACACTCGCGCGATTGATTTCTTTCCTAGATTTTTCGACGAACCAAGGGAGAGAAATCGCTAAGTAAGGGAGGTTTTCTTCCTCTAGTGATCTGTGCCAAAAGGGGAGAGAATTCCACCCTGGATCACAGCCAGCAAATATGCCCTATTCGATGGCTTCGATTGAGGGGGCAAATTCTCCCACCCTTGATTATGGAAATTATATGGTGGTGGATTCAAAGTGTTTGTGGTGTGGTGGGATGGGTAGGTAGGGAGTGGGGCTGCAGAAGATGAATACTATATTATTATTTCTTTCTTTTTTTTTCTAGAATTTTTCATTTTATTTTCTTGTTTTAAATAATTTAAATAAGAATAGTAAGATATCAAATTTGCCTTTTTAATTTTTGAATATGTAGTTAGTCAAATAGGTTGATGATGATCGCAATTTTGGTATACACGTTACACGTTTATCTTATTTTGTTAGTAATTTTCATTGATAAAAGTTCTAATTAATGTTGTATTTGGATTGTGACAAATTATGAATGACTATAAAGATTGGGGGTCCAAGATAGAAGTTTTTGAAAGTATGGGACCAAGCTTAAAGCTTTGAAGCAAAAAGGACAAAACCTGCAAGTAAAACTTGAAGTAGGGACCAAATTGTAAAATTATTTGAACTTTGAGGACCAATTGTGCAAAACTGGGATTGTAATACAATTTGGTAGAAAACTTTCTGTTTGCCAAGCAAACCACTGCCCGTCTGGACATTTTTTTTAATTTATTTTCAACTCTAAGTCAGGGGCCTTTTCCATTTTTTCATGTACACGAGCTCCAAGATTGATAAAATACTATATAAAGACTGAATATAGGTCAAATTGGCAAATGACAACGGCTAGAAACAAGAGAGAAAAATCACATAGCGAAGAAGACTTTTGGAAGATTTCTTCTCCTTCACTCCATGCTGGTTCTATCAAATCTTCTATTTTTAATTTAATTGATGTGCCAATGAGTGAGATCAATTAATATGGTCAAATACCCCTCTACATTAAGAACTTAGAGTAAACGAAGTATTGAAGGCATATTCGTGTTAGGAAATCGTTACCTGTTTATTGAAGTCAAAGAGTCCGCTTAAGTGTTTTTGCTCAACAGTTTCAAATTTAGCTCATTAGTTAGCGACGACTAAATGACGTGTTTGTGATTTGTACACAAGAAAAAACTGTAGAATATATGACTTTAAGTGCCTGTTTGGTTTGTATTTTATCTGGATAAAAGTTACTTCGCACATGTTTGCCACTGCTTAAATTATAATTTCAGTTGATCAAACTGGTCAAATATACTTTTTATCCACACATTTCATAGGACCCACAACTTACAACTCATTTTTATCCACACATTCACCCACAACTTATAATATAAGCACTTAAAATATAATTTCAGCACTACAAACATATGCTTAGATAATAGTTATCCGGATAATAGGTTTATTATTATCCTATTTGGTTCAGCTAGGTATAAGAATGAAAAAAGTCACTATTAAAAATTGACTTTTCATAAAGAAGATAATTTTACCATTATTCTTAATTAAACGAGAAAAGGTAAATAAAAACTTAAAAGAGAAAAAAATGGGTCGAGCGACAGAGTGTGGCGGTGGCGGGCAAGAGGTGGCCCGGGTGATAGGTCGGTGGCAGATGGCGGGTGGTAGAGGTGGGCGGTGGCGATTATCTTAGGGTATGAATGTTAAAAAATAGATTTGTTCTATATTATAAAGAGTACGTTTGTATTTTTTTAAAAACGAGTGAATAATTAAAAAAATTCGTCCTCCTCTTTCCGAGGACAATCCTCATTTTCTTTTATTTAAATTTTTATGTAGATACAAGTTTATCAACACATTAATTCTTCTAAAACAAGATAAGACAAATTTTATCCATTATCTTTACCCAAACGAGCCCTAAGTAAGAAAATAAATAGAAGGACAAATGGATCATCTTAGCGTAAGTCTAATTATAGAATGTCGAATGGGGGTAAGACATAAAAATGGTAAGTCTAATGATGTCATTGTAGAGATTATTTAGCTTATGTGATTTTATCTAAATCGAGAGTACCATTGGGCTTTTAGTAGAATAAGTAAAGCTTAATAATAAGAACAAGCTTTATAATTTTCGCCACCCGCTTCTATTTATAGTGAAGTTTTCATAGAAAATAGAATTTTGAATTAAATTTCATATATTATATTTGCAGTTTAACTACATGGTATTAGAATAATATTGCAATGTGCTATTTTCATGCTAACAATTGCCATGCACATGCACGGTTTTTGAGTTAGCTTGTTTTTCCCGAAGCTTTCATCGCTCAAGGATTATTGGTGAAACTCACAAACTAAAGTCCATGGGTGTTTTAGAATTTTTCTCTAATCAAGAACTCGACAATTGGCGGTTTTTTCTTTTCATCGAATCTACGAGATCTATAATACCTAATCCGTCGGTGGAGTTTAGAGCTTAGATCCAGATATGAACCCTCTCATGTAAGGCTTTGGAGTTTCAAGAATTATTCTCCACTTTGAAATATTTGAATGCTATAGATGGTGATTGGATTTGTGGCTCAGCACGATATTAGTTAGTTTGAATTTTTTCGAGTTCCTGGAAAAGAAAAATATGAGAAAAAAAGAGTTTCAATTTTTCATTTTTTTTTCCCTGTTTGAGTTGAATGCCGATTTGTCGATTTTGTATTTGATGGCCATTATATGTTGTTATTGTTTTCCTATTAAAGATAGAAACATAAAGCAAGGAAATAGGAAATATGGTAGCATACAATAAATTTGAAAGTATGAAAGATTATCCTTCAGTTGTGAGCGATGACCATATCTATTTCAACTAGACACTTGAAAGAAAGAATATTTGAATCAAAGCATTGGGGGTAAGGATACCGATTTTGTGGTATACATGTGCTGAAAAAATTGTTATTTTAATATTATCAATTAAAATATTATAAAAAAACAAAAAGAAGATAACATGAAAAATTAAGAAAACAAAAAACAATCGAATTATAAAAAAAAAAAAACAAAAAGTAAAAAAAGACTATTTATCTTCTTCACACCCACCCACTACCTACACCACACGACAACATAGATCCACATTGCTTATGAGAGATTTCTTCCCTCAATTTTCCGACGAACCAAGGGAGAAAAATCATTGATTAAGGGAGGATTTCTTCCTCTAGTGTTCCGTGCCAAAACGAGAGAGAATTCCGCCCTGAATCATAGCTAGCGAATATGCCCTATTCCATCGCTGCAATTAGAGGAAAAATTCTCCGTCCCTTGATTATGGCAATGGTATGGTGGTGGATTTAAAGAGTTTATGGTGGAGTGGGTGGTAGGTATGGAGTCGGGGTTGGAGAAGATGAATAGTATTTTATTAGTTTTTTTTTGTTGTTTTCAGAAAATTTTCACATTATTTTCTCGTTCAAAATATTTGAACTATGAATAATAAAATAACAACTATTTTTAATTTTTGAATATGTCGGTCAAATCGGTCGACCAATAGAAAAATGGATGAAATTAATCTATTTGGATAAATGCTGCCTATTTTTCAAAGGTTGTGGACCTAGTTGGCAAATAAAAAAGGTTGGGGACTAAAGTACAAATGAAACCAAAGGTTGGGGACCTTTTTTTATATTTGTCAGAAAAATATTGTGCTCGAAATCGCTTCAATTGTTGATTGGGTTTTCCTGGATCATATCTCGAGTTAGCTTGCTTTTCTTGAATCTTTTATCCATCTGCTCAAGGATTATTGGTGAGAATTATTGGTGAAACATACGAACTAAACTCCATGGTCGATTTAGAATTTTCCTCTAATCAATAACTCGATGGTTAAGTTTTTCACTAGCGATTTGATTTGTCGTTTGAAGAAATGATGCATCTGTGTTTTCATTGAATCTACAAGATCTCTCTAATACCTATTCGGTGGAGTTTAGAGCTTAGATCCACGTGTGAAGCCTTACATCTGACTTTGGAGTTTGAAGAATTCTTCTCAACTTTGAAATATTCGAATGATAGTGTGGCTAAGCACGTTATAGTTAGTTTGATTTTTTTGAGTTATTGGAAAAGAAAAATACTAGAAAAAAGAGTTTCAATTTGCATTTTACATTCCTTAGTTATATATTTTCTCTTTCTCGAGTTTAGTTATATATTTTCTCTTTCTCGAGTTGAATGCCAGGCTATTGATTTGTATTTGACAGCCTATATATCTAGTTATTATTGTTTTCCTTTTAGAGAGTAGAGAACATATAGCAATGAAATAGGAATATGGTAGTGTACTACAAATTTAAAAGTTCGTAAGATTATCATACGGTCGTGCGTGATGACCATCTATTTCTATTAGACACTTGAAAAGAAAAATATTTGAACCAAAGCATTGGGGGCAATGGTACCGATTTCGTGCTATACATGTGTTGGATTTTGTGCACGTGCAAGATTACACACATTATTAGTGCTGAATATTTATATGTACATGCACGCATTATGCACGTTAATAGGTTCAGAGGATAATAAAATCATGTGTGGGTAACATGAATGACTTGTAAAGATTTTGATAGTTTGGGTTAATATTTTGACTTTATTGTCTATGCCCATCAAATCTTGTGTGATATGACAATTTGAATGATGTATATAAGTTTTGAAAATTAGGGTTAAAAATTTTTAATTTATTTTCTATGATCACCGAATCTTGTTCAAGTGATTATTTTGAACTTGAATTTTGATTTAAAGTAATTGCAGAAGCAAAATAAGCAAATATTTGATCAGATTCAAAACACAAAACAAAAAAAAACACACGATTATTTGTGCCCTCATGCCCAGGTTTGGCTAATGTAGATTTGTTTCCTGTTGGAGCTCCACTTAGTGGATGCGGATCCATTACTCTAATATCTCCAATCAAAGAAGATTACAAGATTGATTACAACACCAGTACACAATCGGAATTATAGACAACCAGCCACTCAACTCAAGCCCTCACAAATAGGAGTATGATCTTCAATCTCTCCCACTCTAACCCTCAATCCAACAAACAGAAGGCTAATGTATCAACATTACACATTAATCTATACCTCAGGATTACAAGAATGTAATGAGTAAAACTCAAAAGGATGGTGAACTTACTCAAAACTAGTATCCAAATATAGTTCACGAACTACAGACTCGGATTTCAACTCAATTAAAGAAATTAACCACGACGAAGAAATAGAAGAAGTGGGGAAGGGATTGGAATTATAACACAAAGGTTTTACATCAACATCATAATCATTTTCTTCTCTCTCATCTATGAGCTATACATATGCCGTTAAATTGAAAATTGAACTTTAATAAGTGACAACTTAAAAATCATGAATGATATATTAATAATCAATTTTAAATTCCTCTATTGTCTTAAAAAAGGAACTGGAACAAGGAATTGTTGGGGACGAGAAGCAGAAGTATGTCTTGGGTGATATAACTAATATAGCTGTTGTGGAAGAGGTTACAGCTACCGATCGGTAAGAGATTGGGTGCCTGGAGATCATTGAATAATTTGTAGAGAGTGTTGAAGAGAAGGGGAATATTTGGTGATTTATTGGAATCTATGGTAATCCTGTGCAGTTAGAGTGGAGACACAATGGGAGTTGATCTTGAGACTCGTTTGGAGAACTAGTCTACCTACAGTTATTATGTGTGATTTTAATGAAATTTTATTTGTTTTGGACAAGGTAAATTTAATAAACACTCACTGAACTTTCAAGTTGTAACTACTTACTCACTATACTTTTCATTGTTACCAATAACTCACTGATCGTTGGCTTATGTCCACCATCTATCACCCGTTATCTTTCTGTTTGAATGTGCAGACAAAAAACTCCAACGTGGCTAACGGCTCGTGGCGTGGCACCAATCAAAAGCTTCAATTTTTGGATAAATTTAATAAATGCTCACTCAACTTTCAAGATGTTACTACGTACTCACTATAGTTTTCATTGTCACCAATAACTCACTGATCTTTGACTTATGTCCACCATCCACCACCCGTTCACCACGTAAGAATCGCATTACCTGAAAACGATTTTCATCCAACAAAAGGCATATGGCGTGGTCCAATTTCCCCAAATCAATCCGTGTTTCTTCAAATCGTTTTTGCCCTAAATTTTCATTAAGTGGTTATTGGTTCAATGTGTAGTCTGATGGGATGGAATTTGTAGTGTTATGGCTTTTGGTTGGTGAGCTATGTATTTTTTGCAAAGTAGTTCAAGTTTGTTTTTAGACTGTTGGTCTTTGTAATTTTCATTAGTTGGAGGTCAGGTGGTCCATCTAAATGACAGTGTAATTCATTTTGATTTTCATAATATGAGGCTATACTGTCATGTGAATTTCATTTTTGTGCAGTTACAGTTATTCCATTTCACTTGATCATTTAAGTGCATTTGAAGTGTTATGTAGTTGGGCTGCCATTTAACCTGAATTGAACTGCAGTTGAAGTTCATTTAAGTGGACATTGTCATTCTTCCATTTAACAATCATATTCATGAAATGAAATTGAACTTGCCAAAATGAGGAAGAAATGACATCTTCATTCAAATAACATGATACATAGACATAAGAAAAACATGATACAACATATATGCACCCTTGCCGATTCTTTGAAACTGAACAAAAAAAAAACATCCAACAATATAGATCAAAATTTTTAGCAGCCCTGCCTCTTCACCCCTCATTTTAGTTCAAATATTATACACACTATCCCTTAAAATTCTTCTATTTTTGGCTCTCTTAGATTTTAGTTTAAATTTATACACACCATCCCCTTAGATTTGAGCATAGCCATCCACATTTTCCATCGCCATCTGCCTTTTGTTGGATGAAAAACGTGTTTAGGTAATGCGATTCTTACGTGGCGGACGGGTGGTGGATGGTCGACATAATCAAATATCAGTGGGTTATTTGTGAGAACGAAAAGTATAGTGAGTAAGTAATTACAACTTGAAAGTTCAGTGAGCGTTATTAAATTTATCCAAAAAATGAAGCTTGTGATTGGTGCCATGTCACAAACTATTAGCTACGTTAGAGTTTTCCATCTGCACATTCAAATAGAAAGATAACGGGTGTTTGATGGTGGACATAAGCCAAAGATCAGTGAGTTATTGGTGACAATGTAAAGTACAGTGATTAAGTAGTTACAACTTGAAAGTTCAGTAAGCGTTTATTAAATTTACCCGTTTTGGACAAGGAGTGAGGCACTACATCAATGGGGCTTTCGATGTTGAGTTTCCAACAATAGCTTCGGGATTGTATAGTAGCTGATTAGGGATTTATTGGCCCCGTGTTCATTTTGGAAAAATTCATCAAGAGGCACTGGAATTATTGTTGAACGAATTGTTAAAGGTGTGGCATGGCCTCATTGTCGATCTTTATCTTGGCGTGCCCCCTAAACCATTGGGCAATCTTGCGAGAAATCAGCCCACAATCCATGTATCATGAAATACGGCTTAAAAAAAAGTATTCAGATTTGAACCTCTCTAGATGCAGGAGGAACGCATGAAATTATTTATTACTCTTGGGACAATGCTAATGGTCAGAACATTCATGATAAGCTCAAAACTTGTGCCTCAAATTTATAGACTTGGCACAATTTGGGGGTGTGGTGTCAAGACAAATTCAGAGAACCCGAGCTCAAATTAATGGTGTGCTAAAAGGTGGTGTACGAGGTTATCCAGGGGTTATCTTGCTAGACATTAACAGTGTTTGGCGGAAGAGACAAGAAGTTATTGGACTCAACGAGCTCATAAAGACTGGCTGGCACTTGGGAACAGAAATACTAGGATCTTTCATACTAAAGTCATTGCATGGAAAGTAAAAAATTAAATCCTTGGCCTCACGGACTAGATTGGCTATTATTGTGATGAGGTAACATGTATTGAGAGGGTTGTGTGCTCGTTCTTCTCTAAATTACAATCGTCCACATGCTCGACTGACAATCTAATTATAGAGGCACTCGATGGTATGACCCCTCGTATTAGTGAGGCTTCAACAGGTTTTCTTGCTGAACCTTTCACTAGTTATGAAATTAGTCAAGCCCTATGTCATATGGGATATTTTAAAGCTCCAATCCACATGGTTTTTATTACATCTTTTTTTTTTCGAACTCAACTATATAGTCAAGTCAATATATTTATGTAGTCAAATTCAATTGAGGACCTATATGACTTAGTTTCATTTATTGGGCAATTTTAAAACTTAAAGAACTTTAACAGCAAATATAAAATAAAGCTGAGAGTGTAAGAATTAAAGTCCAAGGTCTTATTAGTTGGGTCGGACTTAATTACTTATTAGACCAAATTAATTAACTAGATTAATTAATTGGACCCGTTTGTTAAAGACTTCTAGTTGGACTAGGGTTATCCCCGCCTACAAATACAAAGATACAACAAATTGAGTCAAGTAGTTGGTCTTCATTACTTGCTAGCACAAGCAAAAGATAATCCAATACAATTACTCTCAAAAGTTTTGCCTTCATCTGTTCTTGATCGTAGAAGTCCAGATCTATTTTTGCTGTGTGGATTACCATTGGAGGCTGGACAATTGGACAGTTGTGGTATTGAAGATCACACCTCCAGCTAATGAGATAATCAGATTTCACGGTGTTCATCAAGGTAAACCTCTATCACAAATTCTATCTAAGTACAAGGATGATCTAGCTTATAGAATTGTAGATTTTATTTCTGTTGTGCATGTATTCATCAATTCCTTACAGTGGTATCAGAGCCTACCTTGTTACTTGTTAGAGTTCGTTAAATTGCTTTGATGAATCAAACAATAATTGTTATTGGCATATTAATTTGATTTGAGATTTGGCAGTAAATAAAATTGTGATTTTTTTAGAAATCTAAATATGATTCAGATTTTATTTTGGAATTTAAAAAAAGGGGAGGAACTGGACTAGCGGCACCAGCAGCAGCGTTTTGGAAACAACTGCCACCGGCGACAAAGGGTGGTAGGCGACGCGTGCACGGTAGTCAGAGTTCAAAAAGCACTCCGAAGCAACGCGGCGCTGCCATTTTGCTGAATGATGCTAACGGCGGTGGCCGTCGTTGTTAGTACTGGCGCGAACGGTGCCGCATTGCAGAAACCCTTGTCTAGGGTTTCTACGTTGTGTCATTTTTTGGGGACGGGAGCTCCCATGCAATTTTAGAAATTTCATGGGAAGCTCCCTTATTTCAAAATATATTAAATGGGCCTCCTATGCAATTTCAGAAATTGCATATGAAGGATAATTGTTTTTAAAATTAAAAGGAGACCTTCTGTGCAATTTTAGAAATTGCACAAGAAGGCCCACTGTTTTAAAATCAGATAGGGTTTTCTATGCAATTTTAAAAATTGCATTGAAGGACCCACTGTTTTTTAAAAAAATTAAGGGTTGACTATGCAATTTTAGAAATTGCACAATAAGTCCTCACATTTCAAATGAAAAAAATAGGTCTCAAATACAATTTTAATTTTTTAGAAAAATTGTAATTATTAATTTTTTTTAATATTGGGCAAATATTCAAAATTTAATTGAAATCGTTTTTAAACCAAATTTTGAATTTCTGACCAGATTAAACTCTAACTTATTACTTTATAAAATTATAATGTTGACCCTATACAAATTGTATCTTACAATTAGAATATGACTTTAAATTGGGAGATAAAATAAATTTTGAAAATCCCATTTATGTATAAAATTAATTGATTAATTGGATTAATTGATTAATTTTATTGTTAAAAAATTAATTAATTAATTAGATTAATTATTTAATTTCATCTAGTCCGTTCGAAAATGTCTAAAAGGTTTAGACTTATACTGTCAAAACTGCAAATTTAGAAATTAATATATTTTTAATATTAGATATTAAAATTGATTTTTAGTGGATGATTATGGACTTGACTCATGTGATTAGTTGTATGGTTAATTATTCTCGTTGATTGTTGGTTGGGTCTGCGAGCCTATTATTTATTTAATTAGATTTTCAAGCTATTTATTTATTATGGGCATGCGTGTCCATTTATCAGGGCTTGCGTGCCAACTAGTATAGGATACATGTTGTAGTTGGGCCACAAAGAAGCAACCGGTATATGATGAAGTCTGTGGTAGGAGATGGAGATGATTGCATTTAGCATTCGATGAATGAATGCAACGTTCCTTAGGAATTGACCGACTAATCTTCCTTTTGACTTAGAAAGGTTAGATAGATAAAGTTCATAATCATCCACGGTTATTATTATATATGATTCATTGCATGTTAGATGTTAGTTAATATACGTAAATGTGATGAGACAAACTCTTCTCTATCAAATTATTAAATTCGTATTAAATGGTTAATACAACATGCCTTCTATTGATATAGTGAAAAACTAGAGTCTATTATCAATGCCAGGTTGTTGAGTCGCTCAAGGCTGCTCGCTCATGGATATGTTTATCATTATGAAACATTTGATGTTACTAAACAATGGGTCGAATTTAACTAGAATTTTATTTTTTGTTGAGTCGCTCAAGGAAATAAAATTTTATGGGCACAATCAAGTAAAACACATAAGATGTGTACGACAATAAGTTGTCTACTTGATGATCTAGGAGTCACATAGAAATGAGATTGATAAAATATCTACTTGGATGTTTTATTAGGGCTTGTTGAGTCGCTCAATGTTCTAACAAAACAAAAGGGATCCTAGCCCACTGGAAATCTAACTGGTTCTATTGATTAATGTTTGAGGGTCATTAATTCAATTTAAACAGTGGGAGTATAATTAATTTAATATAAGTCCATGTTAAATTAATTTCTGTATTTAATTAATTATTTTATCTTGTTATTTAATAGTTGAATCATAAGTAACCACATGAGTTTCAGAGGCATATTAGATGCCTACAAACATACCAGACCAAATTGTCTGGACTGGCATCGTAGTCTGAGAATTGTTCTCAAGCATTAAAAGGAAAAATTGGATATGTTATTGAGCAGCCAATGCCGAAAGCTCCTATTGAGGAGTTTACGCCAGAGAACGTGCAGGCTTACAAAAAAAACACAGTGATAACAGTGTTCTGCAACATGTGATGTTCGGAGTATGTCACTTGAGTTAGAAAAACTGCACGGCGGTATGGATGCCTATACCAATATACATATCAATCAAGTAGTTCAATGATAAACAGTCACAGACTCAAATGTATAAGACATCCAAAAGGGTTATACAAAAGTATGATGGTAAAAGGATCTTCAGTCAGTGCTTATGTACTGAAGATAATTTGTTATATTGAAAAATTAAATCAGTGGAGTTTTACCATGGACCACGAGCTAAGTGTTGACTTAGTTTGCATTCTACACCTAATAACTTTTTGCAATTTATTATGAACTTCAACATGAATAAGATTCAGTATACCCTACTCAAGTTGCTAAACAGGTTGAAAAACTGTTGAGCTCAAGGAAATGGGTAAATTTTGGCCATTGACACCTCTAAAGACACTAAGAGGAAATCTAAAAGGACCTTTCAGAAAAGATCCAAGAAAGGTCAAATATACTAAAAACAGTTAAAGCAAACAAAGACAAATCTAAGTCTGATGATTCGTGTTTTCAATGTGAAAACAAATGGTATTAGAAGAGGAACTACAAGGCATAAAAGAGATAAAACCAAAAAACTCATATATTTGGTATTGCATTCTTGGTCATATAAATGAAAATGTATCGCCAAGTTACATAAAGATGGATACTTGGATTCAAATGATTATGAATCATTTGATAAGTGTAGATCATGCTCGTTGGGCAAAATGACCTAGACTCCTTTTCTGGAAAGGGTGTCAGAGTTGCAGACATTTTAGATCTTATACATACTAATGTATATGGACAAATGTCTATAGATACTACATGTGGCTTTTCTTAATTCATCATGTTTACATATGACCATTCTAGATATGGTTTCAACTACTTAATGAAATTCAAGCATGAAGGGTGAGTTTTTAGACTATCTAGAAGAGAATTGGATTCTCTTGCAATGGACTCCACTGTATACATCAACAAAAAATGGTGTATCTGAAAGGAGAAACTACACCTTATTTGAAATGGTGTGATCAATCGTGAGTCGCGCAGTTCTTCCAAAATCATTTTGGAGGCACGCACTTAACACTGCATGTTATACACTAAAACATGTCCTATCTAAATCGGTCAATAAAACTCCATACGAGTTATGGAAAGAAAAAAAAACCCGATCTTTCATACATGAAGGTTTGGAGATGCGACGCTTATGTGAAGCGTGTTGAATCAGATAAGTTAGGAGCTAAATCTGATAAATATTTATTTGTAGAGTATCTAGAGTAAACTACAGAATACTATTTCTACAGTCCATCGAGATGAAGGTCATTGTATAGAAGAGACTTGCTATATTCTTAGAGAAGACAGTGGGAGCAAAGTAGATCTTGAAGAAGTTCAGGAAACCACAAAAAAAATTGACCAATTAGATGTTCCAATGGCTGAGCTTGCATCTAATGAAGCACAAATTGGAAAAGTGGGAACTACCAGTTCCCAAGGACACACAAGCTCCGTGTTAGTCAACCAAGGTCATTCTTTTTCCTCTGAGATATTACTAGTCGAGGAAGATAAACCTACTACTTATGCAGAAATGAAGTCAAGTGTTGACTCAAAGAGATGGTAGGAAGCCATGGAATCCGAGATAAACACCATGTATGAAAACAAGGTTTGGACCTTGGTTAACCCGTCTGACGGGGTAAAACCTATAGGCTATAAATTGGTTTATAAGAAAAAGGTCGACATAGATGGTAATGTTCATACTTACAAGGAAAGATTGGTTGCGAAGGGTTACAAGTAACGACAAGGGATTGACTTTGACGAAACCTTTCTCACCAATAGCCATGTCTAAGTTAATTCGGATTCTGCTTGCGATAGTAGCATACCAAGACTATGAGATCTGGCAAATGGATGTCAAGATCGCATTCCTTAACGAGAATCTTAGCGAGGGTGTGTACATGACACAACCTGAAAGTTTTGAATTCACAGAGCCAAACAAAGTATGCAAATTACAGAAATCCATATATGGATTAAAGCAAGCCTTTCAAAGTTGGATTCTTCATTCTGGTGAGACAATCAAAATGTTTGATTTTATCAAGAATGATGAACCATGTGTGTATAAAAGGTTAATGGGAGTAAAGTCGTGTTTTTAATTTTGTATGTGGATAGCATACTATTATTAGAAAACGATGTCCCAATGCTAAAACCAATAAAATTGTAGTTATCCAAAAATTTTCCATGAAGGATATAGGAGAGGCAACGTACATTCTCGGTATAAAGATCTATAGAGATAGATCTAATAGAATGCTTGGCCTATCTCATTCTGCGTACATAGATAAAAACTTGAAAAGATTTAACATGGAAGAGTCCAAGAGAGGACTCTGTCCCATCGGCGATGGGATCTATCTCTCAAAAGAGATGTGTCTGAAGATACAAATTGAAAAAGATCGCATGGATAAAATTTCTTATGCATCAGCAATAAGATCTATCATGTATGCCATGCTATGTACTCGACCAGATGTTTTATATGCTTTGAGTGTCACAAGCAGGTTCCAAGCGAACCCTAATGAGAAATATTAGATCGCAGTCAAGAACATCCTTAAGTACTTAAGAAGCACTAAAGACACGTTCTTGGTATATAGAAGAAATAAACTTAGATTTCAAGGTTATGCTGCTACCAGCTTTCTGTCTGATAAAGACGATAACAAATCCCAAATCTAGATATGTATTTACTCTAAATGGTAGTGTTATCAGTTGAAAAAGTTCCAAACAAGAAACGATCGCTGTTTAACTACAGAAGCCGAATATATAGCTGTTTCAGAAGCAACAAAGGAAGTGGTCTGGATTAAGAAGTTCATTACTGAACTTGGGGTAGTTTCTAGCATTGTTGATCCACTACCTTGTATTGTGATAAAAATGGAGCCATCGCACAAGTGAATGAACTCAGGTCTCATCAATGATCTAGATATATATTGAGGCAATATCATCTCATCAGGAAAATAATCTTAAGAAATGACATAAAGATAGAACGGGTCCTACTATATTGTAGCTGGTCCTTTGACAAAGTTGTTGTCCCAGCACAAGCATGATGGTCATGCTAAATTTGATGGTATTAAGATACCTAAGTGATTGGATCTCATTTGTATGGGACATTTTGTGATATACTCTTTGTTAGACATTGAAGTATATGAACAAATTGATTAATTAAATGCTTGTCTACATTTTTAATGGCAGATCTGTTATTTATTAAATTTTATTATTTAAAATAATAGAGTCTGAACAAAAGTTCACAATAACTTGTTAATCACAAGATGTTGTGATTGTGAGATACAAGTTATAAATAACTTATTCTTGAAATATCCCTAATTATAGTAATAATGAGATACAAATATAATTATTGCTGATAGACTAGCATGTGTTGCATTTCTTTTGAAGAAAGTAGCTGATCTCATGAGCTAAAATGTAAAGGGACATCTAAATGAACACATGAATACATTGTTATGAGAACATGACATTGGATGATCTGCCTAGAGATTCCACATGGATAACTATCCAAGCATTAGTGGTTAATCTCTAATGCGTGGTAGTGGATTTGGTCCTTTGACGTGAGGACATCATAGAATCTTATGTGAGGACGGCTATACTTTGGCGAGCATTTGATGGGACTCGTAGATTATAGGTCACCAGGAAGACGTCGTACGGGTTTAGTGAGAATCATATGAAGGTTGTGATCGATCAATATGAGGATTCGTCACTCTTGGAAAGTAGGAGATTATAACTTGATTTTTGCCCACTTAAGTTGACATAAATTTTCTCGACCGGAGTGGAGTTATGAGTTGAAAATGTTTCAATCATAATTAGATTAGATCAACGAATAATTAAGGTGAATAATATAATTGGTTGAAATGAGATTGACGCTGATCCATATCTCTTAACCAATTGGGTTATATTGATGAAAAGATTATATTTCTACGGTAACCGCACATAAATTGATTCTGTCATACCACATTACATTTTCCTTTACATGGATTGCCTTGACAAATTGCTAGATGTCAATCTTGGACGACGATGTGAATTGATCGATCTAAGTGAATCGATGAAAATATCACTACGTTTGCCATCGTGAATGGGAACCTAATGGGTCACACACATAAGGCGAAAATTGAGCATCTGGAGTTGGACCTTGTCCAAGTGGGAGATTTTAAGAATTAATGTTCAAGGTCCAATTAGTTGGGTCGGACTTAATTACTTATTGGACTAAATTAATTAATTAGATTAATTATTGAGGTCGTTTGTTGATGGCTTCTAGTTGGACTAGAACTATGGCTATGGTTAGCCTCACCTATAAATACAAAGGCACAACAGATTGAGTCAAGTAGTTAGTCTTTATTACTTGCTAGCACAAGCAAAAGACAATCTAATATAATTACTCTCAAAAGTTCCACTTTCATCTGTTTTTGATTGTGAAAGTCCAGATCTGTTCTCGCTGTGTCGATTACCATTGAAGGCTGGACATTTGGATAATTGTGGTATTAAAGATCGCACCTCCAACTAATCAGATAATCAGATTTCACGGTGTTCATCAAGGTAAACCTCTATCACGAATTTCATCTAAGTACAAGGATGATCCAGCTTATAGGAATTGTAGATCTTATTTCTGCTTTCGTCAAATCCTTACAGAGAGTTGGGAGACTTATGGACAATTTTTATAACTTAGAGCATAAGACCCATTTTTTCTTTTTATCAATTGAGAGATAGAGATTAGATAGAACTGGCATAGAAGAAGAAAAATAGATGGAAAAAAAGGGAGAAGAAAGGGATAAGGTTGACTCTTGATCGATCTTTCTATGAGGAGGTGGAAACACATTTCTCAAACTTGGGCTCTTCCATGAGTTAGCCAACTTTCAAGCTTTGAAAAGATGCTTTTGGTATATATATGCATTTTTTTCAGATTACAAGTGAGGGGCTTTGAACCGTGAACTAGAATTCATTATCATTATCGACGGTCTTCATAACTCACTCTTATACACTGAGGGACTTTGGGCATTGTATCAAGGTGCTTACATATTAGAGGTCTTTGGACCCACTTTCATACACTGAGGGATTTTGGACCGTGTATGAGATTGCTTAGCCAATCTATGCGTGTATGAGCAGATTACATATAATAGCTATCAACATATTATTCATTGGGTGCCTTTTTGGTGTGATTTTCTTTGTATATTACAGTTTATGCATTACGGTTTATATATTTCGACTAATGTAGCCTACATATTTTCATACATTAATTTATATGATAAATAAATGACAGTGTTATCAATATTTTCAGAGTGTGAATGCTCCACAGTTGTATTAGTAATATACGCAAAATGAATTCACAATTTAATTAGGTACATTTCAAGGGATATTTATTCCATTTCATAACTATCTAATGCTAATAGAAAAATATATATTTTTTTTTTAAATACGTATAAAAATGGAAAGTATACTTCTTTGTGAACCCTCTAATCACTGAGTTACAAGCTCATATATTTTTCCACCTTTTTTCCTATAGAAAGCAGTTGAATTTTGAGCAGTTTTGGAAGAGATTGTGCAATGCCGGGACAAGCCACATAGCATAGGCATTTGTCTAACTTATTTTATTAGACCATGTAGTCAATATCTTTGAGACGTATATATCGTCGTGGTTAATCATTTTGTGTCATGTGCATTCATTAAACAGAAAGGCTCCGGCAATATTGTAGTTAATTTACATTTGGGTATGTTATTGTAAGAATAGTTAGTTAATATTTCCATTGTAGCGACACTACTCTACTTGGTATGTTAGGAAAGAGTTATTATATATTCATAAGTGGTTGTTTGGGGATTTTGTTGAATTATATGTAAGTTAAGTCCACATTACAGGAAAACTCTGGCAAATTTTTTTGAATTTCTTATTAGTCAAAGAAAAGTCTTAAAGACAAGGAACGTCAAAGTTGCTTTGGTGGTAGGTTCGGCATCTAATTGACATTCATCATTGGTGCATCACGTTTCGAGTCTACAAGGGTGATTCGAGATAAGCCGTGTCAAGTTGGTATCAGAGCATTGTCCCAGAGTTTATAGTTATGGATGTGCCAGATTCTAAGGAGATTTTATATGATTAATTATTTGATAAATTGTATTGCACCAATTGGTGTGAAATAAAAAATTTAAGTTGACCAATTTTCTTTTCGTGTTCAAATACCAAACCAGTCTGTTTGAACAGGTTTTGCTCCAATTCATTATGTTCATGTTAATTTTCTCCACCTACTTTTATTTATAGTGAAGTTTGTACCAAAAAAATAATTTCCAATTAAATTTCATATATTAAACTTGTAGTTTAATTACAAGTTATTCGAATAATATTGCATGTGCTATGTTCGTGCTAACAATTTCCATGCACATGCACGGTTTGTGCACATTTGTATCTTGTGCACAAGGTTTTACTAGGTAAATGGCATATAATAGCTCTCTTCATTAACGCCTTTTTCCATCGAAATAATAGCATTTTTAGGATGAAAGTGTTGGGATATTTTCTCAAAACTTGTCAAAATCAAAAGATGCATCAATTCTTGAAAAGGAAAAGATATGATATAATATAATATAATATAATATTTGGTGGCTAAAATTGGACAAGTTTCCAAATCTTAGACACCTTGGTAGTTGAAACTTGGAAGACAGCTAGGTCATATATTAACTATAAATTGACGTGGTTTATTCTCTTTTGTAGGAGTGACCTGAGGGTTTTCTGAAAGAAAAATTGTAAGTCTAGCATCTTAGTTATTTTTCTTGTTCTTTTTGTAGGTTGTACAAAGAGTAGAAATTGGTGGGTGCGGTAAAGCTTAGGATATTATTTTTCTTGAGATACTTGGAAATTTGGGTTGGTGAAATCTATATGACTATAACAATTTTTCATATAGTAAAAGCTTTGACGGTCCGTAAATCTTTCTCTATCTTTTTATATTTTTTCCGTTTCGTTATCTTTCTCTGAACAAGGATCTTGTGGGCAATAAAGGAATTGGTCTCAATTCCCAACAGAAAGTACACTAAACAACATTCTAAATTGCACAATCACATCCACCATGCAATCGTAGTGGCACATTAAAAGATGTAATATATCTACCACACTCTACATGACCTTTAACTGATAGATAGCTTTGTTTATATCAAAAGTTATAGCAATTCTTAGTTACTAAGATTGTGTATTTGTTTATTAATAGTATTTTTTTGTTACATATGATTCATGGATATTGTAATAAATCATTAATTGTTAAGAGAAAGTTCTCGTGGTAATGTGTTTCCATGGCTTCACTTTGAGTTACGGTATGTTCAATCACCTCAATTATTTCTCTATACTAGGGGTTGTGTTTTCATAATCGGAAGACATGATAACATACGTTCTTCTAAATTTATTATGGATTCATGAGTACTTTTGATATAGTTTCTCAATTTTTGTAGTATACATAATTTATTTGTTCGACATCAACAATTCACTTTAGGACCGTCCTCTCAACTCAAAGCCATTTTCTCGAGGTTCTTCAGATAGACTAATACATTTGTTTATGTACAGACATCTGCCTTTTTCACTTTTTGTTGCAAGAATTTTGGTATCACATATTCAATTTAGTCCTCGCATACTTTTACATTAGCAAGGTTTTATAAAAAATGAATTTTCAATTGAAATTCATATATAATTTGTAGTTTAATTACAAGTTGTCAAATAATATTGCATGTACTATAAATGCCTCAGTGCACATACACAGCTTATGCACATTTGTATCTCGTGCATATGGGAGTTTTGATAAGCTATATGCCATATAATGGTGGGCTAATTGCTAAGACTTGCTCCATCTAGAGAATGATATTCTTTCCCACATGCTCTAACATATGCATACGGAGAGCATTCTGCAGTGGCGAGTCACAAAGGATCTTAAGAACAATATTAAGAACGTAGTTACCCAATTTAGCCATGATCACGCCACCTTTACTTGATAACCAATTTACACGATAGGATTTTGTATTTGCATGATCCAACCCATAAATGTAAGCTACTATAAAGAAATTGGGTAAATTACGGCAAATGTCTCCAACCTCTTCATTTGCAATTTCATCCCAAGCCTTTTTTCTGGGCTAATTTGTCCTCAATCTTTGGAAAATAAGTGCCGTTCATCCAAATGGACGATTTCTATCCATTTTTCTACTAGCCAACCTATTTGACTAGCATATTCAAAAATAAAAAAGTTCAAATTTGTCATTTAAATATTATTAGTTAAGATACTAGAAAAAACAAAATGAAAATAAAATGAAAAATTCTAGAAAACAAAAAACAAAAGAATTACAAAAACAAACAAACAAAAAAGTAAAAAAGACTATTCATCTTCTTCACACCACCCACTACCCACCCCACCCCACCCCACCACCACACCACACCACACCACACCACACCACCTAGGGGTGGGCATTTTAATCAGAACTAAACCAGAATCTCTGGTTTCAGTCCAGTTCCCAAAAAATAAAATTAAGAATTGGAACCGAGAACCGACTGGGTTCGGGTCGGTTTTTGGTTCTTGAACTAGAACCGTGAGTGCTCAATTGGAATTGAATTTGTAATTTTTTGTAATTTATTCACCATAATCCAATTTATTCTCTTATCTCTCTCTTGCTCAACACACAGTGAAATGGTGAAGGGGAAACTCCTCTATAACTAAAACAAAATCCTCAATTTTGAGAGGTAATTTTCCTTTTTTTCTAACCTGAATTTAGGAGTTTGCAATTTTAATATCTAACGTATTTTAATATTAACAAGTTTGTAATTTTTAATTTTTTTCAAAACATATTGCCAACTCACACATTTTTTTTCTAAAAAAGTTATTGGTAAAACCGAACTCGAAGCAGAACCAAAATTGACGGTTTGAGTTCAGGTTTTGTTCCAATAATTACGTGGAACCAAATGGTTCTATTTACGAAATAGCCAAACTGTAACAGGTGGTTCGACTGACCCACCCAATGCCCAGGCCTACCACCATCCCACCCCCACAACATAAATCCACATTGCGCACGAGAGATTTCTTCCATCGATTTTATGACGAACCAAGGGAGAGAAATCTCTTATTAAGGAAGGATTTCTTCCTCTAGTGATATGCGCCAAAAGGGGAGAGAATTCCACCATGAATCACAGCCAGCGAATATGCCCTATTCGACGACTGCGATTGAGGAGAAAAGTTATACTCCCTTGATTATGTTAATGCTATGGTGGTTGATTTAAAGAGTTTGTGGTGTGGTGGGATGGGTAGGTAGGATGTGGGGGTTGGAGAACATGAATAATATTTTATTATTTTTTTTCTAGATTTTTTCATTTTATTTTCTTAATTCAAATTTTAATTAAGAATAGTAAAATAAAAATTTTGCCCTTTTTAATTTTTGAATATGTTGGTCAAATGGGTTGACTAATAGAAAAATGGATGGAAATAATCTATTTGGATAAACGTCGCCTATTTTCAAAAGTTGGGGACCTAGTTGACCAGAAAAAAGGTTGGGAACAAAAGTGAAAATGAAACCTAAGGTGGGGACCTTTGCCGTAACTTACCTGAAAATGTTATGTCAAAAATTGCTTCAATTGTTGATCAAGTTTTGCTCGATCATATCTCGAGTTAGCTTAGTTTTTCCCAAATCTATTTTGTGTTTGCTCAAAGATTATTGGTGAAAGTCCACGTGGGCTGTTTTAGAATTTTCCTCTAATCAAGAATTTGACGGCGATTCAAAATGATGCTTTTGTGTTGTCATCAAATCTAAAAGATATATCTAGTACCTAATATGTCGGTGGAGTTTAGAGCTTAGATCCATATGTGAAGCCTCTCATCTAACTTTGGAGTTTGAAGAATTCTTCTCAACTTTCAAATATTTGAATGATTTAGATGGCAATTAGATTTGTGGATGAGCGTGTTATTAGTTAGTTTGATTTTTTCGAGTTTTTGGAAAAGAAAAATACTAGAAAAAGAGTTTCAATCTCCATTTTACATTTCTTGTTATGTTTTTCTCTTGCTCGAGTTGAATGCCAAATTAATGATTTGTATTTGAAGGCATTTATATCTATTTGTTATTGTTTTCCTATTAGAAAATAGAGAAACAAAAAGCAAGAAATAGGAAATATGGTAGTGTACTATAAATTTAAAAGTATGTAAGATTATCATTCAATTGTGAGCAATGACCATCTATTTCAACTAGACATTTGGAAGGAAAAATATTTGAATCAAAGCATTGGGGCAAGGGTTTCGTGCTACACATGTGTTGAATTTGGTGCACATGCAAGTTTACACATGTTATACGTGTTGTAAATTTACATGCACATGCACGCGTTATGCACGTTAATAGCTTGAAAGGATAATAAAATCATGTGCAGGTCTATGAAATTTATCATCGTTGATGACTTGTAAAGGTTTGGTAGTTTGGGTTAAAATCTTGACTTTATTGTCTATGGCCATCGAATCTTGTCCAATATGACAATTTGAATGACGTATAGATGTGTTGATAGTTTGGGTTAAAAAAATTTGAATTTATTTTCTATGAGCAACTAATCTTGTTCTAGTGGTTAATTTGGACTTTTGTTTTGATTTAACAAGTAATTCGATAAGCAAAACAAGCAAATAATCAATCAAATACAGAACACAAAAGATTTGTTTTGCCCTTAGCGCTGGGTACGGCTAATGTAGATTTATTACCCATTGGAGCTCCACTAAGTGGATACGGATAGAGTACATTAATTTTTCTAATCAAAGGTTACAAAAGTGATTACAACACCATTACACACAACCAGTCACTCAATTCAAGCTCTCACAAATAAGATTAGCTAGGATCTTCAATCTCTCCCACTCTAACCCTCAATCTAAAAAAATAGAAGGCTAACTTATCAGGATTGCACATTATTCTATTCCTCAGAATTACAAGGGTGTAATGAGTAAAGCTCAAAGGGATGGTGAACTTACTCAAAACCAATATCCAAATAAAGATCACGAACTGCAGACTCAAATTTCAGCACATTAAAAAAAATTAAGCGCGAAATAGAAAATTTGAAGATTAAGAAGACTAAAAAGAAAAAGAAAGGGGGAATGGATTTGAATTATAACATTAAAGGCTTTACATCAACATCATATTCATTATCTTATCTTTCATCTATGCTCTATATATGTGCCGTTAAAATGAAAATCGAACTTTAATAAATGACAACTTAAAAATCGTAAATGGTAAATTAATAATCAATTTTAATTGGGATGACGTTGTTTGTCCCTTTTGAATGGTAGTTGATTCAGTTTGTCCTCCTCCTCTTTTCCACCCTTTCTATCCACTGTGTTGTTCCTTCATCTTAACAACCCCTACTTACCTAAACCTTGTCCTTAAGGTTTAACGGCAGGGTATTTCTTCTGGATCTCCACTAAATCTTTATGGGTGGCCTCTTCATCTGTTTGATTAGCCCACTGCATTAACCATTGAACACTAGCTTGGCGCCTTTTGTTGAACATTCTGGCTTTGAGAACATTTAATGGTTGTTTGTCTACAACTTCTTCTGTTATAGTTGCTGGTATTCTGCCACTTTTACTGCCTTGTCCCCAATCTTCTTTTTCAACAGAGATACATGGAAGGATGGGTGGATTTTGGCTCTTTCTGGAGGAGCTAGCTAATAGGCCACATCTCCTCTGGATATGGGCCATAATATTTTGGGCTCAACTTTTGATTTACCATTCTTACCACTCACTGCTGCTGGTAGGGATGCAGCTTTATGTTTACCCAATCTCCAACTTGAAAGTTCTTCTCAATCTTCTTCTTATTAGCATAGAGCTTCATTTTAGCCTTTACATGCGCCAAACTCTCCCTCGGTTCGTGGTTCATTTTATTTCTTTCCTTTAGCATCTTATCAACAACTGTAATATTAGTTTGCTGATAAGGGCCCATAGCCAATTGTGGAGGAGAAATCCCATACAGTGTCATAAATGGTATCCTTGTATCCTTTTAACGATTGTAGCCTGTATAGAAGGTGGTATTATACCACCATTCTACCAATGGAATCTATTTAGCCAATGCCTTAGGCTTATTGTGTGTAATATACCTGAGGTACATCTCCATACATTGATTTAATATCTCAGCCTGGCCATCTGTTTGTGTACGATAAGTTGTGCTCAACTGCAACTTGGTCCCTAGCAATCTGAACAATTCGAACTGAAAAGCGTTGGTCTGAAATGATGCTCTGAGGTATGCCATATAATTTGCTAATGTTGTCCATATACAAGAGATGGAGTGACAAAATGCTCATATTTTGTGAATCTATCCACCACCACCATTATCACATCTTTCTCTTCTGATTTGGGTAGACCTTCAATAAAGTCCATGAAGATACAAATCCATAAATGTTGAGGTTCAGATAGAGGCTGCAGGAGAAGACCTAGGTATAGCACATTTTCTTCTTTACACTTCTAGAAAACGTCACACTGCAGAACTTACCTCTTAATGTCTTGGGTCATGCCTGCAAGTAGAACTGTTGTTTGGCCTTGAGGATGCTGGCTTGGATCCAGAATGTCCACCCTTTTGGGATGCATGAATGCACTGTATTACCTGTTTGATGTTACCCTCACTTCCCACATACAGTTTGGCCTTTTACTTAAGCAATCCATTGCAGTATTGGTACTTCTGATTTGCTATTGGATCAATTACCAGTGCTTGTATCTTTTCTTTTACCATGATGTCATACTCATAACTGATAATAACTTCTTGCACTCAAGTATGAGTGAATTGTGTTACTTCAGCACACTCTCTCCCACACTCTCCATTCTTCTAGAATGGTAAATGGCACATATCATTTTATTCGCATTAATTTTCTTCACCTACTTCTATTTATAGTAAAGTTTGTATAGAAAACAGAATTTCCAATTAAATTTCATAAATTTAATTTGTAGTTTAATTACATGTTATTAGAATAATATTGCAATGTGCTATGTTGTGCTAACAATTTCCATGCACGTGCAAGGTTTTTGCACATTTGTATCTCTTAAATACTAGAGTTTTTACAAGGTAAATGGCACAAATCAGCAGTCCCTTCATTCACGTCTCTAGTTCCATCTAAGTAATAGCAATCAGCAGTCCCTTCATTAACGTCTCTAGTTCCATCTAAATAATAGCATTCTTAGGATGAAAGTAACACTAGCGTAACCTCCACCAAGCAATAGTAGTGGCACATTAAATATCTCATATATCTAACACACTCTACATGTCCTTCAACCGACATATAGCTTTGTTTATATCAAAAGATATAGCAATTCGTAGTGAGAGTCAGTTTATTTATTAAATAAAGAGTATCTTGTTTTTTATTATGTTTCATGAATATTGTAATAACTCATTAATTGTTAGGTGAAAGTTCTAGTGGTAAATTTTTAAAATTTTATTTTGTTGCACAAAATTAAAATCGATATGGGATTTTCAGGCTCAAAATTTAATGTGTTTCCATGACTTAAGTTCGAGTTATGGTATGTTCAATCACTTCAATTATTTCTCTATACTACGTGTTCCGTTTTCGTAATCGGAAGACACGATTACATACCTTATTCTAAATTTATTAAGTCCCATTGTTAGCTCCAAAGAAAACGAGGACTTAACTATGTGTTGAGTTTAAAACCCAAATATACAAGTAGAAAACCAACTATTACAGTGTTACAAAATAACGGAAAGATCTCACATATCAAAATAGCTCTCTACTTCTACCAACAGATGAAGTTATTAGGGCTCAATTTTTAACAAACCATACGGATCATTGCACTTGCCGTCCAAAGAATAGGCACCGGTTTCTCCCAGATTATCAGAATCACCTCTAACACTCTAACCCAAGGCCTATAAACCCCACAGTACGTCTAACACCCTTGTTAGAGTTATTGTTCCCTACCATTAGTGTAAAACCAGACCTTGTTAAACCCAGACTTACTGTTCACTCACTTTTCCGGCTGTTAAGCCCACAAACCCACTCTTAATCCACAAAGGAAAACAAAAGGAAGGAGTAGAACCTAGAAGAGATGAACCCAGAAAGCGAAAGAAGAACACAGTGTTTCAAAGAAAGAGAAATCAAGAGATTCAGCTAACCAAAAACTAACCGTCTGAGATTCCCCAAGGCTGAATGGAAGTCTATAACAATCAGGACTCAATTACATCCATTGGATCCAATGGTTGCTATTGATCAAGAGAAAGCACAATCCGCTTCACATGCTTTAGGCCAATCACAAAATGGCACGAGACTTTCTTTAAACTAAAGACAAAGGCACTTTTGTAACCTTTTTCAAAAACGGGTTTGTGAAACACAACATCAACATTCTTCACCTTGGATCACTAACCCGTACCCCTATTCTTGGTTGCAATGTGCTATCCATTTTTTGTGGTTTTATGTTTTTCATCATTACCCTGTGCTCCTTCTTCATGACCCTGCAAACAATGAAGTTCAACCTGTGTCAATTAACAATTTAGATAGGCATGAATTGAATTTACTTACATAGAGCACTTTGGTACCCATGTCAGCTAGATTTTCAGAAGTATCAATCTTTAACAGTATCAATTCACCAGAAGATAATTGTTCTCTTAAAAATGGTACTTCACCTCTATATACTTTGATCTTTCATGATAAATAGGGTTTTTACAAAGCATTAAGGCATTTTGGCTATCAGTATAAATTGTTTACCTCATTTTCAGTATATCTATTTTAGAAAGTAAACCTTTAAGCCATAAACTTTCCTTTACAACCTTAGTGATAGCAACCTACTAAGCTTCAGTACTAGACAGAGCCACTAAAGACTGAAGTTGAGATTTCCATGATATACAATTTTTACCAAGTGTAAAAAAGAATGTAGTTGTGGATTTTCTTTGATCCCTATTACCAGCAAAATCAGAATCTACATAACCAGTTAAAGAAAGAACATCATGGGACTTCACATACACAAGACCTTTGTTTAAGAAACCAGCTATATACCTTAATAGCCATTTTAGACCAGTCCAATGGGGCTTCCCAGGGTTAGCCATAAATCTGCTAACTAAACTTATGGAAAATGCTAAATTAGGCCTAGTAGTTAACATTGAGTACATCACTGATCCATTTCAGTAGCATAGGGAATGTGCTCCATTTCTTTTCTTTCATCATGATTAGTAAGAGACTGATTAGAGGAAAGAACCATGTGACCAGCTAGGGGCACATTAACAGATTTAGCATCTTTCATACCAAATTTAGACACAACCTTTTGCAAGTATGACCCTTGAGTTATGGTTAATCTATTTTCAAGTCTATTTCTATTGATAATCATGCCTAGAATCTTTCTAACACTTCCTAAATCTTTCATATCAAATTCAGACTTCAGGAGAACCTTTAGTTTCGCAATTTCACTCTTACTACTAGCTAAGAACATATAATCCACATAGAGAATGAGATACACAGCACAGTCCCTTGAACTATTGTTAAAATAGAAGCAATAACCAATTCTTATAACAAAAGAATCAAAACGTTTGTACTATTGCCTTGGAGACTGCTTAAGGCCATACAAGGACTTCCTAAGGAGACAAACATGATTAGGCTTCCCTTTGGCTTCAAAGCCTAAGGGTTGAGACATGTAAATTGTTTCTTCTAGCTCACCATGAAGGAAAGCAGACTTGACATCTAATTGTTCTATTTCCTAGTTAAACTGGACAACTAGAGCAAGAACCAATCTAATAGTCTATACTTAATAACAGGAGAGAACACTTCATTGTAATCTATCCATTCTCTTTGAGAGAAGCCTTTAGCAACAAGTCTAGCCTTAAATCTAGGATAATCAGTGTCACTATTTCCCTCTTTTAGTTTATAAAGCCACTTGCACTGGATTATCTTCTGATTTCTAGACCTGACAACCAATTTCCAAGTCTCATTCCTAATTAGAGAATGCATTTCATCCTTCATAGCTTCTACCCATTGTCTAGACTTAGAACAATTCACAGCTTCCTCATAGGTCAGAGGTTCTAAACTGAATAAGGCTTCACGTGAAACTAGAGCATACTCAACCATATTCAGAGAGTTATATTTATGATTGGGTCTTATCTGTCTTCTCTCTCTGTCCCTAACCAACGGATAGTTTTGGATATCAGTTTGTTCAATTGTATCAGGTTAGGTTTCAACAGGGGGATTACTAGGAGGTTCTATGGGGTTAGAGGTATCAAGACCACCAATCTCAGTTAGATGGTCAATGGATTGTATTTCTTCAGATATTTCCTGTCCTAACTTTTCCCTAATTATCTCAGTAACAACCTTAGTAGTTTGATCAGTCTCAGATTCATCAATTTCTTATACTTAGACATTTTTGTCTCATTAAAGATGACATCCCTACATTGACAATCTTAATTTCCTTTTCTTCACTCACCCATAACCTATATCCCTTAACTCCTATAAGGTATCCTAACATTACACACTTGGAAGATCTAGCATCCAATTTTCCTTGACTCTAATGTGCAAAAGCAGCATACCCAAAAACCCTCAAATGTGAGAGGTCAGTGGGTTTTCCTCCCGACATTTCCTCAAGAGTTTTGAAAGTAACAGCACTAGAAGGGGATCTGTTAATCAGGTAAACTGCAGTGCAAGCAGCTTTACCCCAAAAGCCTTTGGAAAGGCCAGAGCTGATTAACATACACCTTACCTTATCCATTATGGTTCTATCGAACCGCTCACCAACTCCATTTTGCTTAGGGGTGTGCCTAACAATCCTATGCCTTTGAATTCCTTTGTCTTTACAAAAAATGTCAAACTCTTAATTACAGAATTCACGGCCATTGTCTGTTCTTAAGGTCTTAACTTGGGTTTCTTTTTTATTTTCAACTAAAGTTAACCAACTTTTAAAATTTTTAAAAGCTTTATCTTTAGTTTTCAGCAAAAAGATCCAAACCTTTCTACTATATTCATCTACTAATGAAAGGAAATACCTATTACCTCCATGAGTGGGGTGCTTTTCAGGCCCCCACAAATCAGCATGGATGTAAGCAAAGGGCTTGAGAAAATTATGAGAACCCTTACCAAAGCTAAGCCTATGGGACTTTCCTAAGACACATGTTTCACAAATTGAGAGGGTAGTTATCTGATCTTTTCCTAAAAGTTGTTGATCATTTAGAAACTTCAAGCCTTTACTTCCCATATATCACAGCCTTTTATGCCAAAGTTCTGTTCTGTCTTCACTAACTGAAAGAGAATCAAAGCCATTTACCATAAGGGTTTCACCCTGAAGGTAGTAAAGACCATTTTTCTTTGGTCCTTTCATAACAACCATGGCTCCCTTCACAATTTTCAGGACACTACCCTCAGACTTAAACCAGTAACCTTTATCTTCTAAGACCCCTAAGGCTATAAGATTTCTCTTAAGGTTAATGAACATATCTCACATTATGAATGGTTCTTATCATGCCATCATGCATTCTAATGACAATATCTCCAACTCCCTGAACAACCTGAGAGTTGTTATCCCCCATATACACTCTTCTTGGTTCAATATCCTTATAGTTATTGAACCAAGATCTCATAGGACTCATATGGAAAGTACTTCCAGAGTCAAGAATGCATTCTTGACTATGATTGTGTTCAGACACATTCATAACATGCAGGCTATCTAATTCATTTTCAAGAGCAGCATTATTTTGATGTTCTACAGATTGGTCTTTCTATTTTCTCTTAAAATTATAACGATCTTTCTTAAAATGGCCTAATTTACCACATAGGTAACATTTCGTGTTACTTTTATCTCTAGATTTTGACCTACCTATAGACTTGCTCTTACCTTTCTCAAAATTGTTGCCACCCTCCCTTTTCTCAACCTTCTTTTTACAAAATGAATTTCTTTCCTAGTCCCTCCCTTGAACTCTTTCTTGACCCCAAGATCTCTAGACCTAAGAGCATATATAACAATTGTTTGAGTCAATGTGTCCATAAAATACTTAATAGCATTTTTCACATCTTTATAAGAGTCAGATAGAGAATTTATCAAAATCACAGCAAGGTCTTCATTAGTAAATGTTTTCCTATTATGGGATAGGCTTTTTACAATTATACTAAAATCACTTAGATCTAATTCCAGATCCTTATTGTTATCCATTTTGAAACTAAACAGTTTTTCAAGGAGGTAGATTTTATTATGCAAAGTTTTTGTCAAAAATAAAGCATCTAAAACATACCACATTTCTCTTGCAGTTTTTTAATCATCAACTTATCTCACAATGTTATCAGAAAGGTGTAGTATAATTGAACTATATGCTATAGCATTCATATCATCAATTTTAGTGGGGTTTTCCTTTAATTCATCAGGAAAATTTTCTAGGTTATCAAGAGCTTTTGCCACTTTTTGTTGAACCAGAATTGCTCTCATCTTTTGTTTCCAGATTGAGTAATCACCCTTTCCATCGAACATTGACAATTTGACCTTCGAACCCATGCCGAATTCTAAAAAAGGAGTGATTTTTCTAGATTGCATTGACTAATCTTTTCAAGATCGGTGAAATGCAATGAACAAAAGATGATTTTCTCAAACAGCAGATAAAACACACACTCAAGTACTTATCAAAGAAACTCAGTATATTCTAATAGACCCAAGCACACACTGAAACAGATATTTCAAGAATTTAATCAAAAAAACTCAAGTACGTCACATATAACATGTTATACAGGCAAGAATGTTCAAATAAACATGCTGGTCAACTATTCAGGGTTTTCTTTTTATCATGCCTCAAGTTATTCAATACTTAGAATTCGTTACCAGATACTGTTGTCCAAACAAACAGTATACAATGTTCTTCAGAACTTGATATATATTTTTCAGAATACCAGGAATAAGAACCGCATAACAAAAATATCATAGAGAACCAGAGGTTAATAATTCAAATATTAGATTTTTCAATATGATCAGACAAATCTATCATTACTTGATAGATCTGTCATTGCAAACCCTAAAGTACAGCCCAAACACATCAAAGAATGGCTCTGATACCAATTGTTGAGTTTAAAACTCAAATATACAAGTAGAAAACCAACTATTACAGCGTTACAATATAACGGAAAGATCTCACAAATCAAAATAGCTCTCTACTTCAACCAACATATGAAGTTGTTAGGGCTCAGTTTTTAACAAGCCACACGAAACATTGCACTTGCCGTCCAAAGAATAAGCACCGGTTTTCCCCATATCATCAAAATCTCCTCTAACACTCTAACCCAAGGCCTATGAACCCTACGGCACGTCTAACACCCTTGTCAGAGTTACTGTTCACTACCATTAGTGTAAAACTAGACCGCGTTAAATCCAGAGTTACTGTTCACTCACTTTTTTGGCTGTTAAGACAACAACTCCACTCTTAATCCGCAAAGGAAAACAAAAGGAAGGAGTAGAACTCATAAGAGATGAACCCAGAAAGCAAAAGAACAAAGTGTTTCAGAGAGAGAAATCAAGAGACTCAGCTAACCAAAAACTGACCGTCTGAGATTCCCCAAGGCTGAATGGGAGTTTGTAACAATCAGGACTCAATTACATCCATTGGATATGCTATTGATCTAGAGAAAGCACAATCCCCTTCACATGCTTTGGGTCAATCACAAACTGCCACAAGACTTTCTTTAAACTGAAGACAAAGTTTCTTTTGTAAACCTTTTAAAATACGGGTTTGTGAAACACAACATCAACACTATGCAAGTAATTGAAGTTGAGGAGTTGGACATTTGACCATGTCAAACCGAGTTTGACCAAGTCAAAATTTGTTTAATCAGGTCAAACTTGTATTGGAAGTGTTAAGGTGAGTACATATTCTCAACCTGAGGTGAGGGCATAGCTCACAATGAAGCAATCACTGCTCCAACAGAACATCTGAAAATCATTGTTTAGCTACTCAATCACTTGAGGTCAGGCAAGTATAAATTTGTGGTTGAATACCAATTTTGAATGATCAAGGTTCTACTGAAGGATTACTTGAAAGAAAGATTTTGTAAGGAGGGGGAAAAAAGCAGTAGTATTATCACATTTGATTAGTGGCCATGTCTTATTTCGTTTGTGTGAAAACAGAATCTAAAAATATAAGTTCACTTGTTGCACTCTTAGTAGAGTTCCTAATGTTTGATATCAAATTACGTCTAACTCAAAAATCCCAAGAATATTCCTTGAATCTTGTTTTTGCACAAAGTTTTTCGTCAATCAAAACAATTTTCCATTCTTTCACAGTTTCAAATCATTATACTTGCTGAAAAAATCTAAAAATTGTACCTGATCTGGGATGTCGCAGATTTGGAGGAGATTTTATATGGTTAATCACGTGATTAACTGTATTGCACCAATTTGTGTGAAATAAAAACTTTAATTTGACCAATTTTCTTTCCATTTTAAAAGACCAAGGAAGCCAGTTTGATCAAGTTTTGCTCAGTTCATTCTCTCTCCATTATAGAAAAAGAATTTTCAAATAAATTTAGTATATTAAAATTCTAGTTTAATTACAAGTTACTTTATACAACTAGTCCACCTACAACATGGCTAGCCTTTGGCAAGCCACTTGTGCCTTAAAAGGCTAGCTTTAGTTAGTCTGCACAATAGTGGTGCTTTGCACCACCCGCGCCCCCCACGCCCACGCCCACGCCCACGCCCACGCCCACGCCCATGCCCACGCCCACGCCCACGCACGTCGCAAAGGTCGCATTGGGTGCTTTATTGGCTCACGTACGCATCATCGCAAGGAGCTGAGGAGCCTTAAAGTTTTCAGAAATGGAAACGTGGCTCGATGATGTGGCAACTAGATGGCTCGATGATGTGGCAACTAGATGGCTCGATGAGTTGGAATATAAGGTGACGCATACATGGATGGCGACTAGACGGCAAGCAGTTGTGCTTGGCGTCTGTATGGAATAGTGGATATTTAGAATTGGTGAATAGGTTTGATGAATGGACACGTGTATTATGGGTTTGATGTGAACCATTAGATTGTATAGCTATATGAAATAGTGCAATCCTAGGTCTCAGATTGATCCAGACCAAATGGTGTACCTATTCAGAGGAGTCTCACACCCACTCCAAAAGACACTTACAAATCTATAAATAGGGAATCCCATATTCAAATTTTAGACATCAAATCAATTCTGAATTATTTGATTTTAAATTCTCTCTCTTTCCAAATTCTGCTTAAAATAATTTTTGAAGTTTCTTTTTTTCTTTTCGAGAAGATTCAGTCACTCTTTGGTTCGACTGGAAAGATTGGTCTAACTGCAGTACCAATTTTGGAAGAAGTGTTGTTTCCTGGGAGACAAGTATCTTTTGATCATATTAGCACATTTGCAGGGGACGAAATTTGTCTTAAGGAGATTTTCTACGGCATACCTTGCTTCATCTCATTTCTACATTTCTACTTTTCTGTTTTTCTCGATTGTTCCCATCAATTTTAACAACACTTTGGCTAGGTGATTTGATTTGCCGAAGGAAATGAAACTTTTGTCTTTCAGATCTAAAAGATTAGTCTAATAATTGATCCATTTTACCTTTTTTGTGATTTTTTATCTTGTTCCAGTTGATTGTAATGACTTCAATTTTGTATTTGATGGGCCCTATATATATTTTCGTTATTATTTTCCTTATAGAGAAATGGAAATCTAAAGCAAGGGAAAAAAATATGGCAATGTATTTCAAAATTGGAAAAGATAGGATTGGGTTGCACTGACAATAAAATCATGCTCTGAATGACGTATATAGGTTTTTATACTTTGGGAGGGGCAGAGCGAGGATAATTTTTCAGTGCAGGCGGGAGCAAAGATGAGAAGTTTTCCTGGCCGAAGCAAGTTTTTTTTTCCTTGGGAGACGAAAAGGTTTTGACAGTGGTAACGAAGTAGCAGTTAGTAAAGAGAACAGCAACAATATATAAATAGTGTATACAAATCTCGTGTCAGAAAAGACATGAGATTATTGCAAACATTTGCAATATAAAAATTAAAAGTCATTACGGTTGTCATGGTCCCAAAATTTGCAATATGAGACCTGGTGCTTCGAAAATAAAAATGGAAAAATTAAAGTAAAAATTAGAAAATTATCCAATCCAACAAAAGTCCTAACCAAATACACATTGCACATAAAGATGGGTACTTTGGACAATTTTTTTTTTTATTAGACATCAACAGTTCTCAAGAAAGAATTGGTCAACAATGCAGCCATTCATCAATTAAAAAAATGCCTACAAATTGCAAAATGGGACCCATAACTGCTTTTTCATTTCTGGAGCATACGCCTTCTTTCTTCTTCTTTCCTTCTCTACAATTAAAACACATTGGAGTCGCCCAACTTAATCCACATTCTAGTGCAAGCAAAAATAAATCTTTAAAGAGCTACCCAAAGTTTAGTGCAGTCATCCACCTGCAATCGCCCTCATGTGGCTCCGCCCATGCTTTGGGTTAACATCTTGCGTCTATGCGCACCAAATCTTGTTCAATTGATTATTTTGGCTTTGATTTTTTATATTTTGATCCCTTCATTCAAAATCCATCCATTATCCCCACTTGTTTATAAGTGTAATTTATACACATATCTTGACTCTGTTATGAAGAGTTTTCTCATAGTTCCAAGTGTTTTATAGTCGATGTTTATTGAGTTTTAGTTCATTTTTATGATTGTACGCGAATTCCTCGAAGTCGAGTTACGTTGAGGTTTTGAAGTGAAGATCAAGAGCCAATTATTGGAAGAGAGAAAAAAGTGAAAATTGAGAAATTTAAGGTGATTTGAAATGATAATGAATAGTTGAAGTGAATGATCAAGCCCCTAAAAGCCGAAGAAACAAAATGAGAAATCTATGGGTGGAGCAAGAAGGAAATTAGAGCACAAAGTTTGATACAAAAATCTACATAACAAAATGATATATCATTGAAAAGGTAATTGAATTATAAGTACAATGCTTTTTATGAATCAAAGTTTGGAGTTTTCTATGAGACGTTATAGCTGGTTGAATGTCAGTCGCTAGGAAGTAGACTCTTTGTCCACTCGAACGGACCCTACGCAAAAATTTAGACCCTTTCTATCCGCTCAAGCAAGAGTCTCTTAGGCACGGTTTTATATTTTTTGTAATATTTGGAGCTCATTTTGGGTGGTTTGAACACGATTTTTCAACCCAAAATTGAGATACACACACACACACACACACACACACACACACACACACACACACACACACACACACACACACACACACACATACACACATTTAGGCTAAATATTTTAATGTTGGTATGACGATGTAAAGCTTGTGTAAAGTTTTAATTCAAGAATTCTCATTTTTTATATTTAATTTAAGTTTGGTTGATTTTTTGTCAAATAATTATTTTGTTTGCGTGAATGATCATCATTTAGACGTTTTGTGACTTATTTTGCGTCCGAGAGGTTCAATTTAGGTTTAAGCACAATTTGACAAACAACGCAAAGTCTGATATGAGATAGATATAATCTTCTATACTTTATGCAATCTGAATTGAATAATCTTGAATTTGAATGAGTTTTTTATATTCGAATCCATGGTAGAGATATTATTGGTTTATATATGAAAATATGTTTAACTCTGCTAGAGAGAGAGAGATCGTCAGATAAAACAGGATTATTGATTGTCAAGTCAAGCATGAATTGATTTAATTATAGGAATTGGAAAATTAAACTCGATTACAATGGTAGAGTCGGAATCCTAGTGTTATTTCTCCTTAATTTTTCTCTAAAACCCTTTACAAGCTTTGAAATTGCTTTCACAGAATTCATAAAGTAGTTAGTTCAAATCACTCAAACTATTGAAAACTGTGTGTTTCCGAATTGAGCTAGTTTTAATTAAATCAATACTAACTTATCAATCCTCGTGGGATGATGCTTTTTTCATCATTACTATTACTTGTCAACAAACTCGTGCACTTGTGGAATTTTTGCCTCATTTTCAAGGATTCTTTGATATTCTGTTTGATTTTTCTTAATTCTAGCTGTAATTCCAATTTTAATTTTAATTTAATTTTTTATTTTGTTCTTTGTTATACTTCATTGCTTATTTGCTATTTTTAAAGGTATTATGTTCGTTATATGCATTTAGCAAAAAAATCCTTATTTTGCTAATTCGACCAAGAAATTGAACAGACACTCAAACAAAAACCAAGGCAGTCATATGAAACAAAAGAATATCAACAAATCATAATGACAGATGGAGAAAATCAAATTATTGAGATAGATGAAGAAGATTTACCTATTGGAGAATTCGTGGCCCACCAGTTGTTCAGAATTAGTCCAGCTGTTAAAATCCATAAAGATCGTTCTAAGAGACTTCTTTTTCTTTCACAAGAGTCATATATAATGAAAGTTCTTGAATGTTTCAAAATGGAGAATTTTAACCCAATTGATAGTCTTATATCAAAAAGCGAAACTCTAAGTCTACGCATGTGCCCTAAGACTCTTTAACAAAAATAAAGAAATATCCAGAGTACCATACTCCAGTGCTGTTGGGAGTTTGATGTACAATGTGATGTGTAATCATCCCGACATTTGTTATGTCGCTGGCCTGGTCAACACGTACCAGTCTAATCCTGGAACAGGACACTAGAAAGCAGTCAAGAGGATGTTGAGATATCTAAAGAGAACTAGTGATTATTCCATATGTTATCAAGGAAATAATTTGTGCTTAAAGGGATACATAGATGTTGACTGAGGTGGAGACCTAGATGAGCACAAGTCAACTTCTGGATATGCATTATTGCTTAATAATGGCGCTTTCCCTTGGAGTAGCAAGAAACAGACATGCATTTCTTGTCTACAATGGAGGCAGAATTTGTGGCTTGTGCTTTAGTAGTACATGAACCTGTTTAGTTAAAAAGATTCTTTCAACATCTAAGAGTCTATAGTGGTGATATGGACCCACGTTTATTTATTATGATAGTCTATCTGCTATTGCATATAAAAAGGATCCCAAGTATCACTCAAGAACCAAACACATTAATACAAAATATAATTTTGTAAGAGACATTATAGCAAACAAAGAGGTGACTTTGCACTATATTTCTACGCATAATATGGTAGTTGTTTCATTTACCAAACCCATATCTAGAGATATCTTTGTGACTCATGTTAAATCTCTAGGATTCTAAGAATATATTGTTGTGATTACTAGATGATTGATTTATATGCACACAGAAAGTATGTCATGATAGCCCAAGAATAACTAACCAAGAGGGGGGTGAATTGGTATTCTCAAACTTTTTCGAAAAATATTCTAAATAAAATGATATTTAAGAAATGAAAATTAATCCACAAAAATATAAGCATAATATAAGTAAATAAAAGGGAAGAGAGAGTGCAAACGATATTTTTATGGAGGTTCGATCCAACCAATGATCTACGTCCCCCGTTACCAAGCTCTCCAACACGAGCACGGCCTTTCCACTATTTTGATTGACTTATGGTGCAATCCAAACCCTTACAATGTATCCGGTGACTTACAAACAAGGAGCACCGATCCTTATACAATATTGAACTTTTCAAGGAACCTCAATATGACCCAAAAATATAAAGAGATTGATTTGAGTATTTCTCTCTAGATGAATGATAGATACAAGTTTAGTTCTAAGAGAGACTAACACTTTAATGAATAGCAATAGATGAGGAAAGCTCAAGTGGTAGAAGAAAATTTTGTTGAGAAAGATGAATCAAAAGTTTGATTTAATCAAACAAAGTTTTTCAATAAGAGATATTGAAGATATAAATGCAATGAAGCTTTGAATGAAGTTTTTCAATATGATTCTCTCTATAAATGCTCTTGTAAGTGTTTTTGAATGATAATAAATGAAGTAGTATTTATAGAGATGAATTTTCGTCTCTGTCTTTGAAACGGATGACCAAACGGTCGACCGGTCAGATTGGTCAGAACTAGCCGTTGTAGTGCAAAAAAATCAGAACGGACACTTTTTAGAAAATGACATTCAAACGGTCGACTGGTTCATTTCAAACAGTCGACCGGTTCAAACGGATGATCAAAACGGATGACCAAACGGATGACCATTTCCACAGTTTTGAAAAATAATTTTTGGCTTTGATAAAAATATTTTATGCAAGTAATAATGACATATGTTTTGTGCATAAAAATATTTTGAGCTTTCATTCATTTAATTGCTAAGGATTAAAGAGTTAATACCTTTACAATTTCATCTAGAAATCTATTCTTCATTTTTGATCTTCGAATCTTGAATTTCAGATCTTGAGATACTTAAACTCTTGTGTTGATTTTGACTTGATCTTGACATTACATGAGAGTTCGATTTGTAGTGCTTTGAATATTGCTTGAAAGTAGATTGTTAGTAAATATAACCAATTTGTTTGTTATAATCAAAACATTAAGGTTTAAAGTTAACCATAGGTCAACAATTTTCCCCTTTTTGATTATGACAAACAATGTGAGAATATAGAATAATGAGATAAAATAAAGCATATATATTCTCCCTTTCTTTTTCAAGTGAATATGGTTTGATGAATTTGTATTACATGATACTATTTTCATTTGATTTGCCAAATTTTATCATATATTAAATGTCCAAGTTGATTGTCAAATAATATCAAATTTTCATCACAATATACATATATTTCAAGTTCATCACAATATAGAATAAATTTCAAGTCCATCCACATCACATATTTTCCCCCCTTTTGGCATAAGCAAAAAGACACAATCGAAACATTAAGGTAAAAACAATTATTGGCAAAATTTGTAATACGCCATTCATTAAGGTAAAGACAATCAAAGTTCAAGATGGCACAAAAGAAATACAAAAACAATGATTGTTTTCAAAACAAATGACAAAAAAAAATATAATCTAGATCTCCGGTGGAGGAGGCGGAGGAAATCCGGTGCCGAGATGGGAGTGAAGAGCATGAAGCAAAGACGTTATGCCGTCTACCGAGGTTTATAGTCCGCCAACCGTAGTTTGAATGCTAGCCGCCGTATTTTGTAGGTCACTTACGGCATGTTGTAGGCCGTCGACGGTAGATGCAAGTGAGTCGATTCGTCCATTTAGTAAATTGAATTGGTCCTCGTTAAAGCCAGAGGTGGAGGACGACGGCCTTTGAGATGATCGTGGTCAAGGCGGAGGAGGAACATGTTCGGCATCACCACCTTCATCCATTTCTTCCTCATCCTCAAATGGCAATGTAGAAGGACCGGACCCATCGTCAAACCCC
The DNA here is from genome assembly GCA_023638005.1 of Forsythia suspensa. Taxonomy (NCBI): domain Eukaryota; kingdom Viridiplantae; phylum Streptophyta; class Magnoliopsida; order Lamiales; family Oleaceae; genus Forsythia; species Forsythia suspensa. The sequence goes on along the minus strand of CM042664.1, from coordinate 23,798,337 downwards.
TTGGATTTTGCCACCCATTGCCCATTTTCCTTGACGATTTTCATACGGCGATGGGTAAGAACATTGATGGTATCGGTGGTTTTGGGAAGAGTGGCTACCGAGTCACGGAAGGAAATTTCAAAATGTTGAAAAATCTTAGTGAGAATCATTCCGTAAGGAAGTGCCTTAGGTCTAGTGCCACTAAGGACTGAGGCCATGTGTTGGAGCATGATGTACGAAAAATCTAATTTGGCCCACGAAGGATAGAATCAAGAAGGAAGACATCATAATGATTAACTTCATCTAAATGACCTTTTCTAGGAACAATAATGTGGGCGATGATGTTATGGAGGACACGACATGGAAGAGTGAGTTGTTTTGTGCTAAGACGAACGGTAGCCTCAAAATGCTTGCCGGTGACGTGACAACAAGCCTCGATCGGGTCGTATTCGTGAGTATGAGGAATTGTTTTTGTGGTGTACAGACGAATACCGCCTTCCTCAAGATGAAGAAGTGATCGAATAAGGTCTTGAGTGATTCTTATTTGTTTATTTCGAACTAGACATGAAATACCCGACCCCGGAGAGGAAGTCATGTTTTTATAGAAATCTTTTACAATGGAAGGGTAAACTTTGTTATTTAGCGTGAGAATATTAACCCAACCTATTCCTACAAAAAGATCATTTATGTGAAATGAGGGGGCTTCAAAAGAAAAAGAGGTAAGGTCAACGTTCTTACCGGTGAGGACGGGACATTTGGCAATCCGAATTTCCGAGGGAGAATCCTCTTCTTCAGATGATGGAGTAGGTTGCCTTTTCCTCCTAAGACGCTTGGCAACCATTTTAACTCGAGGCATTGTGTTTGAGAAAACGGATTTGGAGGCTAGGGTTTAGAGTTCGTCCGTTTGAGTGAGTTTTCACTATTCAGTGGACAGAAATTGGGGATTTTGTAGTTTTAAGCGTGAAATGATATGGGTTTAGTGATTTTGAATGTAAATTGGAAAGATTTTGGGAAGATGGGAAGATTGGAAGAAGATTTGGAGAGAAAACCGTGGTTAGCGGGAAGTTGGAATGAAAAAATTTGAAAATTTTCTAACTTAAAACCCTGATTTCCGCTGATACGGATGACCGAAAACCTCAGACGGTCGACCTTTTGAAATGAAATTTTGAAAATAAACTCTCTGCTCAGACGGATGAGTAGACGGATGATCGTGCGATCGTCCGTTTAATTCAGACGGACATCTGTTTCACTTAAACGGTCAACTGTTTAAAATTTTTAATTTTGGCAAAAGTCTCTGCTTAGACGGATGATGAACTGGATGATCAGTTGGTTCATCCGTTTAACTTCAAACGGACGTCTGTATTGAATAACGGTTGTCCGATTGAACAGTTTTTCAAAAAATTTACCAAAATCATTGATTTGGTCCTTTGTCAAATGATTTTAAAACATTTTTGTCATATAAAATGCAATCAATTATAGGAAACATAAAGATTTAGCCACATATTTCACATTCATCAATTATACCTACACTTCGTCGAATGTATGAAAATCTTTCGAGTACTAAAGGTTTTGTGAGAATATCGGCAATTGTTTTTCGGTGTTTACAAACTCCAAAATTATATCTCCCTTTTGTGCATGGTCTCGTAAAAAGTGATGTCTAATCTCGATGTATTTGGTACGAGAATGCAAAACGGGATTTTTAGATAAGTTGATGGCACTAGTGTTATCACACATAATAGGAACTTTTTCAAAGAAAATGTGATAATCATTTAGAGTTTGTTTCATCCATAGGATTTGAGCACAACAACTAGCGATGGATATATACTTGGCTTCGGCGGTTGACAAGGCAACAGAATTCTGTTTGTTACTAAACCATGAAACTAAAGTAAGGCCTAGAAAATGGCACGTTCCACTAGCACTTTTACGATCAATTGTGCAACCAGCCCAATCGGCATCCGAATAGCTAAGTAAATCAAAATGAGTTTCTTTGGGCTACCAAAGACCTAAAGATCTAGTTCCACTAAGATAACGGAAAATGCATTTTACGGCACTAAGATGGGAATTCTTAGGATTAGATTGATATCTAGCACATAAGCATACACTAAACATAATATCGGGTCTACTAGCGATTAAATAAAGAAGAGATCCTATCATACCTCGATATTTTGTTATATCAACAGAAGTACCTTGCTCGTCTTTATGTAGTTTGATTGATGAGCTCATTGGAGTGTTCATTGGCTTCAACTCTTCCATTTCAAACTTTTTGAGCATATCCAAGATATACTTGGTTTGACTAATGAATATTCCATCATTGGTTTGTTTGATTTGAAGACCAAGAAAGAACTTGAGTTCACCCATCATGCTCATCTCAAATTCCCTACTCATGCACTTAGAAAATTCTTCACATAGGGAAATGTTAGTAGCACAAAAAATGATATCGTCAACATAAATTTGAACAACTATCATATCATTCTTTTTTGTTTTTATAAATAATGTTGTATCCACTTTACCCATTAAAAAACTATTTGATAAGAGAAATTTACTCAATCTCTCATACCATGCTCTAGGAGCTTGTTTGAAACCGTAAAGGGCTATTTTAAGTTTGAAAACTTTGTTCGGATACTTATGATTTTTAAAATCGGGTGGTTGCTCAACAAAAACTTCTTCTTGAATGACTCCATTCAAGAATACACTTTTGACATCCATTTAAAAGAGAGTAAAATTCTTATGGCAAGCAAAAGCAAGAAGCATGCGAATTGACTCTAATCTAGCAACCGGGGCAAAAGTTTCTTCGAAATCAATGCCTTCTTCTTGATTGTAACCTTGAGCGACTAATCTAGCTTTGTTACACACAATTATACCATTTTCATCTTGCTTGTTTTGAAAAACCCATTTTGTGCCAATTACGATTTGTGAATTTGGTCTAGCAACTAAATCCCAAACATGATTTCTTTCAAATTGATTTAGTTCATCTTGCATAGCTAGAATCCAAAATTCATCAAACTCGGCTTCTTTAAAGCTCTTTGGCTCGATTTGTGAAAGAAATGCACAATTGTTATGAAAATTTCTAGAAGAATTTCTTGTGCTTACCCCTTTTGATGGATCATCAATGATGAGATCTTTTGGGTGAGAGGGGACAAACCTCTATTCTTTTGGTAATGATGAAGTGTTGAGATCTTCATGAGGTTCTTCTTCATTTTGTTGCATACTTGTTTCCTCCTCATGTTGACTTTCAATGTTATTTGGATTCCCTTTGTCTTGATTTTGAACACTTAGTTGTTCAAATGGGATTTCCAAATCTTCATCATCAATAACTTTTTCTTGTATAGAGGAGTTAGTTTCATCAAAAACAACATGCATAGATTCTTCAACTACTAAAGTTCTTTTGTTGAAAACTCTAAAAGCTTTACTAGTAGATGAATATCCAAGAAAAATTCCAATATCGGATTTTGGATCAAATTTTTCCAAATTTTCTTTTGTGTTTAAAAATAAAGCACTTGCAACCAAAAACTTTGAAATATCCGATATTTGGAATTCTATTTTTTCAAAACTCATATGGAGTTTTGGTTTTCTTTCGACTCACCAAAACTCTATTTAAAATATAACATGAAGTGTTTACGGCTTTGGCCCAAAAGTATTTTGGTAAATTGTTTTCATTCAACATGGTTCGAGCCATTTCTTGCAATGTTCGATTCTTTCTTTCTACTACACTATTTTTTTGAGGAGTTCTATGAGCCGAGAAATTATGTCCATATCCATTTGATTTACAAAACTCATCAAAAGCTATGTTTTCAAATTCTCCACCATGATCACTCCTAATTGTGGTAATGGTGTATCCTTTTTCATTTTGGACTCTTTTGCAAAAATATTTAAAAGCATTTAAAGCTTCATCTTTTGAATTCAAGAAAATGACCCAAGTAAATCTTGAAAAATCATCAACAATAACAAATGCATAATGTTTTCCACTTAAACTAGCGGTTCTAGAGGGTCCAAATAAGCCCATGTGGAGAAGTTGTAAAGGTCTTGAAGTAGAAGAGTATTGTTTAAGTTTGAAAGAACTCTTTACTTGTTTTCTAAATTGACAAGCATCACAAATTTTATCTTTTTCAAACTTTATATTTGGTAAACCTTTTACAAAGTTATTTTTGGAGATTTTTGAAAGTAAGTCCATGCTAACATGACCTAATCTCCTATGTCATAACCAAGAATCATCATTTATACTTGAAAGACATTTTGTTTCTTTTTCAAGTTCAAATTCAATACATATGATGTAAATATCCTTACTTCGGCTCTCCATGAACAATACCTCTTTAGATATAGCATCCTCAATGAGGCATTTGGAAGAATCAAATTTAATGAGATAACTTTTATCACATAATTGACTTATACTAAGCAAGTTATGTTTAAAGTTATCAACTACTAAAACATTTTCAATGGAGGGAGAAGAACGATTACCAATATTTCCAATGCCTATGATTTTTCCTTTTGCATTGTCTCCAAAAGTTACATGACCTCTATCTTTTCTTTTGAGATTTGATAGTAATGATTGATCTCCCGTCATGTGTTTTGAACAACCACTATCCAAGAACCAATTGCTCTTGACCTTTCGTGGTACCTACAAAAATAATTTTAATTTTTGATTTTTGGTACCCACATAAGTTTGGGTCCTTGATAGTTAGAGATTTTGAATTCTTTTATCCACTTATATTTCCTTTCAAAGTATAGTTTCTTTTTAGATAAAAAATTATAAGCAATATGACCAACTTTCTTGCAAAAACTACATGTGATGTTTTGTTGAGAAAAATTGGATGATTTTACAAATACGGTTTTAAGGGATTTTTATTTCAAGAAAGGTTTGTATCCAATTCTTCCTTTATTAAACACACATTTTTGCTCACCAAGCATTAATTCAAAAATTTTCTTTCCTTGGATAGACTTGTGAATAATGCTTGTTAAATCAACAACTTTTTCTTTCAAGAAAATATTTTCTTTGATTAAATATTTATGATCATCTTTTTCCTTTTCAAAATCTTTTTGTGCTATGAAAAGTTTCTTGACTATATTTTTCAATAAGAAATGTTTATTGTTAAGAATAGAGTATTTTGAAACAAGTTTCTCAAATTCCTCAAGAATTTCATCATATGAAGTAGATAAATCATTATATGAGTCATTGTTGTTTGTACTTACCTCATCTTCAATAGCCATGAAGCACATATTGGCGATTTCCTCTTAAATTTCATCTTCTTCTTGATCATCTTCATCACTATCATCCCATGTAGCTTGAAGTGCTTTTTTTTTTTATGAACTTCTTCTTGTTTGGGCATTCAGTCCTCTTGTGACTGGGTTTGTCACAATCATAGCATATAATCTTTTTGTTCTTCTCTTCACTTTTGTCTTCTTTCTTTTGAAATCGTCGATTATTTCGAAACCCTCTCCATTTCTTGACAAGAAGAACTAGATCATCAAGTTCTTCATCACTTACGTTTGTGTTAGAGGATCCTTCATCGTTTGTCGATTTCAATGCAATTTGCCTCTTGGGAGGCTCCTTCATATCTTCTTTGCTTTTTCTTGTTTTCTCCTTCGTTTCGATATTGTTGAGCTCATATGTCATCAACGTTCCATATAGCTCCTCCAATGGATAAGTGTTGACATCTTTTATATTCTCTATCAACATCCTCAAGGAGTTCCAATCTTCCGAAAGGGACCTAAGCATTTTACTCACAAGTTCACCGTTAGTAAATTTTCGATCAAAGCCCTTAAGGCCATTGATAATATCGGTAAAGCGCGTAATCATATCAACAATAGGTTCATCTTGCTTCATAAAGAAATTTTCAAAATCTTTTGTCAATAAATTTATTTTAGTTTCTTTAACCTTGTTGGTGCCTAAGTGAGTTATCTCTAAAGCATGCCAAATTTCATATGCGGAATCACATGTGCTAATACGATTAAACTCATTTTTATCTAAAGCACAATAAAGTAAATTTTTGGCTCTAGCATTCAAAGACAATTTTCTTTTATCATCTTCATCATATTCTTCTCTAGGCTTAGAAATAGTTTGATTTGGTTTATCATCAACTTTAATAATTTTTGTAGGCACAAATGGACCAAACTCGATGACTTCCCAAATGTTATAATCAATTAATTGAATGTAAATCATCATTCTAGTTTTTCAATAATTGTAATGGGTGCCATTAAAGAAGGGAGGACGATTTGTAGAATAACCCTCAAGGTTTTGAAAGTTTTGGTTAGCCATTACTCAAGATTGTGTAATTAAAAAAATGAGCACATTGCTCTGATATCAATTGATAGCCCAAGAATAACTAACTAAGAGGGGGGTGAATTGGTATTTTCAAACTTTTTCGAAAAATATTCTAAATAAAATGATATTTAAGAAATGAAAATTAATTCACAAAAATATAAGCACAATATAAGTAAATAAATTAGAAGAGAAAGTGCAAACGATATTTTTATGGAGATTCGATCCAACCAATGATCTACGTCCCCCATTACCAAGCTCTCCAACACGAGCACGACCTTTCCACTATTTTGATTGACTTATGGTGCAATCCAAACTCTTACAATGTATCCGGTGACTTACAAACAAGGAGCACCGATCCTTATACAATATTGAGCTTTTCAAAGAACCTCAATATGACCCAAAAATATAAAGAGATTGATTTGAGTATTTCTCTCTAGATGAATGATAGATACAAGTTTAGTTCTAAGAGAGACTAACACTTTAATGAATAGCAATAGATGAGAAAAGCTCAAGTGTTAGAAGAAAACTTTATTGAGAAAGACGAATCAAAAGTTTGATTTAATCAAACTAAGTTTTTCAATAAGAGATATTGAAGATATAAATGCAATGAAGCTTTGAATGAAGTTTTTCAATATGATTCTCTGTATAAATGCTCTTGTAAGTGTTTTTGAATGATAATAAATGAAGTGGTATTTATAGAGATGAATTTTCGTCACTGTCTGTTGAAATGGATGACCAAACGGTCGACCGGTCAGATTGGTCAAAACTAGCCGTTGTACTGTAAAAAATCAGAATGGACACTTTTTGGAAAATGACATTCAAATGGTCGACCGGTTCATTTCAAATAGTCGACCGGTTCAAACGGATGATCAAAACGGATGATCAAACAGATGACCGTTTCCACAGTTTTGAAAAATAATTTTTGGCTTTGATAAAAATATTTTATGCAAGTAATAATGACATATGTTTTGTACATAAAATTATTTTGAGCTTTCATTTATTTAATTGCTAAGGATTAAAGAGTTAATACCTTTACAATTTCGTCTAGAAATCTATTCTTTATTCTTGATCTTCGAATCTTAAATTTCGGATCTTGAGATACTTGAACTCTTGTATTAATTTTGACTTGATCTTGACATTGCATAAGAGTTCGATTTGTAGTGCTTTGAATATTGCTTGAAAGTAGATTGTTAGTAAACATAACCAATTTGTTTGTTATAATCAAAACATTAAGGTTTAAAGTTAACCATAGGTCAACATGTCGAATAGGTTGAGATTGGTTCACTCACCCGAGCAATCGCCTCAGACAATTTTAGGTTGTTATGGGTGCTGTGAAAATAATTGTAAGTATACAATGTCGTCAAACAAGTAGTAAAGCTGACATTAGCAGTCCGAAAAGTCGATCCCACGAGGACTTGATACCACTAATAATTTCAATTAATTGAGCGTTACGTGAATATCAAACCAAACAACATTAAAGGAATATTTAGTTTAATTGTATCTAAAAGCTAAATTACTCATAATCTAATTCCTAGTTTTTGGTTGTTCGCAAGAGAAAGAATTGTTTCATTTTATAAAATAGATCGATTAAACGAATGTCGGGACTAACGAATCAACAACAGCAACTACTAAGTCATGATCATATACTCGCCTAGTTTTAACAATCAAAATTCACAAAATTGTTTGTAATCTTCCTCAAGCAATACCAAACCTACTCAATTAAGTAAACACATTATATCTCTATGTGAATTTTAACTTAAACAAGCGCTTTTAAGACCAACTCAATTATAAACAATTGCACAAACTATAAGAATATATTTCTATTTCTTATGTAAATTCGTGTTTCCTATCGGAATGCTTCATTGTTAAATTACTTCTCAGTTTCAACACAAATTCATAAGTATAATCATAAATTAGCCAGATTCGTGTAAAGACAATATAAACACAATAGAAAATTAAAACAAGATAAGCTTCTGAGTCAAGCCTTAATAACTAGAATCAAACAAATAGCAGTGTCTATATCGTTCGTCCTCATACAGAGAATTTTAGCTAATCATGATATTGTTTGAATAACAATAATATATTTTAATAGAATAAATCACGGAGTTCAATAGATAGAGAAGAAAGAGTTGAGAATCTAATCTTATACCAAGCCTTGATAATCAACCCTTGAAATCTTCTACGAAATCTTGATCTCCCCTTGCATTTTTCTCCAAGTTCTCTCTTTAATTTTGCGTCTTCTGTCTCTATTTTTTAACCCCTTTTTTTTATCTAGATTACGTCATTATATAGTTCTTCATCTCTATTGAAATTCTTACTCCCAAAAACAATAAAAAATACCCTTACTAATAATCTAATTTTCTGCCAATTTCTTCTCAGACGAGCTATGACCGCACCGCGGCAAGTAGTCCCTTCAGGGGTTGCCGTGGCCCGTGGTCCCAAATTTTGCCTTTTCAGTCTCGATCTTTTGAAGTGATTTTATTTGGTCCTCACTTGAACTTTATGTGCGTGTTTTGTCCTTTTTCCTTCAAATAACTCCCAATCTGTGTATTCACATGTTAAAAAGATATTCATGCCCAATGAAGTAGTAATCTGCTCAAATTATAGAAATAAATCAAGTTTCTTCACTAGGATATATGTGTAAAATACATTTATCACTGGGATGAGACGAAGTGATCATGTTGCTGGTCGCCTTGATGAGGTTTCGAGATGAGATTACTATAAGTAATCAAAATGGATTCCACTATCCGTTAAACTTATTTGGTAGCCAGATCGTGTTCTTGATTGAGTTTTCTTTGAGGAATGAATATAAGGAGAATTCAAGTTAGGTATCAAGGATACCTGAACTAATATTTGTACGATGTGTTTTAATTTACAGAATATGACATACCCCTTTAAAAGATAGAGAAAACATTGTAGCACGTGTTTGATACCACATGTGCTTTTACAACCAATATGAGGTAAATGAGTTAATGGATCCATGCTTCCTCATTGTGTAAGACCCTGAGGTTTATATAACATCGTATATACCCTTCTGACATTTGACTGTTTCTCAAGATTTTATTTCGGTGTTGCTACTTTAGCATGTTGCCAATAACTATGATTGATTCAGTTTGATGGGACGTGTCTAGGAAATCAACCAATTTAAAGTTGGATTCGAGTAAGAAAGGAAAACTATTTTGACCAACATTTCTATTTGTATTCACGAGCCAGATAATTGTGTTAAGCATGTAGGGTTTAGAACACAATTATGAATATAAGAATATAGTATGGAGTTATGTTTCACAAATATTTGAGGGATTGCAAATACTTGAATTAATGCAGGAAAATGAGTTTGGGTATAGCGAGATGTCATGTTCATCTAGTAGAACAACTAGATATTCATAAGAAGTTTACAGGACTATGAGCTCTAAAATATAATCGTTGGTCGCACGATCTATTTGCCTATATGGAGATAATGAGATAGATCTTGATAAAGATCTAACATGTGATACTAGTTGTCACGTATAGTTTGGATTAAGCCCATCATGTGTATAGTTTGGATTAAGCCCATCATGTGCGAGTAGGAGATGTTGGAAAATGGGTCGTGGGTTGCCTATGTAGGCCGACCCAACCAGCGAGAATGGATTGGAGGGAATGGTTTGAAATTGAAATTCAAACCTATAACTTCCATCAACGTCCTTCAACTCTCCAATAATCCACATTAACATGTTTTGAACAAATGGGATAAAGGGTGTGGGTGAAAATGGTGTAAAATTTGTATGCTAAAATACACCATAATTGGGAAGGGCCTATAACCATAGTTTTGACAAGAAAATTCACAAAAGTTAGGATTTAGATTGTGGACAATAAATTATTTCCATTATGATCGAGTTTTGATCGAAGGAGTGTTGATTATCAATCAAAACAGATGGCAAGTGATTCATCACCTTTGTCTCACTAAAAACATTCTATTGAATATTATAGTTCGAGGTAACATTATGACTTTGTTGTCTATAGACAACATAACGTTCATGTGATTATTTTGAACTTGATTGTTGATTTTTTGACTACTAGATTCGAATTCCACCTGTGATGCTTACTTCCTTATTTACAAGCTCCCTATTACACAAGGACGTTTGCAATTTTATTTGCTTCTCGCAGTATGTACAAGCAAACGAGACCCTTGAAGGAGGACATAAGAAGAACAATACGGACTACTACAGGACCCTCTTGTGCGTGGAGAAAATCTATGCCAATTGTTTACTATTCCTTAACAAAAATTATGATTATAGCTATTTGGTTCGTGGTCTCATTTCTTATTTCTGTTGTGTAAAAATTGAATCTGAAAAAGATAAATTCATTTAATGCACTTTAAGAATAGTTCTCATGTAAGGAATTGATGTATACATGCACAGCTGAAATTAAATATGCAATTCCTATAGGACGGATCAATATTGTACTTAGAAAGAATTCGTGATAGAAGTTTACCTCAATGAACACCGTGGAGTTTGATTATCTAATTAGTTGTAGGTACAATCCTTAATACCACAACTATCTAATTGTCCAGCCTCCAATGGTAATCCACACAGCAAGAATAGATCTGAACTTCCATGATCAAAAACAGATGAAAGTAGAACTTTGTGAATAATTGTATTGGGTTATGTCCTTTACTTGTGCTAGCAAGTAATGAAGACAGATTAACTTGATTCTCTTAATACCATAAACTGTTGTGGCCCTTGTATTTATAGGCGGCGCTAACCCTAGTTCTAGTCCTACTAGAATTGTGTGTTCTAGTCTTACTAGAACTTTGTTAGCCAACAACTAACGAACCCAATTAATTAATCTAATTTATTGATTTGGTCCAATAAGTAATTAAGTCAAACCCAACTAATTAAATTAGCACAATTCAAATATGTGTCAAGGCAATCCATGTGAAGGAAAATATCATGTGATATGACATAACCAATATATGTACGATTTTCGTAGAAATATAATCCCTTCATCAATATAACTCAATTAGTTAAGAGATATGGATTAGTGTCATTCTTATTTCAACCAATTATATTATTCACCTCAACTCTTTGTTAATCTAATCTAGTTATGATTGAAATATTTTCAACTCACAACTCCACCTCGGCTGAAGAAATTTATATCAACTTAAGTGGGCAAAATTCAAGTTATAATCTCCTACTTTCCAGGAGTGACGAATTCTCATAATGGACATTCACAACCTTCATATGATTCTCACTATACCCATACGACATCATCCTAGTGACTCATAATCTTAGAGCCCCATCAAGTGCTAGCCAAAGTATAGCGGTCCTCATATAAGATTCTATGATGTCCTCAAGTCAAATGACCAAATCCACTACCACGCATTAAAAATTTACCACTAACGCTTGGATGGTTATCCATGTGAAATCTCTAGACGGGTCATCCAATGTCATGTTCTCATAACAATGCCTTCATGTGTTCATTCAGATGTCCCTCTATATCTTGGCTACGAGATCAACTACTTTCTTCAAAAGAAATGCAACACATACTATTCTATCCATAATAATGATATATGTATCTCATTATTACTATGACTATGGATATTTCAAGAATAAGTTATTTATAAATCGCGTAGCTAATCACAATCACAATACCTTGTAATTAACAAGTTACTATTATCTTTTCTTCGGACTCTATTATTTTAAATAATAAAATTTAAAGTAACATATTTGCGATTAAAATGTAGACAAGCATTTAATTAATCAATTTGTTCATACAAATCAATGTCTAACAAAGTGTATATCAGAAAATATCCCATACAAACTAGATCCAATCACTTAGGTATCATAATACCATCAGATTTAGCATGATCATCATGCTTGTGCTGGGACAACAACTTTGTCAAAGGATCTGCTACATTATCAATATGTTAGGACCTATTCTATCTTTATGTCATTTCTTAATATTATATCCCTGATAAGATGATACTGCCTCGGATCATTCATAAGACCTGGGTTCATTCGCTTGTGCGATGGCTCTATTGTTATCACAATACAAGATATTAAATCAACAATGCTAGGGACTACTCTAAGTTCAGTAATGAACTTCTTGATCCAGACCGCTTCTTTTGCTGCTTCTAAAGCAGCTATATATTCAGCTTCTGTAGTTGAATCAGCAGTCGTTTCTTGTTTGAAACTTTTTCAACTGACCGCACCACCATTTAAAGTAAATATATATCCAAATTGGGATTTTCTATCGTCTTTATTAGACTAAAAGTTGGCATCAGCATAACCTTGAACTCGAAGTTCATTTCATCTATACACCAAGAACATGTATTTAGTCCTTCTTAAGTACTTGATGATGTTTTTAATTGTGATCCAATATTTCTCGCCAGGGTTCGCTTGGAACCTGCTTGTGACACTCAAAGTATATGAAACATTCAATTAAGTACATATCATGGCATACATGATAGATCCTATTGCGATGCATAAGATATTCTATCTATGCGATCTCTTTTAATTTGTGTCTTTGGACACATCTCTTTTGAGAGATAGATCTCATGCCCGATGGGACAGAGTCCTCTCTTGAACTCTTCTATGCTAAATATTCTCAAGATTTTATCTATGTAGATAGATTGAGATAGGCTGAGCATTCTATTAGATTTATAGATCTTTATAATGAGAATGTACAATGCCTCTCCCATATCTTTGAGGGAGAAATTTTTGGATAACTACAATTTTACGGATTTTAGCATCAGGACATCGTTTCTTAATAATAGTATGTCATCCACATAAAAAAATTAGAAACATGACTTTACTCTCACTAACCTTCTTATACACACATGGTTCATCTTCATTTTTGACAAAATCAAACATTTTGATTGTCTGATCAAAACGAAGATTCCAGCTCCTAGAGGCTTACTTTAATCTATATATGGATCTCTGTAGTTTGCATACCTTGTTTGGCTCTGTGGATTCAAAACCTTCATATTGTGTCATGTACACATCATCACTAAGATTCTCGTTAAGGAATGCAGTTTTGACATCCATTTTCCAGATCTCATAGTCATGGTATGCCGCTATCACAAGCAAAATCTGAATTGATTCAAACATGGCTACTGGTGAGGAAGTTTCGTCAAAGTCAATTCTTTGTCATTGCTTGTAACCCTTCGCAACCAATCTTACCTTGTAAGTATGAATATTATCATCTATGTCGACCTTTTTTCTTTTAAACCAATTTACAGCCTATAGGTTTTACCTCTTCATGTAGGTCAACCAAGGTCCAAACCATGTCTTTGTACATGGAGTTCATCTTGGATTCTATAGCTTCTCGCCATCTCTTCAATTCAGCGTAAGTAGTAGGTTCATCTTCGTCGATTAGTAATACATTACTAATAATCAAGAGATCGTATCTCCAAGGAGAACGAATGACCCTGATCGACTTTTGCGGAGCTAATGTGTCCTCGGGAACTGGCGGTTCTCCTTTCCCAACATGTGCCTCATCAGATGCAAACTCAGTCATTGGCTCATCTAATTGGTCATTTTTATTTGTGGTTCCTGAACCTCTTCAAGGTCTACTTTTCTTCCACTGTCTTTTCCAATAATGAATTCTTTCTTTAAGAATACAGCATGTTTCGATATAGTGACCTTCATCTCGATGGGATTGCAGATATATTATCATGCAAGTCCTTTGGATAGAAGACAAAAAAACATTTTTCAGATTTAGCTCCTAGCTTGTCCGATTCAACGCGCTTCACATAAGAATCGTAGCCACAAACCTTCATTTATGAAAGAACGGATCTTTTCCCTTTTGGTAACTTGTAAGGAGTTTTATAGACCGATTTAGATGGAACACGGTTTAGTGTGTGACATGCAATGTTAAGTGCATATCTCCAAAACGGTTTTCAGCATGTTTAGTAGCTTGGGTAGGGTACACTGAATCTTATTCATGTTAAAGTTCATAATGAACTAAAAAGAGCTATTAGGTAAGGACTACATAACTAAGTCAACACTCAACTCGTAGTCCATGGTAAAACTCAACTGGTTTAATTTTTTCAATATAACCAATTATCTTCAGTACATGAGCACTGACTTAAGATCCTTTTACCATCATACCTTTGTATAATCCCTTTTGAATGTCTCATACCGTTCAGTCCGTTACTGTTTATTATTCAACTACTTGAAATTATTTATATTGGTATAGGCATCCATACCCTCGTGCAGCTTCTCTAACTCAAGTGACATACTGCAAGCATCACATATTGCACTGTTACTATCATCATTATATTTATTGTAAGCATGCACGTTCTCCAGCGTAGCCTCCTTAATAGGAGCTTCCGATATTGGCTGCTCAATGACATATCTATTTTTTTCTTTTTCATGCTTGAGAACAATTTTCAGATTGCGGTGCCAGTCCAGAAATTTTGGTCCGGTATGTTTGTTGGTATCCAATATGCCTCTCAAACTCGTCTGATTAACCATGATTCAACAATTAAATAACAAGATAAAACAATTAATTAAATGCAGAAAATTAATTTAACATGGACTTATATTAAATTAATTATACTCTCACTATTTAAATTGAATTAATGACCATCAAACATTAATCAATAGGACTAGTTAAATTCTCAGTGGGCTAGGATCCCTTTTATTTTAATAGAACCTTAAGCGTCTCAACAAGCCCTAATAAAACGTCCAGGTAGATACTGCTATCAATCATATCTCTATATGACTCCTAGATCATCAAGTAGACAACTTATTGTCGCACAAATCTTATATGTTTACTTGATTGTGCCTCTAAAATTTTATTTGCTTGAGTGACTCAACAACTCTAAAATTTTATTTTCTTGAGCGACTCAACAAAAATAAAATTCTAGTTAAATTAGACTCATTGTTCAGAAACATCGAATGTTTCATAGTGAACATATCTATGACTGAGTAGTCTTGAGCGACTCAACAAACTGACATCGATAATAGACTCTAGTTTTTCACTATAACAATGGAAGTCACATTGTATTAACTATTTAATACGAATTTAATATTTTGATAAAGAGGGGTATGTCTCATAATATTTATGTATATTAACTAACATCTAATATATAATCAATCATACATAATATACATAATAATAACTGTGGACGATTATATACTTTATCTATTTAGTCTTTCCGAGCCAAAAGAAATACTAGCCAATCAATTCCTAGGGAATGTTACATTCGATCATTGAATGCTAATTGCAATCATCTATATCTTATACTAGTTGCTTCTTGTGGCCCAATTGTAACATGTATCATATACTACTTGGCATGTGTGTGTGTTTAGATAAATGGACACACATGACCACAATAAAAAGAGTTCTAAAACTTAATTAAATAAAAGGAAAACTTGACAGGAATTCTATATTTTGTAAAAATGTTGAAAAATGCTCTATTTGTTAATTTTTTTAAAAATACCTCATTTTCATGATTTGTATTTAAAAAATACTTCATTTTCATTAAAATCAATATTTTTATAATTTATCTCTTTTTATAATTTAATAAAATTACATTATTTGTATTTAAAATCTATATTTCAAATTTTCATTATCTAAAATTTTATTATTTTCTTTTAAAATCAAATTTTCAATTTTTCATTATCTAAAATTATATTATTTTTATCTAAAAATATCATATATGTATACTATATCAAATATAATAGTAATCATAATAATATTTTATAATTTATTTCCTTTGTTTTTTTTAAAAAAATACGTTATTTTCCTTTTTAATCAAATTTTCAATTTTTCATTTGAAAACAAACATTTTCACACAGGTTCATCATTTTCATTAAAATTAATATTTCAATTTTTCATTTAAAAATAATATTTTAATACCGGTAACATATATATTTCCTCATTTTCATTAAATCAATATTTGACAATTTATCTCATTTTATAATTTTTTTTAAAATATATTATTTTCATTTAAAATCAATATTTCACTTTTGCATTTGAACACAACATTTTTACACGAATAAAATATGTGTTATTATATATGTTACCATGTTTTATTTCATTATTTTCATTAAAATCAATATTTTGCAATTTATCTCCTCTTATACATTTTTTAAAAAGACATTATTTTCATTGAAAATAATTATTTCAATTTTTTCATTTGAAAACAACATTTTTTACACGGGTAACATATGTGTTACCTTATGTGTTATTATATGTTATTTCCGCGTTTTTATTAAAATCAATTTTTTACAAATTATCTCATTTTTATAGTTTTTAAGAAAATATATTATTTAATTAAAATTAATATTTCAATTTTTTTCATTTGAAAATAATATTTTTACACGAATAACATATGTGTTACCATATATGTTACCATATCTTACTTCATCATTTTCATTATAATTAATATTTTACAATTTATCTTCTTTTGTAAATTTTTTAAAAATAATTTATTTTCATTTAAATCAATATTTCACTTTTTTCATTTGAAAATAACATTTTTACACTATAATATACGAATACCATATGTGTTACCATATGTTACTTCCTCATTTTCATTACAATCAATAATTTAAAATTTGCTTCCATTTATAAATTTTTTAAAAATACATTAATTTCATTTTAAATTAATATTTTAATTTTTCAATTGAAAACAATATTTTTACACGTGTAACATGTGTGTTACTATATGTTAATTCCTCATTTTTATTTAAATCAATATTTTAAAAAAAAATTATATGAATTTTTTTTAAATTACATTATTATCATTTAAAATCAAATTTTCATTTTTTTTATTTGAAAATAACATTTTTATACGGGTAATATATGTGTTACCATATATGTGTTACTATATGTTATTTTATCGTCTTCATTAAAATTAATATTTTACAACTTATCTCATTTTTATAGTTTTTAAAAAAATAAATTATTTAATTTCAAATTAATATTTCAAATTTTTTTCATTTTAAAACAATGTTTTTACATGAGTAATACCATATGTTACTTAATCATTTTCATTGAAATCAATATTTTACAATTTATCTCCTTCTATAAATTTTTGAAAATTAAATTATTTTCATTTAAATCAATATTTCAATTTTCATTTGAAAACAATATTTTTACACGGTAACATACGTGTTACCATATGTATTACTATGTATTATTTTCTTGTCTTCATTGAAATCTATATATTACAAATTATCTCATTTTTCTAGTTTTTAAGAAAATACTGTGTTCTCCTTTAAAATCAATATTTCATTATTTAATTTGAAAACAATATTTTTATACAACTAACATATATGTGAGTGTATGTGTTACCATATATATTACATCGTCATTTTTATTAAAATCAACATTTTACAATCTATCTCCTCTTATAAATTTTCAAAAAATACATTATTTTCATTTAAAATCAATATTTCATTTTTTTCATTTGAAAGCAACATTTTTACATAGGTAACATATGTGTTACCATATGTGTTATTATATATTATTTTCTTGTCTTCATTAAAATTAATATTTTACAATTTATCTATTTTTTATAGTTTTTAAGAAAATATATTATTTAATTTAAAATCAATTTTTCAATTTTTTTCATTAGAAAACAATATTTT
This sequence comes from Forsythia suspensa, assembly GCA_023638005.1. Classification (NCBI taxonomy): domain Eukaryota; kingdom Viridiplantae; phylum Streptophyta; class Magnoliopsida; order Lamiales; family Oleaceae; genus Forsythia; species Forsythia suspensa. Next base: position 23,780,517 of record CM042664.1, on the reverse strand, counting down.
TACACGAGTAACATATGTATTACCATATGTGTTACTTCATCATTTTAATTAAAATCAATATTTTAGAATTTATCTCCTTTTATAAATTTTTAAAAAATAAAATATTTTCATTTAAAAAAATATTTCAAAATTTCATTTGAAAACAACATTTTACACGATAACATATGTTACTATATGTTATTTCTTCGTCTTCATTAAAATCTATATTCTACAAATTATCTCATTTTTATAGTTTTTAAGAAAATGCTGTGTTTTCCTTTAAAATTAATATTTTATTATTTAATTTAAAAAAATACATTTTTGTACGAGCAACATATATGTTATTGTATGTGACTGTGTAAATCAATATTTTACAATTTATCTATTTTTATAAAAAAAAATTAAAAAATACATTATTTTTATTAGAAATCATTTTTTTTCCCATTTGAAAATAACATCTTTACACGTTACTATATGTTATTTTTCTGTCTTCATTAAAATCAATATTTTACAATTTATCTCACTTTTATAGTTTTTAAGAAAATACATTATTTTCATTTAAAATCAATTTTTATTTTTTCATTTGAAAACAACATTTTTACATGGGTAACATATGTGTTACCATATATGTTAGCATATATTACTTCCTAATTTTCATTAAAATCAATATTTTATTGTATATCTCATTTTATATACTTTTAAAAAAATACATTATTTTAATTTAAAATCAGTATTTCGATTTTTCATTTGACAACAACATTTTTAGATGGTAACACATGTGTGACAAAAATATATTGTTTTAATTTAAAATCAATTTTTCAATATTTCATTTGGCAACCACATTTTTACTCGCGTAATATATGTGTTATCATAACTATATGTTAATTTCTTGTTTTCATTAAAATCAATATTTATAATTTATCTCCTTTTATAATTTTTCAAAAATATATTATTTTAATTTAAAATTAATATTTCAATTTTTATTTGAAAACAATACTTTTGCACGGAATAAAAATCACCATGCCTAGAGAAAAAGGTCCAAATAATATAGAAATTGACAATTAAAGGACCAAGCCCAAATACACGTGGCCATGTTTTGCACTAATCTTCTTATTTATTGTCATCATATGGAAATTGACAATTAATGGATCATAAAACTATCAATTGGGCCAAACATGCCTAATGCCTTATTATTAGTCCATTATCTTGGACACTAGGGTTAAATTCATTAGAATTTTATCAAAATAGGATAAATATTAATATTTAAAAAATAAAGGTATATTTCAATTTTTTTCAAAAAAATGCGGTACTGGAGCTAATTTGCTCATTAATTAATCTAATTAATTAATTTGATCCAATAAGTAATTAAGTCCGATCCAATTAATTAGACCTTGGATATTAATTCTTACATCTCAATCTTTGATGTCAAAACTTATTTGGATTCAAGCTCTAAACATCCACATCACAGTATCAAATGAATTTCTTAATTATTTTCCTATCTAACAATTTGTACTTTTAGATAGGTGTACTCAATTTTCCTTATTTTGTCATTGTTTTCTTATTTTTATATTATTTCTTTCACTTTCAGTTAAATAAGGACATTTACGTCCTTATCAAGTTTTTAGGGTTTTTCGTTGTTTAGGTTTTCTATGTAAACATTTTGTTTCCAGTCGTTTTCTTGGTTGTTTTAGGATGACCACACTATTTTTATTATATTGTCATTGTTTTCTTGTTTTGTTTTATTTCTTGCTCTTTCAATTAAGTAAAGGCGTCTATATCCCTATCCAGGTTTTTAGTATTTTTTTTTTTTTTTTATTTTCTATTTAAATTCTTTATTTCCGGTGAGTTTTGGTTGGTTGTTTTTTGTTAAAAATTAATGAAATTATGGAAATCTTCCAATTTTTGATATTTTCTCGACATTCTGCGAAATCAACAGGACTAAATTAATGTGTTATATATTCTTTTTTTCGATGCTTGCACTATATATATCAATTGGTATCAGAACTAACGTAATGCTCGCATACGAGATCACCATCAATTGCTTGTGAAACACTTGTGAAAGAGATTCGGCGAGCAAAGAGAAGAGACGACACAGTTGAGACAACAAATGGACCCGTAAGAATTCATGTTCGGCGTGTTAGGTGGCCTCGATGTGCGAAGCCCGTGTGGCCAGTCCTAGGATTTGGACAAAATCCATCGACAAAGGCTAATGTCGAAGACGGTTCTACATCTGAAGTTGAGACGAAATTCAACACAGATCTTTTTTCTCATTTTAATTCTGATTTGGAGACTGATTTAGGTGAAGGATATGAATATATTGGAGGAGTGGTGGTTAAAATATGATGGTTGTAGAGACAGCAAACCAAGATCATACACTAAGAGACAAAAACTCGATAGTCCCATGGAGAGCACATGTAAATGCGCAAAAATGGTAGACCAATTTTCGAAAGAGTCATTGTTGTGGCGGCTACAAAAACCCTAGATGCTTTGAAGGGTAATTTTGTCCTCGAAATTAATAGAATGCAATTTGGATCACTAATAATAAATAAATCACCGTAAATGAAGATTACAAAACAAAAAGCTGGACGAAACATATATGGCAATTACTAGGTCTTCATGGCGAAAATGGTGAATAAATATGGAATGTGAATTCTTCGAAAATTTTATAAGGTATTAGATAAGACGTGGCATAGATTCAAAGACGTATCTTATTTGATACAGAGAGATTGATAGAGATGATCATCCGGTTTTTTTTATTTTGTCATTGTTTTCTTATTTAATTTTATTTCATACACTTTTCTCTTTGGGAGTTTTTTTCCACCGATTCTGGGTGGCACCTTTTATAAGAAATTGGGAAAATTGGTACTTGTTGGTTTTTGAGGACACTTGTTTTAGGTGGTTTAAAACCCAACCAAAATCGATGTAGTGTAATTTGAAGTGTATTTCTCAACCCCCTAAAACGGTGGTCTTTGTCTATTTTTTAAATTATCTTCCAATTTTACCCTCACTAAAATAATTATTTCTAAATCTATCATAAATCTAAAACTCATACTTCATTCTTTATCATCTCTACAAATGCACATTTTGTCTCTTCTCCAAACAATAATATTTTTACGTGCTATTGAATTATTTTTGAAAAAATTTGCAGTCGAATATATAATCACATTTAAATTTTTACACACTTCATATATATAAATATATTTTTTAATAAATAGTTATATATGTAATTTTATTGAACTACTAAATAATAAACTCTCAAACATGGGTTTGACTGTTTTAAAAAACCGCTTACTTAAACTACTTAAAATCGGACTTCTCATAAACATCCAAAACCGATATTTTAAAAATCCTCATAATCGCTACTCCTAAACTACCAAGTATGCCATAAGTTAAGTAAGGACATTTATGTCTTTATCCATGTTTTAGGATTTCTCTTCATATAGGTTTTCTATTTAAATGGTTTAATTCCAATCATTTTTGGTGGGTTGGTTTTTATTAAAAATTAATGAAACATTGGAATTCTTCCACTTTTCGATCTTTTCTCTACGTTCTTCGGCTAGGTGATTTGATTTGCTGAAGGAAATGAACTTTTTCTTTCAGATCTAAAGCATCAGTCTAATAATTGATCTATTTTACTTTGGTTGTATTTTTTTTTTCTCTTGTTTATGTTGAATGTAATGACTTATATTTTGTATTTCAAGGCCCATATATATATATATATATATATATATACTGTTATTATTTTCCTTATAGAAATAGAAATTTAAAGCAATATATATATATATATATATATATATATATATATATATATATATATATATATATATATATATATATATATATATATATATTATTTTCCTTATAGAGAAATAGAAATTTAAAGCAAGCGGAAAAATATGGCAATGTACTAATAATTTCAAGATTGGAAAAGATAGGAGTGGGTTGCGATTGATAGTCACATCTATTTCCGTTGCACATGTGCTAAATTACGTGCACGTGCACATGCGAGAGTTACTAACTCTACGCACAACATAATTAGTTATAAAAATTTACATGCTCAAGCACAATTGATGCATGTATAGATTTGAGTGGACAATAAAATCATGCATTGCATGTAGGAGACTTGAATGACGCATATAGGTTTTTATACTTTGGGAGGGTGGAGCGAGGATAATTTTTCAATGTAGGCAGGAGTGAAAAGGAGAAGTTCGCCTGGCAGAGGCAAGTTTTTTTTTTTCGTGGGAGACGGCAACGTTTTGACGGTTGGTAATGCAGTGGCGCTTAATTAAGAGAGCGGCAACAATATATAAATGGTGTATAAAAATCACGTATCAAAAAAGATATTGGGTTATTGCAAACATTTGCAAAATAAAAATTAAAAGTCATTACGGTAGTCTTGGTAAGACTTAGTGCTTCGAACAAAAAGAGAAAAATTGAACTAAAAATTAGGAAATTAATAATGTGTATCCAATCCAACAAAAATTTCAACCAAATACGCATTGCAATGAAGATTGGTACTTCAGACAATTTTATTTTATTAGGCATCACAAGTTCTCAAGAAAGATAATTGGTCAACAATGCAACCATTCATCAATTAAAAAATGCCTACAAATTGCAAAATGGAACCCATAACTTATTTTCCATTTTTGGTGCATATATCTTCTTCCTTCTTCCTTCTTCCTTCTTCCTTCTTCCTTCTCTACAAATAGAACACATTGGAGTAGCCCAACTCATTCCAGATTCATTAAAGGGCAGGCAAAAATAAATCATCAAAGGACATTCCAAAGTTTAGTGCAGGCATCCCGCCTACAATTGCTCTCATGTGGCTCCACCCATGCTTTGGGTTAACATCTTGCGTCTTTGCGCACCAAATCTTGTTCAAGTGATTATTTTGCTTTGATTTTTGATATTTCAATCCCTTCATTCAAACTCCATCCGTTATGCCCACTTGTTTATAAGTATAATTTAGACACTTATCTTAACTCTATAACGAAGAGTTTTCACATAGTTTCAAGTGTTTTAGAGTAGATGTTTATTGAGTTTCAATTTATTTTTGTAATTGTAAGACGATATCTTCGAAGTCGAGTTACATTGAGGTTTTAAGTGAATATCAAGAACCAATGTTGGGAGATGAGAAAGAAGTGAAAATCGAGAAATTTAAGGTGATTTGAAGTGATAATGAAGAGTTGAAGTGAATGATCAAACATGTGAAAAGTCGAAGAAACAAATGAGAAATCTAGAGGTGGAGTATGTGAAAATTAGAGCACAAAGTTTGATACAAAAATCTGCACAACAAAATGATATACCATTAAAAAGGTAATTGAATTATGAGTACAACACTTTTATGGGTCGTAGTTCGGTGTTCATACAAGAAGTTATGGTCGGTTGAATGCCAATCATTATGGAATAGACTCTTTGTCCACTTGAGAGGACCCTATGCAAAAATTCAGACCTTTTCTATCAGCACAATCGATAGTCTCCTAGGGGAGGGTTTTTATTTTTATTTTTTTGTAATATTCTGGAGCTCGTTTTGGGTGGTTTGAATACGATTTTTCAACCTGAAATTGAGATATATTCAAAACTCTTGTACTTCAAAGAGAATTTTGATTGGAGAATTTTAGAGGCAAAAACCTAGCTAAAAGCACTAGATTTCTCTTGTGAATTTGCATTCAAAGATGCTAAGCTAAATATTTTAATGGTATGATGACGATGTAAACTTTGTGAGAAGTTTTAATTCAAGAATTTTTATTTTTTATATTTAATTTATTTGGTTGAATATTTGTCAAATAATTATTATGTTTGAGTGATTGATCATCATTTAAACATTTTGTGACTTATTTTACTCTGAGAGGGTCAATTTAGCTTTAAGCACAATTTGACAAACAATGCAAAGTCTTATATGAGTTAGATATAATCTTCTATACTTTATGCAACCTGAATTGAATAATCTTGAATTTGAATGTGTTTTTTTATATTCAAATCCATGGTAGAGATATTTTTTGTGTATATATCAAAAATATGAAATAGGATTATTGATTGTCAGTCAAGCATGAATTGATTCAATCGTAGGAATTGAAAAATTAAAGTCGATTACAATGGTAGAGTCGGAATCCTCGTGTTATTTCTCTTTAATTTTTCTCTAAAACCCTTTGCAAACTTTGAAATTGCTTTCATAGAATTCATAAAGTAGTTAGTTCAAATCACTCAAATTGTTGAAAATTGTGTTTTCGAATTGAGCTAGTTTTAATTTCATCAAGACTAAATTATCAATCCTTATGGGATGAATCTTTTTTCATCATTACTATTACTTCTTAACGAACTCGCGCACTTGTGGAATTTTCACCTACAAGTTTTTGGCGCCATTGTCAGGGATTCTTTGATACTCTTTTTGATTTTTCTTAATTGTAGCTATAATTCAAATTTTTAATTTTAATTTAATTTTTTTGTTCTTTATTATACTCCATTGCTTATTTGGGCTCTTTACATGTATTATGTTCGTTAGATGCATTTGGCAAAAAATCTTGATTTTGCTAATTTGGCCTAGAAATTGAACGAACACTAAGACAAAAATTAAGGTAGTCGAAGGAAACAAATGAATATCAACAGATCATCATAATGACAAACAAAGAAAATTAAATTGTTGAGATAGACGAAGAATATTTGCGTATTGGAGAATTCATGGCCCCACTAGTTGTTTAGAATTAGTCGAGCATTGCGTACCCTCCATATGGCCACTAAACTTCCAACTATGACCGAATGTGTGAAACTTATTTCACAACCTTTTCCAATTTTAAGGGAGATGAAATGAAAATTTACAAATCCATACTTCGCACTTTTTGGAGATTTACAGTAACTTCATATATTAGGGTGTCAATGATAAGATCATTAGGATGCGACTATTTCCACACACTTTGAAAGATGGAGCAAGAGAGTGCTAGATTCACATATTGAGAGCATTATCACTACATGGAATGATCTAATTTAGAAGTTTAATACTTTTCGCCAGCTAAAGTTACCAAGTTGAATCATGACATCTCTATATTCCAGAAACTTTGGTAAAAAAGTTTTCACAAAGCTTGAGAAAGATTTAATGAACTACTTAGAAAGTGCATCAATCATGACATAAAGAAAGGACCTCAAGTCCAATACTTCTACGCCGGATTATTTCCAAACAACCATTATGTACTTGATTTATTATCAAAATGGTCGATCAAAACAAAGACATTCCAAAATGCTTATGACTTGTTTGAAATAATGGCTAAATCAAGCGATGTGTGGCCATCAGACAAGGAAGTACAGAAAAAACTATCAAAATTTATAATATTGACGCTATTTCAGCTATATCTGCACATATGGCATCAGTAGCAAATAAGATGAACTACATCATCCATTTAGTTAATATAGTAAACAATCCTAAGGTTGTGGGGGCGAATGATCAAATATCATATTGTCCATTAAACACCACATTCACAGCTACTGCTAAGTAGGGTAGTTACGCCCAAAACTTCTCACACCAACAAAACAATCTCTATTCCAACACATACAATCCAGATTGAGAATTATCTAAATTTCTCATTTAACAATAATCAAAATCAAGAAAACCCACCAAGGTTCTAGTAAAAGTAGAATGCAAGGCCTTGATTGGAAAAAATCTTAGGAAAATTTATACAAAACCTAGGCCAACTTCCATATTCATTCAACATCAATTTAGAATTTGGAGCATCAATTAGGTCATTTAGCTAAGGTCATCTTAGAAAGACCTCCTCGTGCATTACCAAGTAATACCGATAGATTAATTCTATTACCACATGCAGTGGAGTTCAGCTACATGAGATATATGTAAAAAGAGTAGTTGCTAAAGATGATAAGGTACCTTATACTGGTGAGGAGCACTTGGAACAATCTAAACAAAAAGACAAAACTGTTGAGAATAGAGTTCAAACACTCTACGGGTTTAAGACAGCTGCTCCTGAAAAAGTACACGTAACTTCAATAATGTTTCACCAGAGACTACAAGAGCACAATTTAGATAAGAAAATTCCAACAAAAATTTTTTTTGAAGATCTTCAAGAAATTGCACATCAACATTTCCTTCGTAGAAGCATTGGCTCCGATGCCATTTTACTTCAAATTTATAAAGGAGATGTTGTCAAAGAAGAGAAAACTTCAAGAGTTAGAGATAGTAGCTTTAACCGATAATGGCTTAAAGTTCATAAAGGAGATGTTGTGTGAAATTTTTCAAGCATAACATAATAAATCTCTTGATTTTGTAGGTCGCCAACAAAGTGTTCGATGAAATATTGCATAAGGAAATTGCTCAAAATCAAATGAGGCTTGAGCACAAGTTTTGAAGACATAGTACGGATGTTTCAACATACTCCAAGCTCCATTCACAAAGTAAACATCGGAAAAATATTGATATACTTTCTCTCTTAGTTTTTATCCTAGTTACAAGATAACATTGAGGACAATGTTGACTCTAAGCTTGGGGTTGAGTTGAATTTTGTGTTAGTTCATTGGTTGTATGAGTCAATTTAGGTGGAGTGTTTATTGAGTCATAAAAAATGAAAAATCATAAAAAAAAATTGAAAAAAGTCAAAAATAGTTTATTTGGGTAACTTATTTGAATAATTTGCTAGCTTATGATAATTTATGTTTGATCTAAGTAAATTTTTAAAAAATAATTGAGTATTACTACAATGTACCTAGTTTTGTGAAACTTTTTATCTATGTAAGATTTAAGACTATTTTGAGCACATATCTATTCTAGTTGTTGTTTAAGCTTGGAGACGAGTTATGTGATGAGAATGTAGACTTAGGTATAAACGACTTTAGGTAGTGATTTTGAATTCTTAGTTACTGATGAGAAATTCACGGTGATAGTTTAGAGAAGTGATGATTCAGGCTTTTATTGAAATTTTTTTATAAGTAGTTTTAGTTGACGTGTTCATTAAAATTCAAATCCCAACTATTAGTCTCAATGGAAGCCAGTGCACTAGACAAATCAAATCCAATAAGAAAAATTGTATATATTGATGTATGAAAGCTAGTCTTGAATACCATGGTCTTATTTATCATCAATATGTAGAAGACGATCTACTGAGAAAAATGTTCGACCCAATAATGGAGCGAAAATTACTTACTGTGATAAAAAATAAAAAATAAAAATGTATAAAAGAAAAGCAATAACAAGAGCAGATTGATTGACTGAGTCTTTGATACAAAACTGGAAATGAAGATGCCTAGTTAGTTTGATTTTCTTAGTGAAGACCTAAAGACTAGAACACTTGACATTGTAGAGGATCATTGTTTATCTAAATGATCTCCTAAATTTGTTAAACTTTTCCAACTTGAGAGTGATAGTAAAATAAAGCGAGCTTTAACCTTAGTTTAACACCTTTGAGAGAAGTGATAGATACTTGAAAATATGACCATTAAGGGTCGAGATTGAAAAGACTTGACAATCTATATGTTTGCATAACTTTATATGATAAAAGTAATGATTGAAAATAACTATTCACACACACAAGTCGAGTATCAGACAAATATTAAAATCTTCTAAGTACAATATTTGGATATTTTTCTTGAATTAAATGCTTAAATATAAGCTTGAGGTGAATGTGTTAACAAGTCCAATGGTGTGCACAAACTTCTCTTTGTGTGTTTTTTAGTGTTTGTTTTGTCTTGTTTTTATTTGAGACTAACAAAAGTTCAAGTTTTAGAGTATTTGATGAGTGTAACTTACACTTGTCTCTTGTCTACAAACAATGTCTGAGTCATTAGAGGCTTTACCATGATACCATAAGGACTAACACTCTCGATAGAAACAAAAAAAAGGTTAGCATGCATGTTGGGCACTTTGTGAATGCCCAAAATATGAATAATGATATTCATAATCATCGCTTATTGTTTGTAATCACCCAACGTAATATTACTCAATTTGATGAATTATTTACTCCAATTGAGTAATGTATCTATAGTCATTAATTATGAATAATTCATCTAATTGAATAATGTCACATAGGATGACTACTGGTAGTAAGCGACTAATGAATTGCATTACTCCCAAAATATATATATTAACAACTTTCCCATTTTCCTATCTCTTTCTCCCCAAATCATTATTAAATTGTTCGAATTGAATTATATGTTTCTAAATTTTTTTTAACAATTTTGATTGACATAAAATAAGGTTTTGACTATGTGAAGTTCATATTTGTTAAATTATAGATCTTTGAAAACCTATCTACAAAATTTCTCCATGGCTCTAACTCTTCTAAAACTTTAGTTCTACTATTTACAAAGGGTTATGCTACTTGTACATCTTCACTTACACCTCATTTACACTTGGTTATGTGGCAGTAATATTTAGGGATAAGACATTTGACCAAAACATTATTTTAAATTTTCTTTTCATTATTTTATTCTGCCACATAAACAAATGTAAGTGGAGATGTACAAGTAGCAAAATTCATTTTACAAATTACATTTAAAGTACACTTTAGTTAGGGTTATTAGGATATCTAGTGAATTGTAAGCTCTTCCTTAGATTAATGGTCAAATTTCTTATTTCTTTTGTCTAAAAATAGAATCTTAAAAGAGATGAATAGTTGATGTCAAATCTTATCAGAATTCTTGATTTTTTTCCCACAAAAGTATGCTGAAAACATATTGAAAACAATATTTAAATGATATTCACATGATCATATTTAACAGTTTAAACTTTTAAATCTAGCAGTTCAACATACTATTAGAGCAGACAAAACTCTTGTATTCAAGTTTTAACGTCACCCATTTGAATAAATTGTGCACATGTTAAGTTTTGATGAGGAAAAAAAAATCCAATCTACACTTGAAGAGTGTGTTGAAGATAATATATAAATGATATACACGTGACCTTATGTAACAACTTAAGCTTTTAGATCAAATGGTTCAACACATAAATAAAAATCTACAAATCTTTCAAAAAAAACTCTAGCAAATATGTAACTTCTTAAACTCATTGGATTCAAAGACTAAAGAGTAGACTATTTATTGAAACTACTTTTAAAGAAGAAAAAATAAATCTTAAGAGGAAGATAAAAGGAATATGAGGGAGGAAAAAGATGAATAAACAAGCCATTGGAAAGATTTCATTGAATTTAGCTATACCAAAAAAGAGAAATTGAAAAAATGGTACATTGACTGTGGAGATAGAGAGACCGTGTGAGACGAAAGGAAATTATTCTAACTTTTCAAATTTGGCAAGAGATTTTATGTAGTTAATTACGTGATTAGCTACATTTAGAGCTGGTAAACAGTCGGTTAAAGGCGTCTCTGGCAGCCACACTTGAAACGGACCGATCGGGCCCACCCCCAACCCAATTTTGTGCAGCTGAAATATCTTGGACCAACTCTACTCATCGGCCAACCTAGTCTTAATTTTATTTAGTTTTTTTAAATAAATTTTTATACAATCTAATGCATTACATCAAATACGATTTTAGTTGTTATGTTCAATTTGACTTACCAAATTATGTCAATAATTTAGAGTATTGATCATTAATACATCAACACACAGAAAACCCAATTTGATATAAAATTAATATTTGTAACTTTTCAAGAGTTAAATGTTGGAGAAATTCAACCAATGACCAATAAATATCGAACACGATATATTAGGAACAAAACTAATAAATATTTTCCATTTCTTATGTAAGCCTAATCGGAATTAATGAAATAGATTAATAACCAAACTAAATAATGCTTGAATTAAACGATACAATATTTAACATGGTTTGACAACGTGCCTACGTTCACAACCCAACAAAAATTAATCTTCCACTATAATCAACAATAATGTGTGCCAATCGTTTACTTGTGGATTTCTCCTCTGTGGTTTATCATTTTCGTTTTTCATACACGGTGCCAATTGTTGACACTAAAAATTGAAGTCAACAAATCTTCAACCATGTTCATGTGCAATTAGCATAGATCATTTTCCGATTGCCAGAGCTCTAGAGAATCGCCTTTTTGTGAGCAATTGCTGCTAACAAGGGTCTAAGAGATGAAGAACGAAAACTTGGCTAGGGTTTTTATTATGTCTCATTTTTGTTATGATTTGAGGGATTATTTATAGATTATTTATAGAATCATACCAGGATTCGCCTGTCAAGTCAATTTTTTTTATGCAAAAGATGAGTTGATATTATAGCTTTGCCTATGCAAAGCAACTCCGACTAAACTTAATTCGGTTGTATTCGGTAGTGATCTCGTTATTATAGGCCATCTGACTCCCTACGTGGATTGTTGTGAAAATATTGTGATTGCAAGTGTACAATATCGCACAAAAGTAATAAAGTGGACTTATTGAGTCCTGGATTATCGCTCCCACGAAGACTATCTTATTTATATATGAGTTCAATTAATCTTTATTGATTAACCTGTAAGAGATAGTATGAAATGAATTGGTTTGAGATATTTTAACCTAAAACTTTAGAATTTCCGAAACGAGAAAAACAATGCAATAACTTAATTGAAAACAAAAGTTAACAATCTAGAAAAGAATGATAGTTAAAGCGTTTGGACAAACGATTTCACCTAGTTGTCATCTCTAATTCTTCCTCTCAAAATTTGTTTCCTAAAGTTGTATTCGGTCGAATTCACAAATTTAACCTAATTTACCTCTCTTGAGTTCAAATTAGTCCTATCTAATTAAGTCAACTTAGGCAGTCAGAATGATCCTTAATTACATACATTAATTCTCCTAGGAATTCAATTAAGACCGCAACAATAATAAAAGTGTATCCCTACCTTTTATCCAATTGCCGGATTTTACTACGTGGTCTAGATTCATAATTTGCTTCTCAGTTCATTACAATCCACGAGAACAATGAAATAATGGCCAGTTATTCCAAGCATTAAGAGCGTAAGTAAAATCAAATACTTAAACAATTTATAAGTCAAAACTTGAGATTCAAATTAAAAATTAAAACTAGGCTACATCGCTCATCCAAATATTAAATTTAGCTACTCATGATTCGGGAGAAAGAAAGCAATAAAATATTTGAATACATAACTGGGTTCTGAAGAAAAGATGAAAAGATGTTGATTATCTTGCACCAAGAAATCTTGATCTTCGCTCCAATCTTCTTGATCTTGGTCGTTTTTTGTCTTCTTCGCCGTTCTTCTTTTTCCGCCTTCTCTAGTGTTCTCCAAAAAGATCAACCCCTTTCTTGACCTAGATTAGGTCTTTATATAGTTACAAAACTTTTCAAATTGTATTTAATTTGAAAAGGACCAAAACGCCTTAATTTAAGTTAGGAAAAATTGGACTTTCCTATGCGCTGGTCACAGATACCCGCCCAGCCAAGAGCAAAGTCATTGCTTCTGCTGCTCGGCCATGTTGGACCGTGGTTAACTACTCCCCTCTTATTGTAATTTGGTCCTTCCACTTTCAGTTGTTTGCGATTTAGTCCTTGGATTTCTTCTTTCATTTCACTTGGGTCCTCTTTTATTTGCCACTCAAGTCCTTCATCTTTTTCATGTTTATGAATTGGTCCCACTTCTCCATCTTCGTGCACATTTAGTCATTCTCTCGCCAATTTTGCTTTGTTTCTCTCAAATCCATTGGAACTCGGTTTCCTACTAAAACAATCAAATTAACACACAATTAAGTAAATATTCAATCAAGATTGCATACAATTGTCCAATTTTAACACTACAGATAAGCATAATTCGACACCGTCATGGATCCATCATGCGTTTACGTGAGACTTTCATGTGTCACATAAAATCATGTAGTTACAAATCTTAAGTGCATTTAAAATATAGTACACTTGTCAAAAATTGTAGTGTCAATATAAACACTCTAAAGCAAATAAACATATGATATATATGACAAAAAAAAAAAAAAAGCCTAAAATTGTTATTAGGTTTTAATAGAGATGAACGAATTTTATTCTATAGAGAATTCAATCGAACCAATTTCATATTGGTATTTCTCACTTCAAAAATGGATGATTCTATGGAAAAAATGGGTACCGAACTTAATCGAACCGATAGGCTCTTGTTTAGTGTTTAGTGCGTATGATTCTATAGATCCCATCATTTAGTGAAACACAATAATTGCTTACTGATGTAACAATCTAAACTAATATCCATAATACAACCAGAATTGTAGAAGGGGTCAAATGTTCCTACTTGATGATCACCGTATTTTTCATTTTGTCCCCCACTTTAGTGCAGTTGTCAAAACAACCCAATTTTTAAAGGATAAATAGTACTAAATGTCTTGAACCTTTGAATTTTGTGATGATGGGATCTTGAACCTTTGATATCTAGCAATTGGGATCCAAAACTTTCATATATCTCTGTGCCCGAAGGTAATTTTGTGACAGAAAACGTTAGTTTGACAATTAAATTGTCAATTTTTATTGAAATAAAAATTATACCCTTATTTTAATTTAGGGCAAAATACAACTAGAAATTCCTAACCTTTAAACTTTGTGAAAATAAGGTCTAAAATCTTTGATTTATATCACTCGGGATCCCAAATCATTCAAACTTCCCACCTGAGGTCTTTTTGTGATGACAACCTGACAACGACACTATCATTACCATCCACCGAAAAATAAACTAAATTATATTTGCAGCATCTAAGAACTTACACACCTCTCATCCTCTCCATCTTTGTCGATCAACACATATCTCCAAACTCCTGAAATTCACGCTATTTGCAAAATAAATAAATAAATAAAAAACAATCACAGCTAATTTTTTGTTACTAATTTTTTGGGTTTGTTCAATTTAGTTCAAACGATTTTAGATCTCAAGTACAAATGTTTAGTTTGTCATAAAAGGACCTCAAGTACAGATGTTTGAATAATTTTAGATCTCAGATGCTAAAAATCAAATATTTGAGATCTCATTGTTACAAAGTTTAAGGGTTAAGGACTCTCAGTGCTATTTATCTTGAATTAAAATAAAAGTAAAACTGCCGTTTCAAAAAAAAAAAATGACTATTTAATGGTCAAATTGATATTTTTCGTCAAAAAAAGACTTAGGCGCAGACGTTTGAAAAGTTTGAAGTTTCGAGTGCTAGAAATTAAAGATTCAGAACTTTATCGTCACAAAGTTCAAATTTCAAGACCCTAATAATATTTACCCATTTTTAAATGATGTGAATAAATAATTGATGTTACATTTTGTTTGGTGGAACTTAAATAATCAATTTTAGTAAATTATGTTAAAATGGATCTGCTTTTGCAGAAAAAAATCTACCATGTGGGCCATATCCACTATAGAATAAACTAAAGTGTGATATGACGTGGTATGAGGACAATTTTAGAAAAGTTAAAATAAAGTGTATGATATGATATGGAGAGAGAAATGAAAAAGGGACAATTAACAACCAGATCATGAAGTCGATGGGAAGAAGGTGGCACATAAATTTAAATTTGAAAAATCAGAATTCAATATTTTAAGCTGGAACAAACAAGCATCTAAATAAAATAAAGAGGACTAATAAGTGCATGTGACAAAGTGTTGAAATTATTTGAAGAAATTTTTTATACAAATTTTTTACATAAAGAAATGCACAAATATAGAGGTTACAGGCTAGCAAAATTCCCCTACTTGAACCCAACAGGTCAGACTGGTCCACTAGTTTGGCCTGAGTTAGCTACCGGTCCGAGCTAATATCGGGTTCGGGGTAGTCCACCCGGTTTGACACCGTAAGTTAGGTAACCTAATTTGCAGACTGCAGTTCAATGAAGAGGAAAAAATCATTTTAACTGTGAATTCTAATTTGCCAAACAACCCGCAATAGAGAACTTTACAAGGGCAAGTTGGTAAAATTACCAGTTCTGCAAAACCATGACAGACCATCCTCCAGCAGCAAGACACTGAGAGTTGAGCTAGCACGCTTTCCAAAACTGTTACCTGTCATATTTCATTCCAAACTCGGCATAGTCACTCGCCCAAACTCGGCCGTAATTCCTCATCAAACTGACGCCGAATTTCATTGCTGTCACCCCCACCCAACTCTCCATTTCCCACCGCAACCGACGCCCCTAACAATTTTCTGGGTTCTGATGACGACCCGGAAACGGAGAGGAACAAAGCAATACATAATAAACCTTTACAACATGAAAGACAACACCAGCAAAATGAGCCGGGATCAGGGAGGCCTCCCAGAGTGAGGTTGCGCACACTGTTCCGTGTGGCGTCGGTGGCATGCGGAATTCAATTCGGATGGGCTCTTCAGTTGTCCCTTTTAACCCCTTATGTTCAAGAACTGGGCATCCCGCACGCATGGTCCAGTATTATTTGGCTCTGCGGCCCTCTCTCGGGACTTCTGGTTCAGCCCTTAGCGGGTCTTATGAGCGACCGCTGCACCAGCAGGCTTGGACGCCGCCGCCCCTTCATCATCGTCGGCGCCACTTCCATAGTCGTTTCCGTACTCATTATTAGCTTCTCCGCCGATCTCGGACGGCTGTTTGGGGATAGGGGTGACAAAAAAACTCGCGCTGTGGTGACCTTTGTCTTCGGATTCTGGCTTCTTGACGTGGCTAATAATATGACTCAGGGCCCCTGTCGTGCACTGCTCGCTGATCTCACTGGTAAATTTAAGCATAATTTATACATATATAGATGTATATGTATTAAATGATTATATAGAAGTTGTGAATTAAAATTGTTTGATGCATCGATTGTAGTCATAGCCAACTCAAATTTATGCCTTTCATCTACTAGCTTTTGTTTCTTGTTTTATAAGTTGATTGACAAACAAAATAGTCACCTAACTTTGAAATATAGAAAACCGAATGCCTTCAAGTTATGAGCTCATCCAACCCGGCAGCATTCGTGAGTCGTTCAATTGTCCCTAGGAGACAGGGTTGAGAAGTACCATGCCCCCGCCCACCCTTTGTAGTCACTAGTTTTTATTTTTTTTTTAGAAAGTCCCACAACTTTATGTTTTGTAAATTTCGTTCAAAGTTGGTTGTTGGGTTTGTCTCCAATACTAATCTTAATGGGAACTGGTTGGAAACCTGGTTTTCCGTATGACCTGTGTCAATCTATTTGCTTTTTTCATTTCTTGTTTCATTTTACTTTTTGTTTGTGTTTCTTAAGTTGATGGGAAATGGAAATCAGCTTCACGTGGGGAAGGGAATTTTTTTGAAGGAGACAGTTGAGTTTTTAATAATGTGTTTTTTAAGGGAAAATAGCAGGAGAGGTCCCTAACATTTGAGGTGTGTTGCACTTTGGTTCTCAACCTTCAAAATTAAGCATTTACAATGCAAACCTTTCATTTTATTAGCAAACTAGAAAAACTTTCATTTAGCCTGTTTGGAAATCGTAAAACCAGAAAAAGGAATGGAGTTGTTGGTGGATTATGATTTAAAGACAAAAATGTATGGAAAGCGCGACAAGAGGATAGGGATTTGTCTATGGTTCTTCTCATCATTTAAGCTTCTTACAGTTGAATACAATTGGGTAGATAAGAAGGGAAATCAAATGTAGAAGTTAACATTACTCTCTTATTTTGCATCCCTTCTTATTTGTTCATATTTCCTCCCCCCTAAATTTGTCATCCAAATGTGTATCTCTCCCTTCATGAGTTTGTTTCTGAAATTTACTATCTCTACTGAAACCTGCATCAGTCGCTGCTTCCACAGAGAGTTATAAGCCTGTAATTCTTTCATTTTTCAACTCCAGCCATCATAATCTGCCAATAACGGAGTAAAATGTTTAAAACAGATAACTGAGAAATGCGGCCTAAGTTTAAATTTTTTTTTGCCGTCAGAAAAATTAAATTAAAATCAGCCCATCTCGATGGATGACAGAAGAACTAATAGGAGAGCAGGCCTTATTCTCTATACCATTTTAAAGATGTAACAACCCTCAACAAATAAAGCAATGCAGTTTTGACTAATATTAATTGTGGAGAATGCTTATAAGAATGTCATTTTTGTTAATATATTCTATCAAAGGCAGCATATATTCTATCAAGGCAACATATATTCTACCATATTTAATATATTCTATCAAAGGCAGCATATATTCTATCAAGGCAACATATATTCTATCAAGACAACATATATTCTACCATATTTAGTCTAGCTATGTATAGAAGAATATATTGTATATATGGCTATAATTGAGGCAACATATATTTTACCCTATTTAGTCTAGCTATGTATAGAAGAATATATTGTAAATAACTTGTAATTGATAGGAGTTTATTTTGGTAAGTTATTTACCTTGCATCTATATAAATGAAGGAACTCTCACAATGAGAGGCATTCAAAACAAAACCTTCTTTGACATGGTATCGTAGTCAAAGTTATTTTTACGCTTTTCTCTTGGCTTGGTTGAATTTCTAGCTTATTTTTAGAGTATTTTTTAGCATTAGATCGTCCGAACCTCTTCATAGTTCCGCTTGGTAGTCTCTTCGCTTTTCCGAGCATTATTTTTCTTGGTGATTTAAAGCTTTAATATTTTTTTGAATGTTTTATCGTCTCGCATTGTTGAGAGTCTTGATTGATCATACTGCTTCTGCGATCATTGTGATCCGCCTCTTTCAATTTTATTTCTGAGTGGTTATTATGTCGCTAAAATTCTATTATTTGTTTTAATGGCAAAAACTACGCCACTGGGAATTTCAGTTCAAGATGTTTGTGAAAGAGAAAGAGTTATAGGTCATTTGGATGGGTCTTCTACTTGCTCCAACCGATCCCAAAAACTTAGTTTACGGAAGCGGAGATGCCAAAATTGCTTCTTGGCTACTTAGTTCGCTGAACCCCATATGGTTAACAATCTTCGCGGTTTCACCATCATTAGCGGATGTGGGATTATCTTCGACAATTTATTATCAAGATAATTACGCTCGAAAGTTTCAATTAGAGTTAGACATCGAAACTATCGCTGGGGAACCTCTCGATTGAACAATTTTATTCCGATTTTCTTAATTTATGGAGTGATTATTCCGGCAGCGCATTCTAAAGTTCCTAAAGATGCTTTAGCGGCACTACAAGCGATTCATTATGAGAGCTGGGGGATAAATTTTGATGAAGCTTTCGACCGAGTTTGAAAGTGCAATTTGCCGTTAATCAATCGCACACCGTCCCCACTTTGGATGTTTGTTTGGGCGAACTCTTGCGTGAAAAACTGGCCTCTCGCTCACAACTTGGCATTGCTCGAAGACGGCGATGGTAGTACTTGAGATGGTTAATGTAGCTTTACATCGCTTTCGCGTGAAGCGACGATATAGATGTCCACCGCAGTGTTACAATTGCAAAAAAAGTTGGACATATTGCAAAACATTGCGCAGAAGAAATTCGCAATTATTGCGAAAGGAAGGCCATATCATTAAGGATTGTTGTATACGTCCTCATAATCGATCCGCTCCTCGCTTTTCATCTGCTGCTTCGATCCACATTTATGCTCGCCTCTTCCGCTCAACTCATTGCTTTGGGTTCTTCGTCTAATATTACCACCTTGATGCTTGAATCTTCTGTCCCTCCGAGATTTTAGGTAGATGCATTATCTACGGTCGTATATTTGATTAATCGTTTACCTTCTCCTACCTTGCATCTTGATTCTCCATATTCTCGTTTGTTTGGTGTTCCTCCTTACTATAATTCTTTACATATTTTTGGTTACATCTAATTTGTTCACTTACCTCCCGTTGAACGTCACAAACTTGCTGCTCGAGCTGTTCAATGTGCTTTTCTTGGTTATAGTAACTCTCATAAAGGATTTGTATGTTATGATGCGGATGCTAACAAATTTCAGTATTTCTCGAAATGTGATTTTCTTTGAAAACCAATATTTTTTCCGTCTCGTGCTAATCCTGCTTTCTTCCTCTATTTCTCTTCCTTCCTTTAATGATGTATCTAGTACCCTACTGCTTTCAACCGTATGTGTACCAGAACGCCGCCCACTACCTCTTCCTTCTTCTGAACCGCCACCTGGTCCTCAGATTGCATGAGCCCCGTCGGTCTACTAGGGTTTCCCAGCCTCTGGATTGGTATGGATTTTATTCTTCCGCCATTAAGGATACTCTTGATCGACTTCACGCGCAAGTCTTACTCTCGCGCTTCTACTCAAGAGTGTTGGCGCCAAGCTATACAGATTTAACTTCGTGCTCTTCAAGACAATCACACTGGGACATCATTCCTCGTCTGTTGCTGAGCTATGCTTATAGGGTGCAAATGGGTATACACCATCAAACTACGTGCTAATGGCTCAATTGAAAGACATAAAGCTCGTTTGGTGGCCCTCGAATCGGCGGGGAGTATGGGCTTGATTATGAAGAAACATTCGCCTCCGTGGCCAAAATGACTCATCGTCCGCATCATTATGGCTATTGCTATTTCGAAAAGATGGTTGCTTCATCGGATGGATGTGAAGAATGCATTTTACATGGTGATCCGAAGGAAGAAATATTTATGTCTCCTCCTCCCGCTTGTTTCCTCCCTCTTACGTTGAAGTTTGTCGCTTGAAAAACGTTCTCTATATAGTTTGAAACAGCACCAAGGGCATGGTTTGAGAAGTTTCGTCTTTGCTTATCTATCGATTTTTCTTTTGCTCGAGTCGGTGATGACTCCTCTCTCTTCTTTTGCAAAACTACTATTGGAATTGTTATACTTCTTGTGTATGTCGATGTTATTGTGATTACCGGATCTGATCTCCAGTTAATTGAGCAACTCCAAAGAACACCTCAAATCATCATTTCATATGAAAGATCTTGGTCCACTGCAGTATTTTCTTGGACTTGAGGTCCAACATTGTCTGAATGGCACGCCCTTACATCAGCATAAGTATACCCAAGAACTTCTTTCACTAGCCGGTCTTTAGGACAGTAATTCGTGTCTTACACCTATGGATGTCAATTTAAAAGTTGCATCGGTGGATGGTGATTCCTTTATCCGATCCTCGATGTATTGGTAGGCGGTGGGCGCTTTAAATTATTTGACCATTACTAGACTGATATCTCGTTTCTTTGCTCAACAGTCGATCCGGTTTATGCACGCTTCTTGTCGACACATTTGGCGACTATTCGTCGCCTTCTTCGATATCTTAAAGGGACATCCGGTCGCGGTTTTGTTTTTCCTTTAGGGAATTCTTTAAAGTTGGAGGGCTTTAGTGATGCCGACCAGGCCGGATGTGCGATATGCTAAATGCTCATTATAGGTTGGTGCATGTTTCTTGGTAATGCTCTTATTTCTTGGAAGAGCAAAAGCGTGCTCGTGTCTCAAGTCATCCACCGAATCAATATCGAGCTATGTCGTCAGCTTGTTCTCGAAATTGTATGGCATGCGGGTTGTTAGGTGAACTTAGTGTTCCGCAGTTACTCCTACTCCTCTTTATCTTGATAATACCGGTGCTATTCGATTCCTACCAATCCTGCTTTTCATGAGCGCACGAAAACATATTGAAGTGGATTGTCATTCTATTCGTGAATCCTCGCTCGCCATGAGATTACTCTTCCACACATTTCACACCGAGTACCAAACTGTTGATGTCTTCACCAAAGCTCTCTCTCGTCGCATCGCTATCATCGGGTTCATGATTAACAAATTGATGCTTCTTGATCGCCCAACATCAATTTGAGGGGGATGTTAATATATTCTATCAAAGGCAGCATATATTCTATCAAGGCAACATATATTCTACCATATTTAATATATTCTATCAAGGCAACATATATTCTACCATATTTAGTCTAGCTATGTATAGAAGAATATATTGTATATATGGCCATAATTGAGGCAACATATATTTTACCCTATTTAGTCTAGCTATGTATAGAAGAATATATTGTAAATAACTTGTAATTGATAGGAGTTTATTTTGGTAAGTTATTTACCTTGCAACTATATAAATGAAGGAACTCTCACAATGATAGGCATTCAAAACAAAACCTTCTTTGACAATTTTATGGGTTTATTTTCTCAAAAATATTGAATTTGCACTTGACATTAGGATTATCTTTATTGTAGTGGAAATTGCTTTATGAACTAGCCTACAAAAGTTTGACCTTTGTCATTTGTGATTCTATCTTATTAGGAAAGGATCACAGGAGAACTCGAGTAGCAAATGCGTATTACTCCCTATTTATGGCTGTCGGTAACATCCTTGGATATGCCACTGGATCTTACAGTAACTGGTTCAAGATTTTTCCTTTCACCCTCACTCCTGCATGCAATGTTAACTGTGCTAATCTCAAGGCTGCATTCATTCTTGACATTATTTTCATTGTCATTACTACATGTATAAGCCTAACAGCAGCCCATGAGCAGCCCTTAAATGCAAGCAACAATTCCCCTAATTTTGGCGAAGGAGGGTCCCAGAATTCTTCTCATGAGAACGAACCTTTTCTATTTGAGTTGTTTGGAACTTTAAGGTATCTCCCAGGTGCTGTTTGGATAATCCTGCTTGTAATTGCACTGACTTGGATAGGCTGGTTTCCATTTATTCTTTATGATACCGACTGGATGGGTCGTGAAATATATGGTGGCAAGCCAAATGAAGGGACAAATTATAGCATTGGAGTCAGAATGGGTTCATTGGGTCTAATGTTGAACTCATTGTTGCTTGGGATTACTTCAGTGCTTATGGAGAAGCTCTGTCGGAAATGGGGGGCTGGTTTTATATGGGGACTTTCGAATATTCTCATGTCTCTATGCTTTATAGCAATGCTCATAGTTGCTGCAATCAGGAGTAATATGAACATTGTTAACAATCTTCCTCCAGTTGGTGTTGTCATTGCTGCACTAATGGCATTCGCAGTTCTTGGCATTCCATTATCTGTAAGTTGCTTAATTCATTACTGAAATTGTGAGCAAATATTCTTATCTGCCATCACAATCATTATGCTGAATAAATTGAAATAATTATGTGCAGGGTATTCGTACCTTTTCAGCCTCCTTATGCATGTATAACGGCACTCCTATTGAGATCATCTCATTGATAAATCCCTAGGAACTTCATCTACCTGACTGTGAATTAAATTATTAGCTCTCTCCCCCTCACCCTTTCCCTCTGTCTCTCCCTCTTCCTCTCTCTCTCCATCGGTATCTTACAGAAAATGAAATCTGTAGTGGGTGTTACTATTTAATATATGCGTGGAAGATATCTCAGACGACTGTGCCAAACTTTTCTAGGCCTTTACTTATGAAGAGTGGTTACGGGCTGCTAATGCTGACTTTTTTGTGCGGGTGCTTTTTAATTAATTCTTGGACTCCATGAACCTCCTCATTATTATTAAACTTCTGTTTGCAGATAACCTATAGTGTTCCATATGCCTTGGTATCTGCACATATTGAAGCTTTAGGCCTGGGTCAAGGTTGGTTGGGATGCGTATCTTTTTATCGTATAAATGGTAGGATGGAGGTTAAGTGCTTTGATTTATTATCTCAATCTTGCAGGATTGTCCATGGGGGTTTTGAATCTGGCAATTGTGATTCCACAGGTATAACCTGTTCTTGTTTGTTTTAATATGTCTATTTTCCTTAGTTTGGATTCACTTTTTAACAGCCTGCCGCCCTCTGTTGAGATTGTTAATGATTAAATCTTAGCCATTGCTGCGCCACTCTAGCTTAACACAATATGTAAAGAAAGTTCCAACCACTAAAAACTGTCAAATTTTTCTATTAAACTTCTCTCAAATATAACAATACTCATTTACAAAGAAGTTAAGTGGGAAATTCATGAAAGCCGATATTTCAACTGTGAAACTAGCTATCTTAGCTTTGTAGCATTCAAGGCAGTGATGGTCTGGATTATTATTATTTTTGGTTGAGAAATATAAAATATGACTGTAATGCGCTTTTTGCTGAAAATTTGTTACTCACCCACTCCCCTCCCCTCCCCTCCCATGATTTTATAGTATGGGCAGCATGGAATCCACAGGATTGACTGCTTTGTTGACCCTGAAAGATAGATTCCCTCTAAACCCTGTCTTCGAGGCTGGGATTGACTGCTAAATTTCAAGCTTATAAATGATTGATATTATGTATTCAAAATGATACTTCCTCTATGCTAACTTCATTCTTTTAGAAATCACAAACTGGAATGAAATTTTTATGTTGATTCTCAAACTAACTATATGTTTGGTTGAGTTTAAAATACACTCTTTTTTTCCTACACTCATTTTCAATCATATATTTTATGGGATCCACAACTTTTATCAACTTTTCAACCACATATTTCATCAATTTTTATCTACACATGTCATCATTTTTTATCAAAATCTCTTAAAAAACTACTTTTAAACTCCACCAAATAGGCACTAAATTATGTAGTGCAATTATTTTATTATTAAATAAATCTGATAAAAAATGAGTTTTACCAAATCTACCCAAATCTCTTTATTTAGGCAATAATCTCCTAGAAATCAGGCTACTCGAATCCAATTATTTAGGCACACATATCAGCAATAAATCAGCTGATTTATTTGTTGTAATCTTCCTAAAAATCAGGCTGAATATTTCTACAATAATAAACACACGCCTTTGTTTGTTTTCCTTGTACATGATGTCTTTCTACTGATCAGCTATGTATTAGAATTTATCCGGACTTTAAAAAACCATTTTTCGCATTTACCTAAAATTTAGCAGCATGTATCTATGTTGATTATTTGAATCTGGACAAATAAGTATCTTTAAGCATTCACTCATCTGGAGCAGTTTCTTTTTACATCAATTTCTTTGGTTTAATAGTGTTATTGATAATATAAAGGAGGTGTCGTTATTATAAAAGCATGATTATGTTGTAGGATATTTCGAATAACCAAATATTAGATGCTTTTTGATGCTTCTTATTTTGAAAATTTGTTTTGCCCATTTGATGTCAAAGCTTTGCTTATTGGAAACAGGTTATCGTGTCCCTTGGAGCTGGTCCATTGGATCAATTATTCGGTGGTGGCAATTCACCAGCTTTAGTTGTGGCAGCAATCTCTTCTTTTGTCGGTGGGCTTGTAGCCATTTTGGCTATTCCCAGAACAAGGGTTCAAAAATCCAGGATCCAAGTTTGAGGTATTGAGGGAAATATCCTGATTGGAAAAGTTCGGATATATTTGTTCTATAAGTGATTCAATGAATTTAATCACTGAAATTATAAATTGAAATTCCAAAACTTTCTTGGAAAAAAGAAAGAAACAATAAAATCTCTCTCGTCACTTGCCCTTCTCACATCTTTATCTTGCCGGTTTAGATATGTTAATCAAGTTTCATGTGAAAAATGTACTCTACATGGAAAGTGAAGATTAACTATTTCATAGATTTGCTGAAGAATTGTGAGGGAAATATCCTGATTGGAAAAGTTCGGATATATTTGTTCTATAAGTGATTCAATGAATTTAATCACTGAAATTATAAATTGAAATTCCAAAACTTTCTTGGAAAAAGAAAGAAACAATAAAATCTCTCTCGTCACTTGCCCTTCTCACATCTTTATCTTGCGGTTTAGATATGTTAATCAAGTTTCATGTGAAAAATGTACTCTACATGGAAAGTGAAGATTAACTATTTCATAGATTTGCTGAAGAATTGTGAGTGTTAAAATAATGTCACTGCTATAGAAAAATATGCAGTTCGAATATATGAAATCTTTTCTTAGCCAGGACGAGGGATTGGGAACATGGACTGTTGAACTCTTCCTGCAAATAATTTTAGGTCATGCAGTAATTATATTTGACAAAGCATGTGACATATATTGAAACTCACTTCAACTTCAGTTCCTGAATGCGTCCTTAAGCTGTCGGTTTCCTTCAATGTATATGGAGCCACATGTAAATTTTGTCTTCATAATTAATGATATATAAAAATCAATAAAAACAAAAGGTTACAACTCTCTTCAGTATTCACTCTTTTCCTGTTTTGCTCTTCATCATATACCAAATACGCTATTCGCTTTTGGCATCTAGCTCTGGTTACAGTCAAGTAGGTCTAGAACTGTTGAAATAGGAAAATTTGTGATTTGGGTTTGCTATATTTGTAGTAACCAATAGTTTGTTGCTTTGTGGATGTATTGGTTGATTTTATTTGACAATGTAGTTTCTTGTAAATAATGGTCATTGACGTGGTTTACTTACCTATATGATTCAACCTAATTGATTATATAAGAATATTTCGTACAACTTTTCTTTTAAGACTTTTAACTTGCATATGTACCTAGATAGTATAGACATGGGTATGGGTGAGTTGTGATTGATATAAATTCTAGTTTCATGATGTAAATATCTAAATATAGAGTTAAAAATTCATAAACTCTCCATTTTGAATTGTACTATGGAGCACTCATATTATCCATGCAATACTTTGTACCATTTATGGTAAACCTTCTTACCCTCCTTTTTATCCCTTCATGTCTTCTTTATATTCAAAGTGGGAGGTGTTAACCAAAATTTGAGTTGTCTAATAAGTAACCAAATAATGTTCGGTATAATTGAATATTCAACAACAACAAATTAAGTTTTGTTCTGAATAAATTTGGAGTCGGTTACATAAATTCTTTTTCATCATCCTATTCAATTTATTGCTACATCTAGTGGAAGATTAAATGCAATTAGATTCTGAGAAACTACAACACGCTGGAAGATTAAATGCAATTAGATTCTGAGCAACTACAACACGCTATGTTAGTTTTTGGTCTACCATTTTCTCTTCTAACTTGTTGTACTGAGATCCCATTACTCTCCTGAATGAGTTTCTTATAAGTCTATGCAAGACATGCCCCGACCATTCGCCCTTCACATAATTTATACCTTTACTTGTCAACATATGTTCTCATTTCTGATCTTATCTATTCTAGTGTGGTCACAAAACTATGTTAAAACTTTATTTTTGTTGTGATCATCTTATGGACATTTTGTCCTTTAACATAGGATGCGTAGTAACTGTTATAGGACTGACCTTTAAGCTTTATGGAGATCTTTACCTCACACAGAATTAGTGTAGCATTTCTGCATTTCATCTAACATGCTCTAATTCTATGCATTACATTCCCTTCAGTTCTTTTCTTGTTAAGAATCTAACCTGAATACCTAAAAAATAATTTTTTGAGAAAACACGATCCTCCATAGCAACACCATTATTATCCTTCTTCCTATTATGATCCTTATTCCTATCATGAATAAAGTGGAATTACATGTTCTCCGTCTTAGATCTACTTGAAACCTTCCTATTCCAAATTGCCTCCCAAGTAGTGAATTACGATTTAATCCCTGTTTAGTCTCATTATCTGTAACTATATCATCAACGAATAACATACACCAAGGAACCTCATGTTATATATGACCTCTAATCTCACCCACGACTCAAGTGAAAAGATGAGGAATTGAAGCAAAACCTTCGTAGTGATATATAATTCTTTACTACTATCGCCACTGCATCTCAAACTTGTAATTCTTCCATCATACATATCCTTAATGATACTGATGTATCTAATAGAAAATTAATCTAATCTAAAATTAAATATTATTGTAGCCTATTTTACAAGATTGGATTTTGTTTAAAATAATTAAAACTAAAGACGGAAGTAATTAACGCTAACTAAATAAATTGGGTATCAACTCACTAAAATCGGCCAAGGTTTCAAAATCCAACTGCTGCTTAACGTCACAATTCTCTAATTATCAATTAATTCCTGAGATTGGAGCGAAAAATCAAAGCCAATCTGTTTTCGTCTCATAAATTTAACATTTAACCCCAAATTAAATAAATCTAATGTAGATCATTCTTTACTTTGTTTAATAGATTGCATACGTATTCCCGTACCAAATCTTGTAAAATGAAAACAAAAAATCAAAGGTCTCGCGTTCTAAGCATTCCCTATATCAAATTAGACGATAAGGAGACGAAGAATATTAGAAAATCATTTAAAATCTATTAAGGAATCAAGCACGAATTAATTAAACGAACTTTTTAACTATAAAAAGAAATACATGATATTAAAGATGAAAGAACATTCAATTCAACTATTTGAAAACATGTAAATGAAGTATAGCAACAATAAGACAATCACGTAATTAGACAGGGTTTCATCCTCTACCTTGGTTCAAGAAAATTATAAGAACATGATTAAATTTAGAACAAGAAGATAGATATGAACCGACATGGATAAACGATAAGTCTTGAATTTTTCACTTCGATCTCAAGTCGCGCGTCTTCTCTTCTCTTTTCCTTCTTTTCGTCGCAACTCCTTGTCTTCATTATCTTTTTATGTTTCCCAGCAGCAGACTCAATATTTTTCTGTTTTTGCACAGTGGCTGAATCCCTTTTTATAATGGATTGGTCTCTCCTTTTCCTATTAGATTTTTAAGACTAACCAAATTAATTCATCCATTCCATGCATTGCTTTTCTTTCCAAAATAAACCCATGGCTGCCCACTTTTCATCCCACGTGTTGTGACCTTTTTCCTTATTTCTCAATTGCGTGTGGTTACACAATCTTGTGAATTCCAGCTGCCAACTTCCTTTAAATTGCATGGTAGATGTTGTCTCTTCTTTTTCTTCTTTTGTTTCCTTGATTGCTTATTTCTTTTCCTTTTTTTTTCTGTTTCCTCATTCCCTTGTGCTCAGCCATTCCCGATTTTCCGTACTTCTGTTTCCTTTTTTCGATCATGGAGTCCTCCCTTTTTCTATTGCTATTGCATGCTGTTGCCGTGTATTTTCTTCCTTTTCAATTCTTTTTTTTCCTTTTAAATTTGTTTGCTCCACCCACCAGCCTGTCTTCTTTCTATGTGCTGCCATATTCCAGATTTATCCCTTTCTTTAGGCCATGTCTTGTATTCTCCTTCAATTTTTTCCTTACTATTGTCTTCTTTGTAATTTGACTCCACAACTTCAATTATTAATTTGGCCCCAAGAAAAACACATTAACTAATATTATTAATGAAAGTATCTAAGAAAACTTATATTGAGGGTAAAATATGTAATCAAAACATGCTCATCAATAGATTCCTTAAATGAGTTTTGGATGCCTACGAATGCAAGATATGATATTTGTATTGAAAATGAAATCTGGGTATTGAATTATCAGGTTTAGGACATCCATTCAACAGGGCTTATGCTTTGCTGTTTTTTCTCCCCTCAAAACTCCCCCAACTCCAACAGAAGCCTACACCTGTACAGAGGTGGGAGAAGAATCACTATATATATCTTGAGATTCATTTATCCGTTAAGGAGTAAATGGGGAAAAGGACAATCTGTGCACATGCACACACTGACACACAAACAAATATATAGATTTATATTCTACAGATGTTAATCTTTTATATATCATGGTGAAGAGGAAAAGGATTTGCAAAGACCTTCTCTATTACCTCAAGACCCATGGTGAAACTTTTCTTACTTAGAGAAAGTATAAAAAGCACAATGCAGTGGAACCTGACCTTGTCTTCATGAAACTATAGAAGGATTTATGATATATAATCCATCAGTGTAAAAGAAATTTGACACAAGCAGTTTACTAGTTTCTGCATAGTGGTATCCAGTATTATGTGGTGCAATTTGAACACCTCTTGATGATTTCTTTTCTACAATTCCACTGGATAAATTAACATTGCAGAATAATAGCTCTTACTATTTTATATCTTGTGTATGCTTGGAGAACATTAAACTAATTTGACACCATTGCTAGTTTAGCTTTTGTCAAGATGTCATGAAGTTCTTTTATTGTGACAAGCCTTCTTTAGGTGATCTTAATTTACATTCTACTTGGTGGTGAAAAGGGTAAAATTCTTTCAAGCAATATTTTTCTCTAATTTGTAATGCAAATAAATCTCAACACAATAATTTAAGAAAATGTCTCTGTACAGTAATTAAAATCTGTGGAGCTAAAGAGGTGTTTCTCACTACTTCCTATCAACAGGTTTTTATGTCTTCACGGGGGGTCAGTTTTATGGTACTGCTAATTCCTGGCACCAGCGGACTATCCTTGCCTAAAGCTTTGCCGGTGGAATTGAGTCTCTGACTATTCTGAAGATAATAGTTCAATCTGGGGGCCACTATAGGTACTTTATTGGATTTGGTTCATTTTTGTATATAATTATCAACAAGAGGAGTTTCTGCATTAAGAGTTTTTAATAGAGTTTGTTAGGTGGTATATTATATTGAAGTTGACATCTTCTATGTATATTAAAGTTGACATCTTCTATGTTTTACTCTGTCAAAATGTTCGGCCATTTCTTTTTTAGGGTCTAAACTGAAATTACTTTTGTTTAATTAACTACCTGTGTAAACACATGTTTGTGTTGAATAAATTAAGCGCATGTTTGAAATTATTTTTTAAGTGCTTAAAAGTTGTGGATCCTATGAAATGCGTGGATAAAAAGTATGTTTGAACATCTTAAATTATAATTTAAGATGGGGCAATCAAGCACTAAGTTGGGTAGCTAGAAGGAACTAGTTGGGTACGGAGTGATCCAAGAACATATTTCAAGTTTCTTGCGCTTTTCTTTTCTGTCTTCAAATAATTTCTTGTCTCTCTTTCTCCCCTCTCAACTTCTCCTGATAATTGGTTCTATGTTATTCACTTTTACTTTTGCAGTAGTAATTCCTCGTGGTACTATGTTATCTTCAATATTAATTGAGACTACTGCATCATGAAGATGCTTGTGAGACACATTTGGATCTTGATCTTTGATTATATGATAAGCAACAATCATGCTGAGGGATGATGATGATAAAAGTGACAATGATGATGAACCGATCACATCTGCATGGACTAAAACCTTGTCAAATGCAGCTTATGGTTCTATTCTGCTATTTTTTGCTCGTGTTTCCTTCAAATGAAAGAGCCTTCTCTTTCCAGTTAACCAAAAATTTGGCAGGTTGTCATCTCAAAACTGTTACTTATTGACTAACATGTTTGAAATTATGATTGCCTTCACTGTGAACAGAATTTTTGAGACTGTGTTTGAGCTTATTCACCTTAAATATTTGGTATAGTCTCTCTCTCAAACCTCATTGAAAAAATAAGGTAAACTTAAAACCTTTATGAACATTTTTTTTAGCAAGTGTACGGCTTGAACATCTTTCAAGTCTTTGAATCTATCAATACCATGCTGCATCTCTTTTTATGTCTACATTAGATACCCGAGGTGAATAATACGTTTAGTATGTATAAGAAATTTCACCATACCCACAATTTTATGGGGGAAAAAGCTAAATCATTTAGGTTAAACGTTCGTCACTGTTTTGTCTGCATTAAGTTTTCTAGAATCAGTGTCGTATTTCTTTAACTGGCTTATGGCCTGTCACGCGATAAAGCAAGATTGACTAAAGCTGCTGATTCTAGAATTAGTCTTAAGGCTGTCTTACCATTTAAGATTAACATGATTTTTATTGAAAATTATTCCTGAAGGGAAATGTTATTTATTTAGCATTGTTTGATCGCAATTGGTGATGTAATTCTACGTTCTTGAGTTGAATAATTTGTGCATTCACTAAAGAATGAATTTTGCAAAACTGTAGTTGGTGGCTAAAATTCCAAGTATCTTTTAGTTCTGTGATTATAAGAAAGCGCAACTGTACTTGAGTGAAAATTATCTGTATTTCAATTTAGTTATTGCACTTGTAGTATCTGAAGAAGGCTGGTTTTCCATCTGTGGCTATGTGATGCCTGTCATCATGCACAGATGACATTAAAAATGCATGTTTGGTTACAGTAGGATCTGAGTATTTGTGATGGATGAATCAAAACTAAAAGATTGTCCTCTATGCGTTTTAAACAAGTATCTATTGATGACTTGTGCTGTTTCCTTGTTGGAGATGTGCTTGACACTTGTATGGTGCTTGTTTTTGTGCTACTTTGAGAGTCAAGTCAATAATAGAGTGTTGAATGTGACATTTATGGAGATCGAGAAATCCTTACATATAGGGGGTGGTATCTTTAATGGCAGAGTGGCACAACGGTTGTGTGGTAGTGGTGCAGAATTTGGCCTAGATGGTCCTCACTTTCGTGCGTGTTTACAGTCGTATTCTAAGAGAATCTTTCAGTACGTTGGAAGGATAGTCTGATTGGTCGACCATGTCCAACTTGTTTTTGTAGGTCACATGCTTAGCATTCATTCAATAATGTTTGTCAAGGAGCATGATGGCCTTTTTCTCCATTGAGCTGTAAAATTACAACACGAGATTTAAAGCATGTTTTGTCTACGTACTTGTTCTCTCTCCGTTTTTTGAGTCAACTTATAAGTCTGCCCAAACATGCTTTCTTGAGTAGGGAGAAGGTTGAGATTGTCAATTGTGACGACTCAATTGTCACTGCAGCATTCAAGTGTAAACTTCTCTAATCCAATCCTCGCTCGAGGGGCCAGGGTATCCATTCCCTGCCACGTCTTGCCATTTACTAATTTTTCTTTTACTTTTACATACACTTAAAACTGTAAAAACATAAATAAAAGAACTGGTATGGGGATCATATTCCCTTCCCATGACCTCAGGCATGGGATTCTGCCTCGGTCCTTCCTTGATTCCCCAACTAATTGGGGAATCTTTCCCTGTTCGGGGCGTGGCACTGCAAGGAAAAATGGGGTCGGACATGACCTAAAAGATCCGACCCTCTAGGAAGAAATTGGTCATGTAGCTAGTAGCTTTAGTTTTAGAAAACGTGGATGAGCTGTGGAGGACAAATATTGCTCTTCAAAAAGTCGTGATGGATGAAGAGGAGTCGCACTTGGATTAACGTATTTGATTAGTTGGGAGATTTGGAAGAAGAGGTTTTCCTGCCTTGTCGGGGCAGCTTTCCTTCTGTCTCGTGTCTTCGTTTTTCGTTCTTAAAAATCTGAATGTTTTTTGGTGAACCATTATGCTACGGATTAAAATTTCATTGCACATTCAGTTGCCCCCCAGGATCCAACATCAAAGACTATCGAACAAGAGTGAAAGACCGGTTTCAAAGCTAACAAATAGCCTAAATTTAGAGGGGAGGGAAGGGAATTGGAAAATTTTGAGGATTTTATCTTCTTTCAATCATTGTGCATGTAAATCAAGAAACTTACCTATTTGGGTTTTGATAAGGTTTCGATATGGTAAAAATACCATAATTTAAAATATCTTACCATTCTTTCTCTTTTAAAAATAAATATAATTAATTAATATATGCTTAAATAACATTAAATACGATCAAATGCGGAATTTGAATGATCGAAATACTTCCGGCCATTGAAGACGTGATAACTTTTCGTAGTCGCTGCGTTTATGGTTTTGGGAGCTTCTAATGCTTTGTTATAGCCTCTGAATGATGGTGTAAAATAAAGGAGCAGACGAAATGGCAATAGGGACTCCAAAGATTCTATTTTTTATACACTCGGTCCATCACCGAGTGTTCCATAATGGTATGGACTAATTTCAGCAACTTCCAAATTGGCCAAACTTTTATTTGGAATTCAGAATCAATGCAAAATCAGTGATTAATTGGAATTTGGCCATAAATGGTAGTTTTCCATAATGGAAAATTTCTACATTCTCCTACTTTCGCCCAAATATATACTCTATTATTTGACATAATAAGAAACAAATACATGAATCGTGACGATAGGTCCCCTTAGAACGAGTATTATTGTTGTGCGATTTAAATCCCGCAAGTGGACGGATCGTTGACAAGTAATAAAGTGATAAATAAAGTGTCAAACCCATTTAGGACGGAGATATTAATTTAACCTATTAATTTATAATTCTAATTCTAACAATAAAACGAAACACGATTTAATTTTGATGTGTGATTCTAAACTAATTTAACTATTTTAATTAAATTGAAAATAACAATAAGTAACTTTAATAAGGTAAGAACGAATTCAAGATCTACTAACTCTAGGATTTGCGTATCCACCAACACTTTCTTTAATCAAATATTTGTTTAACTATTTTAGCTTATAATTACCATAGATTGAAAATCAGCGTTCCTAAATTAATCGAAAGCCTCTCTCGATGGTCAATCAATTCTATATGTTATGCGAACTTCATTATCTCTAATTAAGTTTCGAACATAAACACATGTATTAAAATCTCAAGAACACCTAAATAGATTTCATAAAGCATAATAGTAATCTCTATCTATTATTGGACCCTATGTTATTCAATACCACGTGCTTAATCTATAT
This sequence comes from Forsythia suspensa, assembly GCA_023638005.1. Taxonomy (NCBI): domain Eukaryota; kingdom Viridiplantae; phylum Streptophyta; class Magnoliopsida; order Lamiales; family Oleaceae; genus Forsythia; species Forsythia suspensa. The sequence continues at coordinate 23,746,445 of CM042664.1, read as the reverse complement.
TGAATCTCTCGACTTCAATATAGATCACAATATATTCTAATGGTGATTAGGTATTAAAATAATAGAAAAAGCGCATAAAGAATAATCAACCCAAAAGCAATTAATAACTAAAATGAAAAACTTCTAATTAATTAAAAATCATGAGGTTTCATCGTTCATCCTAGAAAAAGTAAATTAGGTCATGATGATTTCGTCAATTATGACTATAATTGACTTCATCATAATCCGTCAAAAGAAAAAGAAGAAGAAATAAATACAACCTGTGACTCAGTCAAGAATCTTCAATCTCGCGCCTTGATCTTCGATTCCCCTCTTTTATCTTGTTTCCAAATTCGTCTCCCTTTGTTATGGCTATTATCCGCTTTTATAATGCTCTCCAAAGACTCCAAGACGTGTGTTTAAGTTGTTGTTTTATCTTGGAGTTGTAGAATTCTAATCCCATCGAAAATCGCTAAACTGCCGTTACAGATGCCCATGCGATCGCATGGTTTATAACCTCGTGATCGCATGGTTCTATGGTTTTACATTCACTGAATTTTTATTGTCTTGCGATCGCACCACATTTGTACTATGTGATCGCATAGTCTATTTGGTGCTGAAATTGAATTTCCTCCTTGGTAATTGCACGCCAAGCCCTCAAGTATCTTTTCTTAGCGCTTTTGAGTCCTTTTTCTTCTATTTGCTCTCTTTTCACGATTGACACTTGATTTTGATTATTTCCTAAAATGAACAAAAACAACACACAATTATACCGAAAATAAAGTAAGAGTACTCATAATTACCCCTTTTAGAAAGTTCGTATAAGTACAAAATTGTACTTATCAAATACCCCAAACTTGAACTTTTATTCGTCCCTCGAATAAACTAGCTAAAAATAATCATGCACTTAATAAAATAAGCAAAGAACATACTTCACAATATAAATAGCTTGCCGTTCTTACTTCAGCTTTTGCAAAAGAAAACTTATAATTCATGACGAGTGTTCGTGTAATACTATTGCAAACGTGATTCTACTTAAACCATACTCGATATGTGTGTGAGAAACAGTTAATCTGATTAACTTAAATTCTATGGTGGTGATAGCCCAACCACTTGGTCAACTTTTCCTTTCCTTCTCGTAAGGTTCACTTTCCTCAAAATGATGTTTTCTCTCAAATCCCGAGATTTTGGTTCAAAGGTAACACTTCGCTCATTATTTTCTTGTTCGAGGTCAAGTTGAGAAAACTAATAATCGTGACAACCTAAGTATATGAAGATTCTCCACTTTATGAGCACTCTTGACCGTAAATTTTCTACTAAGTAAGTCAAACTCATTAATCATCTAATCCTTATGTTTACTTTGCAAAGAATTTCATCATTTTTTTGGGATGTAAATAAAAATTAAATTTAAATAAATAAATAATAATTTTTTTATATAGATCTTATGTGCAAAACTCAATCCATTAAGCTTTCTAAATGACTCATGTAACGAGCTTGAGGTCGATGACTCCTGTGTCTTTCGAACCTTAGGAGGTCTTTCGAACCTTAGGGCATCGTGTTTGAGAAACCCTACGGACCTTTTACTCAAGTCAATTAGGCTACGAAAGGAGTTATAAGATATTAATAAGGTGCAAAACTCAGTCCATTAAGCTTTCTAAATGACTCATGTAACGAGCTTGATGTCGATGACTCCTGTGTCTTTCTAACCTTAGGGCATCAGTTTTGAGAAACTCCTACTGACCTTTTCACTCAAGTCAATTAGGCTACGAAAAGAGTTAAGCAATAATAATAAATTTTTGTTCCTTGCGTGTAATAAGTTCATGCGTGAGGATTAGATTCCTAACATTCGGTCATTACTTAGTTTCCTCTAATCGGTCTAAAGTGCTCCACACAAATTTTCAACATACATGGAATCAATCATAACCTAGATAGTCACTATCACGCTTTAATTACCACACTTTCTCACTATATTGGTTATTTGTTCGAGATACGGATGATTTTTAAGTTTAAACAGGTATCCTATTATTTTCAACTTAAGTGCACCGACATAGCTAAAAATCATTTTAACGGCCGACACAACATGAATATCAAACATGGTCAAATAGTCTCACATTTAACCAATAGTAATAATTTGTTCACAAGTCATGGATTAAAGCTAAATAATTAAATAAAAGTTGCATCATTAGCCTCAAGAAGACTATTCATATCATATAAATATGCAAACAAATAAATATAAATAATTTTTTTAAATAATTTAACAATCAATATCAAGTATTATCATCGCATCAAACATTTTTTCACTACCCCCAACTTGAAAGATACATTGTCCCCAATGTAAAAATAATTCAAAAGAGTATATAAAGATCGAGACTACCCGATGTGAATCGGAATCAAATGGTGGAGAAATCAGACAGTTGGTTGGCAAATCTTTGTTTGAATGTCATCCATCCAGTCGACAGGTTGTACTCCTAAAAAGAAAAGAAAAAAAGAATTTATTAATAATAATAAAATAAAATTTTTTTTGAAATAGTGCGATCGCAAGGACAAAAAGTACTGCGATCGCGAAAAATAAAAAATCTGGGCAAAAGTTTTCGCCTGTGCCATGCGATCGCAGAGGGTTATACCATGCGATCGCATGGTACAAAATTTGCTGAAATCGAATTTTTTTTTTAAATGTAAATTTTAAAAAATTTGAACAACGTGATGATACAAGATGACGATGATTGTAGCCTCAAAACCTAAGAATTAAAAACCTACTTTAAATCCTACAAACCTAAAACGTGCAAATTGTTAATTGAAATCCTAAAATTGAAATAAATAAAAGGGTAGAAAAATGGGTTGCCTCCCATTGAGCGCTTCTTTAAAGTCATTAGCTTGACTTTGTTGTGATGATCGCTCAAGACACTTTGAATAGATCTTTGAAAGCCTTTTTTTTCTTGCTTTGATCGACTTTGGAACCATTTTTGTTTACCGTCCAGAGTTTGATTTTTCCCTTATCATATTGATATGATTTTGTTTTGCCACCATGCTCGAATTCGACTAAGAAAATTTCAGCCTCCTCATCAGCTTTGATCACAGAAGACGGATGGAATTCCTCTTTTTGTACATACTCTTCTTCTCTAAGTGGTACATCTTGATGTTGGGTAAGAACTTTATCATCTAAACTCCCTGCCTTCTGGTCAATGGCATCAGTCTCGAAACAGGAATCTTGAGAACTTGAAAATTTAATTGCTTTAAACACATTGAATGTAACATGCTCATCATTCACTTTCAGCATAAGTTCTCCTTTTTGAACATCAATTACCGCCGACCAAAGAGCCAAGAAAGGTCGACCCAAAATGAGTGGTACATCCCTGTCTTCACACATATCCAGAATAATAAAATCAGTAGGGAATATAAATTTGCCAACTTTCACCAATATGTCTTCAACTATTCCCTAGGGCGTTTGATTGTTCTATCTCGCAAGTCGGAGTGTTATCATGTTGTCTTTGCTTCTCCTAAACCGAGCTGCTTAAAAATAGAATAAGGCATTAGATTTACACTAGCACCTAAATCACACAAAGCTTTATCAAAATATAAACTACCAATAGTGCAAGGAATATTAAAACTCCCTGGGTCTTTTAATTTTGGTGGTAGCTTGTTTTGCAATATGGCACTGCATTCTTCAGTTAGCGCTACTGTTTCGTGTTCCTCCAACTTTCGCTTATTTGCAAGAATGTCCTTCATGAATTTGGCATAGCTAGGCATTTGAGCTAAGGCATCAGCGAATGGTATGTTGATGTGAAACTTTTTGAATACATCCAAGAATTTCTTGAATTGCTGGTCTAGCTTATGTTTTCGCAGCCTCTGAGGAAATGGGATTGGAGGGACGTAAGCCGGTGGTGGAATATAAGCTGGTGGAGAGTCTCGTTCTGGTGCAACTTCTGCATCTAATTTGTTTTCTCTCTCTTTGTTGGACACAGTTTCCTTTTCTACACCGGTCTAGTCACATGAATCTCAGCGCTCAAGTCCGCTTCGTGGTGATTGCATTGACTTGCTCTTTTGGGTTGACCTCAGATTGCTTGGCCATGTGCCTGGTTGTCGCTTCGGTCAACATTTTAGCCAACCCGCCTAATCTGATTTTCCATATTCTTTATAGCAACATCTTGTCTTTTTGCATCTCCTTCAATTCGATTCCATACGCTGACGGGCTTCTTCCAATCCTCCTTCTCTTTCTTGAGGTCTTCCTTGATTTGGTGGATTTTGGATATTTTGAGTGTTGCCATATGAGAAGTTTGGATGATTTCTCCATCCGTGATTGTAATTCGTGAGTACGGATTATTCTCACATCACCGAAAAATTTTGAGCATATGCAATTTGTTCGGGGGATGACATATCAACTTTGGTCAAAGGGCACTCGATGATTGATGGTTTGCCCCTGATGTTACATGTATTGATGGAGGCATCTCGAACCATATTAGCCGAGTGAGAGTATTTCAAAGCTGCTTCCATCTGCTTTTGCCAATGCATCAATTTTTGCCAATAAAAGTGAATTGGTGCCCACTTCGTATCCCCGTTGCTTTCTTCTCGCAATCCTCTTTCTCGCCACATAATAAACTGCTCACTCATGGTTTCAAATAGATCGTAAAGGTCACCGGAGGATCTATTTTGGATAGAGCCACCGCCGCAGAATCCACCTCAAGAACGATCGGTTGGAGCTAGTCCGAATAGAAATAATGATTCGAGTCGCTAGGGAAACCATGACTTGGACACTTTCGAGCAATTGTTTGAATCTTTTCCATGCCTCGTGAAAATTTTTCAACTCGATTGTTGGAAATTGGAAATTTCATACTTTAGTCTGCTTACTCGTTGGAGGAAAATATTTCAATGTGAATTTCGGATCGATCCGTCCAAGTAGTAATGCTCCCAAAGCGGTGAGAATCTAGCCATTCTCTAGCTTTATCCTTCAATGTGTGTGGAAAGAGCCTCATCTTCATGCTTTCTTCATTAACACCGTGGTATTTGAAATTTCCACAGATTAATCGGGCGAGAAATATGATAATGAGGATTTTCATCCGTCATCCCATAAAATGGCGATTGTTCGAGAACAAATTCATCACGCTTTGGCCTCAACTGAAGTTATCATGTCCATAAGGTGGATAGACTATACCGAACCGATTCTCAACAATAGGTGGCATCATATACTCACCCATAAGAACATCTCGCTTCATTAACTTCAACCGGTCGAGCTATTGGTGCTTGTATCAAATCTGCAGTAGTTGATCATGTACTTGGTGGTCCGCCATTGTGTCTTTTTTTTTTCTCAGATTTTCTTTTCTCGCTTTTCACGTTGTCGCCGGTGAAAGCTTCGTTCAATTTCGGATCTAAATCAAATAGATCAAGATCTTTTGTACGGGCATGCATGCACACTTAACACCGAAAAATGAGAAAATATATACAATTCAAAGAAGATCACGAAAAATTTAAAAATACAAATAAAAATAAAAATAAAATAAAATAAAATAAATATAACTAATACTAAAAAGAATTGTTAAAAGCTAAATTATAAATTAACGTAGTAATTAATAAAACTAGTCCCCGGCAACGGCGCCAAAAACTTGTTGTTTTTTTTAAATCCCGCAAGTGGATGGATCGTTGACAAGCAATAAAGTGATAAATAAAGTGTCGAACCCACGAGGACCAGATATTAATTTAACCTATTAATCTATAATTCTAATTCGAACAATAAAACGAAACACATATTTAATTTTGATGTGTGATTCTAAACTAATTTAACTATTTTAATTAAATTGAAAATAACAATAAGTAACTTTAAAAAGGTAAGAACGAATTCAAGATCTACTAACTCTAGGATTTGCGAATCCACCAACACTTTCCTTAATCAAATATCTCGCTTAACTGCTTTTAGCTTATAATTACCATAGATTGAAAATCAGCGTTCCTAAATTAATCGAAAGCCTCTCTCGATGGTCAATCAATTCTATATGTTATGCGAACTTCATTATCTCTAATTAAGCTTGAACATAAACACATGCATTAAAATCTCAAGAACACCTAAATAGATTTCATAAAGCATAATAGTAATCTCTATCTATTATTGGACCCTATGTTATTCAATACCACGTGCTTAATCTATATTGAATCTCTCGACTTCAATATAGATCACAATATATTCTAATGGTGATCGTGCATTAAAATAATAGAAAAAGCGCATAAAGAATAATCAACCCAAAAGCAATTAATAACTAAAACAGAAAAACTTCTAATTAATTAAAAATCATGAGGTTTCATCGCTCATCCTAGAAAAAGTAAATTAATTGGCCATGATTTCGTCAATTATGACTATAATTGACTTCATCATAATCCGGCAAAAGAAAAAGAAGAAGAAATAAATACATCCCGTGACTCAGGCTGAAGAATCTTCAATCCCGTGCCTTGATCTTCGATTCCCCTCTTCTATCTTGTTTCCAAATTCGTCTCCCTTTGTTATGGCTATTATCTGGCTTTTATAATGCTCTCCAAAGACTCCAAGACGTGTGTTTATCTTGGAGTTGTAGAATTCTAATCCCATCAGAAAACTGACAAACTGCTGCCGCGTATGCCCATGCGATCGCATGGTTTATAACCTTGCGATCGCATGGTTCTATGGTTTTACATTCTCTGAATTTTTATTGTCTTATGATCGCACCACATTTGTACTATACGATCGCATAGTCTATTTGGTGCTGAAATTGAATTTCCTCCTTGGTAATTGCACGTCAAGCCCTCAAGTATCTTTTCTTAGCAGTTTGAGTCATTTTTCTTCTATTTGCTCTCTTTTCGTCAGATTGACACTTGATTTTGATTATTTCCTAAAATGAACAAAAACAACACACAATTATACCGAAAATAAAGTAAGAGTACTCATAATTATCCCTTTTGTAAGTTCAGATAAGTACAAAATTGTACTTATCAATTATCTTCCATGAATAACAATGTATTTCGTATTTTTACTTTAGTCCATAAATCTTAATGAATAAACCTCATGTTTATTCTAGGTCCAAACTTAATTGATATTTCTCCAACAATAATAAATAAATGTTCATAAAACAAATATGAAAAAAATATCATAACTGAAATAGAGTTTCATTAAAAATAGCATCGTCACATACGTTGAAATCAAACTAAAAGACCAAGTCCCATACGGTCTACAAGATTTTTGAACTTGAACGGTGGCATGCCTTTTGTCAAGGGATCAACAATCATCAATTCAGTATTTATGTGCTCAATGACCACTATTTTGTTTTTAACACGTTCTCTTATGGCCAAATACTTAATGTCGATATGCTTGCTTCGACTACCACTTTTGTTGTTTTTAACCATAAAAACTGCAGCTGAATTGTCACAATATAATCGTAATGGCTTAGAAATAGAATCTACAATTCTAAGCCCAGAAATGAAACTCTTCATCCATACACCATGCGATGTAGTCTTAAAACACGAAACGAACTTAGCCTCCATAGTAGAAGTAGCAGTTAGAGTCTGCTTTGCACTCCTCCATGATACAGCTTCACCGACAAACATGAAAATGTATCCACATGTTGATTTTTGTGAATCAACACAGCCAGCAAAGTCTGAATCAGAGTAGCCAACTACTACCAAATTATTAGTTCGTCTATACATAAGCATGTAATCCTTCGTCCCTTGAAGGTATCTCAAAACTTTCTTTGCAGCTCTCCAGTGGTCCATACCTGGATTACTCTGATATCTCTCCAATATTCCAACAGCAAATGCAATGTCAGGCCTTGTGCAAACCTGAGCATACATTAGGCTTCCAACAACTGAAGCATATGAGATGTTTTTCATTTGTTCATTTTCAAGGTCGTTCCTTGGGCATTGATTCAAATGAAACTTATCACCCTTCACTATGGGAGCTATACTTGGTGAACAATCTTTCATCCTAAATCTCTCTGAAATTTTATTGATATAGGTTTCTTGTGACAGACCCAAAATGTCCTTATATCTGTCTCTAAAGATCTTTATGCCAATGACATAAGATGTATCACCCATATCCTTCATATCAAAATTTTTAGAGAGATATTGTTTCACCTCATGTAGCATACCCTTATCATTGGTTGCAAGTAAAATATCATCCACATATAGAATAAGAAAACAAATTTTACTCCCACTAACCTTCTGGTATATACATTGATCCGTAATGTTCTCTGCGAAACCAAATGAAGAGCTAACATCATGAAATTTTAAATACCGTTGATGGGAGGCTTTTTTCAATCCATATATGGATTTCTTAAGCTTGCACACCAAATGCTCACCATTACTAGAGGAGAATCCTTTCGGTTATTTCATGTACACCTCTTCCTCTAGTTCTCCATTGAGGAAAGCAGTGTTCACATCCATCTGTTGCAACTCAAAATCAAAATGTGCAACTATTGCTAAAATAATGCGAAGAGAATCTTTCTTCGATACAGGAGAAAAGGTCTCCTTGTAGTCGATTCCTTCCTTTTGATTAAATCCTTTGGCTATGAGTCTTGCTTTATATCTTTCAATGTTGCCTAATGAGTCCTTCTTCGTCTTAAAAACCCATTTACACCCTATGGCCTTTGTTCCATTAGGCAACTCGACAAGATCTCTAGACTCCATTAGATGACATAAAATTCATCTAATCTTTCATAGCATTATACCATAAATCGGATTCCTTACAACTCATGGCATGTGAAAATGTTTTGGGATCATTTTCAGCTCCAATGTTATAGTCCAATTCTTGTAGATACACGACATAGTCATCTGAAATTGCTGATCTTCTTTCTCTTGTAGATCTTCTTAATATTGGTTCAACATTTTCCTGAAGGTTATGTTGTCCAATTGGTTGTTCAACCATTTCTGGCATTTCCTGAACAACTTGATCTACAGAATCATCATTCGCAGGTTGTGGAACTTCATTGATTTGTTGTACAACACCTGTTTGGACCTGAGGAGTATTGTGAACAATAACCAATCTTTCACTTGATGTGGAAGGTTGATCTCTTTTAGAGTCTGTGTTCTGAAATTGATCACTCCCACTGGTTAAGTCATTCTCAAGAAACTTTGTATTTCTTGATTCCACAATCCTAGTGCTATGAGATGGACAATAAAATCTGTAACCCTTAGACCTTTCGACATATCCAATAAAATACCCACTAATAGTCCTTGGGTCCTGTTTCTTCTCTTGTTGATTATACACTCTTACTTCAGACGGCCATCCCCAAACACGCATATGTCGCAAACTCGGCTTCCAACCTTTCCATAGTTCAAATTGTGTCCTTGGAACAGCCTTGGTTGGAACCCGGTTCAATATATACACAGCCGTTTTAAGAGCTTCAGTCCACAAAGATTAAGGAAGCTTGGAGCTGCTAAGCATACTCACCATATCCAATAATGTTTGGTTTCTTCTTTGACACACCATTCTGGTCCGGAGAACCAGGCATAGTGTATTGGGCAACTATCCCATGCTCTTCAAGAAACTTCGCAAATGGACCAGGTGCTTGTCCATCCTCAATGTATCTACCATAATATTCTCCACCTCTATCAGTTCTCACGATCTTTATTTGCTTATTACATTATTTCTCTACTTCTACCTTAAAAACCTTAAAGGCATCTAATGCCCCGCTTTTGTTATGAAGCAAGTAGAGATACATGTATCGTGAATAATCATCTATAAAGGAGATGAAGTATTTTGGACCATGTGTGTCCATGTCTGGACGACAAATGTCTAAACGTATTATTTCTAAGATATCTGTACTCCTCTTGGCACCTTTCTTTGACTTGTTAGTCTGCTTTCCTTTAATGCAGTCTACACAAGTTTCAAAATTAGCAAAATCTAAAGTACTAAGTACTCCGTCATTTACTAATCTTTTAATTCTATCTATGGAGATATGTCCCAATCTCCAGTGCCACAATAAAGATGAATATTCATTTATAATACAACGTCTATTACCACTGTGAACATATATAACATTATTAGCAACACCATGTTGTAAATTAATAGAGAAAAGAACATCACATAAAATACCATTCACAACAATCTCAGATTTATAAAACAAACTAAAAATGTATCTGAAAAATTAAAGGAATATCCCAAAAGTACAAGTCTTGAAACTGAAACCAAATTTCTAGAAAAACTTGGAATATAAAAGATCTTTTCCAAATTTAAAACATGGTCATTATTTAAAACTAAACTGCATGTTCCAATAGCCTCCACATGTGAACCCATCTTGTTTCCTGATAAGATGCTTTGCTCACTTCCCACTGGCTTCTTTAGATTTCGCATACCCTGCAAGGTATTTGAAATATGGATTGTAGCACCAGAATCAATCCACCATGTATTATGATTAACATCAACCATATTAGATTCATAACAAACAAAAAGATTGATTTACCTTTCTCCTCAAACTAATTTTGAAATTTGGTGCAATCATTCTTCACGTGTCCCTTCTTTTTACACAAGAAACACTTATTTTCCTTTTTGATTCCACCTTGGGTGGTATTTTACCTTCCCCTTTTTTTTTGGCTTGGTTCTGATTCTTTCCCTGGTACTGGTCATTTTCATGTGTTACCAATAATGCACTCTAACCCATTTCTATAACTAGCATTCCTTCTTCTTGAACACACATGGTTAGAAGTTCATTGATTGACCATTTGTACTTATGTGTGTTATAAGAGATTTTGAAAGGTCCATATTGTTGTGGAAGAGTGTTCAGTATGTAGTGTACAAGGAAGGAATCAGACATATCAACTTCAAGAGTTTTCAACTGAGATGCAACGTCCCTCATTTGCATGATGTGCTCACGCACACCTCTCACATTGGTGAGCTTTAAGGATGAAAATTTCATTATTAGGGTGCTAGCAAGTGATTTATCTGAAATCACAAACTGTTCATCAATAGCCTTTAGTAATGCCTTGACATCGTCATGCTTATCAACAGAACCCCGAATACTAGCAGAGATTTTGGTCTTTATGAACATCACACTAAAGCGATTAGATCGCTCCTATTGTTAATAAAGAGCATTTTCTTCTGGAGTGCTGGTCATAGTAATCGTCGGTTTGTCTTTCCTGATAGCATAATCAATGTCCATGCATCTCAAATGAAGGAGAATTCTCTCCTTCCATACCTTGTAGTTGTCTCCTTTTAGTTTGGGAATTTCACACTTAATATCAGAAAAATTCGCAGGCTACATGACTGCATAAAAATCAAACATACATGCATATATTACATTAATTTGAGACTAATAAATTCAAATCGTGTTTTACCAATGTAAATCACGTTCCAAAAATTAAGAATCTAGTGACATAAAACTTGCATGTGTGCCAAAGTCCTAATTCAATTAGATTCAAATATCTTTATGATAAAACTATCAAATCATGTCCCTTTTCTTAATTCATGTGGGTAAATTAAAAATACAATTTGATATTTTATCCTAATTAATCATACTAATATAATAAAAAATTCTTGTGGGATAATTTTTATTATATCATGTACAATTAATTACAATAAATGTCTATTTTCTTATATGTGATTCTAAACCACTTAATGTATAATTTTGCATAATTAAAGATGTTGTGTCTAATCTCTAATTATTTAAAACTATATGGATCACTAGACATTTAAAATTCTCCAAAATGGTTCATATACAAAATTGCATGTAATAATAAGCAATATGAACAAATATAAACAAAATTCATAATTATGCACTCCAAATATTTTATTCAAATTAGTATGTATAATGAAAAAATGAATTATTCATACAGAATAAAAATAATCATAACGCATAATAATTTAAAATTCCAATTAATAAACAATGCCAAAATTATGAATGAGACGTTTAATTTGGACAGGAAATGAAATTCTTTGGGCCAAAAGATGTTGGTTTGTACTTTGTCTACTCAAAGGTTTTGGACACAAAATGGCAATAATTGGACTTTTAATTGAACAAAACTAGAAACAAATTTATATTGGGCCCAAACTAAAATGTCCAAATCGTGAATAAATGTCTTTTTTTTTTTGTTGTCTTCAACCTTCATATGGTAAACCTAGATCCGCCAATTTCTCAACCTCCCGAACACCAAAAATAGCGTTTCTTTCACAGAAATGTTAGAAAATCAATTTACTAATGATTTCTAACATTATTCCTCATAAAAGCTCCAAAAATTATACATCAAAATCTCGGGTATTGTTGATTAAAAAAAATAAAATTGCACCTTGATAAAGCATCAAGACAGAGGTAAATAATGGCTCTGATACCAAATGTAAGCATCCTATATGCTTAAATAACATTAAATACGATCAAATGCGAAATTTGAATGATCAAAATACCTCTGGCCATTGACGACGTGATAACTTTTCGTAGCCGCTGCGTTTATGGTTTTGGGAGCTTCTAATGCCTTGTTCCAGCCTCTCTGAATGATGGTGCAAAATAAAGGAACAGACGGAATGACAATAGGGACTCTAAAGATTCTCTCTTTTATACACTTGGTCCATCACCAAGTATTCCATAATGGTATGGACTAATTTCAGCAACATCCAAATTGGCCAAACTTTTATTTGGAATTTGGAATCAATGCAAATTCAGTAATTAATTGGAATTGGGCCATATATGGTAGTTTTCCATAATGGAAAATTTCTTCAATAGCCTAATTGCAAGTTCTATGAAGGAATCCATTTCAATGAATTATCAAATCATGTCATCTACAATCCATAAACAAATATTTCATCACAACGTGATCTTTTACTTGGATTTAAAACATAAAGTCTCAACATCAACCTGAAGAGAGCCTTTAAAACAACACAATCTTTAGGTAACTTTGAAACGTATGGCTTAACAGAGTTTAAAAAACATAAATAACTAAAGAATCTTAAAACAACAACCGTCAATTAAGGACTTGAATTCTTTCCTCCTTTTCATGACTCCATAACATTCAATCAATATGCTGTCAAAATCTTTGATTCCGAAGAATCGTTTTGCATGTAGAACAGGTTATGGCCATAGAATTATTTCATTTCATTGCTTTGTGAAAGAAATTAAATTACATGAAATCATTCAAATAATGAAACGAGAAATATCAACTACGCATATTCCCACATCGATCCTTGATACAAAAATGGAAATCTTTTGCCTTAGAAGGATGAATCTCGTTTTTTTCAAGAACTTCTTGTTTTTTCCTTCTTGAAAATAAGTAAATGAAATTCAGGAGAGAGAGAGAGAGAGATTGAGACTTGAGAGGGAGACGAAGAGAATATTTATTCTTTTGTAATTTCGTACATGTTAGTTTTGAATCTAGATATCAATCAACTTGGGAGGGGGAGGGGGGTTGAATAGGTTGTTACTGAAAGTCTGTAAATATTTTTTTTTAAAAAAAAACACAATGTTCACTTTAATGTTCTTATGTTGATGAAAGTTTGTTGAATATTAGAACATTTCACTGAACGTTTTCACAGTTTCGAGACAGTTTATATGTAAGACGATTAAAATATTGATTAACACCAGATATAGTGTGGTAAACCCCTAAGAAAAATATCCACGGGCCCCCATGCAACGGGTAAATAAATCTACTATTTTAAAACATGTTACACACGTCTCAACTTTTTGAAATTATAATTTTAGACCTAATCTAAAACTTTATTAACAATTTATAAAAAGTAAAACTCAGTTAAGAACAACAATAAAACTTTCCTGTTTTATATCTTCTTTAACTAGTTAAAGAATCCAGTCAAGTACTTCGATCTTGATCTTTGTCTATTCCACGAGTATCCCCAGATTGATTCCACAAATCAGAATAAGAACCCAGTCCTTATCTTGCCATCAACTGCTTTTCTCTCTCACAATGGATTTCTACAATGCTTAGTTTCTCATAGTCGTTCTCAAAAATAGAATTTTGATCAAGCTAGGACTTTTGAATATTTCTTTGAACTCTCAACTCATAAATGATTTGTTCTTAGATGCTCGAGTATCTTAGCTTTCAAAGTCCGTAGAATTCTTGGAATACCACCTGTCTTGTTTATAGTACAAGAAGTTTTTTTAAATTTAATGACTTAGTATTTATCTTATACAGAGATAAGACAAAATAAGTCTTTAAGTTTAAATAAACTTTATAAAAGATAAGGTGAGATATATCACAAGAATATGAAAATAAATTCAGTTATATATTTTCATTTTATATTTTCATTTAAGTAGATAAGTAAAAAGATAATATTTCAATATCTTATCTACTTAGAAACCTAGTTCAATTAGAATACTTAAACATGTAATTTACTTAATCACTTATTTATCTAATAAGGAACAAGAGTTTTAGAATAACTAAAACTGATAAATAGATTGTGATAAATATAGTATTAAGGTTTCCAGTTTCCATACAACTATTAGATAATCATTGAATCCCAATTGGGTCATATCAATAAATAAAATATAATTAAGTATGCCAAAAACTAGATTCTCCAACAATCTCCCCCTTTGGCATCTATTAATTACAAAACTTATATCAAGTTGTTTTTGAGGTGAGCAAGCAGGCAAATTGGATTCAAGAACATGAGATTCATTAAAAGCAATAAATCATAATTACCAAGCAAAAGCAATTCCTAATTAAGCAAAAGTATTACCAAAATTTACTACTCCCCCTTTTTGTAATAAAGAGGGGCCAAAGCAAAAACGAAAGCAATGAAAGAAACTAATTTAAAGAAGGGTCCGAAAGAAAAATGGAGAAAAACAACCAACCACATGATACTTAGTGTTAACCACTCTTGCGGGTCCTCTTTTTTGAACCACCAGTCTGGTTCTCTTCTTGCGCTTGATGGACGAAGGCATAGGAGTAGCTTCTGGATGTGGAGACATGTCAACATCAAGATCAGTACGTGGAGAATGCTCAAGACTAGTGTCAGGATGTTGAGTTCCATCATAACCAATATCAGGATTTTGAGGAGGATTCATGGCAGCATCTTGATGCTCTTCTAGAATAGGAGTTCCAGTCCACTCAGCCAAGGCCACAAGTAAAGCCCTTATGAATTTGTGATGACGCTCAAAATTATAAGATAGTGTATTGACCATAGAAGTTAAATCACTCACCTGAGTTTCAAGAGAACAGGTGTGATCCTCGGAAAGGTTTGGTCTTGCAGGGTGTTGGTCTCTTAGTGACTTTCTTTGAAGGACAAAGGAGCGTAATTTGTGTGGTGAAAGTGTCACCCTAAAGAATAGGAACCTTGTGATGCTGGAGATAGACATGAAGTAAACCAGAAAAAGACAACATCCTGGAGTGTGCTTGACAGGTCACCGTGAACATAATTTTGTCAAAAATAACTGTAGCAATATCCAGTGGGTAGAGGGCGCCCAGTTTGTACAAAAACTCAACCTTATCCATCCCAATGTCTGACCTATGCTGAATTGGATCAATTTTGTACAAGGCAATTTTGTGAAGCACCTTATACTTAGGGGTTAGGAATGCGGCAATCATTTTTCCCGTAGGCTAAGGATTTCTAGTGAGTTCTAAGGCCAAAGTATCAGTGGCTGCTTCAAATTCATTATCAATTCCTTCAGTTATGGGTGATAACTCAAGCCAACGACGAAGATTGGAAGGACTAAATGGTACTAGCCGACCCTTAACATAGACTGGCCACCTACAATTATTACCTAGCTGTTTAATCTGTTGAGAAATATTAGCCAAGAATTCTTTGATCAATGTTTCACATGGTCTCCCAGTCTAACCCAACAATTTTTGTATACCCCAACGCTCAATTAATTCAACAAGATTAGCTTCTCTAAGGACATCCTCTTTATCATTAAATTCTATCACAAAATCCTAATTTCAAATAAATTTGTGAAATTGAGCTTGTGCATCAAGAGTCCCAAATTTGTAATTCAGAGGAGTGAAGACATGGATACCTTTATGGAGCAAACTTTGTTCGAACAATTGAGGATGGGTCATGAAGTTGGAACATCGGAGGATGGGTGCCCAACGTTCTGATTTTCAGTGGGAAGATCAGCAACGTTCTAACATTCATCAATTTTCTTTTTACCCTTCTGTGAGCGTGAGAGCCTGACAGGGACAGATTCTTCAGCACTTAAGTTGTCGTCTTCCTCATTCGTGGACTCTTCTTCTTCTTCAACATTTTCATATGCAAAATCTGAGCCTAATTTATGTTCTTCTTCTTCAAGATGCTCAGTCTGTGAAGACTCTCTCAAACTGTCCTCGGACTCACTACTAGATTGAGACCCAGTTCCATGATCAAAACCCGTGACTTCATCAAACTCCCTCTGACTCGTGACTTGTATGGGAATGGCGGTGGTGGAAGGAACTTCACTGGTGGCGGATGTTGGTTGAGGAGCCGAAGAAGGTGGAACAAGTGGCGGCAGCAAAGGCGGTGCTGTAGAAAATGGAGGCGAAACCACTGGTGGTGGTGGTGGATGTGTGGTCGCCGGACGAACAGTGGGGCCATGCAGTCATGGTGGCGGCGCCGCGACGGCCACTCATGAATCTCCGGGTGGTAAGTGGTGGTCTTTGACCTTGCCATTGATTATTTCCTAAACACTATTGCAAGATTAAGTTATATCAAAGAAATTGAGAAATTAACACGAGAAATTTGGGGCTTTAGAATTTTGAAAAGAAAATAGAGAAGATGAAGATATAAGGACTTATTTGCTAATTGAATGAAATAAAGACTCTTGTTAAAGAAGAGCTCTTTTCAAAGGGGGACAAGAAAAATAAGACTTCTAATCCTAAAACAATTTGAATGCAAAAAAAGAAATAAATAATTAAAAAGAAAAAGAAAAATGTTTTTTTAAAAAAATTATTTTATTTTTAAATATAAATACAAAATGCATGAGCAACTTTAAAGAAATCCCAATCATCTTTCTGGTCAGCTCTGATAATAGAAAATTGTTAACATAGTTCAAAATCCTATATATTAATAATGAAGATGAGTGTAGTGTGTAAATAAATAATTAAAATAAGATCAATAATATTGAGACAAATCAGCACCACCCTCTAAATTACATAAACTTTTATAAAATAGAGTTTCAAACCAACCATCATCTTATTTGTTATTTTTATAAAGAAAATATTTGACTTGCCACGCGTGAGTGAATTTTTTTTTTTTTTCAACTTTGGTTTTTTTTTTTTTTTTTTGAAGAATTTACACATTTATTTTGTGTTTGCATAGCCAATTAAGTATATAAGAAGTGACTTTCACACTTTCAAGGTGGCAACCCTTTTCTCATGATTTTTTTAATTATTTTATCAAAGATGGATTCTCATCATCCAGAGAAAGGTAGGCCTCTTTCAAATATACCTACTTGTTTAACAGGATAGAATATTATGGTGCCGAAAGACATAGATACTGACCATAGGTCTTCAATCTATATTTAGTCAATACATCAGAGGGCACAATACATAATTTTTTAAAATATTATCAATCCAATTTCGACATCTATAAAGTACATAAACAAGATATGATATGAATATGAAGATTCAAACTATATTTTCAAATTTTATGATAAAAGCAATAACACATTTAGATAATTAGTATTTTTACATAATTAACTCAAATATATATATATATATATATATATATATATATATATATATATATATATATATATATATATATATATTAAAAGAATATTCACACCGAGTTTTGTCAACTCCTCTTTCTTGTACCCGTTTTCAATGAGATAAGTGGTTAGACGTTCATACCAAGCTTGTGGAGCTTGTTTAAATCATAAAGAGCTTTTTCAAGTCTATACACATGGTTTGAAAAATGGGGATCTATAAAACCCTTAAGTTGTTCAACATAAAATTCCTCATTAAGATAGCCATTTAAAAACACATTTTTGACATCCACTTGAAATAGTTTAACTTTCATTTGGCAAACAATAGTAAGTAAAAGTCTTATAGAGTTTAATCTTGCAATTGGAACAAAAGTATCTTCACAATCTAATCCTTCAATTTGAGTGTATCCCTGGGCTACTAAGCAGGCTTTGTTTCTAAGTATAGTTCCATGTTTACCATACTTGTTTTTGTATACCCACTTAGTTCTTATTACGTTTACATTATTTGGTCGAGGGACTAATTTCTAAACCTTATTTCTTTCAAATTGGCTAAGTTCATCTTCCATGGCTAACACCCATGATTCATCTTCTAAAGCTTCTTTCACATTTTTTGGTTCAACATAAGAAATATAACATACATGACTTATCTCATTTGTAGCTTTCCTTCAAGTCACCATTCCCTTATCCCAATTTCCAATGACATTAGATGTGGGGTGTGCTTTTTGTATCCAGATAGGTGGTTCTCTTTGGGTGCTTTGTTCTCCAAGAGTGTGTGTGATATCAGTTGTAACATCATTCTGTTCATTTTGATCTGACTGCTTTGTTGCATCAATTGTGGTAGCGTCTCCAGGAATGTTCCAGACTTCCATTAGTGTTTTCTCCAACATTCTAACGTTCGTCTGCTGCCTCATATTTTTCTGTCTTTGTTGTTATTACTTGTTCCTGTGAATACTTAGCAAAGTTATTAGTATCGTCCACTACAACATTAACTGATTCAATTATGTTTTGAGTACGTATGTTGTAGATCCGGTAAGCCTCGACTATTTTTTGAATATCTCAAAAATACCCTTTCATCACTTTTTGGATCCATATTTCCTATTTGTTCACGATCATTTAGAATATAGCACTTACTACCAAAGGTGTGAAAATACTTAATGTTAGATTTTTTGCCTTTCCAATTTTCATATGGTCTTTGAGATGTGTCTGTCCTAATGGTAACCCTATTCAAAACATGATAGTTCAAGAATGTTTTCTTCAACCATATTTGTTGGATTTTAGTTGGACTTCTTTTATTCAGTAAAAGGTTTCTCAAGTTCATGATAGTTCTACAAATAGTTTTCTTGTGCTTTAAGTACTTAGGTGAATAATTTGAGAAGTTAGCACGATTTTGGTCTATCTTACAACATGTTGGACAAGCAAGAGATGCATGTATGTTACCTTTAGATTCACCTTTGGTTACCTTGTCAGCAGTTTTTGTAATTCTTGATTCTTTCAACATCTGACCGTTGATTACAGATTTAGTGGACATCAAAACGTTATCTGGAATATCATAACCCGTTTCTATTATTTCTTTGACAAATATGATTTCCTTTGCTTCTTGATCTTCCCCATGCTGAGTATATCTTAACCCATGTCTGATATTGGTGGTTCTTCCATAGCTTAGCACCTCGTTCAGTCGAGCAGCTTCAATGGTCAATTGTTTGTTTGCTTCCTTACTTTGTTTCAATTATTCTTGCAAATCACACAATTGTTTATTTTTATCTGCTAACAATATTTCAAAATAAGTTATTTTATCATTGGAGAAACTTTGTTCTTTAGTGGACACATTAGTCAAAGCCTTTAGGTTGACCCTAATATCATCAGCTCCAACATTCAGTTCTATGTCAAAACGTTCATGTGAACGTTCATGAAAAAGATAAGATAATTCAAAATCAGAAATAGTGCATGCTGTAAATGAAATATCTTTAGTATTAGAAACTTCCCCATCTCCTGATTGATCATCGGTTGATTCTTCGTCCTCGCTCCAAGTTACATTCATGGCCATTTTACCAAATGTTCCTTTTTGATTGTTAGCACATTCAGAAAAAATGTGACCATATCCTTCACAAGTATGGCACTGGATACAAATTTCTATTCTCCTTGGAAGATTTGACTGATTTTGTCTATTTGGGTTATGATATATATTTCTGAATGATCCCTGATTTTAGTTGATTTGAGTTTTTGAGCCAGTTTCAAGAATTTGTCAAACTCTTTGGTTACTAGGGCAATATCAATATCTGAATCACTTTAATCACATTCATCTTTTTCTTCCTCAACCCGAGATGCTATGCCTGTAGCTTTTTCTTTCTTTCTTGTATTAAGATTTAGTTTATAAGTCATTAATGACCCAACCAGCTCTTCAATTTTGATATGTCGATGTCTTTGCTCTCTTCAATTGCAGTTACTTTAGAGTGGAACCTATTTGGCAATGACTGCAAGACCTTTTAGAATAATTTTGACTCAAAATATTTTTCTCCAAGGGCATGTGCTTGATTTGATATGTCACACAGCCGAGCATAGAAATCGTTGAATGCTTTATTGTTCTTCATGCGTAAGTTTTCAAATTCTGTGGTGAGTATTTGTAGTTTACATGATTTCACCTTGGAAGTTCCTCCATGTGCGATTTGTAGGATCTCCCAAGCTTCCTTTGCTATCGTGCAATTAGAAATTAGCCTGAATTGATTAGCATCTACAAAACAAAAAATATCATTCAAAGCTTTGCTATTCCGGCTAGCATTAATAAAGTAAGCAATTACCCATTGTTCACATAGTTTTTCTATTTCAATATTATTTTCAATGATAGTGGGAGGACTATAACCTCTAATGATAGAATGTCATGATTTTTCATCTAGAGCTTAAATGTAAACAATCATATGGATTTTCTAATAATTATAGTTCGTTCCATTTAATACTGGTGGTCGAAAGGAGACACCGTCCATACCTAGATTCATAGGATATCACTTTCTAGAAGTGAACCCTCTCTGATACCAATTATTAGTTTTAAATCTAGATAACAATTAACCTAGAAGGGGGGTTGAATAGGTTGTTACTGAAAGTTTGTAAATATTTTTTTTATAACACAATGTTCACTTTAATGTTCTAATGTTGATGAAAGTTTGTTGAACGTTAGAACATTTCACTAAAAATTTTCATAGTTTCGAGACAGTTAATATGTAAGACGATTAATACATTGATTAACACCAGATATAGCGTGGTAAACCCTTAAGGAAAACATCCACGGGCTCCCATGCTACGGGTAAATAAATCCACTATTTTAGAACAGGTTACACACGTCTCAACGTTTTGAAATTACAATTTTTGACCTAATCTAAAACTTTATCAACAATTTACAAAAAAGTAAAACTCAGTTAAGAACAACAATAAAACTTTCATGTTTTATACTTCTTTAACTAGTTAAGGAATGAAATCAAGTACTTCGGTCTTGATCTTGGTCCATTCCACGAGTGTCCTCAGATTGATTCCACAAATCGGAATAAAGACTCGATCCTTATCTTGCCACCAAATCTTGTTCTCTCTCAATGGATTTCTACAACGCCGGTTTCTCGAGCCGTTATCAAAATAGAATTTTGATCGGGCTAGGACTTTTGAATATTTCTTTGAACTCTCAACTCATAAATGATTTGCTCTTAGATGCTTGAGTATCTTTGCTTTCAAAGTCCGTAGAATTTTTGGAATACCACCCGTCTTATTTATAGTACAAGAAGTTTTTCTAATTTTAATGACTTAGTATTTATCTTATACAAAGATAAGACAAAATAAGTCTTTAAGTTTAAATGAACTTTGGCTTTTTTGCATAAATGGTCCCTAACTTTTGTATTTATTGCAGGTTGATGACCTATCGTTTTATTTTTGGCAGTTTAGCCCCTATTTCAAATATTATTGGCGACAATGGTCATTTCTTTTAATTTCCGTCCAATTCCACCGTTAAATGAGGGCGTGTACTACACAATTGACCATGGAAAATTTTGAAAATAAAAAGTAAAGAAAAATTTGCAGCGAAAGTCCTAAATCTTTCAAAAAGTGTCGAAAATTCTCCAAACCTTTTCCTAATTTCAACCCTTAACTTAAATAAATTAAAATTAACTCCTAAACATTTTCCAAATTATAAATAAGTCTTAAATATTTTGTTTTTTTAACAGATTTACATTTAAAATAATAAAAAATATATCATCAAGTCCCAAAACTTTTAATTTTGTTCACAAAATGACATTTAGTCTCTACAGATTTTGTCCAATGGTGCGTTAATTAACAAAAAAATTATACATATGATCAAAATTTGACAAATTTAAAATTTGACAAATTTAAATTTTGTTTTCAGAGACTTACTAAGAAAGTCCAAAGTTGTTTTCAATTTTAATTTTACTTTGACTTTAACTTTTTAACAAAATCAAAATTAAAAATAAACGAGCTCTTATAGTCTCTACAGATTTTGTCCAGTGGTCCATTAATTAACAAAAAAATTATACCCATAATCAAAATTTGATCAATTTAAAATTTTAATTTATTTTTCATACCAATTACAAAATAATAATTAAAAAAATTTATTATATTTTATTATTCAAAATAATTTTTGGGAAAAAATAACAAAAAAGATCATCATCCCAACCCATTTATCTACCCCACCACCACCCCACCCCCACCCCACCTCTTCTTCGTCAAAAATTAGTAGGGATGGCAACGGCGCGGTTCGAGCGGGTCGGCCATTCCCATACCCGCCCGTCGATTGGGTCGGGCGTATAAGAAAAAAATCCATTTATCGCCTGCTTTTAATTAATTAATTAATTAATTATATTATTTTTATTTTTTACATACAATTTAAATTTTAAAATATAAAAATAAAATAAAATAAACTATTCGGGCGGGTTGGGATCCCCCCGCCCTGCTTAGTAATCCCCCTCCCATTAAGGTCGGGGCATGGCGGGCGGGCGCGGGGGGTCGGGGCGGGTTTTTTTGCCATCCCTAAAAATTAGGGAGAATTTTCTCCTTGTTACCGACACCGACAACGGTTGCCGGTGCCCAAAACATGGAGGGAACATTCCCCCCATAGTTGTGTGAAACCAGGGAGAAATCTCCCTCGTTTCGCGTGACACGAGGGGGATTTTTCTCCCTAGTTTCGACCAAATCTACCATACCCCAACCCACACCCACCCTCACCCTCACCCTCACGAAATCGACCAAATCCCATGGATGGTGACGGAGGCAACAATTGGTTTTTGGGCATTGAAGTGAGAGTAGAAAGCCTAGATACAGGTATTCCAACATGGGCACTTTCAGACCGTACAAGAGCTTTTAATACATGACTATCAGGAATGTACATAGGTGGTGATGGAGATGGAGATGGAGATGGAGACGGAGACGACGATGGTTAAAAGGTAGGAGAAAGCCAATAATCATGAAAACTTGGATTTTTCATATGAACTGGAGGTGTTTCATAGGGCATATTATGAGGTAAACTTGCTGGAGGAAAATGACATGATTGCTATTTTTGCCTTGAAGCATGAGATTCAGAGTATGGGGGGAATGTTCTCCCCATGTTTCGCACCGTGAATAACTGTTTGTCGGTCTTGGTAACAAGGGAGAAATTCTCCCGCTTTTCACGAAGGGGTGGAGGTGGGTGGTTGGGTAGATGAATGGGTTGGGATGATGATCTTTTTGTTTTTTTTTTTCCAAAAATTATTTTGAATAATAAAATATAATAAATTGTTTTTAATTATTATTTAGTAATTGGTATGAAAAATAAATTAAAATTTTAAATTGGTCAAATTTTGATCATGTGTATAATTTTTTTATTAATTAACGGACCCAACGGACCAAATCTATAGAGACAAAATCTATAGAGACTTTGCTAAGATCCCAAAGTCAATTGTTTTAATTTTGATTTGTGGTTAAAAGTTAAAGTTAAAGTCAAAGTCAATAATTAAACAAGGCTTTAACTCTGCAAATTTTAAATTGGTCAAATTTTGATCATAGGTAATTTTTTTTTGTTAATTAATGGACCACTGGACAAAATGTGTAGAGACTAAATGTCATTTTGTGAACAAAATTAAAAGTTTTGGGACTTGATGACACATTTTTATTATTTTAAGTATCAATCTGTAAAAAATAAAAATATTTAAGACTTATTTGTATTTTTGAAAAGGTTAAGGAGTTAATTTTAATTTATTGAAGTTAGGGGTAAAATGTTCAAAAAGGTTTGGGTCATATGTGTTAAGATTAGAAGGTTTGGAGAATTTTCGACACTTTTTGAAAGATTTGAAACTTTTGCTACAAATTTTTCTTTACTTTTTATTTTCAAAATTTTCCATGGTCAAATGTGTAGTACACGTGCTCATTTAACGGTGGAATTGGACAGAAATTAACAGAAAGGACAATTGTCACTAAAAATATTTGAAATAGGGGCTAAACTGTCAAAAATGAAACGATAGGTCCTCAACCTGTAGTAAGTGCAAAAGTCAGAGACTATTTGTGCAAAAAAGTCAATAAACTGTATAAAAGATAAGGTGAGATATATCACAAGAATATGAAAATAAATCCAATTATATATTTTTATTTAAGTAGATAAATAAAAATATAATATTTCAATATCTTATCTACTTATAAACCTAGTTCAATTAGAATGCTTAAACATGTAATTTACTCAATCACTCATTTATAATAGATAAGGAACAAGAGTTCTAGAATAACTAAAGCTGATAAATAGAATTGTGATAAATATAGTATTAAGATTTTCAGTTTCTATATAACTACTAGATAATCATTGAATCCTAATTGGCTCATATCAATAAATAAATATAATTAAGTATGTCAAAAACTGGATTATCCAACAGTACACTTCAATGATAATTGAAAATAATGATTATTAGAACATATCTAACCGCATCTCCAATGTAACTATGGTTTGCACTAAAAAATCTGCCACATCACTTTAAATATTGCTTACATGTCAAAGAAAAAAGTAGAGATGTCTAGCACACTTTCTACATTTAGACGGTGTGCTAGAACATCCTATATTCATTTAATGTCTATCGAAATGTGTGTTAAGCCTTTTTTATTTTAATTTTTTAATTTATCTCCATTGAAATGTATGTTAATAATTTTTAATTAATTTTTTTAATTTATCTACCAATATCTCTTGTCCACAATTTTTCTAATCCACATCTTTATTGAAAATGTTATTTTCTCTGTTTCTATTTTATTTGCCACATATACAATAATCCACATTGTTGCATTGGAGATGCTCTAATGTCTTCTATTTTGAATGTTTAGCTGATGTGGTGAAGAGGTGGAGGGGATAAAATTCATGTGGCATAATTTATTATAGAAGACTGTTCAATAGGCTATCCATTTCTAGACAATTTGCTACACAACCTTCTATAATAAATGCTGCAACATTGTATATATCTCTCTCATCTATTTTTTTCCTTCTTTTTTCTCCTTTTCACACACTATCTCTTTATCTATTTTCTCTCTCTTGCCAATGGTAGACAATTTTTAAAAAATCTATATGGCAAGAGAGAGAAAAAGAGATGAGGAGAGAGAGGTTGGAAGGAGGAAAGAGAAGAAAAAAATAGATTAGAAAGATGGACACAAAATATTTAAAAAATAGGTAGAAGGCTGTCTAGCAAGCAGTCTAAAAATGGACAGCCTGTTAGACAACCTTCTACAATAAATGCTACCATTTGAATTTTGTCTCTTCCACTTCATCGCCACATCATCTCGATATTCAAAATAGAAGGCAGCATTGAAGATACTCTTAGAGCATCTTCAATGCATTATATGAATTGCTATCTAGGTGGCACAAACATTGAAAACTTTCGATCTACGTGGCATTGATGTTTAATGAATAGATATTCAAATTTAAATTTGGTCTCCAATCCATTATATGGATTGCTATCTAGGTAGATTTTATTTTATTAAAATAAGAGATAATTTATTTGGTCCCAAACCTTTCAAAATCGTTGAATATGCTCCTAACCTAAAAAAAAATAGACCACAATTGCATATTTAGCGTGATAAGTCATTTATGATCAAATTGACATTCTCTTTAAATAAACAAAAAAATAAAAAAACAAGAAAAAAGAAAAATATAATTGAAAACTAACCATATGTACCTCAAAAAATAAAAAGTAAAAAATGTATCCTAAAAAAATAAAAAGTAACAAATAGGTCATCTTCTCCAAAAAATCCTAAAATTTTATTTGCACCAAATTCGTCGGAAAACACTATAAACTTGTGTTTTTGCATCTATATTAAGAGAATCCCAATGGGAAAAAAAAAAATATATAATATGCATCACGATTTAACTTACATTTTTTCATCTTTCTCAAAGTACATACTTCAAAACATAGATACACACAAATACACACGTACGCGATGAATAAGAAGAAGAATCTGGACTCACAAGCTGCTGATCAAAAGGTCCAGACAGAATCTGAAAGAATTGGACTGTTTGAAAATGAGACCAGTAAATATCTTCCTCCCTGCACCGGTAATCCATGCAATCATCCCCCATTTTCTTGTGAATCTGAAATCCATAAGAAAATCAAGAGTTAAAAAGGGTTCCAGACTGATGTAGAAAAAAGAAAAGAAGACCAGTTTTAGAACTTCAGAATTTTAGAAGAATTGAAGTTCTTACTGGTACGTAGAACTTCAAGTATTAGAACTTGTCAGTATTTGAAATGAATGGGTCTGATAGGAGGTTGAAGAACTTCACAAATCACGAGGCAGATAGCTCGAGAGTTGGTCCTAACAATTACAAGTGCTTGTTTGGTAATTTTTTTTTTTTTTTTAAAGATTATAGAAGTCACCGGTCCGCTACCAGTGGTTTTTTTCCCATTTGGAATCCGAGAAAATGGGTGGTTTTTTTGGGTGAGTTTGTGGTGTTTTCTGGCAAATTTGGTATAAATAAAATTTTAGGACTCTTTGAAAAGATGACCTATTTGTTACTTTTTATTTTTTTTGTTACATTTTTTACTTTTCATTTTTTTGGGTACATATGGTTAGTTTTCAATTATGTTTTTCTTTTTGTCTTGTTTTTTGTTTTTTTAAAGGGAAGGGCAATTTGATGATAAAGGACTATGTTCCGCATACAAAATAAATTTGTAGGAAAATGTTCCTTTTTGTGGGGAAAAAATATTTCTCGACGAAAATTTTTTGTAGGGATGTTTGTGTGTAAACATCGTGGGAAAAGGTATAAGACGAAAAATGGTAGAAATTTGTGGGCTAAAGTCTCTCCCTACAAATCTTTTAGAAATGAATACAATTTGTTGTCTAAGTTCTTTCTCGACAAAATTATTTGTCTGCCAAAGTTACTTTGGCCTCCGAAACAGGTTTTGTAGGCACAAGGCAGAAATTATTTTGTGGACTAAATCGTACTTTTCTCTACAAATAAATTTTTGTGTCGAAAAAATTGTGGGTCAAGTTCTACTTTTTTCTACAAATGATATTTTGTGGGGAAAGCGTATTTGTGAGCTAAGTAAATTATTTTTTCCAATAATGATAGAATTTGTTGGGAGAAATTAATTATTTTTATATAATTTTTTATATTATGTTAATCTTTTTTTTTTAACCTTTTACCTTCTTCAAAATAATATAAAGATGCAAAAAGACAACAAATTAAACTAAGACATTATTAGTGTCAACCAATATAACATTAAACTCAAAATATTGTACCAAAGTACAAATAAAAACTATTCACTAAGTTAAACTTAAAAAGAGTATATGCTCTATCAATTATAATGCATCTTTAAAAAATCATAATTCTTTGTCCTCGTAAATTAGATATGCTACGTATCTTCACCAAGATTGTTGTCTTCATCAAAGTAGTTATCTTTGCCTTTAATAGCATCATCTTCTATTGACAATGGTGTAAAAGGCGGTAAATCGAAACCAGAACTTGTCTACATAGTTGTTGCATAGAATGATGTCAAGACTCCAATGTAGAATTGAATTGTTGCCCAAACATTCAACTTACTTTTCATTCTTTGCTCTATTTCAGTTCAAGCTGCCTTTCGAGCAGCATGTTCTTCTCCTGGACTTCACACCTAGAACGGACATCAAGATTTTCAGTCCAGCATCTGGATCATCAACAGGGATCTCTTCCAAGGAGTATCATCAACAGGGATCTCCTCCAAAGCAGTCATGGTCTTTAGGATAGTTAACATAATTAGTGTCAAACCATACACAATCCCAAACACCTTCTTTCTAAAAATTTCTCACAACATAACAAAAGATTTTTCAAATCTGATTCAATCATGATATCATATTAAAATAAAATTTCCTAGAAAAAACAAAAAAACAAAAAGTTACAGGACAAATGCGATTTCTATCTGATACTGTGACTCAGGTAGATGCTTTCATTGATAACCAATCACATGTAGGCATGCATGCATACCTGATCATAGAATCATAGGATCCAGATAAGCAGAATCTACAAAATAGAAGAGGAAAACATTAATTTTTGTTTTGATAATAACATGAGAACGTGATAATAGATAAAAAATAACAACATTAGTAGACAAGATACTCTCAAATGTTTTTTTTTTCTTTTGCCAAGCGCAGCCGCCGGTGGGGTGTGTGTGATCGATCCAACTAAGCAATATCAGTAGGAACATGAGCTTCCCGTTCTCCATTAAAGCAGCAAAGTTTAGTTCACTCATGTATTTTCTACATATATAAATTGGAAAGGAAGACGGCCTAAAACAAATAGTCTCGACATTGTTGTCCCAGTCTAAAACTTCACCTTCAAAAGCATAGTTTTGTGTTATAACAAATTTTGAAATTAAATGATCACTCAAAATTAATTTGGTAAAAAGTTACAACTAGCAATTTAGACACAATGTTCATACCTTATTTCTGAAAACCTTAAGGGAATTATCATTACATTATCCTCACATATAAAAAACTTCAATGATTTGGAAATTTTCTAGATAAACATGCATGTCTACATTTTAGCTGAACATGAGCATTTAACCATCTTTTTGTTTTCATAAGAAACATAAGTTCAATGTCAGTCAAGGTCCCTTCAAAACTTAAGCTGAACTAAAACTTTGTAGATCAAACCTTCCAGTTGAATCCAACTGTAGTGCTCTAATATTATCATTGTGTCCTCTAAGCTTCATTGTCTTAGAACCAGTTCTTGGGTCCCATACACGCACAACCTAGATATCAAAAATGTGTACCACAATTATGAGGTAATCCTCAGGTTATTATATCATAAATATGTTATACATGAAATGGATAAAGAAAACACAGAGAATACATCTACTAACAGCTCCTTCTGCACTAGAGAAACCATTACATCTGAACAATTGAGAAGAACTCATTACCAGAAAATACGTTCTCAGTTCCACCAGAAACAAGAAGTGTTCCCTGGTCATTTACGGACAATGCATAAACTGACTCTTCATGACCTTTTGCTGCATTGGGAACATATCCTTGAGACTGAGTAGCATTCTGAGAAATGTTATTGCTTAAGCTAATAGGCCGAAGACTAGTATTGGGTAAAGAGATTCCAAACTGTTCACAATATTTCATCTTCAGCTGCATCATTTGGCTTGGAGAGGGGAACAAGGGCAGCATCAAGATCCCATATGAAAACCTCTCCGCCAAGACCTCCAGAAGCAACAATTTTGCTCTGCAAGACAAGATATAGTAAAAGGATCATAAACTTATATCAGGAAAACATACAAGGCAACAACATTTCTCTGTGATACAAGACACTGTAAGAAAAATTAGATGGTTTTCAACTGCAGCAAGGCAAGTGACATAGTCAGAGTGCTGACGAAAGGTCCTAATACAAGTTCCATCAGACAAGCAATTCCGTGCCTGATCGTGTCAACCAAATACAAATAAATGAGTATAAGAGGTAATTTTGATATATATTGAGACAAGAACGTACAGCTCACAAACCTTAACAGTGGTATCTAAGGAACAGGAAATTAATGTGTTACCACCCGTAATAACAGCATCATTTACCTGTATAGCCAACAGATACGAAATTTAATGCCAAGATGTGCAAATTTTCTATCCAGAACAATACCTCCAGAATTAGGCCCTTTAAAAAATTTCAAGACTTTTTACCTGGACCACAATAATATTAGTAGCACTATCCCACATGAAATCTGTTTTCTCAATTATGTAATTGATTTCAATTTGAGTACTAAAATTCTGACAGGTACAATCCCTACTAGTATTGGGAACATGAGCTACTTAGCTTATATCTTTACATGAATCAATTATAGGTTTTTTTGCACAAATGGTCCCTGACTTTTGCATTTATTGCGGGTTGAGGACATATCGTTTCATTTTTGCAGTTTAGCCCCTATTTCAAATATTTTTGGCGACAATGGTCCTTTCTGTTAATTTCCGTCCAATTCCACCGTTAAATCAGCACGTGTACTACACATTTGACCATAGAAAATTTTGAAAATAAAAAGTAAAGGAAAATTTGCAGCAAAAGTCCCAAATCTTTCAAAAAGTATCGAAAATTCTCCAAACTTTCTAATTCTAACACATATGACCCAAATATTTTTGACAATTTTAACCCTAACTTAAATAAATTAAAATTAACTCTTAAACATTTTCAAAAATATAAATAATCTTAAATCTTTTTTTTTTTTTTTTTTTTTTACAGATTTACACTTCAAATAATAAAAAATGTGTCATCAAGTTCCAAAACTTTTAATTTTGTTCACAAAATGACATTTAGTCTCTACAGATTTTGTCCAATGGCCCGTTAATTAACAACTTTTTTTTTACCATGATCAAAATTTGACCAATTTAAAATTTGTAGAGACTCTAAGAGTCCGTTTGTTTTCAATTTTGATTTTGCTAAAAAGTTAAAATCAAAGTCAATAATTAATTTTAACCACACATAAAATGTGTGGTTAAAATTAATTATTGACTTTGACTTTAACTTTTTAGTAAAATCAATATTGAAAACAAACGACCTCTTAGAGTCTCTACAGATTTTGTCCAGTGGTCTATTAATTAACAAAAAAATTATACCCATAATCAAAATTTGACCAATTTAAAATTTTAATTTATTTTTCATACTAATTACTAAATAATAATTAAAAAAAATTTATTATATTTTATTATTCAAGAGGGAGACGCTTACTGCAGTAGCTATTCACAATAGGGAGAGGCTTGCTGCAGAAACTTGTCCCAAGAGGGAGAGGTTTGCTGCATTAGCGAGTCCCAAGAGGGAGACGCTTGTTGTAGAAGCTAGTCCCTAGATGGAGAGGCTTGCTGCAGAAGCGAGTCCCAAAAGGGAGAAAGGCTCGCTACAGAAGCGAGTCCCAAGAGTGAGAGGCTTGCTGTAGAAGCTAGTCCTAAGAGGGAGAGGCTTGCTGCAGAAGCTAGTTCCAAGAGGGAGAAGCTTATTGCAGAAGCTAGTCCCAAGAGGGAAATGCTTGCTGCAGAAGCTAGTCTCAAGGGGGAGAGTTTTGCTGTAGAAACTAGTCCGAAGAGGAAAAGCTTGCTGCATAAGCAAGTCCCAAGAGGGAAAGGTTTGCTGCAGAAGTGAGTCCCAATAGGGAGGCGCTTGCTGCAGAAGCGTGATGCTGGGAATTGATGGTCGAGGCCACGGGGCACACAATTATTGGATGCAGTGTCGAACTTCTCTTTGGATGTGCTGAAAAGACGGCTGCAAGTAATATTGGCATTGAATTTTGGAGGTTTTATTTTGCCAAGAAAACTAATCCCCACACGCGCGTGTTAGGCATGGCTGCATCATGGCCTTTAAGTGAGATGACCATTGTGCGCCCTTCTGTATTCAAGGACTGGGATGGTCTCTAGGCTCCAATGGCGCAGATGAATCTTGTTTATAGTCAATGGTCAGAAATAACTATTAATCGCCTATATATAAGGGATTGGTCCATTTTCACACTTTCCTTGCATGATATTGAGAGAGCGATTTGAAGAAACACTTAGCATTCATTATATTCTGGCAAGAACTTCCCGACATTTATTTCTCTGCCTACATTTCCATTGAAGAATTTGATTTAGGTAAACACTTCTCCCAAACGCCTTTATTTACTCCTTTTCTTAAGTGTTTTTAACAATGTTTATAAACTCTATCGATGGAGGGCCACGCTAAGGACAAGGCATCTCCTCATGTGTCACTGTCCATGGTTGATGTGCTGCCTATCTGAGGTGTGGACACATCTACGGAAGTGGGGATCCCTCTAGCGTCGTCCCCATCCGATGAGCTTCCATGGATGTCTAGTCGACAATTGTGGAGGGGGGCATGGATTTGTTGATGGAGTCATACAGGGTCCTCAACGATATTGAACTCATAGTCCCGGGACCCTATGACTGGTACTACTTTCCAAGGATGGGGTGTACTGCTCTAAGCTTACATTCGTTCATGGGTAGGATGAGGCTACCACTGCACCATTTTTTGTTTTTTCTTTTTACAAATGTAGTTATGCCTCTTCGATAGAGGCCCTGTGTAATTTATTCCTACTTAATGAAACTCTTGGTTTAGTTTTATTTCTGAAGTACTATCCGTTCATAAAATATGACACGTTGATCCAGAGGCTCTTTTAAATAGCTTAAACAGATAAACGGAAGAGGCGCTTCTTAACATTAACAATTAAACTGAAGATGATCATAAAATACGACTATTAAACAGAACTAAATAAAGAGGCTCCTTACTTTAAACAAAATGTCTATTGACTTGAAGATGCTCTTCACTTAAATAGAGTGGAAGATGCTTCATTTAAATAAAAGCTCTCCACTTTGAATGAACGAAAAACTTAAGACAATCAAAGAGGCTCTTCAACCTCGTTTATTGATAGTACCAGCGTAGGTGATCGGCATTCCAAGGATGAGGTTGGCGCTTGATGTCTAGGTCCTTTATTTAGTATGAGCTGGGGCACACTTCTCTGGTGACGCGGTAGGGCCCTCCCAGTTGGGGCTTAGGGTACTGACCCCTGCCTCTTTAGAGGATAAGAACACTCTTCGTAGGACCAAGAGTTATCTCTTCGTTCTCCCAAGAGGTCCAAACATGCACTCATGAGGTTGTCGTTGTCGCTCATTGAAGAACTAGCGACGAGGTGAGAGGACGCCAACCTACTTAGCTTATGGCCTCAAACCTGTAAGCCATAGAAAATGGGATTTCACCCGTTGGTGTTCGAGTAGTAGTCTAGATCGGCCAGAGTACATGGAGGAGCTCCTCGACCCAGGCCCCTTTTGACACGTCAAGTTTCCGTTTGAGAGTATACTTGATAGTTTTGTTGACGGCCTCCACCCTACCTTTAGCCTGTGGATGATGGGGGCAAGAAAAGTGCTTCATGATCTCCAGCTCCTTACATAGGATCCTGATTTTTCTATTGTCAAAATGCTCTTCCATTGTCTGACACTAAAGAGTGGAGAATCCCAAACCTACAAATGATTTTTTTCCATATGAACTTGGATGTGTTAGCCTTGGTAATCTTTATTACTGGTTGAGCTTCAACCCACTTTGTGAAGTAGTCAATGGTGACTATGGCATGGCATGCGTTGTCTCTTCCCCTAGGCATTGGCCCTATAAAGTCTATCCTTCATTTGGCGAAGGGCCAGGGACTAGATACTGTAGTCAGCTCTTGGTGAGGCTTTCGTAGGATTTTAGCGAAGCGCTAGCATTTGTTGTATTTTCATGCGTGGAGGATGGAATCTTTCTTTAAAGAGGGCCTTTAAATAGCCCTTCTTTAGGATCTTTTGGGCTAGGGCCAAACCTCATGTGTGGTTGCCGCATCTCCCTTCGTGAACTTCTCTAAGGATGTAATCAACCTCGTTTTTGCTATCCACGCACATGAGGAGAGGCATTGAATACTCTCTTTTGTAGAGGACATCATCCGACAGTAAGAAATGTAGTGCCCTCCTTCTCAGTTTCCTAGCTCCTCTCTATCACTGGGGAGGGTTTGATCTTTCAAGAATGCGAGGATCGGTTCCGTCCAAGTGAAAGTCTCTTCAATCCACCCCACCTCTGTAACAACCTCTATGGATGGCTTGGAGAGGTGTTCGATTGGAACCATCTTAAGGAGCTCAGAGTCCCTACTGCTAGTAAGTTCAGAAAGTGCATCAACGTTGGCGTTGTTCGCCCAAGGTACCTGAACCAGCTCGAACATGTCGAAGTAGGGGATAAGCTCTCTACCAGCTTGAGATAGAAGTCATTCCTCTTTTCCTAGAGGCGAAGCTACCGTTAACCTAGCTTACGACCAGTTGGAAATCACTTTCGACTGAGAGCCTCTGCACCCATATTTTCTTGGCGAGACAAATTCATACTAGTGGGACCTCATACTCCGCAACATTGTTCAAGGCTTTGAAGCCCAACCCGATTGCACAATTCAGCTTGGGCCTCGGAACTAGTGAGTACAACCCCAGATCATGAGCCCTTGTCCCCGGAGGACCCATCAACGAAGAGGTACCACGTAGGTGGTTCAAGAGGGGTCATGAGGGCGTCCACTACGGGGGTGTTGGTAAACTTGGCCACAAAATCTACGAGTGCTTGTCCATTGATTGCTGCTCTTGGTTTGAAGACAATGTCAAACTGGCTAGCTCGACATCCCATTTCAATAGCCTCTCCGAGGCATCTGGCTTTGGCAGGACCTGTCTGAGGAGAAAGTTGGTGAGTACATGGATACTGTGGGCCAAGAAGTAGGGCATCAACTTTCTAGAAGAGGTGATGAAGTGATAACGCTAACTTCTCCATATCGGAGTAGCGTGTCTCTGCTCATAGGAGGGCATTGCTTACATAGTAAACAAGTAGTTGGTGGTCATTTTCTAAGACTAGGACCGAGCTCACTAATTCGGATGAAACTGCTAGGTAGAGTAGTAAAACCTCTCCTAACTTAGGCTTAGATAGCAGGAGAGCTTAACCGAGGTGTTCCTTAAGGACATGGAATGCATCCTCGTATTCTATAGTCCATTTGAACTTGTTACCTCATTTCAAGATTTTGAAGAAAGGCAGGAACTTGTCCGTTGCATTTGACAAACCTACCGAGGGCTACCATTCTTCTCGATGAGGCATTGCACATATTTTGGCCTCCTGGGTGGCTTCATTTCGATCGCTGCCTTGATCTTTTTCCATTGGTAGGTTTCTCCGACATTTTTCAAGTCAAAGGGCATGACTTTGTAGCAGTATAGGCATCCATGAAGCTCAGGAACTCATGTCCTGAAGTGGCATCCACCAGGTA
This sequence comes from Forsythia suspensa, assembly GCA_023638005.1. Lineage (NCBI taxonomy): Eukaryota > Viridiplantae > Streptophyta > Magnoliopsida > Lamiales > Oleaceae > Forsythia > Forsythia suspensa. Next base: position 23,711,653 of record CM042664.1, on the reverse strand, counting down.
GTCAATCCGAGGCAATGGAAAGCTGTCCTTAGAGCATGCACGGTTGAGGTTGGAGAAATCTATACAAATTCTCAATTTCCCGCCTGCCTTTTTTCACCAGAATTGGATTGGAGACCCACTTAGGATAGCGGGCCTCTCAGATGAAGCCGCTTTGCAGGAGCTTTCCTACATCTTCTTTCAAGGCCTCGTACTTTTTCGGGTTCAAGGACTTCTTCTTCTATTGATGCGATGAGAATTTGGGATCGACATTTAGCCTCTTCTATTGATGCAATGGGAATTTGGGATCGACATTGAGCCTATGACAACTTCACTGTTGGGTCAATACCTAGCTTCAACCCGTCAATCTAGGGCTACTTATAAAAAAAAATCCATTAAAGCCCAAATCATTACTTCTCTAAACTAGTTCAATCTTCCCCAAACTTATTTTCAAATGTTGGTTAAGTGTACATTTAATTGGGTACATGGAAATCAAAATAACTAGCTAAAGTCTTAAGCCTAAGCCTAAGCACCCGCCCAAACCATCGGGGCCCATTGCCATGGTCTTTGGGCCTCATGGGCCAAGCCACCCATGGTCTTTGGGCCTCATGGGCCAAGCCGAGCGGCCCACCAACCCAACTCGTCAATTTTTTTTTTTTTTTGTTTTAATGCAATATTTTCAAGAATTAAAAAAATCAAAATGAAATAAAGTATGATAAATTTTACAATTGAAACTCTCCTCTTTTTTTCAGGCTTGGGATGGGCTACTTTTAGCATAGATTGAGTTAAAATTCTACACGAACAAGTTGTTGCGTGTATAGTTTTTTTTGTAAAGGTAAAAAAAAGGTAAATAAATTTACGCAAATAATACTTACAAACAATGAATTTAACACTTCAACTCTTAAAATTTTTTAGCCATTATTCTGTCCACTTTATCTTAGATCTGAAGCTCAATCTTCTCCCAGTCTTTTAGACACATTAAGCTCTTTAATATGTCTGCTTTAAGTTTTGACCTATAATCAGACACAACACTGCCATATGCACTAAAAGCAAACTATGATGCTTCATTAGATATTAGAGGTGTTAGTAAATCACATGCTATAATGAAAATAATTGGGTATTGACACTCGTTCAGTCTCCACTATCTTAGTGTATCAAAAAAAAAAAATTCTCTCTTCTTTTTCTAACATACTAAGCATGTCATGAGAAAAATACCTAGTTAACTCTAAAGGTATATCATCTGATCCAACGTTCGTAGCACAGGATAGAGAAGAAGAAGAACTACTAGCATGTTGAGTTCTCCTAACTAAACTAAGATGACTCATAAATTATTATCATCATTTAATGACGAAGTAGCCATTGGTACATGGGGTCATCTAACATTCCTTTGGTCTTTTCTGCTTAAATCTCGTACATCTCACATTAATTTTTTTCTAAATTACTATACGTTAGTGGATTCCCATATGTTAATTTATTTGAAATTTTCGAGAAAGTATGTTTGGTACCGTCTAAATTTATCTTAGGATCCATTATAGACGTTAACAGAAACAATATAGACAATTCCTCCTAATATTTTCTTAACTTAGCCTTCATCGCTGATACAATATTAGAAATTACTTATACTTATTAAATAATTGTTTTCAGACGAGTGAGACCATAAGCATACCTAATTTTTCCTAAGTGTTGATCTATGAATTTTAATCCATCTTTTATAATTAAATTAAAAATATGACATACACAACAAACAAGAAATAATTTGCAACCAAAATCGAAATTTAATTGTTGAGTTAATTTTTCTATTACAACAGGGCATTGTCAAATGTGAAACTTTAGATTCTAGTTTCGCAATTAGATTCTCTAATAATACTCATTAAAACATGAAAAGTATTATAAGGGTAGTCAATTACTCTAAATAAAATTATTTTTTTATGCATGATCTAATATTTATCAATATAGTATGCAGTGGCAGCTATATATCCTTTATGAATTTTATCAGACCATAAGTCCAAAGTAAAAGATAAAATATTGTAATATATATTTAAATCATGTGTTAGGAGTCCTTTCTTTTTATTGAATAAAGTTATAGTGTTTGAACGAAGTGTATTTTGAGAATAAGATGTGTACTTTGGTTGGATGTACCTTTGTATGAAGTTGGTGAAGTACCTAAGCAAAAACTCACCACTTGCCACCAAGTCATGCCTTCCCCGTGCATGTTGTCTTGTGAATAAACTCAGTTGTTTAGATTCGAAGTATAACTGAAAGTTACATAGGGAGATCCAAAATGGAGTTGCGCCTGATTTGTATCCAACCCTCCGTTTTTCAACCAACACTTTAGGTAGTGTCTGTTCAGATAGGTCGTTTCCCACCATTTTACCATGAAAACCTTTGGTAGTTCGTCTCTTATTGTACAAGTCAACACTAAATTAAAATGATCCCAACACCTAGCTTTTTTTTTGTGGCTCATCGTGTGCTCAAACCATTAGTTGTATTGGTTTGTGTTTCAAAATCTTCTAGGATATCTTCCAAATCAATTGGATCTGTGCTCTATAATCGTCACCAATATCGAATGGATTGAAATATTATTGAGACCAATGAAATCATCATCAATTTTGTGATTAGTTCTTGAAGTGTAATCCATTTGGAATAAAGAGATGTAGTAGAAATGTAGAATATAGACAATGTATACTATAATTGATCATAAGAAATAACTCAAATAATTAAATTTGGAAACAATATAACTATAGATTGCACAATAAATGAGCTAACATTGAGAATGGGTAGGTTGAGAGTTGTGAAAAAAAAAAAATAGAAGTTGGGGGGATGGGAGTTTATATAGGAAAAAAAAATATGACCGATTGAGGAAAAGAGTTGTGCTAACTAAAGAAGAAAAGAGTTAGAGTTTGAGGTCTATGAGAAATTATTTCTTAAAGTGGCTCTGATGAAGGAAATACTATGATTTAGAAAGAAAGGAAAGTTGAGATCGAGATTCATTGACCCATTCGAGATCTTTGAGAAATTTGGAAAAGTGGTATATCATTTGGCATTGATGCTCGAACTCTCAGCATGCACAGCTCGTTTCACATTTTTATATTGATAAAGTATGTGCATGATCCTAGTCATGTGGTAAATATTCAGTCGTTGGATGTGCAGAGTGACATGACATGAAGAAGCCATGCAGTGGTCCTAGATAGGAGGGTCCATGTTCTGAAAAACCAAGAAGTGTAAACACAGAGAAGATAAGCCACTTGAGAAAGAAAGGAAGATGTTTTAGCCAAGTACCCAGACCTTGTTAATCAAGTAAGTTAAATTTCAAAAACAAAATTATTTTAAGTGGGGAGGGTTGTAGCGACTGGGAAATGTCAAAAACTTTTATATTAAAAATTTTCATTTAAACTTTGAATATAAATTTAATGAGTTCGTTGCGTTACTACAACACCTCTTAAAATCACGAATTTAATTGTTTGGTCACGATGAATGTTACGCGTACTTACCTTTTAATAATTAAAGTGATGGATTAGATTATTTCAAATGGCGAGTTTTTCTTATTTTTATTGGGCTTAATTAAATTCATATTTCTACTAGTCCTGTGGAAAAATCGTCTCACGTGTTAAATTTTTTTATCCTATTAAATTAATTTTAGAACCAAGCCATTTTTTGCCCAAAAATCCATCCATGATAGAGCCCAAAAATGCCACTCTTGAGCTGCCCAAAACCACCCATAATCATCCTCCAAAAACATGTCCATGATCAGCCAAAACCGCCCCCGTTACCCCCATAACCAACCCCAAAAAACTGTCATTTTCCCTCCATTTTCCCTCCCTCTCTTGGTCATTTTTCCCTCTTCCCTTTCCTCTATTAGCCTCACTCATTTTCCATTTCCTCTCTCTCTCTCTCTCTCTCTCTCTCGACCTCCCTCTTTTTCCTTTTTTATATATATACATAAAATTTATACAATACACATTCTTTCATACAACCAATTTTACAAACAAGATAAAAGGCAAACGTGCTAGATTTATGAAATAGTGCAGTAAAATTCATACTCACCGACTCAACTCTAGAGAATTTGGAAAACTTGTGAGGTAGTATTCTCCCACGTACACATGTGGTTACGTTGTTGAGAACTTTATATGCTAGCACGGGCGTTAATATTGAATTTTTTGTCATGTATGCTATGCCTAGAAGAATGTTTAATTATTTTTCTAGCATGTTATGGCTCGTCTATAATAGGAACAGAAATTTGGTGATTAAAGGTAATCACCTAGAATTAATTGTGATTGAAGGTAATTACTAGAAATATGATAGACCGTTTACAAATTAATAAAGTTCCCTAGAATTTATGGCTTTTGGCTTGTCGTGTGATTGTGGGTATATAATTTTCTCAGTGGAATGTGTATCTACTAATGAGTATATCTTTGAATGCTCACATCCCAAATTATTTTACTTTCCAGATTGAAGAGTTTGGCGGCGGCGTGACGGCAATTGGTATTAACTAAAATTATCTATAAATTTGTCCTTAATTGTTGAGAAGATCAACCATGTTATATGTAAGTTATTTGTCCATATCATTATGTTAAAATCATGAAATTTTGAGTTAATGGTGGTAGGATGTTAAAGTTGTTAGTTGGGAATTTTAATTTCAATAGTTGTTGGTTTCTGTATTTTACTCCTTTATTAAAAATTATATAACATAGTTTGTAATGTGATTTTTTAGTAAGATTAGTGGAGTTAGAAAGGTTTATGAGTTGGTTATTTGGAGAATTTAGAATCACCTTAAAATCACGTTTGGTGAAATGAGTTATGACCATTTTCTCGAGCTGCGCTCTGGTTTTACCCAATTTAGAGTTTTTAAGTGAATTTTCCCTCTTATTTCACTTAACAAACAAGTTGATAAAATTCTAAAATTTTATTATGTTGTTCACTAACATGTTAAGTAGTTTATGGTAAAAATAATAAATTTTAAATTACGTTAGGTTGGTCAAATAATTTATGGTGACATGAGTCTCATGTCACCAGTAAACTTTGTGAATTCTAAGTTTTAGTTTTGGAAATTTCTTACTCTCCTTGACTTTTTTTTTCTATGTAAATAAATTCAAAATTTTAAAAGGTCCAAGTGGGAGTTTAAACTTGGAGTCGGTATATATTTTTACAGATTTTAGTGATTCTTTGGGATGAGAAAATATGGGGTGTTACATAAAGAGCTTTTCTTTTTCCTTTTCTTGGACTCACATCTTGTGTTGTTTTCTTTAACTTGGGCATCATACCTATCACAGAATGGTAACATCATAATCTTGAAATTGAACTAGTTGTGGCAAGTTAAAACATTCAATTTTCGTGCATTTTCTAAGGTTGTGTTCATGGTGTGTGTTTTGATATCAAAGTAAGAACCCAATGATGTTAGAATATAGTGCTCACTTCTATAGATATGCCTAAGTTCACAAAGTAGGCAATAGAAGTGAGAATGATAGACTAGACATTCTATCAAACACTTGGTGAGCACCAACCAAGAATATGGCAACTAAGTGAAATCTAAGGCACCCAATAACCCAAAATTTTTTACAAGCTACTACACCACAATCACTATCAATCTAATAAATAAATAAAGCCCAACCACAAAAATTTAAATTTTTTAAGAAATTTACCCCAAGAGATAGTTGAAGCCATTTTACCTTGAGAGAGTTGATATGGAGCTTGCAATGTGACTTGGTGATGATGGATGAAATGATAAACTTTATCAAGAAATTTAATGTGTTGAAATATGTGCAAAGCTCAAGAATCACATTCTAATGAATCTAGACTTCAAATGACCATAGGCAATCAGTTCTTTAATACACTTATCAACTAGCAAAAAGCTATGAAATGCATGTGTCCCCCAACTTGTGCATACCCCTCCTTAGTGCATATTATCCATCGAATTTAAACGGAGGCTAATCAAATGACTCCATGAATGGAAAACTAACATATGCTCAAAATACTTCACGCAACTGATTGATGAAAACTTAGACTCTAACGTGCTCAAGGTACACTCTAAAAGAAAAATTCTATCTAAAACTACTACCTAAAAAGCAAGTAAATAAAAATTTTTGAAATTGGGTTGCCTTCTGATAAGCATTTGTTTAGAGTCGTTAATTTGACTTTGTTGCAACGATCATTCAAGGCGGTTTGTGTTGGGCTTTGGAAACCTTGCATTGCTTTCAATTTCTGGTCTTGCAAGATTTTTTCTTCACCCTCTATACTTTTGTTTTTCCTCTCTCATCAAATTTTACTCTACCTAGACTTCTTAACTTTTCTTTCAGCCTGAACTTTTCACCTCTCATCTTCACTTCCAGTATATGTATTCTATCTCGCATTATTTTCACCACGTAATCTACTTATGGAAGTCTTCAAGATTGGATAGTTGCTTGAGTGAGGTGAACACATTGAACTTGGTTTGTTCATCCAGCACCCTCGAGATTAGCTCACATTTCTCCACATCGATCAGTGCTCAACTTGTTGCTAGGAATGGTCAGTTCAACATCACTGGTATATCTTGATTATCTTCAATATCCAAAATGATAAAATCCACTTGGAATATAAACTTGCCTATTTTGATGAGCATGCCATACCTCGAGGATGCTTGATTGATTTATCAATGAAAGTTCTTAAACCTAGACTAATTAAATTTAATTCAATTTAAACCCATAAAAATAGTAGACAGGTTTGCAGCAGCGTGTGACGTTGATAACAATTCTGACTTACACAAGTAGGTGTTTGTAGAAGATAATATTAAACGTGAAATTAATGAAGTAAACTAAACACGAACACCATATGTAACATGGTAAATCCTGAAGGGAAATATCCACAGCCCCCCATGCCACTGATAAAACAATCCACTAATAATTTCGATAAAAAATACAATAGTATTCAATTTTTTTAATTTTTTTAATTTCACAAAATTAACAAAATAAAACCAAAAGAACTCAGACCAACTCCCATTTTTAATTCTTCTTTTGACTTGTTGATGAAATAGAATCAAACTCACTGATCTTAACTTTATCACCATTTCTCTATTGTACTTGATCGCAACCACCACTTGGATTAAGAACCCATATCCTTAACTTCACGTCAAGTGGGTTGATCAAAATATGGGATCGTTCATTGAGCACCAATCGTTTTTTATTCTTCAATGACTTAAAGAAATCGATTGCTTTGAAAAATATTCAAGAAAGCATCACGTCTTGTTCTTTCTTCATGGAGTCGTCCGTGCCTATGCTTAACAATCAAGAACAAAAATTATATTTTTCAAAGCATAATTCCTTAATGATTTTTAACCTTACTTGAAGAATTATTTCTTACTTAAAGATCTACAATAAAAGTGATAAGAATATTAGTAGAAAAGATACCAAAAGATTTTCTAAATTTGTAGAAAGAAAGTATAAGCAAAGTCAAAATTAATTGAACATCCTTATAAATTTTCTTTCAAAACAAATCCCAAAAATATATGAGATGATACATAACCTAAAATATAGGAGTTGTACTTGTTGGTCATGAAATCATATCATAACATATAAAGAAACATAATAAAATTCGCAGCTCGTATGTTCTGAAAAAATCTACTTACCTTTTCTGCAGCCAGTAAGAACTGGCAACCACGTCTCCGGTAAAAACATGCATGCTTACCTCATGTTTCAACAATATAAATTAAGAAAGTCAATTAAAAATATATGTAAACATATGTGTCACTCATATTTTTCCAACAGTTAGCTAAAGTGATATCGTAGTTGATTTGACCTTTGAGCTAATGCTTCCGAAGGAGATGTTGATGTTCAACTTCTTGAAGACTTCAAAGAATTTTGTGAACAGCTTATCTAGTTTGTATTTTTGCAACCCTTTGAGGAAATGGTATATGGAGCACGTATGCCCTGACAAGCCACAAACACGTTAAAAAAAAGTGATCAATCATTCAAACGAATATTAAAACTATGGAATAAATCAAACAAAGACAAATTTATATTAGAAACAGGAATCCTTGAATTAAAATTTCAACATATGTTTATATCATCATCCATAGCCTATAAATATTTAGCCTACCATGATTTGATTACAAAAACATGAGAATAGTTGAGAATTCATCATCCGAATTGTTTATTTATAAGAAGAAGCTGTTAAATATAAAGTTCGTCCCCTTTGAATATCTTCAAACGAGTGCCCAACAGAGTGCTCAACTTCTTTCTTGCTTTGAATCTCACCAAAAATTAGCCAGATGAAGAAATCTCGTCTCGAACTCGTGCCATCGTCCTCTTTCTTCTCCAATTTTTTAACTCGATGAAGTACAAGAGTTTTTGGTATATACAGGTGTCAATGTATACTAAGACTCTCCAAAAACGACTCCCTAAAAATAGTCCAAAATAGCCAAATCTGCACTTCTGGGCCATCCGCTCGAGCGGACATAGAGTTGTTCCGATCGGCGATTGATATTCAAACGACTATAACTTCTTGTAAGAAATTCTGAATTATGTTTCATAAAAAGTTTTGGATTCGTAATTAAATTATATTTTCAATGGTATATCATTTTCCTTATGCAAATTTTTGTACCAAATGTTGTGCTCTAATTTTCACATGCTCTGGTTCTAGGTTTTCTCAACTCGCTTCTTCGACTTTCGGGCGTTTATTCATTTAGTTCAACTCTTCATTATCACTCCAACATATCTTTACTTCTTGATTATATCTTTTTTCTCATCCTTCATTATTAGGCTCTTGATCTTCATTTCGAACCTCAATTTCTTCTTATTTTCTTACTGATTGCACCAATGTGACTTGAGTTCGGGGATTTCGTCCTATAATTATGAAAATGACTAAAATTCAATAGTTATTGACTCTAAAACACTTACGACTATACGAAAATTCTTCATTAAGGAGTCGAGATAAGTGTAAAAATTACACTTATTAGAGATGAAAAACCGTTGGGGGGTTTGTAAACCCATTGGCAGTGTAAAAACCCTTTTGGGGGTGTAAACCTATTGGGTGTGTAAATGGCTCCAAGCAATTCTAATACCTACAACACAGGGTGGGGATAAGTGCCCATGTTCTCCTCCGATGTGATAATCAATACTCGAGAGAATAATTTAAGAAAGGAATCAATATAGGAAATAATAAAATATAAAAGACTAGAAAAATAAATGTCATTAAAATTCACCTAAAATCTTGGGAGTCTTTATATAGGAATCTACTACGGACATGTGGCAAAAGATCAACGTAAAGTGGGAGACACGTCATTAGATCAACAAGGAACAGGAGAACACGTGGCAGAAAATCTTCTAAGGATGAAGGAACTACGTGGGCATTTTTCACATGGCCACCCCACATTACAAGAGCGGCCGAGCTCAACCACCTTACGAGCCGTCTCACGCGTGTTCTTTATTATTTTTTTATTTTCATGTGTAGCCGCAGTCATGCCTTTTTCGTGCTCTAGGGTTAAGTGTGCAAACAATCACGTCAGTTAATAGCCGATTATCATCACTACGCCTAAACTCATCGAGATAGACAACATTTTTTTTTTTCCAAAAAATTATTGCCGTGGGTTGACTTCTTAAAATATACTTTTGGACCATAAAAATGACACTAATGAATAGAAGTCACAATCCACCTCCACATACATGAATTTGACTAGTATGGAATTCTAAGTTATAGCATGATTGGAAATATTTATAAGTATTTATAAATCAGTTAAATATTATTTTATCTATATATTCTATAAGACTCACAATTTTTATTCATACATTTTATATAACTCACTACTTATAATCTACAAAAAAAAAAAAAAAAAAAAAAAAAAAAAAACCACCATTGAAAACTTAAAATGTGTTGCATGGTCAAACGTTGCTTTTAAATAGGATCGCTATCATTGTCAGGGGCGAAGCCAGGAACTTTTCTTTGGATGGGCAAAAATTAAATAGATTTTTTTTTTTTGAAATAATATAACACCGATTAAAATATTTAGATACATTACTACAATTGTTCCCTCTGTGTTTTCGTACTTTGAAAATGATGTATAATTACATCGTTATCAATTTCGTGAAATATATTCTTCTCAATATATAAAATCAAAATGTCATTCAACCATTGATTTATTTCCATCAATATTTTTCTCTTCAATAACAATTAGAGCTTTTATTTTATAAAATCTCTCCATAACCATTGGCATTACATTCATATAATAATTAAATAAGTTGGCAAAGGATGGGCATTGCAAAACCTCGATGGGGAGTTCGATTCTGGATGGAGCAATGCACATGGGTGGAAGCGACTTGGTGATGTAATTTAATTATATAAGTATGACAACTTGAGCCAACTTCCAAAATGGGTGGTCTAGGACATAGTCCGGTGTAATTGGAATACAATAAAAAATAATAATTAAATAAGTAACAAAATATGTCAACAATGCACAACAATAATTATAAGTTGACAAGCAACAAAATAAATAACAAATCACAACAATTCAATAATATTATAATAAAATAAAACAATAAAATAAAAGCGACAAGACAACAACAACCATCCAACAATTTCATGTACATACAAACAATTAGCAAAAATATACAAATTAAAAGAAGAAAAAAAAATGAGGGTAAAAAAAATCAAAACTTAAATATACAAAATCAATATAAACATTAAAATTTACATAAATGCTAACGAATTTAGGGTTAATTTAGGAAGAAATTACATAAGTTTAGGTCGATCTCTCTTTTTAGCTAGATGCCATTCTCTTAGAAAAGAATAACCACGAAGAGAACAAGATAAACCCTCTTCTCCTAGTCCATATGCGAGCTAGCTAAACTAGGTTAACAGATTTAGGGCTGATTTTGGCTTATTATAATTTTAATTAGAAGAAATAGAGTGAAAATTACAATTACATTAGGGGGCGGTTATCTGTAAAGAAGACAAGTGAATAGATGATATCAATTGGGCTTGGGGACTTGATATTCAACAGTGATATAAATTAAAACTTGGGGTTTGAGCTTGAAACTTCAATTAAAATAATTTGGGTTGAGACTTTGTTTATGTTATTTTGGACTAATTTATATTATTGGATTTGGGCATGTGCCATTTTGAAATTAGGCTTGAACAATTTTTAAAATATTTGCGGGGTCAATTGACCATCTTTGTCCCTTGGTGGCTCCGCCCCTTATCATTGTCAACATTTGTTCAATTGAGTTTTGGTTCATTCAAATCCATTCATCATGTAAAAACCCAATCCTAAAAATCATTGATAGAAAAATTAAGGGTTAATTATACTAATAGTCTTCATTCTTTTAGTTTGTAAAAATATCATTCTCATTCAATTTTTTTAGCAGATATCATTTCTATCCTTCCATTTATTCATATAGATGTCCCCAAATGAATTTTTTTTGACAATTTTCCTTATAACTTAAATAAATTAAAATAATAAAAAAAATAAAAAACAATGAAAAAATTACAATTGAGATCCTAATCTTTTCAAAAGTACAAATAAATCTTAAATCTTTTTATTTTATTTTTTACACATTTCACTTAAAATAATAAAAAATATTTAATCAAGTTCCAAACTTCTAATTTATATTCACCGAAAGGACATTTGAAGTTTCTATAGATTTCGTCAAGTGATTTATTAATTGGCAAATAAATTATAGTTGTGACCTAAATTTGATTAATTTAATAAGGACAAAATAATTTATTACATTCAATTATTCAAAATGATTTAAAAAAAAAAAAAATTTATCCACCCCACCCCACCCCACAAAGAGTTAATGTTTTCCAGATCCTTCCTCGCGGATATAGATGTGCAGCAGAGTTTGGAGATTAATGCAATACAACCATTTGACCTGGCCTATGAAGCTGAATATATCATTAACTTCATTTTGGTCGGAGACTATCTTGCTTGGCATCTCACTCTCTATAATTTCATCCAGAAGAACAAACTCGTCTGGACCGAACTCCGAGAAATCAAGGTGAAATGTGGAATTAGAGGCCTTCAAGTTGCAGATAATTCGACTTAAGTATCGTCCCAAGACAAAAGTGTTCTCATGGCAATTGAGATTACTGTGGGCTTCAAGGACGTGACAACACAAATTGCAAGCCAGCTTGTTGGAGGACCAAATAGTTGCAACCGAGAGGGAGAAATCTCCCCAGGTCAAGCGAACTAGGGAGGATATCTCCCTAGTGTGTACGAAATTGGTTGCGACTGTTTAGGGTAGGGTAGGGGACTGGGTTTGGGGTGGGGTGGAGAAGATTTTTATTTTATTTTTTCAAAATCATTTTGAATAATAGAATATAATAAACTATTTTGTCTTTGTTAAATTGGTGAAATTTAAGTCACGGATATAACTTTTTTGTCAATTAACGAACCACTAGACGAAATCTGACCAAACTCCAAATGTTCATTCCATGAATATAATTAGAAGGTTTTGCACTTGATGACACATTTTTTATTATTTTAAGTGAGAATCTTTAAAAAACAAAAATAAAATGTTTAGAACTTATTTCTACTTTCAAAAAGTTAGGTCCTAATTGTAATTTTTTTATTGTATTTTTTTTTTTTTTTTTTGTTATTTTAATTTATTTAAGTCAAGAGTAAAATTGTCAAAAAAATCATTTAGAATCATCTGATGTGAGTAAAATTAAAGGATAAGGACGATATGTGAATAAAATTAAATAAGGATGATATTGTTACAAAGCTAAAAGAATAACAACTGTGAGTGTAATTAACTTAATAATATATAACTAATTTCATATGTATTACTTCACACGAATCATAACAAAACCTGTTTCACAATTATAAAAATATTGTTGCTTTGCAATTATACTGCCATTGCTGACTAATTTCTTCAACAAGACTCATGAATTGGAAGATTACAGAGATGGAAGAGCTATACATGCGTACTCAATCTCAGTAACGTGTTCATCACTGCATCGTTACAAAATAGCATCGCACGAGTCACGAAGCAGATTGGTAACAAGATGTACGTAAAAATTCCCATGAGCTGTTTATTATCTGACTTGCAAAGTGACTAATTAGCTAGAAACAAGAATCCTCTCCTGAACTCGTTATGGATTCTGAGCTCTAAAAGCCTTTGCTGAAATGTATATCCCAGTGTCCATGCTTTGTGAAATAAGAAATTCTTTCACACAAAGGGCTCGAGTAAATCTCCAAACCCACTGGAGTAACAGAACGAACACTTAAATTGCCCCTCCTGTCTGAATTAACTGCTGTGGAGACTTCAGTAACTTCTTTAACATCTCCACAATACTAGCAAAAGAAGGGCGTCGTGCAGGATCTCTGCAAGACAGCATAAGATCATCAGACAAGGAAGGATGCAAGGAATTTCTTTAGAAAAGAGAGTTCAATCAGATACAGCCCTTTTAAGTGAACCCTTCTGTAAAAGATTTGGTGTTTAGCATTCCTCTTAACAGTTCAATCTAGTAACTATTACCTCGTTGTCAAAATAATTAACTTACTTATGACCAATTAAAAAAAAAAAAATTTTAATCTTAATTGTTTACTTATAAGTAAATTATTTAAGCTTAGCCAAACATGCAGTTGAATCTTTGTAGGATTTTGAAATATCAATAATTACTCAAACCGGCAAGAATTGCTTACTCAGCCCAGCAGGACTCCATCAGAGAAGCCAACATCGGAGAGGTGCCCTCTGGGATTTCAAGCCTTCTATTTTGAAAAGCAACTGCTCCAACCACCTGAAAGTTTGCGAACTTCATGTCAACGACATCATTAGATGGCAGATTTTACGAAAACTCGTTCATTGAACCACTTATGGCATGATGGTAAGTTGGGTTGAACAATATTGGATAATATTAACTATTAAAGAAGAAAATAAATTTGAAATCAGGTCTATTGTAATCTCAAGTCCTATCCAATAAAGTGTGACAAACGTGCTCTTATAGCACAATATTTAATATTTATGGAGATACAATCATACAAGGCGCAACAATATAAGAGAAGGAAATGAAAAATATTAGATTACGGATTAATTATATCATATACCACTGAAATTTATGCTCCGTTTCATTTATACTACCGAACTTGAAAATTACTTTCAATTAAACCACTTCGTTAATCAGCCATTCATTGTGTGACCGAAATTCTGACGTGGCATTATCGGGCCGTTAAATGGCGCTTCTTCATTCCCAAATTTTCCAAAACCCGAAGATATACATCAGCCATTTAACGGCCCGTTGATGCCACATCAGTATTTCGGTCACACAATGAACGACTTATTAACGAAGTGGTTTAACTAAAAGTAATTTTCATGTTCGGTGGTATATAATATAATTAACCCTTAGATTACAAATACAAATACAAGTTAGAATGACCTGGACTGGGCTAAGTCCATCCCACGGCTGCTGCATGGTTAGAAGTTCCCATAAAATCACTCCAAAACTGTATACATCAGACTTCTCATTAGAGGGCTCTCCGCGAAGAAATTCGGGCGCCATCCACTCAGGCTGAAATGAAGAGGAAGAGAGTTACATGCTGGATTGATGCACGTACAGCATATTGATTTCCATAAAAGACCATGAGAGTCCTATTTTCCTAAAACATGGATCCATTTTTAGGTCACTGAACTTGAACATATAGATATCGTTTAAAACACACATGAAGTCTATCTTGTAGTTGAAACTTGAACGTAATTATTATCATGCTAAACTATTCACCTCTTAATAACGGGAGAAAATTATGTTTTATTAACGGCACCATCATTTATGAAGCAGCAACTTTGGCACACAAAGCAAATAGTCAAGACAACTTCAATTCTTTCACTAATTCTGTATTTGTTTAAAAAAAAACAGAAAAATCTGTATCATGTGCCGTTCCTTGGATGACCTGAAAATTAAACATTCCATTTAAACACTAAGGGCCCGTTTGATTTGTGGATAAAACTATTATCATGATAATAGTTATCCGAATAAGAGGTTTATCATTATTTTGTTTGGTTTAACTAGGTATCAGAATGGAAAAAGTCAATGTTAAAAAGTTAACTTTTCGTACAAAAGACAATTATACATTTACTTTTAATTAAACGAAAAAATATAAATAAAAAATTAAAAGAGAAAAAAATTTGTCGTTCAACACAGGGCGGGGGTGGCGGTGGCAAAATGCATGTGGCAGGTGAGGGCGATTATCCTAAGATATGGATGTCCAAAAATATATTTGTTTTATATTATAAAGGATTCATCTTTTAAAAAAATTGATTGAACTTTTATCCGAATAAAAATTTTTGTCTTCCTCATTTCGAGGATAAAACTTATCCTCATTTTTTGCTTAAATTATTATCCGGATAAAGTTTATCTGATCATTAATTTTGTCCAAACAGGATAAGATAAATTTTATCAGTTATCTTTATCCATTAACCATATACCAAATGGCCCTAAGGTAAACAAAAGGTACACCTAATGTCTACTTTAATGGATAACTTGTCCAATAAACATTTAACATGAAACATTGTTCTCAAGTTGCCAATTTACCAGGGGAAGTTCTATCTTGGGAGGGGTACAAGAAAAGATGCACTTTGAAATTCTCATGGTTATGGGATGAAAAAAATAAAAAATCTCATATCTAATGAGAAAACTTCTAGTACTCTCAAAGTATGAAACTCAATACTTCCAGCCAGCATTTAACTGAGTACTCCATACTCCAGAACTACTAGAAATAAAATCTTAATCATGTGTGTATGAAAGAGGGATAGAGAGAGAAACCTACTGTTCCAGCAGCGGACATTGATGATATGAATGTGTTTGCTTTGAACCTTGACAAACCAAAATCACATACCTGAGAAATGATGTGAAATAAGTTGATTTACAGATGGGATCGTCTGATAAACTTTAGAGATAAGACAATGACAATCCTACCTTCACAGTCCAACTTTTATCAACCAACAGATTAGGAGATTTGAGGTCCGAGTGAACAATAGGTGGGTTAAGACAATGAAGATAATTGATACCCTTAGCCTGCAAGGGACATCTACCATAATGTTTACTTGCATAAGAAAATAGGTAGTTGGAAAGTGTGGACAATGAGAACATACCACATCCAGAGCCATTCGTAACCATCGCCTCTGATCTAACATTTCCGCAGCAGCTGGTCTGTGTATCAATTGGTATAGACTACCTCTGTTCCATTAAGTTCAGATATACAAAGTTTAGGGTCCACTACTTTGCACTATAAGTAGACTATTCAACGTGTTTCACAGGGATTAAGAACCAATATACCTTGGCAGATACTCTGTTACTATAGATAGATGAGGATGCTTTGTAACTGCACCCATGAAGAGAACCAGATTTGGGTGCCGGACACGTTTCATAATAGAAACCTTTAGATACATGTAAAAGATACAATTATTATTCAAAACCAATTAAACAGACCTGTGTCAAACACCTTAAAGAACCACATTATGGTGAAAAAGGCTCAATTTAGCAACCAATTAGTTAAAACATGAAAGTAAACCACAAAACAAAAAAAAAGGTTATCGCTACTAGGAGGCGATTAATAAATGTCGATAAGATTCATCAAGGAAAAGTAACTAAGAACATCGAAATGAAGTAATAACATTATTGAAACATGAGTTGTTCAAGCTATAGGTTTTGAATGTCCATACATCCTATGGAAGCATGACGTCTTGGACTCAAATATTTAGAAAATGTTAATGTTGAAAATCCGCATGGAACATTCACCTCAATTGCAAGAACCTCTTCTACTGAAGACATCTAAAACAGGACCTATTTAATGAGTTTGTCCACAGGAGGAAAGGGTGATAGCAGAGACGTTCATGTCAATATTGTAGCTGAAGTGATAAATCCTAAAGAAGAACACTAAGTTTTCTAGTAAAAATGGTGATATCATACCTAGATTGAATGACCTTGGGAGTTTATAAAGAAATGCAATATGATAGGTATCCTAGCTAGTTCACTAACTTGTCACATCACTGTGGGATTTGAAAAGGATGCCATGCTTAGCTTACTTGATGGACATGACAATGTTGCATATCTAGATTTCCAAAACTAACCATAACTTGCTAGATTCTGTCTAGTGTTGTCGCCTAGGACAAATACTGAGCTCAACATTTCAATGAGGCTGAACACTTTGTATATCGAGCAAGTTTCTGTTTGGTACTTCTTTGGTTTTCCCTCGGCCTGAGCTCTACCTTCTTCAGTCTTCTCTCTGTACGGGTCTGACCTCAGCGTCTCAACAATGGGATTGTACTCATCCTCCTACCCTACTGGACTCGACTTCATGCTGGGCCACATTTTCTCAACCACCGGTGGTTAGCCTTCTGACAATGGCACTTCAGACATGTGGACTCTGACTATGGCACGTTATTTTAAGGTATAACATTTGTTCCTAGGTCCAAGATGTACATTACGTATTTACATCTAGTCGGACCTTCTAGTTTACGTGGCTTCTACAGTTGTTCATGTGAAGAAATCAACTTTGGTTGGGAACACTGAGACTTTTGAGTCTTGAGACGAAGCTTAGCTTTATGCTCCAACATGAGCTTTTCCTTTTAGGATTGGCCTCATTCAGTCGCTGCGATGGGGAGAAATTGAGTAATTCAATTGTTCAGTTCTTCCACTTCCTAGCTTTTTGTGCTGCTCTGAGCCAGGCTCGCTTGTGCATGTTACTTTGCCAGGAAACCTCCTAGTTTCAAAGGATCTTGAGGTCGAACTTCCCCTGTAATGATCATTTCTGACTTGTTGCAGAAAATGAGTCGGGGTTAGTACTCTTCAACTCCTGGGCTTTTAAGGACTCTCAGCTAAGCTCACTATGACTTGCAAATCCTCTTAGGACTTTTGCATTAACTGCATGAACCTTCTCGAACAAGAAGACTTGCAATGTTGGACCTGGTTAGTGAGCAAAACCTGGTGGTTGATTTCACTGTGCTGCTACCGAGCTCTATTGCTGAGCTTAGCATCATTGCCGAGCTTTTGTCTCTATTTGGTACTTCTCCCATCTTCCTTTGCAATGAGCTCTTCCTTCTCTGATATTCTCCCATAATGGACTTGGCTTCATCCTCTCAACCACGAGCATAGCCTTATACTAGTAGCAGACTCTACCTCACGCTTGGCCTCCACTTGCCAGCCTTCTGGCGCTGCCTACTTTGCCCCTCTGAACAATTGGACTCCTCACTATGTCACGTTATTTTATGATATAACAGTAAAAGAAATTATTAAGACAATGCACTGAAAAATATAGTAGATAATGTAAAGTTTCTCTCACGGAGAAAGCTAATGCATCTAAATCATATTTATCACCCAATAAAGGGAGAAATAGAAGTAAACAATCAAAGACAAGACATACATAGCAATAGAGGACAGACCTATCAACAAATATAATTAAACAAGAAGTTATGTTGTTGTAATTCAGTCATCCAAGTTTGTAATGTTCATACCTCCCTTAGGAATTCCTTCAACTGATCATCATGAAAATCCTGGACGTTAAGAACCTTGACGGCAACATCCTGGAACGACAGCAACAATACTTCATTGACTGATGACTTGAACATGCTAAAACTCACAGACGGTACTAGATAATATTCGGCAGTGGTAATTTATGTTGGCCATATATTCAGAAAAACAATGATTTTCAACAGAAATTATGCCAAAATGGAGGGGTATACCAAATTTATTATTTTATTTTCTTCAGTTGACAGGTTCCATTTTGTTTTGTTTATTAAACTACCTATACTGAAAAAAAAGTTTTATTGTTAAAGAGGCTTTAATAGTGGTATACAGGTTATGTGAAACCATTGAAGTGCACTTCTAGCACAGATGCAGTCCCACCAGGAAAGCAATTATCTCTTTAAAGAACTCCTAAATTAATTGAATACAGAAATTTAACAGGTTCAAGATACAATTATCATCCACCAGGACGAAACGAAGTCATAGATATGATGCCTTAACATATGATAACACAATAAAAAGAATCTTTACGTGTCGTGCATTTTTGGGAGCTCAAAACACCAGACGCACATGAAAATTGCATCTCTAAGTAGAATTGAAAAATGCTTCAGATGTTGGTATCCAATTTTCACCCCAGTGCAATCAAGCTTCAAGTAAAATGTATCCAAACCCGCGGTACAAGATAGAAACAACAGTACGTAACACTAACCGATTCACGCCATTTAGCTCGATGCACTGTCCCAAATGAACCTGTGAGAGGAAATAAGTAGTTACAACCCCAATTTTCCACAGAAACAGCATAATCAATTACAAGAATATTTGTAAACTATCTAAAATCAGAAGAATTACCAACACCAACACGCTCCTTGATGCGCAATTCATTCCATGAGATCTCAAGCCAATCCATTGAAAGAGAAGGCTCAATATTTGAGTATCTTGGAATGATTGCAGCAGGTAGTTTTGTGTCATCCTGATGTCAATTTGTAACTTCCATCAGATCTTTTTTATCAGAGATGGTTACTCTAGGAGAATGTCTGTCAGTTAAACTTACAATTCGCTTTCCAGATACACCAATACCCTTTACGCAAGTCTGACCGCACACATCCTCAGCATTTTCCTTCAAGCTAGTATCCTTCACTTGAAAACTTTGTTCCTCACTGCCTGCAAACACATCCTTAATGTTCAATATACTAAATATTCTCATTTTTAATGTTTATTTGTTTTGCTTTGCTCTATTTATTTGATATATGCAACTTCTCTGCAAGCACTAACAAGTTCATCTACAGAAAGTCAACAGGCATGCACTGTGAAACAAATTCAAAGAACCATTCACGGAATAGAGAAAAAAAAAAAAAAAAAACATCATCATAGCCAGATCTATGTTTTTGCAAGGAGAAAGAAGATATGCTGTTAATTGTAGTTTGTGAGTGAACGAATATTTGAATTTTTCAACTGCAAATAGCAGTTTCTAACAACAGATAGAAGCAAAGACTGAGGATAATCCATCAGCTTGAAGTGTCCTAACATTAGTAATCTCAGTCACTGACATCACCACCTAATCTGTAATTGGTAGTGCTTTGTTTCAGATCCAACAAGTATGTGCTTAAAACATAATTTTCTGTGACCATATGCAAACCCAAGCGCCACAACGTATCAATCATTTTAGCCCCCAATTATCAATCATATAAAACTCCAATGAAACCGTGAAAAGGTGTGCATTATATAAAAACCTGAATAAAGAAGATTGTTGCGGCCACATGAGTAGTTTGATATTTGATTATCTATTTCATCATTCTCGTCAGGTTGTTGAAATTCTTTTAGATGAGATATCTGAAATGGTGAAGGCACCGTAGAACATACACCTCCATTGAATGACAAATCTGGACCATGAACATTTCCTGGTTCCCCAACTAGATCAACTACATATTCTCTGATAAGAGATATAAAGAAAGTTAAACAAGTAACATGTGGAAAATGGAACATATGAAGACAATTTATTTACTTAAGAACAGTTGTTGATAACGTGTTATTTACCCGCATGTAGTTCTGATCTAACATCATAATAAAACCAGTAAAGTGATTTAGAAGCAAGTTAAAATACCACTTCGATATCCTAAGGTCAAAGTAAACATGAGAAATAAGTGAGAACAATGTATAGCATTAAAGTTATAACTTATCGATGCAAAGAGTCTTTAACCAGATTTCTTACTGAAGCAACCAAGTGAATGATTATTAGTTTGCATATCAGTAACCAGAAAAATAACCAATCAAGGTAGCCACTACCCAGCCTCAACAAGTTGATTAATGTCTTAGATATGGTTTGTTATCATAAGACAACATCAAAATGCCAAACTGAAGCATAGATTTGGTTGTATTTAGGATAGGCACATAACAACCAACAATCATGTTTAACAGCAATGTCAAGTATCGCTTTCCCTCTGGTTTTGTTTTCAGCATACAGTGAAACCAAAGAAGGATTAATTCCTAAGCAAGCCTCCCTAGACCATACATGGATAAGTTGTAAGACGGGGGACTGCAATTCCTTTCTCCCCGTCCAGATCCTGATGTCGCCTGATCAACCAAAAACTCGAAGGGCAAAGAAAACATCACAAAGAAAGGTTGGATTATCATACCTTGAAAGTCTATTGTCATCGTATATTTTGACAAGACATGAAGATCGATGGTCTGAAACACAATATTTGCAAACTCTAGCTATCCGGCATGGCAAACCCACGTAGTCCGCTAATCTCTGGAAACAAAAATGGAATCATGTTTTATTTTTTAATTTGCAAGAAGTAAAAGGAGTAAGAGTCACTTAACCTTGAATATTGAAATCAAATTAAAATAAATAAGAATAGCTAACTTTGAACCTTAAAGTGGAAACATTTGTATGCTCACATATGCAAATCATATTCATATAAGGTAACTTTTCTCAACAGTTAATTACAATTCCTGTTTCCCCAAAAATCAAATTAAGAAAAGCTCTCCTTGTTATGAGAAAAACAGTATGTATCTAATCACCTTAAAGAGTATTGCACGGTGCCTGCAGATTCCCATGGACAGGCTACCAATCCGGAGAACAATGCACTTCTGGAAATTCTTTAATCTCTTGCTAACCAATTTCCAACCATCATGAAGCTCACCTTGCTCCGCCGGAAACAAGCCCCTTAAAATTTTAATAAACATAATAGTCGTGTGAATAAGTATACAAAGTCTCAACGAATAAGCTCAGAAAATTAATAACTACCCCATATAGACAGATACAAGTTTGCCAAGTTTATCTGCCAAAACTAATGTATTCTTTGCAGAAAAAGATATCTCTTGAGCTTTATATTCAAGCTTCCTGAGCTGAGAGTCCCCACATTGATCAATGAGAACCACCTCCATCGACACATCAGTGGGTTCAACTGTTTTAAGTGCCACAAGAGATGGCATTCTTCTACCTTCCTCCAACTCATTGCACATCAGCCACAAATATGGATTCATGCCCAAAATGTTGTAGAATCCATTTGTTATCTTGTCATCATATGACAAGCAACCGTTTACCTGAAAAGAAAATCATAGGACCACGAACATTAGAAAAGAGGAGCTGATTCAAAGATAGGAGGAAAAGAATAGAATATAATTTTGAAAACGATTCACTGCTGTAGGAGCTTGATTCATACTTTTAAACTGGATTCATCAGTAGTGGATAGACTAAATTTCTTCTCAAGAGAACATAAGAAATCGATAATGACAGGAGAAAAACTTCAATGAGAACCACATAAGAGGATATATAGCACTGGCGAATCTCATATTTTACTACACAAAGTTTCACTAAATATTTTGAGAAAGAGAAAGTACCCAAAAACGATAGGAGACAGTTTCCGCATCAGAAGATCCACAGACAAGACCCTCAGCACTTCTTAACTCCGGCAGAAACACAAGCTCACTAGCAAGCGTTGCTTGCTCAGTGAGCTTCTTTGCAAGAGTGAGCTGCAAGTAATAACTCTCTTTAGACCTCTGTGCCAATCCTTTATCAACATTATCCCCTCCTCCTACCTTCTCCGCTTCCTCTGTTTTTGTAGAATCCTCAACTATTCCAGCAATAGCGCTTGACGAATTCCCATCAAAAGTTGTTCCCGGAAAGAAGCTCCTCGCATTGCTCATACTCCCTCCACTCAAAGTTCTCTGTAGTGACGCTTCCTGCTCAAAACTTCTATTCTTCCCCTGATGATCGGCTCTAGCATTGCACTCATTGCTCGACAAATGCCGGTCAAACTCAAATCCTTGCCAATGATCTTCCCTAATAATTGATTTTTCGACAGGCACTTGGCTGGCACCATCTACCACCGGTTCCAGCACAGCATTTGGCGTTGGTGGAGGCCATAAATATTGCTCACACTCTTTTTCTTCACTGTCATCGTGATTATCCAATCCAATCTTCCCCGGATTAACATAATTGAATGATTTTTCTTTCTTTTTCTTCTCTGCTAACCAATTAACAAAAGTATCCAGCTGCTTTCCGTGAATTTTGTCGCCCTTGAATCGATGACGGAGAGTATTACTATTGCTAATATTGTTAGAGTCCTTGGCATCGCTATGATCCTCCAAAAAATTTCCATTGTTGGCTGCCAATTTCTTCTCATGATCTAAGAGGAACTTCGAAGATTCATCAAACTTGCGGTCAGGAAATTGTCTCGGAAAAATGTAAGTCGCTCGATGCGGCATTTTTCACCAGCCCTCGCAAAAACTTCTACAACTACTGCAAAATCTAAAAAATTCTAAAATCACTCAGCAATCACCAATTCACCTTTCTTCGCTTCTTTTTCTCGATATAATTTTCACTCGCAAGAAACCAAAAAATAGAGAGAAAAAAAAAATACATCAAATGATCTGATTCTTCATAACAGGATTCAAGTGTGAATCGGAATCGTTAAAGCTCAAGCAACTGAAGATGAATGGACTTTCAGAATGAAATTTGCAGCAATAAAATGCGAAATCATAGCTCCAAATTGGAAGAGAAAATCAACTGGTGAAAATTTCTGTCAACTAGCGACAATATATAATAGTATACAATAAATAAAAGATAATGTTTAAAATCTATGCATGCAATTCCTTTATACAAAAATAAAAACGGTGGGAAATTGAACCAACATACATAAGCAGTAGCCACTAATGTGCGCCGTTGCACGCAAACGTAAACAGATACGAAATCACACCTGAAAATGCTATTTTTAGAAAAAGTAGGTCGGCCCAGTATTGTATACAAAATTAGAGAATTTTCTTCAATGCGAGAATAAAAAAATACTTAAATATTTGTGTATCTATCTTCAATTTCTCTTCTCACAAAATTATCTCTTCCAAATTTTTCTAACCGCTTCAACCCATCTCTCTAATTCAATCATCTCTCTCAACCGATCTCTGCAAAATCTTCTCACCTCATCAATCCATCTCCCTCAATTGATTATTTTTTCTACCGATAATTTTCAAAATCTGTTCACCACCTCAATGTATCAAGCCTGCGATCGGATCCCACTACAAGGAAGCGATATACTATATACCGCTTGTTTTGCGGTGGTATTCGACTATACGCTCTATTATGATAATGGATTGAGGTTGTGAACAGAATTTAGAGATGATCGGTAGAGAAGATGATCAATTGAGAAAGATGGATTGAGAAAATAAGTAGATTTTGAAGATGGTCCGTTGAAGAATATGATTGAACATCGTAGACATGCTTTTTTCTTTCGTAACGAAGATGTATTGAGAATATGATTGAACATCGTAGATTGAGAAAATAAGTAGATAAAATTGAAGATGTAGTAACACATAGACATGCTTTTTTCTTTCGTGCGAAGAAAACTCCTGATTAATTAAAACTCCAACCGTTTATTAATTTTCTTGTAGTATACTAATTATTATGAAAGCTTAAAATTTCATAATAATGTCAATTCTTAATTCGAATTTTCAAATAGGGAAAATTAGGCCCCGGCTCCTCAATGTTTACGTAGTGTGATTTTGAATCCCTAACTTTCAAAAATAAGTTGAGTCCTAAACTTATTTAAATATATGAATTGGATCCACATATAGAAATCATCTTTATAGACGTTAAAATTGCTAAGACTTCTACGTGATTTAAGGTTAGATATTAAGTGTTTTAACAAATCTTCTCTCCAAATTTAAGTCATGTGAAATTCGAGTATTATTTTAACGTCTACGTCACATTATCGATTTCGATTTTTTGGATCTAAATTCACAAATTTAAATAAATTGAAGATACGAAATCCCACTTTCAAAGATTAAGGACTCAAAATCACACCAATAGAAAAATTAAGAAACTCAATCTTAATTTTCCCTTTCAACTATTTTGGTTAAGAGTTCTTTCACTATTTCCAAATTTTATTGAAATAAATAAAAAAATATATATAGGAAATATTTTTTAATTTCTAAAAGGTTTTTTAAGATTTTAGAAGAGTTTCAATTTTTAAATCGCGTTCAACACGAAAAATTAACGTATTAAAATTTTTGGTGCAATTTAGACCCACCCCTGCATAAAATGTAAGCAAGATACCAGCATGAGTGCGTACAACACCCCCGCAGCGCATCTTAGTTGGTAATGCTTAACGGCTTTGAACTTTAAAAAGTGATGGTTTATCATGTTACAGTTGGGGTGGGTGGGTGGTGGGTGGGGTAGGATAGGGTAGAGTAGGGTAGGGTAGGGAGGGGTGGGGTGGGGTGGGCCGGTGGGGTATAGTCATTAGGCAAGACTTTTGAGAACCGACAGTCAAAACACTTGTGCCCTAACAATTCAACAACCTATCAATTTTTTATTTCCTGCATAATAATTCAGGGCACAGTAAAGAAAATTTGAAATGGAAATTCTCACTTATTCGACTTGAGTGTAGTGTGATATCCACTTATTAAGCACTATATTAAAAAGTTAAATGCAGGTGGCATCTAGACTCCACCTAAACGTAAGTCCTAGCTTCCACATCTAGTCATGACTCACACATTACTTTCGCCTCGCCCTTACCTCGCCATCACATAGGTCTCGCCTAAGTACGTCAAATTTAAAGTTGAGTCTTAACGCCTAATAATTTTTTACGATTTTTAGAACACTGCTATCAAATTTGCAATAAGTTGGTGTTAATAAATAATATTCATTTAGCCGTTAAATATATATTTAACTTAGATATATTTAACTTTTTAGTAGATAGAACAACAAAGAGAAAAAGAGAGAGAGCGAGCTATCTACTTCGTCTTTCCTAATCTTACTCCACCACCACGATCGAAGCCCTACCGACAGCCATTGTTACCCTTTCCTTTTCCCAATTCTTGCTTCTGTTACTTCTTATTTCTCCATGAGGTAGTGACTTGTCTCCATCTGCTATTCTATTTTAATTGTTTCCGTAACTACTCTTTCAATGAAATCTTGATGCCTTACTACATTTTGAGGCGTCAAAACTTTAGAGATTGTACTACAAAAATTGTAACAAGGTTTAGTACACTCTAATTTGCTGACAATGTTTAAAATAGAAAAGTATGTGATTAAAGCTTAGTTACAAACATTTGGCATAAATTCAATATGTGCTGAAGAATTATACCCACTTAGATGTGAAAGGTGGGGATTAATTATATACTATAAATGAAATATTGGGGTTACTTGCTCTTTTTCTTATCTATTAGGGATTCCAACAATAATATTTTCTGATATTAAATAAATAGTTTAATTTATCTTCGGACACCTTTTAAAAAAGATTTGAATCTTTCAATAGAGATATACTTGGAAAAATATCATTAATTTAAAAAAGACAATTGGAGAATAAAGTTATATCCAAAGGGAAGGTGGGGAGGACCTACAATGCTCTAATTATTGTATTTTAAATAAAAAGTTAAAATTAGAAATTACATATTCAGTATACAATATTATAAAAGAGTATAAAATATAATAAATAAGATTTTAATTTTGTTTTTCTTTTTGTAATAGTGTTGTGTACTATTTAGTCTTCTGACTAGACGTGAATAAAAGTTTTCTTCATATTAATGTTATTTGAAGTCCGACAAATTTAAACTTAGCATCATAAAAATCTATATTTTATAGAGACTTCAAATTTATTTCAATAAGTTACAACGACGGTCTGTGAAGAGTTTATGTATTAGTCATAAAGGTCACATCTAACTTGCATTATTTGGGTCGTTTTGAAAAATTCAAGTACTAAGGGTAACCTATAACATATTTAATTTGTTAGGAAAAGTTTGACTATGAATTAGGTCGCAAATCTCGTACCTTCTCGACTATTTCCCTTACATGTAAGAAATCCATGTTTATTGCATGACTCGTATTGATTAGTGACATATTTGATAATGTTAAATGAATAAGGCATCATAGGAAAATTGACATTTTATTACATTGCTTTTTTTTTTTTTTTTCAATTGTGTTTCATCCAGGGGCGGATCTAGAAATTTTTGTTTGTGGGGGCAATATTGCGGTTAGCAGTATTGTAGTGCTAGCCGTCGGCACTACACTAATTTGTATCGTCTATAGCAGTAAGCCATGAAATAATTGGTAGATATAGCATCGTTGAAGAAAACAATAAAAACACTCATTTTTATTCATGGAAAAATTTAAAAATTCAACTATATTATCACGAGATTTGTACGTAAAAAAAGAAAGAGTATTTTGTTTAATTTTTAGATTTTGGAATTAAAAATCAAATAAACGTTTAAGGTCTAAAAGATTACATTCGGTGTTAAGTATAGTTGTTTCGTCAGTTTTATCATTCTAAAACATGAAAAAATTAACACTCAAATCTATAGAATTATCAATTATGTAAAAAGACAAAATATGCAAACGGAACTAAAAATTAGAAATTTAAAAATTATTTTTAAGATTGAAAATTAATTCTACAAATTTACGGAAAGAATATAAAAGAAAAAATAACACGGCAGTTGAGATTTGAACCCAAATATGTCCAAGTACAAATAATAAGTTTTGCTACTAGGATAGAGAACTACTTTTGTGTTTATCTAAATTTAAGGTTTATATTTTGTTGTGGGGGCAAAATTATAAAATTTAATTTTTTCCCAAACCAAAACAAAAAATTTGAAAGTAGAGTGGGGGCAGTTGACCCCACTGCCCCCACTTTAAATCCGCTAGTGGTTTCATCCATGTCCTTATTACTTGCTAGGTTTGATAAATGGTACAAATCATACGACAAGTATTAAAGGTTTGTTTGATTTCAATTAAAATTTCACCATCACATGTTCCAAATTGATGAAAATTACTCAAAGACATGTTTTGAGATGCTTAAATTATAATTTCGGTTGGTTAAACTGGTCAAACATACTTTTTATCCACATATTTAATATGACTCATAACTTACAATCCATTTTGTATCCACACATTCACTAACAAATTGTAATAACACTTAAAAATTAATTTCAACACTACCAAACATGCGCTCAATTAGGTTGTCATATCGCGATGCATATTCCACATAATCTCTACGTATGATGCCAACTTACCACTACACCATGTCATAAAAATGGTAAAATAAAAAAACACGACTTTTAAATTTTATCAAATGACATTGCCATAATCCTTTTACTATTTTCGCTTTTAGGGTGCTACACAGTGATAACGTGAAAGATAGATTACGATATAGTTGTCAACTAAGCAAATTCCGTGTGTTTGAGGGACGATTGGTGATGAAATTTGCTACAATAGTGAAATTTGAAACTAAATTAAAGTTCATTGACCCGATTGAGATAAATTAAAGTTTAATGATCTTATTGAAAATTTTTCTGAAAGTTCCATGACCACGAATGAAATGTATCCATAAAGTATAAATTGCGGTCCATTAAAGCATTGGTCTGCACTCTGCACCCAACAAATATTAAAAACAAAAATATTAAAGCTGCAGAATTTATAATTATAACAAGAACAGACTAGATACTAGTTTTTAATATTTTAAGAGTTTAATATAGGACCATTACTTTTTAAAATTTTCTAATCTCAATGGAGATAAGTGACCCTACTATGTGAAGCACATTGTCTTACCCCAATTGGTTGATTACTTAGTTTTTAAACACAACTTACCAATTATTTGATGGCTTTTGGGGAAATAGAAAGTGTACGTGGAGCATTTTCAACTTATAGAAAGAAGGAATAGATCTCGAGAACTGTTTTTTATTAAAATAAATAAAGAGAATTGAGATTAAAATATACTAATTGATATCATCACTTGCTTAAAGTGCAATCCAATAACAATAGTCGTTGTACATAGAACAACTCTTACTAAAATAGCGTATCATTGGATTAATAAAATAATAAAAGATAATAAGTAGATACAACTACAAGAACTACATAAACTTAAGAGACGTATATACCAATTTAGAGTACTAAGAAACCAAGAATCTTTTGAAACAAGAGTTTAATAAATTTTATATTAAGTAACAACTAGCAAATAAGGAATTGGTTAGTCTCTCAAAGGTGCAACCATTGAAGTAGGCCCACTTTATTCAACTCAAACTTGAAGCTCATTTCCAAATAAGGCATAGCTTACACCCGTTACTCTTTTTAGTGTTCAAATTATTATTTTACTGCACATTATTTTTTATTTTCATATTTATTACCCAAATCAAAAATATCTAATTTTCAATCTCAAATCCTAGAAATATCACTGCTACCTGATAGGTATCGATTTACGCTTATCTGTAGTGTCAAAATTGAACAATTATATATCGATTTACGCTTATCTATAGTGTCAAAATTGGACAATTGTATGTAATCTTGAATGAATATTTAATTAATTGTGTGTTAATTTGATTGTTTTAAGTTGAAACCCGAGTTCCAATGGATTTGGAGAGAAACAAAGAAAAAATTGGCAAAGAAGGACTAAACGTGCACGAAGATGGAGAAGTGGGGACCAACTCGTAAACATGTAAAAGATGAAGGACTTGAGTGGCAAATAAAAGGGAACCAAATTGAAATGAAAGAAGAAATTCAAGGACTAAATTGCAAATAACTGAAAGTGGAAGGACTAAACAGCAAGAAGCCGGTTGTAGTGAACCGCGGTTTGCAAACCGTGGCTTGAATCCGGGCCCGCGTTAAGGAAAATCTAATTTTTCCTAACCTAAACTAAGGGCGTTTTGGTCCTTTTTGAATTAAATACAATTTGAAAAGTTTTGGAACTATATAAAAACCTAATCCAGGTCAAGAAAAATGAGGTTAATTCTTTGGAGAACATAAGAGAAGACGGAGAAAAGAACAAAGAAAAGAAAACGGGATCAAGAACCGGAACAAGAAGATCAAGATATCTTGGTGCAAGATAATCAACATTTTTTCATCTTTTCTTCAAACTCGGTTATATATTCAAATCTTCTAATGTTTTCTTCTTCCCGAATCATGAGTAGCTAAATTCATAGTTTGGATGAACGATGTAGCTTAGTTTTAATTCTTTAATTTCAAATCTCAAGTTTTGACTTATAAATTGTTTAAGTATTTGATTTTACTTCTTCTCTTAATGCTTGGAATAATCGGCCATTATTTCATTGATCTTGTGGATTGTAATGAACCCGAAAAGCAAATTATTAATCTAGACCACGTAGTAAAATCGGCAATTGGATAAAAGGTAGAGATACACTTTTATTATTCTTTGCATGATCCGAATTGAATTCTTAGGAGAATTAATGCATCTAATTAAGGACCATTCTGAATGCCTAAGTTAACTTAATTAGATATGACTAATTTGAACTCGAGAAAGGTAAATTAGGTTAAATTCGTGAATTCGACTAAATACAACTTTAGGAACAAATCTTGAAAGGATGAATTAGAGATGACAACTAGTTGAATTCTTTCGTCCAAACGCTTTAACCATAATTCTTCTCTAAATTTTGTTATTTGTTTTTACATACGTTCTTATATTATTTCTTTAAATTCGTAGTTAAATTCGTAGTTTTACTTTAAATCTTTCAAATCAACTCAATTCAAATTATTTTAAATAAATTAGCATTAAGGTTAATTTAACTAGTATCTAAATAAAATAGTCTTCGTGATGTTAATTTAACTAGTATCTAAATAAGATAGTCTTCGTGAGAACGATAATCCGGACTCAATAGGTCCACTTTATTACTTTTGTGCGATGTTGTACACTTGCAATCACAATATTTTCACAACACTACCCCCAAACTAAGCGCTGCTATCGACGCCACACTCCACCACCACCATACTACTATCGCTGTCACCATCTACATTGTTATTGGCCATCTTCTTGTCAAAAATTAGATTTTTCCTCTATTGTTACTGAACACCATCACCATCTTCTTGTTGGATTTTTTCAAACTAATTTTATTGATATGTGAAATAATCAAATTTGATTTTCTTTTTATTTTTTATTTTGTAAGATTGGCTTTTGTAGTTGGTATAGGGATTTAACTACTATGGTACTACCATTGATGGTGGCACGATGTTTGCTGGTGGTGGTGTGGTGGTGACGCGATGACAGTCCAAATGGTGGTGATGGTGGCAGGTGGTACATATTTATTGGTGATGGTGGTGATTTAGGATTTTGGAGATGGTGATTTATGGTGGAGGCAGGTGGTGGTGGTGGTGGTATGGAGACTTGATTCTAAGCATGGTGGTGTTTCGGCGAGATGGGCTAGGGTTTTGCAAGTGGTCTAGAAAGACAATGGTAGAGGTGTGGATGCATGATTCCTAGTGTGGTGGTGTTCAATAAGATAGGATAGGGTTTTGCAGGTGGTCAAAGAACGCGGTGGTGGTCTAGTAATGGTGGTGAAGGTGGCACGATGGTAGCGCGGATGGTAGAGATGGTGGCGAATGATCCAGATTGTGGTGGAGGTGGTCATCGTGTTAACTGTGTGACATTGTATGTTACAATTGGTGGCAACGACAACGTAAGATTGTATGTTAAAAGTATAGTACAGTTTGTTATAAGTGATGGTGTTGGTAGAAACTGTTGTAATATTGTTCAATATATAAGGAGAAGTGATTTGGATTAATCAAACATATATGTGAGGATATTAAGTAGGTGGGAAAACACCCAGATCAAAACTCGAAAAAAACAAAAATAGAGCAACATTTTCAGGCTGCGGCAATCTTATTGTTGTACTGGGCGATCGCCCAATTTTGTATTGGGCAGTCGCCCAGTACAAATTTTTTGTGATCGTTTTTTAGCAGCGTTTTGAATGATTTTGGCACTTTTTAGTTTGATTTTGGCAGTAATTTGTGCATTGGACTTGATATTCTATATATATGGATGGTATTCATGTTGGAAAAGAGATCATTAATATCAAATACATAAACTTACATCCAAATCAAATATCAAAACTCAGATTTCATAAAGTATTCTTTAAGTTTTTATTCAAGTTCTTATTGCTTGATTTGAACTTTGATTCAAGGTTTTTTGACAAACTATTTTCCATTAAAGCCTTCAAGCACTTTCCGGTGGCGGCAACTATCGTTTTGTCTTGGTAGATTATTAATTGTAGTTTCTTGTTTTTTTCATCTTCCTACTTTCCTCAACAATCTCGAAACGATATTGCGTGATGAAGAACGAGACTACCATGACTACAATCAAAATGATGAATCAAGACCTTGTGAGACTTGATAGGTTCGATGGGACTAACTTTACTAGATGGAAGGACAAGTTGAAATTTCTCCTCACCACTTTGAAGACTTTCTATATTTTGGATCCGATTTCGCACCATTGCCGGAACCAACAGCAAATGATACCGATGCAATAAGGGCAGAAAGGTAGAAGAGACAAGAAGACGAGTTTATATTCAGAGGACATATCTTGAATACTCTATCCGATCGCCTTTACGATATCTACACAAATACCACTTCGACAAGGGAGATTTGAAATGTATTGGAAAATAAATACAAGGTCGAAGAAGAAGGTCCCAAAATGTTTTTGATTTCTAAATATGTTGAATTCAAGTTTTTGGATAACGTGCCTTTGTTAGGACAAGTACATGAGTTGTAAGTTATTGTCAACAAATAAAGTCTGTAAAGATTAAAATTTCTGAAACTTTCCAAGTTGGTGCAATTATTGCTAAGTTGCCATCATCATAGAAAGGTTATAAGAAAAAATTCTTCACAGTTTGAAGATTATTCTTTTGGAAGGATTCATAAACATCTTCGAATTGAGGAAGAGTCAAGAGCAAAAGATGGAAATGAACATTCTCATGAGGGTACTTCCAAAGCCCATGTCGTGGATCAAGCCGACAAATCAAATAAAAATTTTATGAAGAGAAAATCCTCAAACTCCAACGAAGATAACAAAAATAAGAAAAAATCCAAGGTTTCTTGTTATGTGTGTGGCAAACCCAGATATTATACTCGGGAGTGTATGAATCGCAAACAACCAAAACAAACAAGCAAAGTGATCTCCATTGACACCCACAATATTGTTGCTACTGTGAGCATTGTCAATGCCATCAAAGGAAAAGTTCAATGATGGTGGTATGATACTTGTGTCACCATACATGTTTGCTATGATATGTCTCTCTTCAAAACATATCAAGAGGTGGATGATGAACACATTTAAATGGGTAATGAAGTTCAATCCAAGAATGTTGGCAAATGAAGTGTGGACTTACATTTCACATCAGGCAAGAAGATCATATTGATAAATATTTTACATGTACCGGATATTAATAGAAATCTTGTAAGTGATGATTTGTTGGGAAAATCGAGAATTAATTTCGTATATGAGTCGGGCAAACTTGTACTTTTTTGAAATAGTGTATTTGTTAGAAAAGGCTATTCTAGTGATAGAATGGTCAAACTTTATATTGTCGACAATGATATTAATAAAACTACCAATTTGAATTATGTTGTTGAGTCTATTTCATTATGACATGATAGACTATGACATATTGGTTACTCTACTTTAAAAAGAATGATAAAAATTGAAATAATTTCATGTGAAAACGTATAACATAATAAATGTGAATTGTGTGTTAAGTTTAAGATAATTAAGAAACATTTTCATAGTGTTGAAATGACCTCTAATTTATTATACTCAATTCATTCTGATATATGCGAATTAAATAGAATGTTAACTAGATGAGGTAATAAATATTTCACAACATTCATAGATAATTATTCTAAGTTTTGTTATATCTACTTGATAAAACATAAGTATGAAGCATTTAGTATGTTTAAGATATACAAAATTGAAGTAGAAAACCAATTAAATAGAAAGATTAAAATTCTTAGAAGTGATAGCGGAAATGAATATTTCTCTAATGAATTTAATATTTTTTTGTGTGAACAGCATGGCATAATACATCAATGTAGTGCTACTAGAACACTCGAAAAAAATGGTTTGGCTGAGAAAAAGAATAAGACATTAGTTGAGATGATAAATACTATGTTATTAAGCTCTAAGTTGCCATTTAATTTATGGGGTGAAGCTTGTTAAATACGTGCCATATATTTAATAAGATTCATTCTAAAATATTTAAGGCTTCTCCCTACGAATTGTGGAAAGGAAGGAAACTAAACATTGGTTATTTCAAAGTGTGGGGGCGTTTGTTTATTGCAAGAACACGGATCCTAAAAGGACTAAGTTGGGTCCTAGAAGGATCAAGTGCACTTTTGTAGGATATGCTCAAGACAGCAAGACATATCGTTTATTAAACTTGGAAACCAATGTTATAATTGAATCCCGAGACGTAGAGTTCTTTGAGAATTTATTATCTTCAGATAATAATTCTTTAAGAAAATTTCAAGTAGAGACTCCTAGTTCTACAAGATTACAAGTAGAAACACCTTCCCGATGATGTTGATACAAATAAACTTCGTAGAAGCAAAAGAACTCAAAAAGATAAAGTGTTAGGACCTGATGAAATTGATTTTCAACTTATTTCATTCTATTTGGTTGAGGGAAATGAGAAGAGCATCACAAGAATTACTCTGTATGTTCTTCAAGTGGAAACTCATCTTAAAACTTATCGAAAAGCAATGTCATCGAGAGTTATTATTTTTTGGAAAGATGCTATAAATGATGATATGAATTCAATAATGTCAAACAATACTTGAGAATTTGTCAATTTACCACCCGGCTAAAAAACTATAGGTTGTAAATGGGTATTTAGGAAAAAGTACAATGCATTCGGTATTCTTAATACCTTTAAAGCTAGGTTAATGTCCAAAGGATATCAACAAAAGGAATGTATAGATGACTTTGACACGTATGCACTAGTTGCACAAATAACCTCGATTAGAGTTTTATTCAGTTTAGTTTCTATTTATGATTTGCATATACATCAAATGGATGTTAAGTTGGCATTCTTAAATGAGATCTCGATAAAGAGGTTTATATGGAATAACCGTAGGATTTTGTACTACCCATAAATGAACATAAAGTGTAGAAATTAGTAAAATCATTGTATAGATTAAAACAAGCACCAAAGAAATGACACGAAAAATTTAACTTAGCAATAATATCATTTGGATTTAAACATAATAGTGTTGATAAATGTATATATTCAAAAGTTTGTGATATTTATGTTGTGCTTATTTATTTATATATGGATCACATATTGATTGTAATTTGTAAGTAATCAAATGCAAAGTATAAAAGAAACAAAGATGTTCTGTCTTCCACATTCAAAATGAAAGATCTTGGTTAAGTGGATACCATATTGGATATCAAGGTCACCAAGACTAGTGGGAGTTATATGTAGATTCAATCACATTATGTTGAGAATGTGAACAATAAGTTCAATCATTTGAACATCAAAGAGGTAAATACCTCGTTTGATCCAAGTTTAAGACTTGAAAAGAATGATGGAAGAGTAAAGTTGTAACGTCCCGGATTTTCTCAACCCGGAGGGTCACTAAAATAATCTCTAAAATATATTTGAATACTCCAAATGATATTTTCCACGCCCTTGAAAGGTTTTAGAGATATAACTTTTGCGAAAAATAACAAGCGCGTAAGGGAAAAATAATTTTGCTTAAAATTTTCATGGTTTTACCTATATTGTGATAGGTGTCGCCAATAATTATTTGACCATTCAAACGAATATCAAAAATTTGAAAATTGAAATGTAGATACTTGGGACTACATACTACAACATGGTAAAATTTCAAAACTTAGCTACTTCGTTTGGTAGGTGAAAATATTATTCGAAGTTGCATAAAAAAAACTATCCTGGGTGCTTTTAGGTAGCCCGCTAAAACATTCATAATAAATTCATATGATGGAATTTTGGTTGATTCAAATTTTTTTTATTATACCACATATATGGCTTTTCATATCCATTGATTTCACTCAAAAATTCCAACCATAGAAAAAGTTATGATTTTTCCAAGTAGGAATAGTAAGCTGAAAAATTAAAAAAATGGAACTAGGCATTTCAAACTTGATAATTTTAACGACAAATGAACCAACATCTCGTTTTCTATAAATATTACATAATTAAATACTGAATCAAATACTTAAAAATATGGTATTTACATCATAATTGATTCGATCATCTCGACGTCAAAATTTAAACCAAATAAGGAAATTCCAATTCATGCTCACTAGTCTACGCCATCGCATCAACGTCAACCAATTCAATCTTAAAAATTTATTCATTTTGGGGTGAATATTTCATAATAAACACTCAATATACATACATACTAACATGTTGAAAAAATTATACGTAAATATAAATGCTCATACCATCATTTTAAATGTACATAGGAACAACATAAATTGGTAACCGGCACTACATAAAATCATAAGTAATCACCTTCAATCGCTATCATAACGTTCCTTCATAATAAATTTTCATGTCATTTATATCACATAATAATTCTCCAAACATCATTTAAAAATCATAGTAAAAGTAGTAAGTAAAACTACCTATTAAAATAGTTTTCGATTGAAGTTGTGATGGAGAATGAATTGTTTTAGGCAAGATTCCAAAATCAAACCCGCTAAGCTTTTTCGCCTTTAATTTACGTAAAATTGTGCACAAAGTATATGATCTTTGTTGAAAAATATTTTTTCGAAGAGCAAAAGCACTTTTGTGGTCTAACTTTGAAGGAGGAATGGTGAATCTGAAATGACAAAGAGGGAGACTGATTATTTTGAAGAAGAGCAAAGCGCTTGATGAACACTAAAATTCTAAGCCTCCTCGTTGGGGGGTATCTTTGGAGGTTGAAATGAGGAAAATTAAGGGAACTTTTGGATGGCTTGAAGTGAAGGAAAAAAGGGTGCTTGGCTGGCCCAAATTGTGGACTGAAATTGGAGCGGTTTTTCTAGTCTTCTATTGGAATATTTTTGTGGTTGAAATGAAGGAGAGTTGGGGGGGAGTTTAAGGTGGACGAATTCTGAGACAAATGGAGGAGAAAATGAGTTAACTTGAGGGCTAAAATGTGGGGAGAGAAATGGGTAAGAAAGTGGGGCTAAATGGATGATCATGGAGTAGATAAGGGGGTTGTTTCTTCACTGTTGTAGGGTGACTTTTTAGCCTATTTTGGGGAGTTCTTTTTGGGACAGTTTTTGGTAGCTGAGGGGCGAAACTTGAATGTTTTTTATAGAGGAAATAGGCTGGTGGTTCAGTTGAAATAAATGGTGGAGGTTGTGGGGGAAATGTGCTGAAGTGGGAGAAATCATGGGTGGTTAAAAATTTGAGAATTAGGGGCTGTTTGGAGCTGAGTTTGGTATGAGAATTAGGGACTGTTTGAGGCTGAGTTTGGCATGAGAATTAGGGGATGTTTGTAGTATAAAATTAATTAGTTTGGTGATTGACAAAATTTTATTTTTTGTTGACACAAAAGATGAGGAAAATACGTGAACAAAATCTAACGCGACTAAAGTATTAAAATTCACTCGGAAGTTCGCAACGATGCCGAAAATTGAAATTTATTTTTTTGTGAAATTTTAAATGAAAAAAAATTCTCGGTCATTACAACCCTCCCCACTTAAAATAATTTCGTCCTCGAATTTAACTTACTTAGTTTACAAGATCGAGATACTTAGCTGAAACATCTTCTTCTTTTTTCCAAGTGACCACATCTTTCTCGCGTCTACCCCATTGAACTTTAACTAAAGGGATCTTCCAAATTGCTCAGAACATGTACTTTTCTTTCTAGGATCACCATGTACTTTTCTTTCTTGTAAGCAATATCATTCTTTAATCTAACGACTAATATTTTACCACTTGCATAGGATTATTCACGTACTTCCTTAACATCGAAACGTAGAATATGTCGTGCATTTTTCGAGAGCTTGGGATGCAATGCCAAACGATACGCCACATTTCTAATTTGTTTTCAAGAATCTCAAATGGGCTGAAGTTGGTTTTAACTTTCCTTTCGTTCCAAAATGTAAAATTCCTTTCATCGAAGCCACTTTAAAAAATACTTTCACCCCGACTTCAAACTCTAACTCGTTCCTTATTTGGTCAACATAACTTTTCTGATGATCTTGCGTTGTCTTAATTCTAGATATGATTTTGTCTATAGCTTTTATCATTTTTTCAAGAAATTCTGGAACCAAAATTTTTCTTTCATCAATCTCATCCCAACAAATTGGCAGACGACATCAACGACCATAAAATGCTTCATATGGTGCTATGTCAAAATTAGCTTGGAAACTATTATTAAATGCGAACTCTACCATCGGTAAGTGACTTTCTCATTTACCATCTTGATCCAGAACACATGCCCTCAACATATCTTCCACAATTTGAATGGTTTGTTTTGATTGCTTGTTGGTTTGAGGATGATACGCAGTACTAAAATCTAATTAAGTTATCATAGCTCCCTGAAGGATTTTACAGAAATTTGAGGTAAACCTTTGGTCTCGGTCCGATACAACAAACACTGGAACTCTATTACGTCGGACATCTTCTTTGACATACAACTGTGCTAGTTGTTCCAAACTAAAACTCATTCGAATATGTAGAAAATTTGAGAAGATTTCCTCAAAATGTCTGCTACAACCCTAATGGTATCATGACCTCTTGCCGATCAAAGAAAACCCATAACGAAATTCATTGCTATTTTCTTACATTTCCATTATGGTATACACATTAGATTTAATGGCCCTGACAGTCTCTGATGTTCTGCCCTTACTTGTTGACACACCAAACACTTAGACACAAATTGAGCTATAATCCCTTTCATGTTTCTCCACTAAAATGTATTATGTAAATCCTTATACATTTTGATTCCTTATGGGTGTGCGATATAATGAGCAGAATGAGCTTAAGATAAAATTTCATTCCTCAACCTCTCATCCTTGGGCACGTACGACCAACTTTTAAACATCAAAAAATTTTCCTCGACATTTCAAATCCTTTCCTCTTTTTAGTTCTTACGCCAGCCTTGATTTTTTTCCAAAAGGGATTATCTTTCGTAGCTGTCATAACTCTATCTTTGAGTGTTAGTTTTAATGTCAAACTTGTTATCATTGTTGATGCCCGCACTGGCGACGCCAACACTTCAATTCTTAAATTCTCAAAATCCTTGGTCAATTTCTCTTGCTTCGTTCACAACGTGAGCAATTGACCCATGTTCTTCCTGCTTAGAGCACCCGCGACTACATTAGCCTTACCGTGATGGCACAGAATGGTGTAGTCATAGTCCTTTACCAACTCTAACCACCATCATTATCTTATTTTTAATTCCTTCTGAAT
Organism: Forsythia suspensa; assembly: GCA_023638005.1. Lineage (NCBI taxonomy): Eukaryota > Viridiplantae > Streptophyta > Magnoliopsida > Lamiales > Oleaceae > Forsythia > Forsythia suspensa. The sequence goes on along the minus strand of CM042664.1, from coordinate 23,672,602 downwards.
GAATAAGTGCTTCAAACTCTTGTAGTCGGAGTAAATCTCATCTTTTCTTCTACTAGCACATTATCTAGTATTGTCTCTTTCGATGAGGTGCCTATGAGACAGAAAAGATATCCTTGATAAAATACCTTAACCCTCAACTATAATACATAAACTTTTCACCTCCTGGTTGCCAAAACACAACTTTTTTCTCCAAAACACACAATTGCGGCAAGGTTATTTCTTAGCCAAAATATACTCAAAATTATATCAAAATATTTCATACAACCACAATCAAGTCTGCTTCTAAAATCAAACCATCAAAATTTTTATGTACTACATTTGATATTTATATATGTCAATAGGTCATAATAACGACATACTAACATCAAGTACACTATTATAATCCGTCAAATACACAACAATCATTCTAGGCAAAAAAATAATAATAATGAAGGAGAATCTTACAATGACATAAAAAGATAATATCATTTGTCATTCACTTGATCTTTCAAGAGAAATACAAATAAAAAAATAGCGTTTGGTGCTCGAACAACTGAAAAGGAAAACCCTACTCCCAACTACTACTAACTAAAATTCATTTGAAACAGAAATCTTATTAGAGTTATCCTATCTCTACTCCTCAACGTCTATGATAGGTGACAGTGCATCTGCACATATTTTCATCTTTGATGGCACTCTTTCAGCCTCGGAAAGTCTCAAAAACTCAAGTACGTCATCCCGAGCCTCTTCTCACAATACTGTCAACTTTGCGCAAAATGCCTCATAGTCAATATTTCGTGGTAGGATGGGTATAGCTAACGTCCATAATAGATCATAAACCATCTCAGCCACGTCTTGCCACTCATCTAGTAATGTGCCGATAAGGTGGGGTGTAGCCCAGTTACCAGTGACAATAAAACCAATCGCCTTGCCTCCATCCTCATTACCAACATCCTGTGGAAACACGTCGGCGTATCCTCTAACTACTGGTGTACATTATCCACTGATAATTCCTTAGATGGTGTGCCAGTAAGATTGACAAGGAACTCTTAATAATCTCTCTTCTTTAACAACTTTTCTACCTACAAAGCTACGATGAGGCGAGAGAAGTGATTTAATCTTTGACCCCTCATCCGTCTCCCAATCATCAGAAGATTACTCTATTCTCAAAACATACAATGGTAGCTCGATTACTACCCAACTAATCCATACCCAATATAATATCAAAATCTCTCATATTTATAATATGTAGATCTACTATCAGTACCAACCCATCAAAATCTATATGCACTGCATTAGCTAATTTATCTGTATCTATGGAATACTAACCTTTAGTATACTATCACTTTTCTGACATGTAACATTAATAGCTAGGCATGCATCTGAGGTGCCTGAGGTTTGATCCTTTAACCTCCACTTTCAAAAAATGATAAGCACGCAATTAATGCCAACATCTTGTTGTCACAAACTCGTAGTTTATTGCTCTAATACGTGCTGTCCTAAGGCTACTGACATGATGGCCAAACGACCACTTATGATTCATAACAAACTAAATGTAATCATTTCTTATTGCCTCGGCACGTTCTAGATAGTACTCACTTGGTGAACCATGTCTGAAATACCAATTATGAAGAGTCCGTTTAGGTGGATTTCTAACATCTTTTAATTAAATTTTGAGGACTTAAAATGAATTTTCTCAAAATTTGGTCATGTTCTCAAAATACTTAGTGCGCAAGAATAAATATCAACATCTCATTTTCAATTTCATCTTTTCTAAACATATCATTTCATCATAATTGAAGCAAATATAAAAATTGTAATTTAAGAATTCTTCAAACTTTTCTTCACGTCAGAGTTGGCGTAGCACGGCGATAGCAATTAGCGACACTTAAATTCTAAAATCTTAACTTTTATATTTTCAAATTGACATAATAAAATAAAGACCATATCAAATAAAATAAAACAAAATTTTAAAATTTACGCAAGTCTATAGAAAAGTAAAACTACACTCTGATACCAAATTGTAACGCTCCGGATTTTCTCAACCCGGAGAGTCACTAAAATAATCCCTAAAATATATTTGAAGACTCCAAATGATATTTTCTATGCCCTTGAAAGGTTTTAAAAATATAAGTTTTACAAAAAATAACAAGCGCGCAAGGAAAAAGAATTTTACTTAAAATTTCTATGGTTTTGCCTATCGTGATAGGTGTCGCCATAAATTATTTAACCATCCAAATAAATTTCAAAAATTGAACTGTAGATACTTGGGACTACAGACTCACAACATGTTAAAATTTTAAAACTTAGCTACTTCGTTTGGTAGGTGAAAATATTATTCGAAGTTGCTTGAAAAACTATCCCGGGTGCCTTAAGGTAGCCCGCTAAAACATAAATTGGTAAACGGCACCACATAAAATCATAAGTAATTACCTTCAATCACTAACATATTAAAGTGATTACCTTCAATCACTATCATAATGTTCCTTCATAATAAATTTGCATGGCATTTATATCACATAATAATTCCCCAAACATCATTTAAAAATCATAGTAAAAGTAGTAAATAAAACTAACTATTAAAATAGTTTTTTGTTGAAGTTGTGATGGAGAATGAATTATTACTGCACCTTCCAAAATCAAACCCTCTAGCTTGCCTTTAATTTACGTAAAATTGTGCACAAAGTGTGAGATTTAGGAGAAGATTGTAGTGGAACAAGAGATGAACCTGGAACAAAATTTGGGGCAGAAAGAAGGTAGTCTTCATGGCACTTTTGTGGTCTTACTTTGAAGGAGGAAAAGTGGTGAATTTCTGGAAATGGAAAGAGGAGAAAAAGGCAGCTTTTAGGGGGACCTTAGAGACCTAACTCTAGGAGAGCAAGTATGTGATCTTTGCTAGAAAATATTTTGACGAGCAAAGCAAAGCTAGCAAAATCGAGAGACAAAAGCGGACTAATTTTTGCTTGGTGAACACTAAAATTCTAAGCCTACGCTGGGGTATCTTTGGAGGTTGAAATGAGGAAAATTAAGGGAACTTTTGGGTGGCTTGAAGTGAAGGAAAAAATTGTGCTTGGCTGGCCGAAATTGTGGACTGAAATTGGGAAAATTGGAGCGGTTTTTCTAGTCTCCTACTGAAATGTTTTTGTGGCTGAAATGAAGGAGAGTTGGTGGGAGTTTAAGGTAGACGAATTCTAAGACAAATGGGGGAGAAAAGGGTAAGAAAGTGGGGCTAAATGGATAATCATGGAGTAGAGGAGGTGGTTGTTTCTTCACTGATGTAGGGTGACTTTTCAGCCTATTTTGGGTAGTTCTTTTTTGGGCAGTTTTTGGCAGCTGAGGGGAAAACTTGGATGTTTTTTATGGAGGAAATAGGTAGGTGGTTTTGATGAAATAAATGGTGGAAGTTGTGGGAGAAATGGGCTTAAGTGGGAGAGATCATAGGTAGTTAAAAATTTGAGAATTAGGAGCTGTTTGGGGCTGAGTTTGGCATGAGAATTAGGGACTGTTTGGGGCTGATTTTGGCATGAGAATTAGGGGATGTTTGGGTGTGTAATTAGTATAAAAATAATTAGTTTGGTGATTGACAAAAATTATTTTTTTTTGTTGGCACAAAAGATAAGAAAATACGTGAACAAAATCTAATGCGACTAAAATATTAAAATTCACTCGGAAGTTCGCAACGATGCCAAAAATTGAAATTTACTTTTTCGTGAAATGTTAAATGAAAACAAAATATTTCCGGTCATTACAAATAGTACAACTTGAGTCTACAAGTGTTATAGGAAGTCTTATATATGCGGTACAATGCACAAGACCCGATGTATCATTTGCAATTAGTAAACTTAGTAGGTTTACTAGCAATCCAAGTGAAGAAAATTAGAAGGCTATTGGAATGGTTCTTGGTTATTTGAAGAAAACCAAGGATCTAGGTCTCCATTATTCTAAATTTCTGTCAATCCTAGAAGGATTTACGAATGCTAGTTTGATATCTAGTGTATATGAGAATAAATCCATCTCTTGGAGGAGGTACTGTTTCTTAGAAATCCAAGAAACAAACATGCATAACACACTCAACTATGGAATTCGAAAGTAAAGCATTGGGTGAAACCAGAAAAGAGGCTGAAGCTTAGGGATTTAATGTATTAAATCCCATTGAGAGAGAAGAATAATTTTTCTATATCTATTTTGTATGATAGTTGAGCCACTTTAACTAGAGTGTAAAATGAAGTGTATAATGGTAAGTCTAAATACACGAGTTTAAGACATGACTATGCGAGAAAATTAATTAAAGATGAAATAATTTCACTCACTTATATGAAGTCAAATGAGAATTTGGCTTATCTGCTTACTAAACCGCTCACAAGAGAGTTAGAGTGGACAACAACAACTAGTAGGATAGAATTGAAACTCCGTAATTAAATCCACCAATGACGGCAACCCTACCTAACTATACTAACAAGTATACCTCGGGTTCAAAGGATGATAACAAATCATTCGATAAGTGGATAGTTTCAGCACTTATTCTTTTCTTAAATCCAATCCTAGATTATAAGTGCTGGTTGTCACTAAAATGAGGGATGAGTTTATATAACTTTTAATCAAGTTCAGATCATTGGATCAAGTATCTCTAAAAGTGACAAAGATACTGCAAAAACTTTACATATATGAACTTTGGGGGTGGTGCAGCCTCAATAGAGAGTTGGAGTTAATCTCTTAAAAGTTCATGAATAGGAGAAGTGCAAGGCCATAAGAGTGCTAAATGAGATTGTGTGAAACTTGCAACACATGATGCTTGTGTGCGTGATTTCACCGGTATCATCAGAACGAATAACAGGTTCAAAGTTTTTATGCTACTTGAGATTTCGATGATACTTTACGAGATTTACACTAAGGTTGGATTCAAATCAAAACATATCTATACTTTATGCATAAGCATCGTTAAATTTGAGTTTGAGCTCATTATATAATTGAACAAGTGGGGAATTGTTGTAATATTGTTCAATATATAATGAGAAGTGATTTGAATTAATCAAACATCTATGTGAGGATATCAAGTAGGTGAGAAATACCCAAATCAAAACCCAAAAAAACCAAAAAATAGAGCAACTTTTTGAGGCTGGGCGATTGTCGAGCCTCATTTTAAGGCTGCAAAAGCCTTATTGTTGTATTGGGTGATCACCTAATTTTCTATTGGGCAGTTGCCCATTACAAATTTTCTGTGACCATTTTTTGGGAGCATTTTAAATGGTTTAGGCACCTTTTGATATGATTTTGGCACATATTAGTGCATTAGACTTGATATTCTATATATATGGATGGTATTCATGTTGGGAAAGCATCATTAACATCAAATACATAAACTTACATCCAAATCAAAGATCAAAACTCAAATTTGATAAAGTGTTCTTCAAGTTCTTATTCAAGTTCTTATTGCTTGATTTGAACTTTGATTCAATGTTTGTTTACTCATGCAAACTATTTCCCATTAAAGCCTTCAAGCACTTCTTGGTGGCGACAAATATCATTTGAGGAAAGCAATTCTAAATCGTGTTCAAACATTTCTCTTGGTAGATTATTAATTGTAGTTTCTTGTTTTGCTCATCCTCCTAATTTTCTCAACAAAAAATAGTGTGTTACACGTGTAACACAGTCTGTTACAATGTGTAGTCTAAAAATAAAAATTAAAAAAAGAAAATATTTTGGTATAGAAACAAAGGTTGGATAGTATTTTGAGAAAATTTATTTTTTTAAGCTAATTGTGATAATTAGTCCTTTGTCGTGAGGAGATTATAACGGTATTTTTTTTTTTGATCGAAAATGTAAAAATGTATAGATCAAAACTGTACAAATACATTGAGCATACCCAGAAATACAAAAGAAAAGGAATATATCTAGTTAAGCACCACATCTTGGTACTAATCTATCTAAAATATGAACCGAATAACGACAAATACACTGGACATACCCAAGAGTATAATCAAAACCTTTGCCTTAGGCAACGTGCAAAGAAAGGAATAAGGACAACCCAAATAAGAAAATTATATACTCAAGTCTATAGACTCAAAACGAATCAAAAAATTAGGATACAAAGAAAACAAAACTTTGTATACTTATGTTTTAATTATTCTAGAAATGCTATCGGGCACGCCTTTGAGATCTTCAAAAATCCCACAATTACGAGCCATCCATAAATGGTAGATAGTGGCAGCAAAAGCAGTTTTCTTTGCTTGAGATTCCTAACCGGTTCCCCTAGCCTCTTTATGAAATCCATTTAAGTGCGCTAGCAATTGTTGACATCGATTTGTGAATGGTTGAATGGTCTAATGTTGTTCCAAACGGAGGAGCAAAATCAGCAAAGAAATAAAAGATGGCTTATGGATTCCTCATGATCATTACAAAAAATGCATGTTCTATCAATATCCAAGTGCAATAACCTGTCCCGAGTGAGCAATTTCCCTTTTACAGCTAGCCAAAGCCAAAGGATGAACGAATACTTAGGCGGTATACACAGTTTCCAAACATGAGCAGCCCATATTTTTTTTAGTGCCCTTGACCCTAAAATAATCATATGCAGCAGAGAAATGAGCCAACAAAGCCCGGTTCCAGTCCATTAATTTCAAGATTGCTGAAACAATGCTGGCTTCACCCGAGAGGATTTGGTCCCGGTGAAGAAGATTCATTTCAGCAATGGTGAATATGCTTTTTTCGAACCCAGCTCCAACACGACTCACTACGGAGGTAAACTTGATTAACCCATCGAACCCACAACGTGTCCTTCATGACATGTATGTTCCATAACGTTTTTGCAAGCAAAACAGTGTTCCAACATTGAAACTGGCGAAATCCCAGCCCCCCTTCAGTTTTAGAGAGAGAAACATCCTTCTAAGTAACTAACGGTAGTTTGTTTCCCCAAAGAAAATTCCAACAAAGGCTAGTGATGCGTGACGAAACGGCTACGGGGATGGGGAAGATAGACATCCAAAAACATTCGACACCTTGTAAGACTACCCTTATAAGTTCAGCTCTCCCCGCATATGAGAGCGAAGCACAAGTCCAAAGGTTAATATATGAAGCCACCTTATCAATAAACGGAGCAAAATGCATTACCTTCAACCTTTCAGCCGCAAAAGGAATCCTAAGATAACGGAAATGAAGGGAACCGACTGGAAAAGTAGCCGCCTGTTTGATTAATTCCCGCTCCGGATTTGAAATTCCGCCATATACAAGCTAGATTTGAGTGTATTAGCACATAATTGATAAGTGTGGTTTTACACTTATCTGGACTATAAAAATAGACAATTGTAAGTATTATTAAGTGATTTTCTACTTAATTATGTGTCTATTTAATTGTTTTAGGTCAAAACTCTGAGATCGGATGGCATTGGAGAAAAACAAAGCAAAATAGGCGAAAATGGACTGAAGGCATACGAAAACTTGGATATGGGGATCAACTTGCAAGCATACAAAAGTTGAAGGGCTTGGGTTGCAAATAAAAGAGGACTAAATTAAAATAAAAGAAGAAATTGAAGGATTAAAGAGGAAAAAATCAAAAGTTGAAGGACCTTGGATGCAAATAAGAGGACGAAAAGGACAAATTATGAAGAAACATAAAGCAGGGACCAAATAAAATATATAACAAACCTTGGAGGACTAAATCTTGCAATTTGGAGATTGGAACAAATTTGGTAATTGTTTTCTTGTTTGTCATGATCAAACCGCGGTTGATCATGACCATCTTGCATGCGACAGCGCAGCGTCGAGGATGGCTTTTGGTTTCTTTTTAATTCTAGTTAGGGTCTTTTTTGTCTTTTCATATATATGAGTTGTAAAATTAGTAAAACACTATATAAAGACCTAATATAGGTCAAAATAAAGAGGTTAATTCTTTAGAGAACAGAAGAGAAGACAGAGAAAAAAATGGCGAAGAAAATGAAGAATGACCAAGATCAAGAAGATTAGAACGTGAACATCAAGATATCTTGGTGCAAGATAATCAACATCTTTTCATCTTTTCTTGAAACCCGTTTATGTATTCAAATCTTCTAATGTTTTCTTCTTCCTGAATTATAAGTAGCTAAATTCATAGTTTGGATTAACGGTGTAGCTTTGTTTTAATTCTTTAATTTTGAATCTCATGTTTTGATTTATAAATTGTTTAAGTATTTGATTTTACTTCTTCTCTTAATGCTTGGAATAACTGGACATTATTTCATTGATCTTGTGGATTGTAATGAACTGATAAACAAATTATTAATCTAGACCACGTAGTAAAATCCGACAATTGGATAAAAGGTAGAGATACACTTTTATTATTGCTGCAGTCTGAATTGAATTTTTAAGAGAATTAATGCATCTAATTAAGGACCATTGTGACTGCCTAAGTTGACTTAATTAGATATGACTAATTTGAACTCGAGAGAGGTAAATTAGGTTAAATTCATGAATTCGACAGAATACAACTTTAGGAACAAATCTTGAGAGGAGGAATTAGAGATGACAACTAGGTGAATTCGTTTATCCAAACGCTTTAACCATCATTCTTCTCTAAATTGTTGATTTTCGCTTTCAAATAAGTTATTGCATTGTTTTTCTTATTTTGGAAAATCTAAAGTTCTAGTTTAAAATCTCTCAAAACAGTTTATTTCATAGTGCATTCTACATATTAATCACTAAAGATTAATTGAACTAATACATAAATAAGATAGTCTTCGTGGGAACGATAATCCAGACTCAATATGTACACTTTATTAATTTTATGCGATATTGTACACTTGCAATCACAATATTTTTACAACATTAACCCTGACTTGTTCACAAAATTCTTATCACAATCCATAAGGATGGACACGGAGACAAGATCCCCTCTTGAAAACAACATAAGATCATCTGCAAAAGCAAGATGTGTGATTTTAAGACGACCACATATAGGATGAAAATTGAACTCATTGTTATCCGTATGAAACTTTAATAATCTAGAAAAATATTCCATACAAAGCACAAACAAGAAAGGCGAAAGAGGATCACCTTGCCTAAGTCATTTCTTCTCTTTAAAGAAACCAAATAAGCTTCCATTGATTGTAATCGAGTATGAAGTTGAAGTAACATATTGCATGATCTAATTGATGAAAACCAACGGAAAATTCAGCCCCTCTAAAACAGATCGAAGAAATCCCTAATCCATGGAATCATAAACCTTCCTCAAATCAATTTTAAGCATGCATCTTGGCGAAATCTATTTTCTATTATCTTGCTGATTAACTCGTGCGCAAGATGAACATTTTCAGCCATACTTCTACCTTGAACGAAAGTCGATTGCGCTTGATCAATCAAGCAGTCCATAAGAGGCATTAATTTGGAAGCTAGAAGCTTAGAGATAATTTTAAGCACAATATTGCAACAAGAGAAGGGCGGTAATCCCCAACCGAAGGAGCATGATTCGATTTAGGAATAAGGGCAATAACTGAGTGATTAATCTGTTTTAGCAAATCCGAAGAGGAGAGGAATTCCTAGACTGCCTCGCACACATCATTCCCTACTATATGCCAAGCTTTCTTGAAAAAACACAATGTATACCCATTCGCCCCGGAGATTTATCATCATTAATGTCAAAAACAGCCTCTTAATGTCCTCAGTGAAAACAGAGCCAACAAGTTCACAGCCTGCTCTGATGAACTTTCGGCCCCTCTAAGAGAACAAGGGGATCTAAAGGTTCCATGTTCTGTCAGTTCCCAAGTAGATTTGTATAGAACTGAACGAATTCTTCAGCCACTTCCTTATTCGAATGGGTATAACTCCCATCCAGTTTGATGACCGAGGAAATGTGATTCCTTTTTGTGTTCCGTTTGACCATTGCATGAAAGAATTTGGTGCACTTATCGTTGTTCACGATGTATTTAGCTTTGGCCTGCTGAAAAAAGAAACTACGTTCAGCCTCCGAAAGGAAAAAAAAACATTCTTTCTCAAGAAAGCCACCTTTGCTTGAAGTTCCAGGTTAGCCGGCCAATCATGAAGCTGTTGTTGGGAAGAAACAAGATAATTGCGTGCAGATTCAACTCTAGTCGAGATATGTGCAAAATGCTTCATATTCAGCTGTTTTAAAGGTTGTTTCAAGTGTTTGAGTTTGGTGCATAGAATATATTGTTTAGTCCCAAAAACATCCAAGTTCCAATTATCATTAATAATATGAAGAAAAGCATCATGTTTAACCCACATGTTAAAGAACTTGAAGTGTTTTCTCGATCTCTCAATGTTCTCAAATAAAGAGACAATACATGATGAATGATCCGAGAAACAACTCGAGGCCGAGAAGTCCACTTCCGCAAAAAAGCCAGCAATAAGCCAAGAGTTATTAACCATTGCCCTATCAAGTTTAGTCCAAATGGAATTGTTATTCCAAGTGTAAAAACACCCTATGGACCTCAAATTCGTAAGTCCAGCAGTGAGACAGTAATAAACAAAGTCTTTAACCTGTAATTTCATTCCCATTACACCTTTCCCCATCCTTGAGCACATTGTTAAAATCTCCAATGACAATACAAGGAATAGACGTCATAGTACTTCTATCAATAATATAATTCCACAATGGCCTTCGATTGACTATAGACCATAGACAAAACTAACTTCAAAAGATAAGAAGAGACCTTACAAGTGGCTATGCACTGAACAACTTGAGGAAGAAAGTCAATAATCTCCAAATGAACCTTAGTTGAATTCCCGAATTCCAAATGACCAAAATTCTACCAGCGTCGTGTGTTTCAAAATGATTGATTTGTGACCAACCATGGAATTTATTCCTCATGATTCTATGAAGTTTATCAAGATTCAACTTCATTTCCAAAATGCCCAAAATATCAATATTGTGATGCTTAAGAGGTCACGGACCCCATTTTGTCTTAGGGGCGTATTCAAGCCCCTAATATTCCAAGTAGCACACTACATGTTGATAAAGGAAGGGAAGTAGGGATGGCAAAAAAGCTCATTAGTTCATGGGCTCGCCGGCTCGGCTCGTAAAAGCTCGACCCAGCTCCAGTTCGGGCTCGGGCTCGAGCTTGTCTAGGGACGAGCACGAGCTAGGGACGAGCTCCAAAAAAAAAAGGCCGAGCTCATTTGGCTCGGCAAAATACGAGCTGAGCTCATTTTGGGCTCGTGGACAGTGTCACGAGCTAAAAGGCATGAGCCACGAGCTACTCGGCTCGTGGCTCGTGGCAACGGTCATATTTTACTTTTTTTTTAAATTCAATTATTTTCCTATAAATACTCCATTCTAAACTCATTTTTTTCACACTTTAATCTCTCAATCTATTATATACTCAATTCAATCGAAGCATTTTTGATATTTTCTTTCTTTTTTAAAAAAATTATCAAAAAATAAAAAAATCAAGGCTGAGCCGAGCTCGTGGGTAGCTCGGCTCGGCTCGTTCGGCCCACGAGCTCGTGGGCCAAACCGAGCCCACATTTTGGAGACGGGCCGAGCTCGTTTTGAATGGGCCGAGCCAGCTCGGCTCAGCCCATTGCCATGCCTAAAGAGAAGGACCCTTCAATTTATATGAAGAAGTAGAGGAGATACATTGCTTTTGAGCTTTATCCTTTGATCGAGTAGCTATCCCTGCAACCCGACCTTTGGGAATAAGACTCGAACTACCAACAGAAAACCGTGGAAGCTGTTGCTGTTTCCCTTTATGTTTCACCATTTTCTTTTTGTTTTTATCCACTAAAATGAACGGCAATATTATCGACCTGTTTCTGCTTGTGAACAATGAAATCAGTCAACTTAGTCGCTAACTCATCTTGGCCAGCATCCACCGTGACTGGTTGTACCCCAGCATCCTCAACTGGCTGAGGTTCCATCTCAGTTACCACCAGAGGAGTAACAGAGTCATTTTGAACCTTAGTGGATTCACCCGAGATACCCAAAGCCTTATCCAAAGCAACACAATTATCCAAATTATGTCCAAACAATCTACATCAAGTACAAAATTTGGGTTTGTGTTCATACACAACTTCTTGCTCTCTTTCACACCCATTAGGCAATTGAAAATTAACAGAACACACTAACTCCTTAGCTACATCAACTTTAGCAAGAATTTGTGCATACGATAATCTTCCCTTAACATAAGTAAGGTTATCCGTGGAGATAGGCTTACCGATTTTTGCAGCAATCATTCCAAGAGCTTTAGTCTCCCAAAGTTCTAATGGTAGACCGGGTAACACTACCTATACAGGCATAGAGTTGATTTCAAACTCATTAAAATCGAAGAATTCTAGCATGGTTTTAAGAAGAAGCGGTCTCCCAAAGACAAAGTAAGGCCCAGCGTTTAGTACCTGATCTCGGGAAGATTCATCCTCAAATTTAAAGACAAGCCACCACTTGAATAAGTGTAGTATTTGTAGTTTACTTTCAAAGAATCACACAAACCCAAGAGAGCTTTCTTTCCCAGAAATCTACCCGCGAAATAACCAATGAGGCAATATCCCCATTCCGTTTCAACGTCTTCCACATCTTCATACTTTAAAATAAGCTTTTCCAGTAAGTTTTCAAACACCGGAAGCTTAAGACAGTCATGAGGCTTTCTATTATCAGAAAATAAGCTCACCCAAGGAGCTTTCTTTTCATTAGGATCAGCGACATTTGAAGTATTAATTCCATCATTCATCGAATCGCATTTTTCTGAAGAACTATCGGACTCCGTATCACAATCTCCCAAAGTTTGAGAAACCAAAGAGGATTATGGAACTGGTCGAGAAGTACCTTCAACACCCATTATGGAACCAGCATTAGGTGTTTGTTGACACGAAGATGAAGACCCATCATCGTGACCAGTGAATGCAGCAACAAATTTACCAGTCAACGAGCAACCATCACCATTATCGCGAATGAAATCTGCTAACCCTTGTTTTTTCCAGCAGGACCCTTTTGTTTTTTACCCATTGGAAAAAGCTGAAAATAAATACTTTCCAGCTAAGAATGAGTGGCCGACAGAAGGAAAACAGCTGGAAATCAAAAAGAAAAAGTCCAAATCTGAATAATAAAACCTAAAGTGCACTCTAGCAGAACTTTAAAAACTTAAAAATGGATGAAAATATTCCTTTTGCTAGAAGAAAACCAAGATTCAGTGGTCCCACTTCATAGTGGAGTAAATACTTTACATTAATGGAGCAAAACCAATGTAGATCTACATGCATGAAGTAGAAAATTTGAATTAAAACTGTAGCAGTTGGGCGCCTGAAGAGAACTTTCTCTCTCTAGGTTGAGAGCTTATCTCTCTTGTACTACAACACCCGAGGTAAGTTGTCTATAAGAAGAGGTCTTGGGTTCGAATCACCGGGACGCCGAAAAAAATCCGGTTTGACATGATGCGTGGGTTAACGGTAGCATGGAATAGCCCCAGGCGAAGGTCGTCAGGGGCTATTCAAAATGCGCCATTAACTTACGTAATATCCACTAGAGGTTAGGCTCCAAACTAAATTTCTTTCACGTCCCCAGCGATTCAAACCCTTGACCTCTCCCATAAGGGAAACTTATGGTGAATGCTGGTACCAATTGAGCAAGTTGCCCAATTGGTACCATGATACTTGCCCAATTGGTACCAGCATTCACCATAAGTTCCCCTTATGGGAGGAGGTCAAGAGTTCGAATCGCTGGAGACGCGAAATAAATTCAGTTTGGAGCCCAACCTCCAGTGGACAGTACGTAAGTTAACGGCGTACTGAATAGCCCCTGAGCAAAAGGTCGTAGGAGAAAGTCCGTGGTCATTACACAACCCCTCCCAAAGTGGACAATATGAATGAGTATCCGCTGAGGGTAAGATCCCGACTAGAGAGATCCCGATCGTTACAGCAAATGTCTATTGTTTTGTGTTATATAAATAAGACGGGACATGTAGTTGAACGTTTTATTGAAATGGAACACGTTTCTAGTACTACAGCTCTATCACTTAAGGCGATTATAGATAAATGGTAAGTGGACGGGGTCTAAATCATCGAAGTACTATTACACATTTTGGTGATACATGTTGGGGATCGCATTATCGTAGTTTGATTAGTTTGATTTTGATGTTCTCACCTATAATTGATGTCATTGAAATTATTTTTGTTGATGGATCAACACGTGAACAAAGATGTGAGACATATAATTTATTGGACTCAATACAATCATTTGAGTTTGTATTTAATCTACATCTAATGAGAACCATCTTAGGAATTTCAAATGAATTGTTTAAGGCATTACAAAGGAAAGATCAAGATATTATAAATGACATGAGTTTAGTGACACTATGCAAACAAAGATTCCAAGAGATGAAGGACAATAAGTGAGATTCTTTTTTGGATGAAGTGATTTTTTTTTTTTTTTTTTTTTTGTCAATAGCATAATATTGATGTTCCTGATATGGATAGTGTGTTTATACGCACATGTTGCTCACATCATAATACTGAAGAAATGACAAATTGTCATCGCTTCCGTGAAGATTCATTATATGCTGTCATTGATATGCAACTTCAAGAGTTGAATAATCGTTTTTTGAAGTAATTACAGAGTTACTTCTTTGTTTAGCATGTTTATTAAGTTTTCAAAAATAGAACAATCGAACAGTGACAATGCAATTAGGAAGTGCACATGTGGAAGTGATGTGGCAAATAATCCAAACAGCATGTTTGGCCTGTGTGGTGTATTGTGGCGGCTCGGGCGTGTGTGGTGTATTGTTGTAGGTCAATGGTTAGAAGAAGTAACTGGATGAAATTGTTGATTGGATACAATGATTGGACGTGATTGTTCCAGTTGCACTGGTGTATGCTAAGAGCATCTATAACAGCTTATTTATATTTAAAAGCATCTATAAATTTAAAGAGCATTTTTTTTAAACATTCTAATAACCTCTTTATCCATGTTCTTCATTTTACTTCTTCCAAAAAGTATTTAATATATTTTCCTCCCCTCCCTCCCTCCGTCCGAATTTGTATATACTATTTAATTAAAACCAATATATCAAGTATTGAAAATTGAAATTGTTTCAATATATTTATCAATAGAGAGTGTGCTCTAAATTAAAATAATAAATTTGAGGGTTCGAATTAGTTAACATACATAGTGAAAGATGCCATAGTGTAGTAACGTTTGGTCGATTAAAAAATATTGCTACTCAATAAATTGTAGCATGTATAACTCTTATCAATTGCACATGATGATTGAATAGGGCATGTACCAAATTTATATATGCGAGATTTTATTTTCCAGGCTTTATATATTGAATATGCTCGAATGAAATGGCAAGAGTTGAGTTATCGAATTCTGAGTTATAGTTAATTCTGCTTACATTGTGATATCAAAATCGACCCTCAACCATAATATATTCAAAAATATTGCTACTCAATAACTATCGAACATTATGAAAGGTATGTTATGGTTGAGGGTCGATTCTGATATCACAATGTAAGCAAAATTAACTATAACTCAGAATTCGATAACTCAACTCTTGCCATTTCATTCGAGCATATTCAATATATAAAGCCTGGAAAATAAAATCTCGCATATATAAATTTGGTATATGCCCTATTCAATCATCATGTGCAATTGATAAGAATTATACAAGCTACAATTTATTACTTATCTTTTTTATCTTTATCCACTAACATCATGATATAGAGTGGTGATCTCCTCCTCACAATGGGTTTTTGTTGTGTCACGCTTACTGCGATGATAGCGTGCAATTGACCAAAAAAGAAATTCATTTAATATTAGCAAATTTTTTTGACCAATTGCACGCTGCCACGTGTGCGCAGTAGACAACATAAAATCTCCCCACAGTGGAGAAGAGATCACCACTCTCCTAATATATAGGTACGTAGTTGTCAGCATATGATATATGACAGTGTCATGTGATTTCATTTTTGGTGACCCAACTTTTAGTAAAATCTCAATTCCATTGTGCAACTTTAAATTGTCCCAATCATATGACCAAACTTCAATTCCTTTCCATCTTAGTCACTTGATTAGCTCCGTTACCAAACTTAACGTCACAAACCTACGTGTACATTAAAAATCGGCAACAATTTGACATGTTTACATTTCCAACTAAATATGTGGACTAATCATGTTGTAACTATAAAATATGAAAGTAAGTTGTATTAAAATCTCTGATGCAACATCCTCAAATCTATATTCTTCCTCAATTTCACGATTGTGTAGCCACGACATGAGTAAATGGCGTATTTACTTAGAAACTGGGACTAAGTTTAGTAACGGAAGTTAACAAAGTAATTAAAATTGAAACTAAATGAAGTTCAGATTGGGACAAATTAAAATTTAATGACCAATTGAAAGTTTCTTAGAGACCAAAAATAAATTTAACCCTATAAAGATGTTGCATCACAATCTCAATGCCCTCACTTAGTGCTTGTAGGATTTAAATTGCAAAGTTATTACTAAAAGCTAACATGAAAGTGAACAATAAAACAGTTACACTACTATGAACTATTCTAGGTCCATGAAGTTTAAAAATTAAGTTTCCATATATGGTGAAACCAGACCTAAGCTTATTGAATCACTAATTCAACCAAATGAATCAGTCAACATGAACTACAAATACGAACATGCAAGAGCAGATGAACTTTGCACACACCTCAATAACCCAAAATGCTTGCAGTTCAAATAGAACAAACAGCTCCAGAAAACCCACAACAAAACACAACAAATACACTGTTGATTCAGAGTTTTCCATGCACAACTGCGACGTACCACGGGCCCAAAGACCTACGTATAAAGAGATTATGTACAAAATAAGTGTTGATTCAAGAAAATACCTACAAAGTAATCCATTGGAAATTTAACAATTTCACAGCATAATTTTCATAAAAAAACAGACTGTAATGAGTAATTTATCTTCGCAATTAGCTTTCTTTGTTTTGATTTTTGATTTTTATTTTTTATAACTCGATAATTTTTTCACCAGTTTTTAACATTCTACTTTTATGAGGGGTAAGTGGAGCACTTTAGAAATTAATAACTAAGAAAATATGCACTAATGGAATTCTTTACAAAAGGCTTCCCTGGAGGGTAATCCTTGATTAAGACATTCTTTATTATCATTATGTAGACTTCATTCCGCTCCCTCAGATAATAAGCTTAGCACTCCATTCTCTACAGTGTAAGCTTCTCCAGTCTTTTATTAGAAAATATCTCGAGGATATTATCGACATCAGCTACCCTTATAAGTAAGGTGTTTCTGAGTGCTATTTATCTTTGAAGTTTTATGATGCCTACTCCAAGCCATAAAACTGTTGTCCTAGCAGGCCTATTATTCATCTAGAAAATCCTCCGAGTCCATGTGCATGTTTGGTATGAAGTACCAGACAAGAATTGACACTATAATATACAAGATTTTAGCTTCTTTTTTTTTCTTTAGTACTATCCAATACTATTTACCAAACATGCCATAAATTTTCCCCTGTTCCAACTTCTATCACAAGTCCAATTGCAACAGAAATGTGACTCAAGCTGACATCTGTATTTATTTTCGCCCAACCATGTGAAGGATGTTGTGGATAGACGATCAACATAAAAACTGTCGTAGCTGATCAGCCATTAGTTTTAATCAGCTAGATCTCCTTGAAGGTTTTTATCAGTTTAGCCGTAGATCAGATTGGCACCTAGTTTTATCTCCTGATCCCATTGAAGGTTTACTACAAATTTTACCCCTTGATTGAACACTCACTCGAAGATAAAATGTGTTCTTCGTCTAACATGAGAGAAAGTGTAAAAAAGGAATAGAGAAAATTAGAATATAAGAGGAGAAGAGAAGGAAAAGAAAATATGATTTTAGGCCACGGCTCATAGCCAGAATGGCCATTGCAACTAGAACGTGTTTGGAAACACTATTTTGTTTCCCATGTCATCACCATATCGGGGTCACCCCATCTCATATTGATGGTGCACATATAACAGCAAACATAAACTTGAACTACCAAAGAAAATAAGTTAACCCGTCAAATACCAACATCAAACCCATGATTCATGAAAAAGTCAAACTATATGTACAGATCCACGATTAAACCAGAATATCCATGCTAACGCTGTTATGAAACCCGCAAAAGAGAAACGTAATCAAACCAACTTGGACCCACTGAATTTGTCAGCAACATTTTGAAGCACATTGAGACAATATAATAGCATCAGCAAAATTTCAATGATAGGATCGAATAGACCACTGAATTGGGTTGTGTTTTGGGTCGGGCAAGGTTGTGGGCCTACTACAAAGGATGGAGTGAGTGATAAAATATTGGGTTAGCATTTTGTGGGTAAGGCCGTAGGCAAGGGTTGGGAGGCAAGCAAAGTGGGGGAGGACAGAATTGTTTTGCAAAAGCAAGATTTCAGTGATGGCTGGCCATGCCATGGCAAAGGATAGGTCAGGGTGTTCAGCAGTGGATCGGTGTTTTTGGATCTAACGGGGTTGGGGGAATTCAGCTAAGGTGGGATAAGGAGCAGTGGAGCTGCAGCAAGGGTTTAAAGTTGTGGCCAGCCAGTAGAGGGTGGATGGGGGGGTAAGGGATTGTTTTGGGGGCATTGTATCATTCATTTTGTTTCTACGTTGTCCTTGGAGGGGAATTCTTGACTCAGAAGAAGAAATGTGGTTTCTAAGACTTTTTTGGAAAGGCATTTTATGTGGAATGAGCTTTCTCACTCTTTTGAAAAGAAAGCTAAAAAGGTCTTTCCAGGCACTACTAGCTACCAATCATGGCCTTAGACTGATCAACCGAGGTGCAAGGGAGTAAGGAATCTCAATCCCTCAATTTGTGCCCTCTTTTATATTAGCAATGTGAAACAAGTTGCAGTACGAGGTTAACTATTACATGACCTCCAAGAGTACTAAACCGCCCATATCCTTATATATTAAATTATGTGTTTGTTTGGTAGAGTTTAAAAGTAATTTTTTAAGAGATTTTGAAAAATGTTGGTGAAATGTGTGGTTGAAAAGTTGATAAAAGCTGTAGATCTCATGAAATATGTGGTTGAAAATGAGTTTTGGAAAAAAAGAGTTTTAAAAAACTTGTCCAAACATGCTCTATATAAAATTATGAGAGAGAAAAATATAAGCTGCTAAACTACCATTTAAAAAGTATTAACATACGTACTCATAATGGCTTCTCAAGAATTGCTCTTAATAATCAAAACTGGGCATTGCGCATGGTTTGAACAATAATTGCTGACACTTCCCAAAAACATCCTGTTGAAAAAAGCATAGTCAAATAAAATATTTTGCATAAAGCATACTGATAATATATTCCAATTTAATTCAACTATTAATGACATCTCGAATAGAAGGATCCCTAAATTTCATTGTAGGAACAAAATTAAAATCAGAAACCATTAGACTGCATTCATTATATCAAATTAACATTTGTTTTTTAAAGAGGGAAGGGACACAGGTAGTTATATTTATCATAATTTGGAAAAAAATGGACAAGATTATGTTTGTTTAGGTATTAAACTAAGCTCAAGTGATATAGTTCAAGAACTAAGAAAAGAAAGTCATATATCGAATTATATATATGGAATATAGGTGTAACTAGTAAGTGAACAGCCAAGGCAAAGAGATTAGAGAAAAATGGAAAAGATTATGATTTGACTTCACTTTAGAAAGATAAACATAAGTGAAAAGATAGCTATATAATAGATTCAACATACAGGCATACAGGTAAGATCCCAATCAAGTGACTAAAAATTATCCACATGAAAAAATTTGTTTACAGTAATAAAAGATTAAGCAATTTGCATGTTAGTGTCAAACCAAAGTACAATATCAAGACCAAAACAAACCATGTGACCAGTTTCTTCAAAACATCCTTTTTAATTCTCAAACATTCTAATTTCTAACTAATTCTTGTAAGACATGTTGGTTGCCAACTTCAAACTCAAGATTAACTTTCAGAAAGAGCTTGAACTTCTTCTTTACCAAACCAAAAAAGAGAAAGCAAGAACAAAAATATGGTAATTTCTTCCAAATTATACATCAAATCGTTCACAATATTTGAATTGTTTATGTAATTCATGAATGAGTTTTTACAGCAATAGAGACACTAGAAAAATAAGGTTCACTGAAATTTTTGATTAATCCCATTCATTTAATCGGAACCAGCTGTCCGAGATTTATGGCCATAATCAAGCTATTCAGACACTCACACAACAAGCATGTCATCTTATGACCAGAGGACCTCAACAACTAAGGTAAGTAGGTAGCATCCTTGAGGCACACATTAGAGAGGATCATCAAGAATTGCTCCCATCGTTACAATTTTCCTGTCCTATAAATCTTTTTAGCGGCAAATACAATAGTATACGGCAATACATACCACCAAAGAGACATAGCACCAACTAGACTAAATACATAGCAAGGTATAAAAACTATGTAATTTGTTGCATAATATTATAGGGCAATCCAAGGAAATTCATGTTGATCCTTGGGGCAAGTGTTTTTCCAACTCCCCAAGGTCCACAACCAAATGAAATGTACCCTAAAATGTGCCTATCAAATCTAAACACGGAAAATTCAAATAACCATGGTACATAAAGACAACAAATATTTGTGGTCATAGGTAAGACAAGAAGATAAGAAATAAAATTCTGCTATTGAACTAAAAAACTCATGAAAAGAGTGTCCTATACTGGCAATTGAATACCAAACTAACTGTCTAAAACCAATTTACATTATGTCAGCAGCAAATTTCTCTTTTGGCAATCAGGTTTGAGGCAAAACTGATGAACACCATAAACAACATATGATATATATGGAGCCCACTTCAAATATGTAGACATCTCCAATGATGTGTAAGATTGCCACTGGTGGATTAGCCTGACCAGACCAATTTCAAATTTAGCAAACCGGTACCACATCTACAATGAAAAACGTAATATTTTATACGTTGCTACAGTTCACCGTGTAGGCGTGTACCACTAAGTATTGTAATTGATTCATTCTCCAGAAAAATGTGTAGGATTGGAATTGGTGGACTAGACCAACCTTGTACCACATCAACCACACAAAAGCATCAATTTCTACGTTGCTACAGTTCACTGTGTACCACAAGGTAGTGTGATTGATTAATTTCTCACATAGCCACTTAATTTATGGGGATGTTCACACAAAAGTTCTACTTATGTCACAGTGAAATTACTTTAAAATTTCTTCGTCCACAAAGCACATCCTATTCTTCTAATAAGTTCTTAAGTATCCCGTATTGTAATTATGAAATTACTTTCAATGCATAGATTTTCACCTTTTAATGGGGCCAAAAGCACGGAACCCCATCACTAATAAATCAGCATTCAACTGCTCTACAGCTTCACAAATCTTCTCCTTTGAATCCCCCACGAGTACTTGTGTTTTAGTATTAACCTGATTAGGAAAGCATCAAAATCCCCCATCAAAAATAGGAAAAGATTATGATAGAAGCACAATATCACAACAAAAAACTGCATAAGCACTTTCCTTTGAAAAGTACGAAATTAAGCACTCCAATTCTTCTTCAATTCGGGAACACACAAAGACACAAACGCACACAGAGAGATAAAAAGAATAAAATCCCAACATTTTTATCAGAGCAAATTTGAAGAGCATGATCCAAAATAGCTTGTGTAATCCGTTTCTGGTGAGCCTCAATTGCCGCAGTGATAGCAGGCACCTCCAGATCACCTATTACAACAATTCCATTCATTAACCAAAATTCAAATAAATATCAACTCCACCAAAAAAATACGAAAACCCTTAACTGGGACCGCCAAAAGGGATTGCACCGGGATTAATGCCAGCTGCAATGGACGGCGGGGATTGAACATGAAGTATCACAAACGAACTCCCAGAAGACCCGAGTTTCAGGTTCTCGAGAGCCCATTTCAAGGCGTTCATGCTCTCTTCGCTGCCATCTACCGCAACGATCACGCAATCCAATTTTCCACTCATGGTATCAAGATCCAAAGATTGTAGTTGTCTAGTTATTGATCAAATTGCTAATCCAGTCGACTTTCAATTATTATCCAGGGACTATAATAAATCGTTCGAATATATCACTGGAATAATATAACAGCTTAAATTAACACTGTTCATTTTTGTCAAACTATACTATTTCTTGTCAAGCTACCAATAAATAAAATAAGAATATCTTTCTAGTATTATTATTTTATATCTAAATAATAGAAAGACGATTATGGAGTAGATAGATTCAAATTGTGTGATAGAATGGAAAATATAGTCTTTCAAATTTTGCAGCTCTTTCTTTTCCGAGGTCCTCGATTTCGATCCCGCGTACCAACACGTAGGGAGATCCTTGTGAAATTCAAAAAAATTGACAGAAGCAACTAACAACCATAAAAAAATAAAGAACCCCATCCAGTATTTGTTGTGCCCAATATGGAGCCACCGTCGATCAGAGTATAGCGTGTCAGGGTTTGACCCCTTTTGCTCATGATGATTTCATTTTTTATTTTTTATTTTACTTTTCGAGATTAAAACTCAATTATTTTCAGTCAAACAGCCCATATCCATTTTTTTTTTCTCTCCCAATCCCACGCAACCTCCTTGGCTTTTTCTCTCCCTCTATCATTTCTGCTCTCTACTGTTTCTCTTGCATTCTCAATTTCCTTTCAAGATCCCGAAAAATGACTTTGCAAAGGCAATGAAATTTCTCTAAGGGCCTGCTTGGGAGTTTTTTTTTTTCACCGGTTTTGGATGGTACCGTTTATGAAGGGTTGAAAAAACTGGTACTTGTTAGTTTTTTTGAGCATCGACCACCCAAAAACGGTGTAATGTAATTTGAAGTGTATCTCCCAACCCCCCAAATCGTTGGTTTTTTGCTATTCTTCAAAATTTCTTCCAATTTTATCTTTCTCAAACAATTTTTTTCAAACTTTCCTAAACTTAATATTTGTAAAAATAAAACATATGCACACATAAAAAAAAAAAATATGCAAGAACATAAATTTAACATTTTATATGCATCGATATATAACATTTTTAAAATTTTTTTTTTTTAAATATATGGGCATATATGTAATTTGATTCTTTTAAAAAACCTTTAGAACCGTTGGATAATAAACTCTCAAGCATAGGTTGGACCGTTTTAAAAGTCGCTACTAAAAACCACCCAAAGCCGCTCCACTCATAAACGCCCAAAACCTGTACTTTAAAAACCCTCATAACCGGTAATCTAAAATACCCAAGTAGACCCTAAATCTCTCTATATTTTACGAAATTCCTATATAAGGGCTTGAATCTGAGGTAACTTCCTAATATTTTCATATTTGGGTTATGATTTTTCACTTCTGCATCTTTTGTTTGTTCAGAAAATCAAGTATTAGTTTTGTATTTTTTTTCCTATTTTCCTTGCAAGACCCTGACAAAATAATCGCTAGTGATGTCAAATTTTAAATAACTCGTAAGTGTATGAATCTATTGAAATATAGAAAAATAGTAATGAGGTCGATCCCACAAAGACTGCAATGAAGAAAGTATAATTTAATCCGAATTAACTATTATTCTAGGCTAGTTAGGTCAAATGGAATTTGGTTGAAATAATTTAACTTAAAAATTAATTAATTATGCTAAAACAATTAAGTTGAATGTTGTTTAAAGTACCAAGGTTTGAGATTCCACCATTGTTTAACTTAGCAATTATCCAATTATTGATTAATTCTAAAAAACAAACGACAACTCAAAATTGATATATTGTCGTCTTAAAATATTTATCAATTAAATTCAAAAGAAGAAAATCTAATATCGGCTCCCCTCTGCTTCAAACTTTAATTACTTAAGCGTTATCCGTATCAAATTCAATTAAAAGAAAACAAAAAATCAAAGGTTTCATATGCATTCTATGTCTTCCAAATCGATAAAAAGATAACAAAAAATCAAAAGAAACTAATAGAACACGTTTAAGCACCAAACATGAATTAATTAAATCAATTTTCAACTATCAAGAATACATGATATTTAAGATGAAAGAGATTTTATTTAATTAATCCAACAAGAGCGAATAATGAAAGTTAAATCTCTAAAACAGAATTCAACAAATAACAAAATAATCATTTTGTTTAAACAAGGTTTCATCGTCTACCTTGGCTCAAGAAAATCAGAATAACATAATTAAATTAAAAATAAAAGAATTGATAGAACCCGGCATGGGTTGAAGGAGAATAAATCATTTAAAACTTGTCTTCGACGTGGTTCTTCTCTCTTGTTTCTAGCCATCTTCCTCCTTTAATTTGATCTAACTTTGATTTTTATATAGTGTTTTACTAGTTTTGAAACTTGTGTACGTGAAAAGACGAAAAAGACCCCGACTAAAATTAAAAATAAACCAAAAAGTGTCCAGACGCGCAAACAATGCAATTGCCGCGGTCAGACGGCGAATTTGACCGCGGCAAACTTTGTGAAATTAATCAAAAATTGGTTCCAATCTCTAAATTGCAGACTTAGTCTCCATGTTTCCATATGTATATTATTTGGTTCCCACTTTATGTTTTAATTGTAAGTTCAATTCTTTTTGCTCCAAAGCTTTATGTTTGGTCCCATACTTTCAAAAACTTTAATCTTGGTCCTCAAATCTTCATAATTATTCACAATTTGTTCTAATTCAAATAAAACATTAATTAATACTTTTATCAATGAATAATTAATAACAAAATAAGATAAGAAGGTAACATGTATACTAAAGTTACGCTAATTAAATACTTCCCAAACCTAGATTTTGCTAATCCTCCAACAAAAATTGAGATAAAAATAGTATTTATTCTTTTTTTTTTAAGTCAAGACACTTTGCACTCACTTCATCAACCAAACTAATAACTAATGGATAAAAGTACAAATATTATTAAAGTTTTGAAGAAATATCACTACCACATCCATCAATTCACACATATCAGTTAATATACTTGTGCCATCAGATTAGCTATCAAAGCTATAGTAACTAAACAATTTTCAAGAATACCATGTCAATCCTCAAATCTCACAATATGTATGGTAAGAACATTACTCTCAAATAAAATAATCTCAATTTGTATGTACTCAAATAATATGATAAAGTGGGTGACATTGAGTAAAAATACTATCACACACCCACCCCCAAGATGTGCATGTAAAAGAAAAACTTGTTAATGATTTAGAAGTAAGTATAATCTCTCAGATATTAGTAGACAAATAAAGACAAAAAAAAATTTCTCCCAAATATCACTACCCCCTCCAACCCATAGTGCTAGCATTGACTTCAGACATTTGCTCTCTAGAATCAAGAGAGACTTTTATTTGGTTGTAATGTAGGCTCGGGACGGGCTAATCAAATAACGGAATAAGTGAATAAACAAAGTATGAGTGAGAACAATAGAGATTTTTCTAAAGACAAGGGTTATTGTGCATTTTCTGGTATTTTTTTCTTCTCAAAACAATTTCCAAATAACCCCTCTCCTCTCCCTCTCCCTCTCCCTCTCCCTCTTTTTTATTTTTGTAAGTGCACCATATGTAATAAGGTGCACATTTTTTAACTCTTTTTTATATATATTTTCATAAGAGATACTTTGTTTTGACTTTGATCTCTTTCACTTCATACCCTTCTTCCACATCTTCTGATTATTTTTTTTCTTCCTCTCCTTCTTCTTCTTTCACACTGCACAAATTTTTTTTTGGCACCACTATTTGATAAAGATTTATCCCTACGTTCTCAATCATGAAAAGGACGTGTAATATGGATTACATTATGAATGTAGAATGGCTCTGGGTAAGGATAATTGGCTAACAAAGAAAAATTCAAGGCTCTTTTTGTTTTCACATAAAGCTTCAAACTGGCTACTAGGGATCAATGTTCATTTGGTAGGCTAGAAAGGCTCAAACGCATCAAAAATGGTCTCACTATCACTTTCTACAGAGCAAATTAGTTATCCAACGACACCAATCTTACGGGTGTTCAAGTGTAATGATACCTAGAAATAAAAAGAAAAAATGATCATAGTGAATGTAAAAATTAAGCATAAAGGAGTTCTCTCCAAGAAAATATAAAACTCAAAACTCACTTGAATGTTTTTATTTAACATGTAAATTCTCTTCAATTAATTAATCACTTTCACTCGTCGAACTTCTCTTTTCACACTTGTGATTAATATCAATATGTAAAACTGACAAACAATGTGTCACAATACTCCAAGTCAAAGGTAATACAAGTACTAAAATCAAAAGTTCTTACTTCATCCAATTTCCAAGTCCATGCGCATTGCCTTAATTTTTTAAACCTTACTCCAAATCTATTCTAAACATTGTCCTCAATATTTCAAATTATACAATTCAGTTAAGTGCATGCAAATATAATCAGTATATAGGAATAAAGAGAGACAAAAAGAGAAGAGAATAAGTTGAAAAGAATGTACCTAGATTAATTGTACCACCACGCATTCTTACTAAGAAAAACATTAAGAGAAAACATAAATTTTTTTTTACGTTTTTTAAATTTTCATTTTTTTTAGTTTTTTTTTTGTGATTTTTTTAAAGACGGATTGGTAGGATCACTCAAATCAATTTCTTCATCTCCATCTCGAGAGTTGAACTCCAAATATGGTTTTAATCTTTAGCCATTAACTTTGAAAATATCAATATTTTAGGGGTTTTCAACCTCAATAGTTCCATGAGGATAAACTATATGAACAATAAAAGGATCTGACCATCTAAAACGTAGCTTACCTGGAAATAAATACAAACGAGAATTGTATAAAAGTACTTTCTGACCTGGGGTGAACGGTTTTCTTACTATGTACTTGTCATGAAAGACTTTCATTCTTTGCTTGTAGATCTTTGCATTCTCATAAGCATCGTTCCAAATCTCTTCAAGTTCTACCAACTTCAATTTTCTTTTTGACCCAACTTCCTGCAAATCAAAATTGAATTTATTAATAGTCCAATAAGCCCGATGCTCCAACTCTACCGATAGGTGATAGGCTTTCCCATACACTAGTCTATAAGAGGACATTCCAATGGGTGTTTTGAAAGCTATTCTATATGCCTACAATATATCAGTAACTCGTAGAGACCAATCTTTTCTATCTGGTCGAACTGTCTTCTCCAAAATTTGCTTTATTTCTCAATTTGAAACCTCCACCTGACTGCTAGTTTGTGGGTGATATGGAGTTACAACCTTCTGTGTGATGGAGTACTTTGCTAACAAGGTTTGAAAATTCCTATTGCAGAAATAAGATCCACCATCACTGATTATGGCCCGTGAAATGCCAAAGCGAGAGAAAATATTGCTTTTCAAAAATACCACCACACTTTTGTGATCATTGGTCCTACATGGAATTGCCTCGACCCACTTTGAAACATAATCGAAACCAACCAATATGTAAAGATAGCCAAATGATGGGAAAAAGGTCCCATGAAATTGATTAACCATACGTCAAAGATCTCAATTATGAGAATATGATTAAGCAGTATTATGTTTCTTTTTGAAATGTTTCCCATGAGTTGACACTTGTCACACGAAGAACAAAAAATATAAGTGTCATGAAAAAGAGTATGCCAATAAAAACCACATTGTAAAATTTTGGCAGTAGTCTTTTTAGCACTAAAATGGCCTCCACAAGCTTGATCATGACAAAAAAATAACACACTTTGGAATTCACTTTCTGGACACATCTTCTTATAATTTGATCAACACAGTATTTAAACAAATAAAGAGCATCTCAAAAGAAGTTCTTCACTTCAGCTAAGAACTTAGTTCTATCTTGTTTAGTCCAATGTTTTGAAAGCTTACCTGTAACAAGATAATTAACTATGTCAGCAAACCATGGCACAATATCAATATTCATGAGTTGTTCATCTGAAAACAACTCATTTAAAGGTAGTTTTTCTTGTACAGAATCAAGCATGATACGAGATAAGTGGTCAACTATAACATTTTTAAAACCCTTTTTATCTCTAAACTCAATGTCAAATTCTTACAAAAGCAAAATCCACCGAATCAACATTAGTTTAGCATCTTTCTTAGTGAGAAGATATTTGATGGCAGCATGGTAAGAAAAAATAATTACTTTACACCCTACAAAATATGATCGAAATTTATCTAATACAAATACAACTGCTAGCATTTCTTTCTCCGTAGTAGAATAATTCAATTGTGCATTCTTAAGAGTCTTACTAGCATAGTAAATAACAGAAGGCAACCGATCTAATCTTTGTCCTAAAACTGCTTCTATAGCATAATCAGATGCATCACACTTGAGTTCAAAATGTAAATTCCAATCGGGTGGTCGAATGATAGGTGCAATGGTCAACAATTTTTTAAGTCTTTCAAATTCTTCTAAACAATAATCATTAAAGATAAAAGGTGCATCCTTAACAAATAAATTGCATAAGGGTCTAGAGCTTTTACTAAAATATTGAATGAATCTTCTATAAAAACCAGCATGCCCAAGGAAAGATCTTACTTCTTTCACTGATTTTGGAGGTGGAAAATTGGAGATAAGATCCACTTTGGCCTTGTCAACTTCAATACCACTACTAGAGATAATGTGACCAAGAACAATACATTGTTTCACCATGAAGTGACATTTTCCCATTTTAAAACTAAGTTCTTTTCCTCGCATCTCTGTAAAACATTTTTTGCATTATCAAGAAATAAGAGATAATTACTGGTAAAGTGTCGGCCTCTCCCAAAAATGCATATTGCAGAGTGTCAGGCAATGCTTTAAGCTCTAATTTTGGTAATTGTTAAACTGATAGAATGTTCTTCTTCTCACTTGTTGGAAGTGCTCAATTTTCTGTTTCCACTTAGTTGTATCCATGACAGGTGATGACTCAAGCAAGATATTCACTTCATTTATAGCACTATCAACATCAAAACATGAACCAAAATGAGTTAAGTACATCTTTAAAAACATCATCACAATTAATAGAAACAAAAGAATCATCAACTAATGTTTCTATAATATCAATATCATTAACATCCTTATTGTCATATGGTTGCTTGTTGACGTTAAAAACATTCAATTCTATTGTTATGTTACCAAAAGATAGCTTAATAACTCCATTCCTGAAATTAATAATAGCATTAGATGTTGCTAGAAAATGACGACAAAAAATTACAGGAATGTGTTTTGTAGAGTCTCGTACCAGTTGAGTATCAAGTACAATAAAATCAACAAAAAATAAAATTGTCAACCTGTATCAAAACATCTTCTACAATTCCACGGAAGACTTTCACAGATCTATCAGCAAGTTTTAAAATCATAGATGTTAGTTTTAATTCGCTTAGCTCAAGTTGCATATACACAGAATAAAGAAGAAGATTAACACTAGCTCCTAAATCTAGCAAAGCCTTCTCAATCTTATGGTTTCCTATAATGCATGATATAATAGGACAATTAGGATCTTTAAATTTTGGATGGGTGTTGCTTTGAATTATAGAGCTAATCGGTTTAGTTAAAAAGGCCTTTTTGCACACATGAAATTGTCTCTTTTTCGTACATAAGTCCTTCAAGAACTTAGCATAGGCAGGAACTTGCTTAATAGCAACAAGTAAAGGGATATTTATACTTATCTACTTAAAGATTTCCATGATATCATTGATCGCACTACCTTGCTTTACTTTTGTTAGCCTCTGGAGAAATAGAGCTTTTGGAATGTAAGATGGCTCATTGTTTTTTTTTGGAGCTTCCTGAACTGAATCATCAGTTGGTGTATTATCTGGAGAAACTAGTTGAGATGTATTTCTTTTTGGAACTTTCACTTGGTTGTCAAACAATTTGCTGTGTTTCAAAGTCATGATGGATTTAGCCTCTTCCTGTTTGTTGCTTGAATCGGTCCCAATATTGTAAACTCCTTTAGGGTTAGAAAATGGCTGACTTGGAAACTTTCTTTTCTCAATAGTTGTTGCCAACTGTTGAACTGATGAGGTCAGTTGTCCTATCATATTTTCCATATTAGAGATGGATTGTGCCTATGAGTTTTGGCTAGTTCGTATTTCATTCTTATACTTGGTAATGGTGTGATTCTGGTGCTCTAATGCAGCTTGTGTAGCTTTTGTCTATTTTTGAATTGCCTCATCCCATGGTTTTAGCTGTGATTTTTTTGGATGAACTGTCTATTATTTTGCTAAGGGACTTGACCTACCGTACTATCATGTTGAACACCTTGTGACCAAGAAAAATTGGAGTGGTCCCTCCATCCTGGTTATATGTGTTGGAATAAGGATTGTAAGGTGGTTTCCTCATCATGTTGAGGGCATTCGCTTGATTAGAATATGCATCTGACTTAATGGAATTATTGGCTGTCAACAAGGTTAACTTGTGAGAAATATCTTCTACTATGCTTTTGATTTCTTTGATTTCTGAGCTAGGTTAACTGCTTCGAATCTCATAGATTCCACTTTTCTTTGGTTCAGTCCGAGAAGATCAAATCCGCTATTGTGAATTATCAACCTGCTTTTGAAAGAAACTCCAAATTTCTGTTGCATTTTTGGACATAAGCTCTCCACCACTTGTGGCCATCAACCACTCTTGAATATGTGATAGCAATCCCTCCAAAAAATATTGGCATAATACCATTTTTTGATGTGGACATTTCATAAGGAGCCCATTAAATCTCTCCCAAGTTTTATAGAATAGTTCTTCATCTTTCTGCACAAACTCTGAAATTTCTTTGCGAATAGCATTATTCTTATGAACAAGAAAATATTTATTCAAAAATTTAGCAACCATTTGTTCCCAAGATGTAATACTATTGACAGGTAACGTATGAAACTATGATCTAGATCTATCTTTCAAGAAAAAAGAAATAGACGAAATTTAACATTATCAGGAGAAATATTCATATTTAAATGTCTCACATACAACATAGAAATCTATTAGATGATTATAGGGTTCTTCACTATCTAAACCATAGAAAGATAGAAGACAATTAAGCATGTTGGTTTTAGCTCAAAATTCCTAGCAGCTACTTGTGGGTATTGAATGCATGAGGTATTCAAATTAGTTAACGGACTAAAATAGTCCCTAAAAAGTCTCTCCTCAATTTCATCACCCATAGTGATTATTACTTCAGTTCTTTTAATTTTATCTAAAGTGGTAGCTCGTTTTTGTTGGTGAAAAGTTCTTTCCATTTGACTATCTAGATGTTGTAGCTTAATTTCTAGAGATCTATGACCAAGCATGCATTATAAATATAATTGGTTTTTTTAAATAAATAAATAAATAAAATCCTAAATTATAACTAGTCAAGATTAAAATTAACTAAAACTAAATTAACTTTCTGACGCAGTCCCCAGTAACGGCACCAAAAACTTTGATGACAAATTTTAAATAACTCGCAAGTGTACGAATTTATTGGAATATAGAAAAGTAGTAATGAGGTCGATCCCACAGAGACTGCAAAGAAAGTCTAATTTAATTTGAATTAACTATTATTCTAGGCTAGTTGGATCGAAAGAAATTTGGTTGAAAATATTTTAACTTAAAGACTAAATAATTATGCTAAAACAATTAAGTTGAATGTTCAAGATGTTTAAAGTACCAATGTTTCAGAATCCACCATTGTTTAACTTAGAAATTATTCAATTTTTGATTAATTCTCAAAAAAAAAAAACGACAACTCGAAATCGATCTATTGTCATCCTAAAATATTCATCAATTAAATCCAAAAGAAGAAAATCTAATATCGGCTCCCCTCTATTTCAAACTTAAATTACTTAAACGTTCACCGTATCAAATTCAATTAAAAGAAAACAAAGAATCAAAGGTTTCCTAAGCATTCTATGTATCTCAAATCGATAAAAAGATAACGAAAAATTAAAAGAAACTAATAGAACACGTTTAAACACCAAGCACGAATTAATTAAATCAATTTCTAACTATCAAGAATACATGATATTTAAGATGAAAGAGATTTTATTTAATTAATCCAACAAGAACGAACAATGAAAGTTAAAAGTTCTAAAGCGGAATTAAACAAATAACAAAATAATCACTTTGTTTAAACAAGGTTTCATCGTCTACCTTGGCTCAAGAAAATTAGAAAAACATAATTAAATTAAAAATAAAAGAATTGATAGAACCTGATATGGATTGAAGAAGAATAAATTTTTCAAAACTCTTCTTCGACGTGGTTGTTCTCTCTTGTTTCTAGCCGTCTTCCTCATTTAATTTGACATAACTTCGGTCTTTATATAGTGTTTTACTAGGTTTGAAACTTGTGTACGTGAAAAGACAAAAAAAAAAACTTCGACTAGAGTTAAAAATAAGTCAAAAAATGTCCAGACACGCAAATAGCGCATTGCCGTAGTCAGATCGCGATTTGCAAAATCACGATTGACTCACAAGCATTTGACCGCCAAGCGAAGAAGAAATTAACAAAAATTGGTTCCAATCCCCAAATTGCAGACTTAGTCCTCCAAGTTTTCATATATATATTATTTGGTCTTCACTTCATGTTTTAATTATAAGTTCAATCTTTTTTGCTCCAAAACTTTAAGTTAGGTCCCATACTTTCAAAAACTTCAATCTTGGTCCCCGAATCTTCATAATTGTTGATAATTTGTCCTAATTCAAAAAAACATTAATTAATACTTTTATCAATGAATAATTAATAACAAAATAAGATAAGTAGGTAACATGTATACTAAAATTACGCTCATCAGCTAGGCCTCTACAGACTTAGAAATTGGCTCCACAAATATCTTTTATACTAAAAGTATGTATGGATCTTTTACTATTCACACTTTCATCCAAAACACACCGTTTTGTGGTTCAGTTTTTTTTTTTTAATTATAAAATTGCCACAACTTTTTTTTTCCAATTTTGTCGAGATTCTCGACACAATTGAAAATCTAGCCCATTTTCCATTTTGCAAAATGAAGGTTCTCATTTGTCGACAAGCTTGACAAATGGGAATTGTTCCCATAACAAAATGGGCCAAATTTTTGCCCATTTTACTATATCCAATTTTGTCGAGTTTATCGACAAAATGGGCAATTTATCTTCTTCTTTTTTTCACGTTTATCCACATTTTTTTGTGCGCAAATGAAGCATCTTACACTTTTTTTTCTTCCAATTTTGTTACAATTTTTTTTTTTGTCGAGAATCTCGACACATTTTACAATTTTTTTTAGAGATTACAATTTATCGAGAATCTCGACACTTGGAAGACAACCTCTTTTTTTTTTTTTTGTTGAGAATCTCGACACTGGAACCATCCAATTTGCATGCCAAGCAAATTTGCCACATTTTCTTTTTTTTTTTTTAACCTTAATTTTTTTTTTATTTTCTTCTTCTTTTTGTTATTTTATTTTATACACACACACACACACACACACACACACACACACACACACACACACAAAATGTCGATCTCGGAGGTAGGATATGAATAACCCACCGCTGACGTGGAGGGAGCCAATGAATTGAAAAATCTGGCTGCCCTATTTTATCTGCCCAGCAAAATTTGTAACCATCATGTCTCTCTCTCTCTCTCTCTCTCACGTCCATAGCTGACCCATTTTAGCTGTCCCATTTTTTCGACAACCTTGTATTTCCTGTCAGCTGTTACATTTTTCTGGCGACCTTGTGGATTGTCCCCGGCACATAACCCATTCCATTGAAATCTTAAAGTTGAAGTAGATGCGAATTAAATGGTTTTGTAGCATAAACCGAACTTGTATTCAACTCGAATATGTTTTTTTTTGCTTCAGGAAAGTAAACGTTAAATGCTTTGAACATGAAATTTCTACTTGCTGGTGAATAATGTAATGTATTTGATAAGTTTTTATGGCTGCTGGTCTTATGGAAATTGATATATTAGATTTATTGTTGTTGAATAGGAATGGAGGTTGATAGTGCGGATAATATTTTTGTTCTCCAAGTTTCCATAAGTCGAATTCCGAAGATTGGACAAGAGCTTGAATCGTATGAGGGGGCATATAATTTTTACAATCAGTATGCGTGTAAAGCTGGTTTCAGTGCACGTATACCCAATAGTAAAAAAAAAAAAGAATCAAATGAAACTTATTGGAAACTTTTTGCTAGCTCAAAGGAAGGAAAAACATACGAGACATATCAGATGAAACATAAAGAAGCTATGGTACGAACTGGAGAAAGAAATTATGGAAAGATGTGGACCGGATGCAATGCCAGATTATCTGTTGTGAAACAACAAACATGGAATTTATGGGTGGTGAATAAATTTGAGGAGAAACATAATCACGCTCTTGCTACGCCAAGTAGAGTATATTTATTACGTTCACATCGACATGTATCGGCAACAAAGAAGGCATTAACACAATAGTTAGCGGAAGCTAACATACCAACGTGTCAGCAAGTTCGCCTTATGGAGATATACTCAGGTGGTCCATCATCGGTTGGGTGTGTAGAGAGAGATATAAGGAGCCATGAGATGAATATTCGAGAAGCGCAACGGGGTCATGATGCTGATACATTGATTGAGTAATTTACATTTGAAAAAGAGAAAAGCCCCAACTTCTATTTTGATTATGATATTGATTCGGACAATAAGTTGGTTAGTTGTTCTTGGGCAGACTCAGAGTCACGTCGATTGTACACATATTTTGGAGATGCCGTTGTGTTTGACACTAACTATAACACCAACAAGTACTCGATGATATTTGCACTGTTCGTTGGGGTGAACCATCATGCGCAAACCATTCTATTTGCATGTGGTTTATTGAGTGACGAGTCGACAGAGTTATTTGTGTGGTTATTTTTGAAGTTCTTGGAAGCCATGCCTAGACAAGCACCATAAATCATTATTATAGATCAAGATGCGGAAATAGCTAAAGCCATCTCAATGGATTTGCCATTCACCTTCCATCGGTATTGTATTTGGCACATATTGAACAAGTTCTCGAGAAGATTAATGCCATAGTGTATAACGATGGATACCACATGTTGGTAAATATTATTAAAAATTCAGAGTCACTAGATGAGTTTGAGTCACATTGGGCTGCAGTAATGGAAAATGAGGCTTTCATCGACAATGAATGGCTATGTAACATGTATGCAATTCGTAGTAGATGGGTTCCAGCATATGTGAATCACATTTTCAATGCGAGAATATCCAGCAGTCAGAGGTCAGAGAGTAGTCACTCATTCTTCAAGAGGTATGTAACTCGAAAGAACTCACTTATGGATTTTATTACTCGTTTCAATATAGCATTACGCCATCAACGACATGAAGAGTTGGTTTCCAATCATATTGATATCAGCGAACAACCTCGACTAACATCAAAATTTTAGATGGAGAATCAAATGGTTCATGTGTATACAAAGAAAATATTTTTGTTGTTCCAAAAAGAAATTGATCAAAGTCATTTCTACATTTGCACGAAGATATCTACATCCGGCGATTCAAAATTTTATGTGGTTGAGAGACGGGAGCATGGAAAAACATTTATCGTGTTAGACACATTACATATTATATAGAGAGTTATTTCATTTCGTGTAGTTGTTGGACATTTGAATTCAATGGGTATCCGTGTCGGCACGTGATTAGCTACTTGAGGAAAAAACAAGTACTACTTCTATCGGACAAGTACATATTACGAAGAAGGACGAAAAATGCAAAATTGGGTTACCCAGATGATCTTACCGTGGTGTTGTCAACTCATGACAGTTCGAGTACGTCATTAATGGAACGACATGGTTTGTTGTCACGCAAGACTTCTTTGATTGTTGATGATGCAGCATTGACAGATGCGCGCAGCACATTCCTCATGGGTGAGTTCGAGTCATTGCATCTACAAGTCAAAGAGATAGCATATGGAGGTAATATTGGTTCAACCCGATACAAAAGTATAACTTGCTCAGACAGTGTCACTATACAAGATCCGAGTGCGGTAAGAGCAAAGGGATGCGGAAAAAGATTGAAGTCATCAAAAGAAAAATCAATATTGAAACAAAATAGGCAATGTCGGATTTGTGGGCAACATGGTTACGACAAGAGGACGTGTCCTAAAAGGAATGAAAGGTTAGTCGGCGTTCATGATTACTTTTAACTTGTCTTTATGAACATATTCATTTATTATTATCTAATATCATATGCAATTTGATCATTGGTGTAGGTCAAATACGGATATGGATCAACGAGACGATGGAATGCAGTTTGATGAAATAGATGATGGAACATTCACGTCACAAGCAAATAGTCATTAGGATGTTGTGAATTGGTTTTTTTGACATATGTACTAACGTGAAATGTTTATGTATCTTGCAACTTCATATTGTGACAACAATGTTTTTGTTTGTATTATGGATTATGTATTCCAGATTATGGGTTATAGATTATGTCATGTTTTTACTTCTATTATGAATTTTTTAGCTGTATTTTTGGCTTATTGTTTGTACCTTTTAAATAGACTAATAATAACACAAATTGATAATACACACAACATGTAAATATTCAAAATGGCTTCCATCATAGATTACATATTAAGACAAACTCGTTATAATATTACATAAATTTGATAAAAACAAGTGAAATTACAATAATACATACAAATGTTACAAAACACCGAAGGGATCCTATGTCATACACGACGTTGTCTATCTTCTCTGATAACTTCATGACATCAACCTTCAATTTATTCAAGGCTCTAGTGTGTATTTCAGATACTAGCATTTCACTTTCCATTTGTTGTTCGACCTCATCGGCCCATGTAAATCCTCTACACATGACACCATCCTACCAACCAAATAAAAATGTAAGTAATTAGTGAAGGTTTATAACAACATACAACAATTGAAACTATGTTACGTACCGTAACATTATGGCATCTCCAATACCTACGAAGAGGATTCTGTTTAGTGTGGGATGTGTGTATCTTCATATACGCACCACAACTACATCTAAGACGTGATTGCACATCATTCATACTAGAGGAAGACATCATTTCTTATCTATATGTGCAACGGAGTTCAAACCAATAACAACAATCATATCTCTATGATTAAGAACGAAATAATATAACCAGCTTCATATTGTATTCAACGTTAAGTAAGAGGCTCAGACCATTTTAATTAAGGGCAAGATAGATACGTCAATGCCATGGCTGCAATTAACTGGTTGCATTTGACCTAAAGGTTGTACATAACCCATAGTCGCATGCCATCAGGATTGCCAAGCCAAGATACGTGTCCGTTTATCTCCTACCACAATCATTATTTCATTTATTTACAAACAACAAATTCATCACTGCCTCAACAAAGTCCAAATTTTTCACTGCCCCAGCACATAACCACAAGAAATTCATCACTGACCCAACACATAACCACAAGAAATTCATCACTGCCCCAACACATAACCACAACACTAACATCAGATTTCCACAACATTAATGAAGTAGCAATCATTGGGAAAAAATTGGGTAATAACTGTTGTAGCGATTTATATCCCGCAAGTGGACGGATCGTGGACAAGTAATATAGTGATAAAATAAAGTGTCGAACCCACGAGGACCGGATATTAATTTAACCAATTAATTTATAACCTAAATTTTAACAATAAAAGAAACACAGATTCAATTTGATTTTTGTGATTCTAAACTAATTTAACTATTTTAATTAAACAATAAATAACTTTAAAAAGGCAAGAACGAATTCAAGATCTCATCGACTCTAGGATTTGCGAATCCACCAACACTTTCCTTAATCAAACATCTGCTTAACTGCTTTTAGCTTATAATTACCATAGATTGAAAATCGCTGCCCTAAATTAATCGAAAGCCTCTCTCGATGGTCAATCAATTCTATATGTTATGCGAACTTCATTATCTCTAATTAAGCTTGAACATAAACACATGCATTAAAATCTCAAGAACACCTAAATAGATTTCATAAAGCATAATAGTAATCTCTATCTATTATTGGACCCTATGTTACCGACGTGCTTAATCTATATTGAATCTCTCGACTTCAATATAGATCACAATATATTCTAATGTTGATCGTGCATTAAAATAATAGAAAAATGCATAAAGAATAATCAACCCAAAAGCAACTAATTACTAAAATGTAAAAACTTCTAATTAATTAAAAATCATGAGGTTTCATCGCTCATCCTAGAAAAATAAATTAGTGGGACATGATTTCGTCAATTATGACAATAATTGACTTCATCATGATCCGCCAAAAGAAAAAGAAGAAGAAATAAATACAACCCGTGACTCTATCAAGAATCCTCAATCCCGAGCCTTGATCTTCGATTCTCCTCTTGTATCTTGTTTCCAAAATTCGTCCCTTTGTTATGGCTATCATCCGCCTTTTATAATGCTCAAAAGACTCCAAGACGTGTGTTTGGTTGTTGAAGTTATTTGACCGGTAGAATTCTAATAGAATCGGGTTTCGCACAAATTGTCGGCGCTTATGCTATGCGATCGCATGGTATTGATGTCTCGCGATCGCATGGTTCATCGATTACATTCTGTTATTTTTCTAGTGCCTTGCGATCGCACCTAGATACTTCCTTGCGATCGCATGGTAGTTCTTGTGTTGAATTGGAATTTCGCCTTGGTATTTGCACATCAAGCCCCCAAGTTTCATTCCTTAGCAATTAGGTCCCATTGTCTTCATTTTGCTCTTTTTTTTCATCCAATTGATACTTGACTTTGATTATTTCCTAAATTGACAAGAAAACAACATGCAATTAAACTGAAAACAACTAAAAGAACTTATAATTGTCTATTTTTGAGCCCTGATAAGTACAAAATTGTACTTATCAAATACCCCAAACTTGAACTATTATTCGTCCTCGAATAAACTAGCTAAAAACAATCATGCACATACTAATAAAAATAATCATAATAGTTATACTAGAAATAGCTTGCCGTTCTTTTGTAACAACTTATAATTCATGACGAGTATCCAAGTATTACTATGGCAAATGTGATTATACTCAAACCATACTTGATACGTGTGTGAGACCCGTTAATCTGATTAACTTAAATTCTATGGTGGTGATAGCCCAACCACTGGGTCAACTTTTCCTTTCCCTCTCGTAAGGTACACTTTCCCCAAAATGATGTTTTCTCTCAAATCCCGAGATTTTGGTTCAAAGGTAACACTTCGCTCATTATTTTCTTGTTCGAGGCTAGCTGAGAAAACTAATAATCGTGACAACCTAAGTATATGAAGATTCTCCAATTTATGAGCACTTTCGACCAGAAAGTTTCTACTAAATAAGTCAAACCCATTAGTCATCTAATCCTTTTACTTTGCAAAGAATTTCATCAATCATTTTTTTTTTTCTGGACAGAAATAAAAACTAAATTTAAATAAATAAATAATAATAATTTTTTTTTTTTTTTATATATAGATCTTATGTGCAAAACTCAATCCATTAAGCTTTCTAAATGACTCATGTAGCGAGCTTGAGGTCGATGACTCCTGATCTTTCAAACCTTAGGGCATCGGGTTTTGAGAAACCCCTCACGCCTTTTCACTCGAGTCAAATAGGCTACGAAATGAGTTATAAGATATTAATAAGGTGCAAAACTCAGTCCATTAAACTTTCTAAATGACTCATGTAACGAGCTTGAGGTCGATGACTCCTAGGTCTTTCGAACCTTAGGGCATCGTGTTTTGAGAAACCCCTACGGACCTTTTCACTCAAGTCAATTAGGCTACGAAAAGAGTTAAGCAATAATAATAATAATTTTTATTCTTTGCGTGCAATAAGTTCATGCGTGAGGATTAGATTCCTAACATTCGGTCATTACTTAGTTTCCTCTAACTCGGTCTAAAGTGCTCTACACAAATTTTCAACATACATGGAATCAATCATAACCTAGATAGCCACTATCACGCTTAATTACCACACTTTCTCACTATATTGGTTATTTGTTCGAGATACGGATGATTTTTAGGTTTAAACAGTATCCTATTATTTTCAACTTAAGTGCACCAACATAGCTATAAATCATTTTAACTGGCCGACACAACACAATATCAAACATGGTCAAATAGCCTCACATTTAAACAAAAGTAATAATATGTTTACAAGTCATGGATTACATCGAAATTTTTTTTAAAATTCATTATTAGCCGGCAAAGCTATTCATATCACACAAACATGCAAACAATTAAATTTAAATAATAATAATGATAAATTTTTTTTTTTTTTTTTTAAAAAATAATTTAACAATCAATATCAAGTATTATTATCAGACCAAACATTTTTTCACTACCCCCAAACTTGAAAGATACATTGTCCCCAATGTAAAAATAATTCAAAGGAGTATATAAAGATTAGAGACTACCCAGATGTGGATCGAATGGTGCTGAAGAAGAAGTATGGTATGAACAATTTGTGGAGAGATCTCAGCATAAGTTGGTCGACAAATCTTTGCTTGAATATCATCCACCAAATTTTAGGTTGTACCCCTAAAAAGAAAAGAAAAGAATTTATTAATGATAATAAAATAATTTTTTTTTTTTTTTTAAGAAAGACGAAATTAATTAAATTTTTTTTTTTTAAAGAAAAACGAAATTAAAATAAAATAAAATAAAATAAAAAAAATAAAAAAAATAAAATTATTAAAATTAATAAAATAAAAAAAATTTAAATTAATGGAAAAACGTACTTATGCAAGATGACGATAATTGTAGCCTCAAAACTTAAAAATTAAAAACATACTTTAAATCCTAAAACCTAAAACGTTTAAATTATTAATTGAAATCCTAAAATTGAAATAATACGAAATTTAAATAAATAAAAGGTAGAAAAATAGGTTGCCTCCCATTGAGCGCTTCTTTAAAGTAATTAGCTTGACTTTGTCGTGGTGATCGCTCAAGACACTTTGAATAAATCTTTGAGGACTGTTCTTTCTTGCTTTGATCAACTTCAAACAATTTTTGTTTACCTTCCGAGCTTGATTTTTCCTTTATCATACTTGATATGATTTTGTTTTGCCATCGCCTCGAATTCAACTAAGAAAATTTCACCTTCTTCATCATCTTTGGTCACGTAAGACGGATGAAACTCCTCTTCTCGCACATATTCTTCTTCTCAAGTGGTGCCTCCCGGTGTTGGGTAACAACTTTATCATCTAAGCTCCCTCCCTTCGGGTCAATGACATCAATCTCAAGCAGAATCAAGAGCTTGGAAATTTAATTGCTTTGAACACATTGAATGTAATGTGTTCATCATTCACTTTCAAAGATAAGTTCTCCTTTTGGAACATCAATTCTTGCCCGACCAAGAGAGCCAAGAAAGGTCGACCCAAAATGAGTGGCACATCTCTGTCTTCACACATATCCGTAATAATAAAATCAGGGAATATGAACTTGCCCACTTTCACCAATATGTCTTCAACTATTCCCCTAGGGCGCTTGATTGTTCTATCTCGCAAGTCGGAGTGTTATTGTTGTCGGCCTTTTGCTTCTCCTAAACCGAGCCGCTTAAAAATAGAATAAGGCATTAGATTTACACTAGCACCTAAATCACACAAAGCTTTATCAAAATATAAACTACCAATAGTGCAAGGAATATTAAAACTCCTCGGGTCTTTTAATTTTGGTGGTAGCTTGTTTTGCAATATGGCACCGCATTCTTCGCTTAGCGCTTCTCGCTTCGTGTTCCTCCAACTTTCGCTTATTTGCAAGAATGTCCTTCATGAATTTGGCATAGCTAGGCATTTGAGCTAAGGCATCGCGAATGGTATATTGATGTGCGACTTTTTGAAATCATCTAGGAACTTCTTGAATTGTCGGTCTAGCTTATGTTTTCGTAACCTTTGAGGAAATGGAATTGGAGGGACGTAGTTTCGGTGGTGGAATATAAGTCGGTGGAGAGTCCTGCTCGTGCAACTTCGCATCTAATTTATTTTCTCTCGCTTTGTCGGACACGCTTCCTTTTCTACACCTAGCCTAGTCACATGAATCTCTCGTAATCGAACACCGCCTCGTGGTAATTGCATTTACTTGCTCCTTTGGATTGACTTCGGTGTTGCTTGGCCATGTGCCCGGTTGTCTCTCGATCAACAATTTAGCCAACCGCCTAATCTGATTTTCCATATTTTTGATAGCAACATCCTGCCTTTTTCTCAGTATCTCCTCCTGCCTCTTTCTCGCATCTCCTTCAATTCGCGATGCCTTCTTCCATCCTCCTTTTTTCTCTTGTGCATTCCACGATTTGGTGGATTTTGAATATTTTGAGTGTTGCCATATGAGAAGTTTGGATGATTTCTCCATCCGTGATTGTAAGTCCGTGAATAAGGATTATTCTCACGACGCCGAAAATTCTCGAGCATATGCAACTTGCTCGTGAGAAGGCATATCAACCTTTGTCAATGGGCACTCAAGATCGATGGTTTGCTCCACATGTTACACAGATTGGTAAAGGCATCTCGAACCAAATTAGTTTGAATGAGAATATTTTATTGATTCCATTTGCTTTGCCAATGCATCAATTTTGCCAATAAAAGTGAATTGGTGCCCACTTCGTGTATCCCCATGTTGCTTTCTTCTCGCACTCCTCTTTCTCGCCACATAATAAATTGTTCACTCATGGTTTCGAATAGATCATAAAGGTCACCGCGAATCTATTTTGGATAGAGCCACTTGTTGCGTAATCTATCAAGAACGATCGGTTGGAGCTAGTCCGGAATAGAAATAATGATTCTCGAGTGCTAAAGAAAAACCATGACTTGGACACTTCCTAGAGCAATTGTTTGAATCTTTCCCATGCCTCGTGAAAATTTTCCAACTCGCATTGTTGGAAATTGGAAATTTCATACTTGAGTCTGCTTTACTCGGGTGGTGGAAAATATTTCAATGTGAATTTCGGATCGATCCGTCCCAAGTAGTAATGCTCCCAGGCGTAGAGAATCTAGCCATTCTCTAGCTTTATCCTTCAATGTATGTGGAAAGAGCCTCATCTTCGATTGCTTCTTCGTTAACACCGTAGTATTTGAAATTACCACGTAATTCATCGAAGCGAGAAATATGGTAATGAGGATTTTCATCTCATCATCCCATAAAACGCAGTTGTTCGAGAATAAATTCATCACATCCGCCTTAATCGGAAGTTGTCGTGTCCATAAGGTGGATAGACTATGCTTGGACCGATTTTCAACAATCGGTGGCATCATATACTCACCCATAAG
Source organism: Forsythia suspensa (assembly GCA_023638005.1). Taxonomy (NCBI): domain Eukaryota; kingdom Viridiplantae; phylum Streptophyta; class Magnoliopsida; order Lamiales; family Oleaceae; genus Forsythia; species Forsythia suspensa. The sequence continues at coordinate 23,629,498 of CM042664.1, read as the reverse complement.
AATATCTCGCTCACTAACTTCAACCGGTCGAGCTATTGGTGGTTGATTATTTATCCGATCATGCTCTTGATTGTCTCGCCATCGTGTCTTCTGTCAGTGTTTTTTTCTCGCTTTTCACGTTGTCGCTTGGTGAAAGCTTCGCTCAATTTCGGATCTAAATCAAATAGATCAAGATCTTTTGTACGTGGCATGCACACTTAACACCGAAAAATTAGAAAATATATACAACTCAAAGAAAGATCACGAAGAACTAAAATAATAAAAGAAAATAATCTAAAAATCAAAATCAAAATAAAAAATAAAAATAAATAACAATAAAAAAAATGTTAAAAACTAAACTATCAACTAATGTAGCAATTAATAAACTAGTCCCGAACGCGCCTAAAAACTTGTTGTGCGATTTATATCCCGCAAGTGGACGGATCGTGGACAAGTAATATAGTGATAAAATAAAGTGTCGAACCCACGAGGACCGGATATTAATTTAACCAATTAATTTATAACCTAAATTTTAACAATAAAAGAAACACAGATTCAATTTGATTTTTGTGATTCTAAACTAATTTAACTATTTTAATTAAACAATAAATAACTTTAAAAAGGCAAGAACGAATTCAAGATCTCATCGACTCTAGGATTTGCGAATCCACCAACACTTTCCTTAATCAAACATCCGCTTTAACTGCTTTTAGCTTATAATTACCATAGATTGAAAATCAGCTTCCTAAATTAATCGAAAGCCTCTCTCGATGGTCAATCAATTCTATATGTTATGCGAACTTCATTATCTCTAATTAAGCTTCGAACATAAACACATGCATTAAAATCTCAAGAACACCTAAATAGATTTCATAAAGCATAATAGTAATCTCTATCTATTATTGGACCCTATGTTATTCAATACCACGTGCTTAATCTATATTGAATCTCTCGACTTCAATATAGATCACAATATATTCTAATGTTGATCGTGCATTAAAATAATAGAAAAAATGCATAAAGAATAATCAACCCAAAAGCAACTAATTACTAAAACAGTAAAAACTTCTAATTAATTAAAAATCATGAGGTTTCATCGCTCATCCTAGAAAAAGTAAATTAGTGGACATGATTTCGTCAATTATGACAATAATTGACTTCATCATGATCCGCGAAAGAAAAAGAAGAAGAAATAAATACAACCCGTGACTCCGGCTGAAGAATCCTCAATCCCGAGCCTTGATCCTCGATTCTCCTCTTGTATCTTGTTTCCAAAATTCGTCCCTTTTGTTATGGCTATCATCTGCCTTTTATAATGCTCAAAAAGACTCCAAGACGTGTGTTTGGTTGTTGAAGTTATTTGGACTGGTAGAATTCTAATAGAATCAGGTTTCTGCACAAATTCTGTCGCGCTTATGCTATGCGATCGCATGGTATTGATGTCTGCGATCGCATAGTTCATCAGATTTACATTCTGTTATTTTTTCTAGTGCCTTGCGATCGCACCTAGATACTTCCTTGCGATCGCATGGTAGTTCTTGTGTTGAATTGGAATTTCTCGCCTTGGTATTTGCACATCAAGCCCCTGAAGTTTCATTCCTTAGCAATTAGGTCCCATTGTCTTCATTTTGCTCTTTTTTCATCCAATTGATACTTGACTTTGATTATTTCCTAAATTGACAAGAAAACAACATGCAATTAAACTGAAAACAACTAAAAGAACTTATAATTGTCTATTTTTAGTGAGCCCGATAAGTACAAAATTGTACTTATCAATAACCCTAGAATAATTTCCAAAAATTCCAATCTCCTCATTCAATCGATTTTCATAAATCTGAATATGAAGTTACAGCATAGCCCAAAGGAGATTTAGGGAACATAAATGGGCCGGAAGTGGTCTTACCACTGGTTGGGTTGTCACCGGCACGAGAGAGGATATATTACTTTTCCTTAGTAGCCGCAGCCGTAGTGGATTCGCGCCGGTGGAGTGTTAGCCGCAGTGGATTCGCACGGGTGGAGTGTTAGCCGAAGTGGTTTCTTCTCCAGTGGATAGTGTTAGTCGCAGTGCAACTTTAAGATTTCAGTAGAATGGGTTATGCGTCGGGACAATCTACAAGGCCACCGAAAAAATGTGACAACTGACAAGAGATACAAGGTCGCCAAAAAAATGGGGCAGCTAAAATGGGCCGACTGCGGATGCGAGAGAGAGAGATAGATAGATAGATAGATAAATAGATAGAGGCGAGGGTTACGGATCACGAGCAGAGAGAGACGAGGATTACAAATTTTACTGGGCAGATAAAATGGGGCAGACAAAATGGGGCAACCGAATTTTTCAATTCATTGGCTCCACCGCTGACGTGGCTCCCTCCACATTAGCGGTGGATTATTCATATCCTGCCCCTGCATTATATATACCATTATACTATTCACAATGTCGTTAAAAATGACACTGTTTTTGTAATTGCTTTTCCCTAACATCACTCACCTGACTTTTTGCATTCAGACTCATTGTTTCCTTTGGAAGCATTATCGCACTATGTTTGTTGGGATCTTGTATTGTTGTGTGTAGTTTAGAAAATGAAAAATTTCTCGGTGATCCATTCAATACCTTCCAATTTCTAGCTCGTTTCGTTGAATCGACGGTATTTCTCGACTTCTGGCTTTCATTTTTTTCTATTTGGTCCGTTCTTTTGCACTGTTCCGACTGTCTCCTCAATTTGCAGGTCTGTTGCTTGAATTTCCATCTTATTTCGTCAAACCTATGGTGTTTCTAGACTGTGTGTTTTGATTTTTTTTTATTTGGTAAGTTGTATTGTATAGCTTGGTTTTTTGGCTTGGTTTGCAGGTGTGTTGTGGTCAAATGTGTTGACATTTTATGAAGTTGTTTGTTTTAGATATTGATATGTTTGATTTTAGTTGTAGCCACCATTTTAGACTCGGCTTCCATCGGCCTAGCCTCCGCTCTTATGCTCGCCTGGCACCCCTGTCCCCTCCTCCATGTTACAATAAAATGCATTCTCTTTATTTTGCTTCAATGTTTTAGATTGAATTGATTTTTAATTTGTTTATATTTATTTGCTTGCTTTTGTAGATTTTTGTTGTAAATTTAGGAAAATATCCTATAAAAAATGATTAAAGATGTGAAAATTACTGTAAAATTTATTTGCTTGATTTCACTTTTTCATGAAAGTATGTGGATCTATCTTGGATTTCAATTCCAACTTCTTTTCTGCCTTGGTTTTCTTGATTAAATGTCAAAAATAGGATTCTTTATCAATACAGATAGGAGAAATTTTATGGGTTTATTTTAGTTTGATGTTATAGGGTTGAAATTCACATTTCTTGAGAATATACTCTGTGGTCTTTCTTGGATTTTAGTTTCTCAGTCTTCTCTACCTTGGTTATCTTGATTAAGTGTTAGAAATAGGGTTATTGATGTACAAAGGAAGGAGAAATTTCTTGGATTTCTTATTTGATGCTATAGGGTTGAATATTTTCAAGAAAAATGTCAAAACACGTGTTTAAGGGAAACATTTGACTTCAGTAGAGTATAGTCTCACTTGAATGCGAAGATTTACCAATATTGAAAAGAACTATGATTGTGTTTTATCTTTCATTTGTAGAGACCCAAATCAAGATTCAAACTTCAAAGTCAAAGCATTTTTTCGATTTGGTAATTTCTTCCATAAATTTTGACAATTATTTTTGAAAACGTTGACTTATTATGTGTTTTTTGTATAAATTTTGGCGTGAAATTTCAATCGATTTTTGGAAAGCATGTATATTTTAATTTGTTTTCTTTCATACATTTGTACAGTTTAGTTGAAAGCTTGAATGCTTGTGTATTAAATATTAATTAACAAATTACATTAATGTAAAGTTACTCCTTATAAAATGTAAGCCATTTTCATTGCTCAAAAAATAATTAAAATTTTGACAAGTCATTTTAAAATAATTATTCTTGTTTAGTATGTACTTTCACCAAGTTTTACTCAGAAGCTTGAAAATAGTGCAAGGATGGAGTGATTGATAGCACTTTGGCTTGTTTTGATTTTCTTTTTTCTAGTTTATTTTGTAGGCAATTAGAAATTCAAAATTCTTTCCTTTTTTTTTATTCTGCATTTCTATATTTTTATTTGTTTCTTTTCTTTTTCAGATGATATTTTTTTATGTTCAATTTTATGATTTCATCAATTTAATTCCACGCACTTTAGAGATGTCTGTTTTTTTTCATTTTAGATTATATGTTTTCTATATGCTTGAGAGTTGTTTCTTGATAAAGCAACATCCTCGTTATCTACTTTGGCAAGGCTTTCGTGGGATTAAGATCGCAATTTGATAGTTTAAGCAACAAAAAGTAGATCCTCCACTGCATTTGCAACTCTTTGAATTTGGCGAATTCTTGGTTACGTAACTAAGATAATATTCTTCCCTTATTTCCTTGTTTTGTGAGAATAAATTATACTTGCTAAATAAGTAGATATCCTATTGCTGGGAATATTCAATGAATTCATTAATTTACTTGTAATAGACTTAGATACCACATTAAATAAAATATTTAAATTGTCACATGGAATGCTGGAATAAAACCTAATATTTCTACGCCATTATTGCTTTCATCTTTGGGTCAAAAATTGTAGGGATTTTCAATCGAGGCATGCCTATTTTGTAGGAGGGTTTGAGAAGCCAGAATCAAGGTTGATCTTTCTATAGAGGTGCGTTAACATCTGTTTTGGCATAACATATTTTCTTATTTCTTATAAATAATGCTTTGCAGACATGAAGCGTTTAGATAAGATATACAATTATCTATTTTTTAAATTATTGTTCATACTTTGATTTTACTTTCATTAAAGTCACTTTTTGATTTTCTTCATTGCTCAAGAACAATACATGTTCTTTTGCACGTTTTATTTACTTGTTGACCTCAACACTTGAATTTCTATGTATCAAAGCATTAAATAAGAAGATGGTCTTCCCTTGCAACACTTTTTGCATCCAAGAACTTTTCCTTGAGCTTTATGGAATTAAACAAATAATTCCAGATTTAAATTTTCCCCAATGATTTAGTTTCTCACACATCACAACACATTTCTGTTGTTTAGTCTCTCACATAATTATTCTTGAGATTTCTTCTATTTGATTATATAAAACACTCATTTATATTATTGTCTTGTTTTGTTTAACATTATGATTTTTTTTCCTTTTCTAAGTAGTATTGTAAAATATTTATTTCAACAATACAGTGAAGAAAGGAATCCCCATTTTTGCCTGTTGGAAAGGTATTGTACTTCTAAGCTCGTTTAGTTTTTCAAGGTATGAGAATTTTGTTTCAGTTTGTAAATTCTTGATGGTTTATTACTATTGTTTTTATGTAGGTTTAAATTCCGATTTATGAAAAAATGGTTGTGTATTTACATAGGGAAATTCTATTGATCTATTTTGATTATTTTAAAAACTACCCACATGCTGAAAATAATTAATTTCAATTTTGTAGAAAAATTTATGTTTTATTTAGGTTTCTTCTTTGTAGTTTCTGGTTTTGAATTAGAACACATAGAGGCATACATCAAGTGAAATTTACTCTGCATTTTGATTCGAGTAACTTATATTGTATTGAGTGCCGAGCTTGTTTTTGTGTTAGTTGTGTGCCTTTATATTCCTTTTGAAATTTTGCATCAATTATGTAGCCCATTGAATAACGAACTTTTCTTTTGTTTTGATTTTTGGGATTGCCTATATGGAGCAGTGAAAACAGAAATCACAAGAATGCATTGGTCCAGATGTCCAAGTTATTTCATTCATCAATTTCGATGTCAAGACAAAGAGTTATAAATTTAGTGACGCAACTCAATCTACATCAAGGTAAAAGAAAAGTTATTCACGACATGTGATAATATCACTTCTTTTTTTGCTAAAACAATTTGATGAGAGTGTATGCCTATATTAGATCCGTATTTTGGAAACAAATATGGATTATGTGGAAAATAATCTTTTGTTTTTTTTTTTTTGAATTTTAAAATCACATATAATTTCAGACCATCTAAATTTAGTTGTTTTTTTTTTTTTAAGAAATGGCACATTGCAATGTAGTCAATATTAAGAATGCAATGATATATTATAGTATGATGATATGTTCGGTACACGTAATTAAACTTAATATGGATGTGATCTACTTTTACTCATTATAGATACATCACGTGCATCGCATGTGACAAAAATTAGTGTGTGTGTGTGTGTGTGTATATATTGAGATCCATATATATATTGTCCATGTTACCAATGGATGGATGGATTGCAAATACGTCATTTGGAAAAGGAAATTGGGCAAAATAGCAAGTTTGAACGATTCGCTTTGAAAAATGTCACACTTTGAAATTTTTTGGCCAAATAGCCAAATTTTTTTTAAAAAAAAATAGACAAAAATATCCTAAACAAAATATCAATTTTTCAATTTTTACTATCTTTTCTCTCTAACTCTACTATTTCACACGGCCCACACTATTCTCTTATTTTCTCTCTATCTTTGTCGAATTCTACTATTACTGTCACATAAATTAAATACATTGCAAGATCTATCATCTGTCACCCACTTTAACTACCAATGCGATGCCACCATTGTTTTGCCTCCCCACTCAAGCATTCACCCACTGTTTTTCACGCCATTCTGTCGAATTTTAGACCAAATAAATTTTTTATTTTACTCGAAATATATTTTGATTGCATTTATTGTTTATTCCATATCTTCACTCAATTGAATATTAGATTTCATCGATTTGTTACAAATCATTTGGTTTGATATTTGACATTGTTGATGATACATGTCGATTTATTTTCTCATTTTACAGTCGATTATCGATTTATCTTTTTATTTTCAACTATCGATTTTAAAATAATAATAATAATTCAATTGTCGATTTTTAAAAAAAAATTGAAAAAATTCAATTGATAATTTTTGGACTGATTTGTCGATTTTTTTTTAAAAAATGACAGTTTTTCGAATGAACTGTTGACAATGTTGACAATTACATAGGTAAATTGTCAATTTTCAAAAAAAAAAAAAAAAATCCTCAAAAGTATTTGTCGATTTTTTTAGCATTATCTTGTATGTAACGACATAATATAGTGGGTAATTACAAGATCCATTTTGATAACTTCTCTTATAAGTTATTGTATAAGTCTCAAACACCGTGATATATTAATAAAAAAAAATGGTCAATTTTGTAAAAGGCTCTATTTGACATTTTACATCTAAAAACGACATATTTACAAGAGAAATTATATTCACACAACATTTTTTCTTGTTAACCACACCAACACATTTTAATTACAACGAAAGTCTCCAACTATTTCTCATTGTTGTATTTATGTCCCCAACTATTTTTTATCACATTTTTATTATTAATCTATTAATTTGAATATCTTATCAGTCTTTATTGATGATTTTTGTCCAAAAAATTAATGAGGAGGACATCTCACATTTTTAAATAAGTAAAACAAATAAAAAATACAAAATATTGTCAAAATATTTGTCTTTTATTTCAATACACATTAGTAGAATATTTAGACAAAAATCGTCATAAGAGACAAGATGTGAAATTAACTGAAAGTTAATGATAAAAATACGATGAAAAAAGTTGAGAACATAAGTACTAAAATGTCAAAGGTTGGAGGACCTTCATTAAAATTAGTATAGATAATAAAATTTGTAGTGCGAATATAATTACACTATTTTACATATGTTATCAAATGCTGGCTTATTTCTAATTCACTATTTACTTTTAGGCACTTTTCAAAATTCATTTGGACGAATTCATGTCAAAATGGTGGGTTTGCCCGACCGATCCACATGTACGGCTCAGTTTTGGCGTATAAGGAGTTTAAATCAGTTCATCTAAAAATATGATTCAAGTATCGCTAGAATTGACTTTTAGATCTATAAATTCGATCGACTTGTGAACCTTCCAAGACTTCAAGTTAGCTCGATCAAATTGGGTCTACATGTCATTTTTGTCATTTTTTTTTATTTTCTTGAAAATTTAATAAAATTTATAATTAATTTGTTATTGAAAACAACTCAAAATAAATGAAATTTATAATTGAAAAAAAAACTAAATAAATTCATTTATATTTCTATAAGTTACTCCATTAACCTGTTTATGAAATATAAAAATACTTAACAATTACAAATTACTACTAATACGATCTAAATAAATCGAGTCAGTCTTCGTGGATTGTTATAAGAGGAAATTTCACCCACTACTTCTTTTATGAATAAATTATAAAAATACTGTTGCATCCATTCTATTATCAAAATAATGATTTTAATTTATAATTAAATACTTTCAAAATTTCACCAACCGACTTCCAATCTCATTCATCATCATTGTTTACGACCACCATCACGCACCACCATTAACACAGAATACACCATCATCTCGACCGGGACCAAAATCCATACCTACTCCACCACCACCACCACCACCACTGTTGACACCTCCATCAATGAAACATTTGAATTCATCCCCAGATCTGAAAATAGTTTATGGCGCTGATGGGTCACGATGGTGGAGGTATTAAACACACTCATAGACATGAAGCGGTGATGGTGGTTGTTAGTAGTCGTGGGCGTAGACATAATACTGTGTTTTACAAATATTACACACTTTGTTACAAATGGCACGATGTGGATTCAATTCGATTGATGCTCTGTCTGGACTGTGGTTTCTCCAGTTCAGGGTTAGCCCAAAGTGTTTGTTCAGTTTTGCAAGATGTGGATCCAATTAGGGCAAATTATTGGAAATGGCGCAAGAGCGGGGTTATTGTTCAAGGACCGAATGGTAAAGAATTGATTGGTTAGAATCTGTAACGAAAAGGGAAAGTGCCATTTTTAATTGAGTTGTTGTCCTCTGCATCATTTGGTGATTTAGTTTCAAAATTATAATTTAAAGTAATGTTACAAAGTGTGTTGCAACGGTGGCGGTGATTGTGAAAATAGGAGGTGAAATGTATGTAACAAAAAGTGGCAGCTATAGCAGCAACGGTGGCAGTGGTAGTGGAAATAGGCAGCGAAATTTGTATAACAAACGTAGCACACATTTATTTGTAACAAATGTCAAAAAAAAAAAAAATGAAATATTATTTTCTAAATTTTTTTATTTTTTGTAGTACACGATGGAAGTATCCCTTGTTATAATTGCTAGACGAACATATTCGAAATGGACTATGCTATACTCGATTTGATATTTTAATGAGTTGGATCACTTTGGGACTGGGCCGCTGCTCATTGTGACACCACTAGGCTGATTAAGGCTTTAGCCTTTGGGTCTAACCAAGAGCAAATGAACTTAAAATTCCCTCTGGATGTCTAGAAAATCTCTCACCAAAATGGTGGATATTACACCCACTACTTACAAATATTAAAATAATTCTAAATCTAATAACTTAACTTATTTATTCCAAAAATACTACATAATTAATATTATATTAAATAATAAAATAATGAATTAAAATTAAATAACTATTTCCACGTGAATTCACTCAAATTTGTTTTTGAGTCCTTGATTATTTGCAAAATAAGTCCTTCATCTTTATAAAATTTTCATTTTAGTCCCTATACTTCGTCTTTCATTTCAATTTCGTCCTTTTTTATTTGCAACCCAAGTCCTTCAACTTTTAAATTTGTACAAATTGGTCCCCATATTTATACTTTTATATCAATTTAGTCCTTTGTATCACTATTTGATACAGTGTTACAAATGATATTTTGTATCACTGAATATGTTACATATTATATTATGTTATTTTACACATCACATGTTACATGAATTGATATTTTGTATCACTGATGTTACGTATGTTACAAATGATGAAATCAATAGTTTTATTTGTTAAATTTAACATTGTGTTTCATATCTATATCATAATATAACGAACTTATTGAAGTTTAGAGTTGATTTTGCGGTTATAATGATTTGTAACAATTTCATTTAGTATCGCAATGCTACAAATGTTACAAATCATATTGTGTATCATTTGTTTGATACAAATGTTACAAATAATATTCGTATCACCAATATGTTACAGATTATATTATGTTATTTTACACAATACATGTTACATGAATTAATATTTTGTATCACTGATATTTTATATTTCAATTTGTAACACAGATTGTTACAAAATATCATTTGTAATATTTGTATCAAACATTGATACACAATATCATTTGTAACATATGTATCAAATAGTGATACTATAAAGGACTAAATTGATATAAAAGTATAAATATGGGGACCAATTTGTACAAATTTAAAAGTTGAAGGACTTGGGATGTAAATAAAAAAGGACAAAATTGAAATGAAAGAGGAAGTATAGGGACTAAAGTGAAATTTTATAAAGATGAAGGACTTATTGTGCAAATAATAAAGGACTTAAATGCAAATTTAAGTGAATTCACGTGGAAATATATATATTTTGTGGTATAGATTTTATTTTAATTTATTATTTTATTAATTAATATAATTTTAAGAATGTAGTATTTTTAGAATAAATTTGTTAAGTTGATAAAATTAGAATTATTTTTAAAAAGTGGTTTATTTATGAAAAAATCCCACCAAATGCGTAATTTCAATTGCGGCTATTGAACTTTCGACGAATTTATCATTAAAATTTAATTTAATTTAATTAGGTTATCAAACTTCAATCACCACTGACTTCTAAATTGATAGAAATTGCTTAATTAACAACCAAATCGCAACGAATTTTTCATGTAATCGTTGCGTGACATGCCCAGTGGCAAAGTTAAAAATTTTCTTTGGATGAGCAAAAATTAAGTAGTAAATAAGTTTTGAAATAATATAATACTAATAAAAATGTTTTGATACATTAAAACAATTGTTCCTTATGCATTTTCATACTTTGAAAAGGTTGTGTAATTATATCATTATCAATTTTGTGAAACGACGCACTTTCGATGTGGTTATCACTTAATTTCACATTAAAATTCTAATACTAATTTCGGTCAAAATATATGAAAATTACTTTTATTAAAATTTAAAATATATAGCAATTGGTGTTGTTGGTTACAACTTCATTCACGTCAATGTTCTTTTATCTAGATATTCATAATTTACATGCAACTAAAAAACTATTCTAGATTTACAATAAAATATTGCCATCTTCATGACTCCGTCTGGACGATCTCCCCCCTCCTCAAGCTCTATTCGACTATTCCTTAACCAATTAGCCTAAATCTAAGAGGTGGGAAAGAAGAAATTATATGGGTCTAGGTCGGTCTTTCTTTTCAACTGGATGTCGCTCCTTTTGAAATAATGACCACGAAGAGAGCAAGCTAAACTCTCATATTTTAGTCCATCTACAAGTTGGCTAGCTGGATTAATAGATTTTGAGATGATTTTGGCTTATTATAGTTTTAATTTGAAGAAATAGAATGAAAATTACAATCGGATTAGGGTGCACTTATCTGCAGAAAAGACAATTGAATAGATGATATCGATTGAACTTATAGACTTGAGTATTCAACAACTGATTTAAATTAAAATTTGGGACTTCGGCCAATTGGACTGAAACTTGAATAATACAATTTGGGTTCAGACTTGAACTTGAGCTATTTTAGGCTAATTTATATTTTTGGATTTGGAGGTAGGAGATGATCTCCTCCCCACAGTGGGGAGGAGATCACCCCCCTTGGACTTAGAGCCATTTTCAAAATCTTGGTGGGGTTATTTGACCGATTTTGTCCCTTGTGGCTCTGCCCATGGACATGCCAACTTACCACTATGCCACGTCATAAAAATGTTTTAAAAAAATAGTGTATTTTAACCTTTTAATCTAAAAATATTGTCATAATCTTCATGTTACTATTTTCGTTTCTAGGGTACCACATCAATTACGTGGAAGATTAAATGCCATATGGATGTCAATTAATTAATTTCCGATGTCTGGGAGATTTTAGGTTATAGAATATGACAGAGTGATGAAATTTGAAATTAAAATGAAGTTCAGTAACTTTAAAATTTTGCTAAAATTTTAGTGACCGCTAATGAAATTTACTCTCAACAATTGTAAAGTTGTTTTTAAAGATGACTTGTAGCCATCCATAGTTGTTTTATGGAAAATTATACAAGTACATTAAAATGGGTGTCCAAAATTGAAACATAAGGTTATACTTCAAATAGGTGAAATTACAATCTAATAATCAGTTTAGTGGAAAAATATGCCAAATTAATGATGTAATTATTCTGAGAAAGAGTCAATCAACAAACCACTCATAAACCATTATTTTTGAAAGAATAATTATATTCACACTATACTTTTTGTTTGTTACACTACATTTTAATTACACTTAACGTTCTCAATCTTTGTTCATTATATCACTCATGTCCTTAACTTTTTTTTAAATCACATTTTTATCCTCAACCTTTCATTAATTAGAATATCTTATGTCTATTAATGGTTTCCATCTAAAAAATCGTTTGAAATGCAAAAAATATGGCTTATTTGCTCGTCATATTTTAAAAAAACAACAAATACAAAAGTACGATAAAATATTTTTTCTCTATTTCAAAGCATGCAAACAGAAATATGTTGACACAGTCTATCATTAAGGATGCGATGTGCTAATTAATGGAAGTTGAAGATAAAAATTCGACAAAAAAAAAAAAATAGAGTTAAGAATATAATTGCTACAATGAACGAAGGTTGAATACCTTAAGTGTAATTAAAATATAGTGCACTAATAAAATATTGTAATGTCAATATAGCCACTCTTTTTGAATTTCTACAAAATTCGCTCGTGACAAAAACATCCCTTTTCAGAACTTTTCCCTAAAAATCGTCACAAATAATCCAATTTTGTCGACTAAAATCACCAAAATAACAAATCCAAAATTGAAGTTGAAGACCAAAACAATCGATTTAATTAGACACATCTTCTAGTCAAGAACACGACAATTATTCAAGATTGTCGTGATACAAAACAGTGAAATTGACTAATGCGCACTCTGACTCAGCCAAAAATACATTGTTGAATACTACTCTAGATAATTTTATATTCATTATGTATCTACAGTTTCAAGATTGTAACACAACAATTTAATTTCTTCAAGAATTTTGATTTGACTTTGTTCTCATTTTATGAATCTTTTATCTCTCTGTACATTTATTTTATACTATTATTTATTAGTTTTGCAATGGGCAGATACGTTATATAGTTACATATCGTGTGTCATGTTTTTAAGCGTTCTGTATTTTAGTTTATTAAAACTTAAATTCTTTGACATTTTTATGTTTTTTTATTTCTACTTATACACGAGGTAACGAGTTAAGTTGCTTATGTTACGTGGTGTGTTATTTTCTTACTTATATTTGAATCAAGGTGCTATGTTTGCATCAATTATTTTCTCATTTTTGTATTCTATGTTACACGTTCTGTTATTTATTCGTTATATGTGAAACGGGTGGCTTCGTTATACAGTTACATATCATGACTTGTACATGAGTGTTGGTATTTTTGGTCCCAAACAAACTATAGGGGCAATAATGATTAAAAGGGTCGATTTAATTATACTTCGTAGGCTCGCCAATGATCAAAGATTTATTATATTGCTCAATCTCCAACAATTAGACAACTCAATTACAAAGATGGGTCAAAGCACTTTATTGTCAGTTTTGAGTAATGGGCCTCGACCAGTTACTCGGCGAATCGATTTTAAGTAGACCCACTTAAATTAGGGTTTTAGTTTGGTCCTTGAGTGAGCAATAAATATATGGGCTGATTTGCCCGTATACCAAGACACACATTACATATTCTAATCTCTCTCTCTCTCTCTCTCTCTCTCTGTTCGACTGCCTGCCCCCTCTCTGTTTCTTAGCCAAAACCCGCGCCTCTTTCTTCATCTTTGTGAAGTCTCTTCTTTTCCCTTTGTATAGAATCTTTTGGGTTGCTTAGGAGTTTGCTTTGGCCATTATTTGTGGGGTTACCAATGTTGGAGATTGGCAAAAATTTGAGTCTCTTTTTCCCACCATTTTCGTGCCTTTGTGAAGCTTGGAGTTTTTCTTTTGCTTCTACTTATTGTCCAATTAATTTGTTTTTCTATCTATATAATCTTGATTAACTTGGTGTTTTTGGAAGATTATTTTCCACAATCTGGCATCAGAGCTTGGTTGGCACTTGAAACAATTTATTGGACTAATTCTTAGAAGTAGGCGGCGAACCACTACAGGCGGCAGACGACCGACGGACGACCGAAAACAACAATAGAAATTTTTGGGCCAAAATTTTTATTGGATAGCAATACATTTGTTGGATGATTCAAGCTTGGTTCTGATTTTCTGCTCCAAAATTACTGAAATCAAATTTGCAAAAGTAAAATAAAATTAAAATAAATTCGCATCGCTCCGACATTACAAACCGTCAAATTGGTCCGCTCTCGTAAATTGGCTGGTCTCTTTTAAATTCCTGTAATAGTAGGCCATCGTGTGGGGTTACCGTATGGGGTAATCATTGCTTGTTGCTAGTGACTCTAAGAATTTACGTGTTCATTATTGTGACTTGTATTTTATTAGTTTTTTGACTTTGTTGTTGATTAGTTGCAATACTTTGCTTATGTTGTATTCTTATTATTATTTAGAACTGTCACCTGGAATTTACCCATTTGACAATCCCCTTGATCTGAGATCACGAATCTCATGAAACCTTGGAATAAAAAACGGTGTATATTGAGGCATTTAGATTTTTCTGCATGATTATCTTGGAGGTGATTGTTGGTGTGTACTCTTATTTGTTGAGATATCTGTACATCGTTTTGACTTGGGTGTCTTTAATGGTAAAAGTGAATTTTCTATTTGGCAAGAAAATAAAAGGTATTTTGGTTCAGCAAAAAGTTTCAAAAGATATTGATAATTCTTTTGGTCATACTATTATTGAGGATCAGCAAAAGAAATCTGATGAACTTGCTTATACTTCTATCATATTACATTTATTAGACCCTGTTTTGCAAACAAATTGGAAAATTTGACTCCACAGAAAAGCTTTGGAAAAAATTAGAAGAGCTTTATTTAACTCAATCCACTCCAAACAAAATTTATCTCCTCAAAAAAATTTCAGTTTTAAAATTGATCATTCAAGGGATTTGGATGACAATCTTGATGTTTTTAATAAGCTCGTGCAAGATATTGCAAACTGTGTTGAAACAATCCCCAAAATTAGCAAAGCTATAATTTTGTTGAATGCCAGTCTTGATTCATATAAGGAAGTCAATAATGAAAAGAAAACTCTTATACCTGACATTGTCATAGACTCTCTAAAAAGTAAGGAGATAAGAGTTGAAGTTTGAAATAAATGAGAGAAAAAATGGTGAGATCCATTTGTGGGGATAGACCTCAGGCGAGGGGTGGGAGTAGAGGTGTGCAAAATAGTGGTGGCAATAGAAATGGTAGAAGTCATTCTAAGTTACATGGAAGGGCAAAGAGAAGAAGTGCTATGGTTGTGGCAAATTAAGCCATTTTTATTAGTGACTGATAGAAAAAGAAGAATAAATAGAAAAATCAGAGAGAAAATAATGAGACGAATGTGGTAGTACCAAAAGAGGAGCTTGGTGAGGTTTACATGATTTTACATTTCGAGCCTAGTAAAATTAACCTCACTATGAACTTCCATATGGATGAGTGGATCTTGACTATTGTGCATCTTTTCACATCACATCAAATAAATATTGGTTTGATCATTTGCATGAAAGTAATCATGAGAATGTCGTTGCATGGGGTAGTGTTCCATATAACATTACTAGCATTGATGATGTGAATGTTAGATTTGATAGTGGTTTTGTGCACATATTAAAGGGAGTTACATGGGTAGAAATTTGATTTCTGCGAGCAGAGTTGGAGGAGATAGGTTTTGTTGGTGTGCTTGGTAGTAACATGCTAAAAATGACTAAGGGTGCACTTAGAGCTTTTAAGGCTGTTAAAAGAAATGTTATATACATTGTGTGTGCTGAAGTAGTAGGTGGTTTAAATTCTACTATTGCTTCAATTGACACTGATCATACACAGAAGTGCCATAATAGACCTACCTATGTTAGTGTTAAGGGACTTAAATTCCTCAATGATAAGGGTGTGTTTGGTAAGTATCAGGTGTTTTACATGTCATTTTGTGATCATTGTATGCTTGGTAAACATCGTAGGACGTCAATTCAAATAGCACACACAAGACAACTAGAGTGTTAGAATACATTCATACTGATTTGTGGGGTCCCGAGAGTAATTCCACTTTTGGTAATAACAAATATTTTGTCTATTATGGATGATTTCTCTAGACGTGTGTGGGTTTATCTATTAAAGATAAAAGTGAAACTTTCATAAAATTTAAAAATTAGAAAGTTCAAGTGGAGAATCAGATAAGTAAAAAGATAAAATATTTGCAAAATAATAATGATCTTAAATTCTACAATGCTGACTTTGATAACTTGTGCAATGACTGTGTCATTACTAGACATAAATATGTGCCTTACACTCCCCAAAAGATCTGGGCATGCTAAAAGGATACTTGGCATGGAAATTAATAGAGACATGTCTAATTCTTCCTTAGTTCTACATCAAACTCCATATGTGCTTAAGGTTTTGAAAAAGTTTGGTATGCTTGATTGTAAACTTATTTATGTTCCTCTTGGTAATCATTTTATTTTTTGTATAGAACAATCACATGTAAATGAAAAAAAAGTTGCTTCTATGAATAAAGTCCCCTATTCGAATGTGATTGGCTTTGAGATGTACTTGATGGTTTGTACTATGTCAGACTTGGCTTTTACTGATAGTACTTCGAGTAGGTACATGTCTAATTCAGGTCCCACTCATTGGGAAGCTTTGAAATGGTTGCTAAGGTATTTGAAAGGTACCTATGATGTGGGGTTAATATAAAAACATTTCCAAAGGTGTGAAACTAAAGGGTTTTAGTGATGTTGATTATGGTGGATATAGAGATAGAGATAATATGAAATCTACTTCAGCTTATGTGTTCATTTTGTGTGATTTGTGTGTTAGTTGGAGATCTCAACTCCAACATATTGTTGCTCTTTCCACTACTGCATCTGAGTATATAACAGCTACTGAAGTCTTTAAAAAAGCTATGTGGTTTAAAGGTTTTCTTAATGAACTATGTGTTTTAAGTTATAATGTGATTATATACTCTGATAGTCAATCGGCTATTCATTTGTGTAAGAACCATGTTTTTCATGAATGCACTAAATATATAGATGTTAGACTGCATTTTATTAGAGATGTGGTATCTCAAAATTTGATTAAACTTGAGAAAGTGCATACGAACTATAACCATGCAGATATAGGCACTAATGTGTTTACTTTGGTAAAGTTTAGAAGATGTCTTACACTTCTAAACATTGATACATGTATGTTGAGTTCTAATTAGTTTAGAATTTGTTTGACAACTACGAGCATGTGTCTTTTGGGTTTTGCAGGTTTGTTATAACCAATGTGGAGGTTAGTAGGGATTTTTGGTCCCAAAAAAAACCATAGGGGCAATGATGATTAAACGAGTTGGTTTAATTATACTTCATAGGCTCGGCCAATGATCAAAGATTTTTTATATTGCCCAATCTCCAACAATTAGAAAGTCCAATTACAAAGACGGGTCAAAGTACTTTATTGTCAACTTTGAGTAATGGGCCTCGACCCAGTTACTCGACGGATCGATTCTAAATAAACATACTTAAATTAGAGTTTTAGTTTGGCCCTTAAGGGATATATATATAGCACCCACAGTGGGCACCAATTATGGTGCCCATTGTCCACATGGCATCACCACATTGGGTGCTATATAAACAACTTTTTGAACTTTTTTTAAAAGCTCCCAATATGGTGATGCCATGTGGACAGTGGGCACCATAATTGGTGCCCACTATGGGTGCTATATCACTATATAAATATATATATATATATATATATATATATATATATATGTGTGTGTGTGTGTGTGTGTGTGTGTGTGTGTAAGCTGATTTGCCCATATACAAAGATAAGCAATACACATTCTAACGCCTCTCCTTCAGTGTCCATGACCGATGCCTCTCTCTCTCTCTCTCTCTCTGATAGGCTGCCCCATTTTTGTTTCTTGGCCAAACAAAAACTCTTTTATTATATTTTTTGCCATTCGTGTACGTTGGTGAATGATTTTTATTATAAAACTTGTTTTTGTATTTTAAAATTTGGACTAAACTTGCTAATTTGTATTAAGGTGGAACTTTGTGTCCGATATGTTGTTGTTTTGTGAATGGATTAAAGTTTGAAAGTTATAATTTTTTAGAGTATCGTGTTATTTCAAATATTAGGAGAATGAAAATAGTTGTTGAAATTATATAGATTTAACCATGGAATCGAATCGAACCAAATGGCTTGGTTTCGTTTTGGTTCCATAATTAAAATTGGCACCAATAGCTCCATTTACAAAATACCCATTAGTTCTTGGTTTGGTTCACTTTGAAACTGGACCAAACCGAACCGTGCTCAACCCTAATCAATAGTGTCAAGATTTGAAGAGGAATTTTTTATAATATTTTATTGACTATAGATACAGAAAATCGCCCTAAATCCGAAGAGAAAACAGAAAACTGATATGTTTTGGGTTTACATGGCAAAAGTTTATATTTAAGTGCCCGTTTGATTTTGTTAAAAATCAATTTTTAATAGATTTTGATAAAAGTGAATAAAATGTATGATTTAAAAGTTGTGGGTCATCTAAAATATGTGGTTAAAATTATTTATTGACTTTGACATCTATTATTTTTAGTAAAATTTTAAATAAATATATAAAAACCATAAATGGATTTGTAAAAGATCATATATTTTGATTTTTTTAAAATGAAAATTGCATTAGAGGTCTCAAACTTTTCAAAGATATGTTGTCAGGTGCAAAACCTTCTAATCTAAGCAAATAAATCCCAAACTTTTTAATAAATGTGCGTCATAAGGATCTCTAGACTATTCCTTTCCAAAAGATCGCTAGTTGATAAAAAGTCAAGTGTCTGACCTTAATTTGACCAATTTTAGTAAGGGCAATATTGCCTTTTCACATTTAATTATGAGAAATTTACACTTTTCGTCTCCAACCTTTGCAGAATGTAATAAATCTATCCCAACTTTTTTTGGCATAATTCATCCTCAACATTTCAATTATATAGCAAACCTCGTCATTCCTTCTATTTTGGTCATTAAATAACAGATTTGCCCACTTTTTAAATAATAAAAAAAAAAAAAAAAAGCAATAAAACAACATAAAATATGAGAAAATTACCGATTGAGTCCCATAATTTTTTAAAAAGTAAAAATAAATTACACTTAAAACATTTAAAAACATATTAAAACAAAAAAAAAAAAAAAAAAAAACAAAAAACAAAAGAATTTAAACTTCATCATGTCCCCCCTCCTACCCCAAAAAAATCCAAACATAAACCCGCCCACCACTTTTTTGCCTATTGCTGCCACCATCACCTGCACATCTTTCCACCACCGACGTCCACCAAAACGTCAAACCCAACACACCCTCACTCAATTATATTTAGAAATATGTTTTCTAACCATTCAAACAACAGTTCTATCCATTTGCACTAATCAATCACTACAAATATATTTAATAATTGCAGCTAAAATTCATTATACTAATCAATTCAATCCCATAAACAATTTACTCAAACCAGAGCACTACAAAGATCCTTTAATGGCGGCACTGAAAATTTGGGGAAATTATAGAGTGTCAATCTGGGTCCCGACCGCCTCTGATGAAGCCCGATGACGGCCCGCTTTAGAAAATGCCCGCGCCATGGCAGGTTGCCGGCCGGGTCAACCCAACCAACAAAAATTGAATACGAGATCGACCCACCCGTCGGCCCATCCAGGTCGAGCCCATGTGGTTCACGGTTCAACCCGGTTCGGCCCGTATAAATAAAAAATTAATTTTTTTTTTGAAATTACTAAAAAAATTTAGTTACCTATTGTAATTAAAAAAAATGTTTACATATATAGCAAAAAATGTGTTAAATTACTAAATAAAAAATAAATAACAATGATAAATTCACAATTTATATATATTTTTATATATTTTAATACCAAAACAACACGCATCTTTCACTTTAAACGGCTCTCTGCCATTTTTTTAAAAAAAATCAAAATAAACCAGCGGTTAAAGGTTGAACCGCTCAGGCGAAGGAACAACCACCCTGGCTCACTGCCGGCCGGCCTGCTAGTTCGGCGTCCTCAGCCCGTGAACGTTCTGGGTCGAGACGGGTGGGCTGATGCGGGTTCGACCGGCCCGCCCGCCTTGACACTTCTAGATATAGATAGATTTGTAAATATATAGGCTACTTATTAATTATAATCAGAAAAAGGATAGAAAAATCATAAAATGTAGTAGAACCAATAAAGGAAGACAACAGAAAAGGATTGAACTAAATGGGTCATGCGCCTATATGTGGAATTTATTATAGAATTGTAGACATCAACTTCAAAGATCAAGATCTTGCAGGAAAAAGGAGCTATATGGACGACATCTATAGGGACGACACCAAATTCGTCTCTATATATAGCATATATAGGGACGACAATAAAATGTTGTCTCTGAAGATTGTAATAGATATAGAAAGGACAAAAGTCGTTTCAACACACTTATTTGTCGTCCCTATAGAGTACATACCTATAGGGATAACACGGAATATCGTCTCTAAAAAAATAAAGTCAACTAATATCGTCCTTATAGCCTAAAAAATTCGTCCCCGTAGGTCATAAGAAATTACGCCAATTTTTCCCGCTTTGTAAGCTACTTGGACGACTAAAGTCGTCCTAATAGTGTTAAATTACGTTCCTACAGGTCTAGAATCTATAGGGACAACTTATTTGTCATCCCTATAGTGACAAACCTGTAGAGACGACGGAGTATGCCGTCCCTACAGAATCAAAGGCGAGTATTGTTGTCCCCATAACTTAAATATTCATCCTCAGTAAGTCCTAATACCCTCAAAGATATTGGCGGGATTTTCTCCGCCCAACTCTAGCAATTGGGACGACATAATCAATAGATCCAAATCTACAAATTGCCATCGAAGAAATATTTTTCAAATTCTCTTTGAAGTCTTAGTCCACAAATTCTACCATTTTGAATCTCTTTTCTATTGCGCCTCTCGCTTTAAAGGTCTTAGTTGCGATCTTCAAGAGATCCTTGGTCACCAAATTTACGTATTTCACTTATATATTTAATATTTAGTTTTCTGCTTTATTTTTATTTTTATTTTATTTTCACAATACATTGCACTTTCATAAACCTTAGAATGTCGTTTGAAGATTAGTTTATTAAGCACACACAACCTCATTTTGGGTTGTTTGATGTTTACAAACTAATCTTTGAATTGTCCTGTTCGAGACAGTTTGGCATTGATTTGTAAGTTACGAGTTGTGTTATCACACATTATTCCTATGATTGCCTCGACTATCTCGTATGATTTTTGGTATTGTCTCCATTTTATTCTCTCGGGTGTGGATGTGTTTAAAATAGTGCACGCACTTAGAAGAATAAAAGGGAGATGCTACTTGAAATTTACATGTGAAACATAGGCAATCATAGAAAAATTAACACAACTCGTAAATTACAAATCAATGTCGAATGGCTAGGGCCCACACCTAAAGTTAGTATTGGAGCGACAAGGAGTTAGGACATTCTCACACCACTTGTATAACGCACTTAATTATTGTTATTTTTTGGTGTTGCAAAGAACTCTAAAGTGTAAATGGAAATCGATAAGAGTTGGATAAAGTTGAATAGAAGACGGGCAAAGTTTGCGAGTTTTGGCATGGTCCGAAAGCGTTCATAAATATGGTGAGGCCATTAGCAAATGATAGGGGATGATTCAATGTCCGTGCAAAAGATGTATAAACATGATGATGCAATTGGTAGATGATGTTGAGTCTCACATATTTTGTCACGGTTTTTACGAGAACTACGAGAGGTGGATTTATCACGGGAGAGTGAGGAAGGGCCTCGTGAATATGCAAGGACGTAATGAAGGGCTTGTTGCGAAGAAGATGAGATGGCGGATGTTCTTACCGATGTGGTCGAGGATGACTCACTTCTTTGGCAAATCTTCCGATTTAGATTACGACGCTTTGTTCGATGCTCTACATTCAGAGTTGTATCCAGGATTATCTTCTTACTTGTCCCTAAACTTTTTAACTAAGTTGATGCATTTGAAGGTGGTCAATAAGTGGACAAATAAATCTGTAGATGGGCTATTGAAGTTGTTAAAATCGGCCTTCCCCAAAATCAATCTTGTCGACTTTCACTACGAGGCTAAAAAATTAAAGTCGAAGTTGGGATTGGGGTACGAATCTATTCATGTTTGTAGGAATGATTGTGCATTATTTTGGAAGAAAAATGCTGATAAAGAAATTTGTCCAGTCTGCTATGAAAGTCGTTGGGTGCAAATAGCTGGCAAATCCTCTGGGAAGAATGTCCCGCATAAAGTGTTGCGTTATTTTCCATTGACCCCTAGACTGAAGCGTTTGTTTGCAACAACACATACTGCGAGACTAATGAGGTGGCATAATACAGGTCGCTCGAGGGACGAGGATGATATGGGTCATCCCGTGGATGGAAAAGCTTGGTGGGCCTTTGACAAAAATCATCCTGATTTTGCCTGTGAGATAAGAAATGTTCGGCTGGGATTGTCGTCAGATGGTTTCAATCCTTTTGATAATATGAGTCAGTCTTACATCATGTGGCCGGTGGTTTTGGCAACTTATAATCTACCACCTTGGCTACGTATGAAAGAAGAAAATTTAATGCTAACCCTTTTGATCCCAGGTCCCCAATCACCAGGCAAAGATATGGATGTATTTTTACGGCCATTAGTGGATGAGTTGAAGGAATTGTGGACATCTGGTATCGATACGCGTGATGTATCAAGTAATAACTGTATATTCAAAATGCAAGCAGCGATGTTATGGACAGTTAGTGATTTTCCTGCTCGTAATAGTTTATCAGGGTGGAGCGGTCAAGGTTACGACGCATGTCCAACTTGTAATGAAGAGACACCTTCGACGCGTGTAATCGGTAAGACAGCTTATGTGGATCATCGACATTTCTTACCAAGTACTCATCATTGGCGAAATGATCGTACTTTCAACGGACAAACAGAGAGACATGGGCCACCGCCTCAATTGACTAGTGCAGATATCCTACAGCAACTTAGTCGTGTGAAAATTAGAACACCAGGAAAACACCCAAGCTATGGGGGTGTTAAAAGAAAAAGGGATAAAAATGAGCTAAACTGGAGAAAGAAGAGCATTTTCTATGAGTTGCCCTACTGGTCGACAAATGAGTTGAAACACAATCTCGATGTTATGCTTGTAGAAAAGAATGTCTGTGATAGTTTGTTGGGTACATTATTGGGCGATCCTCATAAATCTAAGGATACAGACAAAGCGAGACGTGATTTGATAAAATTAAAAATCAGACACGAGCTGCACTTGTACGAAGATAAGGGGAGATTGATGAAGCCTGCAGTAGAGTACACATTTATTAATGCAGATCGTCAAAAGTTTTGCAATTTTATACGAAAAGTCAAATTTCCCGATGGTTTTGCATCGAATCTGAGAAAGAACGTTGCGTCTAATGAAAGCCGAATAATTGGTTTGAAGTCACACGATTGTCATATCATCATGCAAAGATTGTTGCCCGTCGGTGTCGAGCATTTCTAAACAAGACAATTTCATCCACTATTATTGAACTTTGTACATTTTTCAAAAATTGTGTGTAAGGTCGATAAAGGTTAGCGACATGGTTAATGCTCAACAACAACTCATCCTCATATTGTGCAAGCTTGAACGAATCTTTCCACCGGCTTTTTTGACATTATGATTCACCTTGTGATGCATTTGCTCAAGAGGCAATTCTTGGTGGGCCCGTTACATGAGGTGGATGTATCCTTTTGAGAGATATCTTAAGAAACTAAAGGACTATGTGCGAAATCAATTGAAGCACGAGGGTTCCATAGCCGAGGATATGTTGTTGAGGAATCATTGATTTTTGTTCACGGTATTTCGACCGACGTCGAGACACGATTCAACCGACCAGAGAGAAATGACGATCTATGCATTCCCAAAAAGCAGCTATCTGTTTTTGAATCCCAATGTCATCCTATAGGAAAGAGAAGTTTAGTTGTCCTCGAAAGTGATGTTCGAGCTCAAGATGAGTTTTATATACTTAACAATTGTCCTGAGATTGAAACGTACTTAAAGTGAGTGCACGTATTTTTTTAGTATCTTTAACATTAAATGGTTTTATTATTATAACAATTGCTCAATGTAATTTTTACTTCAACAAAGGAGCACAAGGATCGATTCTTGCAGACATCTGTGGAGTTACCAATGTTAACCAATTGCATAGAACCGATTTTTCTCGCTTGGTTTCATACGAAGGTAGAACAATAATACTGTTTGCATTTATAATTAGTATAATGTTTGATTGGTTAATGAATTCACATCTTATTAACACAGATTTATGCTCTACATCGGATAAACGCCGATGATGTGTCTCCAAAATTGCTATCTTTGGCGTTTCGCAAATGTCACAGTGCATTCCTACCCAAAGATGTATCGTTAATGAGTTCGATTTCTAACTTATGATCGTGATATCCAACGTAAAACACAAAATAGTAGTGTGAGTATTGCAGGACCGGTGATGAAATATTTTACGGCCGACTTCGGGATATATTGAGCTTTCATACATAAACAGCTTCTCGCCATGTTGTTTCGGTGTAGATAGTTTAAGTGTGATGGAAAAAGAAAGGTCACAGAGAAACAACATCACAAGTATTGACACCAGCAGAGAGCTTACAAAGATGACCGGTTCATACTTGCTTCACAAGCGAGGCAAGTGTTCTATATTGATGAGCCGTCACGTAGTCATAATCAAGCGAGTGGTTCAAGAAGTCAATCATCGTACTTACGTGGGATACGCCAAATGATGGTTTTGACCGAGATAGATTTGTTACACGATGATAGCTCGTCGAACTTATCACTTTGTTTGTTGATGTTGGCAATTTAGAACACATTACTATGCAGCGGGTCGACAATGATGCCATTCAGTTGGATCGTCCTGCTAAGAGAGCGTCATTGTCGAATGCTAGTGGAGATAAATATAATTTTATTCACGATGAGGAGGAGGATAATGAGGGCGATGATGGAGGTGAGGTTGAGGCGTCCCGACACGGAGATGATCATGCGGCGTGTCGAATATGACGATGATGTTGATAGAAGCAATGATAGTGACTATGAGTGTTCAAACAACACATTGTAATCTTGTACTCTGTTATTTAGTATAAATTTAGTTATTCAATAACATATTGATAATATTTTGTCTAATTTTTTTATTTAAATTAAATAAATAATGACGATAACATAATTTATCAAATCGACTGTTAGGGAGGTTTTTTCACCCCTACAGGCCCAAATTTGCCATATACGGCTGTCTTCAAAATTGAACCCATCCTCACAAAAAATTTCAATCTTCAACCCATCTATCCTCTCAAATCTCTCAAATCTCGGGAAATCTGCTCTCCTCAATGGATTCTTTTCTCTCTAATCTCTCCTCAAATCTCCAATTCGTCGGTCAATCTTTCTCACAGATTTGTTAATTTTCTGGAAGTGAAGGCATGAACGGGAGATTTGTATATATTTTTTGTAAACAATAATAATAGTAGTATTACCTTGAGTATTACCTTGAGGACGGAGCGAGAGGTCTTCGAGGGCGATCTCTAGGCGGGCGGTGGAGGTGCGGATTTTTTTGTATCGGATCATATGATGAAAGAAGAATATCATTATATTATGTATGGACCTTATGTTGTTATTCCAAAATAACTCGATCTCATATGATTTTATTACACTAGAGTTGTACATCTTCAAATGAAGTTTAGCGAAAGATGCCAAGAAAAAAATTAAAAAATAAAAAATAATTGTGAGCAGTGCTCGCCGAGCGGACGAGCATAAATTATGTCCGCTCGGGCGAGCACTATTCACAGTCAAATTTTTTCTTTAATTGTGAATGCTACGCTGCCAAGCGGATAGAGCTTACATTACATGCCATTGAGCGAGCATTATTCACACTTTTTTTTCATGTGAAATGTATAGGGACGACTTTAGTCGTCCCTTTAGAGCCTAAAAATTTACAAAAGCTACACATAATACACAATCCTCACAAATCATTTATCTTCCCCCCACTCTCACGTCCTCTTCCCTTATTTGGCTCCAAAACCCCAATTTCTCAAATTACAATTTTTGATTGGCTCCAAACCCCCAACATTTCAAACCATTGGCTGAACTTGAATCATAATTGCAAACCCCCATTGCTCACTAACCTTGGTAATTCTCTGCCGGATGAGACTCTCTGAGCTATGAATTTCAATGTTCACACACTCAACTCTTCTTCCTGACCAAGCTTTCTAGCAAATGTCAACCATTCGATTCTGCCTCTACCTACGTTCGATCAGCATCTAGAAATTTTGAGCGTAAATCACTACTTTTTGGGTATGCATATATAAAAAATCACTTCTTTTTTGCTATTTTTGGATTTATTTGTGGGTGTTTCTAATGTTTCTTGGATATGATTAATTTGTTCTCTTGTGTTAGGAGTTAGAATCGAGGTGTTTTGTTCATCACGTTGTGTTTTTTTTCTCCTTAGGAAGGAAGGGTTTAGGGGGATAGTGAATTTTTTGTATTATTTACTGATTTTGAAGGTATATTCCTGCTGTGGTTGTTGTGGTCTCTTGTGATCATACAGCTTCGTGATATGTTTTCTTATACTGACCGCTGCATTTCTATGTATTGAACATTCTTTTCATGCTTAATGAATTTCTTTTGTAGGGTTTATGAGATTTTACATGTGGCTCCAATATTGTGTGATCGATTTTATTTTATTTTTTCCTTTCTTGTTTCTTATATATATTTATTCTACTGGGGGCTTTCTTTATGGTTTGTTACTTTTTGGTGCCGCAAGGGGCCGTTGTTGAAGGGGGTAAATAGTTGGAGTTTCAATGAGTTTTTATGTTAATCAGAAACCTTGAGGCCTCGATGGAAGACACATTTCAATTTGATGTTTAATACCGATAAAATGGTGTGTATATATCATAATGTTGGTAATTTGATATATGGTGCTTGCTAGCAGTATGAATCACTAATATGAATCCAAAGATAGTCGTCTAATTTGTTTTGGTTCAACCTAGTTCAATGTAAAGTGATAATTTGTTTTGGTTCAACCTAGTTCCATCAACACATTTTTTCTTTCTATATTTTTAAAAGCATTTAATAATGGTGCATAAATTTTTTTTATGAATAATTAATTGTCTGGCAATTAAAATGCCATCATCTACCTGGTTTTGAGATGCCTACCGTTGTTGGAATTTTGAATCCAATTCAATCAAATGTTCAATGAAGTTATCTATTTAGGTATCTAAGCATAGGAATTAAGACTAAGCAATCCACATTACTACCATTCAACGGTTAAGCAAATGCCGGCTCTCAATTTGTGTGGCAAGACTACGAATCTCGAATAGTTCTGTTCATAGGCAATCCTCTATTTTCTATAGGTTTCTTGGTGGTTAAATCGTGCTTATTTCAGATGTCTTTCTTTTCACTCAATTTCTACTAGTAATTTGTTTTATGTTTTAATTTAGCTAAATATAAGATTGTAATTATTTTAAAGTACTTCTTACCAACATTTTTGTTTTATTGAGTAGGGAAAGGGCAAAATGATGGGTAGCTTCAAACAACAAAAAGTTTGTGAGAGACAGAAAATTGATGATGTAGATGACAAAATCAGCCATTTACCTGATTGTATTCTACACCATATTCTTTCATTTCATTTCTTTTGTTTCTGCCTCTTTCTCTACGTAGGAATGTCATACTTGAAACTGTTTTTGCCCATTTATGCACTGTATTTGGACTGATTTTTTTATGTCTGTCTTAATCTTATTGGTACTAATTAATGCTTGGTTAATTAGGACTAATTTAAGCTAATGACGTAATACAATGGCCGATGTATTAAACCATGAAGGGGATGGTGGAGATGAGCCTCCGCATCAGCATGCAAATAGGCTACAAGTGGACTGCCAGACAGGTAAGATAATTTTTTTGGGAAAACATAGTGTGTATTCAAAGTGATTTGCATATTAAATCATTTTTTTGTGTGAATTCGTAGCGCCTGCGGCTAAAAATGGGGCCCTTCCAGATCGTTACATCTTGTTAAACTATTCTAGTCTAACGAAAAAAAACCCTCCCCATAGATTTTGATACAAAAGAGGGACCTATTTACCTACAGGAGAGAACCAAAAATACTTATCGAGGGTTGTAGGGACACGTGTGAGACAATTTGTGCACCCCTACTTCGATAGATGGGCGAATGTTCTAGAGGAACAAAAAGCCCGTGCCACAGGCTGCGTATACGTAAGTGAATTAGCTGTCATTTTATACCTTAAGTACTTTTAATAAAGTCTAACTTCAATGACTTAAACAAGATTGATTTGCTATAGGAATTCTTCGACATCAATCCAAGGCGTTACTCCAAGGCTGATTACAACTCGTTGTTGACGGTATCGAAGATACAGCAGCCCGACTATATCGTCAGTACAAGGCCAATGTGAATGTATACATAAGAGATAAAGGTACGCCGTACCTTACCGTGGCCTAACGGCGGACGTACGGGAAAAGTGCATAGAGCGCTCATCGAGTCAAAAATTTAAGGTAAGCACAATTCATTTAATTTAATTAACTGAATTTTCATTAAATATTAATATTAACATTGTATTCATTTCAATTAATTTTTTATAGGATATTTCAATGACGAACAAAGTGAACAGAAAAAAAAATAAATTATACTAGCCTGCAGGGGTCAAAAACTATAGTTGCTACAGCGTTTCGATATGGTAGCGTGTTGGAAAAATATGTGTCATATTTTTCACTTTTTATATCTTAGCTATCTTAATAAATATAACTGATTTTTAATGATAAAAGAGCAGGTCAACATTTGTGTTTATTTGAGTTCGATTAACGCCGATTCTCGATCGATCGGCTTGATAGGCTAATCATTTTTCCGGATCGGCAAAAAGCTGCGATTTTATTCTGCTTCTATATTTGATATATTACGATTTCATGAATATTAATGACAGCTCCTTTTGTAGGTTAAAGAATTTTTTCTTATTCTCTTAGATTTGTTTAGGAAGGAAATATTTAGTTTTCTAAATTCTTTCCTACTACAAATCTAAGAAAATCTTTCTATATTCTTTCCTACTAATTCTCTTACCATCTTTGTTGCATATTCTTAGGTAAGAAATAATTCCTAAATTGATTTCTACTTTAACTATAAGTAAGAGTGGAAATCAATAAGGAATTACTGCTTTGAAAATAATTTTTGTGTTCTTGTTCCATAAGCGTAAAACCGACCGAATACATTCAAGGTGAATAAGACATGGCGCTTCATTGATTCAACTTTCAAAGCAAAAAGGTTTTCTTCAAACTCATTGAAGAATCAAGAACTAATTGGTACTCAACGAACAATTCCATATCTTGCTCAAGCTACTTGGCGTGAAGTTAAGAACGAGGGTTCTTAATCCAAGTGGTGGTTGCGGTCAAGTACAATAGGGAAGTGGCGATAAAGTCAAGACCGGTGGGTTTGATTCCACTTCATCAACAAGTTAGAAGAAGAAGTATCACAGGGAGTTGATCTGTTTTCTTTTGATTGTTATTTTGTTAATTTTGCGAAATTACAAAAACCGATACTATTGTATTTTTGAACAAGATTATTAGTGGATTGTTTCTACCCATGGCATGGGGGCCCGTAGATGTTTCCCTTAGGGGTTACCACGTTACATCTTGTGTTCGTATTTAATCCTTTAATTTACGCACTAGACAAGATTAGGAAACGAACACACGGTGTCTTGATGAGTCGAATCTATTATCTCTATATCTTTCCAGCTTCGACTACATTCTCGTCCATCGCTTATTTAATTAAAATTAAAATTGTGTTTAATTTAATTAATCTAGGTTTTAGAACTTTCAATTGGTATCGAGAGGGTACACTTTTAAGTGCGATCCATATAAACCTAGTTATGGATGAGCTCCATTTAGACCACTTGCTTTAGATGGTGGTACTAATTATGCCTATTGGAAAATTAGAATTCAAGTGTATATCCAATCCCTTGATGAAAAAGCTTGGCACTCAATTGTCCATGGATATAAAACTCCTACCATCACTTTGAAGATGGTGTAGAAAGAGAGAAAAAGCGCATTTGAGTGGGTTACAACCGATTACAATTATACTAATTGGAACTTCAAAGCGTTAAATGCCATATTTTCTTTTGTAGACTCTAATCAATTTCGTTTAATCTCTACTTGTCGGGTTGCAAAAGATGCTTGGGACATCTTACGAATTGCTCATGAAGGAACCAATATGGTCAAGTCATCCAAGCTTCAAATTCTTACTCTAGAGTTTGAACAACTAACCATGAGAGATGATGAACAATTCAAGGACTTCTATGCAAAACTCAGTGATATCACCAATATTGCTTATACCTTGGGAAAGAAATATTCAGAGAGCAAAATTGTAAAGAAAATCCTCAGATCCTTGCCTGATCGTTTTCATTCTAAAGTAACTGCAATTGAAGAAAGTAAGGAGATTAAGAATATGAAGGTTGAAGAATTGGTGGGATCATTGATGACATATGAGCTACATCTACAAAGGAGAAAGAAAGAAAAGAGATCCAGTATTGCCTTCAAAATTAACAACCATGAAGACGAGGTTGATTGTGAGGAGAGCGAAACAAATGAAAACATGGCCATGCTCACCAAACAATTCAAAAAATTTCTAAAAGGAAATCAAAAGGAAAGCACTTGAATACCTTTCTCCAACAAAAGAAGAGATTTCGACTAACACTAAACAAAATCCCACTATCTCTATGAATAGATCGACAATCGAATTCAATGCCATGAGTGTGAGGGTTTTGGTCACATAGCCTCTGAATGTGCAAATACTTTAAAGAAATCTCATACCAAGAAGGCCATGAATATCACTTGGAGTGAAGATGATGAAAAGACTCAAATGAGGACGAGGATGATAGAACCATCATTGATCGTGTAACGCCCCGATCGTGAACTTAACCTCTCATCATCGATTCCATGCAAAACTTGATTGCGTGTTCGACTTCTTAGCGACAACTTCGAAGAATCATCAGTGTGTGTATCATCACAATCTGTAGCGACTGAATAAAAATTACAAGATGAATGTGGAGAAAAACTTGTCCACACAAGTCTTAATAGAATTTTGGAAGATGACAATGCCGAAATTGATTCTCAAAATAATACTCTTACCAACATCTTAAAAGAGAAGGATGATCAAATTGCTAATCTTTTAGATGAATTAAAAGTCTCAAAAGAAAGGATCAAGCAATTAACAATTGGAGCCTCTCGCTTAAGCGAAACCCTAAGCTATGGAAGAACACCAAACGTCAAAAAGGTTTGGGATATGTTGGAAAAGGTGAAAGAAAAGATGGGAATCGAGATCAACTTCATCAAAGAAACAAAGTCTGCTCAGTATTTTCATACAAAATCGCTCCCATCACCGTCGAACTAAGGTGACCGCTTATGCAAGTTCGACCCGAGTGCAGACTCAAAAACAATCGCGACCATCGTGTATACAACCAATACAGAGAGATAAATCAAAGTACTTTGTAAAATGTTGCATCTGTGGTAATTTAGGACACGACTCTTTTCATTGTTTGTTTAGTAAAAACACAGCTAATAGACAAATGAGACACCTTAGCAACACTAAAGTAAGACAAATTTGGGTCAAAAGGGTGAATTAAATTGTTATATGGTTGATGTTGCATATAGATCCTTTATTCCTAACTCTTGGTATTTTGACAAAGGGTTGTTCTAGACATATGACCGTAATCGATCTTATCTAACTAACTATAAAAGTCATGAAGGTGGTCTCAGTTACTTTTGGTGATGGAGCACACGGTAAAATTGAAGGTGTAGGCACTATTCTAATTGATGGCTTCTCCTGTTAAAAAAGTTCTTTTTGTTGTAGGTTTAAAAGCTAACCTAATTAGTATAGGCCAACTCTGTGATAATAAACACTTGGTTATGTTCTCAAAAATTCCTATAAAGTCTTGAAGTATGATGGTAGTTGTATTCTACATGGTACTAGATCCAATGATAAATGTTATCTTCTTGACACCAAAATTACTTGTCATATTTCAAAGACCGACTCAATCGAGTTGTGGCACAAACGATTGGGACATTTAAACTGTAGTGATCTGTTGAGGCCCGACAAAGTTGAATGCGATGACGAGGTGTTCCTAAGCTTCTTGAAAATCAAGAAGGATTGTGTGGTTCGTGCCTAAAAAGGTAAGTAAACCAAAAGCACTCACAAACAAGGTGCGTTTCTTACTACTGACTCTTGTTTTAGAATTACTTCACATGGATTTGATGGGACCTATTCAAACCGAAAGTATTGGGGCAAGAAATATATTTTTGTTTATGTGGATGATTTTCTAGATATACTTGGGTTGATTTCTTGAGAGAAAAATCTGATGTGTTTGAAAGATTCAAATTTTGCACCTAAAATTAACAACGTAAAAATATTTTGAGGAATAAAAATACTAAGGATTAGAAGTGATCATGGGAGAGAGTTTGAAAATGCTACTTTCTCTCGCTTTTTGTGATCAAAATGATATTTTTCATGAATTCTCTCGCACCCAAAACTCCCGAACAAAACGGTGTTGTGGAAAGGAAAAATAGGTCTCTTCAAGAGATGGCTAGAGTTATGCTAAACAAAGAAGAAGCTCCTGTTAAATTATGATCAAGCTATTAATCTTGCTTGTTATATTTTTGAATCGTGTATCTTTGAGAACTGGAACCACTCAAACTCCTTATGAAATCTAGAAAGGTAGAAAACCGAATCTCAAATATTTCCATACCTTTGGTAGCAAATGCTATGTGTTAAATGATCGGGAATACTTGGGTAAATTCGATTCAAAAAGTGATGAGGAGTGTTTATTGGTTATTCGAGAACAGTAGTGCTTACGTAATTTATAACATGCGTGCTTTCGACTATCATTGAATCAATCAATGTAAAATTGATGATCTCGATGACTTTTCATCTTATTCACAGGAGCCTAATATTCAGACTTTGGAAGAACAGGTTGCTGGACGTCAACCTACCCAAGACCATCATGTACCTGCTCCAGACAGTGATTTACAGAAGGAACATCCAACTTCAAGTTCTGATGTCTCTGCCCCTGCTCCTGGAAGTTCTGACGCACCATATACAAATAACGAACAGGACATGAGAAGGCAGCCTCCTTCTTGGATTCAGAAAGCACATCCACTGGACAATGTTCTCTCAAATTCCAGAGACGACATGATGACTCGGAGGAGGCTTGCTAATGAACTTGGAAATATTTGCTACACTTCACAAATTGAACCCAAGAATATAAATGAAGCCATTATTGATGAAAATTGGGTTCTAGCCATGCATGAAGAGCTAGCTCAGTTTGATAGAAATGAAGTGTGGGATCTTGTTCCTCGGCCAAAAGACACAAATGTGATCGAGACAAAGTGGATATTCAAAAATAAATCAGATGAACATGGCAACATAGTCGTAAACAAGGCACGCTTGGTTGCACGCGAGTTACACTCAACTAGAAGGAGTGGATTTTGATGAAACTTTTGCACACAGTGGCGGCTTGAATCCATTAGACTCTTACTATCTGTGGCATGTCAAATGAGATTCAAGCTGTACCAAATGGATGTCAAAAGTGCCTTTCTGAATGGAATTCTTAATGAAGAAGTCTATGTTGAGCAGCCTAAGGGATTTGTTGATCCTTATTTCCCCGACCATGTGTTTAGACTCAAAAAGGCTCTGTACGGACTAAAGCAAGCCCCAAGAGCTTGGTATGAACGATTAACCATGTTCTTGTTAGAACAGGGATACAAGCGAGGAGGGGCTGACAAAACGTTATTCATCAAACATTTTAAAACTGGATTAATTGTTGCACAAATCTACGTCGATGACATTGTATTTGGTTCCTCACTAGAAACAAAATCCAAGGAATTTGCTACTCTTATGCAAAATGAATTCGAAATGAGTATGGTTGGTGAACTAAATTTCTTTTTAGGTTTGCAGATCAAACAGGTTGGATCGAGATTTTTTATCTCCCGTGCCAAGTATGCTAAAAATCTTGTGAAGAAGTTCGGTCTTGAATGACCAAGTCGGTCGAAACTCCCATGGCCACGTCCTTAAAAATTTTCGAGATGACCCGAGAGAAAGGAGGTTGACTCCGGCTTGTGCACGAAGCATGATAGGCGATCTGCTTGCACTGATCGCAAGCCGTCCCGACATATCATTCGAGTGTTGGAGTTTGTGCACGTTATCAAGCTAAACCAAAAAATCACATCTTGTAGCGATGAAGCGAATTATTTGCTATATTAACTGTACTTGATTATGGTTTATAGTATACTAATGATACTAATTCTCATCTTGCGGGATACACCGATGCCGATTGGTTTGGAAACATGGACGATAGAAAAGCATGAGTGGATGATGTTTCTACATTGGTAACAATCTCATTGCATGGTTAAGTAAGAAACAAAACTCTATTTCCTTATCTATCGCAGGTTTAATATATTGCAATGGTTAGTTGTTGCACTCGACTACTTTGGATGAAACAAATGCTTTGTGATTATGGTATTGATCGGGACTCATTCGTTGTGCAGGATAACACTAGTGCTATCAACATTTCTAAAAATCTGTTCAAAGACTCTAGGACCAAACATATTGATATTAGACATCATTTTATTAGGAATTTTGTCGAAGAAAAAAAGTTATTACTTTGGAACATATTCAGATCGAGTATCGGTTGGTGACTTGTTCACCAAAGCCTTAGATTACGCTAGATTTGAAACTCTACCAAGGTCGTGGCATTTGTTTGATGCATTAGTTTTTATTTTTCAAAAAAAAAAAAAAAAAATTCATGTGTGTTTGTTTGCATTTGCTTATTTTTTATTTATTTAAAAACAAACAAAAAAAAGGAGGGGGAGAAGAATGGTCTTTCTTGCAAATAGCATATGATATAATTATATGATTGGTCTATGATTTTTGAGATTTACTTGGATTAACCAATCAATTTGGTATGCTCATTATACTTAAGGTAAAATATGGTCAGATAAGCACACTTTGAGGACATATTGTCTTGGTTGATTGTACCTTACTACTAACTAGATTGTTATCTTTAAAGTAGTTTCATACTTTGTTGTGACCTATGGTCAGTATCTATGTCTCTCGGCACCATAGTATGTTGTTGTGTTAAACAGACAATTTCATGGAGGAGAGGGCTACCACCATAAATGTTGCACCCGTCCTTGATAATGAACATAAATCATGTAGAAAAGGGCTACCTTTTTGGCTGTGAGAAAGTCAACTCCATGATCTTAAAAATTCATTGCTTTGACAAATCAAAAATATATATATGCAAATAAAGTCAACACTCTCGAGTACTCAAAAGAAAAAAAAATTTGCTATGGTACTCATGTCCGCACGCTCATATTTTTTATTCAAAGAGATATGTTCGGATGATGACCGGTTTGAAATACATCTCAAGATCGATCTTCTTGACTAGGTTCAATTTGACAAAGTGGGACAAAGTTATGATTGATTAATCCAAGATGTCCTATCACACACTCACGTTTTAAATCGACAAATTAATTGAATCTAATTATGCGCATATCCGATTGGAAGATTCTAGTTGATTTTGATATCCTTGGGTGATTGTATAAGTTGTAGAACTATGAAGTTTGCCCATAAATAAACCATTCAATCTTATCTCATAAAATATTCTCATTATTTGTGTGTGAGTATCTTGTACGGGCCTTCTTGTAGAAATTTCAATCAACGAGTCTATTTTGGCAAAGACAATCGGTTTTAATTGAGAAAAATCGACGAATTCTTGGTTTATGGAATCCAATCGCATTTTGGTTCTAATTTAAAACTCGCTTTTCCATAAAAATAGCGTATTAGGCGGTTTATTTCAAATTTGACTTATCCGATTAAGGAAGGTTTCGTGGTCATTAATCGCCATTTATCGCTTTATTTTTGGTAATCGCCTTCTACACGTCCCTAATTAATCGCTCCCTTCTTGTGCAATTTTGAATAAATTGAAAAATTTCCCTTTTAAACCATGATCTAGGGTTTTCTTCTTCACCTTCTCACACTCAATCCTCAATTCCTAACTCAAAAGTCCCTCATTCTTGATCTCGGCGGTGTATTTGAGTTTTCTTTTCGATTCAAACAATGGTGAAGACTAAAATGCCAAAATCGAAGAAACATCCGAGAAATTCTTCCAAGGACACTGTTGCTCCAGCGTCTCATCATTGAAACTGCGATTGGGCCACAAATGTCGCTGGCAAAGACTCTCCGTCGAAGTACAAGAAGACGGGAACCCTCCGATTCGAGACCAGACACTTCTCCAAATGGCGATCGCATCTCGGTGACCAATCGACGGACATTGTTGCATATCAATCGCCGGTCAGCCATTCTAAAAATCAGCCCCGTCCAAAAACTAACGACCCAATCTCCTATCTGAGCAAGAAAGTCACCTTGGGTGCTCAAGACCCAGATGAAGAAGGAGATGAGGATGATGAATCTGCAAGTGACAGTGGGTCTGAAAATGCCGAAATTGAGGAGGAAGTCCGTGAGGATGAAGGGGCTGGTGATGAGGAGTCTGAACAGCCTCCCCCATTTGTAGAAGGTTCAAGTAAGCCCCCCTCTCAAAAATCTGATTCTGATTTTGATGTTGCCTTTGATGAATGTTCAGAATCTACTCCGACACCTCCTCCAACGAAAAGGCCACCGTGGGCGAGAAAGGAAAGGTAAAATGGCTGATGTTGTTTGAAAAGCCCACGCCCGGGTGGGTCGAATAGACTGTCATCACGCCTCGGGGGTGCTGCCTACAGTCTTGTCTACTCCTAGTTCGAGACCCTAAATGTTCGGACTTGACACATTAACTAGAGGTAGACACTCTGTTAACCCCTCACCTTCGTTTTCTATCGGAGAGTGCCGAGAGTTTGTTTATGTCATTTACCATCTCTACCGTAAGTTCATCATTGAGTGCAAGGTTGCAATTGCCGAATTTAGTTCTTTTGGTTTGGTTGAAATTGTTGGTTTCCACAATTTACATAATCTGTTAAGTTTTTCCGGGCCGTTCAATGAAACTTTGGTTAAGGAATTTATGGCAAATGTTCCAAAGAATTTGGGAAAGGCATGCAATGAATTCGAGTTGAAGGTTTATGTTCGGGAAAGACATGTTACCTTCGGTCCTAACTCCCTCAGGGACTGGCTTGGAGTAACCACTGTGGGTGTTACAAGTGACGAAGAATTGACCAAGGACATCATTGCGCAAGAAATGACTGGCTCCACCTAGCCGGAATCAGGAGAATCGATCGCTTTTCGGCTATTGCCCAAATACAAAATTCTACATCGGATTCTCATCAACAATATCGATCCGTTAACTCATCGATCGGACATTTCGGGGGACAGGGCCGTTATGCTATACAAGTTAGGAATGAGAATACCAGTTGAACTGGGTTAAACTAGTTTTTGATAGAATTGTTTATGAAGGGTCGATGAGGGCCAAGCGATCTGAGACCACCGCATCCACTCGATTCATCACTTTCTTGTTCATCAAGAAGTGCACGCTATGGATTGCACCGCTTCTCGAGAACATTCCAGTATTTGGGTGTACATGAGTTTACAAATTTGGATAGCACACCGCATCCCACTCCCGAGTTCCCAAGCATTTTCTATCCTCGTTGGACCATTTTGGGCGTCTTGATGCACTAGAAACTCGGTTGGGGCTGGTTCGAACACGTAGATCAAATTTTTCCCTTACCAAAGGTTTTTCCGATGATATTACTTTCATGCGTAGGGTGTTGGGCAAACCGAATTTCTCGGGCGATAAGCATATAAAATCTGCATTCCGAATAGTTACTCTGGAATTCTCTGCACATCCTGGAGATCCAATGGAGATACCGACTTCTGAACCCGTTGGTGAGCAACTCGCTGCTTTGACCCGACCTCTCCTCAGCACCTATCGCTGCTGATGCTCCAACTGATGCTCTCTCAAATACCCACGCCGCAAGAGGGTTACAATGCATCTGCATCCGGTACAAAGAAGTCCAGATCCTCCCGGCACTAACTTTTCCCGTTCTAACTCTTAACCCTCTAACTATTTGGCTATGGATAACTGTTTTAAACACTTAAATTCGCTTTATTTCACTTCAAACACTTTGCTTTACTTTTGTTTTATTTCTTCCTTTGGCTCCTCTTCCAAAAGGGGAGTAGTAGTAATTTTAATTTTATGGTTGTTAGGTTGTTGGTTAAACTTTAATAGTAGTATTTTTAGGTTTATGATAGTTTGATCACTACACTTAGATGATATCTTGCTAAGGGGGAGCAATATTAAATGTTATGGCTATTGTGTGTGGTATTTGCATATGTTGTTAACTTCTTTGTAGGAGTTCTTGGTTTACACACACTAAGGGGAGCCATAATCCTTGTATGTTGATGCTCATGGGTTCTTTACTTATTCACACACATCACACTTATATTAAAAATCGATAGTTTTGTGTTTGTAATTAAGCAATGCCAAAGGGAGATTGTTGGAAAAATATGTGTCATATTTTCACTTTTTATATCTTGGCTATCTTAATAAATATAACTGATTTTTAATGATAAAAGAGCAGTCAACATTTGTGTTTCTGATTGGTCGATTAACGCCAGATTCGATCGACCGGCTTGATAGGCTGAATCATTTTCCGGATCGACAAAAAGCTCGCAATTTTATTCTGTTTCTATATTTGATATATTACGATTTCATGAATATTAATGACGACTCCTTTTGTAGGTTAAAGAATTTTTCTTATTCTCTTAGATTTGTTTAGGAAGGAAATATTTAGTTTTCTAAATTCTTTCCTACTACAAATCTAAGAAAATCTTTCTATATTCTTTCCTACTAATTCTCTTACCATCTTTGTTGCATATTCTTAGGTAAGAAATAATTCCTAAATTGATTTCTACTTTAACTATAAGTAAGAGTGGAAATCAATAAGGAATTACGGCTTTGAAAATAATTTTTGTGTTCTTGTTCCATAAGCGTAAAACCGACCGAATACATTCAAGGTGAACAAGACATGGCGCTTCATTGATTCAACTTTCAAAGCAAAAGGTTTTCTTCAAACTCATTGAAGAATCAAGAACTAATTGGTACTCAACGAACAATTCCATATCTTGCTCAAGCTACTTGGCGTGAAGTTAAGAACGGGGTTCTTAATCCAAGTGGTGGTTGCGGTCAAAGTACAATAGGAAGTGGCGATAAAGTCAAGACCGGTGGGTTTGATTCCACTTCATCAACAAGTCGGAAGAAGAAGTATCACGGGAGTTGATCTGTTTTCTTTTGATTGTTATTTTGTTAATTTTATAAAATTACAAAAGCGATACTATTGTATTTTTGAACAAGATTATTAGTGGATTGTTTCTACCCATGGCATGGGGGCCCGTGGATGTTTCCCTTAGGGGTTTACCACGTTACATCTTGTGTTCGTATTTAATCCTTTAATTTACGCACTAGACAAGATTAGGAAACGAACACAATTTGTCTGCGAGTCGAATCATTATCTCTATATCTTTCCGATTCGACTACATTCTCGTCCTTCGCTTATTTAATTAAAATTAAAATTAGTGTTTAATTTAATTAATCTAGGTTTTAGAACTTTCATAACGTATATTATTTTTCATCCATAATTTCATTTTCAAATTATGGAATACGTTCTGAGTTATTCATTTAATCATCGCATACTTATACAATGGGACTTGAGACCGAGGAGTGGCCGAGTGTCATTGAAACTTTCAAAGTCAACCATCAAAGAAATGGCGAGTGGGTGAACGAAAGGGGCTGCGCAAAGATTATGTACGTAAAAGTTAATACAAAGTGATGTATTGTTGTTAATTTTTGAGTTTCACATTTAATTGACAAATATTTTAAATTTGATTATTTAAGGAAAAAATGGTGGAGGAACGGGAAGAGTAAACGCAGCAAGCTAGCTCAAGCGCGGCGTGGCGCTTAACGAGCACGATGTTGTTCTTAAGGTCCCGGGAGAGAGGAAGGACACCGGCGCCGCGGTTGGACGGGTTTTGAGGGCACTTCCCGCTCTCACTCGTCCACTACGACATTGTGGGACCAACAGTTCCCAAATAATCTACTCGAGCAACCAATGCATTGAAGTCCAAAATGGAGACATACATGCATCAAATGAATGAATTTATCACACTTTTAACGAGTAATCTGCAATCTGTCATGCCAGAAATTCAGCTGCCGCCACCACCACCACCTCCACCTCCCCTGTCGCCTATGCATGAAGAAGAGTTAGATTCTTTGAACGACGAAGATTATTTATCTGATCTTTAGTCTTCATCTGTCTATCTATTTTTAGTTGCACATACTTTTGTTTTGTACATTATGGTTATTTTGTGTTGGAAGTTTTTGTTTTTGTGCATAGTTTTTTAGGATGTTTTGGTACAATTTGTTTTTGTGTACAAATATGATAATATAATTAATATTATTTCAGTTGTTTTTAAAGATTTTATTTAATGTTTCTATTAAGTCATTGTTATTAAATAATTTTAATTAGTATTGAAAGTGTAATAATTACTAGAATCAATAAATTTGAAAAAAAAACTAATTAATATTTTTCCATAGATATTGGGACGATAATAGTCGTCCCAATAGTTTGTCCTCAGAGATATTTTTCTATTGGGACGACTATTATAGTTTAACCTATTAGGACGACAATAGTCGTCCCAATAGTTTGTTCCTCAGAGATATTTTTCTATTGTCGTCCCAATAGTTTAACCTAAAAAGACAATAATAGTCGTCCCAATAGTTTAACCTATTGGGACGACAATAGTCGTCTCAATAGTTTTTTTGAGACCCACTATTCAATTTAGAAATGGGACATAAAGGGACGACAAATGTCGTCCCTATAGATTCAACATATATTGGGACAACAATTTGTCGTCTCAATAAATAAGTTGAAACAAATATTTGGACAAAAATAAAAGATAAAAATAAGGGCTATAGGGACGATAAAAGTCGTCGCTATAAATCGTGAATTTATTGAGACGACTATTATCGTCTCTGTTGACTTACTAGGACGGACTTATTGGGACGATCATTAGGGACGACTATGTCGTCCCTGTAGCCCTTTAGCGACGACAATGCTATCTATAGGGACGACAAAAGTTGTCCCTATAACTCTCTTTTCTTGTAGTAGAACAATAAATTAAGCGTCAAGATACGCTTAAAATAAGCCCCCAAATTCCTTAATTATAATGAAGCTGAAGAAATATATACGGGTAGTAAAAATCCAATAGATCAGGATTGATAATATTGAAAAAATTTGAATTTTTTTTATTCGAATAAGGATGAAAAAACCCTGAGGAACTGAATCAAGAAGGGGACAAAGTGAGATTAAAGATTGGTTGAAAGAGAGCAAAGAAAAGAAGGGGTTTTGGCCGCGTTGGTTTAAAGACCGTGTCAAACAAGTCGAATCAGAAAAGAAAAAAGCCTTTTTACATAAAAAAGACTTAAATGTCCTCAATAATAAAGGGTTAACAGACCATTCTGTTAACAGATAGTTTGTCAACAGATGGTCTATCCAAAATTAACAGACCAGAGGCTCTTTAACACACCATAGCCACATGTCTATTAATGGACCTCCGGCTCATTAATGCATCATGTGTGCTGCTAACATACCAAATCTTAACATGTGGAATGTTAAGGCAAATTTACACATTTTACCCTAATTTTTCAATTTACACATTTCAAATAAACTCAGATTTACAGAAATTTAAAGAAAAAATCATAATTCATACTCAGATGTATACATATTTTAATGATTTATATTATAAAATCCACAATTTCTATCGTGAATTAAAAAGAAGAAGATAGAGACTGTGAATTTCTACCTTGAAATGAGATATTTGAAATGAGTTGGGTTCTAACCTTTAAATGTGTTAGATTCTAACTTGGAAATCTTCTATTTTTCAGTAGACACCAAGAGATGAATTTGAAATCATATGAAATGTAATAAGCGGAGAAGAAAAGACATGGTTATATTTGGTAATTTGCTTGAAAAATGGGTTAACAGCCATTTAGAAAAATTTACCGGGTCACCCATCCATTTAGTACTATTCCCACGGTTTTTTTTTTATGGTGATTCGGGTAGAATCTTATAGAGAAAACATGGATGGGATGGGATGGGATGGGTAGGGTAGGGTACGGGTGGGGTGGGGTGGGGTGGGGTGGGGTGGGGTGGGGTGGGGTGGGGTGGGGCATGAAATATTTACTTTTTCTAAAAAAAGTTATGTGGATTAATATGTATTAAATTATTTAAAGTGAGATTCATGTGTACTTTTTAAAAATTTATGAGATTTTCTTCGTAATTTTTTTTAAAAATTTTTCTTATTTAAAAAGAAGGACAAATTCGTTATTTAATGGCCAAAAGAAGAGAAGGACGAATTTTGCTACATAATTGAAAGTTTGGGGGATGCATTAAGCTAAAAAAAGTTGATGGTAGATTAGTAACAAGTTGCAAAGATTGGGATGAAAAGTGCAAATATCCCTTTAATTATTTAAAACAAGGAGAATTTGCAGCTGAGGTCCCAAACATTTCCAAAATATGCTGCAGTCCCAAACTTTTTAATAAATGTGTTCCCCAGGGACCTCATGGTCTCCGTCTAAATGAGTGTTAGTTGACCAAAAGTTATGCGTCTTACCTTAATTTAACCAAATTTAATAAAGGCAAAAGGGCCTTTTCACATTTAATTATTTAAAATAATAAAAAAGAAAAGAAAAACAAAAAAATATGTTCTCTTCTCCAACCCACCTCACATCGTACCACCACCCTAATATGTTAGTTGACGGTTATAGCGGTGGGATGGGGAAGTCATATTTTTCCTTTCTTATTTATTTTTTGTTGTTTGTTTCTCTCTCTTTTAATAGTTTTAAATAATTAGATTGAAAAAGATCATTTTGCCCTTATTAAAATTGGTTAAATTAAAGTTAGAGACTTGACTTTTGGTCAACTGACGGTCATTTAGACGAAAATTCATCTAGAGGTTCTTACGGTCCGCATTTATTAAAAGATTCGAGAGTTAGCGGTACATTTTTGAAAGGTTTTGGGACCTCTGCTACAAATTCTCCTTGTTTTAAATAATTAAATATAAAAATATAATTTTGCCCTTATTAAAATTGGTCAAATTAAGTTTAAAAACTTGACTTTTGGTCAACTGAAAGTCCTTTGGAGGGACCGTCTAGATGTCCTTAGAGCGTACATTTTTGAAAGGTTTGAGACTTCCGCTGCAAATTTTCCTTTTTAAAATAGATATAGTAGGGATGGTAA
Organism: Forsythia suspensa; assembly: GCA_023638005.1. NCBI lineage: Eukaryota > Viridiplantae > Streptophyta > Magnoliopsida > Lamiales > Oleaceae > Forsythia > Forsythia suspensa. The sequence goes on along the minus strand of CM042664.1, from coordinate 23,585,929 downwards.
ACGGGCTGAGTAGTCCATGGGCTTGTTGGCTTGACCCATGGTCGATTCGAACTCGTTTAGGGTCGAGCTGGCTTTGCTTATGGCACGGGCCCACAAGCCTATTTTGGATTTTTTATTTTCAAATTTTCAAATAATTTTTTTTTTAAAAAAACAACGCTGACTTGGCCCATGAGGCCTACGAGCCATGGGCCGAACCGAGTCCCTTAGTGGATCATGAGCTGGGCTCAGGCTCGGCTCGAATGCACACAGTTGAGCCGGGCTCGTTTGGCAATAGTGGTATATTTTTATCATATATCGGAACCTATGTTACTTATTATTTGCTGTAAACATGTATATCACTTCTATGTATCAACACATTCCACAAATCATTTCAAGTATTTGTCAGATAATTGAAAGGTGGTAAAATCAATAATCAATAATCAATAAAAAACTTATACTTGAAGTCAAAAGAGAAAATTTGAATTAAAACTTTGAAAGTGAAAGTTACTTCGTCGTCCTAACTATTGAAATTTAGTTACACATATTCAAATTAATCAAATAAATAAAAGTTGAACTCAAGAGCCAATACTTTGCTCCCGAGAGCTTCGATTAAAAAATGTACATAACTTTTTAACTTCCAATTGAGATTCATAAAATGCATTGGATTGCTAATTCGACTGTCTTTTCAATGGCATATCACACGTCTCGTGGAGATCTTTGTGTCAAATTTGGTATTTAACTTCCTCCAAGTGTTTCGCACATTTGCTTCCTCCACGTGTTTCGCGCATTTGAATTGAAAGACTAATCCTTGTGTTCTTTTTACGTTTTCCTATACCTTTCTCTTAAATATGTTGAATATTGTATATTCTTAATGTGTTTGGTGGTTTATGGGCTTAAAAGTGATATCAGAGCTCATATATGACATTCTTGCAGCTGGATTTGTGGTGATTCTCAACATTTTGTACATATATTGCATATTTTTTGTGAGATCTCTCCTATCTATAGTATTTTTGTTATTATTGGTTGGATAATTTTCAATATTGTTTTTCTTCCTTAAAATTCCGTTCACAAAAACTCCCTGGAGATTAATCTTTGTCCAAAGGCTCATTTGATGCCTTGAGAATTAAGGAGGCCTTGGAAATATAAATCTAGTATGGATAGTGTAACTTGGAGTTCTTTGAAGGAGACAACGTGTTGAAATTTGTGTTTGTGTGATTCAATATACATTGTATAAGTATACTGTGAGATAACTTTCTGTGATCCACTTTGTGTGTGTCTCGAAGCATACTCGTATTAGAATTAGTGTTGAGAAGAATAAGTAATTTTTTTGTAAAAAGATTTTATGTGGAAAAGTGTTAGTTTACTTTCTTGAAACACATAAATACTTGGTGTATTTTTCTTATTGTGTTTACCTTAAAAACATTGTTTTTAAAGCAAAAGGTGTTCCTAAATTTCTTTAATGGCTGCAACAAGATTTGAATTCAATATTTTTTTATGGAAAATGGGATATTAATATGTGGATCAAAAGTTAAAAGCTATTTTGATGCAACAAATGTGTGACTAAAACTATTACAAATGATCTCCTTTAAGAAATCTTGGCCTAATGATATAATTCCCTTTAAGAAATCTGTATTAGTAAAAATTGCATGGAGTGCAATTTTTTTGCACTTATTAGAAAAATGTCATAAGAACAATTAGATAAACAAAAACTACTACTAAACTATGGACCAACTTCATTCCCAATATGTGACTAAAACTATTACAAATAAATGTTACCTTTTAAAATAGTTCTTTTCTTTTAAAATGGATCATTCTCTTGACTTGGATGAAAACTTGCAAAAATTTACCAAAGTGATCCAAGACCTTGCCAATTGTGATAATAAATTTCACATGATCAATTGGCAGTGGTCCTGTTAAACTCCATAATTGACAGGCACAAAGACTTGAAAAATGCTTTATGAGTGTGGGAGGGATACATTAACAATTGATATAATAATTAGTGCGCTAAGAAATAAAGACTTGGAGTTAGAGGCTGAGTGTAGAGACAACTTGGGAGGGGTAACCTTAGTGATAAAAGGGACAAGCAATGGTAAATCAAATTATCACTCTAAGAAAGAAAATAATGAGAGTAATAGGAAGGGTCAAGATAAAACCAAGTCCAAGAATAATGCAAAAGGAAATAAATTTTACTTATGTGGAAAATATGTCATTTTATTAAAGATTTATAGAAAGGACAAAATGAATTAAAATAAAAAGGAACTAGAGAAGGTACTAGTTGTTTTAGCTTACAATGAGAAAAAAACTGAAAGTAGAATAGTGCTTGTGAGTTCTGAAAGTCAGTTGAATCAAGAATGGATCCCTGTTTTATGTTGTATTTTTCATATGTGTCCTCATAAAAGCCGGTTTACCAATTTTTAGAAAACAAGTAGGGGACATGTAGTAATGGGGAATAATATGACCTGTACAATTGATGGAATATGGCTAGTTAGCAAAATAGAGCCATTATTGTCCTTGATAAAACAAGATTTGTGCTAGAACTTTAAAGAAACCTAATACCTAAAAGTGTCCTGGATGATATGGAGTTTGACATAAAAATTAGTCAGGGACAAATAAAAATCTTTAGCAATTGTGAGTTGATCATTAATTCCCAAAAGAGACATGTTTTATATTTCTTAAGAGAAAAACATGTTCTTGGTCTTTTAGCAGCAATTCCAAAATTATGGCATGAAATGTTAGATTATATTGGAACAAAAGGCCTAAAAGATTTACAAAGTCAGAGTGTGTTTGGAAAATTCAATCATACTGGAACAAAAGGCCTAAAAGATTTTCAAAGTCAGAGTGTGTTTGGAAAATTCAATCTGGGTGATATTATTTCTCGTGACAAATGTACTTTTAGGAAAGCAAGTTAAGCTTCATTATCTACCTAAAATTCATAAATATGAACATTTACTTGATTATTTACTTGCTGATTTGTGGGGTCGTGCTTCTCTTACTACACAATCTGATTTTAAATACTATTTGTTGATCAATGATGATTTCTCTAGAAAACTTTAGATGTTTTTGTTAAAAACTAAAGATGAAATATTCTCAGTTTTTAAAGATTGGTAAACACAAATAGAAAATAAAATATTCTCAGTTTTTGGAGATTGGTAAACACAAATAGAAAATAAAATATATCATAAGATTAAAGTGTTTAGAAACGACAATGGCTTTGAATTTTGCAACTTTGAATTTAATGAATTTTGTAAAATTCATGGAATCTCAAGACATAGGACAATGCTTATACTCCTCGGCAAAATAGAATTGTTGAAAGATTGAATAGAGATCTTCTAAATAAAGTAAGATGCATACTTTTGAGTTCTCGTATGCCAAAGTTGTTTTGGGGTGAAGTAGTAAAGACTACTTCCTATTTGGTAAATAGAAGTCCCTCAAGTGCCATAAACTTTAAAGTTCCAGAGGTTCTTTGGACCCAAGATTTGTAGATTATTTCTACCTTAAAATTTTTAGATGTGCTGCATGTGCTAATCAAAATGTTGGAACATTGGAGCGTAGGTCTCTCAAATGTGTTTTCTTAGGTTATGGAGAAAATGTAAAAGGATATACATTATGGGTTAGAGAAGAAAGAGGATATAAAGTCATAATTAGGAGGGATGAAGTGTTCAATGAGTCCATAATGTCTTGTCTAAAAGAAAACAATGTAAACTTGCTAGATTGAGATATTAGAGTTGAGGTGCTTCTAATCTAGGTGATGAAGAAAATTTAAATCAACCGAAAATGTATAAGAAATAGAGGTGGAAATGGATAAAATCCTACTAATTCTCCAACTTTGCCCTTTGGTGAGTATCAACTCACAAGAGATAGGTAGAGAAGGCATATCAGACCACCTGCCAGGTAAAATGATGATAATTTTGTCTCTTTGCTTACATATTAAGAAGTAACTGATAATGAACCAAATACTTATGAAGAAGCTGTAGAGTGTAAAGAGTCAGACAAATGGACGAAGTTTTTAGCACAAGTATCAACCAATCTTGGTAGCAATGTGGGGCTATTTGGAATAAATGCATTTGTCCACCAAAACTAGTTAAAGTTGCAACTCCTTAAACACGTTTTTGTTAATGGAGCCTAAGATGCTGACATGTGGTTGTCTGGTAGCCTTTGGATCGTTTTCTAGATGCTTCCATTATACGAATTTTGTTGGTGTCTCTTCAGTGTGTTGGCTTTTCGTGTGTAAGTGGAGAAATAACTCTCCCACTTCAATTCTTTGAAATTCCTTTTTTCTTCTTTGGTATTCTTCTTTTGGTTCTTTTTGGGTAAGATAGATTAAGAACTTGGCGTTCTTTAATCTTTGGTTGCTGGAATAGATTAGGGAAGGTTTTGTTGGTTCTATGTGAAAATTAACTTTGGGCCTTGTTTGGGTTTTTCTTGAGAAGAAGCCTTAGTGGCTTAGATGCTTGTAATTCTGACGTATTGTATAATTTTGTTGCCATTTTGGTTGGTTATAAGTGCTATAGAGCTTAATTTTGTGTGTAATTTTGTGCTATAGAGCTTAATTGTATAATTTTGTGTGTAAGTGGAGAAATAACTCTCCCACTTCAATTCTTTGAAATTCCTTTTTTTCTTCTTTGGTATTCTTCTTTTGGTTCTTTTTTGGGTAAGATAGATTAAGAACTTGGCGTTCTTTAATCTTTGGTTGCTGGAATAGATTAGGGAAGGTTTTGTTGGTTCTATGTGAAAATTAACTTTGGGCCTTGTTTGGGTTTTTCTTGAGAAGAAGCCTTAGTGGCTTAGATGCTTGTAATTCTGACGTATTGTATAATTTTGTTGCCATTTTGGTTGGTTATAAGTGCTATAGAGCTTAATCCACTTTTGTGTTGGATTTGGTCATTAAACTTCTGGGGCTACGGCCGAAACAATTCTGTGTGTTCTTTTTACGTTTTCTTGCAACTTTATTTCCTAAATCTATTAAATAATGTATATTATTGATGTGTTTGGTGGTTTTTGGGCTTAACAAATGCAATCTATAGATTGTGCTATCTAGGTGGCACAAAAATTGAAAAACTTCTAATTTATGTGGCATTGATGTCTAATTAATAGATATTCAAGTTCAAATTTGGTTTCTAATGTATTCTGTGGATTGCTATCTAGGTGTATTTTATTTCATTAAAGTAGATATAAAATTACATTTAAATATGCATTGTAAATTTATATCTTCCTAGGAAATTTAAATTTTGTTGAGTTAGCATGTCTAACAGAGCTTTTGAATTTAGACGGAGCTCTAAATATTGTCTATTTTTTTCCCTATTACTCAGCTTGCATTGGAGATGATTTTTTTAAGACATGGTCTATTTTTCTTATGTGGCAAAAATATTTTTAGTAATCCACAATTACATAGGAGATGCTCTTTGGGAACCATGGCACATGGTCCTAGCAACTAGAAGCTTTTTGTATATTTCGTCTAGAATACTCTCCGGAGTTTCGTAATGCTTGTCAATGCTTGTCAATGTATCCCTAAAATATCCATTAGTAAAATTGGTGTGACACCCTCTTTCAATCCCTAATATGTATATGTACTTGGGGAGAAATATTTTCATAACCAGGTGTACCCGTGTGTGAACATTTTTTTTCCACTATGAAAGATAATAGCCAACTTTACACACATAACTTAGTATATTTTGAAACCCATATATAACATAATATATTGCATCAAACCATAATAAGGTTATAAAAATACTTTATTATAATATCGCCATTTAAGATCATAAAAAAAATACTTTAATAACCAAAACCACAATCCACAAAAGTAACCCAACAGGTCATCATCCAAGTACATTGAACCTAGAAAACCTTCAGGAGCTCCAACAAACAAGCAAGTTATCTACTAGGCACTAGACTCCCCATGATCACCTACAATGCAAGAACTATATGAGCTAATACCGAATAAGTAAAAACTATACATGTGATGAGTGTGAATGTAGAATGTACTGTTATTTTCATTTGAAACATCCAACATAAATGTAATATATTCAAATATGCATAAAATGATCCCGAGAACTTTTCTTTTAAAATATTTTCTTTGTATTGGGCCTTTGACCTAGCTATTATGCACTAGAAAAGAGCTCTGCGCAATATCAATATTAATAAGCGATAATCAAATGACCAATATCATATCGATGCGGTCGTGGACCATCTTCTTGGGACCACAAGAAGCTTCCCCTATCTCCTCCTGTGATCACCCAAGAAGTATCCCACCCGCGGCACCAATACTCAATCACAGGATACAATCAAGTGGACCACCCTCCCATGATCACCAAAGACTCCCCCTATCTCTCTTTGTCATCACTCGAGAAGTCTCCCACTTGCGGTACCAACAAATATCACATAAGCACCTCTCGCATGCCTCAGTGCACTAGTAGTGGTCAATAAAACATTTTTATCATGTAAATTTATTTCTCAATTTACATCGTGCATGCAATATTCTCAACTATGCACATATGACATGAATGCATGTGTAAATTCTCATGAATGCTTAATCAAACTAGTATCCAATGTACTTTTAAAAAAACAACTTCTCAATCGTCTTGACCCACGTCAAATGCATAATAAACTCATCAAAAGGATATAGAAAGTGTCACGACAAGGATCAATAGAAATTACTTCAAGACATCTTATGTCCTTGCATTGTAGTTGTAAACGAATTTTTGCTTACCTTTTTAACTGTTGAGTTTGTCTTATTCTATGTATAAGTCGAATCTTTCTCCCTCTTTCTATGTGGTAATTAACCTGTAATACCACCTAATATCAGACCTTATCCTTGAGTACTCAAGCTAAGATTTTTGATACCAAGGTAATCCAGATAATATTTATACTTTGAGTTACCACTACAACCTGAAGGCAAGTCTACAACTTCTGTAATTTCTCAAGTTAAGTGCATGTAATCAAACTATAGATGAAGCATTATGATCCTAACATATAACCAAATCAATTCCAAAAACATCATAGTTCAATAACAACATTTAGAGGTTGAAAATAGGTACAACATAATCATGGACAGGTTTTGGTTTTATGTTTGAGTTGCTGCCATGATTCGATTTCTTAAGTATACTCATGTCCTTAGGCATACCCAATGAGACACAAATTTTTACACAAGTAGGTAACATATATATAAAGTTAATCATGTTATAGCTTCACCAAAATAGGGCAATTATTTTGACAAGATCAACCCATAAATCAGAACACATAACACTTGATCTCACAATGGCTGCTATGGAGTTTCATGAAACTAGCATGCCATAACTCAAACTCTATATCCATAAAATCATCTTAACATCTTTTCGTCAAATTAATATGACTCAATAACCTTTTAAAGTTGCATTCCCAAGCATTATAGGTCAAGAACCTTAGGTGAACATATAAACTACATGCTACCGTAAATTTTTAGATTGTAGGTTGTGGCAGTTCATGCTTGTTTCCTATTCCAAAATATCATAAAAATAGCTATAAATTGACCTACAACTCCTTAACATGTTGGGAATCCAGTATAGAATCACAAATTCATTTATGTTTGAGATATTGTCTTTAAAAGTTGGCTACAATTTCAGATATATGCACTTATATCCAGCTCGTGCCCTTTGTGGCTTTAATCAAAAACCTACTATTGAAATCCTCTTTTAATCATAGTAATTAACTTCAATAACTCCTTAACTTCCTTATAAATAAGATTATATCATTTAAAACTCATAATACACTCAAAACTTACAAGAAATTACACCAAAACTGTGAGAGAATATACGTGTCCAGATTTCAGTCTCAAGTTGTTGGTTTACTTGTCACTTTTTGCTTTCTTTGCTTTCTCTTACAATTGGATTTACTTGAGGCCAAATTAGAGGTGTTAATATGAGATTAAGAGGAAGGAAATAAGGTGTGAAAGTCCGTTAGAAGTCGTACAAGGGATAAGGAGGGCTGATAGATAAGTTCAAGTCACAAGCATGAGGTGTTCAATTGAGAAAAATCTGATCTTACACTCATCATTTAAAGCCTAAATCAGGTGTGGCCACTATTTTTTTTCTTAATTGCAACCTATTTTAATTGCTAGTAAGTCCTACTTTAATTCTCAACAAAAATTTTGGGCCGCTCGTTTAATTTTCGTACCCGACTGCACTCGACTATACTCGATTCTTCCCTAGTTGAATAAATACACTTTGATCATCACCTATCTTTCTTATCCTTATCATATAACCTAAAAAACCATTCATAAAATAAAATATCTCCACAATATGTTGATCATCCACCTAGGGTTTCGGGCCAACTTGATCAAACCGAGTTAAAAGCGTGTAAGATTACCGATTACATTTGTGGCATATGCTTAACCACCAACATTTATCCTATCGGTATCCGACTTATCCCATCAATGTCCAATACCTTATTAACCATATATTCTTCCATATTCCAATACAAAATCATTACTTAAGTTGGAGGAAATTGACAACTAACAATGTACAAGAATGTACAAAATCCAATTGTAAATTATTCCATGATAAGTAAAATGAGCCATGGCATGATGATGCTACGAAAATAACTTAGGAATGATATATATATAATGCATGAATTATATTGGCCAAGTGAGTAATGGGAGGCTTGGGTATTACATCCTCACTTCCTTATAAAAGTTTCGTCCTTGAAATTTGCTTACCGAAAAAGTCCTGGATACTTTGTTTGCATTTGATCTTCTCTTTCCCAGGTTGTTTCTTTTGTTGATTGATTGTTCCACAATACTTTAACCAATGGAATTTTCTTGTACCTGAGTTGTTTTACTTCCCTTTGACGAATTTCCACAAGCTTTTCTTCATAGCTCAAATCTGGCTTTAACTCCATAGGTTCACTCTTTAGTACATGTGAAGGACTTGCAATGTATTTTCTTAACATAGATACATGAAATACATTGTGTACTTGTGACAATGATGAATGTAGGTCTAATTTATACGTGACATCTCCAATTCTCTCAACAAACTTTTAAAAACACTTTATCCCCTAGTGAAAATTCCAACATTCTTCTCTTTCGATTTGCATAACTCTTTTGTCGACTTTGGGCAGTTTGCAGACGTTTACGTATTAGAGTCACAGCTTCTGTCATTTCTCGGACCATATGTGGTCCTAATAACCTCTTTTTTCTAACCTCATCCCAGTGAACTGGAGATCGACATTTTCTGCCATATAATGCTTTGTAAAGAGCCATTCTAATTGTAGCATGATAGCTGTACCAAAGGTAAAAATTTACTCCATTGACTTTGGAAATCTAACACACAAGCTCTGAGCATATCTTCTAATGTTTGTATTGTTGGCTCTAATTGCCCATCGGACTTGGGGATGGTATGTTGTGCTAAAAGATAACTGTGTTCCCAAAGCCTTATGTAAACTCTTCCAAATAGAAGATAGGAATCTGGAATCTCTATCCGATATAATAGATAGTAGCACCCCATGAAGTCTGACCACTTCTCGTGTATATAGTTGTGCATATCGATCCATTGAATAAGTGGAGCAGATTGGAAGGAAATGAGTAGATTTAGTTAACCTATCAACAATAACCCAAATAGCATCATATCCCTTAACAGTCTTTGTTAATCCTACCATAAAATCCATTGTAGTTTTTTCCCATTTCCATTCTAGGACAAGCAATGGTTGTAAAGTTCCCGCGGGTCTTTGATGTTCTGCTTTGATATGTTGGCAGGTTAAACATTGTTCCACATATTTAGCTATGTCACCTTCATGTTCGGCCACCAATAATGTATTTTCAAATCTTTGTACATCTTGGTAGCTCCTGGGTGTACTGAATAAGGTGTCGCGTGTGCCTCATCTAGGATATCATCTCGAATGTTTTCCACATTTGGCACATACAACTGTCCTTTAAATCGTAAAATGTTGTTCTTGGATAGCTGAAAATATGTAGATTTCCCAGAATTTATATTTTTCTTCACTTTTGAAAAATACTTATCCACTTGTTGACCTTGTTGAATTTCATCAATCAAGGTTGGCTGAAGTGTAAGAGCCGCAAATTTGGCCTCCAACGATCATGGCGAAGACAATTTCATACCCATTTTCTGTAAATCAACTAATACTAATTTTTGAGTCACCACCATATTTATAGCACTTAATGTTGATTTCTACTCAATGCATTAGCTACGACATTAGCCTTGCTATGATGATAGTTGATAACACAATCATAATCTTTTACCAATTCTAACCACCTTCGCTGTCTCATATTCAATTCTTTCTGTGTGAAGAAGTACTTTAAGCTCTTATGATCAGTGTATATCCCATATCATTCACTATACAATTAATGTCTCCATATTTTAAGTGCAAAAACTACTGCAGCCAGTTCTAAATCATGCATAGGGTAGTTCTTCTCGTACTCCTTGAGTTGCCTAAATGCATATGCAATCACTTTTCCATTTTTGCATCAATACACATCCTAAACCATGTTTTGAAGCATCACTATAGACCACAAAACCTCCAGTACCTGATGGTATTGAAAGGATTGGAGCTGACGTTAACTTCTTCTTTAATTCTTGAAAACTTTTTTCACAAGCATCTGTCCATCTAAATGTTATATTTTTCCGCGTTAACTGTGTCAAAAGAGTAGCTATTTTAGAAAATCCCTCTACAAATCTACGATAACATCCAGCTAAGCCCATAAAACTTCGAACTTCTAAAGGGTTCTTAGGTCGTGGCCAGTTATTGATAGCTTCTATTTTACTTGGATCAACTGATATCCCTTCTCCAGAAATTACATGTCCCAAGAATACTACTCGATCGATCCAATATTCACATTTCTTAAATTTAGCATATAACTGCTTCTCTTTTAAAATTTGAAGTACACTTTTCAAATGTTCAGTAGGTTCTTCTTTAGTACGAGAATAAATTAGGATATCATCAATAAATATAATAACAAACTTACCAAAGAAATCCTTAAATACCCATCAAATCCGGAAAAGGCTGCTTTGGGCATTTGTTAATCCAAATGGCATCACCAAAAATTCATAATGTCTATATCTCATACTAAATGTTTGTCTTGGGAACATCATTTTGTTTTATCTTTAGTGATGATAACCGGATCGCAAATCAATCTTAGAACATATAGTTGTACCTTGGAGTTGATCAAATAAGTCGTCAATTCTCATAAGTGGATATTTATTCTTGATTGTGACCTTGTTCAACTCTCGATAGTCAATGCACAATCTCATCGTACCATCGTTCTTTTGAACAAAAAGTACTGGTGCACCCCATAGAGAAAAGCTTGGTCTAGTAAAATCTTTATCCAATAATTCTTGTAATTGAATCTTTAACTCTTTCGCCTCGACGGGGCCATTCTATATGGAACCTTAGATATAGGTGAAGTACCTGGAACTATATCAATTACAAACTCTATCTCACGATCAGGTGGTAACCCAGGTAGATCATTAGGAAATACCTCTGGGAATTCTTGTACTACAGGTATATCACTAGGGATCAAGGTCTGCTATACTTCAGTATTCATAACACTAACCAAATATCCATCACAACCACTGTCTAACAAACGTTGTGCTTTTAATACTGATATGATTGGAACCTTAAAGTCCTTTCTAATCCCAATAAATGTGAAAACTTCCTTCCTTGTAGGTTGAAATGTTACCGACCTTTCTTTACAATTTATAGTGGCCTGATATTTTGATAATGAATCCATGCCCAAAATCACGTCCTAATCCTTCATTTTCAATACAATTAAATCAACATAGAGTTCTCAATTTTCTATTGTGATAACATAAGCTCTCAATATTTGATTAGTTTGCTGCATATCTCCCGATGGAATAGTCACGTTATAATTAACTTCTTCAATATCAAGCATCCTACCCAGCCTCTTTACATACTCAGTAGATGCAAATGAATGTGTAGCTCCAGAGTCAAATAATACAAATGCTGGGATGCCAGAGATAGAAAATTTAACTGTTACCACAACTGGATTTATCTCAGCATCTACTATAGTGATAGTGAACACTCTAGCTGGCACTGTCTTATGTCATGTAGTATTGGAGTTATTGGGGCATACCTTGGCCAGATGCCCTACTTTTCCACATACATAACATGTCTTGGTCTCAATAGGGCGTGCTTCGATGATGTCGACCTCCACATCTAGGGCAAGAAGATTGCATTGGTGTTTTACCTTGGTTAGGTTTGGGATGTTTGTTCTGATCCCACTGTTGTTGTCCTTGTCTTGGTTGAAATTTAGGTTTTTGAACCTGGTCTTGAAATGCTATCTTATTTTCAATTCTGCCCCCAACGCTGTCCCTGACCTTGTCTAAATTGTCACTGATTCTCTCGAGCACGACTGATTCTTTGTTTTGCTTGTTCAGCTACTAGTGCCCTTTCAGCTATTTGAGAATAAGATACACCTTGGATTCCAGCCATGTTCACGTCCAAATACAATTCAGGCCTTAACCCCTCAAGAAATCTTTCAACTTTCAATGCATTAGTGTTGACCATATGTGCAAAGAAACCTAGATAATAGTCGTTCAAATTTGAGAATATATTCTCCAACCTGTCATATCTCACCGTCGCATATCAGTATGAATTCATTCATTTTCATAGCACGATCGGGGCCGCAAGTACTTACTATCAGAAAAACTCTTTAAATTTGTCCCAAGTCATAACATTGGTGTCTTCTATACTCTTTATAGTATCCCACCGATTGCCCGCACTACCTCTAAGCATAAAGGTTGCACATATTACTTTTTCTTCTTCTGAAATTTTGCTATATCTGAACATGTTCTCCAGAGTTCTCAACCAATCCTCTGCTTCTGTAGGGTCTAATGCATCCACGAATATCGGTGGATTCAACTTTCGAAATCTTTTGCCTACTGTTTCGAACTATCCTTCCCTTTATTGCGGTTGTACAAACTCAGCCCTATGTTGTTCTCCTATATCTCTATGCTGCATAAGCTGTTGGATCTGTTGTGATTGATGTTCAACAAGCTCTGTAAGTCTAGTAACAACAACATCGTGATTATTATCTGGAATAGGTGCCTCCTGTCCTGGGGTTCTAGATTCACTACTAGTATTGCCTCTTGTCCTCACCATGACAACAATACCTATTGCACAAATTGTAACAAAGTTTTGGCCAATATTCTTCATTAGACATGCAATGAATAATTTAACAAATAAAACTTATTGGCATGGTTGTGCTCCTTCATTTTCCGAGCTCATGTACATAGATAGTCTACAAAACTATTCAAACCATGCTCTGATACCACTATCTGTAACACCCTCTTTCAATCCCTAATATGTATATGTACTTGTAGAGAAACATTTTCATAACCAGGTGTACCTGTGTGTGAACATTTTTTTCCCACTATGAAAGATAATAACCAACTTTACACACATAACTTAGTATATTTTGAAACCCATATTTAAAATAATATATTGCATCAAACCATACTTATTTACAATAAGGTTATAAAAGTACTCTATTATAATATCACCATTTAAAATCATAAAAAAACTTTAATAACCAAAACCACAATCCACAAAAGTAACCCAACGGGTCATCATCCATGTACATTGAGCCTTGAAAACCTTCAGGAGCTCCAACAGCCAGCCAAGTTATCTACTAGGCACGAGACTCCCCATGATCACCTACAATGCAAGAATTATATGAGCTAATGTCCAATAAGTAAAAACTATATATGCGATGAGTGTGAATGTAGAATGTAATATTATTTCCATTTCAAACATCCAACAGAAATATAATATATGCAAATATGCATAAAATGATCTCGAGAACTTTTCTTTTAAAATATTTTCTTTGTATTGGGCCCTTGACCCAGCTACTGGAAAAGAGCTTTGGGCAAGATCAATATCAATAAGCAATAATCAAATGGTCAATATCATATCAATGCAGTCGAATGGACCATCCTCTTGGGACCACTAGAAGCTCCGCCTATCTCCTCCTGTGATCACCCAAGAAGTATCCCACCTGTGGCACCAATACTCAATCACAAGGATACAGTCAAGTGGACCACCCTCCCATGATCACCAAAGACTCCCCCTATCTCTCTTTGTCATCACTCGAGAAGTCTCTTACTTGCGGTACCAACAAATATCACATAAGCACGCCTCGCATGCCTCAGCGCACTAGTAGTGGTCAACAAAACATTTTTATCATGTAAATTCATTTCTCAATTTACATCGTGCATACAATATTCTCAAGTATGCACATATGACATGCATGCATGTGTAAATTCTCGTGAATGCTTAATCAAACTAGCATCCAATGTGCTTTAAAAAAAACAACTTCTCAATCGTCGTGAACAACGTCAAATGCATAATAAACTCATCAAAAGGATATAAAAAGTGTCACGACAAGGATCAATAGAAATTACTTCAAGACATCTTATGTCCTTGCATTGTAGTTGTAAACGGATTTTTACTTACCGTTGAACTGCTGAGTTTGCCTTGCCTTGTTCTATGTATAAGTCGATTCTTTCTCCTCTTTCTACATGGTAATTAACATGTAATACTACCTAATATCAGACCTTATCCTTGAGTACTCATGCTAAGATTTTTTATACCAAGGTAATCCATATAATATTTATACTTTGAGTTACCACTACAACCTAAAGGCAAGTCTACAACTTTCGTAATTTCTCAAGTTAAGTGCATGTAATCAAACTATGGATGAGGTATTATGATCCTAACATATAACCAAATCAATTCCACAGACATCATAGTTCAATAAAAACATTTAGAGGTTGGTAATAGGTAGAACATAAACATAAACATGGATAGGTTTTGGTTTTATGTTTGAGTTGCTGCCATGATTCGATTTCTTAAGTATATTCATGTCCTTAGGCATACCCAATGAGCCACGAATTTTTACACAAGTAGGTAGCATATATATAAAGTTAATCATGTTATAGCTTCACCAGAATAGGGCAATTATGTGACAAGATCAACCCATAAATCAGAATACATAACACTTGATCTCACAACGGCTGCTATGGAGTTTCGTGAAACTAGCATGCCATAACTCAAACTCTATATCCATAAAATCATCTTAACATCTTTTCGTCAAATTAATATGACTCAATAACCTTTTAAAGTTGCATTCCCAAGCATTATAGGTCAAGAACCTTAGGTAAACATATAAACTACATGCTGCCAGAAATTTTCAAATTGTAGGTTGTGGCAGTTCATGCTTGTTTCCTATTCCAAAATATCATAAAAATAGCTATAAATTGACATACAACTCCTTAACATGTTGGGAATCCAGTATAGAATCACAAATTCATCTTATTTTTGAGATATTGTCTTTAAAAGTTGGCTACAATTTCAGATATATGCACTTATATCCAGCACGTGCCCTTTGTGGCTTTAATAAAAAAACCTACCATTGAAATCCTCTTTTAATCATAGTAATTAACTTCAATAACTCCATAACATCCTTATAATTAAGATTATATCATTTAGAACTCATAATACACTCAAAACTTACAAGAAATTACACCAAAATCGTGAGAGAATATACCTGTCCAGATTTCAGCCTCAAGTTGTTGGTTTACTTGTCACTTTTTGCTTCCTTTGCTTTCTCTTACAATTGGATTTACTTGAGGCCAACTTAGAGGTGTTAATATGAGATTAAGAGAGAAGTAAATAAGGTGTGAAAGTCTGTTAGAAGTCGTACAAGGGATAAGGAGGGCTGATAGATAAGTTCAAGTCATGAGCATGGGGTGTTCCTAAGCATGAGGTGTTCAATTGAAAAATCTGATCTTATACTCATCATTTAAAGCCTAAATCAGGTGTGGCCACTATGTTTTTTTCTTAATTGTAACCTAATTTAATTGCTAGTAAGTCCTACTTTAATTCTCAATATAAATTTTGGGCCGCTTTCGTTTAATTTTCGTACCTGACTGCACCCACTATACTCGATTCTTCCCTAGTTGAATAATTACACTTTGATCATCACCTATCTTTCTTATCCTTATCATATAACCTGAAAATCCATTCATACAATACAATATCTCCACAATATGTTGATCATCCACTTAGCGTTTCGGGCCAACTTGATCAAACCGAGTTAAAAGCGTGTAAGATTACCGATTATGTTTGTGGCAAATGCTTAACCACCAACATTTATCCTATCGGTATCTGACACTTATCCCATCAATGTCCAATACCTTATTCACCATATATTCTTCCATATTCTAATACAAAATCATTACTTAAGTTGGGGGAAATTGACAACTAACAATGTACAAGAATGTACAAATCCAATTGTAATATATAGTGTGATAAGTAAAATGAGCCATGTCATGATGATGCTACGAAAATAACATAGGAATGATATATATAATGCATGAGTTATATTGGCCAAGTGAGTAACGAGAGGCTTGGGTATTACAATTGGTTTCAAATGCATATATGTAATATCAAAGTATCATGCATCATGAATCAACAATTCAACAAACTACGGTAATTTCATGCCTCAACATTTTTAAAACTCACATCCTACTGAAACTTTTTGAAAAACAATTTAATTGGGGAACTTCATGGAAGTAAAAGTAGAAATTATGTGGTGCTTACTACATTTCTATTACTAACATCTCAATGAAACAAAATGTTAAAAAAAAAGCATAAGATTGATGTACCTTTCATGAGGAAAAAGAAAAAACCTGCTTTATTATGTCATAGTGAAATACAAATATAAAAAGACACATGTTAGAGGTTGCCTAATAAATTGAACATCACTTGATGATGGATACAAATGTCATTGGTTGACAGTTGCAAATGACGCACATATTTGACTAATATAGAGAGAAATAAAAAATATTTTAAGGATTCTTAACCAAAGAAGGCTCACTTAGAATGCTACAATAGGGTCAACCTAATACAAGAGATGTGCTTGTGTCTATACTATTATACTAAAGTGACTTGAGAGTTTTAGTAGTTTGACTTTCACATTATAACTACCCCCAGGTCATATTCCTTATTACTTTTATTGCTATTTTCTTCAAATAAAAATAAAAAATTCCAATTCTCATACATTTAGAATTCTATTGGATCATTATAAGTAGTCAAACAAATCTTAATAGAAGTACATACATAAATGATTTCAAAAACTTAGACATGAAGATAAATCTTACCGTTTAAAACAAAAACCATGAAGCTAATTTTTCTAAAGAAAAAGATTTAGAACGAAGTCTTTTCTATGCCTCTTGTAAAGTTGCATCTAGACAGTGGATGCAGTAATCACACGACAAAAGATAAAAGTATTTTCTGCAGTCTTGATAAAATCGAGACAAATATCAAAATTGACAATAATGATTACATGGAGGCAACAGGCAAAGACACTATTGCCATTGATACAAAAAAGGGCAAGAGATATATCAACCAAGTACTCTTGGTCCACCTACTGAGCCTGGGTCAAATGATGGAGAAAGGGTACTTTATGCATTTTGAAGGAGATTCTTGCACAACATGGCAATGAAGGCGCAAGTGGGTCAAAATGTGGGAGAATAAATGCTTCCCAATTCAATGGAGAAACACAAACAACATGGTGATGAAGGCGCTAGTGGACGAGTCATGGCTATGGCATAGTAGATTTGGTCATTGCAATCTCCAATGGACTAAGATTCTTCAACAAAAAACATGACGAGAGATCTACCGTAGATTAAGGAGCTCGACGAAGTCTGAGAAGATGATGCTTGGTAAACAATACCGATAACCTTTTCCATCTGAAAAATCATGGAGAGCAAAAGAGCCACTGGAATTAGTCCATACAGACATCTACAGCCTGATGCGTACTCCATCACACGATCAAGTACTTCGTTCTCTTCATCTATGATTATAGAATGACATGGGTATACATTTTACGTGAGAAATTGCAAGTTTCTGAGATTTTCAAAGTTCAAAAACTATTCCAAGAAGCAAAGCGGTTGCAACATCAAGATTATCATAAGCGACAAAGGCAAAGAATACACTTCTAATGAGTTCAACAAGTTTTATGAGGATGAAGGAATGGAGCATCAACTTATAGTGGGATACACACCTGAACAAAATGGTATATCAGAAAGAAAGAAAGAATAGAATTGTCATGGAGACCGCAAGAGCCATGTTTATGGAGAAAGGTCTTCCGAAAACTTTCTTGGCAGAAGTAGTAAGCACCGCAATCTACCTGTTGAACCAATGTCCAACAAAATCCCTGCAAGACAAGACATTAGTCGAAGCATGAAGTGGGTGAAAACCATCGACAAAGCATCTTGGAGTTTTCGACTGTATCTGCTACACACACATTCCACAAGAGAAAAGAGACAAGCTAGACAAAAAGATAAATGAATCTTCTTAGGCTATAACACTCAATCAAAAGGCTATCGAGTCTATATCTTGAGAACAAATGAGCTGATTATCAGTTGAGACGTAAGTTCGGTGAAGATGCCACCTACAAATGGAGGACTAGACAAGTTGAGACAAAAAATATCAGCATCCCATCATGCCCACAAAACCAAGAGGGTGACGGTGACGATGACGAGAACAACTAGCCGAAGGCACCAGAACGAGCAACTACTAGAGGACCTAACTCATTACCAAAATCAATACCAAGAAAGACTAGATCATTTACATAGATCTATCAGACATGCAACTTGATGATCATGGAACCAAAGAGCTACGAAGCAGCTTCAAGACAACCAAAATGGATGAAATCTATGGACAAAGAAATCAGGATGATCGAGAAAAATGAGATGTGGGAACGTGTAGATCTCCCTCAAGACAAAGAAATCATAGGAGTTAAGTGGGTATACAAGGCAAAGCTTAACCCTGAAGGTACAATTCAGAAGCATATGGCAAGGCTAGAACCAAAAGAAATGGAAGATATACCAGCTCGACGTAAAGTCGGCATTCTTGAATGGCTAACTTGAAGAAGAGATCTATGTTGAAAAACCTCAAGGGTTCGTGGTACAAGGTCGAGAAGAAAAAGTTCTCAGACTAACGAATGTGCTATATGGGTTAAAACAAGCTCCGCGAGCTTGGTACAGTACAATCGACAACTACTTCATCGAGCAAGGATTTAAGAGGAGCAAAAGCGAACCAACTCTATACATCAAGACCAAAGGTACAAACAGTACACTTATTGTCTCTCTATATGTTGATCATCTCATCTAAACAGGAAACGATGAGGAGATGATCAAGAAATTCAAGGAAGATGTGATGAGAACGTTTGAGATGACTCATCTCAGTCTGATACACTACTTTCTTAGAATCAAAATAAGTTAAAGAGAAGATGGAATCTTCATCTCATAGAAAAAGTATACAGAAAGTCTTATAAAGAAGTTCAAGATAGATGGTTACAATATAGTGGCAACTCTTCTAGATAGTAACAAAGCACTCAAGAAAGAAGACAACACATCGAAGGAAGATAATTCACAATTTCGAAACCTCATTGGAAGTCTACTCTATCTCACAACCTACAAGACCAGATATTATGTATGCAACAAGTCTTCTATCAAGATTCATGTAGGGTCCAAGCCAAGTCCATCTTGGAGAAGCAAAACGAGTACCAGATACTTGCAAGGTACGAAGACCTATGGTATATGGTATGAATCCATGCCTGACTCAAGATTAGTTGGGTATACAAATAGTGATTGGGTAGGATCAGTGGACAACATGAAAAGTACCTTTGGCTATGCATTTACACTAGGCTCGGAAATATTCTCTTGGGCATCGAAAAAGCAAGAAACTATTGCACATTCATTAGCAGAACGTGAGTATATTGTTGCGGCAATGACTACTAGTCAAGCTATGTTGCTAAAACGTATACTAGAAGACATGGGAGAAGACCAATACGAAGCTATAACAATCTAATGCAACACTGAGTCAGCAATAGCAATGGTTAAGAATCCAGTGTTCCACAACAGGACTAAACATATGAGCATCAAATATCACTGCATCAGATAAGCACAAGTAAATAAAGAGATAGAACTCAAGCATTGCAAGACCTAAGAAGAATTAGCAGATATTTTCACAAAGGCGCTACCATGATCAAAGTTAGAAAAACTAAAAGATGTGATTGGAGTTACTGAAATGTATATCAAGGAGGAGTATTAAAAATTGATATACATTTCTAGAGTTTAATAAAACAAATCTAGCCCAATTTTTCTAGAGAAATCAAGAATAATATCTAAGTAAAAATATTATATTAAAAATTAGAATTATCTAGAAAATATCTAATTTTCTGGATTATTCAATCTAAAATATATCTTAGATATTTTGGTGGAATTATCTAGAGATTTGATATCCACTGCTATATCAAATTAATCTCCACCATTCCTTCCAAGGAGGTGGAACTATAAATATGGGCCAAATCCTCTCATTTGTAATGTAGCAAATCATAAGTAAAACATTCAATTTACTACTACCATTCTACTCTTCAAAACCTTCCGTATTTCCTCCAAATTATCCCACCAAATTTTCTCTTATAAAATAATACTATCATTCTAACTGCATTCATACTAAGATATTCACTTCTAATCAAAATTCCATCAATTTAAAATTATCTCAATTAAACTCTTCACCCACAACTAACCTTTTTGCCCTGTACATGGAACAAATTCCACATTAAGTCATTTTCTACTGTACACATAAAATTGTTCGCTAGTACAGAATCCTTCAGTTAATTTTTCTCCTATTGACATATAAGGACCATAAAATGGTGCTGACCAAGGTTATGAACAGGAAAATGTGCAGGCTACCTTAGTACATAGTTTGATTCCATGTCTAACCAATTTAAGAACCAAAAAGTTTATATGCTTGATCCAAATATACGTGTTGACCTCACGGAATGTTATAAGGCCTGGCTTGTCCCCTACAAGTCGCATTTGGTTGCACACCATGTGGGCAATAGGAAACCTAGCAGAGAAATAATTTTTAAGGGTTAATTATTTTATTGGTCACCGAACTTTTCCTCTCGTTACTACTTGGTCACTGAACTTCAAAGTATTTATCCATGATCACTCAACTTCCAAACGTTATAATCGTCCATCATTCTGATAGGTTCCGTTAAAGGAGCTGTGACATGGCCTACGAAACTCCTACGTTGCATGTCATGTAACGATCGAAATTTTCGGCTTTTAATCTCAAATAAATAAAATTTTACTTTTGGCATCGATACAAACCTCCTAGTATTTTATTTATTTATTTTTGTCACATTAAATGTTGCACACATTTGCTTTAAATTTTAAGTTCGATGAATATGGAATATTAATTTGAAAACAAACTTTGTTCAATTTTTTTGAGTTTTGGTAAGTTTTAATTTTTAAGTGGAATAAAAGTTATTTCCAACTAACAAAATTATTATTTTGGTTCTCTGGGTCTAATTTAAAATTCCGCCATTTATTTTCGATTTTTAGCCAAAACCCGATTTACTTTTCAATCCAAAATTCAACCAAAACACCACCCATACAACACCTTAAAAGCTCGAAAAAACTATCCAAACAACCCTTTAACTTTTGCCATTGTGCATAAACCAAACAACCCTCCATTAGCAAAGAAACCATTCCCCATGCACACCAAAACTATCTCCCCATAATCTAAAAACCGTCCCCCCAGCCCCATTTTCAGCCATTTTTCTCCACCAATTACCCTCACTTTTTAACCAATTTTCCCCCCAAGGGGATCCCAAATTTCAGCCTTCATAGTCTCTCCCTCCCTCCATTTTTAAATCACAAAAAGGTCCAACATTTCTTTCTTTTTACTCAAGAATTCATCCCCAACATCCTGGTATTTTCTTCTCATTTTTTAGCCAATAAACTGCCTTCTAGCACTCCCAAAAATCTGTCCCTCCAACAACAAGAAACCACCCCCATAATCTCCTAAAGTCTTGTCCATTATCAACCAACTTAAAGGTCCATATTCTTTCCTTTTGCTACTCAAATTTCAGCCCCAGCAATAGGAGTGTTAGTCTTGCTTCTTCTTCACATTTTTCAGCAAAAACACAACATACTTTTCCCCTCAAGTCTCCCAATTTTTGGTCCCAGAAATTAAAAAGCAATCTTCTTGTGTTCTTCTTCTTATCTCCAGCCATTAACAACTGATTTTCGACCACCAAGAACCTCAAAATCCCATACGTTTTCTCTCTTTTCCTCTTCATTTTTTTCAGCAATATTCTCTCTAGTCATTTGTCCAAATTTCATTTTTTATCCACCTTCTCTTCCTTTGAAAAATCGGCCCATAATTTCCATATAATATCCACCATATATACATTTTATTTCACCAAAAAGGCAAGCGTGCGGGTTTTGATTTTGGAAATTGTAGAAACGAGTTTTTGTCCATCACAACTTCAACCGAAAACTATTTTTGGAGGTGGTTTTACTTATTACTTTGCAATTATTTTCTTAATGATGTTCGGAAATTATATTGTTATATAAATGCCATGTGAATGATTTATGAAGGAACAATATGATTATGATTGAAGGTAATCACATATGCATCACGGTGATTGAAGGAAATCACACTGAAGTTAATGGTGCCGGTTACCAAATTATGTGTTCCCATGTACATTTAAAAATGATGGTATGCCGCATTTATGTTTCCGTATGATTTTCCCACATGTTAGTATGTAATGCTACTGAGTGTTTCTTGTGAAATACTCACTCCAAAATGAATAAATTTTCAAATTGAATTGGTTGGCGTTGATGCGATGGTGTAGGCTAGCGATCATAATGTAGAATTTTCTTATTTAATTTAAGTTTTGACGTCGAGATGATCGAGTAAATTATTATGTAAATACGATATTTTAAGTATTTGATTCAGTATTTAATTATGTAATATTTATGAAAAAAATAACATAATTAAATAATAAACTACTTGACAGCACTCACAAATGTCCACTTTTAGTGGCCAAAATAAATGCAAAACCCACACTTATCACTTAGAGTTGATAAAAATAGACAAAATATATTTGATTGGCGAAAAATAAATATGGACAAAAAGCATATTGATAAAAACCCGCACTTATCACTTTTAATGGCCCCTTTATCCTCAAACAGTATATTTCATTCTCTTTTCGCCATCACTTCTTCTGTCAATTTTTTTCTTCCCATTACTTTTTGTCCAAGTGTCAAATGTACTTTTTGCCAAAAGTGGACATTTGTGAGTTTTCTCAAGTAGTTTATTATTTAATTATGTTATTTCAGGGACCAAAGTGAAGATGTAAAAAGTTGAAGGACCTAAGCTGCAATTTTTTGGAGGGCTTCATTGAAAGATAACTAAAATTTTGGGGACCAAAGTGTACGATGTAAAAAGATTAAGGACCTAATATATAATTTTTGGAGGACTTAACTAAAAGATAATTGAAAATATAGAGACCGAAGAGAACATTACATAAAGTATAGGGACTGTCATGCAATAAAATAACGGTCTATTGTGTAACACGTTAGCACTTAACGGTGCCATGTCGCCATTTCAGGTTGGAAACTTAATGGAGTGACCGTTTGTGAAAGGATTATATACTTTAGTAACCAGCGCTGCAACTTTTGAACTTCAATGACCGTTTTGAAATTTTAAGATAACTTCTGTGACCATTAGTAAAATTAACCCAATTGAATTATGAGTCCAACGCTTTTTACGAATTTCAATTCAAAATTTCCTACAAGAAATTATGGAAATTCGAAGTCATTGACGAGCACCTCTTTGTTCGCTTGAGTGGCCGACACAAAGGGGTGGAGCTTGAGTTATTTTAGGAATTTTTAGGGGACATTTTAGAGAGTCTTTGCATGAATTCTTAGCCTTAAATTGAGACCTATATATGTCAAAAATCTTACACTTCATGGGGTTCAAAAATTGGAGAAAAAAAGAGAGGACGAAGGCACGTGTTTGAGATGAGATTTATGTCGGCGACCTTTTGGTGAGATTCAAAGCAAGAGAAGTTGAACACTATTGGAAACTTGTTTGAAGATATTCAACGGGTATGAACTACATATTTAACCGCTTCTTCTTGTAATTAAATAATCTGGACGATGAATTCTCAATTATTTTCATGTTTATGTAATCAAATCATGGTAGGCTAAATATTGATATGCTATGAATAATGATGTATTCCATAATTTCCGTTTTTAAACTAAATTTGTGTTGTTTGATTTATGCCATGGTTTGAATGTTCGTTCGAATAATTGATTACCATTTGAATGTGTTTGAGACTTGTTTTCATTTTCGAGAGGTTCAATAAATGTTTAGCCCATTATGTTTTTAAACACTAAGTCATATAGAAGTTAGGAATAATTTAATATGCTTGGTGCAATCAAATTAGATAATCTTATGGTTAAATGCGTTTTTATATGTTCGAATTCAAAATAGGAATATTTTTTGTAGTATATGAAAATAGGTCCAATTCTACTCGGAATAGATTTTTAGATGGCTTAAGATTATCGATTGTCAACTTAAACATAAATTGGATTGGAAAGTAGGGTTTCGAGGATTACAATGCATACTAATAGTGGAGTCGGATTCCTAGCATAGTTTGTCTACTTGAGTTTATCTCCAACAACCATTGCGTGCATTCCGTTCACATAGTCAATTTAGCATAGATTTACAAAGCAACAATTGACCAAATAGTTATTGCGTGTATTCAATTTAAGCTAGAATTGATTGAATTTAATTAAAATCAACGTCCTAGTGGAATATCCCGTTTTATTTATCTTTCTATTACTTGTCAACGAACTCGTACGCTTACGGAATTTCACCGAATAAGTTTTTGGTGCCGTTGTCGAGATTAAGATAGTTACCTTAAATTTTATTAATTTTAGCTTGAATACTCGAAATTTTCTTCTTATTCTTATTCTTTTTCTTTTATACTCATGTGCTTTTTTTTTTTTTTTCTTCTTTTCAGCTAGTTGCAATTGGTGTATGCAAGATTCGACATATTTCAACCTTTTTCCATTTGATCCTGAGAACGAAAGAACCTTCCGACATCAAAGAAGAGAACAGATATAGCACGACAAAAACATCAAAAATCATTATAGTAGACGAAGAAGATCAAACTGTTGAAATTGATGAGGATGATTTGTTGGTTGGAGAGTTCATGATCCCGCCAGTTGTTCAAAACCAGTCAAGCATAGCATACCCTTTGTATGGGCAGCTAAATTTTAAATTCTACGCGGATGTGATCAATCTATTTCTTAATCATCTGAATTCGATGGAGAATCAAATAAAAATCCACATGGCTACATTTCTCTCTTTCTGAAGTTGTGTAGTAACTTCACTTACCAATGGTTAAACGATGAAGCTATCAGGTTGAGGTTGTTTTATATACACTAAGAGATGGAGCGAGAGAGTGGTTAGACTCACATCCCAGGTAGTATTACAACATGGAACGATCTAGTTCAAAAGTTCACTACCAAATACTTCCCACCAACTAAGGTTGACAAACTAAAGCATGACATATACATATTTAAACAGCTTAATTTAGAAAATTTTCATGAAACTTGGAAAGGTTCAAGGAGTAATTGCGCAAGTGCTCAAGTGCCCTAGTTATGACATCAAGAAGGGACTCCAGGTCCAATAATTCAATGTATCATTACTCCCATCCAATTGATCTGCAATCGATTCATTATCTAACAAGTCGATTAAAACTAAGACAGTCAGGAAGCATATGAGTTGTTTGAGAATGGCAAAATGAGTGCTAGTTGGCCATCAGATAAAAAACACCAAGGAAAACAACCGAACTTCATAATGTTGATACCATTTTATCTTTATCTGCATTGATGGCGGCCTTGACAAAAAAATGGACAACCTAACCAGATAGTAAATATGGTGCACAATCCTACGCCAACACGTGAAGGTTGTGGGAGCAAATCATCAAACTTCAGATTGTCCATTGGCCTCTAGCCCCGAAGAGGTCAGTTATGTATAGAATTTTCCACACCAGCAAAATAATCCTTACTCAAACACTTATGATCTGGGGAGAGAAATTATCACAACTTCTCTTGGAATAACAATCAAAATCAGGAAATCAAAATCAAGGCAACCCACCAGATTTCATCCGCAGCACGATAAAAAGCCTTCTTTGAAAGACTTAATTTATCGGTACATTAAAAATATTTATAATACTCTACAACACAGGCATGTATAAAAATTGGTTAGGTCCTTCCAGTTTGAGAATGAAGATTAAAATGTGAGTTTAACCTTAGTTGAATATCCTCGGAGAGAAGTGATAGATATTTGAATATGGTGTGAAATTTACAATAGGAGAAAGAAAAATATGACCATTGAGGGTCGGGATTGAGAGGACTTAAGAATTCATTTGTTTGTATAACTTTATCTCGGGTTAAAATAATGATTGGAAATAACTATTCACACACACACAAGTCAAGATTGGATAAGTGTTAAAAAAAATTATGTAGCAATATTTGGATTTTTTTGAATTAAATGCTTAGATCTAAACTGGAGGTGGACATGGTAATATGTCCTACGGTGTGCACAATCTTTTGTTTGTAAGTATTTGAGTCTTTGTTATGTCCTTTTTTTTTGCTCGGAACTAGCAAAAGTTCAAGTTTGGAGTTTGATAAGTGTAATTTATACACTTATCACGACTCTTTAATGAAGAGGTTTCGTATAGTTATACGTGTTTTAGAGTCAATAACTACTGAGTTTTATTTTATTTTCGTGATTGTAGGATCAAATCCCGAACTCAAGTTATATTGATGAAATCAGCGAGAAAATGAGAAGAATTTGATGTTTCGAAATAAAGATCAAGAGTCGAACATTGAAGGATAGAAAGTAGATAAAATCAAGAAGTTTAAGGTGTGTGGGAGTGACAATGAAAAGTTGAAGTGAATGATCAAACACCCGAAAGACGAAGAAGCAAATTGAGAAACTTTTGACCGAGTGATATTTTATAATTTAGAACTACATTGCTGTTTCTAGTATACTTCAGGCATAAACTGTAGTTTATAGCCGAATGATATTTTATAATTTTCCTTATCAAACAAAAATGTTGTGTAATATCTTTTGGTTGGAATTGGCAACATATCTAATTGTCCAACTTCAGTGGATAGCTCTATTTTCTCTTTTCCGTGCTTGTGGTTAAGAGTTATATGGATGTTCTAAACTTTTGATGTTTCAATAATATGTTTTCAAGTAGTCCTGATTGAGTTTTGAACAGTTGGATGAGGTAATAATTTTCAAGTGAGTTCAAATAAAAAAGTCCTTTACCAAATGACAGTTTATTGTACAATTTAATTAATGATGTATTATAACTAGCACTATTCTGCTAACTTCTCACTTTTTGGTTACCATTTCTATGAACAACATCTTGTGAAGATGAAAACCTTTTATCTGGAAGATCATTAATCAGCAGTATTAATGTTTTTAACTTACGTAGATTTAGAGGACCTTAAATACTTCTCAAAGAGTCAAGGTGTTCCAGAAATTGTGCCTCTGCCTCCCTCTCTTAAGTTTGGAAGTTTTTTGTGATCTAAGCATGTACCAATGGATTGAATGAAGCGGTAAAAAGGGATTTATGTAGGCGACCTCAAGTTTACAACGAAGCTTGATATGTTGTCTACTTAAGATCTAATAATTGCTAATGCATGTAGTTGCACAACTTCATATTGTGTAATTAAAATCTTGTTTTTACACTTAGCCAAAATCGTTGGTCATAGTCTTTTTATTCCTTCCATTTTTATTTGGATAGATTAAAGTGATGTTCTTGGCTTTTTCTATTTTCATTTTCATTTCATTGGATGTCGAGGAGGGAGATAGTTTATTCATCTGTTATGTGAGATATGAGTAGATGAGTACTTTTTCCCTGCATTGCATGCTTTAGATGCTTCCGAGCTATGTTTTTCCTATTTATGTAGTTGTTACATTATTTTTTCTATTTTTACAACTACAAAACAGTCTTAAAGACTTATCTTCAATATTATGAGAATGTTTTAAATCATTTTGGTGGAAAATAGTCATTGAGACTTGTCTTCAATGTTATGAAAATGTTATAAACCCTTTCAATAGAAAATAGTTATGGCTTGAAGTTGATGTGCTCTCAATGACCATGGAGAATCATGATGGAAAGTTTAGTGTTCATGGAGAAATAGTTTAAAATTCAATGAACAAACGCGGTGAAGTCCAGTGACCATTTGACAACACGATTGGACCCAGTTGGACAAATTTAACGGCGTTGACGTGTAACACCTTGGATTTTCTCAACCCGGAGGGTCACTAAAATAATCTCTAAAATATATTTGATGACTCCAAATAATATTTCTTGTGCCCTTGAAATATTTTAAAAATATAACTTTTACGAAAAATAACAAGCGCGCAAGGAAAAAATGGTTTTTACTTCAAATTTTCATGGTTCTGCCTATATCGTGATAGGTGTCACCATAATTTATTTTACCATTCAAAAAAACTCTAAAAATTCCAAAATTTTTACTGTAGATACTTGGAACTAAAGAATACAACATGGTAAAATTTTGAACCTTAGCTACGTCATTTGGTAGGTGAAATTGATAGCCAAAATTGCTTGAAAAACTGTCTCGGTGCCTTAAGGTAGCCCGCTAAAATGTTCATAATAAATTCATACAGTGAAATTTTTGAGTGATTCAAATTTTTGTTACTATACCACATATATGGTTTTCCATAGCCACTGATTTCACTCAAAAACTCCAACCGTAGCACAAGTTATGAATTTTCAAAGTAGGGACATTAAGCTGAAAATTTCAGAAAAATGAAACTAGGCACTTCTAACTTGAAACTTTTAACACCAAACGAACCGACATCTCGTTTTCTAGAAATATTACATAATTAAATACAGAATCAAAAACTTAAAAATATCGTATTTACATCATAATTGACTCGGTCATCTCGACATCAAAACATAAACTAGAAAGGAAATTCCATGCCAAGCTCGCTAGCCTACCGCCATCGCAACAACGCCAATTGATAAAATTTGTTCATTTTGGAGGTGAGTATTTCATAAGAACATAAATGCAACATGCTATAATTTTTAAACGTGCATAGGAACACAAAAATTGGTAGCCGGCACCACATAACGTCATATGTGATTACATTCAATCACTAACATATTAAAGTGATTACCTTCAATCACTATCATAAAGTTCCTTCGTAATTAGGTTTGCATGGCATTTATATCACATCAATTTTTCAAACGTCATTTAAAAATCTCAGTAAAAGTAGTAAGTAAAACTACCTTAAAAATTGATTTTTGGTTGAACTTGTGATGTAGAAAACTTGTTTCTGCAGCTTCCAAAAAATCAAAACCCGCACACTATATATAGATGTATATGTAAGGAACTTTTGTGAAGGTTAAAACAAAGTTAAGACCCTTTTTTCTGCTGGCTGAAATCTGGACAGAAATGAGGGTAATTTGTTGGAAAATTGGTGACTAAAATGGCAGAAAATGGAGACTGTGTGCTGGACGAATATCTGAAGGAAAAGATGGATAAATGCTAGAGTATTTTTGGTGACTGAGACTAAGGTTTCAAGGCTTCTTGTTGCACGAAATTGAAGGGAAAAAAGAATGATATTTGCTGGAGTTTTACAGCTGAAAAAAAAAATGATGAAGCAAGACTAATTCCTACTGTTGGGGCCGAATTTTGAGTAGCAAAAGGAAAGAATAAGGACCTTTTAGTTGGCTGATAATGGGCAGAACTTTAGGAGATTATGGTGGTGGTTTCTTGTTGTTGGAGGGACGTTTTTCTTTGGGAGTTGTGGATGGCGGTTTCTTGGAATGAAAGAGAAGAAGAATACCAGGGATAAAGGGTGAAATCTTCATGAAAATGGTAGAAGTGCTTGGACATTTATTGTGCTTTAAAATAGAGGGAAAGAGAGACTATGATGGCCGAATTTTGAGACCTTATTGGGGGAAAAATTGGTTAACATGTGAGGATAATTGGTGGAAGAAAAAAAAAATGGAAGTGGGTCGCTAGATGGGGCGGTTTTTGCTAGATCATGGGGTGGTTTCTTGTTGTGCATGGGGGCTGTTTGGTTTATGCAAAATGGTAGAGGTTAAGGGGTTGTTTGGCTAAGTATTTAGATGGTTTTTTTGGGGGTGTTGTTTGGGTGGGGTTTTCAGCTAAATTTTGGAGTCAAAAAGTAAATCGATTTTGACTAAGAATTCGACAGTAACGGCTGGGATTTTTAGATAGACCCAGAGAACAAATTTTAAAAATTTAGGCTAGCTATATATTATTTCTCATTCAACTTGAAATTCAAAACTTACCAAATGAAAATAGAACAAGGTTCATTTTCAAATTAATTCCATAGTCGTCGACTAAAAAAATTGAAGCAAACACACACAAAATTTAATGTGACCAAATATTTAAATTGAACCATGAGGGACAAAGCGACGCCGAAAGTAAGAAATTTTATTTACTTGAAATTAACAAACGAAAAAATTTCGGTTGTTACATGCGAGATGTCTTGACTCCCACGGACTGCTCATGCTAATTAGCATGAACTCTCAGCACAAAGGACTTTTTATCAAACGATGTGCCGAAATTTTTCTAGATTGTCCGCAAGCTCGTTCCTCTACTGCAAGAGGATCCTTTCTACCATTGAATGTAGGGAGGCGGTATCGACAAAATTACTCAATAACTGGCACAAAGAGGGGCCACATGATGTGCCGATGGGGCTTGATGTGCTTGGAGTACTTGTGGTACCCGTGGCGCCATTGGCGGCTGCAGCACTAGGTGCCGTCTGAGTAGCATGTTATTCTCTTTTCCTCAACCGCTAGTTGTAGGTCTCTAATAGCTCTTGCTTGCGTAGTTGGTGCCAATTTTTTTGAATAAACAAAATGATAAGAATTTGTAATTTATCGAAATAAACACCATACACAACCATGAATATCTAAAAAACTATCAACAAAGGATAATTTAAATAACATCTTTTATAAATTTAAATCATCCTTCAAGAGGTGCAACTAGTAAAAACATCTAGTACTAAACAACGGTAAAGTAACCGTACTTGGAAAACTGAAATACTTGAAAAGAAAACATCTGACTACTATAATATCTCTAAGCATCGTTGTCGCTGATCCATCCTCCGTGTACTCTAGGCATCTTCGGTTGTGGAGCCTCGTCATATGAGGTAACACAAGATTCAGCCTCAGACTCTATCTCGAGATCCTCTCTTGGGTCATCCTCGACCTCGATAATTGGATCGGACTTAAACACTAACACCGGCTCCGGCTCTTGCTCAACTACTAGAGCAAGCTCAAGAATGGGCTCAACTACTGGAGCAGGCTCAGGGATAGGATGGGGACCTGTACTATATAAACTGTACTCCTCCCAGTGTATAATGAGCACTTCACAATACACATCGTATTCCACCGCCGAGTGGTAGATCTCCTCCGGATCTTAAAATCTCCTCGACAACCGGGCCAGTAGTGGGCCAATCGATGAGTCAATCACTTGAGCAATAGACTCTGCATCGGTGGTTACTAAACCATAGTTCATCACCTTGATACGAGCTGCCCTATGGTTACTGATATGATAGCTAAAAAGTATATAATCGTTCATTGCCGCCTCGACACGTTCTAGGAAATCATCACTCAATGGAACCATGTCTGAGATACAAATTATAAAGGGTCCAATTAGGTGGATTTCTAACATTTTTTAATTTAAAATAAAATGACTAACATAAACATCTTAACTTCCCATAAATATAAGTTTCATTTACCATACTTAACTACATAAAAATAAAATTTTAATTAACGACTCATTTTACCTCGGATCGGCGGCGTGAAGCTGCAATGGGCGAGTAAAGACACTTAGTTTCTAAAATTTTCAACTTCTAAAATTTCATCTTGACATATTAAAATAAAGACCAAAATAAAATTATAATAAAGAAATAAAATAAATTTTAAAACTTTAAAAAAAATTTGCGAGTCTACAGAAAAGTAAATCCTGTCTCTGATACCAAGCTGTAGCACCCCAGATTTTTTCAACCCAGAGAGTCACTAAAATAATCTCTAAAATATATTTTAAGACTCCAAATAATATTTCCTGTACCCTTGAAAGATTTTAAAATATGACATTTGCACAAATAACGAGCGCAGCAGAAGGAAAATGGTTTTTACTTCAAATTTTCATGGTTTTGCCTATATCGTGATAAGTGCCATACAATTTGTTTGACCATTCAAACGAAGTCCAAAAATTCCAAATTTTTTACTGTAGATACTTGGGACTACATACTACAACATGGTAAAATTTAAAACCTTATCTACATCATTTTGTAGGTGAAATTGATAGCCGAAGTTGCTTAAAAAACTGTCTCGGGTGCCTTAAGGTAGCCCACTAAATGTTCATAATAAATTCATACAATAGAATTTTTTAGTGATTCCAATTGTTATTTTTAGACCACATATAGGGCTTTCCATAGCCACTGATTTTACTCAAGAACTCCAACCTTAGAAAAAGTTACGATTTTTCAAAGTAGGGACAGTAAGCTGAAAAATTCAGAAAATGGAACTAGGCATTTCTAACTTGAAACTTTTAACGGTAAAGAAAACTCGAGTGGAAAGTCAAGGATTTAACTAAAAGTACACTTATTTTGGCCACTAAAATTGTACTTATTTCAGCCACTAAAATCAGGATTGGGAGGACCAAAATATAAATATGTAAAAGTTAAAGGACCTAAGTTGCAATTTTTAGAGGACTTAAACTTAAATATAATTGAAAATTTGGGGACCAAAGTGTAAAGATGTGAAAATATTAAGGACCTAAGATGTAATTTTGGAGGAATAACCTAAAGATATTTAAAATTTAGGGACTGAAGTGAAATTATATAAAGTACAGAGACTGTTATGCAATAAATAAAGGTCTATTGTGTGCCATGTCAGCAATTTCAGGGACTGTCATGCAACAATTTCAGGTTGGAAACTTAACAGAGTGACCATTTGAGAAAGGGTTATATACTTTAGTGACCAGCACTGCAACTTTTGAACTTCAGTGACCATTTTGAAATTTTAAGATAACTTCAGTGACTGTTAGTGAAATTAACCCTAATTCAATTATCTTTCCAGTAGTATATCATTTTGCTTGTAGAGATTTTTGTGTTAAACTTTGTGTTCTAATTTCTCCACATGCTCCAGTTGTAGGTTTCTAAATTTGCATCTTCGACTTTTTAGTGTTTGATTCTTCACATCAACTCTTCATTATCACTCCAACACACCTTAAATTTCTTGATTTTACTTTCTTTCTTATCTTTTAATGTTGGCCTTGATCTTCACTTTGAAACATCATTTTTTTTTCTCATTTTCTCGCTGATTTCATTAATGTTACCCGAGTTCGGGATTTCATCATACAATCACGAAAATAAACTAAAACTCAAGAGTTATTGACTCTACAACATGTAGAACTATAAGAATCTCTTTATCAAGGAGTCGAGATAAGAATACACTTATCAACTATCTCCTCCATCGATAAAAGGCTCTAGCCATACTGGTGGGACACACAACTAAAGGTCTAGTGTGTGTTTTGCTTCAACATACAAATTAGATATACTAGAATACCACTTCCTTGCGGTGGGATTCGACCGTAGACTCGATTATGATATAGATTGAGGCGGTGAACATATTTTGAAGATAATTGGTGGAGGGAGATGATCGATTAAGGGAGATGGATTGAGGAGGTGAGCAGATTTTGGAGATGATTAGTTGAGGGAGATAATCGAATCAGGGAGATGGATTGAAGTGAAAGTAAATTTTGGAAGAGATGATTTTGTGATGGGAGAAATTGAAGACGTAGTGACACATGAATGTTTAAGTACTCTTTTCTTTCCATAACGGAGAAAACTCCTTACGGTCGTGATTAACCCAGTTCAAAAGAGGTGCCAGCCCTCTGACATAGTTGCTTTGGGATAATATTGATGAAGATCAATTGGTTGGAAGCAATGAATTTGGTCATGGGATTGAATCGTTCAAATCAACCGATGAGAAGCATGTTGACAGTTGGCATTCTTGGTTCAATCACTTAGAAACACTTTACCAAATTCTCACAATACTACATAAATTAAATCTTTCAAATTTTATAGTCCGCTGCGTTTGATTTTCGGTTTCAAGAACTGGGTCAATTAAACCAACATATAGAAGGAGTTTCTCGACCACTTATTTTGGCCATAATTAATATTTTATGAGCCTTGCTTTTGTTTGAGACATACTCGTCAAGCCATTCATGTCAACAAATACGTTAAATGTATATAAAGAAATAAGGTTTCTCATTATTGCAAGTACCAAAAATAATTATCTACTTGACAACATTTGTTCCCTCTTGAGGAAATTGTAACTTAACCTTATGATCATTTTCCCTTCCGGATCCGGAACTTTTATATTGAAAGAAAGTAACATACAATCGCTCCATAATAGAAACAATATAGTAACTTCGGATTCAGTTTAAGCATATAACTGATGTTTGCGGCGATCTTTCTCTCTTGATGACTAAGACGAACTGTGGTATTCTCGATCTGATAAACATGACATTTTTCTTAGCTAAATTTCAATAACAACTTACCAAATAAATAATGAAAAATTAATAACCTACCTCGAGAAGAGTGATGTTTTGATTGCTCGAAACGTCCTGCATAAGAAGGTGATCAGAATAGCAATTCAATATTGTATACGATACATTCAAACAAAGAAGTCTAATCAAAACGTATAACGCAATTTGTCCCTCGAACGGTGGCCCCATTCCTTCACTTTATCTCTTTCCCTTTCACTATCCTCCCGTCCTCATTCCCTGTCATATTCCCTCTTTCTATCATGGTCTCAGCTCTTTGTTTTCTCTTTCTTCCTCATTCTCTCTCTATCCATGTCCCTGTCTTTGTCCCTTTCCTCCAC
This sequence comes from Forsythia suspensa, assembly GCA_023638005.1. Taxonomy (NCBI): domain Eukaryota; kingdom Viridiplantae; phylum Streptophyta; class Magnoliopsida; order Lamiales; family Oleaceae; genus Forsythia; species Forsythia suspensa. The sequence continues at coordinate 23,551,080 of CM042664.1, read as the reverse complement.
CAGCCGCGGATCTATGATCAGACATTATTTTAGACTTAGAATCTTCTCTCGACTCTCCACCAATGGGCATGCTTTTAGAGTCATCGTTACTTTTCTTCAACTCCTTCAACTTGTCAAGAGCGGCTCCTTACCCGATTCACGGTTTGCAAAATTGAAGTGGACCCTTTTGCGATACTAGCATCTTCATTTGTAGCTCATCCAACAAGGACCCATCCTGAACAAAAACAAAAACAAATGGCAACAAGATTTAGAACTAACCAAGATATTCTCGTCAAAAGCAAGTCTATTATTCTAGTTTTCGTGTTAATACATAATGAAGTAAAATGATGAATTCTTCCCTATCATCTGCTCAAAATGTCGTCATAGGCAATTTGACTCGCAGTTGGCAATTACAATAAAAGCATAAAGCAAACATGAATAACAAATTGAGGGTACACATTAAACTGAACCAATTGGGTGAAAGAAAGGTGTTCACCTTCAGAAAGGACTGATGTCGTGAATCCCATGATCTATTAGATGTTGCAAATTGTAATATTCTATAACATGCTTCTACTGAATACAAAAATGGTAGAACTTACTTGAAAATCCAAGATCAAGAGGTTGAATCACTTGTCTTGTATACTTGTTTAATATGTGATCAAAATGCTGCTCTTTGGTCCCGAAGCTCATTCACAATGGAAAGAGTTTAATGTCCACAATCCAAGAACCGAATTTTGAGTTATTTTTCAAGCCACCAACTTCATGTATTCTTCACTATCTCTCAATCTCCGAATTTAACTTCTATTTATAATGTTTATATAAAAGTGTGGGAGTTACATGGAGGTTATACGTGGTGGAGAGTTAAATTTCAAGTTAAACCTTAAATCCTCCAACCAAAACCATTTCCATATAACTTAGGTCGGGTCAACCCACATGGACAATCCGTTTTATTCCAACATCTCCCGCTCGCACATGATGGTGTTGACCTGAATCTAATATAATATCAATTATATTTATCTCAATATCTCAAAGTTCATACTGGTAAATAGATCGTGCGACTAGCGAGTTTATTTAAGAGCACACAACGACATACACCTGTTAGGGATATATAGCAGCTCTATTAGAAGAAATACTTTTATCGCTATACTCCAAATCATTTTCCAACACTAATTCAAATATTTACGATCCCTCAAATATTTATAGAACATACTTGAACTCCATACTTATTCTTGTATTCATAATTGTGTTCTAACCCTACATGGTCAACACAATTATCCGGCCGGTGAATACAAATAGAAATGTTGGTCAAAATAATTTTCCTTTCCTATTAAAATCCTCCAACTTTAAATCATTAGCTTTCCTAGACATGTTTCATCAAACTGAATCAATCATAGTTATTGGCAACATGTTAAAGTAGCAACACTAAAATAAAATCTTGAGAAAACAGTCAAAAGTCATAAGGTTATACATAATGTTATGTAAACCACGGGGTCTCACACAATGAGGAAGTAATGATCCATTCACTCATTTACCCCATATTGGTCGTAAAAAGCACACGCGGTATGAAACACGTTCTATGGTGTTTTCTCTCTTTTCAGGGAGTACGTCATATTCTGTAAATTAAAATACACCGTACAGATTTTAGTTCAGGTATCTTTGATACCCAACTTGAATTCTCCTTATATTCATTCCTGAAAGTAAACCCATTTGAGAACTCAATCTGGCTACTAAACAGGTTTAACGGATAGTGGAATCCATTTCGATTACTTATAGTAATCTCATCTCAATCACTACAAGAAATTTATATTCCGCATACAAATTCAATTTGTGGGGAAAGGTTCTTTTTTGTGGGAAAAACATTTCCCGATGAAATTTTTTTGTAGGGGCGTTTGTGGGGCAAACATCGTGGGGAAAGGTATAAGCCGACAAATGGTGGAAATTTGTCTGCTAAAGTCTCTCCCTACAAATTCTTTAGAGACGAATACATTTTGTCATCTAAGTTCTTTGTCGACAAAATTATTCGTCTACTAAAGTTACTTTGTCCCACGCAACAAGTTTTGTTGGCACAACGCAAAAGTTATTTTGTTAGCTAAATTGTACTTTTCCCTACAAATAAATTTGTCTCGAAAAAAATTGTGGGTCAAGTTCTACTTCTTTCTACAAATGATATTTTGTGGGGACAAGCGTATTTGTGAGCTAAGTAAATTATTGTTTCCAACAATTATAGAATTTGTAGGGAGAAATTAATTATTTTTATATAATTTTTATATTATTTTAATTCTTTACACCTTCAAAATAATATAAAGATGCATAAAAGAAAACAAATTAAATTAAGACATTATTAGTGTTAATTAATATAACATTAAGCTCAAAATATTGTAACAATTAAAATACAAATAAAAATCATTCACTAAGCTAAACTTAAAAAGAGTACAAGCTCTATCAATTATAAAGGCTTCTTAAAAAAACATAACTTATTGTCCTCGTAAATTAGATATGCTACATATCCTCACCAAGATTGTTGTCTTTATCAAAGTCGTTTTCTTCGTCCCCAATAGTATCATCTTCTATTGACAATAACGTAAAGGGCGGTAGATCAAAACCAGGAATTTGTCTACATAGTTGTTGCATAGAATGATGCCAAGACTGCAATGTAGAATTGAAATGTTGCCCAACAACGTTCAACTTACTTTTCATTCTTTGCTCTATATCAGTTCGAGTTGCATCAGCTGCCTTTCGAGCAACACGTTCTTCTTCCAGCTCCTTTTCCATATGGCGCACATTGGAAGAAGTATCAATGTCTCGAAGACGACCATCTACCAATCCACGAATTTGACGTCCGGGCTTCACACCTAGAACGGACATCATAATTTTTAGTCCAGCATCTGGATCGTCAACAGGGATCTCCTCCAAAAGAATATTCTCGAGAAGTTGTTGCTCATTTGCCCTTTCTGCAAGATATTCATCAACTTTAGCAAGCATCTCAACCTACAAAAGCAAAGTTTGCAAGAGATATAACATAACCCGATCCAAGACATAATAACACAACCCAAGAGATATAAACAGGTAAATAGATTACAACATTTGGTTCGTTGTAAAGATAAGTCATGCCTCTGTCAAAATAATATTTATCAAACTCAACATTGGCATACTAACCGTAATGATTGACTAGAGTGACTCATCAACATTAGCATACTAGCCATGAAGAATTTCAAATTGGATAAAATTAATAAGATATTAAGGCCTTGGGGATAGAATTAGAAATTCTCTGTTTTAATTTGACAAAATATAGCGTTAAAAGTGTTTAATTCTAAGCATTCAAATGCAACAAGCAATTAAAAGCATGGATTTTTGAATAATCAAAACCATTACAGTAACTTCGAAACAAATAGGGTTTTATTACAGCTTCAAAAATTAAAGCTAAACCCACTTCAAATTCCATTTCTACTTTCCCTTCCATGTAGATTTCTGGAATACAAGGTCAAATTCTCGAAGTGACGGTGGTTGGTTGTACCAAATTGAAAGATACTGAATGGATTTCAAGGCAAGATCCCTACGTTTCTGTCGAATATGCTAGCACGAAATTCCTGGCCCCTTCAAACTAAAACTGGCAGTCATGTAGGAGAAACCCCAACAGTTCATGAAGTGTTACGACAGATATGAAAGTAAACAACTACACGCATGACAAAAAAATCGAAGTTGCAAAGTTCTTACATGTTGAGCCTTAGCAGCTTTATCAGTCCAACACTTGTTCTGCATAAGCAAACTTAAAGGTGTCTACTTCAGGAAACTTTGAACCATCCTAGTTGTGAAAAAAATTATGTTTCAAGCACTATATTCAAATTCTCAACAAATTGAACTAATTTAGTACATGTTTAGAACATATAAATTTATTAATTACCACTGCCATCTCCTCCACTGTATGAGAGAGGACGTGAACCAGTACGATGATTGTACTTCTTCTTCGACCGGTTCTCTATGTTTGCCGATGATGCCTTCTGTTAAGGGAAGAATATAGATATTACATAACAAAATTAGGAGAAAAATAGAACAAACTGGTATGGAAATACAAAATATATACCTTGAACTTATCCAAGTTGAAATGATTACATAATTCAACCCATTGATCTACACCTCTATCAAGCATCTCCAAAGGTGGGTTGGCTAGTGCATCCTCATGCGATTTGCGCAACTTATAGTATGCACTCAACTCACCCTTGAACTCCCTATATCTTCCATTGTATAGTCTATTAATATAATTTACCAATCTCGAGTCTTTTGAAGATATCTCGAAGTTCGTTTAGAATTGACAAAATAAAAAAGAAACCATAATTACTACAAATTACCATGTATGGAAAACAAATAATAGAATAAAATGAAACAAAGTCACAAAATGAAATGACAAAAATTAATAAATCACTTCCACAAAAATGAAGTGACAAAATCAATAACTGAAAGCAATTGCAATTGCCATAACTAAGAGTCTGCAACATGGTCGACGAAGAATTGCAATTGCCAAAAGCAATTGCAGATGAATTGGCGAGAACATCGACTTGATATGCCACGGACATCGATTCAATTGCCGTGGCGAGAGTCGATTATGAAAGAAGATATTCACATGTGTTGTAATTCAATATGTGGCACCACCAATCGCCACATTCCTATCTATCATTGGTCTAAAGAGGAGTCAAATAATTAGATTCAAATAAATACATTTGTCCTCAAATTCTTCCCAAATTCATGAAAAAATAAGAGCAACTAGTTCTCAACTAATACCTGTGTTTTTGAAAACCACATTGGACGGGCGTTTCAACTGGGTAAACCAAGAACTGGTAGACAAACCAGTCCAATCAATGCCCATTAAAAGGAAGATTTCAAACCTAACTTTCTCCTCCTTCTTGCCCGACAGTGTAGCTTCACACACAGAGATTCAGAGATGGAGGTTTAATTTGGGCGTAGGGGCTTGATAACTTCTACATATAGGAGGACGGAATTTTTAATTAAGCGTAAAAACTTTAGGAGGAATTAATTTGGGGCTTCACAAAGAGAGGGCGGGTTTTTAATTAGGCGAGAAAATTTTAGGAGGGAATTAATTTGGCAAAATTACGGAGGCGGGCTTCACTTTTATATATATATATATATATATATATATATATATATATATATATATATATATACATATTCACGAGCATAAGTTATCTCATTCTTGGAAATTTTGGATCAAAACTTAACCCTACAAAACATCATTTTGGTGGGGAAAAGTAAACTCTGCATACAAATGTAAATTTGTCTTCTAAAATTTTGTATGCGGAGTATACAATTCTTGTAGTGAATGTCTCATCAAGGCGACCAGATCATGTACAGAACATGATCACTTTGTCTCATCCCAGCACAACCTAAAATTGTCTGAGGCGATTGCTCATGTAAGTGAGCCAATCCTAATATGTTCGACATACTTTGTGTGTGCATAAAAATCAATCATCTATTAATCACAACAATAGATTACACATAATCTATTAACTCAAAACATTGTTCATTAATGGACATTCAAGAGTTTACAATATATGTAACTAAATTCTATGCAATTCTAGAGATTTGACATGAGCCATAAAGACATCTCTAGGTATCGGTTTGGTAAACAGATCAACAACCAAATTATGCGTGGAAATGTACTACAAAGTCACTTCTTTCTTTGCTATGATGTCTCTTACAAAATTATATTTTGTATCAATATGTTTGGTTCTGCTATGATACTTTGGATCCTTCATATATGCAATAGCAACCTGACTATCACAATAAATCAACGTCGTCCCATATCACCACTAAGGACTCTTAGATCTTTGAAACCAAACAACTTCTATGTCTTCTTTGAAGCACAAACCACAAATCTGTCTCCATTGTAGACAAGGAAATGCATGTTTGTTTCTTGCTACTCCAAGAGATGGCGCCATTATTAAGCAAGAATGCATATCCAGAAGTTGACTTGCGCTCATCCAGGTCTCCATCCCAGTCAACATCTATGTATCCTTTTAAGTGCAAATTATTTCATTGATAACATAAGGAATAATCAGCAGTAACTTTCAAGTATCTCAATATCCTCTTGATCGCTTTCCGATCCTCTTCCGTGATTAGGCGATATCTCTTGAATGGACCAATGGTATAACAAATATCTGAGCAAGTACATGTCATAGCGTACATCAAACTCCCAACTGCACTAGAGTACGGTACTCTGGACATTTCTTCTTTTTCTTCAAGAGTCTTAAGGCACATGCATAGATTTGGAGTTTCACCTTTAGATATAGGAATATCAACTAGGTTGCAATTCTCCATTTTGAAACGTTCAAGAACCTTCCTTATATATGACTCTTGTGACAGCGAAAGAAGTCTCTTAGAACGATCTCTATGGATTTTAACACCAAGTATGTAATTTGCTTCACCCATGTTCTTCATTTCAAAATTAGAAGGCAATCATTTCTTAACGGTCTTAACATACTCATTATCATTCCCAACCAATAAGATATCATCTACGTATAGAGATAAAATTACAAATTTTCTATTGGACCTTTTCACATAAATACAGTGATCTTTGTCCATCGTAACGAAGTTATATGAGATTACAGCTTTGTCCAATCTCAAGTACCAATGTCTCGAAGATTGTTTTAGGCCATATAGTGAAAAGAAAATGATCAAGTTATGAAGTTTCGGTTATTTTAACTAGGGTTTTGATTTTCTCTTTAAATATAAATCTAAACTATGTGAAATTTTGCAGACATGTTCTACATCATGCTAAGAACATATGGTATAAATTTCACGATTTAATGTTGAGTAATTTATAATGTGCCATTAAAGTGTGTTCAAGCTTTAACAAATGGCATGTATTCGAATTTCTTGCGTATGTGTTGCATACCAAATTATTTTCAGTACATTAACATGCAAGGAAACAACCCGATAATGCTATGATACCAATGTAATATTCTATAACATGCTTCTACCGATTACAAAAATGGTAGAACTTACTTGAAAATCCAAGATCAAGAGGTTGAATCATTTGCCTTGTATACTTGTTTACTATGTGATCGAAATGCTGCTCTTTGGTCTAGAAACTCAATCGAATGGAAAGATTTTAATCTCCACAATCCAAGAACCGAATTTTGAGTTATTTTTCAAGCCACCAACTTTATGTATTCTTCACTATCTCTCAACCTCCAAATTTAACTTCTATTTAGAATGTTTATATAGAAGTGTGGAAATTACATGGAGTTTATATGTGGTGGAGAGTTAAATTTCCAATTAAACCTTAACTCCTCCCACCAAAACCATTTCTATATAACTTAGGTCGGGTCAACCCACATGGACAACCCATTTTATTCCAACACAAATAAACTCCCTTCCTTGCATACATGTATATATTGTGCCTTTGGAAGTGTGTATAGGTGGGCCAGCACTCTAAAGACCTCATCTATGCTAGACTTGTCAACATCAAATGCTTTCCACCATGGAAGATTCTCTGGCTCTGGCACTGGCATTTGAAATCTTCAGGTTGTAGTATATACAACACCACAGGCCACAATTCCACTCTTGAATCTAACACACAAAGTTGTGTGCAAGCTATTCATAGCAATAAATGAAAGTATCATCATAACTAATTACAAGACTTTGGATACAAGAGCTGTGTTCATGAGAGCATGAGAAAGAGATACTAACCAAAATTTACCAAATTATCAAATTGATAAAGGAAAGCAGAATACCCATGTTCAAGCTAATGTATGTTCAATTCGATACGATACAACTAATCTTCATGTTATGTTAGTGATAAGTGTCAATTTACACTTATTTAGAATATCAAAAGTGGACAATTATATGTACTCTTAAGTGAATATTTATTTAATTGTGTTGATTTGATTGTGTTAGCTTGAAACCCGAGTTCGAATGGAGTTGGAGAAAAATAAAGTAAAATAGGCAAAGAATGACTGAAAATGTAAGAAGACTTGAAAATAGAGACCAACTTGCAAACATTCGAAAGTTGAAGGACATGGGTTGCAAATCAAAGAAGACTAAATTGGAATAAAAGAAGAAATTCAATGACTAAAGTACACAACATTGAAAGTAGAAGGACCACACGTACAAATAAAGGTTGCTGTGAACCGCTGTTCAACCACGGCAAAAAAAACCGATGTTTGCCGCGATTGAGCCGCATTTTGCAAACCGTGACTGGACGTGGCAAACAGCGGCCAACCTTTGGCCGTGGAAACCGCGGCCCGACCGCAGCCCACGTGCTACAGTTTTTAAAGTTTCCTAAATAGAAAAGAGGTGTGTTTGAGTCCTTTTAGAATTAAAACAAGTCAGAAAGGATGTAAACTAGAAAAAGATCTAATTCAGGTCAAAAGGAGGTTGTTGAATCATTGAGAAAGATATAGACAAAGAGAAGAAGAACGACGACAAGATTGAACATTGGAACGTGATGACAAAGAATTCTTGGTGCAAGATATTCAACTTCTTCTCATCTTTTATTCAAGATCCGGTTATGTATTCCAAGCATTTCATCTTGTCTTTATACCAAATCATAAGTAGCTAAATCTTTATTTTGGATGAACGATATAACCTAGTTTAGATTCTTTAATTTTGACTCTCAAATTTTGCTTATAAATTAATTATGTATTGATTTTACTTCTTCTCTTAATGTTTGAAATAATTGGCCATTATTTCAATGAATTGTGGATTGTAACAAACCGAGAGATTAGTTATTAATTTAGACCACGTAGTAAATTCGGCAATTGGATAAAAGGTAGAGATACGCTTTTATTATTGTTACAGTATTGAATTGAATTCTTTGGCGATTTAATACATCTAGTTACGGATTATTCTGACTTCACGTAGAGATATAGTGAGTTGACTTAATTAGATATGACTAATTTGAACTCGAGAGAAGTAAATTAGGTTAAATTCGTGAATTCGCCGAATACAACATTAGGAACAAATCTTGAGAGGAGAAATTGGAGATGACAACTATGGTGAACTCGTGAATCCAAATCCTTTAATAAGTATTCTTCATAAAATCTTGAATTGTGCATTCCTACTATTATTCTAGAATTAATAATTATAGTTAAAATTTTTAAATCAAGTTAATTCAACGAGTTTTAAATAAATTAAGTTTAAGATTAATTGAACTAGTATCTAAATAGGACAGTCTTCCTAGAAACGATAATCCGGACTCAATAGGTCCATTTTATTACTTGTTTGTGATATTGTGCACTTGTAATCCATTATTTTTACAAGTTTTTGGCGTCGTTACTGGAGACTATTCTTATCTAATATTAGTTTAGATTAATTTTTATAATTAATTTGATTTTTATCTTGTTAATTTTTTTATATACTACAGAAAAGGTGTTTATTGCATGCTCCGTACACAAGGCGGCAATTTTGAGACTTTCGATCCTGAGATTGAACATACTTTCAGACGACGACGCAAAGAACACAACCAAAAATAGAAAGATCAACAACAAATTCAAATGGCAGATGCACAATTAAGAAGAGAATCTGAACAAGAGGTCGCAAGAGCGATCATTGAGAAGCGACCGATTGGCATTTCGACAAATTTAGCAAATTCGAAGAACATGAAGATGACGATGGAAATATGTCAATGGCTCAGTTCTTAACTCCAGTAGTAGCTCCTGATCATTCAAGCATAGTTTATCCTACTTTTGGTCCGCATACGACTTTCAATTAAGGGCCGATCTGATTAATCTCTTCAATAATAACCTACAATTATATGGAAAGGCGCATGAAAACCTAAAGACGCATCTCTCCAAATTCCTAGGAATGTGTCATAACTTTCAGTTTCAAGGAGTGAATGAAGATGCCAACAGACTTAGGTTATCTCTCTACACATTGAGGGATGGGGCTCTAGAATGGCTAGACTCATAACCACATGTTAGTATCACCACGTGGGATTACTTAGCTAGAAAATTCTGTAACAAGTATTTTTCACCAACTAAAGTAGCCAAGATGAAGCTGGAAATCTCTACCTTTCAACAATTAGATGGAGAAATGTATCATAAAGCTTGGGACAGATTCAAGAAGTTGCTTAGAAAATGTCCAAATCATGACATTAAAAAGTATTACAAGCTTAATATTTTTACTCTAGGCTATCTCCTGAATCCAAATCAACAGTGGACTCCTTTGCAAATGGGTCCATTACGAATAAAAATATCAACGAAGCATAGGAGCTATTTGAGTTGATTGCAAATATACATAATATGTTTTCATCTGATTGTACCACTCTAAAAAAAGTAGCAGGTATAGATGAGATTGACAATCAATTAGCAACTAATGCATAAATTGCTGCATTGACAAAACAGGTGGAGCTCCTGGTCAAAACACAAACGCAAAGAGTGAATGCAATCCAAGCAACCATGATGTGTAAAAACTGTGGGGTTAACCACTGGACATCAAATTGTATGTTATTGGCCTCTCTAGATGAACATGTCAATTTTGTGCAGAATAGTACACTTTAGTAGTATAACCTTTATTCACAAACATACAATCTATGTTGGAAGCAACATCCAAATTTCAGGTGGTCTGATAATCAGAATAATGGTAATGTCAACAATGCTCAGCAAGAGAGAAGACCAAGTTTGGGAAAGATGTTTCAACAGTATATGCAGAAAACTGATAAAACAATGGAGCAGGAATACATAAATTATTAGAATCAGTAGGCTTCTATTAGAAAATTAGAGACTCAAATTTGCCAGTTGGCAATATAACTGTCAGATAGAACTCCAGAGACCCTTCTTAACAATACTGTAACAAATTCAAAAGAGCAAGTACAACCAATCACTACAAGGAGTGAGTTACAATTGCCAGAAATTTATGTAAAACGACCATATAAGAAGGACTAATAGTTAGTAGTTGAGAAAGAGGTTGTTGAAAAATAGTCAGCGCAATCACAAGAAGGAAATCCAAAATAATCCGCAGAATCATCCAAACTAAGGCGCCAATTCCTATCAAAGCTTATGTGCCACCAATTCTTTTTTCTCGGAAGTTTTAGAAGCACAAGCTTGACAAACAATTTACAAAATTTCTTGAATTTTCAAAACTTCATATCAACATCCATTGCCGATGCATTAGCATAGATGCCCAGCTACGCAAAATTCATGAAAATATTCTTTCTAACAAATGCAAGTTGGAAGAGCATGAAACAGTTTGTTTGACGGAAGAGTGTAGTGAAATTCTTCAGAAAAAACTTCCACCTAAATTAAAAGATCCAAGGAGCTTCACTATCCCTTACACAATTGGTTCTAATTATTTTGATCATTCATTCTGTGATTTGGGTGTAACTATTAATCTTATGCCATTATTTTTATATAGGAAACTAGGACTGGGAGAAGCAAGATCGACAACTGTCTCGTTGCAACTGGTGCATCGATCTATCAAGTATCATCGAGGTATCATTGAGGATGTCTTGGTAAAGGTCGATAAGTTCATATTCCCAGCAGACTTCATAATTCTTGATATGGAGGAGGACAGTGATATCCCATCATTCTTGGAAGACCATTTTTTGCTATAGAGAGAACATTGATCGATGTTTGTGAAGGAAAAATTATTCTTATAGTGGACAATGAACATGTCATATTCAATGTGTTTAAAGCTATGAAGTATCCAGCTACTTCAGATTCTTGTTTTCAAGTAGATGTGGTGGACAAATTAGTTGCAGACACCTTTGAGATAGAATATCCATCAGATGAACTTACAATTTGTATGATGTGTTTCGAATCAACTACATTTGAATGTCCAGCTATACAAACACGAGCCATGCAACTAGAGGCATCTTCACGAGAAATAGATTTTTTGAACCACTTGGTGAGAACCCACAGAGACTAGTACCATCAATAGAGAAGGGTCCTGCTCTTGAGCTGGAGCCATTGCTATCTTACCTCTGATATGCATACCTAGGTAACTCTACTACTCTTCCAATAATCATTGCTAATGACATGACAGAATTGGAAGAAAAAAAATTGCTCAGAATACTGAAAAAACATAAAACAGCTATTGGATGGACTATTGCGAATATTCAAGACATCGGTCCTTCTTTGTGTATGCATAAAATCCTCATGGAAAAAAATTTTAAGGCATTAGTGGAGAGCCAGCAAAGATTGAATCCTACCTTGAAAGAAGTAGTCACGGCTGAGGTAATAAAATTATTAGATGCAGGAATTATTTACCCAATCTCAGACATTTCTTGGGTAAATCCAGTCAACGTAGTGTCTATAAAGAGAAGAATCAAAGTTGAAAAGAATGATAACAATGAGCTTATTTTGACACGACTTGTCACATATTGGAGAGTATGCATTGACTACCGAAAGTTGAATAATGCCACAAGGAAAGATCACTTTCCTTTACCTTTATTCATTAGATGTTGGAAAGGCTTGCTAGCCACTCCCATTATTGTTTCTTGGATGGATATTCGAGATACAATCATATTTCCATTACTCCAGAGGACCAGGAGATAACTATTTTCACATGTCTTTACGGGACATTTGCATTTAGAAGAATGCCCTTTGGATTGTGTAACGCCCGCCACTTTTCAACCTTTTGCATGATGGTCATATCTCTGACATGGTGGAGCAATACATTGAGGTATTTATGGATAACTTCTCAATTTTTGGAGATTCTTTTGTTGTATGCTTGACGAATGTATCTAAATTGTTGAAAAGGTGTGAAGAAACTAATCTTGTAATCAATTGGGAGAAATGCCACTTTATGGTGAAAGAATGAATAGTTTTGGGACACCGGATATCAGCTCTAAGAATAGTGATTGACAAAGCAAAAATAGAAGTGATTCAAAAATTGCAGCCACTGAATTCAGTGAAGGGTATTAGAAGTTTTCTTGGACATGTAGGATTTTACAGAAAGTTCATCCATGATTTTTCGAAAATCACAAAGCCTCTTAGTAGCCTAGTTGGAGAAAGATGTGATGTTCCACTTTTTTGATGAGTGTTTCACCACTTTTAATACTCTGAAGGAAAAATTGATAACTGCATCAGTTATAATTGCACCGGATTGGAATCTACCATTTGAGCTAATGTGTGATGCTAGTGACTATACCGTGGGCGCAGTACTTGGGCAACGCATAGAAAAAAATATTCATGTTATATATTATGCAAGCCACATTAATAGATGCACAGATAAACTATGCAACAACTGAAAAAGAGATGCTCGTTGTGGTTTTTGCCTTTGATAAATTCGTTCCTATCTCATTGGGTCAAAGGTAATTGTCTACATTAACCATGCAGCTCTTAAGTATTTGTTTGGGAAGAAGGATGCCAAGCCTAGATTGATTCGGTGGATATTATTGTTATACGAATTTGACATTGAAATCTGTGATAAAAATGGGACAAAAATCGGTGGCATATCACTTATCTAGGCTGGAGCAAGTAGAGGTGGCTGATAATGTTGAAATAAATGAAGTGTTTCCAGACAAAAAATCTTGTAGATAGGGAATGCACCAGTAGTATGCAGACTTTGTCGATTATTTGGTCAATCAAATTATCCCATTGAAATTCTCTTATTAGTAGAAGAAAAAGCTTCTCTATACAGTTAAATTTTACTTTTGGAAAGAGCCTAACTTATACAGGAGAGGTCCAGATCAGATTATTAGTAGATGTGTTCCAGAAGAAGAGATGAAACTGATACTAGCTCAGGTCCACTCCTCGGCTTATGGTGGTCATTTTGGCCCTACCAAAACAGCTGCTAAAGTTTTAGAGTGTGGTTTCTACTGGCCAACATTATTCAAAGATGTGCACACTTTTTGTAAATCTTGTGATCGATGCCAACGAATAGGTAATATCTCAGCTCGTCACGAAATGTCGTTAAACAACATACTCGATGTGGAATTGTTTGATGTTTGGGGCATTGATTTCATGGGACCATTTCCACCGTCCTATTCAAACAAGTACATTATTGTAGCGGTTGATTATGTGTCCAAGTGGGTAGAAGCAAAAGCATTATCGACTAATGATACAACAATGGTAGTTGGGTTCATCAAGAAGTATATATTCAACAGATATGGGGCTCCCTGATCTATAATCAGCGATGGTGGAACTCATTTTGCAATCGCTTATTTAATTCGGTCCTCAACAAATATGGTGTGCAGCACCGAGTAGCCACAACTTATCATCTACAAACAAGTGGGCAAGTAGAGACATCGAACAAATAATTAAAATGTATCCTTGAGCTCACTGTAAATTCGACTTAAAAAGATTGGTCCAAGAAGCTTGATGATGCACTTTGGGCGTATCGTACAACTTTTAAAACAATTGCTAAAGACTAAATCTTTTTGTTGGAAAATTGAGGTCGAAGTGGTCAAGACCATTCACAATTGCTAAAGTTTTCTGTATGGCACAGTTGAATTAAATCATCCGACCAAAGGAAATTTTAAAGTTAATGGCCAAGAGTGAAGCACTATGTGGAGGATTTCCCAACGAAAAAATCCACCATTGATATTGTAGTACCAGAGTGAAAGCTACAAAAAGTCAAGCTCTAGATTCTAAATCGAGCACTTAATGGGAGGCAACCGATTTTTCTATCATTTTCTATTTATTACTTTGCATATAAAATTTTAGGACTGCATTAAAAAGTAGAGCACGTTTTTCGATGTTTAGTAATTAATCACATTTACTTTTTTATTAATTCAGGCTAAACATCATCGTCCAAAAAAAACTTACGGTTTGACCGCAGGTCTAACCGTGGCAAACCATGTTTACGAATTGGGGGGGTTAAAATAATCTCCCAAACTTCATTTTTTCCTTATTAAACTCTCTTCAACCCAAAATTTTCTCTTCCTATTGTTTCCAAATCATTCCACATTATTAGTTTCTTCATAGGAAGGTTATAGATTCAAAGCAATTTTTCGACTTCACTCACTACATTCACCTTCTCCATTTGGATTGCACAAGAGGTAAAAGTGGCTAACCCTCACTTCTATATTTTACTTTAACTTATTTGAAACATTTTGTTTAGAATGGAGTTAGTAATATATTAGGTAGATGAATTGATGTTGTTGCATATTGCGAAACTTTGACTTAGAATATGGGTTTCATGGTTTCTCCATGTTTATACTTATAGGTTATTTTATACATTGCTCCAAAGGTGTTTGATAAAATGTCCTAACCAATGTTTTGAGCTTATTTTTCCCATTGTATGCTTTACTTGAATTTTTGGACATTTTACTTTACATTGGGGTATGGATATCTTACTTGGATGGTTTGGAGTAGTTGAATATTGTGCATTCTTGATTGCAAGTTAGGGTTTCAAAGTTTCTTAACAAGCTTTCGTTTCTAGGCCATTTTGTTCATTGCCCACAAAGTGTTTGATAAACTGTCCCAACCGACTCTTTAAGCTTATTCTTCCATTGTTGTTTTGGGATAACATTGCCATCACTTTAGTGATATTTTGGCATCACTCCTATATATTCGTCATCTCACACTTCGTTTCTTTTGCCTTGTAGGTACTTTCAAGTTCAAAATGCCTCCAAGAACAAAACTGACTACCTCAAGGAAAGGAAATGAAAGGAAATGAAGTAGCGAAAGGATCCACCATCCATAAAAGAGCCCGTCATACTGCCCCTACCTATGAAACTTATGTTAGCGAAGAAGCAGCACAATGGACGGCCATCTTTTCCATATGGACTGTACTCTTAGAGTGAGAGGTGAACTTGGAATGCCTGACCAATTCTACCCTTTCCGCTATCGTACATGACAAGGGGTGGACTCGACTATGTTCTAAGCCGCACAGTATCTATACGGAGGTGGTGCTGGAATTCATGGCTAACTTCAATCTCCAAATCACTGATGAGGAAGAAGAATATACCTATCGATGTATGTCCGAGGGGTTTGGGTCCCTTTCAGCCCCAATGTCATAGAACACTTTTACAGTATTGAAGAGAACTCTGAAGCACCCACTATTACAAATTGGAATGATGTGGCCCGTGCTATCTATCCAGTTGACAAACCCAAGCCATGGCCACAGGGTAATGTTGTACGTTATGGCGACATGATCGATGAACTCTGCCTACTCCACAACTTCATGTCCACCAACATTGCTCCCACTTCTCATTTTACGAAAATTTATCTGGCTAGGATGACAATGCTATATCGGTTGGTGACTGGACATGACTTAAATTTCAGGGAGCACATATTTACCTCTATCAAGGACCTTGCTTCCCACCCAAGAGGCCGGTCAAAACTAATTTTTCCATGACTCATTTCAGCCTTTTGTAAACAAGCTAAGGTCCCCATGCATTCGTTTGAAAAGGATAAAACCTAGATGTCTATTCTCCACCTTCAGTCTGTGAGGCACTCCGTTGGACAAGTCCAACGTCATTTTAATGAGTTGAGACTGGAGAATGAAGATAAAGAAGACACTCTAGCAAATATGGACGAGCCCGTTGAGTTAGATGTCCCGGTATTACCCCAGAGGATTCGACGCCAAGGTGGACTAAATTTTGGACCAGTTTTAGACTGTGCAGACTACTTTACAAAGGCATACGGTTGAACTTCAATAGCTACGGGATGGACAAGATGCCATAGTCGCTACACAGGAGAAACTCCATGCTACACTGCGATTAATGGACGAGCCCCAATGTTGTGACCATACTAAATTACTTGAAAAGTTTCGACAGTGAATTCCATCCCCACCTCCCGATGCTTCCTGATCAGATGAAACTCCGATGTTGTCTCCACGCATTCTGAATCGGGTTAACTCTTTCATTTTTTATTTATTTTGCTTTCTTTTGTCACATTAAGGACAATGTATATTTTCAGCTTGGGGTGATTTTATTATTTTTTTTATTTTTGTGTGTATTGTGGATAATATAAAAATTAAAATAAAATATGGAAAATAAAAAAATTTATGTGTGTGCTTGTGTGTTTGATAGCCTTGCCGACTAATGATGATATCTATTTAAAACTATTATCAATTCATAAATTATGACTAAGTGATGTTACTTATGCCGATTTTTATAAACTATACTTATCTGTGTGAGATATGATTAAGTGTGAGCACAATAGTCATGAATATCACTACCTTTGGTTGGTTTATTGAATAGAATACATTGAAAGAATATTGAACCTAAGTTGTGAAAACCAAGACTACCAATTGACAACTCAATTACCTAACCATTTGAAAGGATAGTTTGAGAGTGGTTAAACCAATGCGGAAAATATTTAGACAGGTGTTGATTCCATGCATGAGTAATATTTTTGTGGAGTGTATTTGGCTACCAAGTGGAATCTACGTATTGACCGGATGCTAAGAATCTAATCCCTGCTTATTTATCTTGTACAAAAAAATGAAAGACATTGCACTTGCATTATCTTATACCTCTCTTTATAGCCTAGTTGACTTGAGTGATAAAACCCGTAGGGGTTCTCAAAACTCGGTACGTGTTGTGCGATTATAATCCCGCAAGTGGACGGATCATTGACAAGTAATATAGTAATAAATAGAGTGTCGAACCCACGAGGACTAGATATCAATTTAATCAATTAATTTATAACTCAACTTTTAACAAAATAGAGAAACACATATTTGATTTTTTTGTTCGTGATTCTAAAACTAACTTAACTATTTTAATTAAACTTAAAATATCAATAAGCAACTTCAAATGAAGAGAACGAATTCAATATTTACTAACACTAGGATTCACAAATCCACCTACACGTTTTATAATCAATTATCCGTTAATTACTTTTTAGCTTTTAATTACCTAGGATTGAAAATCGGCGTTCCTAAATTAATCTAAAGCCTCTCTCGATGGTCAATCAATTCTATATGTTATGCGAACCTAATTATCTCTAATTAAGCGTCGAACATAAACACATGCATTAAAATCTCAAGAACACTTACATAGATTTCATAAAGCATAATAGTAATCTCTATCTATTATTAGACCCTATGTTATTCAATACCACGTACTTAATCTATATTGAATCTCTCGACTTCAATATAGATCACAATATATTCTACTGGTGATCAAGCATTAAAATAATATTAAAACAGAATAAAGAATAATCAACCCAAGAGCAATCAATTACTAAAAAGGAAAAACTTCTAATTAATTAAAAACGCGAGATTTCATCGTTCATCCTAGAAAAAGTAAGTTTAGCAGGACATGATTTTGTCAATCATTACAATAATTGAATTCATCATCATTCGACGAAAGAAAAAACAAAAAGTAAATAAAATCCGTAATTCCAGCTCAATGATCTTCAATCCCGTGCCTCGATCTTCGATTCTTCCTTTGTATGTTGTTCTCCCAAAATTCGTCTCTCTTTGTTCTAGCTATTATCTGGCTTTTATAATGCTCTCTCAAGACTCCAAGACGTGTGCTAAGTAGTTGAATTCGATTTGGAGTTGTAGAATTCTAATCCTATTAGGAAACTGCCAAAACTAGTGCCCGTTATGCCCTTGCGATCGTATGGTGTAATTCCCTGCGATCACATGGTTCAATCGTTTTGCATTATGCTGATTTTTGGTCCACCTTGCGATCGCAGACGTGTTTAACCATGTGATCGCATGGTTAACTTGGCTGTAGATTCGGTTTTCTTTCTTTAATATTTGCATACTGAGCCCCTGAAGTATCTTTTCTTAGCAGTTTGAGTCCCTTTTCTTCTATTTGCTCTCTTTTCGTCAGATTGACCTTTGAATTTGAATATTTCCTAAATTAATAAGAAAACAACCTGCAATTAAAATGAAATCAAATAATATGACTCATAATCATCCTTTTTTGCGAGTTCCAATAAGTACAAAATTGTACTTATCAAACACCCCAAACTTAAACTTTATTAGTCCTCGAATAAACTAGCTAAAAATAATCTTGCACTTAATGAAAAAAAAAAATAATAAAATTCACAATATAAATAGCTTGCCGTTCTTGCTTCACTTTTTGCAAAAAGAAAACTTATAATTTATGAAGAGTGTTCAAAGTTATACAATTGTAAACGTGAGTCTACTTAACACATACTTGAGATGTGTGTGAGAGCAGTTAATCTGATCAACTTAAATTCTATGGTGGTGATAGCCCAACCACTTGGTCAATTTTTCATTTCCCTCTCGTAAGGTACACTTCCCCCAAAATAATTGTTTTCTCTCAAACTCTCGAGATTTTTGGGTCTAAGGTTATGGTTCACATTATTTTCTTTCTCGAAGCTGGTTGAGAAAGCTGATAATCGTGACATCTAGGTTTATGAAGATTCTCTAATTTCTAAGTACTCTCGACCAGAAAGTTTCTACTAAGTAAGTTAAACCCATTAGTCATCTAATCCCTATATTTGCTTTGCAAAGGATTTTCCATTGGACAGAAATAAAAAATAAATTTTAATTTAATTTTAATTTATTTATTTATTTATTTATAGATCTTATGTGCAAAACTTAATCCATTAAGCTTTCTAAATGACTCATGTAATGAGCTTGAGGTAGATGACTCTCAAGTCTTTCGAGCCTTAGGGCATCGAGTTTTGAGAAACCTCGACGGGCATTTTTACTCGAGTCAAATAGGCTACGAAAAGAGTTATAAGATATTAATAAGGTGCAAAACTCAGTCCATTAAGCTTTTTAAATGACTCATGTAACGAGCTTGAGGTCGATGACTCCCAGGTCTTTCGAACCTTATGGCATCAGGTTTTGAGAAACCCCTACGGACCTTTTCACTCAAGTCAATTAGACTACGAAAAGAGTTAGGCAATAATAATAATAATTTTGTTCCTTGCGTGCAATAAGTTCATGCTAGGGGACTAGACTCCTAACATTCGGTCAATACTTAGCTTCCTCAAACTAGTCTAAAGTGCTCCACACAAATTTTCAACATACATGGAATCAATCATAACCTAGATAGCCACTATCACAGTTTAATTATCACACTTTCTCACTATATTGGTTACTTGTTCGAGATACGGATGATTTTTAGGTTCAAACAGGGTATCCAATTATTTTCAACTTAAGTGCACCAACATAACTAAAAATCATCTTAACTATTCGACACAACACAATATCAGACATGGTCAAATAGTCTCACATTTAACCAATAGTAATAATATGTTCACAAGTCATGGATTAAAGCGAAGTAATTAAATAAAAAGTTGCATCATTAACCAGCAAGGCTAGTCATATCACATAAATATGCAACCAAATAAATTTTTTTTTAATTCTTTTATTATTGTTATTATTATTTTAAACAAAAATAAGTTAAAAATCATTATCAAATATCAATTATCGAATCAAGCAAATTTTTCATAATCACTCCCAAACTTGAAACAAACATTGTCCTCAGTGTAAAATTTAGAATTAAAAGATCAGAGACTTCCCTGAAGTAGATCAGATGGTACTGGAAGAAAAGGTGTGATAAGATCAACTGGAGGAAAAATCTGTACAAGTTGGTCGACAAATCTTTGTTTGAATGTCATCCAGTGAGCCTACAGGTTGTAACCCTCAAAAGAAAAAAAAAACTTATTAATTGATTAAGAATAAGAATAATAAAATAAATAAATAATAATAAATTTTTTTTTCTGGTTGTCCTTGCGATCGCAAGGGCATAAATACCTGCGATCGCAAGTACGTGAGGAAATCAAGGCGAAAAGTATTACGCCCAAGCCATCGATCGCAACGGGTTGCTGAACTCGAAATTTTTTTTATATATATATAAATTTAAAATAATTGAAAAACGTGCTTATGCAAGATGACGATGATTGTAGCCTCAAAACCTAAGAATTGCAAGCCTACTTTAAAATCCTAAAAAACTAAAACGTGCAAATTGTCAATTGAAATCCTAAAACTGAAAAAATACGAAAATTTAAATAAAAGGGTAGAAAAATGGGCTACCTCCCATTAAGCACTTCTTTAAAGTCATTAGCTTAACTTTGTCGTGCTGATCGCTCAAGACACTTTGAATAGATCTTTGGAGGACTTGCTTTTCTTGCTTTGATCGACTTGGACCAATTTTTGTTTACCTTCCAAAGGTTGATTTTTCCTTTATCATATTGATATGATTTTGTTTTGTCGCCCTGCTCGAACTCAACTAAGAAAATTTCAGCCTCCTCATCAGCTTTGATCACAGAAGACGGATAGAACTCCTCTTTCTGCACATACTCTTCTTCTCTAAGAGGTGCATCCTGATGTTGGGTAACAACTTTATCATCTAAACTCCCTGCCTTCTGGTCAATGGCATCAATCTCGAAATATGAATCTTGAGAGCTTGGAAATTTAATTGCTTTAAACACATTGAATGTAACGTGCTCATCATTCACTCTCAGCATAAGTTCTCCCTTTTGAACGTCAATTACTGCTCGACCAGTAGCCAAGAAAGGTCGACCCAAAATGAGTGGTACATCCATGTCTTCACACATGTCCAGAATAATAAAATCAGCAGGGAATATGAACTTGCCCACTTTCACCAATATGTTCTCAACTATTTTCTTTGGACGTTTGATTGTTCTATCTCGCAAGCTATAGTGTTACTTGTTGTGTTGGCTTTTCTTCTCCTAAACCGAGCTTGCTTAAAATAGAGTAAGGCATTAAATTCACACTAGCACCCAAATGACATAGCGCTCTATCAAAAAAATAAACTACCAATAGTGCAAGGAATATTAAAACTCACTGGATCTTTTAATTTTTGCGGTAGCTTGTTTTGCAATATGGCACTGCATTCCTCAGTTAGCACGACTGTTTCATGCTCCTCCAACTTCTTTTTGTTTTGAAAGAATGTCCTTCATGAATTTAGCATAGCTGGGCATTTGAGCTAAGGCATCGGCGAATGGTATATTGATGTAAAGCTTTTTGAATATATCCAAGAATTTTTTGAATTGCTGGTCTAGTTTATGTTTTCGTAGCCTTTGAGAAAATAGAATTGGAGGGACGTAAGCCGATGGTGAAATATAAGCTGGTGGAGAGTTCCAGTTTTCTTGTGCAACTTTTGCATCTGATTTGTTTTCTCTCTCTTTGTTGGACACAGTTTCCTTTTCTACACTTGGTCTAGTCACATGAATCTCTGGCAATTCAAATTCGCTTCTTGTGGTGATTGTATTGACTTGCTCTTTTAGGTTGACCTCTGTATTACTTGGTCAACAGTTTAGCCAACTACCCAATCTGATTTTCCATATTCTTTATCGAGACATCTGTCCTTTTTTGCATCTCATTTAGCGTAGACTCCATGCGTTCTGACAATTTAGCAACTGTATCCTCTAATCCTCCTTCTCTTTCCCGGGTTCTTTCCTGATTTGACATATTTTAAATGTTTTTTGTATTGCCATATGAGAAATTTGGATGATTTCTCCATCCAGCATTGTAGGTCTGTGAGTATGGATTATTCTACTGTCGCTGAAAGTTCGAGCATATGCGACTTGGTAAAGTGATGACATATCAACTTTGGTTAAAAGACATTCGATGAATGATGGTTTGCCCATAAGTTACACATATTGGCAAGGACATCCGAACCATATTGGCTTCTTCGAGAATATTTCATTGCTTCCATCTGCTTTGCCAATGCATCAATTTTCGCCAAGACAAGTGAATTAGTGTTCATTTCGTGTATTCTGGCTGTTTTCTTCGCAATCTTCTTTCTAGACACATAATAAACTGCTCACTTATAGTTTCAAATAGATTGTAAAGGTCACCGACGGATCTATTTTGGATAGAGCCACCACGCATAATCTCTTGAAGAACGATTGGTTGTAGCTAGTCTAGAGTAGAAATAATGATTACGAATGCTAAAGAGAAACCATGACTTGGACACTTTCGAGCAGCTTGTTTGAATCTTTCCCATGCCTCGTGAAAATTTTCCAACTCAGTTGTTGGAAATTGGAAATTTCATACTTGATCTGCTGCTTACTCTGGGTGGAGGAAAATATTTCGATGTAAATTTACGGATCGAGATCGCCCAAGTAGTAATGCTCCCGGTGAAGAGAGAGAATCTAACCATTCTCTAGCTTTATCCTTTAGTGTGTGTGGAAATAGCCTCATCTTAAGTGTCTCTTCATTAACACCGTGGTATTTGAAATTTCCATTGTATTCATCGAAGTGAGAAATGTGGTAGTGAGGATTTTTATTTGTCATCCCATAGAACGACAGATTGTTCGAAAACAAATTCATCACATCTGGCCTCAACTAGAAGTTATCATGTCCATAAGGCGGATAGACTATGCTGAACCGATTCTCAACAATCGGTGGCATCATATACTCACCCATAAGAATATCTCGTTCACTAACTTCAACTGGTCGAGCTATTGGTGCTTGATTATTTATCTGATCATGTACTTGATTGTCTGCCATTGTGTCTTTTTACTGTATTTTCTTTTTTCGTTTTCACGTTGTCGTTGGTGAAAGCTCCGTTTAATTTCTAGATCTAAATAAAATAGATCAAAATCTTTTGTACGGCGCATACACACTTAATACACGAAAATTTAGAAAACAAATAAAATTTAGCGAGATCACGAAGATTAAAAATATAAATATAAATAAAAATAAAATAAAATAAAATAAAAATAACTAATACTAAAAAGAATTGTTAAAAGCCAAATTATAAATTAACGTAGCAATTAATAAAACTAGTCCCCGGCAATGGCGCCAAAAACTTGTTGTGCAATTATAATCCCGCAAGTGGACAAATCGTTGACAAGTAATATAGTAATAAATAGAGTGTCGAACCCACGAGGACTAGATATCAATTTAATCAATTAATTTATAACTCAACTTTTAACAAAATAGAGAAACACATATTTGATTTTTTTGTTCGTGATTCTAAAACTAACTTAACTATTTTAATTAAACTTAAAATATCAATAAGCAACTTTAAATGAAGAGAACGAATTCAATATTTACTAACACTAGGATTCACAAATCCACCTACACGTTTTATAATCAATTATCCGTTAATCATTTTTTAGCTTTTAATTACCTAGGATTGAAAATTGGCGTTCTTAAATTAATCGAAAGCCTCTCTCGATGGTCAATCAATTCTATATGTTATGCGAACCTAATTATCTCTAATTAAGCTTCGAACATAAACACATGCATTAAAATCTCAAGAACACTTACATGGATTTCATAAAGTATAATAGTAATCTCTAACTATTATTAGACTCTATGTTATTCAATACCACGTACTTAATCTATATTGAATCTCTTGACTTCAATATAGATCACAATAAATTCTACTGGTGATCAAGCATTAAAATAATATAAAAACTGAATAAAGAATAATCAACCCAAGAGCAATC
The DNA here is from genome assembly GCA_023638005.1 of Forsythia suspensa. Taxonomy (NCBI): domain Eukaryota; kingdom Viridiplantae; phylum Streptophyta; class Magnoliopsida; order Lamiales; family Oleaceae; genus Forsythia; species Forsythia suspensa. The sequence goes on along the minus strand of CM042664.1, from coordinate 23,526,835 downwards.
AATTACTAAAAAAGAAAAACTTCTAATTAATTAAAAACGCAAGGTTTCATCGTTCATCCTAGAAAAGGTAAGTTTAGCAGGACATGATTTCGTCCAATCATTACAATAATTGAATTCATTATCATTCGCCGAAAGAAAAAACAAAAAGTAAATAAAACCCGTAATCCCGGGTCAATGATCTTCAATCTCGTGCCTTGATCTTTGATTCTTCCTTTGTATGTTGTTCTCCCAAAATTCGTCTCTCTTTGTTCTAGCTATTATTTGGCTTTTATAATGCTCTCTCAAGACTCCAAGACGTGTGCTAGGTAGTTGAATTTGATTTGGAGTTGTAGAATTCTAATCCTATTAGGAAACCGCCAAAGCGGTACCCGTTATGCCCTTGCGATCGTATGGTGTAATTCCCTTGCATGGTTCAATCGTTTTGCATTCTGCTGATTTTTGGTCCACCTTGTGATCGCAGACGTGTTTAACCATGCGATCGCATGGTTAACTTGGCTGCAGATCCGATTTTCTTCCTTTAATATTTGCATCTTTGAGCCCTCAAGTATCTTTTCTTAGCGCTTTGAGTCTCTTTTCTTATATTTGCTCTCTTTTAACGATTGACCTTTGAATTTGAATATTTCCTAAATTAATAAGAAAACAACATGCAATTAAACCGAAATCAAATAATATGACTCATAATCATCCCTTTTTGCGAGCTCCAATAAGTACAAAATTGTACTTATCAGTACCCTAAGGTCTATTAGACATGGGAACCATCGGCCTAAAGCTCGCTACAAGGGTCAACTAGAAAGCTTAAGAGAGTGAGGTTTTACACATAAGATATTAACAAAACAAAAAAAGCAAAAGCAAGATTGAGCCTTTGTAAGTATAACTTGGAGGTTTAGATAACTAGTAGATTTGACTTACCTAGTGGAAGCTTGATGGTTGAAGAACTCAATAAAGAGAGAATCATCACGGATCTAGATAGCTACTAGTGTTGGCTAGACCTAACCAAATTTGAGGGATAAAAGAATAAGAGTTTTGAGGGCAACTTTAGATTTAAAATCCAGGGTAAGAAATTGAATATCAACATGAGAGTGTGTATTCTTACGAGAGAGAAATGAAATATTTGACCATTGGGGGTGAAATATTACGAACCTAAAGGTTTATGTTGATTAGATTGACTATGCGCACACACATATGTCTGTCAAGCATCGGATAAGTAAAAAATTTGATTTTGGTAGCATGATTTAGAAGTTTTTTTTATGAATTGTTTGATTGTTTAAAAAACCTGAGGCAAATACAACAAGCTATCTGTTATAGTAAATTTTAATATTATTTGTTTGATTGTTTAAGGAAATAGTTATGTTTGAGGACGAATAATGTTCAAGTTTGGGAGTATTTGATAAGTGTCGATTTACACTTATATGGAGTATCAAAAGTAGACAATTGTACGTACTTTTAAGTGAATCTTTACTTAATTGTGTGTTGATTTAATTATTTTAGGTTGAAACCCGAGTTCGAATGGAATTGGAGAAAAACAAAGCAAAATAAGCAAAGAATGACTAAAAATGTACAAAGACTTGAAAAGGGAGACCAACTTGCAAACATTCAAAATTTGAAGGACTTATCGTGCAAATAATCAGGTACTTAAGTACAATTTGTGACCAGAATTCTATTTTCCTTATTTTAGTCAAACTCTAATTTGGAGGAGGATACCATATACAAGAATAAAATGAGAAAGGAGAGAGGAAAAACTACCAAGATTTTAAAGATTGGGACATGAAGACGACGAGTTCTTGGTGCAAGATAATCAACTTTTTCTCATCCCTTATTTAAATCCGGTTATGTATTTCAAACTCTTCATCTTTTTTCTCTCGAATTATGAGTAGCTAAATTAATATTTTGGAAGAACGATATAACCTAGTGTAGATTATTTAATTTCAACTCTCAAGTTTTGCTTATAATTTAATTACGTATTGATTTTACTTCTTTTCTTAATGCTTGAAATAATTGGCCATTATTTGTCATTGAATTATGGATTATAACAAATTGAGAGGTAATTTATTAATTTAGATCACGTAGTAAAATTTGGCAATTGGATAAACTCATCATGTAGCTATGGGACTCCTCTTTGACCACCACAGAAACTCTTGGAGTTGTTCCGCTTCGTCTGCCTCCAGCAATGGCTGTCTCAGGCTTTTCATTGTAGAAGTAACATTCATTCATTTAGCCTTGTTGCTACTAGGATTAATTTCATCACCAAGCTTGATAAAGACACCAGTGGACCTATAAGGTCTTTGATCTTGCTCGTGTCTAGATCGACTCTCCCATCACACGCAGTGAGTCATTTTAGAGGTTAGGGTAAAGACTTTTCGAACGAAAATGTCTTTTGTGAGAGTTGGACTGGCTTGCCCTTGATGCCTGGTTGTCATCTTCATATTCAAGCTGTGAGGAGCTCTCTCGACTTCGGCTACACGCACCTCTAGGCGGGGCTTCCTGATTTTGCATGTTTTTCAAGATGTTCTTTACAACAACATTTTCTTCAGCAAGTCGGCCCATATTGGTGGAGTCACACTTTTTGAAGATGTTTTTACTTACACTTAACTCGTTTTTCGCTCATATTAATATTTTTCAGGTTTTAACCTTTTTCTCACTTTCGCTCATGGTTTAATTGTATCTGATTTTCCATAGACGATGTCAATCTGTTGACCTCAAAATCCAAGTAGACCAAGCTGCCAATAGATCCGTTATCACCTCATCGTCTACCTATGTTACAGGCACATTTTGACACCGTTAGCATGCAAAGTCCTCGTTATGATGAAAGATCCTACGATAATTTACACTTCACTAATCAAGTCGATTTCCATAAAATATATAATTGTTGTAGAAGAGATAAATAGACAGAGTTTCAACTAGTGTTGAATATTGCATATCTTTTATAACAACATGAATAGAGTATTTATAGGAAAAATAAAGTAAATGGTATTTCAAACCTTCCTTACCTTTATGGACACGTGTCGACCATGTATTGACTCAGTTGTTGTCACCAAACTAATTCTGTTTGATGTTGTTTGCCTTTTTAACGGTATTTGTACATGTGGCAGTTTTCTTCTTTGCCATGTGACAATAAGAATATTTAGATGTTCAATGGTTCTTTAAGTTAGATAGGTTCGCTCGCCACTCGAGATTCGAACTCATCTTTTCTTACCTAGCCTGAAGGTTCGCAAATGGATTAACCACATCAATGAGTCTTTTTACCACAACTAGTGTGATTGGGGCATTGTACACTTAGTGAAGTGGTTATGGCCCAAAATAATCGTATGCTGAGGTTATTTAACTTTGGCGAAGTTCTCGTGGTTCTTCTGAAGCCCTAATTGAAAGCATTTGATGGGTTGTTAGTGGTTGTGAAAGCGACGGCGGTAATGATGGTTAGAAAGGAGCGGCCTGGACTAGTTAAGAATGGGTAGTACGAGTTACGTGGTAGTGGGATGGGTTGTTAGAGAATAAGAAGTCTACTTTTTCATTCTTCTTTTTTCCACTTTTTTTCTTTGTTTTTAGTTTTGTTATATTTCCACTTTTTTAATTAAAACTAAAGACATAGTAGTCTTTTCGATCATTTTTTAATATCAAATAATCGGTAGATGACCGAAAGTACTACTTACGCACCAAATTGTTCATGTGAGAATGTTAGTGCAAAAAATAAAAGGATAAGTTCTATTCCGAGTTTGGAGGATTGGAGACAGGACGGTGCTCTCGTCCATGTTCTCATCCCCGTCTTGAGAGAAAAACATATGGAAAGATTTTATATGCTTACGCGATATGCCTATCCACTCAAATGATAACATGTGGTTATTTGTGTCAAAATCTACTATTACTTTTATTAAAAATTTATTAAACATACCCTAAAACTTTTTAACGGTCAATAATATATCCTAGTTTCAATTTTCTCTTAATTTAATCAATTTATCCTACAATATGACTCACCTCATGTGTCTTGGATATATCTTATTACCAAAATTCTATAACTACTTGAAAAGTATTGTTTTTTTACCTACACTTCTCTTCTTTTTTTTTTCCAAAATTAAAATTCAATATTATTTTTCCAAATATTGTATGTTTTGCAAGGATTCTTCTATCTTATTGTTTCAAGCTATTGCAAATTGTTATTGTTATAATAACAACAGTGAAAAACAATATAATTGAATGGAAAAAGGACGATAAATAATTGAGCCTGAAATTTGCAATAAATGAGTAGAGTAACCTTGTGATAAAAGTAAGTGAATGTTTGGTTATACTTCTAAGTCTTTAGAAGTAAGGGTTTTAAAGAATGTGTGGATAATAAGTGTGTAGTAAGTAATGTGTCTTACAAAATATGTGGATAAAAAATATATTTAATCAGCATAAAAAATGAGTTAAACTTTGCCAAACAAGTCGTAAGTAAGAGCAAACCGATCCGACTAGGTTCAACCAAAACCCTATGATTCAGTCATTAGGTTGGTTCAGGTCACTCTCTTCGATCAGTCTACAATCAAACTGGTAAAAACCTGAAAAAATCGACAATCTCTTATAAAACCCGTTGTGTAACGCCCTAAATATTGTGTAGTACTCAACAGAATTAAGAAAGAAAAAATTGATTAACTTTGTTTATTATCTTTAGCATTGTGTACTAAACTTTAAATAATGTTTGATGACTCCAAATAGATTTTACATGCCTTTGAATGGTTTTAAAAATATAACTATTGTGGAAGATAACAACCGTGTAAGGGAAAAGAATTTTACATCTAAATTTTAAGATTTTTATCTATACCGTGATAGGTTGCGCCACAATTTATTTGATCATCCAAACAAATTTCAAAAATTTCTAAAATTGAACTGTAGATACTTGAAACCTTGTAATAGGCCATGTTAAAATTTTAGATCTTAACTACGTCATTTGGTAGGTGAAAAATGTTGGCCAAAGTTGCTTGAAAAACTATTTTGGGTGCCTTGAGACAACCTGCTAAAATGTTCATAATAAATTCATATGATGGAATTTTTAAGTAATTCTAATTGCTGCCATTAGACCACATATAGAGCTTTCCATAGCCACTAATTTTACTTAAAAATCCAAACGTACAAAGAGTTATGATTTTTAACGTATGGGCAGAAAGCCAAAATTTCAGAAAATATATCTTAAAATTTTAAATGACAATTAATCCAACATCTTTGTTTCCATGTACATTACATGATAAAATACTGAATACCCAACATCTAAATTATAGTATTTACATCATGATTGACTTGATCATCTCGACGCTAAAACTTAATTTAAATAAAAGAAGTTCACTTCATGTTTGTTAGCATACGCCATCGCGTCAACGCCAACCATTTCAATATGAAAATTTGTTCATTTTGGAGTGAATATTTCATAAGAAACGTTTAGTAGGAAATTTACTAACATGCGGAAAAATATTATACGAAAACTTAAATGCACATGTCATCATTTCAAACATACATAGGAACAACATAATTTGGTAACGGGCACCTATGAACTTAAATGTGATTTCTTTCAATCACCGTCATGCATATGTGATTTCTTTCAATCACAATCATAAAGTAAATTTACATGACATTTATTTCACATAATAATTTTTCCAAAATCATTTATAAATCATGGTTTGTCGTAGTAAATAAAACTACCTTGCAAATTTAGAAGTTTGTTGAGTTGAATTTGCTGTCATTTTCCTTATATTAACTCTGTAGTTGCCTTGTTGATTTGCCAAAATCTGTGTGTTGTAGTATGAAGTATAATATGACGGAGATTAAAGGCTGAAATTTGGTGAAGAAAGTGGTTGGAACTTCGAAGAAAACACAGCAATAGTCTCTCTGTTGGGTCCGATTTTTGAAGGAGAATAAGGGAAGTTCTTCTTTTAAGTATTATGCTAAAATTCTTTGCAAAGAAGAGTACCCTACAGGGCCGAGTTCTAGGTAGGAAAAGACGAAGAAAAGATAAAGAAAAGTGGATTTTGTAGTTGGAGTTTAGGGCTGAAAAATGATGAAGGATGAATGAGAAATTACTGGAACAAAGTTGGATGATAATTGCCTTCTGCTGAAGGCCGAAATTTATGGAGAAAAAAGATAGAATGATGGAATATTTTGGTGATTGAAATAAGGGGAGTTAAAGTAGTGTAAGGGGCCGAAAATCTGGAGATTTTATGGGTTTGATTAATTATAATTTGGTGGCTGAACAATGATGGGAAAAAAAGAACTAAATGGCCTGTTTTATTAGTGATCATGGAGCAGTTTTGGGGAGGTTTTCAGTAGGGAACATTGGGGCAGTTTGGCTGAAATGCAAGTAGGTTGAGTGGTAGATAAGTGGGAGGAAAAAATAGTTTGATTATTGTGGCTAAATGGGGTGTTTTATACTGAGTTTAGGGGCAGTAGTGGGAGAGTTTTTCTATTAATGGAGGGGCTGTTTGGTTCAACAAAAAATGGTAGCAAGGGTTTTTATCATGGCTGAAAAAGAAGGTGGAACCGGATAGAACATGAAGGCTGGAAAATGATAGAACTTGGGTTGCTTCCGGTCTTTTTTTTTTTTTTTTTAACTAAAACTTAGGATTAGCTTGGGTCGAAATAAGGTTGTAAAATTTCTCGGTTTTTAGATCAAATGTGTTGGCTGAAAGTTGACAAAAAATTGACTCAATATAAGAACCTTTCGAGCTTAAAATTTATCAGGGTTCGATGGTAAAATGATATTCCATAAGCATCAAATAAAAAAAATATAAGGCAAGCACCAAAAAAATAATATATATCGTGACTAAATATTTAAAACATATTATGAATTTCGTAACAACGCTGAAATTTGAAATTTATTTTTTTGTGGAATTTTAATTGCCAATAAAATTTTCCGGTCGTTACATGTTAACCCAAACTCGAAAAACTTGATGGATAATTTCAATGCATATTTTATTGACAAAATTATTAGTTGTTATTTTGTTGATATTATTTTTTAGAGTTGAGATTATTATGTAAATATTTGTTTTACTAAATAACTATTTTGTTGATGATCTCTTTGTTGAAATTATTTATAAAATTCAAATATATTATTTGCTATAAATAAAGTGATCTTAATTCACACATAACAAATTAATGTTAATTAATATTCTTACACATATTTTAACACGACAGCAGGGAGTTTTCTTCGCTACGGGAAGAAAAAAGCACATCTGTGTGTCACATTGTCATGACGTCTACAATTTCATCTTTTCCAAAATTTAATGTTCAATCATCTTCTCCAACAGACCATCTCCAAATTCTTCTCATCTTCTCAATATATCCCTCTTAATCGATCATATTCCTCTACCGATCATCTCCAAAATCTGTTCACCACCTCAATCCATTATCATAATAGAGCGTTCAGTTGGATTCCACCGTAAAAGAAGTAGTATACTAGTATACGATAATAATTTACTACAGTTATTGATAGTCTTGAGAACCCATACAATGCATACTAGACCATAGTTGGGATGAACAATGCAACATATTTCTTATTTTCGCTTCAAACACGGTTATGTAACATCGTTCATCCCAACTATGGTTTAGTTAAACATCATAAAAGAATAAAACAAAAGAAGATAATAGAATACATAACCGGATTTGAAAGGAAAATAAGAAATAGATATCTTGTACCAAGAATTTATCTCTTCCTTGCAAATATACCCTACCTTGATTCATGTAATTCTCTCTAATCTCTTTTTAATTATTGTATATAGTTCTACTCTTTTGTTTAAATCATAATCTCTATTTATATGTCCTAAAAAATCATAATTTAGTGTAGAAATCATGTCCCAAAAGAATTACCAAACTAGAGTTTGACTAAAATAAGGAAACTAAAATTCTGGTCACGAAAATGGTTGTGATCGCAAGGGCATAGAGGGTGGGCTTCTGCTTATTCTAGGATGCCTCTTGTGATCGCAAGGTTTTTGACCCTTGTTATCGTAACGGTCAATATTTTTCAAATATATGACTTGAGTCCCTGGTTATTTGCACGATAAATTTTACTCTTTATAATATCTACACTTTGGTGCTTGAATTTTTTTTTATTTCAATTTCATCCTCTTTTATTTGCAATCCAAGTCTTTAACGTTTATGAGATTACATGTAGGTCCCTATTTCCAAGTCTTCATACGCTTTTAGTCTTTCTTCACCTACTTTTCATTGTTTTTCTCCAACTCCATACGAACTCGAATTTTGGCCTAAAACAATCAAATCAATACACAATTAAGTAGAAATTCACTAGTACTTAGAATCGTCTATTTTTATGGGTATAAAACCACACTTATCATAAATTAATATTCATCTATTATTGTTAGCCTTCCGAGGTACAAGAATTCCAACGGAATTAGATGGGGCCACTTTGGCTAAAAGATCGTGTCAAATCACTCGAATCATAAAAGTGCTTAAATTATATTAAATAAGTTTGAAAATACCTCATTTACGTAAAAACATTTAAAAATTCTTACTTAATAACTATTGTTAACAGAATAGAGCATTTGTTAACAGATCTAGTCCGTTAATAGAACATTAACAGATCTAGTCCGTTAACCCCAAAATTAACGTTTCACCTAATCAATTGTGGTGAAGTTAGAGGCGGATGCGTATAGTAATTGAAAACACGGCAGCATTCGTCCAATTCCTTCACGAAACCCACTTGTAAAGAAACACCGTCCGCTCACGCCATCATTCCCATTCCCATTCCCATTCCCATTCCCAAACAAAAATATATAGTCTTCATGAACCCAAAATTTCATTAAATTTTCTTATATACTGTAGGTAGATTTCTGCGTATTTTCAACTGTGCTAGGATCATGGACGCAGTGGAGGTGACGGGTGAGAATCCGACCCCAAAGAATTCGGATAAGGGTCGGGTCCGGGTTCAGAGGAAAACCCTGGAGGCGGTGCTCGAGCAATGCCAGATGGCCCTCCAACAGCTCACCTCAGGCTGCGACGATGACCTTGTTGGTCCCGATGACTCCGCCGAGAGCTCGTCTTCACCGTGCTGTGATACCGAGGCCACTGAGGTCAACTTTTCTATCCCTCTCTATGGGCAATATTTTTTATTTTTTTTAAGATTATTTTGAGACTGATGAAACTTGTTTCAATTGCGGTCATTTTCTGTAATCGACTACTGTGAATACTCAATTATATTGGACTTAGAGTAATCTTTCTTTTGTTGCATGTTAGCTATTTGCTTGGCTGAAAGAATATGCGTTAATTTTATTTAGCAGGTGACCAGAAAAATACGTTTACCCCAATTCCAAGAATAGTTTAATATTATTACAACTACTTCTAACTAGTAAATTTAATAAATAATCACCAAACTTTACTCAATATTACTACTTGCTCACCAAACTTTGAAGTATTACCTATTGCTCACTTATCTATCTCAAACCATTACCCATCCATCATCCGACTTATTTCCATCAATTAACCTTAACGGAAAATGCCATGGAATCGGAATCTTATGTTATGTGGCACAAAAATCTGTTAAATCTGCCACATAGATAAAGAAAAAAAAAGAGAGAAATCTGAAACAAACAAATAACGTTTACATACAAATTATATGAAACACCATTGCCCAAATGAAGAAGATTAACTGGTGCATCAGTTAGTTTTTGCAAAATTTGCCCCAGCTTTTTTTTTTTTTTTTTTTTTTTTTTTTTCCCTGTGGCAAATTTTAACATATTTTTGTGCAACATAAGATTCCGTCCGCCACGTGGTATTTTCTGTTAAGGTTAATTGAGAGAAATGGGTCGGGTGGTGGATGGGTAATGGTTTAATTGAGAGAAATGGGTTGGGTGGTGGATGGGTAATGGTTTGAGATAGATGAGTGAGCAATGGGTAAGACTTCAAAGTTGGGTGAGCAAGTGGAAATATTGGGTCAAGTTAGGTGATTATTTATTAAATTTACTCACTTCTAACTGGAAATCAATGGTATCAAATCAATGTTCTTTGGTTTGAGCCTTTTGAGGGGGAAACAAACATGTTTCGTGTGTTTTTGCAAGTGCAACTTCGAGGGAGATAGCATTGGGACATGCTATTACCTCTGACCAAAGAAGTGAAGTGACCGGGTTTGTTTGCTAGTGAATGAAAATCAGGATTTAAAGTGTGGAAAGAAAATTATAAGTATGTGGACCAACATGCAAACACTCAAATGTTTAAGGACCTGAGATGCAAATATATAAGGGTAAAATTGAAATAAAAGTTTAACTTGGAGGGCTAAATTAGAAATATTGCAAAGATTGGGAACTTATCGTGCAAATAAATGGGGACTAAGAAGTAAAGTGATGATGAATTTGGCACATGCATCCATTACAATCGCGAGTCATTGAAATTACAAGCAGATACCAAATTTATCCTTCCATGCGATTAGACCCACGATCACAATGGATGAATTTGGGCCCGCAAATAAATGGGGACTAAGAAGTAAAGTGAGGATGAATTTGGCCCATGCGTCCATTGCGATCACGGACATTGAAATTATAACCAGATGCCCAATTTATCCTTCCATGCTATTGGGCCCGTGATCTCATGTGCTTTCCAAAGTTCCTGGCCGATCAAGAGAAGCTATTGATTAAATTGGATAATTGATTTTTAACCTAAGCATCTAAGTTCTTAATTTTGTTGATTGATTGTTATTGAATTAATTGTTATCCTAAAATTTGGCTAATGTTAGGATATTTCTTGTGATTTGAGTTGATGTCAAGAGGTACTACATGTGTCTAGCTCAAATAACAAACAACATTAAGTCCAATAGAAGATAGAGATATATTTCTATGTTTGATGCAATCTTTGGTAGTTTTCTAATTTTGTATTGTATTCTTTATCTATTTGAATCCTTCTTAGAGATATAGTTGGGTCATAAATAAAAATTTGTTTAATTTTATCGAGAGAACAAATTAACATATAAAGAATATCGATTGTCAACAATAAACAATAAATTGAGGGTAAAAGTAGGTTAACAATGGTGGGTTCGAGATTCTAGCACATTTCAAGATTTGATTAATTTCAAGTTGTGTATAATTTTAATTACTTATTTTATAATTAAGATTTGGTTAAAATTGAATTTAATAACTGGTTGTATTTTTCTTGAATTAAAATTATTATTAATTAAAGTACAAGACGTGGAAAATTCAATCATCGTGGATTCGACACTCTACTGATCATTATATTATTTGTTAACGATCCGTCCACTTGCGAGATTAAAATCGACAACATTCATTATGAGCTCGGGAGTTGTTTCATGGTCTTCAAAGAAGCAATTAATCATTACTTTATCAACAACTAAAACCGATTTTATAGCTACTACAGCATGTGCTTGCCAAGCTATTTGGTTGAAGAAGATTCTTGAGGAGCTTCATTTTAAGCAAGAAGGACCAGCTTCAATTTACTGAGACAGCAATTCTTCATGGACGAAGCAAGCATATTAACGTAAAATATCACTTTCTAAGGGACCTCACCCATGATGAAAAGATTGATCTCATTTATTGCATTAGTGAATATCAAGTTGCTGACATATTTGCGAAACCCCTCAAATTGGCTACATTTCATAAGCTCAGGAAATTACTTGGTGTTTGCACTATGGAGAAATCAGTTTGAGAGACGGTCTTTTGCAGTCAAGACTTTGTTAAACTGTGTTTTAGAAAACATCAGTTTAAGGGAGACAATCTAAAGTCATGTGCAAACCAAAATGCAATTTTCAACTAGTGCAAGGTAACATGTCATAGTTTTACCACATTACAATGTTATAGTACCATACATCACGTTGGTCATGAAGATGAAGATGAATCTCAAATTGGATAATATCAATCATTAGCAGCAAGGAACTATGGCCTCTAGATTGGAACTAGGAATTCTTTCATTTCCTTTGATGAATTTAAAGTATAAGGGTCCCATTCCCATTCCGATTCCCAGGATTTAAATGCAACAAGCAGTTACAAGCACGAATTTATGTTGAATCCACAACAGCTATTTAGTGACTTCAAACTAACATTAGTAATATTCCAATGGTAAACTTGGACCATGAAATGAAAAAAAAAATATTAACATTAAATATAACAATTTACATATTAAATTCTGAAAATCTTATAAATATAACAATTTACATTAAATAAACTTATTAAGCTTCTCAAAAACGAAAGGAAAAGATGTCTTAAAATTTATTGTTGTATTGAATGCACGTATATTATTAATATGATAGGAAATTAACGTAATCAACATCTATAAAATTTAGAAAATCAATTTTCAAATTATAATATAAAAATTAGTGGGTTATTTAATGAGCCACGCCAAAAATTAAATCGGAAGCACTTCTTAAAAATTAGAAAATGATAATTAAGCATTCCCTTAAATTATGTTTGTTTGTTTTTTTTTCCATGCTAACTAAGAAACAGATAAAATTAGTTGCAATTTATAAAATATATGTAAATACACAATCTGACTAATAAGAAAACACATTCATTTGATTTAAACAAATGATAAGATTTAAACTGTTATTGTAACTGAAAAATAAATCAATCTAATAATATTTGTATTGATTATTAAAAAAACTTATCTATGAATACTCGAAAATTATTTTTCAAATTACAATAGAAATTTACTCAATAAATTTTAATATTATATATTAAATAATATTAAAATATTTATATTATATTTTATAATAATATTATTTTTATTTTTATTTACACGGAGTCAGCAAAAAAAATATAATTAAATCAAATGACATAATTTTAATATTTTATAATATTAATTAAATTAATTAATTATCCAACTTCAAGTAATAAATAATCAGTATTCCAATACATTTTAATCATGATGAGTTTTCCAATGTTTCAATTTTTTATGATACTCGGTAAAATAAATAAAATTATGAATTGACATTTCCAATTAAAAAATATGCATATTCCAGAATAAGATAAATTCACTTCAATTATTAGTAATAAAAATTTGAATGCTACATTAATTAATCAATATAAGATTTAAAATATGTAAATATTACTAATTATCTACAAATAGAAAAATAATAAATTTGCAGAATATCGTTAATGCAATCTGCATTTTACAATTTAAAAAATTAATTTTTATATTATAATATACAAATTAGTGGGTTATTTAATGAGTCGCACCAAAAATTAATTAATTGTCTCATACGTTATGACTATCAATAAAAGTCATGGTCAATCTTTTCCCACGTGAGATTACATCTAAAAAAATCAGTTTTTAGTCATGGACAATTTTATGTAGCATTGTATAGAGTTAAAAATCGTATGGGATTGAAAATGTTGATTTGTGATAGGGATAAAGTGTCAACCAATTCGACCACAATCATAGTTTTCAAAGAGGCGTTTGAAAATCTGGATTTTGCTATGTTTTTTTTTTTAATATCAATGTGTAATCAAATGTTATTTATATGATACTCTTTTTATTTAAATATAATAAATAAACAACATACTATTAAAATATTTTAAAATCACTATCATGAAAAACAAGTGTCGTAAATCGCACGGGTGATATACTAGTCTATAATAAAGTGAATGAAAAATGATGTGTCTAGAATGAAATCAGAAAATATGAAATAAATTATTGTTGAAAATCTGATATTTTCAACATGAGAATGCTTGAAACTTTCGAAATTTTGACAAAATTGAATAACATTCTTGAATTGAATTATTTATATATCGCAAGTGAATAATTTGTTGATTTTAAAGGTGATTTGAAGAAAATAATCCTGTCGTAACTGTATGTTTGATTTTGGAATTGAAAAATAGTAAAAAATACAGATTTACATTGTAAATCTCTATTTACAATGAATTTTCAAAAAAACCCCTAAATATAGTGTATTTATGTAATTTGCTGGTAATTGGATCGTGTCTGGACTAAGAAAAATTGGGCTAGGGTTAGGGTTGTACTAATAATTTATTTTGGGCTAAAACAAATATTAATTTATTATTTTTTGTGTTATATTTAAGATATGGGCTTGGACAGTCTTGATATCGGAATATGAGATAATTTACTTTTGGATATTGAAATCGAAATATGAAATAAAATTATTGTTGAAAATCTAATATTTTCAACGTGAGTTTGATTGAAACTTCTGAAATTATGACAAAATTGAAGAAGAACATGCTTGAATTGAATTATTTATATGTCGCAACTGAGTAATTTGTTGATTTTAAAAGTGATTTGAAGAAAATGATCCCGCCGTCACGGTATTTTTAATTTTGGAATTGAAAAATAGTAAAAAATACAGTTGTTATATGTTTTTAGAGTATTTACATTGTAAACCTCTATTTACAATGAATTTTCAAAAAGCTCCTAAAAATAGTGTATTTATGTAATTTGCCTATGAATTAATATGGGTATTTGGATCGGGTCTGGACTAAGGAAAATTGGGCTAGGGTTGTACTAATAATTTATTTTGGGCTAAAACAAATATTAATTTATTATTTTTATATTATATTTAGGATATGGCTACAGATGGGGTGTGGAAGATGAAGTTATTTGTTTTTTTTTCCTTCTCTTTTGTTTTTTTTTTTTAATAACACAATTATTTGATGATGTGTAAAATTTAAACATTTTTGAACTGTCATATAAGCGCGTTGTTTGCCACATCGACTATCCTACTAGTTCTAATTGATAGATGTTAATTTTTGTATAGATAAAAATAATTTTGCAAGTCTGAGAGTGTTTTGATACAAAGTTCTTTTTATGTATAGTTTTCAAAAAAAGGTAAAGTTAACCCTCCATCCAATTAGACCAATGTGCACTAAAATAGAAGTTTGAGAACCTAAAGACCAAAAAAAATGATTGGCAAGCCACATGCTTTATTTGTGAAAGTTTGAGGACTACAATTGAAAATTTTCTTCAGTAGCTGAGTAGTTCATGGTTAGAGGTGACAAAACCGGCCCGGTCCTATAACCCGGATTTTGGGTTGGGCTAGCTCTGACCCAAACAAAACCGGGTCTAGATGGCCCGGTCCGTCTAGCCCGGCGGGCTAGTCGGGTTGGCCTGCAATTTTTATTTTTATTTTTTTTTTTGTTCTTTAACACTAATCACTCATTTTGTGAATAACTCCAATACATAATTCAAATAATATCAATCTAAAATAGCATAAGCCCAAGTCTCCAATTTAAATTGTTTTTTTTTGAAAACATTAGTCTAAGAATTCCAAACTCCAACATAATTGTTTAGATTTAGTTAAAATTTAGTTTAATTAAAATTTCAATCCAAATTATGTTTGGTGTGACAAGTAAATTATTTATTTTAAATTTACTTATAAGTAAACTTTTTAATTTAAGTCAAACATCCTTATATCGCTTATATCTCAAAGCATTAAGACTAGCATGCTTTTACTATTTATATATTTTTTTTAAAAGTGTTAACAAATAGTTTACAATTAACAAAAAAAATTATTATTTTGAAAGAAGATGTTTATCTATTGACTAATATATGAGAGTTTCAATTTTATAAATTAATCTCTTTAAAAATCTCAAAATATATATTTTCTAAGTTTATCTAAGATTATATTTAATGTAATATATTAGATTATATTAAAAATTTATTTAAAAAAAAAAAAAAAAAAAAAATTAAGATCGGTTTGAATCAATGGGTCAAATTTGAGCCAAAGATATTTTGATCCAGCATAAAATTGGATTGGACCAATCAGATCTAGTTTCAAGTGTGGCTCTACTCTAACGAGCCGGGCCGACCCAACCCAGTCCAGCCCAGCCCATTTGTCAACTCTATTTATGATTGAGATTCTTAGTTAATCGACAATTACTGAAGTTTGAGAACCTAAAGACCAAAAAGTATTGGAGAGCCACGTGCTTTATTTGTGAAAGTTTTAGGACTACAATTACAAATTTTCTTCAGTAGCTGAGTACGTCATGGTTGAGATTCTTAGTTCATTGACAACGATTGGGTACATGACATTTCTCAAATTAGCCTTTGTTTGAATGAATTTCTCAAATTAGCCTTTGTTTGGTTAATAATTGTTAAAGTTTCTAAAATGTTGAGGTTAAATTCAACAATTAAATGCTTGTTAAGTTTAAATTAAAATTTAATTTAAAAAATTGTGGTCAAAAGTCAATAATTAATTATAACTATAAATTTCATTAGACTCACAATTTTTATTGACTTCTCAACCACACATTTCATAAATTTTTATTTTTATTTTTTATCAAAATTTGCTAAAAACCTCTAAAACAACGCATGTGGTCCATAGTTTTTATCAACTTTTATCAAAATAACCTAAAATTTGTATCAAAAGCTTTGAGACACATGCCCTTACTTTTGAATTTTAGTTTATGAATAATAATCTCTCCGTCCCTTAAAGATATGCTTACTTTCTCTATTCATCTGTATTAAATTATAGTTCATTTTCTTTATTGATAGTATAGTTAATTTCTTAGTTTTTTAATATATCTATATTTAACGTGTCTTGTTATCAATATTTATGAACTACCATTATATTAATTATAGGGGTATACTAGGAAAAATGCAAGAAAATTTTATTGTTTCAAATATAATAACTAAAATTTTTTGATCTGTGTGAAAATAGAAGTAAACATACCTAGGTAATTTGCAACAAATGGTCCTTAATATTTGCTTTCATTGCACAAATGGTCCTTATCAATTGTTCTTCATTCATACATCCTTAGCCATATCCGTTTAGTGCGCATTTGGTCATTTTTATGAAAAAATCCAACATGTCTTTAATTTTAATTAGAAAAAATTACAACGAATCTCTAACATTTTGCAAAAGGTGCAAATGAACCGGGGTTGGCTAAATTGATATTATACTTAAATTATTTTGTCTATTTTACGAACTATTATAAAATAACTTAAATTTGATCTCATAAGTAATTAATAACGTGTTAAAGTTTATAATTAGTTTTATTACTAATTAATTTCACTATTTAAAATTTAAAACTTTTTATTTTATGATTATAACATAAAAAAAAATAACAATGTGTCACGAACTTGATTATCAAATTCTTTAATTTAATTGAGCTATTTGTTTATTAATTACAAATAATATAGCTCAAATTATATTATTCATATTTTAATTTATTATTTTATTATCATTCAATAAAGAATAAAAAGTTCAACATGTATTTGCACTTTTGAAAAGATTAAAAATTCCAACTACAATTTTTATATTTTATTTTCATCTTTTGCTATTTTTGTTTATTTAAGTTGGAGAACAGAATTGTCAAAAAAAATCATATGTTAACATTTAGTTATTTATTGAAAAGTTGAAGATGATATATACAATTAAAATTGACTGAAGACAAAATTGCAACAAACTAAAAAGAATGAGGACCTTAAGTGTAATTTACACAACTTATTATCAGTCATGGATAAATATTGAGGCCATAGATTGTAAATAACTTCCACACGCAAACCGTTGCATAATTTTCGATGTTCAGAAAATCGGATCGGCCATCGACCCGAAAAGGCAACGGGTCAAGGGTTCAAAGGTTGAACCGGTTTCAATTAAAAAATTAAAAATTAATCAAAAATCTCATAAAATTTTTAAAAATAAATTATTTTTAAATAAACCAACATTTATAAACAAAATTACTCACAAAACTTGGCTTTAAATAGCAATGTTTTAAAAATCCAACCCGGACATCGACCCGAAAAAGTGAAAGGGTCAATGGTCAAAGGGTCGAACCGGGGTTGACCCGATGATTTTGAAAAAAAAAAAAAAAAAAAAATTTACAAAAAAAATAAAATTGAAATCACAAAAATTACTCAAAAGTGTTGTAAAATTATAGATAATAATGAATGATTATTTAGTGTATCTAGATGTTTATGTAGTTATCTACTTACTCCAGAAGAATGTATTCTAATCAGGTTGTAACTCTCTTTGGAACCCTATAAATAAAGGTCATTGTTATAGTAAATTGACAGACTTGAGTTTTAACTTTCTCTATTCTCTTCTCTTTTTTCTCTACTTTTATAATTTCATAACATATTATCAGCACGAGACTCTAACCAATTGAGTTATCAAAGCAATCCTTCTTTACTATCAAAAAAAAAGGTTAGAATACTCGCTTTTATATTTATTGTTCATTATATTGCAAATTTCATGTAATTAGAAAAGATTTGCATGTATTTGATGTTTCTATAATTATTGAGGTATATACATGTGCAAAATTTTAGTTTACAATTCACTGATTTGCATTTAATATTGTTGCACCTAATCTTCTTATAATTGGATTTATGATGATTATCCATTGCAATTTCGTGTAATTACATTATTCACAATAATCTTATGTGATCAGAACTTTTGGATTGTTAAACTAATATTTATTCTCAATTTCATATCTATTTTTTTGTACTCCTCACGTGAATAATTTTTTTTGTTATGTGGTAGATAAATAATTAATTAATCTACTATTAAATTTCATGTTTATTTGTTTAATGGTTTAAGAGATGTATTTTAATAAAGTTTCGAAATTTGAAACATGTTTGTAAAAAAATTTTCTTACTTACTGAATTTGAAATCAAAATTTATATTTGATTTTTGTGACAAAATATTGAACACGAAATTTCTACTCATTACTTTCAATTAATGGCTTAGTGATGATCATTCCATAAATATGATTTATGATATGACATGCATATACAAGCATGAAAATAATGTTTATGTCTCTTTATAAATTGAATACTCTTTATGTCTTTAAATTGAATAATTTTTTTTTTATATTCATTTATAAATTTTAAATTGATATATATCATACTATTGCTCTTGAAGAGTATATATTCACAAATAGTATGTTGGTGTTCTTGAAGAAACACAACGCTAATATTCTGACAGAGTCATGTGTCAAACCTAACATATAAATATTCTAGAAGAATATTTTTTTTTTGGTTGCTTCATAATAAGCAAATATTTATATTACATTAATATTCCAGTAGAATATTAATTACTCTCGAATAGCCTAATTTTATAAAATATAATATCCTATTATAATATTATAATATTGCTCCTGAAGAGCAAATCTTTACTTCAAAATAATGATTTGTTGTTACCCCTGAAGAAGCACAACGTATAATATTTTGTCAAATTATTAGCGGCTCCTGAAGAGTATAACATTACAATTTAAATATTCCATAAGAATATTAATTGCTCTTAAAAAGTATGACGTTATAATTTTTATATTCCAGAAGAATACTGAGCAGTAGTCAAAATAATATTTTTTTTGTGCTCTAGAAGAAACACATATCTCGAAAAATATCATATCACATAATTAAATTGTGATATAAATTAGTAATTAATCAATTAATGCTTATTACTGAAAAAAAGCATAACTTAATTAAACGAATATTATATGACCGCTTTTGAAGAACCATAAATTTGTACATATCAATATTCTAGAAAAAATATTGTGTTGTTGCTATTGAAGAAGCACAACTTTACAATTTTAGAATATTAATGTTGTGTAATATTAGAGTGTTGATACTCTTAAAAAGTACTATATTGAACCAGAATTTCAATTACCTAAAAATTTAATTGATTGGCATTACCAGTTAGACCATCCCGGATCAATATGATGTGAATTATTAATGAGAATATATATTGAAAATCAGAAGATTTTTCAATATAATTAATTCTCATGTAATGCTTGTTCTCATGGTATATAAACCAATAAACCTTCACTAGCTAAAATCGGGACTGAATTCCATACATTTTTTAAAATTATTTAGGGTGATTTATGGGGCCCCATCACTCTCCATGTTGACCATCTATATATTATTTGTATCTAATAGATACATCTATTAGATGATTGTATAGTGTTATTATTCGTAACTTGAAGTTTGCGAGATTACTTGCTCAAATTTTAAATTATAAGCATTATTTTCAGATTATACAACTAAGACGATGGTGTGTCTTGTCAATGCTAGTGAGTCTAAATCTCAAATTTTTAATAAATGTTAGTTGAGATGATGTTAAATGGTTTAACAATATTGTTTTTCAACGCCTCCAATTAAATTCTAAATCATTACTATTGAGAACAAAGCGCTTCCTATTTTTGTCTAGGGAATACTATTTTATATGCAAAAACATTTATACGCATCATGCCAACATCGAAGTTATCCCCGCTATAATTGACTTATGATCAGAGCCTAATATTATCCATCTAATGATTTTTGATAGTACAATATATGTACAATCGATCCACCATAGTGCACTGATATGGGTTTTGAAAAATGTTGAGAATATATATTTAGTATAGAACATTATAAAATATTTTAAGTCCTAACGGGTCATATTTTATAATACGATTTTTCGAATGTCATTTTGATAAGACAGTTTTTTCAACATTAGGGTAGAGAAATTAAGTAGCTGGAAAGAATACATGAAAATGCAGTATATTATATTTTCTAGATCCTTGCACAAGACAATATGAACCAGAAGTTCGACAAATAACTTATTTATAAGTTATACAATTGACAGATACATTTATTGACTAAAGAAATTAAATCAAATCTCATATACAAGCTCTAAATGCTCCAATTTATATTAGCGTCTTTAAAGGACAATCCATTAACATTATATCAAGTAAATTAATGACACGCCTGAATCGTTGTAACATTTGATTCCAAAAATTCTCAAATAAAAAATAGAGTTAATTATAAAGATGGTCATATTGAGGATGTGTATACTCTTTGAGTGTATATAGACATAACTAATTATAAAAACCCTATAAGAGGTTTAGCTAACTGAAATAATAAAACGAAAAGATCTCGTTAAATTATGTCGTTATGAGAAAGAAATGGATTCAAAAATAAATGTTGTTGACAACATTTTTGTCTATAAAGAAGCGCTTCATATTATGTAAAAGTAGCGATGATATTGAAAGAAATCTTCAAAAGAATAAATTGGCCAAACAAAAAGATGCAATCCAAGTAAATTGAACTGACTAGAGAAACCTAAAGTTTCTGGACCTATAATCAAAGCACCTAAATGTGTATATTTATGCGAAAAGGAAATGGAAAAATGAAGTCGTAACATGTAATGCACGACTTTTTGAATTTCACAAAAGCTTATGTAAAGCAATTATAAATTGATATCTTGTTAGTATGTCAATGCATGACATATATGCATATAATGAATATTGTTATAACTAACTCATCTGGCATGATTAATAAAACAATTTATATAAATCTGGGAGGATTTAATATGTCTGAAGCATATAATTCAACTTTTTGAGAACTTAATCGATCAAAGTATAGACCTAAAGTGATATTATGATGAATGAGAGTAAATACGCGTTGTGCTCTTTTCTTTGACCAATGTTTTGTCCCATTAGATTTTCCTGGCAAAGTTTTTAATGAGACAACTTTAATGACGTATTAAAAGAATTATGTATTCTTTTTCCTTCACTAGGATTTTTGCCCACCGAATTTTTTCTAGTAAGATTTTAACGAGTCATATTCTTTCTGTAAATGATATACAATCGGAAGTTGTATAAATATTATAGTTATAGATGTTCATAACCTACAAAATATTTTACTCTCATCATAACTCTATGGTTATACTTCCGTGTATTATAAATTATATATGAGATCCTTAAAGGGAACAACAATATCTGTTTTTAATATAATTACATCATATCATTATGCTGACTACAGTCAACCAGAGATAGTGTATGAAGATGATATTGCCGGAGGTTATAACATGGAGCACATTTCACCAGAATTGTTTTATACAAGTTTTAAAAAGATGGTGGTATTGAAGACATTGACGCACAAGATATGGATAGCTCGATACAAGTTTTTTCCATTGGTTGAAATTAGGGAGAGTAGTTGTACTCTTTTTCCTTCGCTTAGGTTTTGTCCAACTGAATTTTCTTGACAATGTTTTAATGAAGCAGCATTTGAATACTCTAATTTTTGATAAAAAAAAAATTTTCTATTGGTATTTTTGTCCCATTGAATTTTTGCCAAACAACAAATCAGTTATTGTGTAATAAGTCATTCAAGGAGGAGTGTTGTAAAATTATAGATAATAATGAATGACTATTTAGTGTATCTAGATGTCTTGTAGTTATCTACTTACTCCAGAAGAGTGTATTCTAATCAGGTTGTAACTCCTTTTAGAATCCTATAAATAAAGGTCATTGTTATAGTAAATTGATCGACTTGAGTTTTAACTCTCTCTATTCTCTTCTCTTTTTCTCTCTACTTTTATAGTTTCATAACAAAAAGCATATTTTTGATTTTTCATTCTTTTAATTTATTTCGTGCAATGAGAAATATGAATTTCAATGGTCAATTACAATTAATTATAAAAAGAAATGATTTTTAAAACTGGTAAAACTGAAAATGATTCAACAGATTCTCAAAATCGGACGGATCGACATATTTTTAATTAAATGGTTTTTCTGTATAGCTAGCCCGGTTTTGAGTCCGATTCTCAATTTTACTGGTTGAACCACATGGACCAAACCGATTCTAATAATACTATTAAATAAACTTTTCATAAGTTTCAATTAAAAATTAAAAATTAATAAAAAAAAATCAATTTTCATTAAAACCAACCAGTTCAACCGGTTTAATTGTTCAAAACCCCGATTTCCGATCCAATTTTTTGAAGCCCGGTCAAATTGGTAAACCGCACCGATTTTGTGGCCGGTTCCATGTTTTCCCAATTGAACCAGCCAATCTGGTCCGGTTTTCTAAACAGTGATAATTACATATAACCTTTAGTCCTTTAATATTTGCTCATTAAATGAATAAATTAACACAGTAAATAAATGTCTCTATAAACTCTTCTCTTATAATTACTTTTATCGATTAAAAGCAGTTCACATTTGTAACTTTTTTATACAACAAATTTTACAATACCAGTCCATACAACCTACTACCAATGTTTTGGTATCATTGTCACTAACTATAAAAAGTATCCTGTATCTACTTGTAAAAAATTAAAAGATCGGAAATAAAATATCCTGTTGAACAAGAAAAACAAACGACCAACTAACAATAAATAAGCAGTCTCAGTCCGGGGATCATCATTGACAGGAACTCGTCAAACAAACTGGAGATGATGAAAAAAATATGCTCGGCAATAATCTAATCACCAGACGTCCCTGAGGTAGCGACCATCCATTTGGAGTTTCTTCACAATAGCCTCTGCCTTTGATGATTCCACATTGTCCTGAAAATGAAATCAAATTATGATGAAAAAGGAGGATAGGGCGCACACAATTGTATCTGGACACCCATCAAATTTCAACATCAATAACAATCATACTAGTTTACTGGACGAAGAACTAGGCTTCAACAACCAATAATCGCTACTTCTTGCAACAGTATCATGTCTCCACTATTGTTTGATACTAGACTTACATGTTAAACTGATATTTAGAAGCATAGGTATGTTTCGTATGACCCTAAACAATTTCATTTCAGGAAACAGAAGACAACCTACAATTTGTTGTCTTAGTTCCTATTAGAAGTCAAACTAGAAATTCATAACCATTTGACAGAGGTGCAAATGCAAATTTACCAACACATCAGGGCTTCACCTGGACTGCAAGATATTTGCAAGTACGACATTGCTAGAGCCTCATATGACCAGAAATCCAATTATCAAGGCCAAATCAATGTGGTGACTTTCACACGCAAGAGAGAGAGAGAGAGAGAGAGAGAGTGTGTGTGTATTTTTACCTGCTCTTGGACAATAGTATGCAGGGTGCGATGGACATCTCTGGCCATTCCCTTGGCATCTCCGCATACATAAAGATATCCCCCCTGGGAAATCAAACTCCATAGCTGGGCACCCTGCATGTAAACAATACTTGTGAAGCAGCTCAAAATAATGCACATACATTGCAGATAGTTTTCAAAAAAGAACTCATATATTGAAAAGAACAAAATACAAGAGACCAAGATCGCTACATTTTCCGATATTCAATTCTTTTCTCAGGTAGAAGGTAAGCTACATTTTCCGATATTCAATTCTTTTTTCAGGTAGAAGGTAAGCTTTGAAGGGAATAGAAAGTTGGGGTTTTTTCTCAAGTTCTCTGTTTTGTATCTATTACAATCTGCCGCCTTCATCAAAAACTGAATATGCTAAGAACAAATAAATCTTTTACTGACTTCATCTTAACTTTAATGTGCTAAGAACAAACAAAATTTAGAAGGTAAACTTTGAAGGAATAGAAAGTTGGGGACTTTTTCTCCAGTTCTCTGTTCTCTATTACCATCTGTTCCGATTGTTGAAAACTGAATATACCAAGAACAAACAAATATTTACACACTTGGGCTCAATTTAACATGCTAAGAACAAAAAATCTTATAACAACTTTTTCAACACTTAAAATTAAAATTCTGAACATACTTTGATGTTACAGTAGTTTCAAATATTCCTCTTTCTGATAGAGTAAAAACATGAAAATAAGATCCTTTAGATATTTTAGTTCACATTTTACAGGTTTGAAGAATTACCATTATTTCATTTTATCACTCATCCATATGAAGCGTGATTTTCACACGGCATCTCTACCATCTGTCCATAATGACCATAAAGGAAATCCAAATTCAAGCATGACTTCTTGTCTTTCAAATGATATTGTACCTAATGACTTGCAACAATAAGAACAAGCAAAGTCATACTCTGCATCCTTTTTCCCCCATCCGTACATGCACTAAAAGAACCAATGCAATCTAAAGGTTGGCAACCAACAAGATTTTGGTCAACCTCTCCCTCTTCTAAACTGTTCTAGGGAAATTGCATCGCTATTGTGAAAAGAGCCTTTAGGTCTAAGTCACTTCCATTAACTTATCTCAATTGTTGCCACCTCTGCTTATTTGACTTGTATTCTCATTCTTGTACATATTAAAATCGGGCAACAAGTGGAAGTGTGGAAAAATACTATGGCCAAGCTAGAAAAGCAATAGATAATTTGATTAGTGTGTTTGAATAATGCAAATCAACTAAGGCTAATTCAGCAATGTGGCAGTTAAAACACTTAACCCATTCAATATAAAATATAAATATATTTAGACATTGATAACGACATCAGCATCTCATAGCTTATCCAATTTCTGAATTACTCATAGCTGACCTTTTCCATCATTTTGTGTTGAACATACTCCTTTTGTGTTCCCTCCCTTGAGAATGCAACAATCAATTCAGATATTGCACCTTGCTCCACAAAATCTTTTAGCTCATCCTCATATATGAAATCCTAAATAGATGTTCAAATTATGAAGTGAGGGCCATAGTCTCAAATTTTATAGTGGTATAGGCGTATAGCTCCTTAGAGTGATAGAGTCTCACCATTCGGCGATTCCTACAACCAAAAAATAATAAAGCAGCACCAAATTGAGCACCTTCTTCTTTCAGGGCCAATCTTTCCTGGAAAATGCATTCATTTTATATGTTTACTTTTCAAGGAAAAAAGGGAACCTATCAATTCAAATTCATCCTAATACCTGTAGGAATCCTCTAAAAGGTGCCAAGCCAGTACCAGGTCCCACCATGATAATTGGAATGGAAGGATCAGCTGGCAACTTAAAGTTAGATGGCCTGATAAAAATAGGAGCCCAGCTACAGTCACTGCTTCTCTCCAAAGGAACTGCATTCTGATTGAATTTTCACACGGCTTGATGATGTTAGATGTTGATAAAGACCAATAATATATTTACAAGATATTCAAATGGAAACATTTTAGTAAAATGAAAAAAGATCCAACACAAATACATATATCTTTTAAACCTTGTTTCCTACCTTCATCCAGGTTGAACACACTCCTTTGTGAATTCGGCCAGTGGGGCTTGGACCTTGAACTACAGCACAAGTCACATGAACTCGACTTGGAGCAAATCTGCACCAGATAAAAAATTCCATCATTTTTCATTGATCACCTGGTTTCATCGTACATACACTTAACAAGTCAGATTGGTATCCTTTTTCAATACATTACCATCCCCATTCCCCTTTTGAACTTTCGAAGATAACTTTTGTTGTTATTGAGATTAAATACTAGTACCTGGGAGAGGATGAAATAGAATAATATCTCGTCTGTAAGCGAGGGGCTACTGCAGCAAAGAATACACCAAGAGGAGGTTTAGCTGAAGGAAACTCAGCCAGCACCTCAAGGAGACTTCTCTGACTTCCTACCACCCATTGTGAGTACTCATCCTAAAAGACAAAATATATTATGTGTCAAAGAAAAGCATTGAAAAAGAATGAAAAGCCATAATGAAAAAACTAGCATTTTCTGGTGAACGCACGAGTAAACATAAAATTTTAAAGGAAAAATGGAAGTGCTAAACATGGAGGAAGAGAAATATAAACTAGTTCACCTTCCCCTGAGGTGATGACAAGAATTTAAGCCTTTCTGCTTCATTAGGTTCAGATGCATGAGCAGCCAATGCAACCAAAGCAGCCTGAAATAAAAGAATATTTAGAATTGGAAGGGGAGGGCAAGACCATTGAAGGTCTCAAAACTAAAGTCGGAGAAACTGACTAAACACAATCTTTTAAACAAAATAAGCACCTTTCGAGGAGGATTCAAAAGATCTGCATAGCGTGCTAGAGCAGTACGAAGCGTGCACGGACCAGGAAAGGGAGGTGGTAATGAGCCTCCCAGGGGCATACCATCTTCATGATCATTGTGAACAGAAAATAGTAGATCTAAAGGCTGACCCAACAATTTTGCCGCTTCTTCCACAGTTTCATCACAATTTTCAGCATAAACACCAACATGGTCTCCGGTTTCATATCTGAAAAAAGAGCAAATGAAAGACAATCGGTTTAAACACAGACAGCATCCACATAAGTAAAGCACAGGGACTACCGACACAAAATCAAAAGTTTGCCCGTAAATCACATGAAAGTACTGAAAAAACTTGTGCTAAATGGCATAAGAAGCTCATCTTATAGTTTTATTAAATAAAATAAAAGAAATATCCCTTATTTATATCCTATTGTAATTTTAAATTTCTGTACAATACTTTTGAATATCTGATGCTGGGGAAGAGTTGCATCCGCACAAAGGCACCAAGGTGGTCTCTTTGATGAATCTAAAGGCATTAAATCTATGATAAGACATTTGGAAGAGCACTCTGGAACTATAAGTTATTAGGTTGTGAAGACCCAAGACTGAATACATGCATTGCAACTTTAGTAATACTAGGAATAATGATAGTAATGAAGTTACTGTACAGGATTGTGTTGTCCCAATAAGTACTAGTTTCAGGTATCTCAGTTTGAGTGTTAACACGTAACAAGGAAGAACTGGAGATGATGTATCTCATAGGATTAGGGAAGGCAGCATGAAATGGAGAAGTGTTGCAGAAATTTTGTGTGACATAAGCGACCCCTTTACTGTTAAAAGGCCAGTTCTACAAAATAGTAATTGTGCCTACTATCTTAATGGTTGAGTGTTGAACAGCTGTTAAAGGACAAAATGTTCATAAGATAAACGTGGTGGAAATGAGGATGCTAAGATGGAGTGTGGTCATACAAAAATGGATAAGATATGATATGAAAATATACACCAAAAAGTGGGGGTGGTGCAAATTGAATATAAATTAAATCAATGACAACATAAGTGGTTGGGCAATTGTTTTGCATAGACCTAAAGAGGCCCCCCTTCATAAGAATAATGCGATTTCACTAGAACAAATTAGAATGGAGAGTGATTGACCAAAACTAACATGGTCTGTTGTAGTTGCAAGGGATATAGTTGCTTTAGATCTTCCAAAAGATCTCACAACGGTCGTAACTGAGTAAAGAAAAAAGATTCATGTCTTTTTGGTTGATGTTGTAGATAAACCAGGATCCAAAACATAAAGTCAGTAATCAGTATATCAAAGTAGTCTGACTGAACCTAAACTTCCTGACTGGTAAAACTTCTCACTCGCCCACTCTCTTTGAGTGCAAAGGTTCTTCTACTTTTCCATTTTAACTATCAACATTATCAGTGGACCACTCAAGATGATAAATAGATCTTCAGTCACGAAGGCTTGTCAGTACTCCATATATGAATTATTATAAAAGCATATAAAAGTAAAACCTTACGTTATGCCAGTGCCTGATATATCAAACTCCAGGTGTATGCAAGAGCGATCAGACTCAGGTGTGTGAAGCTCTTTTACAACAGCAACATTGACTCTGCAAGAAAAGAAACAAGCAACTCATTCAACCAACGGAGACCAAAAAAAAAAAAGAGAGAGAGAGAGAGAGAGAGAAACGAAAAGATGAAAGAGAAAGACATGCATACAGACAATGTAGATACCTGCATGGATGGTGAATATCATATGAAGCATTCCCATTAGGGATGCTTGAGTATTCATCAGCATACGATGTTGCAGCAAGATCATAAGTTACTACTCTATATTCTGGAATTGCAGCCGAGTATGGGGTAGACACGGAGAGCTGGTCATTTTCATCCCTTAGAATTTGATCTAACTTAGGCCATAGCTGTTCCCGCCTAGAAAAATAAAAGTCTCCCACTTAGAGCAGCAGTTCCATATTTCAAAAGATCATTACAAAAAAAAAAAAAAAAAAAAGAGGACACCTTGCAGATGCAACATAGTGAATACAGAATATGTAGCATGAAAAATAATTATACAGTATACCAAGCAGCAAAATCATCTTCAATGCATTGATCATCATCACCAAGACCAACTGGTACTAGACGTTTTCCACCTGACATATGCAAAGGATTTATATAACCTTTTCTTGCAAACAAGGGGTTATAAAAAAGTATAAACTTCAATACCATAATGATGGGAATTTTCAATAACTTCTCCTAAACTACGATATTCACATGGTATGCAACAAACAGAAGTAAAGAAGAGTATGATGCTGAGTAATAGAAAAGTGGCCTATATCTCGGCATTACTCTTCAAAATATTGCCAGACATTTAATGATGCCAAGAATTTAAGTACTGTAACTTTCCAATTGTCTACCAAAGAAGTAATTCTAGAACGAAAAAATTGAGTGGCTATACCAAGTTGCATCACATTTAAGAGAACTGTTGAAGCGAGTGGGCACAAAAGCATGTAAAACCTCATAATGCTATTTTTCTCCTACCCAATTACAATACAATTAAATCTTACATGATTTACATCTTTCTATGACATCACAAGTTTGTTAATAGAGAAAGGATTGATTATTCACCACTTTCCTTTGGACAGATAAAAAGCCCATTTGCACAACACACCATATCATAAAGACATCAGTTGAACAAAAAAATTGTATACATTTAATAGTAGCAGCAGAGACAGATTTTTCTGATGATCACTAAAGGATTTTGTTATAGCAAACCAAAGAGCTATTCTAGGTCAGCGAGAAAAATGGAAAGGGTAAAAAAGAAAGATATTTAAGCCTGTCTGTTAATTGCCCTTTACGGTTCAAGTTTTATATATAGATCATTATAAATGCTTGTTTGTTTGAAGCATGCAGCTAGAGTTCACTTGAAATTCATTAGCACAGAGCCATAGACACCAGACAAAGATCCAAATAAAACATCTTGCCCGACAACCAGAACACTAATCTGAAAGAGAATAAAAGGAAATAAATATGTTGACAAGTAAAATGAATTTAAGTCAACAGCAATAACACAATTCTGAAAGACGGAAATCAAAGGATAGCTGGGACAACCATTCATCTGTGTTTCCAAAAACGACAAGTTAAACCACCCTTTACCCTTTATAAGAAATTATCACAACATTAAGGTAATGATTTGAGTTTAATAAAAATATGGTAAGGGATCGGCGAAACTAACAGCATAGGAACAAAAGGTAACAGCAAGAGGAAAATCATGTCACAAACAGCAATACTCTACCTACCTTGTTCACTAAGCTGTTCATCAATTACATTCCCTATCTGTTTCAAAAAGGCAGCTGTTAGATAATCAACAAAGATGATATTGACAAACAAGCTGCAAACTTTCTATTTGTGCTCCATGCTACATCCCACAAACATGGAACTCGAGAATCAAAATTTGGTGTCCATTTATCACTTCCCAAAAATATAAGTACTCAACCTAGATACCTTGTTGAAATGTTCATATTGGCGGTTTCCCAAACCAAATACACCATATGTAAGATGCTGAAGCCAGGGCTCTCTTTCTTTCACCTAATAAATTCCAATGCATTGTCAAGAAAAGGCTCAAGGAAGGAGCAGCAATCAAATTAATCTACTCTTCGCACCAACCTCAGTGAACCATTTGTAAAATCTAGCAGCATTATCAGTTGGCTCTCCATCTCCATAACTGTAATAGTTGTCCCATGTTTTTATTATCAGTTACAGGGAAATCAAGGCCACATTAAACCACCAACAATTCCACTGCATAAAATTCAGGTAACTTGTAGAGTCAAAGTAAGAAATTTGATCTTACGTAGCCAGCATGAAAAATGCTAATGTCTCTTTCTTGAGTTTTTCCTCGTACTGATCATCATCTGCAGCATAATCATCCTACTCCAACCAAAACCAAAAAGAAGTCAAATGACACGGTAAACAATATCATTCAGGAGAAGCAACTCATGAAAAACAACACAATTGCATCTAGTTAACATACCAAGTCAACAACTTTCACAAGCGCCTTCTCATATCTTGCTTTAATTTCCTCCGCTAGAGCCTAGAAAAGGCATCATATACATTTTAGAACACCATGATTTACCATCTTAGGCCGGAATGCATATATTTTTGCATGTTTTAACCATTATAGATAACGACAAGGCATTAAAGGAACAAGAAAACAAACCAACTCATCTTGCATTTTCAAAGAACGGGTATGATACGTGTCAAATGTAACAAGCATCCGACAAAATACTCCCATTTTTAGTTTCCCTGGGTTCAAGACTTCTGTCCATACACAAACAAATAAATGGACAAAATACCATCATTGGACCAACAACTGACATCATGCTCGTAGTGGACAAACAATTGCGCCATCCCAACTCATCATGCGTTTACTTGCATTTTCAAAGAACAGGTATTGATATGTGTCAAATGTAACAAGCATCCGACAAAATACTTCCATTTTTTAGTTTCCCCATTTACAAAATTTCCGTCAATACACAAATCAAATAAATGGAAAAATATCATCATTGGATCAACAACTGACAATGATGCTCATAGTGGACACACACAATTGCACCATCCCACCCTAACGACAAAATTCTCATAGCACTTCTAAATGTTTCATGCCAGTGACTCAAATACAGACGCAAATGCATATAGGAGGGTCAATGGTTACAAGATGCGCTTTTTTTGTTCCTAAGTTTCAAATACCAGGATTCCACTTAATGACTGCAAAAGAGAGACAGATCATTGAATTCATCGATTCCACTCAGCAAAGTTTCGATCAACACCATTTCCCAAAATCAGAGTCTCATACCAATTCGAAGGTGAATCGTAATCTCAGAAGCTTCATAACACAATTCAACAATCAAAAAACAAAAATCAGAGACCGTTTCTTATACCTTTGCAAAACCCTCGGCAGTACCAGTTTGGGTGCCGAAAAACACCGTGAGTCTGACCTTGTCGGGGTCGACATCGAGGTCCTCATCCTCATCCTTAAGCGGCACCACCTTGGGGACCACCACCGCCCTCGACTCGTTGCTCCGGTCACTCGATCTCTTCCAAAGAAAAACAAAAAAACCTACGATCACCGCCAACAACGTCGTCAGCACCACCACCACCGAGTCTTCGCTCAGCTTCAGTCCCAACATTTGCTCTACGGATCTCGCCAACTCCAGCCTCCACTGCAACATAGCTTATACGTATACGTATATGTGTATGTATAGAGTATATAGAGTATACAGTATACGTATAGGCGCCGTTTGGCCGGAATGGAAATGTAGATAGCAGATGGAGGAGAAGTGTGAATTCTGCGGGCAGACTGTTGCGCGGTGGTGTGGGGCTTTGATGTTATGACATCAGATTTTGACCAAAGGGATTTGTTTCTGTGTGGCCCTGTAACGCTTGTTTTGGGTTGGCCTTTAATTATACTACTATGCCGCTTTTTTTTTTTTTTTTTTTTTTTTTTTTTTTTTGGGTGGAATCCATAGAGAATTTCAGTAGATTGAGGAATTGAGATAACGAGAGAAAAATAGAGTTTTGTTTTAAAAGAATTTGATTTTGATAAATACGAAAAAGAATATGGGAGAAATGGAGAATTGAAAGAGATATATGATTTTGATTTGAAAAAATAAAGACGTAGTGATAAACAAAAAAATATTTTTTGTGTGTTTGTAGTAGAGTAAACTTCTCGGTCGATAATAAAACAAAAGACAAGAAAAAGGAAAAAAAAAAAAGTCCTTCTCTCTTATTTTTTTTCTTTTGGTTCTTTGAGGAAAATATTTTGGTGAGCGTGCATGAAAGAACTAAAAGTGAACTTTTGAGTTGGGTTGTTAATATGTGTAGCTTTAAGAATTGATTTATTTGACAGTAATTTTTTTTTTTTTTGAGTTAAAAATAGTTTTTTAGAAAATTTTAATAATATTGATGAAATGTGTGATTGTAGGATTAATAAAAGTTGTAGATCATATAAAAATATTTAGTTGAAAACGAGTTTTTTTTTGGGTGGGGGGGAACTATCTAAGTAACTCTTTTGATTTTCGTATAAAGATAAGGGAAATTGGTACAAATGGTCCCTCATCTTTGTTCTCGATCTAAAAATCATTTTCTTTTTTTTTATTTTTTATAAAAATTTTAAAAAACTAACAAGTTTTTTTAACACACTAATTGACTTGATAATGTATTAAATTGTTTTGTATATTTTACTATCTAAGTAACTCTTTTGATTTTCAGTATAAAGATAA
The DNA here is from genome assembly GCA_023638005.1 of Forsythia suspensa. Lineage (NCBI taxonomy): Eukaryota > Viridiplantae > Streptophyta > Magnoliopsida > Lamiales > Oleaceae > Forsythia > Forsythia suspensa. Next base: position 23,494,008 of record CM042664.1, on the reverse strand, counting down.
GGGAAATTGAAAAATGACTTTGTTCTCGAAATATCTCTAACATTTATTTTTGGCACATAAGACTTTCTAATTAGAAAAAAATATGCCATTGTAATTGTAATTGATTTTTAATCTTTGCAAAATGTGCAAATAGGTCCAATAATTTTATTTTTTTATAAAAAATTTAAAAAAAACTAACAAGTTCTTTTTTTTAATTGAATTAATAATTTAGTACATTATCAATTTAGTAAAATATACAAAACAATTTAATACATTATCAATTTGGTCAATAAAGTGTTAATTAAAAAAAAAACTCGTTAGTTTTCTTTAATTTTTTATAAAAAATAAAATTATGGGACCCATTTACACATTTTGCAAAAATTAGAAATCCAATTACAATTTTCTCTAATTAAAATTAAGGGCATATTTGTCTTTTTCACCAAGTAAGGACTAATTGCGCACCAAAACACATAGGTTAGGAGTCTCATATGCCAATTTCTGCACTGAGGACAAAGGTGAAGGACCATCTGCGCCAATTTCCCTAAAGATAATAAGAAATATGCAACTTTAAAACAAATTTAGAATTAAAATAAGTAGCTCTTCTAATTTTTCTAAATCAAATAATAAAAAATCTGTAGCTTTAAAGATTTAATTTATTTGATTTTAACTTTTTTAAAAGTAAAATAAGTAATTCTTTAATTTTTGTATTTGAAATTATAAGAAAAGTTAATTGGCACAAAACATTCATACTTTTCGAAGTCATTGTACATAATCATCATTACCTATGAAATTTTAACATTTTCACCCTCAAATCTACATTTACTTATGCAAAACATTATTTATGTCTATTGCCATCCAAAAAGTTCCATTAAGTGGTTTCCTCAATACAACTCATACAATTTTAGAATGGTATTTTCGTTCACTCACTTATTTCTCATTTCCTTCCGCCTAACTGATCTACTTTCCTAACGGTAGTAGTAATTATTTATTTTTTAGTGGTTATTCATATATAAAATAATGTAAAATGGAACCATATTTTACTAAGAATAATGGTAAATTGATTGTGCAGATGCGGAATCCAAATTGAGATGAAAGACGACGTGGACGCAAGCAAATCCTAGCAGCTGGTTTTTCGGTTTTGTTTTGTGGGCTTGTGGTAATGTGGCTACTCATGTAAGACTCTTGTTGTAATGTCTTCAAAATCAGAATCAAGCTTTAGTGGTGAAGAATGCAGTGTGTTGGGTCTGCCGTACTTGAACTGTTATGTACCATTTTGGTCTACAATTGTGTGTAAAATGTCTCAACTTATTAATAACATTACACTTATCACCCTACCTTTGTTGTATTTTTGCATATAACGTCCTTATTTTTTATTGTTTGTTGTGAAGAACATTCTTATGTAATTGTATTATTGTCTTAAAACATGCTTGCTTAAAAATTTATTTACAACAAAAAATAGAAACAACAGCAAAACCAGCGAAACTACAATGAGTAAAAACAACAATGCGATATCACCAACAAAACAATCATATAGCGTTGAAAAAATACATCATTGTCTAAAGAAACTTTTACCAAGAGACATGTACAAAAGCCCAAAGCTATTTAGTTGCAATAAAAATGATTTGAAATGCAAAAAAAAAAAAAAAATTCACAAAAAACCATCTGTGCAAAAGTTTTGAACTTATTCAATACTGGGCTCTGGAATAAAGTATGGATGAGTTATCCAAAATTCTGAACTTAATTTACAAAACCACGTGACCATTTCATCAACATTGAAACAGATTTCTATCTTGTGTATTTCAAGAAGGTACCAAAGGAAACATGGCAATTATTTTGAAAAAAATTCTTTTAGTTGGAGGGGGTTTAGAAAAAAGAGGTTTAGAAAATAGTAGTATGGATGGAACCCAAGGCCTCCGAGAAGGTGAATGCCATAATGCCTTATTACATGGATTAGTATTTGAGCATAAGTTCTTTGGACCTTAATAGGAGGGTTTGATTTCTGATTAGGTCTTGGAGCTCAGAGAGGAAGCTATGAATTTGAGGGTCTTGGGATAAAGGTGTCATCATGCATATGATATGAATGGTATGTAGAGGAAATGTCTTTGGTCGGGAAAGCAAGTCTGGAAAAAGGTTTGTCGGTCCATTTATATGTTTGACATCTCAAAGTTTGAAAACCATTCAACCCACCTGAGTAACTGGGAGTTAGGGACCTATTTTTGTTTGAAATTCAACATTTTCGAGAATGCTGACATGTCCATTTCAACAAGAAATCTGTGGCCAATGAGGTGGAGTTGGAATTTTTCAATGCCACATTTTACTGCCAAAATTTCTTTGAAAGTAGAATGGTAATGTTTCTCTGCTTATGAGAAAGATCCACTTTTGTATCCGCAGATATTACATTTTCCATATTTTTCTTCCAAGAGGACTGCTACCCCAGAATAGATCACTTGCATCAATTTGCAATATTATTTTTCCATCAGTAGGACAAAGTTGGTACTTGTTGTATCCTTCGCTAATCTTTTGAGACTGCTTCAGTCTGGGCGATCGACCATGTGGTGCTTCTTTCTTCAGCATGTTTTGTAATGGTTTGATGATGGAAGAGAGGTGGTCAACAAAGCCGGCCATGTAATTTATAATACCAAAAAACTGTTGGACTTCTTTTCTAGAAAGATTTTCATCAGAAAATTTTAGGAGTTATTGTCTAACTTGGGGTTGTAAAGAGTATTGGCCATCTTTGATATGCATACCAATGAAGTCTATTTCTGAGACTTCAATTACCACATTCTTCTGAGAAAGCATGACTCCAAACTATTTGGTTAAATCTACAAAGTTAGATAATAACTATGCATGAGAATCATCATCCTGGGAAAACAGAAGGATGTCATCAATGTAGATTAGAGTGGACTTCATGAGTGGATTATATATCTTTGTGAGTGGATTATATATCTTTCTGGAAGAGTGATGGAGCTGTTTTGAGGCCAAACGGCATGACTATCCACTAATAGTGGTGGTTTGGTAGGCAAAATCCAATTTTGTGTCTTTCATCATGCACAATTCCAAGCTGCCAAAATCCTGTCTTTAAATCTAATTTTAAAAAAAATCATGCTTTAGACAGACTGACAAATAAAGCATTTCTGTTTGGTAGTGGGAATTTATCATTTGCAAGGAAGTAGTTCAATGGTTTGTAGTCAATAACAAGTCTAATTCTTCCTCGGACATAAAAAAGCTTGGCATGCCCACTGAGAAGTAGAGGGTCTCAATGGGTTTGATGAGTCCTTCAGCTTGTAATTGGGTGAGTTCTTTGGTTGCTAACTAGAGATGTTCAAGGCTCTTTCCAATGTGGCTAGCTTTTGTAGGATTGATATCTTTATTCCACTTAAAAGGTAGGCATATGAAGAAGCCTGGTTTCTCCATAAAGTGTGAGTGTATTTGGTGAGAAAATCTATATGTATTTGGTGAGAAAATCTATGTGAGATTTTGCACAACAATCTTGGATTAGTATATCTGTAATGGTATAAAGATTGGTTATGGAAAAATATGTGGTTGGATGGATGTATGGTAGATAATTGGAATTGTATCTGAGCCCCTTTGGCAGTGGGATTACTCTTTTTCCCAAAGCTGTTGAATAACATCGAAACCAATTATAATATCTTTTCCAGGTAAGGATGAGCCAAGCAATCTATGAGAGATATTGCAATCAGAAAAGAAATAGAAGGTGACTGGTTTGCTAATAAGCTCTGTGGAGAAATACTCATTGTTTGCTGCCTGAAAAATCTGTTGGTAAGATTTTCACATGGTTGTCGGGAATACAGATGGGATTAAAATTGAGCATGTTGCTCTTGTGTCAAATAGTTCCAACAGTGATTGGCCTTTCGTAGTTTACTGCAAATATCTTAATCTTAATCATAGGAACTAGAAGACTAAGATTAATAGCTTGTATGCCATAACATTCACTTAGTTTATCAAAATCTCTTCCACTTTTAGAATCGGAGTTAGTTTCAAGAACAAAGACCGTATCAAGGGTTTGTTCGTCTTTTTCAGAGAAGACGGACTTAAGAGTGTAGCCATATAGATCTGGTTGAAGATCTTTGCTTTCTTCTAGCTAGTACAATTTTTTGCAAAGTGGCCTTTCTTTCCATAGATGAAACATTAGGGTATAAGAACCGGGAAAAAGAAGGGAATTTTGTCTGAAAAAGGGAGGAAAAACATAACTGAATTGTTGAAAAATTTGGGAACAACAGTGGCTGGAAATGAAGGATGAAACAAGTGCCAAGCCAAAGTAAAATGGGCGGTTGATTATGCACTGTTGTGGTTGAAATTTTGGACAAAAAAAAAAAAAAGAGAAACAACTAAAGAAAAATGGGCTTTGTTGCTTGAATTTTGGGGTCAAGAATAAGGAGAGAAAAAGTGTAACAAAAGAAGCTAATTATTTATTGCTGGATGGTGCCGATTGCAGAGGAAAAAGGGCAGATTGCTGGAGTGTTTTTAGTGTTTGAAATGGAGAGAAATAATAAGGATTTAAGAGTCTAAAATCTGGAGAGGAAAGTGTAACAATCTAGAGTTTGGGATGGCAAAAATAATATGAGAAAAGGCTTAAGAGGGTGGCCAAATCACAGTAGTTGCTGGGTAGTTTTGAGAAAAAATAGGGGGTTAATTTGGCTGAGTTTTAAAGTGGGTTGAGTGGTAGATGTGTGGGACTGAAACATGGGACCGTGAGGCGGTTTTATTCAGGTGAAAATGATGGAATTTGGTTGAGTTTTGAAGTGGGTTGAAGGGTAGAGAACATGGGCTGAAACATGGAGAGGTGGGGCAGCTAGGTGGCGGCTTTCCAACAAATTTTAGGGACTATTTGGGGTGCTTGTTTGGTAGTAAATAAGGAGCTGTTTATGGTGTTTTCTGGCAATTAAGTGGACCAATTTTTGGTCTAAACACGGGAGTTTAAATAGGCTAAAAAAATGATCGAGGTTGGCTTCAAAAAGGATGGTTTATGGGCTAAAAATGGGTGCCTTTTTATATGGTTTTATAGCTAATAATTTGGCCAGAATTTAGGACGGGAATGGGTGAGAATATGTTTAAATTTTTTTTGTTAGTTCTTTAATTTAATCGGTTGCTCTAAATTTAACCTAAAATTAACTAGAGAAAAGTTATTCAATTTAAAATAATTTAATTTGTCATGGTGACAAATAAAATTTCATATTCATCACATAAAATATAAGGCCAACACGTGTAAAAATTAATGCGATTCAAATATTTAAAATCATACTCGTAGCGATGCCGAGAGTTAAAATTTTATTGTCATGAAATTAAAAGACGAAGAAATAATTCCGGTCGCTACAGAAGCAACTGTTCCATATCCCCTAACCATTTCGATAAACTTTGAGAGCCTTCTATGCCAAAAACAAGAGACATCCAATTTAGATTAAAGAAGATCCTTTTACTGAAATTGTAATTATTGTTCACTTCCGTCAAAATTCAAATAACCAATTGATGAATTCGATGGCACGTTAGATCTAATCGATGACATATATACATTTCAAGATTGGGTCAGACTGCATGGTTGGCCACATGCTATAGCTTGTAAAACATTTCTTATGACACTGTGCAGAGATGTAAGAGAGTGATTCGATACGTTACCTTTTCAATTGATTAGTACATTCACAGACTTCGCAAATAAGTTCACTGTCTATTTTTCGAGTAGTGCTAGAAAGAAAAAAACAGCAATGGGACTTGAGCAAGTAACTCAGGAGAAATGATAGTCATTACGGACATACGTATCCCGATTCAACAAAGCTACTCTTGGAATTAAAGATCTATAGATGTCATCGGTCATGACCGCAATACTTAACGGTCCGAGAAATCAGACATTCAAAGCAAGTTTTTCTAAAAGACCATCGGAGTTAATGGTTGAGCTTCTTAGACGAGGAGAAGAGTACATAGACCAGGAAGGAGTTTTGAAGGCAATATATAATTGCCCACAGAAGAGCACGAGAGGAGTAGTCGAAAAAGGAGATATGAGGAGCTCATCACACGTCGATCGGCTTATCATTGACAACCAATCAGTTACCGATATAGATAAAAGTTGAGACAGTTAATGCAGTTTCTCATCTGTTTCTAACAACTCCCATGTAGGCAAATTTGCAACAAATACGAGGGGTGAAGAACGTCGTGACAGCGGCAAAAAAATTAAGGTATGGTCCTTCCATAAAAGATCATGGCCGCATGTGCGATTTTCATAAAGATCACAGACACACGACTAACCAGTGTCGCACTTTAAGAAGTGAAGTTGACAAATTGATATTGATGGGATACTTGAGACATTATCTCAAAGAACGAGATGAAAAGGAAAAATAGATAGTGGATGAGAGAAAAAGAGACCATAGACCTGGAGTGATTCATATGATAATAAGAGGTGCTCCTGCGAGAAGTGACTCTAGAAATGCCGAAAAATGATATGCCTCGTTCTTTGATAAACTCTATTGGGGATATCAAGCGATTTAGTTTACCCATCACATTCGATGACAATGATTTGACTGGTATTTTATTTTTCTACGATGATGCTTTGGTTGTCATTAGCGATATTAGGAACTTCGACGTGAAAAGAATGTTGATAGGCACAAAAAGCAAAGACAATATTTTGAGTTGAGAAGCCTTCAAAGCCATGAAGATCTCTCTCGACCAACTTAAGCCTATCAACACTCCTCTACAACATTTTGGAGGGGCCCTGGTAATACCAGAGGGAACGATCAATCTGTTGGTGATGTTGGGAAGACATCTATCTTGTGTCATGCTGGTAACAACATTTTTGGTGGTACAAACACAGATGGCCTACAATGCAATTTATGGTCGACCGCTCATCAATACAACATGTACGATTATATCGACCCAGTACCAAGCCATTAAATTTTTAAGAAGTTTTTGTATTGGAGTTATCCGAGGAGATAAGATAACATCAAGAAGGTGTTATGTCGATAGCATTTGCATTAATCCTTTCTCTAAGGTATTGACAGTAGAAACTGACGACAATCAGCAATATCAATTCAAGGTGGTTGACGAAGTTGAAAAGGTTGAATTGGCAGAAATAAGTTTGTTCAGATTGGTCGGTCGCTGACACAAGAAGTAAGAAACAACCTCATAAATGCGCTCAAGAAAAATACTAATTTATTCTCCCGGGAGACAAATGATCTTGAAGGTATTGATCCTTTAGTAGCCCAACATCGCTTAAATGTGATAACCGGGTGAAACTAGTAAAACAATGAAAGAGGCAATTTACGCCAGAAAGAGAGTAAGCCCTAAAAGTTGAATTAGAAAAGTTGTCGAAAGAAGGATTCATTCGAGAAGTAGAATATCCCGAATGGCTTGTAAATGTGGTTTTGTGAAAAAAAAGCAAAAGAAAATGGAAAATGGAAAGTGAAGAAAACACTTTCATAACAGATTTCGGACATATTGCTACACAGCAATGCCATTTGGGCTAAAAATGCAGGAGCTACTTATCAACGAATGGTTAACACGGTATTTGGAGATTTGGTCGGTCAAAAAATAGAGTCTTATGTACATGATATGGTAATGTATAGCATCCGAGAGAAAAATCACATTCTTGACCTAGAAGATGTATTCCAAACGGCAAGGGAAAATCAACTTAAATTCAACCCCTAGAAATGTACATTTGGCATTACGGGTGGAAAATTCCCAGGGTTCATGGTCACCCAGAGAGTGATTGAGGCCAATCCAGACAAAATGTGAGCAATAATTGAAATGACAAGCCCTTCGAATAAGAAAAAAGTTTAGTTACTAACTGGCAGGATTGCTGCCTTGAACCATTTTATGTTGCGGATAGTCGACCAGTGCCATCCTTTTTTCACGGCAATTAAGAAAATAAACAATTTCAAATAAAGTCCAAATTATGAAAAAAATCCTTGGTGGAATTAAAGTCACTACTACAAAACCCGTCGATTTTAAGTCGACCGATACTCGAAGAAACTTTGCGATTATATCTTGTGGTATCCTAGCACGTGGTAAGCGCGGTGCTCTAAAAGACCAAACACAAGATAGAGCGACCGGCGTACTATTTTACTTATGTTCAGAAGGATGTCGAAACCATATACAATCTCGCATAGCAACTCGTTCTTGCTCTCATAATAGCCACCGAAAAGTTAATACCCTACTTCTAAGCTCAGACGATCGAAGTTATGACAAGCCAACTGCTGAAGCAAATTTAACATAGACCATAAAACGTCTGGTAGACTAATGAAGTGGGTAGTGGAGTTGGGTGACTATGATTTGGAGTTTAGACATTGGTCAACCATCAAGGCACAAGCTCTTGCAGATTTTATAGCGAGTTATCACCCAAGGATAAGTACAAGAAAAATCCAACTTGAATTTTATTTGTGGACGGCTATTCAAATAAAGAGGCTTGCGCGAAAGCATGAATCATCTTAAAAGGACAGAAGGAGAAAAATGGAGTATGCATTAAGATTTAAATTCTCTACGACCAATAATGACGTGGAGTAGGAGTAAGTGATTACTGGTCTTCAATCAGCCATAAAAAAGAGGGCTCGGTCTATTATTCAGTGAATGTGACTACCAACCGTGGTCACCAAGTTTAGTCGACACGGCTAAAGATGATCGAATGGCTGATGATCTGATAAAAACAAAAGATTTACATCAACAATTCGATGATTTTTAAATAAAGAAAATCGCCCACAAGAAAAATATACGAGCCGACATGTTGTCCCGTTTGGTACTGCACACCCGAAACACCGATCAAATATGGTATATGTGCGACACTTCTAAAGTCAAGTTTTATGGCCAACATTGGAATTTGTGAACTCGACCATTGCGTGACTTGGATAGGTCCTTTGCGAACATACTTGACAAATGGCACTCAACCATCTGACCTTGTTGAGGCACGAAGAACCAAAATAAGGATAGCCGGATTCACGATGTTTGACAAGTACCTTTTCAAAAAGAGAGTTACAATGACGTACCTCAAGTGCATTGATGCCGAAAAAGGATTTGTTATCCTCACTAAGATATATTTAGGCATGTGTAGAAATCAAGGGGGCAAATATGTTAGCATTCAAAGCCATCCGATAGGGTTATTATTGGTCGACTATGAAGAGTGATGCCAAAGACTTGGTTAGGAAGTGTGATGCATGTCAACAAAATTCTAATTTGATACATGTACGAGTCGAGAATCAAATTTCAATTTTTGGATATTCCCATTTTTCATTGAGAATTGATTTGTTGGGTCGATTCCCCATAGCAAGTCTTAAGAGAAAGTTCTTTGTGGTATTAATTGATTACTTTACTAAGCGGGTTGAAGTGAAACTACTCGCGATAATAACTACTAAGGAAATACAAAGCTTCGTTTGGAAAAATATCATTTTTCATTTTGACATACCCCGAGTAATTGTGACCGATAATAGTAAAAAAATTTATAACAGAGAATTTGAGGCATTCTATAACAGCTACAAAATAGACCTAAGGAAGACATATGTCGCCCACTCGCGGGCCAATGGCCAGTTGAATTCACAAACTAAACCATTCTCTAGGATATACAGACTAGACTAAAAGAATGTAAAGGGTCTTGGGTGGAGGATATTCCAATCGTGTTGTGGGCTTATCATACCACACCTAGATAATCGATCGGTGAGACTCCTTATCGGCTATGATTTGGGCTTGAGACAGTGAGTTCCTTCCGAGGTAATCAAGCCGACATCGAGAATTCTTGTACGCTAAGTCAACCTTGTTGTGTACAGGTCTGAGCTCGACCTACTGGATAAGGTAAGGTAGAACACCTTCGTAAGAATGGTCGCGTATAAGAGAATGGCGGCTAGTTACTTTGACAGGTGGGTAAGGCGTATAAATTTTGAAGAAGGCGACTTAGTCCTTAGAAATGCATTTGCCGCAGGACATGAGCTAGGAAAACTAGTCCCTAAATGGAAAGGACCTTTTGAGGTCGTTGGAGAAGTCAAGCAAGGAATGTACAGCTTGAAGGATTAGCCAAGAAAACCACTTGGTCGACTGTGGAATATCGAACATCTAAAAAAAACTATTAGTAGCCATAATCTTCTAAGCATTTTAAGTACATATTCATTCTAGTACGCTTGTGATAAACTTCTATATGTGTGATTTTAGGAATAAAAAGTAGGGCATAAGACAAATGATGATGACGCTTAAGATGATCAATTACCAAATTGACTTAACTAGGTGCGGCCCCTGATTCCTCCCAACCACGATCTTTCAATGTTTTCAGTATGCTCAATTAACAGACCAAAGACTATGTGAACAAATTAGCCCTCTATCACAGTTGAAGCTATATGCATAACAAGATGAGCAAACATTTGAACTAAGGTTATATAGCCCCGACCGAACATCTTGACTACGATCAAGTAGCCCACAAAAATGTTTTTCCTAGTTTCAAGTAAACTAGGTTTGATAATCACAAACACACAAAACTCGATGACTGTTGACCTATGATTGGTCTTAACCTAAATATTTTGATCATAACAAACAAGGTAATTCTATTTTTCTAACAATTGGTTTAAAGTGTATATAATCTTCAAAGTGTTCAATGATAAATCAATCATCGTCAAAAGATTAAGATCAAGACAAACATGGCTACTTTGACCGTTCAAAATGTCAACGTTCAAAATTTTGACCGTTCTGATTCTGACATTATACTATTCAAATTGCTACTTTTTGGTCATCTGAACTTATGTAGGTCGACCGACCTCTCATCTGACTTAACAGAAAGTTTTGTAGATTGTTCTATATAAACTGTCTTTCTTTTGCAATCAATTTACGCACTTACAAGAGCATTAAATAGATAATTATCTTGAGAAAATCATTGAACTTTCATTGCATTTTCTTTTTCTACATCCTCATTGAAAAACTTTGATTGATTGTATCATACTTATAAATAATTATTTTCATCAAAGTTTCTCTTCCTAACACTTGAACTTTTTATTCATTGCTACTTATTGATGTATTAGTCTCTCTTGGTACTTAATTTGTCTCTATTATTTATTAATGGTGCGTTTGATTGCAAGCATTGAATTTGGATAGAAAGAAAATAAATTTTCGAGGAATTGAATTGCCAAGAACTTGTTAATTGGAAAATATTAATTTAGAAGGAAAATTTTACCTAGAAAATAAAACTTCATCTCCCCCTAAAAAACGTTTTCCTTATTTTCAAGGCAAATGTGGTAATTTATGTAGAAATGAGAAAACGTTTTATCTTGAAAAAAAATGACAATCAGTCAAACGTATAATTGGAAAATAGGTGGAAAAATGCTTTTTTCATGAAAAAATGTGGCTATCAAATATATCAATTAGAAAATAGGTGGAAAAAAAGTTTTTTCTATGAAAAATAGGTTGCAATCAAACGCACCCTAAGAGAAAATATTCTCTGCAAATCATTTTTATATCTTTGTGTCATATAGAGGTCCATTTAAAGTTCAATATTGTATAAAGATCGGTGCTTTTTATTTGTAAGCACCGTGAAGCGTTGTAAGAGTTTTGATTGCACCATAAGTCAATCAATATAGTAAAAATGTCTTGCTCATGATAGAGATCTTGATAATGGGGGACGTAGGTCATTGGTTTGGATCGAACCTCCATAAACATATCGTTTGTATTCTCTATACTCTTTTATTTATTTATAGTTTACCTACCGTTGTTACTTAATTGATCTACATATCTTAAATTGCTTATTTTGATATTAATTTTCGAAAAAGTTTTTAAAACCCAATTCATTCTCTTGTTGGTTAGTTGTTCTTGGGCTATTAATTGGTATCAGAGCAAGGTACTCACTTTGAAATTAAGGTTTCACAATCTTGATTAATGGCAAACCATAATCTTCAAAATCTTGAAGGGCATTCTACAAATCGTACTCCTTTATTTAATGACACTCATTATACCTATTGGAAGGCTAAAATGATGATATACATTCAATCAATAGATTATAATATTTGGGAAGTTATTGAATTTGGTCATTATGTGCCTACAAAATTATTAAGATTGATGGTGAACCAACCAAACTATGCCAAAACCAAGAGAATAATATGATGAAGAAGATAAACAAAAATTATCTTTAGATGTTAGAACCAAAAATTTACTTTATTGTGCTTTAGATAAAAATAAATTTAATTATATTAGCACATGTGATTCCACTTTTGATATTTGACTTGTTTTATAAATCACTCATATAAGTACTAGCAAAGTAAAAGAAACCAAGATCAATCTTTTGATCAAAGATTTTGAAAATTTCTTTATGAAACAAAACGAACCCATTGTTGATATGATTAATCGCTTTATCAATTGATGATAAATATTTTTCTCTTCCTCCGAGCACGGCGGCGATAGTGGTGGAGACCTGTAAAAGGTGGTGGGGCTTTTTTCTCCCGTGTCCACTCCGGTATGATAATCAGTATATGATTAAAATATTTTTGCTGAATAACAATATGGAGTGTATAAGAGTTGTGTGTTCTATTTTTACCTGGGGGGCTAGCCTCTATTTATAGGGATGGCCTGCAGTTATTGATGACGGGTGTCCATTCATCTCCCTCATTTGATAATGGCTGTCCCTTCATCTCCCTTATTATTAGGAGTTAATGAGGGATGTTTCATCGTTCCAATTATTGAGAGATGTTTTGTCTTCCCGATAACGGGTGGTAACCGTCATTCTATGGTCGCCTCGTCTCGCTAACCCGACGACAGCTTGGGTTATTGCGATCTATCTGTCGAGGAAGCGTGCTCATGAGACCAACGAGGCGGGCGAATCGTTGAGGCGGGTGTGCCAAGACGTGCCACCATAGCTAAATAACATATACCAACCGCCATTATTTATATCACCATAAGCCCCATCTACTTCTCATTGATCGTTGTCAATGGGAAGTAGAAATAATCCACCACACATGCTTCTTTCTAAATTTTTAAGATGAGATTCATCACCTTGATTTTCTGGATAGAGGCTCATTGGCCTTGTTTTTTATGACAGGCTCATCGCTTGATTTTTAAACATAGGCTTATCGCCTTGTTTTGTAGTCAGAGGCTCATCGCCTTATTTTTCAAATAGAGGTCCATCGCCTTAATTTTTAAACAAAGGCTCATTACCTTGTTTTTTCGGATAGGGGCTCATTGCCTTATTTTTCAAATAGAGGCTCATCGCCTTGATTTTCAAAGCAGACTCGCCGCCTAACCTTGTTTTTCAGTAGGACTCGTAGCCTAGCCTTGTTTATTAAATAATGGCTATCGTCTTGATTTTAAAACATAGGCTCATCGCCTTGTTTTTCAATGGTGGCTATCACCTTAATTTTTAAATAGTGGCTATCGCCTTGATTTTTAAACAAATGCTCATCGCCTTGTTTTTCAATGGTGGCTATCACCTTGATTTTTAAATAGTGGCTATCACCTTGATTTTTAAACATAGGCTCATTGCCTTATTTTTCAATGGTGACTATCACCTTAATTTTTAAATAGTAGCTATCGCCTTGATTTTTAAACACAGGTCCATCACCTTAATTTTTTTTTTGTTTTTTTGGGTAGTATTAGCTTGGCTCTCTGGGTGAGCTCGCCTTACCTCAATTTTTTAAAGCATTGGCTTGGCTCACCGGATTGGGTGAGTTTCCACGCACGCGCCAAATGATGATAAATATTTTCTCCTTCTCTGAGCACGGCGGCGACAGAGGTGGAGACCTGCAAAAGGTGGCAGAGCTTTTTTCTCCCGTGTCCACTTTAGTGTAATAATCAGTATATGATTAAAATATTTGTACTGAATAGCAATATGGAGTGTATAAGAGTTGTGTGTTCTGTTTTTACCTGGGGTTGACCTCTATTTATAGAGATGGTCTGCAGTTATTGATAACGAGTGTCTCTTCATCTCTCTCATATGATGACGAGTGTCCTTTCATCTCCCTCATTATTAGAAGTTAATGAGAGATGATTCATCTTTCCAATTATTGAGAGATGTTTTGTCTTCCTAATAACTGGTGGTAACTGTCATTCCATGGGTCGTCTGCCTGGCTAACCTGACGACAGTTGGATTATTGCAGTCTATCTGTTAGAAGCGTGCTCATGAGACCAATAAGACAGGCGAATCGTTGAGGCGGGTGTGCCAAGACGTGCACCATAGCTAAATAACATATAACAGCTGTCATTACTTATATCATCACCGATATTGTTAATGGCCTTAAAGACTTTGATCGAAAATTTATTAACGATAAACTTGTGAGTAAAATGCTTAGGTTTCTCTAGGAGGATTGGAACTCATTGAGGATGTTGATAGAAAACACAAAAGATGTCAACACATATCCATTGGAGAATCTCTATGGAACATAGATGGCATATGAGTTAAACCACGCCGAGATAAAGGAGAAAAAAGTAAAAGCAAAGAAGAGGAACAAATGAACCACCTAAGCGACAAATTGTTTTAAAATCAACCAATGATGAAGGCTCCACAAGCATAAACATGAGTGATGAAGAACTTGATGATCTAGTTTTTCTTGTCAATAAATGGAGAGATTTTCGCAACAATCGCCAATTATAAAAGAAAGAAGAAAAAGGTGAAGAAAAGGATAAAAATATTGTTTGCTGTGATTGTGACAAATCAGGTCACAAAAGAACCGAATGTCCAAACAAGAAGAAATTCATCAAAAAGAAAATACTCCAAGCAACATGGGATGATAGTGATAATGAAGATCATGAAGAAAATGAAAATCAAGAGGAACTTGCCAACAAGTGCTTCATGGCCATTGAAAATGAGGTAAATTTAAATAACAATTGTTCATATGATAGAACTATCTACCTCTTATGATGAAATTCTTGGAGAATTTGAAAACTTGCTATAAAAATACTCTACTCTAAATAATAAACATTCTATATTGAAAAATGTAGTAAAGAAACTTTTGGTAGCACAAAAAAATTTTGAAAAAGAAAAGGTTGATCACAATTCTCTAATCAAAGAAAATTCCTCTTTAAATGAAAAGATTTTTTACTTGACTAAAATTGCTCACAAATTCACTCAAGCAAAGAAAAAATTTGACTTAATGCTTGGTGAACAAAAATGTGTCTTCAATAAATGAGGAATTGGATAGAAACCATTCTTGAAACAAATTTCCTTTAAAAATATCTTTGTCCAAGCATCTAATTCTTCTCATCCAAATATTACATGCATTTTTTGTAACAAAAAATGGTCATGTAGCTTTTAATTGTCTAACTAAAAAGAATTTACAATTTGAAAGCAAATATAAGTAGGTTAAAGAGTCCATTAATACTAACTACCAAGGACCCAAAGTTATGTAGGTTCCAAAAATTAAAAATTAAAGTATTTTTTATAGGTGTCAAGAAAATGAACAACAATTCGTTCTTGGATAGTGAATACTCAAAACATATGATTAGAGATCAAGCATTGTTATCAAGTCTCAAAAGGAAGGATACAAGTCATGTCACATTTGGAGATAATGCCGAAGGAAACTAATTGGATTGGAAACATTGGTAACCATTCATCTTCTTCTATTGAAAACATTCTATTAGTTGATAACTTCAAACATAATTTGCTTAGCATTAGTCAATTATGTGACAAATGTTATCTCATTAAATTTGTTTATTCCAAATGCCTTATTGAGGATGATATATCTAAAGAGATAATGTTCATAGGAAGCTGGAGTAAGGATGTTTATAACATAAAAATTGAATTTGAACTTGAACGAGATATAAAATGTTTATCAAGTCTAAAAGATGACACTTGGTTATGGCATAAAAGATTAGGTCATGTTAGCATGGACTTACTTTTCCAAAATCTCTAAGAATTGCTTTGTTAAAGATTTGCCACAATTAAAATTTGAGAAAGACAAATTTTTGATGTTTTCAATTTTGAAAACAAGTAAAAGTTCTTTTAAATTTAAACAATACTCTTCTACTACAAGATCGTTACAACTTTTCTATATGGATCTTTTTGGACTTTTTAGAAGTGCAAGTTTAAATGATAAATACTATGCTTTCGTCATTGTTGATGACTTTTCAAGATTTACTTGAGTCCTATTTTTAAATTTAAAAGATGAAACCTTGAATGTATTTAAACATTTTTGTAAAAAGGTTCAAAATAAAAAATGATACATTATTACCATCATTAAGAGTGATCATGGTAGAGAATTTGAAAATATTGCATTTGATGAGTTTTGTAAAATAAATGGCTATGAACATACATTTTTGGATCCTAGAACTCTTTAACAAAATAGTGTAATAGAAAGGAAGAATCGCACATTACAAGAAATGGCTTGGACTAGGTTAAATGAAAATAGTTTACCAAAATACTTTTAGACCGAAGCCGTTAACACCTCTTGCTATATTTTTAATAGAGATTTGAAAAAACTAAAACTACATACGAACATTGAAAAAATAGAGTTCCCAAAATAGGATACTTCAAAGTTTTTGGTTGTAAATATTTTATCTTAAACACACAAAAAAATTTAGAAAAATTTGATTCAAAATCTGATATTGGAATCTTTCTTGGACATTCATCTACTAGCAAGGCTTATAGAAGATGATGTGTATTGGAATCTTTCATACATATTGTTTTTGATAAAATTAACTCTCTTGAAAAAGGGAAAGGCATTGAAGATGATGTAGATTTGGAGGTTCTTTTTGAGCGATTAAATATTCAAAATCAAGACAAGAAAAATCCTAACAATGTTGAAGATCTACATGAAGAAGAAACTACTATGCAACAAAATGGAGTAGAACATCCCGAAGAACAAAATGATTCATCTTTACCTAAAGAATTGAAGTTTGTCTCTTATCACCCAAAAGAACTCATCATTGGTGATACATCCAAAGGTATAAGTACAAGAAATTGTACTAGAAGCTTTCTTAATAATTGTACTATTCTTTCACAATTGAACCAAAGAATTTCAAAGAAGTTGAGTTTGATGAATTTTAGATTCTTGCCATGCAAGATGAACTAAATCAATTTAAAAAGAAATCGTGTTTAGAATTTAGTTGCTGACCAAGTTTTCAAACCGTTATTAGTACAAAATGGGTATTTCAAACTAAACGAGATGAAAATAGTTTTTTTTATGCGTAATAAGGCTAGATTAGTGGTCCAATGTTACAATCAAAAAGAAGGCATAGATTTTGAAGAAACTTTTGCACCAGTTGCTAGATTAGAATCCATTCGCATACTTCTTGCTTTTGCTTGTCATAAAGATTTTACTCTTTATCATATGAATGTCAAAAGTACGTTTTTAAATGATATTATCCAAAAAGAAGTATTTGTTGAGCAACCTCTTAGTTTCAAAATTCATAAATATCCAAACAAAATTTTTAAACTTAGAAAAGCTCTTTATGGTTTAAAGCAAGCTCCTAGAGCATAGTACGAAAGATTGAATAAATGTCTTCTATCAAGTGGTTTTTCAATGGAAAAAGTGGATACTACACTTTTATAATAACCAAAAATGATGATATGATTTTTGTACAAATTTATGTTGGTGATATTATATTTGGTGCCACTAATATTTTCCTTTTATGCGTAACAAGGCTAGAATAGTGGCCCAATGTTACAATTAAAAAAATGCTTAGATTTTGAAGAAACTTTTTCACCGATTGCTATATTAGAATTCATTTGCATGTTTCTTGGTTTTGCTTGTCATAAAGATTTTACTCTTTACCAAATAAATATCAAAAGTACGTTTTTAAATGGTATTATTCAAAAAGAAGTATTTGTTGAGCAACCTCTCGGTTTCAAAAATCATAAATATCCCGACAAATTTTATAAACTTAGAAAAGCTCTTTATGGTTTAAAACAAACTCCTAGAACATGATACGAAACATTGAGCAACTTTCTTCTAACAAATGGTTTTTCAATGGGAAAAGTGGATACTACACTTTTTATAATAACAAAAAAGGATGATATGATTTTGTTACAAATTTATGTTGGTAATATTATATTTTCACTAATATTTTCCTTTGTGAAGAGTTTTAAAAATGTATGAGCAATGAATTTGAAATGAGCATGATGGGAGAACTCAAGTTCTTCATTGGACTCCAAATTGAACAAACTAATGATGGAATATTTATTAGTCAATCCAAGTACATCATGGACATGCTCAAGAAGTTTGAAATTGAGGAGTTAAAACCAATGAATACTCCAATGAGTTCATCAATTAAATTAAATTGGACAAAGATGATCAAGGTACTTCCGTTGTCATAACTAAATATCAAGGTATGATCAGATCCCTTCTTTACTAAACCGCAAGTAGACTCGATATTATATTTAGTGTGTGTTTATGTGCAAGATTTCAATATAATCCTAAAAACTCACACCTTAGTGCCGTTAAACGTATTTTTAGATATCTTAGTGGTACAAATTCGTTAGGTGTTTGGTACCCTAAAGACATTCATATTGATTTGCTTAACTACTCGGATACCGATTGGACCGATTTCACAATTGATCGTAAAAGCACTAGCAGAACTTGTTACTTTCTAGGCTTTGCACTTGTATCATGGTTTAGCAAGAAACAAAATTTTGTTACTTTATCCATCGTCGGAGTCGAGTACATTTTGGCCACTAGTTGTTGTGCTCAAATTTTATGGATGAAACAAACCTTAACTCGATTATCATGTGTGATAACACTAGTGCTATAAACTTGTCTAAAAATCACGTCTTGCATTCTCGAATAAAGCACAGTGAGATTAGACATCACTTTCTAAAAGATACTACACAAAAAGAGAACAATATTTTAGAATTTGTAAATACGGAGAAACAACTGGCCGACATTTTCACAAAACCTCAAGTTCTTAATAGATTTTCATACATTCCAAGAGTTGGAAATAATTGATGAATCCAAATTATGTGGCTAAATTAAGTTTATACTATTGTTTATGATGTTGATTAATTGAATTTTAAGTGATAGAAACTTCATCGAAATACATGACATAAATCATTTCATCAATTTTCAAATTTTCTCAATCTTTGGCCAAGTCGGATGACCGTTGTAAGAAATGGACGACCGACTCAAACATTTCGGGCATTTACCCACGTGTCAAATGATCTAACAGAGAATTCTTTCCAAAAATTCTTCAGGAAAGACGGACTACTGTTTTGTAAAACGGTCGACTTATCCCACTCAAGTCGATCGACCTATTGTTCGTCCAATCCATCGTTTGAATAAGCAGAGTATTTTATCTTCAATTTCTAGTAGACTTCAGTCAACTGTCCAGAGATATTGGTCGACCTACAATACGTAAAATTAGATTTTTAAGTTCAAAATTCTTCATTTTCTTCAAAACCCTTCTCTAATTTCTCCTATTTTCTCTCCAAAATCCTTCCGACATTCACAAAATCATCCTCTAATCTTCAAGATTTCTACTCAAATTCAAAAACCATCTCATCCACATTCAAATTTCTCAAAATCCTCAATTCTCATCCACCAAATCTTCACAATCTCTTCTTTAAGTCACTAATCCGACCTCATCTTCTGTTACTACAATGTCTCGGTTAAAAATGTCTAGCAAGAAACCAAGGAGGATAAGAGAACCAACTTCGTCATCCGATAAAGACCCATTGACAAAAAATCAATTTAATGATTGCCCAATTCTCATTGGTAAAAGCATTGACTTTTCATATTTTACCTTTGATGCCCCGTCCTTTCATTATGAAGAATTCTTTCTTTCCATGGAATGGGTATCAATTGCCATGTTACAAGAAGAAGCCTACTCAAACCTTATGAAAAGTTGTTACAAAAATATGATTTATGTTCCGGGAATAAGCATCCAATGTTCCGTTAAGGGGAAAAAATCAAAATTACTAGAAATCTCATACTTTCCCTTCTTGAACTAGAAGATTGTAAAAATCGTATTTATTGCTAAATGTCTACTCCAAGTTTTTAGGGATATAATTTGGTTGAAGCATGTAGTTGAGTCACCAGCAAACCTTTCCAAAATACTGCAAAACTTAGTGCAAACTAACTTAGTCTCAGTTGCAAATTTTTGCACAATATCATTGCACACATTATAGTTCCTAGGAAAAGTCACTTCGATGAGGTAACTCTCTTTGATATCTTCCTTCTTGATTCTTTCCTAGTTGCTTGAAAGATTAATTTTCCATTCATCATTTTAAATCACATTAAAAATGTTCATTCCACTAGTAGGATCATGGGATTACCTTATGGGATGCTTCTTACCAAAATTTTCCTTCATTTTGAAATTCCCACAAGTGATGAGATTTTTATTAGCCAAAACTAACTCGACACTATTCACCTTAGCACTCTAAAGAAGATTAAAATCGTGTAAAGAACAAGGGCAATGGATGGCAAAGACTAAGGGATTTGACACGAAGTCGAGCACCTTTGAAGGTGATGAAGAAGATGCACCTCCTCCGAGCCATCTTCGATAAATTCATAGGTTAAGTTTTCCATCATCCTCCTCCCGACTTTACCTTCCGAAGATCACTATAATCTCTTGAATGGTAGAATCGACTCTTCCACTTCAACCATCGACGACTTACAAAATTTGGTGGATGGTTTGACCTCCTTACTTCAACAAGTGATAGCCTCACAACAAGCACTTAACACTCATTTCGACATAGTTTTTTCTCAGCCTCCTCCTTCGGAGAACTATATTTTTATTTACATTTTGAAAATATTTTGGCTTATGTAATTTGAAAATTCTTACTTTTGTATCAATGCATGTTTGGTTATTTTCGAACAGTGGTTGTTTTTCTTAATGATATTAATGCATGTTTTGGAATTTTGTGTTTAATTAAGACGAAATACCACTTATATGGTTGACTTTTTATTTTGATCATATCTTGATCTCAAACATGTTATCTTTTAGCTTATGCCAAAAGGGAGAAAAATGAGGAAAGATAGAATTGCCATGTATTGAATGATTGAAAATTTTGCCATGAATAGTTTAATATGTTTGCTTGAAAAAGATATGGGGAATATATGCTATTATTTAGCTTATCAATTGGTGTTATTACTTTGCAATTCATCTTGTTTGTCATATTCAAAAAAGGAAAAATTGTTGACCTATGATTGACTTTAACCTAAATATTTTGATCATATCAAACAAGATAATCCTATTTTTCTAACAATTTGTTTAAAGTGTTTATAATATTCAGAACCTTCAATGACAAATCAATCATCGTCAAAAGATTAAGATCAAGTCAAACATTACAAATCGATCTCTCAAAGAAGGTGAAGTTTAAAGTCACTCCATTTCAAGACGAGAGCTCATGGGTCAATTTCAAAAAAATATCAAAGACTAGATCTTTAGACCAAATGTAAAGGTACAAACACGTCAATATTTAGCATCTGAATGATAAAAGCTCAAAAACGATTTTATGTACCAAAAACTATTTTGGTATCACTTGTATAAAATATTTTGATTAAATTTAAAAATGATTTTTTCAAAACTTTTCGAAGCAAAAAGTCCGCTCAACTGAACTACAATTCGGTCAACCGAATTTTAGTAATTGGTCAATCGAACTATAAGATAAGTCGATCAAAAATGTCAACGTTCAAAATTTTTACCGTTCTAATTCTGACATTGTACTATTCAAACGACTACTTTTTGGTCATCTAAACTTATCTCATCTGACTTAACAGAAAGTTTTGCAAATTGTTCTCTATAAATTGTCTTTCTTTTACAATCAATGTACACACTTACAAGAGCATTAAAGAGAAAATTATCTTGAAAAAATCATTGAACTTTCATTGCATTTACTTCTTCTACATCCTCATTGAAAAACTTTGATTGATTAAATCAAACTTATGAATCATTATTTTCATCAAAGTTTCTCTTCCTAACACTTGAGCTTTTTATTCATTGTTACTTATTGAAGTATTAGTCTCTCTTGGTACTTAATTTGTCTCTATCATTTATTAAGAAAAAAAATTCAATGTAAATTATTTTTTTATATCTTTGGGTCATATTGAAGTTCTTTTAAAGCTCAATATTGTATAAATATCGACGCTCCTTTTTTGTAAGTCACCAGAAGCGTTGTAAAGATTTTGATTGCATTATAAGTCAATCAATATAGTGAAAAGGTCGTGCTCGTGACGAGAGCTTAGTAACGAAGGACGAGATCACTTGTTTGGATCGTACCTCCATAAACATATCATTTGTATTCACTCTAATCTTTTATTTATTTATAGTTTGCATACGATTGTTATTTAATTTATCTACATATCTTAAATTGCTTATTTTGAGGTTAATTTTTAAAAAAGTTTCTAAAACCCAATTCACCCCCTATTTATTAGTTATTCTTGGACTATCAGATGAAGATTGAGTATAACTAAATGGTATGCACCTCTACTAAGGTCACCCATGCCCCACATAAGTTACCTGACCAAGGTCGAGAAACTCATCTAAAACATATTGACTAAGATCAACACAACCAGCAAATCGAATACGAAAGTATGAAGTAAGATAGCAACAGAAAACAATGAAAATTAAAGCATTACAATATATAAAAAATCCCAGGCGAGGATAAACAACCTCTCCACCCAGGAAAATCAAGACAATGTATATCTGTTCATTAGCAAATCACATAAAGAAGATTCATGGGCGAGGATAAACAATTTCTCTACCCAGGTGAGTCAAAACAATGTACGATTTTTTATTTTTCAAAAAAGAAAGATTACATAAAGAATTGCAAAGTGAATGTATGGTTTGAATACCTTACTCCTCCTCCTCCTCCTCCTCCTCATCATCATCATCATCATCATCATCATCATCATCATCTTTATTGATCACGTGTAAAGGGAGCGTTGGTCATATCTGGACCTAGATACTTCTCAGATAGCCATTCACAGCTTTTTTTATAGGCCACCTCTCGACCACGTACTCCGACCATACCTACAATCGTCATGTATTCTTTGCTCTCTTTATACTCTTCGATAGCTTCCTCGCCATTTTTAGCCAACTCTAAGGTGGTCTAATTGAGAGCTCCCTCAAGTTCTTGAAGTTTCTTCTACTTGAAGAACTCTTTTTGCTTCTCCAAAACTTTTTCCAATTTATTCTGTCGCATCTCTCTTTTCGT
The DNA here is from genome assembly GCA_023638005.1 of Forsythia suspensa. Classification (NCBI taxonomy): domain Eukaryota; kingdom Viridiplantae; phylum Streptophyta; class Magnoliopsida; order Lamiales; family Oleaceae; genus Forsythia; species Forsythia suspensa. Next base: position 23,470,985 of record CM042664.1, on the reverse strand, counting down.
GGCCAAGGCATCCTTCTCGACCGTCACCCTCCGACCTTCTTGAAAGGCCTCCACTCTTTTCCTTAAACATGCAGATGGTTTGCTCAAGTTTTTCCGACTGATCATGAATTTTGCGTAAAGCGTAATGGCAAAGAAAGATGATCCGTTGCAAAATTTATGAATTGATATATGAAGATGAATCTTAAAGATTTACAGAAAGATGGTTTGAAAATAAGAAAACCGTGCCTGACACTCATCCAGCATGATTGATCGCTCAAGGCTCTCATGATATTTATCCTTGTCTTGATCACTTCCCAGTTTAAACAATTGAATATAAGGCAGAAATCCTCAACCACATTCTCAATTGGCCTTCGGATGTTGCATTAAGGGGCTTGGCCAGGTACGAAAAAAGTGAGAGTCACCCGAGTTATAGGATGAGAAGAAGGTTGGACTATTGGAGGCTGATGAGAGACTTCATGCAATTGCAATGCACGATTGACTGACTGAGGATGGTTGATTTTAGGTATTCCAGTAGAAGAATGGACCATTTTCCTATTTTTTTGTGCCCATTCATTCCCCTGGGCCAATTCTTCTAGAACATCTTCACTAAACTTATCGACATATCTGAAAAAGAGAACAAATTTACCAAATATGGATAGTGGTATTTACAAGCAGAGTGAAATATAAATAAACTTACCATAAGGATGGTCGATACATGGCACTATTTCATTGCCTGGCCGAGTGGCTCAATGGATCGCAAGATTATTAAAGAATCGATTTCCAACTCAACGAATGGGTGTTTCATTAAATTCATGAAGTGGTGGGACTCCCCATTTGGTAGGAAAAGATAACACACCATCGATCGATATGACAAAAAAGTATCTATTTTTTCACCCACTATTTGAAGTGGGACAGTTGGGTATCCTAAAGTGTTTGTGGGCTGGAAGACCTTGATCGCGATGGGAGAAGAACATATAAAAATCATAAAAATTAAGGAATTTCATCTCGAAAAGGATACGAAAGATGTCGACTGAGGGCTCAAGACCGTGGTTTAAACAAATAAATATGTAGTAGATTAGCATTCTAAGAGTGTTGGAGGCTAGTTGGCTGGGAGCCAAATTAAAAGTAAAAAAAAAAAAATCAACGAAAAAAGGATGAAAGGGAGATCTAAGACCAGCCTTAAGGCTGTCTTGATATATAGTCGCCTCGCTTTGATCGACACAAGTAGATATTAGGTAAGCTCGGGAGCTCTATATATATGTCGATGACTCATAAAGAAATGGTCTAATGTTCATCTAAGGGTGACATTGTTATAAGTATTAGCATGTCGTGGAATTGTTTTAAGAGTAATGCCCATCGATGGTCTGTCATTGGTCGAGACATTGGACACACGACCGGCTGTTAGAGTCCTACTACAAACGCCTAAATAAAGTATTGGACAAGGACCTACCAATTGTTTAGAAGCTAGGGATTTGAGAGTTGTTCGAAGAAATGAAACTGTTCACCTCTAGAGCACCACTATCTAGTTGTCCGATCGATTCGATGGAGCCGAATGAGTAAAAAAAATTCTATCTAGGATAAAGCAACTGAAGTTTGCTCATCTGAAGAACTATGTGATACTATTACATTCATGTAGTTAAAACCTTGAATGTAAAAGAAAAATAAGAAGAGTAAAAGATACTTGGAAAGAAGAGAATAGAAAAGAATATGCTAGGATTGATAGATGAAAAAGATCATCTGAAAAGGTGAGAAGTTAATAAGAAATAAGTTTTTTGAGAAAGGGCGGCTCACCAGTAATCGGGTTTGGCACACGTTTTGAATATCATGCGTTGAATTATTGATGACGTGTGGAAAGTTGTGTTTACTGTGAAAACGTAACGCATTAATGACCACTGTCGTAAGAATGACGAAGAAAAAGACACCTTGATCATAGGTCAAAGGGTTCTCACAAATCGATCGAGATATGGTATGATGTATGTCTGATAAAGAAAGAGGGATCAATACAATATCTTGATAAATATATGATAAGATATGAGTGACATAGACCCATATGCATTTATTAGTAGATGTTTATGTTCATACTTCATTCCAGGACCAATTTTTTATTATCACTCTCAAGTCATAATAATTATGGGTGTACTGATGTTGGTGTATTTCTATCAATCGCTATCTCCGTTAACCTAGCCATAAATCAACCGTAAATCTATTCTCTTCGACATGTAATTGGACAAAGTGCGAGTACCAAACAACTGGTATTTCTCGATTTTTTTTCCTGCTTTTTAGCATTTGTGTAATGTGTATATTGTTTTGCATATTATGTTTTTGGCATTTAATGCATATAATTTACAAATGGCATTTAATTTTGCAAGAGTTTAATGTTTTGAATAAAATGAATGTTTAGTGGTGATTTAAAATTTTATTCAATCTATTAATATAAATATGGAAATAGGGGGAAGGAGTGTTAAGTGGTTTTACTTGACTGAGTATTTCAAGTTTCATTTTACATAGAATGTCTTTAATACACGACTTACGTCATGAATTGTTGGAATATGCTCTTAATAATTGGTATTTGGTAACTCATGAGTTTTCACCAAGGTGTACCATTTGGACAACAAGTAATTGAAGTTGAAAGTGATATTTTTCCAGTATTTCATTTGCAATAAATTTGTAGGGAGAACTTTCCCACATCGGTTTTTAGAATTTACAATGGAAGATGAAGCTTCTGTCAAAACAAAAAAAAGACCTTGTTTTCATTCTTTATCGAACGAGAACTTGTCAAAAAAATAGATGTAGATTCTAAGGATAATTTCATCAAAGGTCCCCCAACATTCAAAATCATTGGGAATATGCCTATAACCTAAAAAAATAAGACCATACGTCCCCAATGTATGAAGAAATATGCATTGTAGGTCCTTGTTGACACTTTCCATCAGTTTTGTCTGTTAAAAGTCAAAATGGAACTACATGCGATTCATTTCTACAAAAAATGCGAGTGGAATTGCAGGAGAGAAACTCACTCCAGAAGCTTCTTGTCCATGAAATTATAATTCAATAGCTTCTCCACAGCCCTCACCGAGTCCACCATGTCCAAATTTTTTTTTTTTCTCGTCGTCCTCCGACGGAAGGTTGTATGTATGTACAATTCACCGGCGGAAGGTTCTGGATCCAATAGAGTCTCTGACCTTGTTCTTGATGGCTTTGGGCTTTCAGGAAAATTAAGCAGAGGCCTCTTTCGACTACAGTTTCTCCGAAAGCTTTCACTCGTAAGAAACAATCTTACGAGATCTATAAGTAGGATCAATCCTCCAGTTCAGTAGGATCAATGGCTGGACGGCTCTGCCTGAGGCCACAGGAAAAAAAAGGAAAAAAAAAAAGAAGAAGAAGTAAAAGAGGAGCGGAATGGCTATGTTCTTTGTAAAGACGAATAGATTTTCATTTCCTCTTTGTTTGGATTCCTTTTTTGTGAGAGTGATAATGATTTGTTGGGATAAATTTCGTGTTCAGCTTTTCAAAATCATCCAAGTTAATCGACCTACCTATTCAGTATGTTAATGTGGCTCTGATGTATGCTTCATTTTTGACAACACAGGTTTTCCAGATCTCTTTGTCAATAAGTTTACTGTTTTTCGAAAATCTCAGTATACACTATCCCTTCTTCCTTGCGCCACTCTGCAACTCGACTCTGAGCTCACTGTTTATTACCAGCCCCTTTTACTTGGAGTTCTTACTTCAAGAAATTTCTGTATTTCTATGTCATTCATCCACTCACACCAAAAACTATATGCATCCCTCGATCGTACTCTATGCCCTCATTTATCTTTGCTCTCTCCATCTCCTCCAGTTCAGTGATGGAGATTTGAGGAAGTAGAGACATCGTCGGGAAAGACGACTTGGAGTCGGAGGTGGTGGAGCCCAAGGCCACAGAGATGGTGGTGGAGAAGAAGTCTTCATCGGAAAATGGTGGAGCCGACAGCGAAAAAAGGAGTGGAGCAGAATTATTGGGGTTTGGGGAATTGGATTGTTGAAGCATAATTGAATGATTTAATTTTATCCTCAACAAGAATTCATATTTTTATAGTGGAGTGAGAGTCTCACCTCTGCAATTCCACTCGCGTTTTTTGGAGAAATGAATCGTGTATAATTCAATTTTGATTTTTAACGGACAAAACTGATGGAAAGTGTCAAGAGGGACCTACGATGCCTATTTCTTAATACGTTGTGCTATTTTTTTAGATTAGGGGCATATCTCCAATGATTTTGAAACGTTGGGGACCTTTTCATTCAATTATCCCTAGATTCTATTATAAATGAATTTTATGTTTCAAAATCTCGTCTAGACATCTTCTATAAATAATTTTATTTTAGTGACTTTTTAGTTATATATGTATTTTCTTATATTAACTTTTTAATATTTTAGCCCCACGAACTAAATTTTTGGATCTGTCCATGTGTGTGATGATATCAACTACATGACTATAGTGGTCTGCCACATCAACAAACGTGTGCGTGGTCTATAAATATAGGACTCCCTTCACAAATGCGCCAGAATGAAAAAAGTTGGAAAATAAAAAATAATAGACAAATACTCTCTCTCTCTCTCTCTCGAGAGAGAGAGAGAGAGAGAGAGAGAGAGAGAAATGTGCAAATTTAAGAATTGATTTATTTGATTGTAACTCGTTGATTATTGTAACTGAGATTACAAGAAATACGTGATTTATTTTTGATTTATTTGACTTTGTTAAAGTTATAATACGTAACTTTTTTATTAATTTTCATAATTGAGATTATAAGAAATTTGCACGTGTAAGAATTAATGTATTTGATAAGTAACTCTTTTAATTTTTGTAATTGAGATTGCAACTTTAAGATTTTGATTTATTTCAATATAACCTTATTAAGGTCAAAATGAATAGCTCTTTTAGTTTTTGTAATTGAGATTATAAGTAATATGAAACGTGTAAAAGTTCTAAAATTCAATAAACCTGCTTTATTAGGGCTGATCTCCTACCCACTTATAATGTCCACACTGAAGTGACATCACATTATTGGTAGTTTATGAACATACACTCATTTTTATCAATAATGTGATGTCACATCAGCGAAGACATTATAAGTAGGTAGAAGATCAACCCTACCTACTTTATAGCATGTCTAAGTAAAGGTTGGTTGTTTCCAGCACCCAACGAAGAAAAGTGTGTAACATCTTAGAACTTTTTTTGAGTTTTGATAAAAACTTCTGTAATTTTTAGTTATTTATGATAAAGTTATAGGATAGAAAATGTGGTTAAGGAAATTTATGGAAAAACAAAAAATTGCAAGAATTACTTTGGAATTAAAAATATAATTTGAGATAGTAGTAGTAGTAATAATAATAATAATAATAATAATAATTACAGCTAAGTTCTTGATTCCTTCTAAACAAAGAGAAGAGGTGGCTTCTTTTGATAGGAAATCGTAAGTTAGATATAGCAGGCTACTCATCTACAAAAAGTAATTTTCTATTGACAAGTAATTTTAATTACTTTTAGTTAAATAAAAATTGTAGAACGACAATAGAAAAGTTGCCTCAATACCATGCACACATAGAACATAAAACACAAGGCGACAAACAACCCCGTCGAAGGTGGGGTCGCCCCAAGGCAATTATGGAGGGTAAGGTTGACCCATGTCCATAGGGAATCGATCTCCAACCCACGTTTTCATCCTAAAACTCATTTATTTCGTTTCTGTCTTGATTGATCCCTAAGTTGATCCCGTTAGGTGATGTAAACATGCTTAATTTAAGAGCATTTGAATTATGTAGTTTCAAACATATATTATGTTGGGTTGCATGTCCAAATAGTATAATTTTACTGTGATGAAATGATAATTTATATTGAATAAAACTTTGGTTTGCATTTATTTATTATTATTGTATTTGTTTAATATTGAGCATCCAAATAAAGTGTCAATGATCACTTGTGATAATATAAGTTAGGTGCTTGCGTTGAGAAGTATAGTGTGACACAACTTATATTTTGATCATCAATAAAATTGGTCACAACTAATGTATAAGGGTTGGCGCTTGTATCAAAAAATTGTAGTGTCGACTATTTAATCATTCGAGTTTGCGATTTGTCCTTATCGCATAAATGGATTAATAGTGACACTAGTACACTTGAAGTGTATTAAACAGACCATGTGTCGAATTTAATTATATAACATAACCATGTGAATAATTAAATTCCACTTGATCACCAGGTATTTCATCTAAATCCCTTGACAGAATTGTATATATCTTTTCGTTAGTTTGATGGTTTTATGATTCACCAATGGGTGAGATCTATTTAGTTGATCAAATATCTCGGTGAGTTGGGAGCTTGAGAATGAGCGAAGTAAAGAACTCGAATTCGTGTCGGGAACTATCATCCTAAAAATAGGTCGAGTGACAACTTAAGTATTTTCTGTTGAACGGTTAAAAATCTGAGCTCAGTGTTTAGCGATGGCTAAACTTTGATATATGTGAATTAGTTCACAGGACCGTTGAAGAAAATGTAACTTAAAGTTAGTGAGAATAATTAGAAGGGCAAAACGGTCACTTATGATTGTACATAATTATCGAATCTCAGACTGGGATGAAATATATAAACGGTAGATCAGAGAAAAGTATTACAGCTTCTGTAATCTTATATATTCCGAGAGTACAGTCTCTTGCATTTAGTGGAAAAAGCAAAAGACTAATAATTAGATCGAGGGGTCTAGGGGGGGTTGACTAGACAGAATCTAATTATTGGAGTTTGGAAAATATATGTCCGAACAGGTCCCTATGGTAGCTTGATAATAATTTTTGAGCTTAATCACAGTTACTGTGAAAGTTTTGGACTTGATTGTAATTGTGATATAAGTTCAAGGATTACATGTGTAATTAAATCAATCCTTAGCTAATTGGACTTGGATGCTAAGAGGACTCTTGTCATTGTTTACAATCAGGACGCTTGTCGTATTTATATCACATTGCTTGTGACTTAAATTAATTCGAATAATTCCAACGATTAAGAAAAGAGAAGAGAGAAAAATTCTCAAGTCTTGTTTGACTTGAATTTTATCTTCTCGATTTTCTAAATCAGACCAGTCCAGAAATTAGTTTTTGATTAAATTAAAAAGTGCCCACACGCCGGTGTAATCTATATTTGAGAGAATATCATAGAAGACTTGAACGTTGGGAGCACCAAGTTCGTGAATCAAAAGCAACAAGTTCATGAATCAAATCAAGGCTAATATTGTTTATCGATTCAAGTATAGTAATAATTAATTAGTATTTAATTATAATAAACACGTGATCGCCTAGCAAAGATCCTGGTTTTATTGAATTAAAGAAATTTTTTATTTTCTAGCTAATTCTCGTGCCAGTTTCCAACAAGTGGTATCAGAGAGGTCTAGATCGTTCACGTGTTTGTTATGTTATCTAGATCTGATAATTGCATGTTCTAGTCGAGCGATGTCTAGGATTATAGTTTATATGTTGATTGAACAATTTGTATTATTTTAAACTGTGATCCAATTATTTTGTAGCCCCACTTGTTAATTGTATTTCGTTATTCCGAGTTTGAAACAAGATCGATGGATTACGACTCCATCATCTTGATTTAATTTTTAATTGCAAATTAGATTTAAATTGTGAGCCCTAATTTGGGACTAGTTAATTTTTGTAATGATTGAAGATTGATGATCAAATCGACGAAAAAGGAAAATCAAACAGTCAGATCACAGATCTCGTGTTCTAGACCCAGCGCACCAGATGATCTGCAAGAGCGCAGATCAGGTGTTCACCGGAGATCTGCGATCGTACAGATCTGGTGCGGCGCCACCAGATGATCTGCACGAGCGCAGATCTGGTGTGCCACCAGATGATGTGAGCGAGCGCGCAGATCCAGCGATGGATTCGCGCGCAGCAGCACACAGATCTCGTCGGATCTACGCCACCGTTGTGGATCATGGCCTCACAATTGGGCTGGTGACTCTAGCAGTGGTGTTGGCATTTTTTGATTTTTTCCGGCGGGTTGGTGGTTGAATCTTTAGCAAGAAAAGTCTTGAGGAAGAAGAACGTCCACGTTTGGTCTTTTGGATAGTTCATCTTGTTTGGTAACATGTTCAAGTTTTTGGATGTTCGGATTCCATTAGTTTTGGCTTGTTTGACAATTGGAGCAAGGACTTGAGTTGAAGTTTCAAATTAAATATTGGGCTTGGGCCAAATTAGTTTTTAATTTATTTCTTGAGTCTTGTTTTGGGCCACAAATAATTGTTAATTTATTGCTAATGTATGCTTTAAATATTTGTTTAAAATATTATTGTTCTGTAAATCATGTCATATAGAATTAATTTTGGCATCGCTCGTGAAACTTAGAATAGAATGCATTTCAATGGAATATTGGTTTTTCCTCGATTAATTTAATTTAAATTAAATTTTTCTTGAAAGAAAAATCTGTAATAATTAAACTGTATGTTAATTTGAATAATGTGAACAGATGGTAATTATTTAAATTAAAACCCATTATTTTAAAATATTGAGTGGGAGAGGGTATTTATTGAAATAAAAACCCATGGTCTCCTTTTGTCAATTCATAAGCAACAGAATATGTTAGCCTCGTGCCGGTAATGTAACGGACTCCCTATAGGAGGGTTGCGTGATTCGAGTTGTTTGATTGGATTCTTTTTTGGTAAGATCGTCTAGATAGAATATAATTTGAGATCATCCTATAGATGGCAAGATTATTTTTCAAGTATCTAGAGATCTAGACAATGATTATACACTCAAATCGAGATTATCTACGAACCTCCTATAGAAGCTCTGGTTTATGATCTTGGTGACCAAATAAAGTGATACTGGATTTATCTAGACATTTATGTTAATATATAATTTGTCTGGTGGGATCATCCCAACTTAATCAGTGGACACAGTGACCTTTCTATAGAGAGACCTATTGAATCACAAAGATTAAGTAGTCGTTACATTATTGTAGTTTTATGGATCTACATGTGCATTTATGCATCATATGTTAAATTCGCTATTCAAATTTAATATACAATAATTTTGTTATTTTTCAGCAAAATGTCTCTCAGTCCATTTTCGGTTATCCTAAAACAAAACCAATTTACTGGAAAAAATTATGTGGATTGGAAACGTAACCTAATGATTGTTCTCACCGTTGAGAAAATTGATTTTGTGCTTGAAGAAGATTGGCCTGAGCAACCCAATGAGACTGCAAGCAAGGACAAGAGAGATTCTTATGATAAGTGGGTGGCTGCAGACAAGTTGGCTCGCTTTTACATTTTGGCATCGATGTCGAATGTGTTACAGTAGAAGCATGACAGTCTTAAAACCTCTTATGACATAATGAAAGCCTCAAGGACATGTTTGCACATCAAAGTAGGAGAACTCCGTTCGAAGTCATTCGTACTTTACAAAACATCCGCATGAAACCCGAAACGCCAGTGAAGGACCATATGTTGACCATGATTGGACACTTAAATGTGGCAAAGAATCTGGGTGCATCTATTGATCAAGATACTCGGGTTGATATGATATTGAAATCTTTACCTGATATGTTTTCACTTTTTATTGTGGACTATCACTTACCCAAGATAGATATGCCATTGACTGAGCTGATGAATGAGTTGCAAAATATGGAAAGTGGTCTTAAATCTAAAGGTGGCGATGCTTATGTAGCAATTGGTAGCTCTCCTGTTTCCAAGCCGAAAGGCAGAGAAGGAAAGAAAAGGAAGAGAGCTAACAAGAAGTAGGAAGACAATAAGACCAACGCAGATAGAAAGTCGAAATGCAAGTGTTTCAAATGGGGTCAGAAAGGACACTGAAAGAAAGACTGTCCTGATGCACTAGCAAAAAAGGAGCAAGGTGCTGATGATTCAGGATAACAGAAAATTCAGTGAAGACCAATATATTATTATAGTCGGCGCATGAGCAATAGTTTCAGCAAGAGCTGTAGGAGTAGTTTATTTTATATCAATAGTGGTAGGTGTTTAATTTTTAAAGACTGTTACTATGTCCCATAGATAAAGTGGAATATAATTCCAATTTTCTTGTTAATAAGACAAGGTTATTCTATTATTTTGCGCTAACGAGCTTTACTTTTGATGAATAAAGCTCCTATTTATGTCGGATATTTGGTGAGTGTCTTTATATATTAAACTATTCCACAAATGAAAATGGAAATAATAATACTTCTACAAACCATAATAAAATAAAATATATAAACTATTCCACAAATGAAAATGGAAATAATAATACTTCTACAAACCATAATAAAATAAAATGCATATCATACTAGTAATACATATCTATGGCTCTTAGCCTTGGATGTATCAACCTTAACATGATACAAAGACTGGCAAGGAATGGTACCCTCAACTCAATTGAGGTCGAAGCATTGTCAGTCTCTGTGATTCTTGTTTGGAAGGAAAGATGACTAAGAAGTTCATTTTTAGCAAAAAGAACATAGAACCAAAGAAGTATCGGAACTAGTTTATTCTGATGTATGTGGACCATAAGTACACCTACGAAAGGGGCTATGAGTATTTTATCACATTTACAATGATTACTATAGATTTGGATACATTTACCTTATGACTCGAAAGTCGGAGGCTTTTGAGAAATTCAAAGCATATCGGACTAAGGTCGAGAAATATTTGGATAAAAGTATAAAGACATTTTGATCATATCGAGGTGGCGAATATCTCTCAGGAGAATTTAGGACAGCTACATATATTCTTAACCTAGTTCCATCTAAGTCTGTTCCCAAGACTCCTCTGAAATTGTGGAATTGGTGCAAACCAAATTTGCGTCACATCCGAATTTGGAGATGTCCAGCTTATATGCTGAAAAAGGAAGACAGAAAAGTTGGAGTCTATATCAGAAATATGCATGTTTGTGGGTTATCTTAAAGATACCAGGGGATACTATTTTTTATAGTCATCTAGATAGGAAGGCTTTTTGTTAGTACAAACACAACCTTCCTGGATGATAAGTATATTAATAAATGTTAGTCTAAAAGTATGGATGTTTTGGAATAAATGAGTGGGAGCGATTTCACAACATTAATTCCTGAAACACAACCTAGTGATAGACGACCCATGGTATCGCAAACACATAGAGAACGTTATCTGAGTGGGAGAAATGATTCGTCATCTAATCCCATAGATCAAAAAAATGTTCAAAGTAATCAGGAGATATTTGTATCACCTGAAGGTGATACCAACATTGATGAAAATGTTATGATTCAAGATCTATCGTCCATTAGGCAAAGTCAGAGATCATCGAGAAACCTTCTATGTACTTGTTAGTAGGAGAATCCAAACAGGCGATCTCCGTATAACAAGTAGATGATTCGACTTCATATCAGGCTATAGACAAAATGATAATTTTCATGGTGCTTTATGTGTGGACGATATTTTACTCATAGGAAATGATGTGGGAATGTCATTATCTACGAAAGCGTGGTTGGCCCAACAGTTTTTCATATGAAGGATTTAGACAAAGCTAGCTGTGTTCTAGGGATTCAGATCTTAAGAGATCGAATAGAACAAGATGATAGTTTTGTCCCAAGCTATATATATATTGACAAGATGCTTGTTAGATTGCCATGCAAGATTCTAAGAAGGACAATTTGTCATTCAGACATAGAATCTAACTATCTGAGGAGCATTCCCAAAGAAACCCCTGAGGAGATAGAGGACATGAATAGAATGCCTTATGCGTTTGCAATGGGTAGTCTCATGTACGTTATGCTGTGCACTAGAACCTACATTTGTTGTGCTATTATGATAACTCGTTATCAGTCTAGCCGGACTAGAACATTGAGTGATTGTAAAGCATATCCTTAAGTACCTTTGGAGAACAAGGGACTATATGCTGGTTTACTCTTCACCATTGGGGTATATGGAATTTGGGATTATACTCTAGGGCAAGTGGGAGAATTGTTGGGTTGTATACTCAAATAGTATAATTTTGTTGTGATGAAATGACAACTTATATTGAATAAAACTTTAGTTTGTATTCATTTATTAATATTGCATTTGTTTAATATTGATCATGTAAATAAAGTGTCAATGATCACTTGTGATAATATAAGTTGGGTGCTTGTGTTGAGAAGTATAGTGTGACCCAAATTATATTTTGATCATCAATAAAATTGTTCACAACTAATGTATAAGGGTTGACGTCTTGTACCAGAAAGTTGTAGTGTCAACTATTTAATCATTTGGGTTTGTGATTTGTCCTTATCGCAGAAATGGATTAATGGTGATACTAGTACACTTGGAGTGTATTGAACAAATCATGTGTCGAATTTAATTATATAGCATGACCGTGCGAATAATTAAATTTTACTTGATCCCCGGGTATTTCATCTAAATCTCTTGACAGAATTGTGTATATCTTTTTTTTAGTTTGATGGTTCTTTGATTCACCAATGGGTGAAATCAATTTAGTTGATCAAATATCTCGGTGAGTTGAGAGCTTGAGAATGAGCGAAGTAAAGAACTCGAATTCGTGTCGAGAACTATCGCTCTGAAAAATGGGTCGAGTGACAACTTAAGTATTTTCTGTTGAATGGTTAAAAATTTGAACTCAGTGTTTAGCGACAACTAAACTTCGACATCTGTGAATTAGTTCACATGACCTTTGAAAAAATGTAACTTATAGTTAGTAAGAATAATTAGAAAGGTAAAACGGTCACTTATGCTCATACCTAATTATCAAATCTCAGACAGGGATGAAATATATATATATATATATAGATCAGAAGAAAGTATTACAGCTTCTGTAATCTTATATATTCCGAGAGTACAGTCTCTTGCCTTTAGTAGAAAAAACAAAAGACTAATAATTAGATCAAGGGGTCTAAGGTCGACTAGATATAATCTAATTATTGGAGCTTAGAAAATATATGTCCGAACAAGTCCCTGTGGTAGCTCTATAAAGTTTTGAGCTTAATCACAGTTACTATGAAAGTTTTGGACTTGATTATAATTGTGATATAAGTTCAAGGATTACATGTGTAATTAAATCAATCCTTAGCTAATTGGACTTGGATGCTAACGGACTCTTGTCATTGTTTGCAATCAGGACGCTTGTCATATTTATATCACATTGCTTGTGACATAAATCAATTCGATCAATTCCAACGATTAAGAAAAAAAATTATTCTTAAATCTTGTTTGACTTGAATTTTATCTTCTCAGTTTTCTAAATCAGACCAGTCCAGAAATTAGTTTTTGATTAATTTAAAAAGTGCCCACACGCCGGTGTAATCTATATTTAAGAGAATATCATAGAAAACTTAAACATTGGGAGCACCAAGTTCATGAATCAAAAACATCAAGTTCGTGAATCAGATCAAGACTAATATTATTTATCGATTCAGGTATAATACTAAATCATTAGTATTTAATTATAATAAACACATGAACGTCTAGCAAATATCCTGATTTTATTAAATTAAAGATTTTTTGCTTTCTGACTAATTCTCGTACCAATTTCCAACATATTCAATAAACTAAAGTAAATATCGAAGATATCATCTATAGTACAAAATATAGTGCTATATTATTATTTGGGATGTTCTATAATACTATTATGTGATTTATGTGTACGTCGTGATGATGATATTGAGCATGAGTATGCTCACATGACATGCATTCTTATACAATTTATACTGGATATGTAGATAGTTGATCATGAGTAGAATTCCTTTATGGTTGTACCATACCCTTTGGTGTCTGGATATATAAAGCTCCAAATATTTCAAGCATGCTTGTAGGAACTAAATTAACAATTTTAATGTTTTGCCATGTCTAGCCATTGAAGAATTTGCCCAATTAGGCTTGAAAGTTAGTTAATGAGACTTTTGTGAGTTCTGTGCAAATTATGTGTAGTTGCCGGACTAAATTGAAGAATTTGTTTAGTTAGGTGGCCATGGTTTAATAATAAATAAAAGTATTTAGTTTGGCATAAATACAAATCCTAGATTAAGTAGGCTTTAGAAATTTTATCTAATTACTTAGTGGATGGATAATTTAGTTTCGTAGATATACTAAGATATCATATAGATTAAATTTGATAGTCCATTGTTTTTGCATAAACACACAACTAACCATAACGCGCACAAATACATGCACGTGCCACCACAGGCATGCACCTCGAGGGGCTACCATACACCACTTAGGGTGTGGGTGGGCAACCCGAAGTGCAGCCTGGGTAGGTCGCACATGCACACCTTGTGCGAGATGTGTTGTAGTTCTATTTTGCTCCTTGAAAGTTAATTTCATTCAAAAGATGTTTTTTGCAAATCCAATTTCATAAAAAAAGATGTTTTATGCAAATCAAATTTCTTTCAATTTAGGAATTTGTTTGATTTCAATTAAAATTTTGTCAAAAAATTTATGTCAAATTCAACAATTAATTTTAACCACACATTTCATAAGACTCACAACTTATTACAACTTTTCAATTACATATTTCATCGACTTTTAAAAAAAATTGATTTTAATAGAAATCAAATACACCCTAGTTATTCTAATCAATCTACATTACACGTGTGTGTGTGTGTGTGTGTGAGTGCCGCACGAGCATATCATTCCATCTTTCAACACCACAAACCAAAAAGTAGAGAATTTTTTCATTTCTTTTTCATCAATTTTATTTTAAAGATACAAGGTGAGACTATTGATTTTTCCATTACGTTTTCTGCTTGTGCTCATGTTATGATTTTAAGTGCTAATATTTCAAGCCCTCATGAATCCTACATGTGGATTAAAGTGGGTTAATCATGCTTAACCACTGACAGACCTTCAAGTTATGGAACTATTAGTGTTCATTATAGATAGTCATTCGTGCTGGAATTGTCGTTTGCATGATTTCGATGATTCTTAGAACTAAACATTGGTATGCGAACTTATATTCATGAATTATATAAGTATTCATATGTGGTAGGTTTCAAACATCTCATTGAGTATTTCGTAATCATCCATCTCAAATTACAAATTTCATGTAACTAAAAATTGCTCGGTATTTCAATGGACGGAAGTGTGCAGAAGGATAGTTGAAAGAGTTCACAACCGATTTTAAAGTAATTTTTATGTTTAAGTAAATTAGGGTTAAAATAATGTTGGAATATAGTTATTATATTATTAAAAGTGTTTGGAATATTTAATTGACATTAAAATCAAATTTATGTTTTTGTTAGATTTATTCTATATTCTGATGTATTTTTCAAAAAAAATCTCTATATATTGTGTGGTTCGAGTTTTTGTCTAATTTTAATTGAGAAGTTAGCCCAAAAGGTTTTCTAACAAGTAGCCTTGGAATCAGGTGATTTCGTGAATGATATTATGAGTTATAACCTTTTTAGTAAACATGTCACATAATTACTTGGATGACCAAATGTTCGAATTTCAATATGATTATTGACTATATTTTATCCCTACGTGTTGCCAATATGTTGTTAAAATTTCAAATTTAAATTATTTTGTTTGTTCATAAAAGTTAGGATAATAGTAGACTACCTTTTTGACAAATTAAAGTTTGGATTCTTTTAAAGTGAATAACAATGTTGCTTTTCTTATAACATAATTTGTCCCCCATAGTATTGATGATGATGTGGTTAACCATAATACAACCAAGTCCAAGATATACAGTTCTAATTAATTAACTTCATTATGCACTTATGAAGTCCATTTTAGGAGTAAAACAAACAAATTCTTGATTATGGAAAATACGAAATAATTTATGCATCAACTATTTTATACACTGTTCTAAAAAACCCACCTAAGCTTCGCCTAGGAATGAAGCTTGACCTCCACGCCTAGTCACGCATCACGCTTAACCTCGCCTTGCCCTTGTCTTGCTCTCGCTTAGATTCGAAAAGTTTGAAGCTCGACCTCTACGCTTAGCTATGCTTTACGCTTTTTAAAGATTGATTTTATGTCACAAGTCGGAAAATAGAAGAGGAAGGGAAAGATGCGAGAAATATGGAAAAATTCTAAAGACAGATGATATATCTTTAATACTCCTTTCAAAGTATTCACATCTTTTTATGATTTAAATATCAAATGTTTGATCATTTGACGAGATGATCAAATGCTTAACAACTTTTAACGGCCATTCTAATTAATTAACTTCATTATGCACTTCTCAGAGTAAAACAAATAAATTCTTGATTATGAATAAAACAAAAAAGTAATTTATGCATCATACAAAAAATATAGAAAAATTCTAAAGATATAAATTAAACATCTTCAGTAATCTAGACACATTTTTTTTATGATTTAAATTTCAACTGTTCGATCATATGAATAGATGATCTACAACTTCTAATTATAAGACAACCAGTAATGATAATGAATTGTCAATTTCTATTTATATTGCATTAACAATCACTTTTAGATTAATCATATTAAATTTATATCGTCCAATTGTGAAGAATAATGTCCTTTAAATAATTGTGATTTATTTATTTGTTTCACATTATTAAGATTTGTTTATTCCATAGTTATTAAAACTGGCTGGGAAACTAAAAAATTGGACGGTGGACTCTGTCGGATCCCATTAATGGACCGTTTGACCCGATCAAAACCCGTTGGAGCCAGGCCGATTTAGAAGCAAATATGATATAATTGCAGTGAGGGAGTTTCGAACCTTTGTCTCTAAAATGAATATTTGGGGCAGCACCACTAAAATGAGCAAAACTTTATGTAACTATGTTTGGGGAATGGTAATACGTCTATGTGCTCTGAATTGCCATTTACATGTATATATACATATGTGTGTATGCATATGTGTAATAGCTTGTACCCTACATCCTCCTATCAACATCTCATAATCCATAAATCTTGATAGGATTTCGTGTTAGCAAATTTATCTCTAAATTGCATGGTTCTCTTGAAATACTATAGAGCGTAGTATTGTTTTGACTTCTTAGATATATTTTATTTACGACTTCAACAATATGAGGAAGTCTTGTGCAGGGGCGGATCCAAATTTTTTTTGAGCCCAAGCTGATATTGAAAAAAAAATATTTTTTTTTGCACTTTAAGACCGGTTATTACTAAAAAAATTTTACACTATAAAAACACTTTTTTTTCTAGGTGTCCCCCGCCCACCCCACCCCACCCCACCCACCCCACCCCACCCCACCCACCATGGTCTTGTGCAAGATATATATAAGAGCTTCAACTAGCCCTTTGTAGTCTTTAGCACCAACTCTATTTGAGTTACACTTTTGATTTGAGACATTGATGTGTTTTAAAGTGTGAAGACTCTAACGACTTTGGCTCCCTTTATCAATGCAGATCAACTTCACCAAAAAAAGAAAATTCAAATTTTAAAAATATGAACTATGTGATATAGTGTAGAATTTTCAAAACTTTTAAACAGGGATTTCCAAAAATTTTATTTAGTAACTTGCCTTTAATTCATAACTAATAATGATAATTGTCTTATATATAGTCGAGAAACTTTTATATCTCCTCAACACAATTCGAACAACAAAAAATAGCCCCCATCTTTGAAAACATCAACACAACCTACACCAAAAATGAAATAAGTTCAATATCTAAGTTGTTTTGTGCTATTGATATTTCTTTATAATTTCTTTATATCTAGGGTCCCGTGAATTGTAATGGGTGTTTTTATTATTTAATTAATTTTTCTAATTAAATCAAGGACTTCATTTAGGTTTATAATGCTTTCTTATTTAGATAGATTTTTGTTTAACTACTTTTTTCACAAATGTTTTCCTACTTGATATTGCCATAGTTTCTGGATGTCGAAGAAATGGACTTACTCTCGAATATATACAAAATTCTAATTAAATAAAGGACTTCATTTAGGTTTATAATGCTTTCTTACTTAGATAGATTTTTGTTTAACTACTTTTTTCACAAATGTTTTCCTACTTGATATTGCCATAGTTTCTGGATGCCGAAGAAATGGACTTAATCTTGAATATATACAAAATTCTATAGAATGTTTCCTTGTACCATAACATACTCTAATCATTATCTCATAATCCATAAATCTTGATAAGACGTCATGTTAGCAATTTTACTCTGAATTATATGGTTTTCTTGAGATCCTATAGGCTTTAGTATAGTTTTGACTTCTCGGATATGCTTTGTATACAACTTTAACAATATGAAGAGGTCTTTCCTAAATGAGAAATGCTGGATGGACATTATGTTAAACAAAAAGTTAGACCACCATGGAAAAATGACCAATACGCCCTTTGGTGAGTTGAAATTTACGAACTGTCACATTATTTAAAGGAAAAATATTTTGACATTCCCATTTCTGAGACTCAGCTGAAAGGGAAAATGGCGAAAATGAGATTCCCATTTAGATTTTTTTGAGTTCGCGCATTTCGTCTTTCTTCGATCCCATCTACTAGCACGCCTGAATATTTTTTTCTTTGATTTTTCTTCGTTCTCGTCCACAAGAACTCACTCTCAGCCAGACAAAAATTGGGGATTAAGATTTTGTTCGTGTTCGTGTTCGTCTCTCACCACTCCAAGCCGACCTGAAAATTGGGGGTTAGGGTTTGAGTATTTTCTTGGTAAGCTTCAATTTATGATTACACAATTACAATGAAATCATAGCTTTTCCAGATTTCCATGAAGGATCTTTTATCATACAAACATCTTGTGTACAAGGTGTTTTTCCAACTGATTGTACTATAAACATTCTGTTTTGCTACAATTTTATTATGTAACTTGCATTTGCATTTTTTTATCAAAATTTTGAACATGTAATATACAACCATATATTAGTAACTAGGGAATGCTTATATCACTCACATCGGCTGCGAATTAGAGCATGTTGTTTTTTATTTCAGTATTTTAGCTGTGTTCAATAATGTAGCGATTGTTCCCGCTTGCCTTGCCTAATATGCTTGTGGATTGATCTCTCCGACAGTGCTAAAATGGGAAGACCAAATGACGGAGTTTGTTATAGTTGTAGGGATCCTTTGCACTGGTACAAATCTTGTCCAAAGAAGCAGCGTTGTCCAAAATGTGGACTAGGTTTCGTGCAATGGCTGCAAGTTGGTGACAAAAAATCCACTAGAGAGAAGTTATTCTTCAACTGTGGCATGGTGACGTGTCGTTACTTCAAGTAGGACGAAGGTGAATCATGCACGGTTCGATCGAGAACAATTGAAGATGAAGATGAAGATGACGAGCTTTCCCGCATTCTGAGAGCTTGTGCACGCATATCAGACGAAAAAGACGTGGACCTCTCAGTGACACATATCACCATTCGCAAAAACAAAGGTCCAAAATAGTGATTGAATGTCGGATGGCAACTATGTAGGTGGACAATGTGTGCGGAACGCAATGTGTTGTTGTCTTGTTTAAACAGATTGTAAACTTGAAAGATGTACATTATTGTGTTGTTTAAGGAGTTTGTGAACTTGAAGAATGTATGCTTGTTTCGTAACATAGTTGTTCGTTTATATAGTTTGTTGTTTATTGTATTTCGTTTGGCCAATTTGTGAATTGGAAATTTCAAACTCAAATTGGATTAAGCAAGACTCATATAAACATTAAAATTCCATTAACAACACTTGGCAAACATTTAAAATTTCCAGTAACTTTAAACAAATTCAAGCCATTAGATGAAGATATATTGCTCAACACCGGTCACTCCATAGATAAACAAATAGAAATTTAGTTCACAAATATAACCACCGACAAGATCCACAAAACCGATAATTTAGTTAATTACAGCACATACCACCAACATCCACCAAAACCACCAAAGAGATCTACTAGAGTTCATTACCCATCTATTATCGATTTAAAACTTAATGAAGATAAAACTGAACACAGAAGTGCTAGAATGGAATGAAAAAATAAATGGAGTGAAAACAAAACATTAACCAACATTCGTCTTCTTGATAGTTTTCTTTAATGGTATTTTCTTACGAATCTTTATAGGGGTGTCCTTTGTTTTCTTGCAAGTCGGGTAAAAAATGGGACCCATCTTTGTTATTACAACCTCTCTACAATTCGATGCCAACTGCCCGGTATTTTGAGACAGAAGATTACTATCACAAGCCATGCTAGGTTTCGATATGGATAGTTCGTTCATGTGATTTTCCAAAAACTCCATTAAATTCCGAGTGCGAACATCATTGTTGACAACCAAATTTGCAACCTTCCCAAATGTTTTGAACAATTGATCATATCGGACTTGCTCAGGAGTACTAACCCATCCAAAGTAATTAATCTTAACCCGTTTGTATGCTTTTTGTACATCTCTCCTCCACCACCTTAAGATATACCTATCTGGTAGCAATTTCACATCCTCTCTGATCACGATTGAAAGCGCATGTTTGCAAAGAATCCCTCTAAATTCGAACAAGTGACAACTGCAAACTATTTGACATTCATATTTCACATACCAAACTGTAAATTTTTTCCTCTTTGTAGAATCATTGACAACAACTTCCTCTTGAACTACGTATTTTGTTCCACGAAATTCATCATATAAAGAGAGAACACCACAAAACATCATTCAAATTAGATCAGACTGCACTTACTTGAATTTTGCAATTGTGTACACTTGTTGTATTTGTTTCTCAAACCCGTAATTAGTTAGGAAAAGGACCATCACCGAGTACGATTTGAAATCTGCTTGAAACTCCTTCTCCACTTTACTCCCCAAAGCCTGCTCGTATTGTTCTACGAATTGCTTCAATGAAGTTTTCAAGTTGACATACCCATCGAATAATGCATTCATACTCTCACTTCGCTGCGTTGTCGACACCCCCGACCAAAAACTTGTTTTCAAATAACATGGGACCCATCGATGTCTTTTTGTATAAAGTCCTGACAACCAAGCATTGTCTTGCAAGGCATAAGTATCGATCATTGCATTCCATCCCTATTCAAACTCAACCGGACATTGCAATTCATAACTACGTTGTGTACGGTTGAAAGTATGGACCCCTTAAGAGAATGGTACCCAAATTTCTTTGGTAACTTCTTCGGAATATGCCAAAGGCACCATTTATGTTTTGTATGAGGAAAAAAATTTGAATAGAATTTTGCATGGCCCTATCCTGATTAGTTATTATACCAATTGGAGCTTTTTCCTCCATGCACTGAAGCCATGTCCGGAACAACCAAACAAAGGTGTCAGTGTCCTCATTGGACAATAAACCACAGCCAAGCAACGTCGAATGTCCATGATGGTTGACACTAACGAAAGGAGCAAACGACATGTCATACTTGTTTGTTAGGTACGTGGTATCAAATGTCACAACATCGCCGAACTCCTTATATACTTCTTTGCACCTATTACCAACTCAAAATACGTTTTTCAATTGAAAGTTATCATCCAAATCAACATTGAAGTAGAATCCAGGACATTGTGCCTGCATTTTGGAGAAGTAGGCCATTATTGCAGCTGCATCTCCCTCTCCAAGTCTTAATCTCCTGACTTTATCAATGTAATTCCTATAATCTATTTTGACAAATGTAAGGTTCTCATATCCACCCTCTTCAACAATGACTGAGTTGTAGCTTTTGTGTAACAGAATACCAGCTACATCATTCACTTTAAGTTTTCATTTCACATATTCATTCAATTGTCAACTACATCTATAAAGCCTAGATTTTAATAGACTTATTTTGTAGTTATGCTCCAGATGAACTCCGGTTATACGCCACATTCCTAACATATCTCAGAAGTTGTAATCTTTGCTTTACAACCCAATTAGATAGTTGGTTTTGCTTTATCGAACTGCTTGCAGTGCAACTTCGTTTTCCTTCTCGACAACAAACAAACGTCATATATCGCAACTCACCATCGTCACCCTTTTTGGAATTTCTTCTTTTCACTAGAAAATTAGCTTTATAAGAATATGCTCTGTAAAAGTCAAAAGCCTCTTCGTCACTAAAAACTTCATTCCAAGTGTTGGCACCATCTCATTATATTCAAAATTGTCACCACCATCAATAACTTCATCCTCATCACCACAACACTGATAATTCATTCCTATACAGAACATTCAAAGTTTACATCAATATATAGGAGTCCCAAAACCGGTGGAAAAACATAGTGAAAAAATATGAAGTACAACGATAAAATTATTGTTCCATAATAGCAATCCAAGAGCTTCATCGATGGAAGAATGACTTACCAGTAGACATTGTCAAAGCATAATGATATGCAAATTTGCCCAATCACGAAGTAGATTCTATGTGAAATCGACGAAAATGCAATTGCTTAGCGAGTTTATTAGTCGATGGAGTTTGTTTAGCTTAGCTGAAATCAGCGGTGGACGGACGGTGGATGGTAATCAACCGGCAGGGAAAATTGGGGATTGGGGATCTAGGTTTTCTGAATTGAATTTTCTATTGGATTTTGTTTTTTAGCGAGATAATATTTTTCATGGATACAAAAATATCACGATATTTTCAATATGGAATTTCTCATGAGATGGTGGTCTAACTTTATGTTTAACTTAATGTGCATCTCGCATTTCTCTTCCTAAATATATGAAAGATCTTCCACTAGGCGTTTGTATCCTTTGACACCAACTCTCTTGTTATCTCTAGGTTACACTTGTGATTTGAGACGTTGATGTATTGAAAAGTATGAACACTCTAGCATCTTTGGCTCCATTTAACAATCTAGATCGATTTCATCAAAAAAGTAAATTTGAATTTTAAAAATATAATCCATGTAATATAATGTAGGATTTTCAAAAACTCTGATTAGAGATCTCTAAAATTTTTAATCAATAACATGCCATTAATTAATATCGAACAATTATCTTATATTACTACTAAGTGCATTTAAATTTTATATTATTATCTCTCTCTATTTATATATATATATATTTTCCAGTATTTTAAAAAGCTCGCCTAGACGTTGCCTAGACGTGAGGCTCGGCTTCCATGCCTATTGCCTAACGCCTCCCCTGGGCCTAAATTTTTTTTACGCCTTTTAGAACACTGATATTTTCAAGTCAATCTATATATTCCAGAAAACTTCATCACTCTTCAACCCAACTCGAGCAATAAAAAATGGTCTCCAACTTTGAAGAACTTACACAAAAACAAAGTGAGTTTTATATCTAGGTGGTTTCGGGTTATTTTAAGTAACATCCCAAAAATTCTAGAATGTGATGGATTTTCATTTAATGCCTGTTAAATTTTACTAGTCCCTAGTGAGTCCAAGTCTAATCGAGACAAAATGATAAGAAATTCCAATCAATGCCCAATAACAACAAAGTCCAATTGTTCCAAAGAAAATATCTCACAATTTAGTTAATTTCAAATTTCTTTTAAATTAATTGAAACCTTAAATTATGGATATATTTTTAAGATGGATTTTCATATAGTTGCCACTATTTAAAAACTCAGTAATTTTTCCACAAGACAAAGAAGGAAAACTACCAAAAATCCTCCCTCCAAGACCCCAAATTCGACCCTCTCTCTCTCTCTCTCTCTCTCTCTCTCTCTCTCTCTCTCTCTCAATCAAGAAGAAGAAAAAAAAAAGTTAGAAGATTTCCAAGCTTTGTATTTGGAGAGTTTCATTCTTTTGCCATCAAGCAATGAGGAATTACCTTGTGCAAAGTAGATTTTTAATCTCTTACAATTGTTGCAATTGTGTAATTCTTTTACTCTAAAAGAAATTTTATGACCATCCGGATAAGAAATAAGTATAATCAAATTGATTATACAAAAATAAAGAAAGAAATTTGTTCAAGCCCTTGTGGTTGAATATGAGAAGAAAGATTTGGATTTTTATCTCTTGAGCTCACTAGAAATTAGAAGTATGGTATAGTTGTTGTAGTAATTTCAGCTTTTATTTGAGATTATCCGTGAACTTAATAGTATTCCTATTGAGTTTTACCCAAAACTCATTCGTTTTCCTTCTCCTACAAATTAGTATGGCTTTCGATAGAAGCTTGATGATGGAGGTGATAGGCCATGGGGTAATCGAGATCAAAGAACAAGAGTTTTTCATTTGTGTTGTGTTTTAAATGTCTAAACTTTGATGATTTTTGAGAATTTTGAGAATTATGTTGGATGTTCTATTTTTATTTGTCACTTATGGACGTTATTAAGATGTTTTTATTTATTAGAAATTGATGAATTTTCATGTTATTTAATGTATTTATGGAGCGTAAAGTGAAGCAATGAATCTGTCTTGCTATTTCCAACATTCACGTTCCACTTTGGGTGGCCACCTGGGATGTGTGTTTGGAATTTTGGGGTAAAACTAATCGGGTCTAAAAGCCAAATGACTTTCCTTGCTATGAGATTTGGAATCACATCAATTGGGTAACTTTGGAGTCAATTATAAATGTTTTAGTGAATGTGGACAGTGCAGTTCCAAATTTTGTTTTGTTGTACTTCATAAATTAAGTTGATACCCTTATGATATGTGTAAAAGTGTGATTCTCAAACCATAAAATGTCTTGGGCTGAAACATGTTTTAAGGGGTAAATGTACTTTGTCATGTTGGACCTCCCTGATTAGCTAAGTTGGTGGTGGACAAATTGTGCTTTCTCTTCTGACGACCATGGATTTCATCCAATGGCTGAGACAAATATAACCATTCATTACCCTTATCTGAAGTGGTTCAAATGGCATTCTGTTTTGGTTCTGTTTGTTGAGTGGTTTTCCCTTTATTAGCTAAATCTCTCTATTCTTCATCTCTCTTGCCTTCCTCTATGAAAAAGTTCGATTCATTTTCTGCCTCTCTTTCTTCCTCATTTCTTTTGGTGATTTTGGGTTAAAGGGTTGTTGGTTTTACAACTTGAGGCTTGTGTGAACATTAAATAAGCTTTGAGAGGTCTGGTGTTCACCCATGATAATGAACAGTAACTATGACCGATAATCTGATCTGGGATAGTGTTTTGGCCTTAGATTAGGGGGTTTTGTGTTTTGTTCTTGTGATCCGGTGAAACCTTGTGCCTACTCTTTGAAGGCAGTTGCAGTGATCCTTTGGTGGTTTGTATAACTGAGCCCTATTTCATATGTTGTGGTCCTCGGATATTCTTGATCTATTCAATTGATTAAAGTTTGAAAGTGGTGTATTCTTGATTCTTTATGTGTAGAAACTATAATAGGTATGAATAATTAATTAACAATTGGTATTAGAACCACTTGTGAAATTATTTGGGCTAATAGTGGGTATACGAAGATTGATCTATCCATGTAATGATAGATCTATTAACTCGTGTTTAACCATGAAAGGAATTCTCTAACGAATCTTTGGTTAAGTTGTTTCATAGTCTCTGTTGACTATTAAATCTGGTATTTTGGTGATTTCAAGTTCGAAAGACATAATATACTATTTGACAATAGTATTATGGTAAGGTCCATCCCTTCTGATATTAGTTTGCATAATAGGTATCAGAATCTTATAGTTATGCAAAATATTGAAGTAACTATTCCTTTGTTTAAAAACTGCAAATTTTGAATGTGTTAATTTTCTATCATGTATGGTCAATCGATTAGAGTTTAATGGCCATTGATTGATCGACCGACGATTTTGATCAGCGGAGAGAAGTCGGTCGAGAAAGGGTTTGGAGAGAGTTTGGAGATTTTAAGAATGAGTCCAAAAGTAAGAGGGCACCTCCATATTTATGAGGGCAAGAAAAGGCAGAAAAGTGAAAATTCAAAAACTTGGGCATACAAATGTGTGTGTGTTTTGTGAACAAAAGTAATTAATTAAAATTTTATATATATATATATAATAATAACAAAAAGAGAGATAAGTGAACCGCTTCGTGCGACGGAGTCTAATAAGCTTAATTTGTAGAGAAGCGAGTGTTAATACTCACTAGCGATAATAATCACTAATGAGTAGGGGGTTTATGATACTAATCAAGTGAAATGAAGTAGGCTTAGGAGAAATAGGGTGTTACGAAACTTTGACGTAGATCGACATGGCGAGAATCGACATGCCTGCCTATCACCTAGAAGAGAGACACCTAGACTAAGAGCTAAAAGGTTGAGGAGTTGGGTGGTTGGGAGATCGGACGTTGGTCGACTGAGCTCATGCAGGGGAGTCAATCGCTATGAAAACGAGTCATAAAATTTGAAGATTTTCTATGAGCATGCTGCCAGATAGTAACAACAGAAAAATATATTTTGCTCCTTATACACTACAATTTCAGTGATGGGGATGCGTCTCTCTGATATGCTAGGAAATGTGCCACGTGGATTTGAGAAAACGTCTATAAATAGCAAGCCATTACATTTCAAGTATTCAGAAAAAGTCCATTTTTTAGTATACATTCTCTATGTATATTTCGAGATATTTTCTTCTCTTACTGTGGAGTGTTCACAGGGGAGAAGTGCTCCACCACTTCTTTTTAGGTTTTAGGTTGTGTACGTCTCTATTCAGTGGAAGTATATAATTATTGTTGTGCGTAAGAAATTCAAGATTCTGAAGATAGTTTCTTCAAGAGTTAACAATCTCAATTCCAAATCACTCTATAATATCAATGTAGATCCAGTGTAAAGATTTAAAATTTTAAATTCTATTATGCAAGTCTGTTTAATTCCCAACAAATTGTCCATCAACTGGTGTGATGAAATTAAAGAAAAGACAACAAGACTAGCATGTGCAAAACTGTCTTAATTAAGCACCTACCTCAATGTAGACGTTCAATAGGGATTGATAATCGAGATAGACTTAACTCGACAATAATTAATAGATATTAACTAAATAAATAAAAGTTTACGAGTTTTTATAATTGTTTATGATTTAAGAGTTCAATATTCTATAATTTATATATATTTTATTATTT
Organism: Forsythia suspensa; assembly: GCA_023638005.1. NCBI lineage: Eukaryota > Viridiplantae > Streptophyta > Magnoliopsida > Lamiales > Oleaceae > Forsythia > Forsythia suspensa. The sequence goes on along the minus strand of CM042664.1, from coordinate 23,444,178 downwards.
TAATTCCAATTATGAGCTCAAAATGGATGCAATAATTCGTTCTTATCATTTAGTTTTTAAATTTGATTGTGAACATTTTTGCAACCTTTTTACTTTAGCCATCGTGCTTTTAGTGTCGTGAAAAGTTAAAACTATCGTATTTTAAAAAGTAGTAGTGCGCCTAACTTTTCAAATCTTTTCATAGATCATTCACTCGATACAAAATATTAAAAATTTAAAACTCCACCAAAATTAGACCCAACAAACATAAGATTGATAGTTCACCTTTTGTACTAAAGACAACATCATTTTCTCTATCAATTGGAACAGACCATCCAATGAATTCTCATTTAATTGCTAATTGAAAAGGACAAGAACGTCTATGGTCTATCCAACCTTTGACATATTAGTGCCATATATATGGAATGCAGCTGGAATGAGTCAATCATGGTGGTAACGAACATAACAAGAATTGTAAGCATGCAATATATCGAAATAGAGCAAAAATATATTATCATATTTATATTTGAATCTGACGTAAATTTCATTAAGGGTTAATTATACTAATGGTTCTTATTTTTTTAAGTTTGTAACGATTTCATCTTCATTCTTTTTTAGTAGAGATATCATCTATATTCTTCCATTTATACTCATGATATCCTCCAAATCACTATTTTTCATTATTTTAACAATTTTTGACAATTTTGCTCTCGACTTAAATAAATTAAAATGATAGAAAAAAAATATAATGAAAATATTGCAATTTGACCCTTAACCTTTTCAAAAATGCAAATAAATCCTAAACTATTTTATTTTATTTAAATAAGTGTTCTTCCCCACCCCCTGAATCACCCCCCACCCCACCCCATCTATTTGCATTCAATTTTTTTTTTGGTAAAAACAAAATAAAGGAAAAAGAAAACACCTAGCCTCCCCAATCCCTCTCCCACCACCACACTAGCGCCACACCGCCACCCATACCCAAGTTTCCAACCAAGCACCGCTTTTTCAGCCATCTGCGTCGCCGCCTCCCAATCACGTACCATCCCACCATTCGCGACTGTAGCTTCTCGACGCCTTTACTATTTGCTCCAAACGCCACCACAACCAGAGAAAATGGTCTCCATTCAATTTTCCAACTACTTAAAAATGATAAGATTCCGTGTTCCCACCTCCACGAGTATTCTTTCTATGCAATCCCTTTGCCTTTTCTCCTCTTCCATAGATTCGACTACCAAAACCCTATTAAAGGAGGAGCTTCGAAAGGTCCGAATCCTCCTTCAAAATCGAAATCTTATTTCAAAGAAGCAGCGTCAAAAATTTTATTTCAACACAACTCTACGCCTCTACTCCCAATCCTCACCATCCTCCAAAGACAAAATCCATTTTCACTTACACGATTTTGTCGGTCTACACCGATTCAAGCTCTCCCAGAATGAGGTCGCCCAAATCTACAATTTGATTCGAGGAGATGATAATTTTTCTTCGCTCTCCGCTTTTAATCGGTTTCTTGAATCTTTGGTGAGTTCAAGTCAATTCGATAAAACCCTTGAGATATTTTTATTTGGGGATATATTATTTATGGGGGTGGGGGTGGGGGTGGGGGTGGGTGGGGTTGGGAAGAACACTTATTTGAATAAAATAAAATAGTTTAAGATTTATTTGTACTTTTGAAAAGGTTAAGGGTCCAATTGTAATATTTTCGTTGTATTTTTTCTCCATCATTTTAATTTATTTAAGTCAATGGACAAAATCGTTCAAAAATTGTTAGAATAATGAAAAATAGTGATTTGGAGACCATATGTGAATATAAATGGAAAAATGAGGATAATATTTGCTAAAAAAAAAAAAGGATAAAATCGTTACAAACATAAAAGAATGGAGACTATTAGTGTAATTAACCCTTTCATTAATTAGTTGAGTGAAATTTCAATTGTATCACCCAATTTTAATGTATCTCAATTGAACGACTAATTTCAGTTCACTTCAATGTTAGTTAGTCTATTAGTCTTGTTATTAAATTTAACGTTAGAGCATATTTAATGCACTTGTCTATTGTAGTCTACTTGGCGTGTAAAGTAGACGAACTTTTAATTCATGTGACACTACGTCTATTCAACTACGTCTATTAAATAGACGGTCAAATTATAAATTCATCTCGAATGGGTTCTGTCTAAAATTAATATTACCGCTTATGTAGATTTAATTTTAAAATTTTAAATTGGCAGGTTTTCGAATTTTATTTTTCATGTCTGACTTTATGTTTTAATAAAATGTTGAGATGTATTTAAATTTGTTGAAATCGAATCTGTCTAAAGTCTCCGCCTAAATTTAGACGGACTTAGATATTAGTCTATTTTTCAGTTTTTGCATCGGATGAATCGGTGTGTCATCAAGATGCATTATATAGTAATTTTTATAATTCTGTCTATCTATATTTATGTGATATATCTAAAAAATAATAGATAGAGTGGATTAGAAATGCTCTTATAATCCTACATGAATGCTAAAAATTAATAGCAATGAGACAGTGGTTTTCATTTCTAGATACATATCACTTAATCATTTCCTCGGTGTAAATTTTGAAAATAAAATCTTGTTTAAAAATCAACGATAATTTATTCGACAGAGTAGAACTTTATTTGTATCTAATTTCAAAATTTTACACTTGCAACATGATTAAGTAGTATATTTATCTACAAATATAGCTATGGAATTCAACTTGGAGTCAATAATGGTGGCGAACAAGATAAGAAACGAGATGGAGTAAAAAATAATTATTATATATGAATATAAGACTTATCTTACCTTATGATCATGTTTTCAAGTATTATAATATTATTTGGTTTTTAACTTGCTCTCAATCAGGCCAAGTGCATAGTGACACCAAGTCCTTTATGCACACAGTTCAATGATTGATCTTCTGGTCTTCTACAGTGTACAAGTCACAGTCTCACGGACTGCCATATTAAAATATGCAAAATTTATAATCATAGTCCCTCAACTCTATAATCATTTTTTGTGGGAAATTACGGTCAGGTTTCCTAACTTTTCAGCTAATGTGGTTTAGGTCCTCAACCTTCAAAAATAATATTCTAGAACTCCATTCTATTTAAATATGTGATTCTAAGTCTCCACCAAACATAAACTGTCAATGTAAACATTAAAATTGCATGCGACTTTCACGAAATTTAAAATTAGAGAACAAAATCGTTAAATTAATTAAAATAAACTTTTTAAGTCATGAGAAACTCTCGTGCAATTTTAATATTTACATTGACAATTTCCGTAACGTAGGTATCCAGATTACAAATCTAAATAGGTTTGAAACCACATTATCTAAAAGGTGGAGTCCAACCTTAATTTTTTCAATTTATTTTTTTTACTGTTAAGGCATCAAACTTTTATTTTCTGTGCATGTCACCACAAAGTAACCGTAAATTTTTCTATTGAACTCCCACACTTTACTAGTGGAGAGTGTAGACTTTATTTGAGTGTTATTTCCATCAAATTCCACTCTATTTTGTAAAAAAATTAAAAACTCAAAATACCTAAAGATGATCAATGCATTTTCTTTTTAATTTTTAAATTAAAAATAGAGTGAGTTGATAAAAATAACTATATTTGACAAAAATGAGTGACTTGATTAAGTGTTTGTTTGTTAAAGTTTTTTTTTTTTTTTTTTTAAGATTATAAGTATTTTTGTCCTACGGAATGTGTGATTATAAAATGAATAAAACTTGTGGATCCTACATAATGTGTATTGATGATAAATATTTTTCTCTTCCTCCGAGTACGACTGCGACAGTGGTGGAGACCTGCAAAAGGTGGTGAGACTTTTTTTCCCCGTGGCCACTCCGGTGTGATAATCAGTATATGATTAAAACATATGTGCAAAATAACAATATGAAGTGTATGAGAATTGTGTCCTCTGTTTTTACCTGGAGGGTTTGTCTCTATTTATAGGGATGGCCTGCAGTTATTGATGATGAGTGTCCCTTCATCTCTCTCATTTGATAACGGGTGTCCTTTCATCTCCCTCATTATTAGGAGTTAATGAGGGATGTTTCATCTTTCTAATTGTTGAGAGATGTTTTGTCTTCCTAATAACTAGTGGTAACTGTCATTCTATGGGTCGCTTGTCTAGCTAATTTGATGACAGTTGAGTTATTACAGTCTATCTGTCAGAAGCATGCTCATGAGACCAACGAGGTGGGCAAGCTGGTAAGGCGGGCGTACTAAGACGTGCCACTATAACTAAATAACATATAGCAACTGTCATTATTTATATCATCATAAGCTCATCTACTTCCCATAGACTACTTTTCATAAATTGTTGTCAATGAAAAGTAGAAATAATTTACTCCACATGTGCTTCTCTAACTTTTTCAGACAGAAGCTCATCGCCTTGATTTTTAAACATATGCTCATCGCCTTGTTTTTCTGACAGAGGCTCATCGCCGTGATTTTTAATCAGAGGCTCATCACCTTGATTTTTAAACATAGGCTCATCGCCTTGTTTTTCTAACAGAGACTCATCGCCTTGATTTTTAAACATAGGCTCATCGCTTTGTTTTTCGGATAGAGGCTCATTGCCTTGACTTTAAACATGGGCTCATCGCCTTGTTTTTTAAATAGAGGTTATCGCTTAATTTTTAAATAGTGGCTATCGCCTTGATTTTTAAATAGTGGCAGTTGACCTTGTTTTTCAAACAGTAGTAGCTGGCCTTGTTTTTCAGATAGTAGTGGCTGTCATTATTTTTTACCTTGTTTTTTAGACAGTGACAGCTATCATTATTTTTGGCCTTATTTTTCAGACAGTAGAAGCTGGCTTTGTTTTTCAGACAGTGGCTGATGTCATTATTTCTAGCCTTGTAAGCCCATCTACCTTTCATAGACTACTGTCAATGAGAAATAGAAATAATCTATCACACCTGCTCCTTTCTAATTTTTTTTGACCTTGCATTGGGTGAGCTCACCTCGGATTGGGTGAGCTCGCCTAAATTTTTTATTTTTTTAAACCTTGGCTCGACTAGCTCGCCTTGGCTTGGACGAGATCACCTCGTCTCATCTTGGGTGAGCTTGTCTCTATTATTTCGAGGTTCGAGCTCGTCCCAGTCTTTCTTTTGTTAGACTCAGGTTCATTTCGATCTTTCATACTTTTGGTAATGAGATATGCTTCTTCAGCGTCCACATACTTATCCCATCTCTTGAGTAATTCATGCATAGTATCCGATGGGTTTTTAAAGAGTGACATCTTGAAAGGACAACTTCGAGTTCCACTCATCATGGCAGTGATTACAGCGACATCTGCATATCTTTGATTTCCAGCGTGGCTCTATTGAACCGGGCAATAAAATCTTTCAGCAATTAATTCATTGTCCCGTGTCAATTGCATCATCATCGATAGCGCTTTTCTTAACACGCTTCTGTCTTTGGCAAAGTGTGCAACAAAACTCTTGAAAAAATTGTCAAATGTACGAATCGATTTTGGGAGAAGGGTGACTACCCAGTCCCTGGCCTCCCGCCAAAGTGTTGGCGGAAAAGCCCTGCACATAATTACATCAGGAGTGGCTTGTAACCTCATCAAGTCAACAAAAGACCTGAGGTGATCGACAAGATCAGAGGATTCGTCGTACTTCTCCATCTTTGGTTGTTTGAAGTCTCGTGGCAAGGGGACTACCATCACTTCTAGGGAAAAAAGATCTTCTTCCAACACCATGGATTGTTGCCTACTACTTTTATTAGACATAGCCTCAACTATTTTGCGACCCATCATTTCTTTTAATCGCTGTTCCAGGGTTAACACTGGTGTCTCCACCAGTGTAGGCGTAGGCATCCATGACGGTTGTCCCCAGTATGGATTTAGGCCAAATGTCAATGAATGGAAGTGGGGTACGGAAGGTGGAACTAAAGAAACTGAAGCCAGCGGTGGAGCTTCCGTTGGTGGTGTTTCCATTGCTGGAAAGTTAGGAGTTTGGAGAAGAGCCATTGGTGGTGAAGGCCCTACCGGTAGAGGGCTAGGACCCTGGGGCGGAGTCCCTGGTGGTAAAGATCCTACCGGCAGAAGGTTAGGACCCTGTGGTAGCTAAGAAACTACAGACGTTCGATCTTTGAGTCGAGTTAAAGGCCGCTACTGAAGCTTGATCTTGGTTGAGCGGTAAAGGCAAATTCTTTTTGTGGATAATTAGTGGCAGCATTAGATTCGGTGCCTATATCCCCGATAGGGGTTGGTGGAATAGTTACATTCGTAGCCCTTCTAGTTCGAGCCATGACTTATTATGAGGTTTCCACAGACGACGCCAAATGATGATAAATATTTTTCTCCTCATTCGAGTACGGTTGCGACAGTGGTGGAGACCTGCAAAAGGTGGTGGAGCTTTTTTCCCCCATGGCCACTTCGGTGTGATAATCAGTATATGTTAAAAACATATGTGTAGAATAACAATATAGAGTGTATGAGAATTGTGTCCTCTGTTTTTACCTGGAGAGTTGGCCTCTTATAGGGATGGCCTGCAATTATTGATGATGAGTGTCCCTTCATCTCCTTCATTTGATAACGGATGTCCTTTCATCTCTCTCATTATTAGGAGTTAATGAGGGATGTTTAATTTTTCTAATTGTTGAGAGATGTTTCATCTTTTCGATAACTAGTGGTAATTGTCATTCCATGGATCACCTGCCTGGCTAATCTGATGACAATTGGATTATTGCAGTCTATCTATCAGAAGCGTGCTCATGAGACCAACGAGGCGGGCGTACCACTATAGCTAAATAACATATAGCAACTGTCATTATTTATATCATCATGTATATAAAAATTATGTTTGACTAACCTATATTATAAGATATTTGTGATTCTAAACTAATTTAACTATTTTAATTAAATTGAAAATAGCAATAAGTAACTTTAAAAAGGTAAGAACGAATTCAAGATCTACTAACTCTAGGATTTACGAATCCACCAACACTTTCCTTAATCAAATATCCGTTTAACCGTTTTAGCTTATAATTACCATAGATTGAAAATCGGTGTTCCTAAATTAATCAAAAGCCTCTCTCGATGGTCAATCAATTCTATATGTTATGCGAACTTCATTATCTCTAATTAAGCTTTGAACATAAACACATGCATTAAAATCTCGTGAACACCTCAATAGATTTCATAAAGCATAATAGTAATCTCTATCTATTATTGGACCCTATGTTATTCAATACCACGTGCTTAATCTATATTGAATCTCTCGACTTCAATATAGATCACAATATATTCTAATGGTGATCGTGCATTAAAATAATAGAAAAAGCGCATAAAGAATAATCAATCCACAAGTAATTAATTACTAAAACAGAAAAACTTCTAATTAATTAAAAATCATGAGGTTTCATCGTTCATCCTAGAAAAAGTAAATTAGCCGGACATAATTTCGTCAATTATGACAATAATTGACTTCATCATGATCCGCGAAAAGAAAAAGAAGAAGAAATAAATACAACCCGTGACTCTACCGAAGAATCCTCAATCCCAGGCCTTGATCCTCGATTCTCCTCTTGTATCTTCTTTCCAAAATTGTCTCCCTTTGTTATGGCTATCATCCGGCTTTTATAATGCTCTCCAAAGACTCCAAGACGTGATTTAGGTAGTTGGATCAATATGGACTTCGTAAAGTTTCAATTCAATCGAAACCGCCTCAATTACGCCACAGAGATGCCTTGCGATCGCATGGTGTCTCACCTTGCGATCGCATGGTTTAGTGATTAATGTTCTCGCTGAAAATCTTGGGGACTTGCGATCGCAGCCTTCGTTAACCATGCGATCGCATGGTTAACTTAGGGTTTGTTCCCGATTTCGCTTTCTTTGATATTTGCATGCTAAGCCCTCCAGGTCTCTTTATCTGTTCAATTTAGTCTTCTTTTCTTCTGTTTGTCCTCTTTTCATCCGATTGATACTTGACTTTGATTATTTCCTAAAATAATAAGAAAACAACATGCAATTAAACTGAAAACAACTAAGAGTACTCATAATCATCCATTTTTATAGTCCGTATAAGTACAAAATTGTACTTATCAAATACCCCAAACTTGAACTATTATTCGTCCTCGAATAAACTAGCTAAAAACAATCATGCACATACTAATAAAAATAGCCGTAACATACTTCACAATATAAATAGCTTGCCGTTTTACTTCACTTGACTTTGCAAAAGAAAAACTTATAATTCATGACGAGTGTTCAGGTAATACTATTGCAAACGTGATTCTACTTAAACCATACTCGATATGTGTGTGAGACCCGTTAATCTGATTAACTTAAATTCTATGGTGGTGATAGCCCAACCACTGGGTCAACTTTTCATTTCCCTCTCGTAAGGTACACTTCCCCCAAAATGATGTTTTCTCTCAAATCCCGAGATTTTGGTTCAAAGGTAACACTTCGCTCATTATTTTCTTGTTCGAAATTTGGTTGAGAAAACTAATAATCGCGACAACCTAAGTATATGAAGATTTTCCAATTTATGAGCACTCTCGACCGTAAAGTTTCTACTAAATAAGTCAAACCCATTAGTTATCTAATCTCCATATTTACTTTGCAAAGAATTTTTATTTTATTTTTATTTATTTATTTATTTATTTTTTAATTTTTGACGTAAATAAAAAAATTAAAAATAAATTTTTTTTTTTTATAGATCTTATGTGCAAAACTCAATCCATTAAGCTTTCAGTCAAACATGCAAGGATAAGGGTTGTCTCTCGATCAACAATTTAGCCAACCGCCTATCGATTTTCCATATTCTTGATAGCAACATCCTGTCTTTTACGCATCTCCTCCTGTCTTTTCGCATCTCCTTCAATTCGATATGATTTCTTCCAGTCCTCCTTTTTCTCTCACGGCATTCCCGATTTGGTGGATTTTGAATATTTTGAGTGTTACCATATGAGAAGTTTGGATGATTTCTCCATCCGTGATTGTAAGTCCGTGAATAAGGATTATTTTGTCGACGTCGAAAATTCCGAGCATATGCAACTTGCTCGTGAGAAGGCATATCAACCTTTGTCAATGGGCACTCAAGACTCGATGGTTTGCTCCACATGTTGCTACATGATTGGTAAAGGCATCCGAACCAAATTAGCCGAATGAAATATTTATAATTATTCCATTTATTTGCCAATGCATCAATTTTGCCAATAAAGTGAATTGGTGCCCACTTCGTATCCCTATTGCTTTCTTCCCAATCCTCTTTGCCCACTGTAAATATTTCAATGTGAACTTCGGATCGATCTACCCAAGTAGTGATGCTCCTAGGCGGTGAAATCTAGCCATTCTCTAGCTTTATCCTTCAATGTATGTGGAAAGAGCACTTATCTTGATTCTTCTTCGTTAACACCGTGGTATTTCAAACAGCCTAATCCTCAAAGAGTCAAAACATGAGTTGTTCGAGAATAAATTCATCACATCCGGCCTCAATCGGAAGTTGTCGTGTCCATAAGGTGGATAGACTATCTTTGGACCGATTTTCAACAATCGGTGGCATCATATACTCACCCATAAGAATATCTCGCTCACTAACTTCAAATGGTCGAGCTATTGGTGGTTGATTATTTATCCGATCATGCACTTGATTGTCTCGCCATTGTGTCTTCTGTGTTTTTCTTTTCTCGCTTTTCACGTTGTCGCCGGTGAAAGCTTCGTTCAATTTCGATCTAAATCAAATAGATCAAGATCTTTTGCGTGGCATGCACACTTAACACTGAAAATTGAAACTTATACAACTTAGCAAGATTATCAAAGAAGTCAAAACATGCAAAGGATATTAATTTGACAAAATAAAAAATAAAAAAAAATAACAATAAAAAATGTTAAAACTAAACTATCAATTAATGTAGCAATTAATAAACTAGTCCCCTTAACGGCACCAAATGACGGTTTCCATCTAGCAAGTATCAATGTAAGCCGAAGATGAAATTTTGGGTCCAAAATGCTAGAAAAAAATTGATTTAGATTCATGTGCTTTATTTGTGAAAGTTTGAGGACTTTAACTGTAATTAAAAATTGACCGAAAAACACTGATTAGTACGTAGACAACTGGACAAGCATCAAAAGTCCAACTATATAATTTTCTTTGATGTAATCACCCATTTTCCCAAGTCTAGGGCTAAATCTCTCTCTCTCTCTCTCTCTCTGTGTGGGAGTTATTTCTTGTAAACTGCAGCAATGGAAACTCAAGCTAGCACCACCATGAAGAAAGCCCTACTCGGCCTGAATTGCATAATACTAGCCATAGGCAACTGTGGTGGTCCTTTAGTCATGCGTCTCTACTTCATCCGTGGAGGCAAAAGAATCTGGTTTTCAAGCTGGCTCGAAACCGCTGGCTGGCCAATCATTTTCATCCCTCTCACAATAGCATACTTGCACCGCCGCAAAACTGGCGGCGCCACCACCAAAACCCAGTTCTTCTTCATGAAATCTCGCGTATTCATTGCATCAGCAGCCATCGGAGTTTTGACAGGACTAGACGATTATCTCTACGCCTACGGTGTTGCGAAACTACCCGTTTCGACATCTGCTCTTATTATTGCTACTCAGCTTGCTTTCACTGCAGGATTTGCTTTTCTTCTTGTTAAACAGAAGTTTACGGGGTATTCGATAAACGCTATCGTTTTGTTGACTGTTGGGGCTGTAGTTTTGGGTCTTCACACAAGCGGTGACAGACCAGAGGGTGAATCAAATAAAGAGTATCTTTTAGGGTTTTTCTTGACACTTGCAGCAGCAGCTTTGTATGGTTTCATTTTGCCTCTGGTGGAGTTGATGTATTTGAAGGCCAAACAGGCTATTACTTATCCATTAGTAATGGAGATTCAGATGGTTATGTGTCTCTTTGCTACTGCATTTTGTACTGTTGGAATGCTCATCAACAATGATTTCCAGGTTTTTTTTCCCTCTCTCTCTCTCCCCCTCGCTTACTTCAGTAGAGATGTGTGGTTCCCGTTTGGCTGTCCCTACTAGTTTTTGTCATCTCGGTATATGAGCTCTTGTTAGCAAACAAGAAAACGTGTTATACCGATATTACCTTTAAAATTGTGTCTTCCCATACGTCGAAGTGTCAAAATTTAGAGCTTGTTTGACAAAGCTTAAAAACTCATTTTGGTTTTTTTTAGTTGTAATTTTTGACTTTTCAACCCACTTTTAACATAAAAAGTCAACAATTTCAACTCAAATAAACCAAAATTTAGTTTATAAGCTAGTTTATAATCTCTATCAAACGGATCCTTGGTGAAAAGACAGTCAAACGGGAAAGAGACATAACACACGTATGAATATGCACATGTATCTATGATAATCTAGCATTAAAATGAGAGAGAATAATTCCATGAACAAGCGTTGGTGTCCAATTGCAAAGTTAACTTTTAAAGATAGAATTACAAATCTGTAATTTATGGCGTTGCATCTTACTATTAAGGGAGTGTTTAATTTTGATTAAAATCAGATTTTTTGTAAGAGTTGTTGAAATATGTGGTTGCAAAATTGTGGGACCATGAAATGTGTGGTTAAAATTAATTGTTAATTTTGACTTTAGCTTTTTAGCAAAATTAATATTGAAAACAAACAGGGCCTTAGCAAATATTTAGTTAACATGACATTAAAGAAACAAACCAAACCAGATCAACATATCCCAACTGAATTCGTGGTTTTGTTAAAAAATAGTTCTTTAGCAAATTTTGATAAAAGTTGATGAAATGTGTGATTGAAAAATTGATAAAAGTTGTGAGTCTTATAACATGTGTACTTAAAATTAATTATTAACTTTAATTTCAACTATTTAGCAAAATTTTATACAAAATCAAACAAAGGCTTAAGGTATAATACATGTAATTATTAATAATGATAATTAAGATTGCCCGTTTGACCCACTTAGGGAAGATATTGAAATGTGGGAATAGTGCTAAATAGTCGGGTGATCCAACGTCTTTGTCTAAATGACTTATCCTATTTTTGCAAGCAAATTATCAAATATATCCATATCGAAATTCAAATTTCACTATTTTGTAAAGAAATTAATATCAAAACAAGTTCAAACAAGTGTAGGAGATCTCATTTCAAGGTTGAAATTTGTCCCATCTAAATTCTAGCAGAATGTGTAGTTATTTCTTTTTCTTTTTTTTTAAAATTTATGGTAGAAATTGTGAATTTTATAGTATAAATCATGAAAATATGTATATATTTGAGTATGAAATGTGATTTTTGCTTTTAATTTGTGCATATTTGAGTCAATTTGATGTGGGTTAATTGAAAAATCAATATAAACTTGCCTTAACAGACACATGGTCAGTTAAGGTCGATTAACAGACTATTTGTTAATAGTGTGTTAACCGAATATTTTTTAATAGACTTTACCAACAAAAGTATTTAAGTATTTTCTTTATAAAAAAAACTTTTACCACTCAAATTTAATAAATTATTCTTCTGTCATCATGTTTGACACGGCCTTTTAGCCAAAGCGGCCAATTGAAATAGTATTGTCATCTTCCCGCAAATTGTGGGCGTAGACCAGAGTAAACTATAAGCTCATTATTTCACATTATTTTATTCAATTCCATTCAAATAAGCGTTTAAAAATAAAAATAAAAACCTTAAAAAGAAGACTGCTTCTGTTTTTATAAATTTTTAATTATTATTATTATTTTCCAATATTCAATTCTCTATCTATATTGAGGCTCTGGTCTCAATTTTGATATGGTCAACCCATTCCGGATAAGAGTGATGTAAACTTAAATTGGATTCTAGCACCACCAATCTAGAGCTACAATTTCCATCATTTCACAGACAGAATTCAATTCATTTCGAAATCATCACTTGAATATCGAGGAAGATTTAAGGTGTGATTATCAAAATTCAAATCATGATTATTCCAAATTGGTGTCTAGCTGGGTCTTTCATTGGTCTAGGTAATTTTAATTTGTACTACATGCTATGTTTGAATTGTTAACACATATATTAACACTTACAAGTATGTACTGTTACATGTTTTGTAGGCAATCTCAAGGAAGCTAAAGAGTATGAACTTGGAGAAGGGAAATATTATTTGGTAGTGGTTTGGGGTGCAATTATTTGGCAGTGCTTCTTCTTGGGTGCGATCGGAGTCATTTTCTACTCTTCATCTCTTCTATCGGGCATTGTCATAACAGTTCTACTCCCCGTCACAGAAGTATTAGCAGTTATTTTTATCACGAAAAGTTTCAGTCAGAAAAGGGAGTTTCTCTTTTCCTCTCGCTTTGGGGTTTTGTTTCCTACTTCTACGGTGAGATCAAACTCAGCAAGAACAACAAGGATGTCGCACACGATTCAAACAAAACTGAGTTGACTCAAACTTGTGATACAAGCCAAACTGAGCTGACCCGAACCGTTGCTCCTTGATCACTTCTTTATTACATATACGTCATTTGGGTTTCTATTATCTAATAACGAAGAACTTTACACAAAAATTCATATTGTTGAATCATCTTGTCTTAGAGCACAAGTTGTTAGAGAGAGAATGCATTCAATTACCACATTTCGTTTCTAACAAGTCCCATCAATCGTAGACATGAATCAGACGTCGCCAGCATGGATAAGACAATCTACGACTAACTAGACGTGTTGGCATGCCACTCCGTCAATTCACATGCATGCAAACCATTAATACGACAAGTTACCAATTTACCGACTACATTTCTCTTTCATACAAAGATAAGAAATTAAAATTTCTATCCAAAGATTACAAGATTTTACACGAGATACATGAATCATTTTCACCGCATGAATTCATCTAATAGCCATTCATAGTTTTCAAGAACACAACTCCATTCCACCATCTTTCTATATTAGTAATACCAAGCAAAAAGAATTAAAGACAATTCTAGTTTGGACAAAGCTGTAAACATGCCTAAAGAAATTGAGTGAAAGGTCATCATAGATACTCCATCTCAGAGAAATGTGTCCACGACTTTAAATGGAATGGAGAGCCAGAAGGGGCGACCAAACCAAGTGTTTGCATAACTTTGATCCTTCGTGCACTCAGCAGCTCGTTAGATATTTCTACTGAATTTGTTGCCTGAGATAATATCGTCAAAATTGTACATCAGGGTAGATTTAGATATACTGTATAGCTAATGAAGAATATGTAGTAATAGCTCAGGTGTACTCACACTTTCCAGCTTACTTGGTTTTGGATTTTTCTGCATTCCCTTTTGTCCTGAAGATCTCTTGTTAGAAGGTGAACACTGCACAAACAAAAATTACAATTCTCGTGAAATTTAATTATGGGAAAAAGAAGAATTAACTTCAGAATAAAAGAGGAGAAAACATATTACCAAGCTTACAGGGCTCAAATCACCGGGCCGGGAGCGTTTCTGAACCTCTTTATGATTTTGTACTTTACTTCTGGATTTGTTTTCAGTCTGTGGAAATGAATTATCAATCATTATCAATCTCTACTTTTTTCTATTATTGATTAATACATTTGGATTCAAAATTCTGACACTAAACATCTAGGAAAAAAAGGTTGATGAGCACAAGGACCAAGAGGATGAAAGGTATAACATTGAATATGACTTTTATCTGTTAGTTTACTATTCGTTCATGAGTATGCAAACATGTCTAATGTTTTATTTACTTGTTTCAAGCTATTTATTTCTAATATTTGAAAATAGGGATGATCATTGGTGGGATATGCCAGTATTATCTATGAATTGCCTAGAGGATGGAAGATATTTGTCAAGTAACATATGTGACTTTTACATGGGGTAAGTCAATAAAGATGTAGAACCTCCTCCTCTTGGGTGATTTAGAATGAATGCTAACGAGAGAAGGCATCCACTATGAATTAATATTTGAGAGTATTCAATTTTCTAATTACTGGTATTATTTTGTTAGGTATGACCTCCTGGATCACGAGTTTCTAATTGTAATATTCTATAATATTAATTCTACTGAACACAAAAGTGGTAGAACTTACATAGAAATTCAAGATCAAGAGGTTGAATTATTTGCCCTGTTTACTATGTGATCAAAACACTGCTTTTTAATCCAGAAACTCAATTACAATAGAAAGAGTTTAATCTCCACAATCCAAGAACCGAATATAAGATATTTTTCAAACCACCAACTTCATGTTTCCGTATTCTATCTCTTCACCCACGAATTTAACTTCCATTCAAATGAATATATGGAGTTGTGGGAGTTGATGTAAGTTATATGTGGTGGGGAGTTAAGTTTCAAATTTGAACCTTTAACTCCTCCTTCCAAAACCATTTTCATATAATTTGGGTCGGGTCAACCCACATAGACGACACTTTAATTCCAACATCTCTCACTCGCACAACACCAACTTCATGTATCCGGATTCTATCTCTTCACCCACGAATTTAACTTCCATTCAAATGAATATATGGAGTTGTGGGAGTTGATGTAAGTTATATGTGGTGGGGAGTTAAGTTTCAAATTTGAACCATTAACTCTTCCTTCCAAAACCATTTTCATATAACTTGGGTCGGGTCAACCCACATAGACGACACTTTAATTCCAACATCTCTCACTCGTACATGATGGTGTTGACCTAAATCTAATATAATATCAATTCGATTTATCTCAATATCTCAAAGTTCATACTGGCAAATAGATCGGGCGACTAGCAAGTTTATTAAAGAGCACACAACATCATCTAGCAGCTCTACTAGAGAATACTTTTCTTGCTATACCTCAAATCATTAATTTCACCCTAATTCAAATATTTCTGATCCCTCAAATATTTATGGAACATACTTGAACTCCATACTTAATTCTTGTATTTATAATTGTGTTCTAAACCCTACATGGTCAACACAAATATCTAGCCGGTGAATACAAATAGAAAAGTTGGTCAAAATGATTTTTCTCTCCTACCCAAATCCTTCAACTTTAAATCAAGTGCTATCCTAGACATGTTCCATCAAACGGAATCAATCATAGTTATTGACAATATGCTAAAGTAGCAACACTGAAATAATATCTTGAAAAAACAGTCAAAAGTTAGAAAGGTATATACAAGGTTATGTAAACCACGGGGTCAGGGATCCATTCACTCGTTTATCCCATATTGGTTGTAAAAGCACACGCGGTATGAAACACGTGCTACAATATTTTTTCCCTTTTCAGGATGTATGTCATATCCTGTAAATTAAAATACAGTGTACAAATTTTAGTTCAGGTATCATTGATACCCAACTTGAATTCTCCTTATATTCATTCCTCAAAGCAAACTCAATCGAGAACTGAATCTGGCTACTGAACAAGTCTAACGGATAGTGGAATCCATTTTGATTACTTATAGTAATCTCATCTCGATATCTCATCAAGGCGACTTGATCATGTATAGAACATGAAGACTTCGTCTCATCCTAGCACAATCTAAAATTGTCTGAGGCGATTGCTCGTGTAAGTGGGCCAATCTCAACTTGTTCGACAAACTTTTTGTGTGCATAAAAACCAGTCATCTATTAATTACAACAATAGATTACACATAATATATAAACTCAAAAAGCATAGTTCATTAATAAACATTCAAGAGTTTACAATATACGTAACTAAATTCTACGCAATCCTAGAAATTTAACATGAGTCATAAAGACATCTCTAGGTATCGGTTTGGTATATGGATCGACAACCATATTATGCGTGGAAATGTACTACAAAGTCACTTCTTTTTTTGCTATGATGTCTCTTACAAAATTATATTTTGTATCAATATGTTTGGTTCTGTTGTAATACTTTGGATTTTTCGTATATGCAATAGCATCCTGATTATCACAATAAATCAACGTAGGTCCCATATTACTACTAAGGACTCTTAGATACTAAAAGATTCTTTTTAACCAAACAACTTCTTGTACTGCTGAAGCACAAGCCACAAATTCTACCTCCATTGTAGACAAGGAAATGCATATTTGTTTCTTGCTACTCCAAGAGATGGCGCTATTATTAAGCAAGAATGCATATCCAGAAGTTGACTTGCGCTCATCTAGTTCTCCACCCCAGTCAACATCTTTTAAGTGCAAATCATTTCCTTGATAACATAAGGAATAGTGAGCAGTACTTTTCAAGTATCTCAATATCCTTTTAACTGCTTTCTAGTATCCTCTTCCAGGATTAGCCTACTACCTACTGATCAGACCAATGGCATAACAAATATCTGAGCGAGTACACATTATAGTGTACATCAAACTCCCAACTGCACTGGAGTACGGTACTCTGGACATTTTTTCTTTTTCTTCAATAGTCTTAGAGCATATGCGTAGATTTAGAGTTTTACCTTTAGATATAGGAGTATCAATTGGGTTGCTATTCTCCATTTTGAAACGTTCAAGAACCTTCTTTATATATGACTCTTGTGACAGAGAAAGAAATCTCTTAGAACGATCTCTATAGATTTTAACACCAAGTATGTAATCTGGTTCACCCATGTCCTTCATTTCAAAATTAGAAGACAACCATTTCTTAACGGTCTCAACATGCTCCTTATCATTCCCAGCCAATAAGATATCATCTACGTAAAGAGATAAAATTACAAATTTTCCATTGGACCTTTTCACATAAATACCTTCGTCTATCATAACGAAGTTATATGAGATTACAGCTTTGTCAAATCTCAAGTACCACTGCCTCGAAAACTGTTTTAGGCCATATATTAATATTTGCAATTTACAAACTTTATTCTCTTGGCCTTGTTCGACGAAACCTACTGGTTGTTGCATGTAGATTTCTTCATCCAATTCTCTATTGAGAAAAGCAGTCTTTACGTCTATTTGATGTAATTCTTAATTTAAATGCGCCACTATGGCTAAGAGCAGGTGAACACAAGTAAATCTCACTACTGGTGAAAAAGTTTTTTCATAATCTATACCCTCTTGTTGGGTATAACTTTTTGCCACCAAGCGAGCCTTATCTATGGACCCATCAGCCCTTCGTTTTATCTTGAGAACCTATTTGTTCCCAATGGCTTTCTAACCAAACGGAAGATCAGCCAAGTCCCATACTTGATTAGATTTCATAGACTCCCTCTCCTCTTCCATTACTTTCTTCCACTTTTCATTTGTAGGGCTTGATAGAGCTTCGTGAACGAATCTAGGCTCTTCATCGTCTTCTAGAGATATACTAGAAAAGCTTGCCCTTCAATTTCGAAATGACATTTGGGCATACTTTTCCTAGTACTCTTACGGAAGTAGAAGCTCCGTAATGACCTTGTCACTTGGAGACAATGTGCACCCACTTGGATCAGAAGGTAGAAGTGCCTCTTCTTGCACCTCAACCGATTTATCGAAGACAGCCCTATCATCTAATTCAAATAAAGGTTCTCCCTTTTTAATTTCTCCACTATTAGGAAAATCATTCTCTAGGAATGTCACATCGTGACTCTATCTCAGTTATAGTCTCATCTTGATTTTCACCTAGAAAAACATATCTTTTGGACTGGTTTGTGTATCTTATAAAGATACATTTATTGCCTCTTGGACCCAATTTTCCAAATTTGCTTGAGGAATCATGGATGTATCGAGCTGATCCCCAGGGTCTAAGAGATAACTCAAATCAGGTGATCTACCTATCCAAAGCTGATACGGTGTTGTAGGTACCGATTTTGAGACAACTCTATTAAGGATGTAAATCGCAGTTACCTAAGCATATCCATGGATGTATCGAGCTGATCCCCAGGGTCTAAGAGATAACTCAAATCGGGTGATCTACCTGTCCAAAGATGATACGGTGTTGTAGGTACTGATTTTGAGACAACTCTATTAAGGATATAAATTGCAGCTTACCAAAGCATATCCATCCCCCCACAAAAACCAAAAAAAAAGGTAAATTAGCTTGCGCCATCATGTACTTCACCATTTCTAGCAATGTCCTATTCCTTCTCTCAACAATACCATTTTGTTGTGGTGTATTAGGAATAGTTAATTGCCTAATAATTCATTTATCATTACATAGTTCTTTGAACTCATCGGAAAGATATTCATGCCCTCAGTCAGTTATTAAGGCTTTCACCTTTCTGTTTATTTGATTTTCTACCATATTTAAAAATTGTTTAAAGTATTCTAATGCCTCCGACTTTTAAGAAATCAAATAGACATGACTATACCGCATGAAATCATCTATAAAAATAATGAAATAAGAGGCTCTATGTCTTCCCTCCACATTCATAAGACCACATATATTTGAATGGACTAATTGTAATGGAAGTTCAGCTCTCAAAGCCTTACAGAATGGTTTTCGTATTGTTTTTTCTATTAGACAATGCTCACAAGTAGACAATGAAACCTTAGAGATTAAACTTAGTAAGCCCTTTAGTATTATTTTTTCTGTTAGACAATGCTCACATGTAGGCAATGAAACCTTAGAGATTAAACTTAGTAAGCCCTCTTTAGCCAACCTATTCATTCTCTCTTACCCAATATACCCTAATCTACCATGACATACACATGTATCAACATTCACATATTTAGAAGAAGATACATCCATAGAAAAACAATGATTAACACATTAGTTATAAGTGTTTGGTTCACAATCCAACACTAGAAAACCACAAGACAAATATCCAGATCCATAATATACATCACCATTGCTAATACGAACAAAAGTACTACTAAAATCCAAACACAAACCTAATCTTAAAAGAACGATAACTGAAATTAAGTTCCGTCGTATTCTTAGTGCAATCAGGACATCAAGAAGGAGAATAGTACGGCCACCACGCAAATGCAACTTACATGTACCAGTTCCTTTCACCTCCACTCTATCATCATCGCCGACATATATCCATTTTGTAATGGCTGGAAATTGGTAGAACTCCACAAACGCCTCTCTATCCCTAATTATATGGTCTGTCGCTCTTGAGTTGACAATCCATATAGAATAAGATTCAATAAGCAAAACAGTGCTAGAAACATAAATAGGACTAAAAGAAGTATTAACAAGAGCTACCTTCTTTGGCTTAGGGCAATCCTGAGCAAACACTTAACAATTGTAGCATTTCAGCTTGCTCTTGTCTTTCTTCTTATCAAACTATTTTTCCTTTTTGTTGCATTTGGGCTTGTTCTTTTTGGGTCTATGTCCAATCTCTTTTCCTTTCTCTCTTCCGCCTTTGTTCCAATTCTTCTTACGCTTAAAGCTCGAAGCTTTGCCAGAACTAGACTCAGCTACAAAAGCACGTCCTAGAAATATAGCTGCTCTAAGCCGCTCATCCTCTAGTTCAACATGGCGGGCAGCATCAACAAAAGTTTTGATGCTATCATTATGAGTCAGATTGACTTTCAGATGTTCCAGTTATAAAGAAGAGAGCGGATCAAAGCCTGAACTTGCTGCTCATCAGAGAGAATATGACCAGCCAACTTCAGCTCCTTGATCATGTTAAATAGAATCCTTACATGCTGTGTGATATTGTGATCATAAGACTTTTTATAAATGTCAAACTTAATAGTCAACTGTCTGAGCTTAGTCACGCTAGTACCACCATATTTCTCTCTCAAATACACCCAAATATCATGAGCAGTTAAAAATTGTTCACACTCGTGAATAAGATCATCCACAACAGAACTTAACAAAATCCTACATGTAGTAGAATCTTTCTTTTTCCATGCTTGGTAAGTTTCATAATCCCTTCTCTATTGAGCAATCTGAGCCACACGTAGGTCTTCCATCATGTGGTTAATACCCTCAAGGCAGTCATGTTCCTCCAGCATATACCAAATTTTATAAGGCACTAAGTGTTATATTTATCGCCATTCAATTTGTCATCCTTATTTAGGTCAGCAATGATATTCTTAGATGTCATGGTCTGTCAAAGTTTTAGAGACGATCATATAAATGTCCATTTATGCTCACATGTCATTTTGCACTCATACAAATTAAATTTTATGATAATTTAACACTAGGCATAGAGTCGAAAGTTCATTAAGTTCCCAATCATCATCTATTATCCTAATATTTCATTATCACAAAAATTACTTTCATAACACAAAACAATAAGTTCTAGATGACAATTACATTAACTTTTCCAACCTTAGAATTCTCACTGAATAAATCAATTAAACATGTACAATGTAAACAAGACATTTTGATCATATGTACTAAAACATAAAAAAATGTCATATTTATACATGCTATTATATTTAATTCTTCTAAATATAACTAATAGGCATTGAAAATGAATCATTAGTTGATACATTTTCTTCTTCACACTAATATATTGTCCTAGATGCACTACTTCTAGGCGCATTGCTTCGAGATGCTTTATGTATTGTATTAGGTTATGTCTTGAATCCATTTCACAATTTAGACAAGCTCGTAGCTTTTCAACACGTTCTTTAGCCCGTAATCTTTTAGCCTTTCTTCCAAAGATGCTAAAAATGTGCGTAAATCCAACCATATTTTATTAAGCACAAGAAGACGAGAACGAATCAAATGAATCACATAACCAAATTAAGACTCACACAACTCAAGAACGCACAACATTATTCTATTTAAAATAAGAAAAAATTTGACTCCAAAATCATAATTTTTAGACTTAAATCCAATTTTTTCCCAATAAAAATACACTTTAAAAAAATTATAATAATATAGGAGCATTTCAAAAAACTCCCACTAGAAAACAGAATCCTCAACCAAATATTCTCCAAATATTCTGGATTTAATATAAAATTTTCAGAATTTTAATTCACTTAGAAAATATTTATTATGTATTTATAAATGAATTTTCTTTAAACATAAATGCATAAAAAATATTTTCATAAGAAAAAATTATATTAAACTCAAATAATAAATCCAAAATATTATGGGGACCATTATGAAATTTTCAGAATTGCAGAAAGGTCTCTCACGCCCTCTTATGCGCCAAAACAAAAAATACTGCCTTTTTTTTTTTTTAATTCCAAGAACAATTTAAGAGGATCAAATTTGAAATAACAGAATATTAAGAGTAATATGCAATTTTCAAAATAATCCCACATGAAAGCTGTTGCAAATATTAAAAAAAATATAAATATTTGCCCACTCTCGGCACTCGGAGAGTGCACCCCACGCGACTCCTTATAGGAAGTTTCCAACGTCTACTTTGGTTCTGTTCTCTTAAAATTGACATTCTGAGTTCATTTGTGTGATCAGATTTCAAAAACAACATACATAATATAGCATTTGGGACAACAACATAACAATTGGAGAGTGAGGACATGAAAAATACCATTCATCATCTTCCTCATTTTTTTGAAAGAATTTCATATTTAATCCAAACAAACTCTCATAACTCATTCATTTTAACCCCAAATCAAGATTTATTTATATCATTGGAAAGCTCATGGAAATACCTTTCTAACCATACCAATTTCATAACACGAAAAACAGCAAACATAAAATGATCATGTTATGAAGTTTCGGTTATTTTAACTAGGGTTTCGATTTTCTCTTGAAATATAAATCCAAACTATGTGAAAATTTGTAGACATGTTCTACATCATATCGTATGGTATAAATTTCACGAATTAATGTTGAGTATTTCATAATGTGCCATTAAAGTGTGTTCAAACTTTAACAAATGACATTTACTCGGATTTCTTATATATATGTTGCATACCAAAACATTTTCAATACATTAACATGCAAGAAAACAACCTGATAAGACTCTGATACCAATGTAATATTCTATAACATTAATTCTACCGAACACAAAAGTGGTAAAACTTACTTGAAAATCCAAAATCAAGAGGTTGAATCACTTGCCCAGTTTACTTGTTTACTATGTGATCAAAACACCGCTCTTTGATCCAGAAATTCAATCACAATGAAAATAGTTTATTCTCCACAATCCAAGAACCAAATATAAGATATTTTTCAAGCCACCAACTTTATGTATCCGGATTCTATCTCTTCACCCACGAAATTAACTTTCATTCAAATGAATATATGGAGTTGTAGGAGTTGATGAAAGTTATATATGGTGGAGAGTTAAGTTTCAAATTTAAACCTTAACTCCTTCCTCCAAAACTATTTCCATATAACTTGGGTTGGGTCAACCCACATGGATGACCCATTTCATTACAACACTAATAAATCTAAAGCAACATTGGGATGCAAACCAATTCTGCCTTGTGCAAAATCTTATTCGAAAAAAGAAGATCATAACATCCAGTCATCCCCTGTCGTAAAAACTATTTTTCAAAAAACGGAAATCTTTCCTCATGCTTTTACAAACCAATTCTGCTTGCAAAAATATTGCCTAAGCAATAAATTCAATTAAATGCACTAAACAAGACATAACCCAGCCACATAAATCACCATTCTCTTCATTTATCCTCAGAAGGTGTCACCTCCATTTCCTGGCACATAGTTATTCTTATGTTATCCGTTATAGTATGGCCATTAATTCATCTTAATATCCTCATTTCAGCCACGTTCAACTTATGCATATTTTGTCATTTAACAGCCCAACACATAGTATTATAAAGCAAGCATATCTAATATTGTTAAGTAGAAACCACGTTTTAACCTTAAAACAGTGATATTTTATCACATAAAATCCCTGTAGCACTTCTTCACATCATCCAACTCGCTCTAATCCTATGCATTACATCCTCTTCAAGTCATCCTTCCTTGTTAGTAATTGAACCTATATAGCTAAAACAATCACATGATTCATGAAGAGTTGGTATTTCACCCACGCAAGTCGGGCGTTTTTCCTCTACTTACTTTCCATCGTTACTGCATCTTGAGTTTCCTCATACAATTCTATATTATCCCCAACATTACATAGACCAGAAAGAAAGATAAGTTTCTTCAATGTAGATCAATGCATGTTTAGATGAAAGCTCGAAGAGAACATGAGATGGTTACTTCATCCTACTTGGTATTAGTTTCTTTTGCAACTTTAAATTTTCTCCGTCTTTCAGTGTCTTGCTCTCTAAATTATTGAGAGGGGAGCTCTTTCCCTGATCCAGAATTAAACCTCCACAAGTAAAACAAGAAAAAGTAAAAATACTTAAATTTCATCTACACATCTGAAAAAGCAGCCCAAGTCATAAAGCATTATAAGATTATATATTAAATAAATCACTAATAGGTATTCTATGTTTATCTTAGTTACAAGTTGCTGACTTCTTTTACATTCTGGAGCAGTGAAGGATAAATACCAGCCTTCAATTCTTAAAATAGCTCCCAAACTCCACACTCACACCCACACCCACACCCACACCCACACCCACACCCACACCCAAATAAATAAAGAGAGAAAGATGCACGTCACTGGATGTTTAATAAAGAAACAAAATAAAGGAAAATATGCATGCAATTGTTATATAGAATACAGGAGGTGGCATAATAATTAAGAGAGGGTATCCTGGCTTTTATTTTAGCTTACATAATGCAGGGTGGTTGTATCCTGGCTTTTGTTTGCTATATTTTTCTTTGGGATACTGTCATGAGATTCCTCGTCAGTTGCAAATTCTGCCAGAAAAGCAATTCCCTTGTTAGGCATATAAAACAACAACAAAAAACTAAGTCTTATTCCAAATAAATTTGTAGTCGGTGAATATCAACCATTAAGGTGAACTACTTAAATGATTGATATATTGTATTTCCTGCGCCACAATTTATTGCAAACATAACTTTTAAGGGGGACGGTAACACTTAATTGACATCGGTTTCTGATCTCCTGGTAATCAGTATTGAGTTGTATGCAAAAAATAGGGAAAGATACCAAGGGAGACCACAAGCTAGCTATACATGTTCAATCAGAAAACTCTACAACTGAGAGAGAGGAAAATCCTCCTGTGTAGCATAAAATTCTAAACATTATTATGTAGAACTTGTATAAATACATAAGGTCTTTTAACTCTTAACTGCAAACTTATGCCAAATACGATAAGGGCTCCACTGGACACAATAACATGTCGAAGATCTACCATAAGGCATAAATGCAAGTTATTCAACAGGGTGCCATACGGTAATGGCTATCCACAAAAGTTTAACATTTTATGTAAAATAAAAGAATAAAATTAATAATGTTTAACATTTTATGCTAAGGAAGTAAGATGTTTTCTACACAAATCATTTACAAGATGTGCATGTTTGTAAGATTGCACGCAGCTCAAAGAGAGAATTCATTTTCAAGCTTCAATCTCCGTTTCATAGAAAAGCTTAACTTGAAATAATTGGACCGGCCGTGATATAATAACTACAATATGTTAAATCAACTAAGAGAAATGCTGACCTTTACTTTTCACTTCCTTCCTTTCTGATCTAGATCTGAGACATTTTAATTCCTATTTTACCAAAACCGATTATTAGAAAAATCTTACATGCTAAGCATAGACCACAATGAAACCGTACTATGGCAAACTTGATGTACCAAAAAAACCTGCAGGTGCCAAGAGAATACAGAATCACCTGCTTCAGAGCTTCCTTTAATATATCCATATAATTGCCACTGTAAGCTTCAAGTTTCTAATGATTCAAATACAATGCAGCTCAGATACAAATATATGGCAACATAGAAAATACCAAAGGTTTTAAGGTATTGATAGTTTAATAAACTGAGGATCCAAAAGTGAGCTTACATCCTCAAATTTCCCATGAGACGTAATTGGATCCACATACAAGCTGCAGGACGAGGAAAAGAGTTCCAAAACTTTAAAATGTATGGATGAGTAGAAATTTAAAACGAGAATATAGTTCTAGGCTACTGACTATTTATAGCTTCCATATAGTCGAACAAGAACTTCACCAGCTGATTTATTTTTGGGTTTATGTTTGCCACTCACGGAGTTCTCATCAACAGCCTGCCAAATAAAAAAAAGTTGATATTTGTACAGATTTTGGGCATCCATTGACAAACTGAGAAAGCAATGCAAGCTGAAAAAACATCAAATAAAAAGCCGCATGAAAGTGCCCATTTCAGAACACTTACTTGTGCCAGCCACCATGAAGAGCAATGTAGCTGAACCCATACTAAATTGCCAAGGTTTAAGTCCCTGCTTGTGATTAACTGCATCTCATGCATTGTCTTCTTTTTCAACATAACATCTGGCTAGTTCTGTACAAGCTCTTCCATAGACCAAATTTATAGATCAATTCTAAGACATGCATTGAATAATTTGAAAAGTTGTATTTTAAAATGGTTAATCCTGTTCTATATTTTTTTTGAAATACTGGGGAATACATTCCAATAAGGCACAAAATTGCATAAGCAAAAAGTAAAAGAAAGAAAAGAAATGAGGAAAACTCAGAATAATGATTAATATGTAATGTATACTGAAGTTCATCTTTTCCCTTGACTTTCCAGTGGCTGTTGAGCAGTTGTTAACTGCAGACGGAAAGACTGCCCCCTTCTAATCTCTGTTTTTGCTTAAAAAACATGGCATATTCTTTTGATTCTTTATTGGCCTTAGATATGGGACACCCAACTTGTCTGTTCACAGAATTCCTTTTATTGCCCTCCAAATTGATGTTGTCTATTATCTTATTATTCATAGAGAGATATCCTTTGTTGGGTAACCAATCCGCAGCACCATTAGCCTCCCTGCAGATGCACATAATTGACACACCCATCTCTTGCAACATGGTGAGTATGTCTTCCACTATGTCTTTGTGTCATGGATCGCATTTTAGCTTAACGCTAATATCCGTGACTATTGGGAATGATGGGAGAAGTTGGTTTGACATGAGATTATGGGTGGCCGTAATAGTAGCAACTTCGTGTGATGAGCAGAAAACCTTAACAATAGAGTTTGGAGAAATCGCTTTACAGAGAGCTTGCCGAAGGAGTTAGGAAGCTTCGTACTAAGGCAGACGACAAGCGGAGAAACATAGGGGTTGAAGACGACAGTGTCAGGTAGTGGGATTGTCGTAATTTCAGAATATTGCGAGGGTAACAACTCAACGGTCGAGTATCCGTTGGGGTTAAAACTTTGTAGACTTAATATTGAAGATGTTAGCTTCGCTATGAATCAAACGGAGCGTCATTTGGAGGTCAGGAGCATCAGTTATGGAAATTATGATTCATCGGCCAAAAGACGTCTATTGGTGTCACTTTGATTATTTCTCAGCATCTATTATAATAGGGGCATGCTTGATGAGCAGTCAGCCAGCCTCCTCCGTGATTCCGTTCTAACGGAAGGGTTGCCTACGGGCTAACCTTATGCACAAAATGTGCAATCATTAGGGCCGCAGGGGCAACTAATGGCCTACTTTGGACACCTCAAGAGAGGGCTAAAGTACTCGTTTGAGTTCGAAAACTCATTAGGTGGTGTTGGCTTTCTTGGCATTCGTTGAGCACCCGAAAGGGGCCAAAGGTTACCAATAGAGCATTACTATGCTCCGAGAGCTACGCTAAGGATACGATAACACCTCTAAGCCAAATGAGCTATCGAAAAAAGCACTTTAAAGGTCTCGTATGCTAGCTCGTGCGTTTTGGCTATAGGTTCTAGCCTTTCCGTTGGGGTTTGTTGGATAGAAATGCGATCATGAGGAAATGCCGCATAGTTGGACGAATTTGGCAAGATGTCGATGTCGTTGTCGTTGGAATGAGTATACTGTGAAGACACTTCAAGAAAGCCATAGATTATCAGTTGACTCTGCTTGGGCGAGACTTTAAAAAATGGCATTGCAATACACAATAAGGCAATGTGCCCGTAGGAAGGGACGATCATGAAGATTATATTGTGGGGCATGAGAATGACCCTCAATGTTTTGGACGGAGCTAGGAGAGCTCCCTTCTTTCAAGTATGCTTCGAGAGGACCTTATGTTGTGTATGAGCATGTGAGCAAGTTAGCTAAGTTAGGTTCAACTCTGTTGGGAGTGCATTGCGAATAGGCGAGCACCTTGGCACCAAGTGCAGAGCAAGGATGCGTTCGAATGTTTACATGCTAGTAAGCTTTGTGGAAAAAATGAGCAATGGGTCATATCTAGACTCGTGATAGAGAAGGCAGAAAGTAGTCGAATAGAGTAAGGCAAAAAATAGTTGTACTGCATGACACAAAAAGTCTGCCTGTGACACTTTGCCTCTTAACTATGTTCACCAAGCATAAAGATCAACCTCTACTTGCAGCAAAGTAATTCTTCTTTGTTTGCATATTACAATTCACCACTGCCACAAAGCTACTACACTTGCCATATTCATCAAAAGCCGAAACTATCTGCCCATCATGGGCCCTTAATATTCCACCTCCTGCAGCCTCCCCCGTTGAAGTTTTATAGAAGCCATCTGTGTTCAATTTCAGCTCACCCCAACATGGCCTAGTCCATCTAATCACTTGAGGCATGTGTGGCCGACTAACTATCCATCCAACTCCAAATACAGCAGCAGCACTTGAATCTCTTTCCCAATTATTCTTAGTTAATAATCCAGCACTAGCTAAAACCCTAACAAGTCCCTCTGCTCTCCAGATTATTCTTGAAGCATTCACAGGGAGATTCCTGTGTTTACAGTCATTTCACTCTATGACTCTAACCACATACTGCCCAGAGAATCTCCAACTTTGGAAATATGTATACTGAAGTAAAAAATTAATGATTTGTGTTTATACCTCCCTTCATAAACATGGAAGCAGGAAACGAAAAATCAATATATATTTTTTGTCCTCTCAAACGTAATTGCATTCCACACTATGTTTGTAATATAATTTGATGCATATGACATACACGCCTAATTACTCAATCATAAAAGGTTTCCACAAAATCAATAAATATCAAATTGAGTAGGCAGACGCTAAGTTACATATATTGCCAAAAGTGATTTTCAAAAGTTACTTTTTTACTAACAAAACTTGCATTTTCAGAACTTATAAGCACAGCCAAACATTCTATTTCAGTTAAAACTGTGCTGACATATTTTTGAAAGCATTTTAATTATAAAATTAGCAATGTAAAGTAGGAAGTCAAGAAAAATGTAAAATATAAAACAGTATCAAATACAGGTTAAGGTTGTAATATTGCCCAATCCCAAATAACCCGAACAGAGCTTCACCTGTAAATCTGCAATCATTAACAAGTTTGGCTAAATCCAAACAGGGGATGAAAAAGTTACTTAAAGATTACAAACTCACATGGACTTTGAAGATTATTACAGCCACACTTTTAAGCTCAAAACAATCAATTCTCAGAAACAGAAAATCAAGAAAAATGGGTTCCCCAAATAATATACCTTCTCACCTTTCTTTTTCTGTCTCTTTCCGTCGCTTCCCTTCGTGTATTTATTATTTACACAATAATAAGCTTTATAAGCTCCTAGAGTTTATATATATGCCATTTTTCTTTCTCGGGAAGCTATATCAACTCCATACTGCTGTGCCCATACAAGCGTACACATTTATTTGTGTGAAGAGAGAGGATAGGATTGGTCTTTCACTGTTTTCTTGGTCTTTCACTGTTTTCTGTATACGAGCGAAATTAGCTTTTGCTGAGTAAAGAGTTTGTCGGGTTATGCTTGACAAATGGGCAACATGCACTTACAAAGCCCGTTACATATTGTTGTGTACATTATAAACTAATTTATTTGATTAAAATGATTTATTTAATCAATAATGATAAAAAATATCATGGGCATTTTTTTTTAGAAATAACTACAATAAATAAAATATTTTTTAAAACACTATTATATATTTTTTATTCAAAAAATACTGTTTTTTTTTTAACTTTTGTAACACTTGATGTTATATTTGTTACATTTGTTATTTTAGTTATAATAAATGTGTTAGATTTTTTATTAACAAATATAACAAATGTAACAAGTATTACAAAAATAAAAAATATGTTGTAAAATTATAGATAATGATGAATATTTATTTAACAGTATCAGATGTACATGTAGTTATCTACTCTGTAAGAAGAGTGTATTCTAATCGTTCAGAACTCCTTCTAACCATATAACTAAATGTCATTGTTATAGTAAATGGACACACTTGAGTTTTGACTCTCTCTATTCTCTTCTATTTTTCTCTCTACTTTTCTAGTTTCATAACACGTTATCAGCACGATTCTCTTTCTTTCTTTTCTAGACCGTAGTACAAATCAAATAAGTTATTATCTAGTACAAGTTATTCTCCCTTAAAGAAATAATGATTGTTTTTGTGGATTTCAAAAGAATGAAAATCTCAACTCCATTAAGTCTTAAAGACGTGTAAACATCCTTGGTGGCTAAAAGAATGGATCCATCTACCTCTTATGGTTTGCCACTTCAACATCTTTTAGACCATCATTATTTTTAACTGTTTGTTATTAAAATATTGCATGTTGTTACGAAACATCGTGTAAATTATGGCATGAAATTTTTTGCTTGCTTGTAGAATTGCTTTGAATATTTGATTGATTGTTCTTACATTATGATCTATATTACTTCTATATTATATTTTGTTAATATATGTTCAACTGTAATTATTATGAGAAATTATAAATTCTTGAACTACATTTGTTTTTCAATTATACTTTTCTTGAAAAACATAATATTATAATTCTATTAATATTTCAGAAGAATATTATATTGTATTTCAATACCTAGACATTTAAATATTCCATAAGAATGTTAATTTTATGACGTTATAATTTTTATGAAAACACGACGTTATAATTTTGATATTTCAGAAAAATATTGAGCAGTAGTCGAAATAATATTTTATTGTGCTCTAGAAGAAGCACATGTTTCGAAGAATATCATATCACATAATTAAATTGTGAGATAAATAAGTAATTAATCAATTAATGCTTATCCCCGAAGGAAAGCATATAAATCATATTATGTTAAATTGATTAATGTAAATTATATAATAATTGATCGATTGCTTTAGTGAAAAATTTTACATAATCGATAAATTATTTTGTATTGTGTCATTGCTCTTGAAGAACAACAACCTTATATTCAATCAATATTCTTGGAGAATATTGCATTGTAATTCCTAAAAAAACACAATATTACATATATTAATATTTTGATATTGCTCCTGAAGAAGCACAAATTTATAGTATATTAATATTTTCCTGAAGAAGCATAATTTAATTAAACGAATATTATATGACTGCTTTTGAAGAAGCATACATTTGTACATATCAATATTCTAGAAAAAACATCGTGTTGTTGCTCTTGAAGAAGCACAATTTTACATTTTTAGAATATTAATGTTGTGTAATATTAGAGTGTTGATACTCTTAAAGAAATACTATATTAAATTAGAAGTTCAATGTCTTAAAAATTTTATTAATTGGCATTACCGGTTAGACCATCTCGGATCAATATAATGTGAAATATTAATGAGAATATCTATTGAAAACCAGAAGATTTTTCAATATAATGAATTCTCATGTGATGCTTGTTCTCATTGTATATAAACTAGTAGACATTCACTAGGTAAAATCGGGACTGAATTCCTGCATTTCTGAAAATTATTTAAGGTGATTTATGGGGCTCCATCACCTTCCATGTTGACCATCTATATATTATTTGTATCTAATAGATACATATACTAGATGATTGTATGGTGTTATTATTTGCAACTTGAAGTTTGCGAGATTACTTGCTCAAATTTTAAATTATGAGCATAATTTTTAGATTATACAACCAAGACGGTGATGTGTCTTTTCAATACTAGTGAGTCTAAATCTCAAACTTTTAAAAATATTAGTTGAGATGATATTAAATGGTTTAGCAATATTGTTTTTCAACGCGTCCAATTAAATTCTAAACCATTACTATTGAGAACAAAGCACTTCCCATTTTTGTCTAGGAAATGCTATTTTATATGTTGAAATACTTATATGCATCATGCCAACATCAAAGTTACTCCCGCTATAATTGGCTTATGGTCAGAGCCTAATATTATCCATCTAATGATTTTTGATAGTGCAATATATGTACAATTGATCTACCATAGTGCACTGAGATGAGCTTTGAAAAATGTTGAGAATACATGTTTAGTATGGAACATTATAAAATATCTTTAAGTCCTAACGGGTGATATTTTATAATATAATATTTCTAATGTTATTTTGATAAGACAGTTTTCGCAACATCAGGGGAGAGAAATTAAGTAGCTGGAAAGAATACATGAAAATGCAGTATATTATATTTTCTAGATCATTGCACAAGACAATATGAACCAGAAGTTCAACAAATAACTCATTTGTAAGTTATACAATTGATAGATGCATTTACTGACCAAAGAAATTAAATCAAATCTCATATACCAGCTCTAAATGCTCCAATTTATATTAGTGTCCTTGAAGGACAATCCATTAACATTATATCAGGTAAATTAATGACACGCCTGAAGCGTGGTGATATTTGATTCCAAAATTCTCAAATTAAAAATGGAGCCAATTATAAAGATGGTCATATTGAGGAGGTGTATACTCTTGGAGAGTATATAGACATAACTAATTATAAAACTCTAGAAGAGGTTCAGCTAGCTGAAATAATAAAACAAAAAGATCTCGTTAAGTTATGTCGTTATGAGAAAGAAATGGATTCAAAAATAAATGTTGTTAACAACACTTTTGTATATAAAGAAGCGCTTTATATTATAAAAGGTAGCGAGAATATTGAAAGAAATCTGTCAAAGAATTAATTGGCTAAATAAAAGGATGTAATCCAAGTAAATTTAACTGACTAGAGAAACCTGAAGTTTCCAGACCTATAGTCGGAGCACCTAAAAGTGTATATTTATGCGAAAAGGAAATGAGAAAATTAAGTCGTAACATGTAATGAACGATTTTTAACATTATGAATTTTGCAAAGGCTTATGTAAAGAAATCATAAGTTGATATCTTGTTAGTCTGTCAATGCATGACATATATGCATATAATGAATATTGTTATAACCATCTCATCTGGTATGATTAATAAAACAATGTATATAAATCCCTAGAGGATTTAGTATGCCTGAAGCATATAGTTCAACTTTTTGAGAACTTAATTGATCAAAGTACAGATCGAAAGTGATATTATAATGAGGGGGAGTAAATACGCGTTGTACTCTTTTCCTTGACCAAGGTTTTGTCCTATTGGATTTTCCTGGCAAGGTTTTTAATGAGACAACTTTAATGGTGTACTAAAGAATTATGTACTCTTTTTCCTTCACTAGAATTTTTGCCCACCGGGTTTTTTATAGTAAGGTTTTAATGAGGCATATTCTTTCTGTAAATAACATACAATTGAAAGTGGTATAAATATTATAGTTATGGATGTCCATAACCTAAAAAATATTTTACCATCATCATAACCCTATGGTTATACTCCCGTGTATTATAAATTATATATGAGACTCCTGAAGGGAACAACAACAATATCTGTTTTTAATATAATTACATCAAATCATTATACTGACTACAGTCAACCAGAGATAATGTATGAAGATGATATTGCTTGGAGGTTATAACATGGAGCACATTTCACCAAAATTGTTTTATACAAGTTTTAAAAAGATGGTGACATTGAAGACATTGACGCACAAGATATGGATAGCTCGATACAAGTTTTTCCATTGGTTGAAATCGGGGGATAGTTGTACTCTTTTTCCTTCATGGGGTTTGTCCCAATTTGAGTTTTTCCGACAAGTTTTAATGAGGCAACATTTGAGTACTCCAATTTTGATAAATTTTTATTTCTATTGGTATTTTTGTCCCATTGGGTTTTGCCAAACAACGAAACAGTTATTGTGTAATAAGTCATTCAAGGGGAGTGTTGTAAAATTATAGATAATGATGAATGACTATTTAGTTGTATCTAGATGTCTATGTAGTTATCTACTTACTCTAGAAGAGTGTATTCTAATCAGATTGTAACTCCTTTTGGAACCCTATAACTAAGGGTCATTGTTATAGTAAATGGACACACTTGAGTTTTGACTCTCTCTATTCTCTTCTCTTTTTCTCTCTACTTTTCTAGTTTCATAACAAAACAGTATTTTTAGAATAAAAAAAATTAAATAGTATTTTTTAAATTATTTTATATTTTATAGTATATGGTGAAATTATCACAAATATCATGCTAAAAAGCAAATTTTTTGGTCAAATAAACTAATTTATTATCCACACCAAATAGGCTATAAAAGATTAAGGAGGGTGTATTCAATTAAGACTTGGTAGGACTTTTATGGAGTTTAAAACTCTGTGCGTATTCAATTGAGACTTTTTAAACTCCATAAAAGTCTTGGAGTATTCAATATAGATTTTTAAAGACTTTTAAAAAGTCTTATAAAGTCTTGCAATATTCAATTCAGACTTTTTAAAATCCTACAAAATTCAGATGTATTCAAAATGTCTATGACTTTTAATGACTTTATAGAAAATTTCATATGTACTAATTTTAAAGTACAAGGTATAAATAAAAGATATTACAATTTCTCCCCCATTCATCCTAAGACTTTGAAAGACTTTAGGAAAAAAAAAAATCTTTCGTTATCTTATTTTTTTATATGTAACATTTCCCTTTTCTTTTTCTTTCAACAAACTGTAAATTCCAGATTAATATTTTTATCTTTCTTCAATGTGATTTTTTTCTTCAATATTCCCATAATCATTTTTTCCTATTTATTTATTTATTTATTTATTATTTTACCATTTTTCATAAAAAAATAAGATTACTTTATAATTAAATTCTTATATAATTGTTGATTGCAGTTTATTAATGAATTTCATCAAGTTAAAAACTATTTTTTATTACTGTATTTTTTTTAATTCTTGTTTTTTCTGTTTATCTTGATGAGCATGGTTGTATTTTTTTATTCGTCTAAATTAGTACTTTGGTTATTACTTTATGTAATTGTGGTGACTAATGATGTGTTACCTATAGATTATTAAATATAATAAGGGAGATAATGAAGTGGATAAATTTTTTTGTTGGAAAATATTTTAAATGAGTCGCATGACATAATTTTTTGAATTTATCCATAATCTATTTGAAATTTTTTTACCCGAAAGAAAAATAGAGTGAGTTATATCATTAATTTTCGACGTAGTTTACTTGCAGCAATTAAATAGAAAATTAATTTTTATGAATATATTAATATTAATATAATTAAATAAATTATTATTAACATTTTCTCTTGCGATAATTTTTTTTAATTATAGGATATTAAATTTTTAACTGAAAAAACAAAGTCCATAAAAATGCATAAAAGTCTGTGAAAGTTTAGAAAAATCTTTCAAAATGAAATCTATAAAAATCCATTAAAGTTTATAGTAGTCTGTTAAAATCTATAAAAGTCAATAAAAATTAACGAAATCCATCAAAGTAAGTCATTTAAAAAATGTCAATTAAAGTCTTTAAAAGTGTAGATTAAATACACCCATGTAAAGATGTATTTGGGAGTTTTGAAGTAATAGTTATGATGATTTTTTAAAGTACCGGTTTCGGACGTTTATGAGGAGAACAATTTTGAGTGATTTTTAGCAGCGGCTTTTGAAACAATCCAACCCATTTTTGGGAGTTTATTATCCAGCAATTTTAATTTTTTTTTAAAAGAATCAAATTACATATATGTCCAGATATATAAAAAATTTTTTTTTAACATTTTATATATCGATCTATCATTAAAAATATAAAATTAAATTTATGTTCTTGCATATGGTTTTTTTTTTAAGGATAGTTTGAAAATAATTGTTTGAGAGATGATAAAATTAGAAGAAATTTTGAAGAACGTAAAAAATCCATCGATTTAGAGGGTTGAGATACATTCTAAATTACATTACACCGGTTTTGGGCGGTTTAACCACTCAAAATCGGTGCTCCAAAACACTAACAAGCACCAATTTTTTTAACCCTTAATAAACGGTACCATTCAAAATCGGTCCAAAAAAAACTCCCAAGCAGGCCCTAAGACTGGCCCAATAGTGTTATCCAAGATTCTAGTCCATTTATGGATGAACAGTGAAGTCGTCTTTTGGAAACACGATTTTACATATGAATTGTTTGATTCCTAAGGGTGACAAGTGGTGTGAGATATATCAACTATTGATCCGAGGGTTGTGATAAGCCTTATACATCTTTTTGGTACACAAAGTAGAGGTATGCGTGTGTACGCTGTTACAATTCTCTTTCTTTTCTTTGGTTTTCTGGATTGTTCTTCTTCTTTTTTTCTATAAGATATTCATTGAGTGAAAGAGCTAGATATGGTTTCTAAAGTTCTTTGTCAACAATAATCGTTATAGGTTTTGGTTCATTATTTGATATAATATTTGAAAGAGAGAGAGTAGAGGGTCTGAAGTCTATTTGTGGCTGATACTTGTTGTATTGTTTGTAACCTTGAACTATTTTTGTTGTCTTAGTGGATTTAGAGTATAAATCACAATTGTGGAGGATCAAGGGGTGATGTAGGTTTTTTGGCTGAACATGTGGACCCTTAGGACTTGCTTAGGAGTTTTGGAGTACTGATTATGGGGGTTTTTTAAAGTACCGATTTGGGGCATTTATGAGGGGAGCAGTTTTGGGTGGTTTTTAGTAGCAATTTTTGAAACGGTCCAAACCATGTTTGGGAGTTTATTATCTAGTGGTTCTAAATTTTTTTTAAAAGAATCAAATTACATATATGACTATATATAAAAAATAATTAAATTTTAAAATTTTTATATATCCATCTATCATTGAAAATATAAAATTAAATTTATGTTCTTGCATATGTTTATTTTTCTTTTACATGTTTTTTTTTTTACAAATATTAAGTTTAGGGTAGTTTTGAAAATAATTTTTTGAAAGAGGGTAAAATTGGAAGAGACTTTGAAAAACAGCAAAAAACCGCCGATTTGGGAGGTTGGGAGATACACTCCAATTTACATTACATCGGTTTTGAGAGGTTTAAAAACTGCCAAAACCGGTGCTCCAAAAAACTAATAGGCACATGTTTTTCTAACCCTTCATAAACGGTACTACTCAAAATCGATCAAAATTGGTGGGAAAAAAAAAACTCCCAAGCAGCCCTTAGGGGTGAAAAATCTTGTGTTGCTTTTATATTCTTGTGTTTTATGCTAGTTGTGCTTGGATTTGGGACCAACTATGGTATCAGAACCTGGATTTAAAAGAAATCGGTACGTTCCTCGACGGATCTGAAGCTCTTGGTAAAGTTAACCCTAGATCCATAGAGATCCCGAGGTTTCTTAAAGGTAAACGTAAGATCTATTAAGATCAGTAGTAGATTCTAGTATTATAATAATATTCATATCTATTTTTCTACAACTGGTTTGTAACGAGTCTCTATCCCTTGGTTTAAACTCCCTTTTTGTAATAATAATTGTATATTCTTAACATGAGCCGCTTAGATCTACATGTGTCAGGGTTTCATGCAAGAAACCCTAGAATCTGAGGGGACTAGACTTAATTTTATCAAGATTATTGCGTATCTTTGTGATTATTTGTTGTTACTTGAAGTTGAATGGTTAGTTGACTTGTGTTCAAATTTTTGAAATAATTAAAAGATTCTCAAGACATATATTTTCTTGTGTGCTGAAAATTATATTTGCTGAATATATTTTTTATGTTGTATTAGAATGTGAAGGCAACGTATTTCTTGAAAAAAAAAAATCTTATATAGTTGTAATATTTTCTTTGTATTTTTTTTTTGAAAATAACAACTGTGTTAAATTGACTCTAATATTTGTTAAATTGGATTACATGTAAATAATTCTTGGTGAAACATATGCTTATATGCTCACAAATTGAATTATCCATGTACATTCATTTGTTATACTACCTGAAATCTCATCTATGTGCATTTGTGTGAAAATGACTTCCACTAAAGTAGATGTTGAAATTTGGAATGGCAAATGAGATTTTAGTTTCTGGCGCCTACAGATGAGGGCATTGCTTTTGCAATGTACAAAAGCATTGGATGAGTCTTGTGTTGAGGATTTTGATGCAACAAAAGAAAATTAAACAAACTGAAATTGCATGGAGCACCTTGTTTTTGCACTTGTCTGAAAGTATCATTAGGGAAGTAGGTAAGACTACTACTATTATGGGGAAAAATTAGAAGATCTTTACCTAACTAAGACATTGACTTTTGATTTGACAAATACTGGTGAGAAGATTTTAGATGAACAATGTTATGTGGCCTTGTTGAGTTCATTGTTTGAAAAATATAAAGATACGAAAATTCTTTAAAATATGGCAGAGAAAGCTTGATTGTTGATATAATTGTTTCCTCTTTCAGAATTAAAGATTTAGAACTTAAAATTGAGGCCAAAGATTCTATAAGTGGAGTGGGTCTTATGGCTAAAAGGAAAAAACTTTTGTTGAGAAAACAACAAGTGAACAACAAATGTAAGGATTCATCAACAAATTCTCTAAAGGAAAGAATAAAAAAAAAAAAAAAAAGAAGTCTAAGGCCAAAGGAAGAAAGTGATATTTTTGTGGTAAAATAACACATTTTATTAAAGATTGCCATAAGAGAATGGAAGAGTTGAAAAATTCTCAAAAGATATAATGGTTACTTGACTGACTCAGGTTACACTTTTCACACGTGTCCATGTAAAGAACGGTTCTCTAAATTTCTTGAAATAAATGAGGGGTCAAGTTTCAATGGAAAACAATTTTTCTTGCAAAATTAAAGGGATTGAGAGAGTAGTTTTAGATCTAGGGAATGGTCATAAGCTAATTCTTGAGAAGGTCAAATATATACCATATTTAAGAAGAAATCTTGTCTCCTTGTGGATTTTAGATGATGAAGGTTTTGATATAAACATTAAAATAGTGTCACTAGAATCTCAACTAATTTTGAAGAAATTATTAAAACCCCAAAGATAAATGGGATTTATGTCATGAGGTAATTCTTTTAGTGGGTAGATCCCTAGCTGAATTAGTGTCACAAAAAGACAAGTCTAAAGGTCATGTGAGTAACAAAGAGCTTCAATTTCTTTAAAAAAAAAAGAGCTTTTGAGTTGGATAAAATTGAAAACTGTCTTTTTGTGAGTAACGCATTTTGAGAAAACAAAGTAAGTTGCTCTTCTCAACTAGAAGGCATAAATCTGTGTCTATTCTGGAATACTTACACGCTAACCTTTGGGGTCCAGCACGAGTAAGTACATATAGTGACTTTAAATATATTCTCCTCATAATTGATGATTTTTCAAAAAAAAAAAAAAACAAAGATTTTTTGTCAAAAATCAAATTTGATAATTTCTTTAACTTTAAAGGTTGGAAAAATCTAATTAAAAATCAGATGAATAAAAAATTGAAAATTCTTATAACTGATAATGGGTTGGAATTCTGTAATGAAGAATTTGATGTTTTTTTTTTGGGGTAAAGAAGATAGGTTTGCGACGTACACATCACAACAAAAAATGATCTAGGTGAAAGGATGAATATGACCCTCTTAGATAAAGTCAGGTGCATGTTATTTAGATTTGGGTAACCAAAATTGTTTTAGAATGAAGATGTAAAAACTGCCTCTTATTTGAAAAATAAATGTCCATCAAGTACCTTAAAGTACAAGATACCTGATCAAATTTGGAATGGTCACCTTGTTGATTACTCTAAACTGAGAGTATTTGGTTATGTAGCTTATGCACATCAAAGTGAAAGAAAGTTAGAACGAAGAGCCATTACGTGTTCTTAGGATATGGAGAGGGTGTAAAAGATTATAGGATGTGGTTAAAGGACCAAAGGGGATACAGAGTGATAATCAGTACAAATGTGGTCTTTAACGAGAGTGAGATGCCCTGTTTGAAAGAAAAAGTGCAAATTACAGAGAGTGGGAGTAATTATAGAACTTCTATGTTGTCTGATTTTAACTTCTTGGATTTATATCCAAGAAATAATGATTAGATTGAGGTAGAACAGCCCCAAGAGGAAAGAGAGGTTCCAAATATAGAAGTAAACGAACCAATACAACTTGAAAATCCTCTAATTACTATGAGTTAGCTATAAATAGAGTAAGAAGAGACACCATACTCTCTGTTAGATTTGATGAAGTATATTTTGTATCTGTTTATAATATCCAAGATTTTGTTGGATCTGAAACTAGAACATATGAAAAGGCCATTAGCAGTAAAGATGCAAACCTTTGGCTTGCAGAAATGCAAGATGAGATGCACTCGTTGCTTAAGAATAAGACCTTGACCTTCATAAACCTAAAGGAAAAAAATTGATTGATTGTAAGAGGGATTATATAATTAATTATCGTTAAACCAAAGATAATGACCTTAAGTACAAACCTAGGTTGGTGGCCAAAGGGTTTACTCAAAGGAAAAGAATTTACTACAAT
The DNA here is from genome assembly GCA_023638005.1 of Forsythia suspensa. Classification (NCBI taxonomy): domain Eukaryota; kingdom Viridiplantae; phylum Streptophyta; class Magnoliopsida; order Lamiales; family Oleaceae; genus Forsythia; species Forsythia suspensa. The sequence goes on along the minus strand of CM042664.1, from coordinate 23,403,963 downwards.
GAGATCTTCTCTCGTATAGTTAAATACACTTTCCTTAGGGTTTTATTGGTATTGGTGGCACATTTTGATTTTGAGAGTGAACAATTGGATGTTAGAATTTCTGTTTTGAATAGAAACTTGGATGAAAAATTTACCTGACTCAATCAAAAGGATTTGAATAAAAAGAAAAGAATAACATTGTGTGTCTTTTGCATATGTACCTTTATAGCGACACGGAAATTTTAAACTTTTACGTAAAAAATTTTCATTTAAAATTTGAAAAAACATTTTACTTAGTTTGCCGTGTCGCTATGACACCTCTTAAAATCTCGAATTTAATTGTTTGGTCTTGATGAATGTAGTGCGGACTTCTCTTTTAATTTCTAAAGTGACGAGTTAGACTATTTCAAATGGTGATTTTTCTTTATTTGTTTGTGTTAAATTCATCTTGAGACTCGTCTTATGGAAAATCGTTGCATATGTTTAAGTATTTACCCTTAACTAATTTAATTCTAGTTCGAGCCACGATTCCACAAAGATTAGTAAGGCAACCACTTCTGCCACAATCCACAAGCTTCAAGCCATGCCCAGCAGCCCTTGAGGCACTAGAATCGAGCCAGCCTCTATACCATAACCGCTCCAAAACTGCCCTTCAAAAATCATCTTCCAACCATCATCAAAATGGTCCATGATCAGCTCCAAAATTGCCCCTCCATACCGCCCCTCAATTACCACCAAAATGGCCCATGATCAGTCCCAACACTGCCCATCTATTATGCATAACCAGCTCCAAACCATGGCTGAAAACACCCTCCCAACCTCCATGTTTCTCTCCTTTCTCCATACACTATTAGGTTCATCTTTCACCTGGATTTGTAGCAAACATCACAACTATTTCCTCCCTCACAGATCATAGAAAAACGACATGAAATTGATATATTACACTACATATACACGACAAGCAATAAGGAGTCTTCGCAACACACATACTCAACATAAATAGCACCCATTCTAATACACAAGTTGTAACTCCTCAAATTTTCTCAACTCGGAGGGTCACTAAAATAATCTTTAAATATTATTTGACAACTCCAAATAGATTTCTCGTGCCTTTGAATGGTTTTAAAAATTTAACTATTGCGAAAAAATAACAAGCTCGCAAGGAAAAAAAATTACTTCTAAAATTTAACATTTTGTCCTATACCGCGATAGGTGTCAGCACGATTAATTTAACCACCTAGAAGTACTCCAAAATTTATAAGATTTGATCTATAAATACTTGGGACCTTGGACTAGTGATGCGAACCCGCGAAGATTGAATCTCAGAATCTACAACAAAGATTGATAATGAACCCCAAGAAAGCTAAAATCAGCCCGCAAGACCTTGACCCGGTGATTTTTTGAATTAAAGAACCAAGTTTAAATGCCACAAATATTTGTGAAGTCTTTGATAAGCTTTAGTTAGTTTAATTAAGAACAAGAAAGAAAAGTGAATCTCACTTTTATTTAATCTCACAATAATCAAAGTTAAAGATTGTCTACCATGAGAGTTTTTTATACATGCAAAAATTAATGAAAACCTAATCTAATTTGGAAATAACTAAAAACTTAACAAAATTAGAGTTCTAATTCGAAAAAGAAACAAAATCCGAAAAAATCCAAAATTCTCCAAATTTGGCCTAAGCGATCGCCCAGTGCAATTCTGGGTATTTGCCCAGGCTAAACTTTTAGTCTCTGCATTGGTATTATTGTGTGGGGTGAACGCCCCACATTTCGCCCAGGCCTAATTTTCAGCCGTTCGCATATTGATCTCCAAACTTTGAATTATGCTCATTTTGGCCCTTCAATCTTCCACTAGCCTCCAATATACCTTTAATATGTTCCTTAGTTTGAATCAAATGTATTTTTTAGGTTGGCTCTTCGTTGGTCATACTCATTTTGAAGGTTGGTGTCATGCTTGTTGCACTTTGGGTGTCGATTTCGACCCACATAGCTTGGACAAGACCTTGTATGGCGTTCTTTATCTTCTTGGTTCTTGATCTCGTTATTGTCTCTACTGGAATATGTAACGAGTCATTGCTAGGCGGTTCGTAGCTCGCATCATCCCCCTATTCCTCAAAAGGATTCGACCTCGAATCATCATCTGCATCAAATGGAGAAATATCAAAAACAGTAAAACTAGCAGACACATTATACTCACCTAGAAGGTCAAGCTTATAAGCATTATTATTTATCCTCTCAAAGTCTTGAAATGGCCCATCCTTCCTAGGATGTAGTTTAGACCGTCTACGGGCTGGAAATATTTCCGTCCTCATATGCACCCAAACTCAATCACCAAGTTCAAAGATGAGTCTGTGGCCTTTGTTGGCTTTAGCTGTATATTGTTTATTGTTTATTACACGATTTGTGGCATTTGAAGCTCGTTTGTCTCATCTAGATCACTTTCATAGGCTGGTCGGTTTAGAATAACAGCTCCATGTACAAAGTCAATTTGATGTTCAATATCTCTAATAGGTGGTAACCTACTAGACATCTAGTGCATTCGTATATTTCAAATCTATTTTAACTTAAGTTTCTTATAATAATTGAAGGATTAATTCTGACTCGACAGCTCATGGTTTCAATATGATAGATTAAATCCAAATGAAAAGTTTGTGAAAAGTATGGTGTAGTTAATTTGGGCTTGAGTTAATTAATAGTGTGTATGATAAAATAGGGTATTTTACATATATGTGTGTGTGTGTGAGAGATAATTTCACCATTTACTATAAAATATAAAATAATTTAAAAATACTATTTAACTTTTTTATTCTAAAAATCTTTGTTTTTTTTATTGTTATTTTTGTAACACTTGTTGTTACATTTGTTATGTTGTTATTAACAAATGTAACAAATGTTAACAACAAACAAATGTAACAACAAATAAAAATAAAAAAAAAGTATTTTTTTAGAATTAAAAAATATATAATATTATAATAAATATTTTATTTATTGTGGTTATTTCGGAAAAACTCCTATATATATACACACACAATACTTCTAAATATAAAAATAAAATGTGGCCGAAACTAATAATTAGAATAATTCTAGACTGTGACTACAATTAGAGCTGGCAAATTGGTTGGGCAGGGCCTATCCTCCGGCGGGTCACACTTGAACTGGGACCAGCCGGCCTCGTCCCGCTTTTGCTGCACTAGAAATATGCCCAATATTGCCCAATTTCAAATTTTAGCCATTTCATTGGGCCAACCGATCTTAATTTTATTTATTTATTATTTTTAAAATAAATTTTTATACAATCTATTACATTGCATCAAATACAATCTTAGATAAACTTAGACAATATATATTTTGAGATTTTTAAATAGATTAATTTATAAAATTAGGACTCTTATTTATTAGTCAATACATAAACATCAATTTTCTTTCTAAATAAATTTTTCCTGGGTAATTGTAAATTATTTCTTGACATTTTTTTTAAATTATAATTAGTAAAAGCATGCTAGTCTTATTGCTTTGAGATATAAACATGTCTGGCTTAAATTAAAAAAATTACTTATAAGTAAATTTAAAATAAATAATTTATTTGTCACACCAAACATAATTTGTATTGAAACTTGAATTAAATACAATTTTAATTAAATCTACACAATTTTATGTTGGAGCTTGGAATTCTTGGACTAATGTTTCAAAAAAAGACAATTTAAGTTAGAGACGGGCTTAGTCCATTTTAGATTAATATTATTTGGATTATTTATTGCGTCTATTTACAAAATGAGTGATTAGTGTCAATGAGCAAAATAAAAATAAAAACAAAAAATTGCGACTAGCTTGACGGGCTAGACAGACGGGACCATATAGGCCGGGTTTTGTTTGGGCCAGAGCCATCCCAATCCAAAATTCGGGTTACATGGCCGGACCGATTTTACCACCTCTAACTACAAGGGATTTTTTCATAAATAAGCCACTTTTTAAAAAGAATTCCAACTTTATCAACTTAACAAATTTATTTTAAAAGTACTACATAATTAATATTATATTAACTAATAAAATAATGAATAAAATCAAATAGGACCACGTGAATTGTGATAAAATTTGACCCAAATTTGTTTCTTGAGTTTTTGATTATTTTCACGTTAAGTCCTTCATCTTTGTAATATCTTCACTTTAGTACCTGTAATTCCTCTTTTATTTCAATTTCGTCCTCTTTTATTTGCAATTCAACTCCTTAAACTTTTGAATTTTTGTAAGTTGATCTACAGGTTTATACTTTTATGTTAATTTAGTTCTTTATTGTATCACTATTTGATAAAGATTTTACAAATGATATTGTGTATCTATGTTTGATATAAATCTTACAAATGATATTTTGTATCGTAAATATCTCAGTAACAAATACAAACAAAACTCATGTTCTTTTCAATTAAAACATTGAGGAGGCTTTGTTCCCAAATCGGAAAACATAGTCCAACCCGATTTGTCACGTGTTTGACACGATAATAAATAAATTTATATCATATAATAAATAATATAATTAACGTTAATTTTATTATTAAAATTATAATGAGACTAATTAATTAGTTTATATTTGAGTTACAAATTAAATTTTGCTTAAAAATAAAAAATAAATAAAACGTGCATAATAAATTTGCTCCAATTGATAATTTACAAACACAAAGAAGAAAATACTATTACATTAGAAGTAATAAATTAGCGGCGAGGGTTAAAGCGTGCATCATACTCCCATGGGTCTAGAGAGTATGATGTGTTGTTACTGTCTGTGATCGAGTACTGTGGGTACGGAGTATGATATGCGAAAGCGCTTTATCCTTTCTCGACTTTAGACGCTTCCCGCACCCTTTTGCTCTAACAAGATTAGGATCACAAACAACTTAGGTCTCTTCTCGACTCTTGTTTCTGTTTCTGCTCATGCCGACATCGCCGCCATACCCTTAGTACGCATATCATGTGCCGGATTCACAGTACGTATATCATGCTCCGGACCCACTGTTTCTTCTTTATGTTTGTAAATTATCAATTGAATCAAATTTATTATGCACGTTTCATTTATTTTTATTTTTTAAGCAAAATTTAATTGGTAATTCAAATATAAACTAATTAATTAGTCTCACTATAATTTTAATAATAAAATTAACGTTAACTATATTAATTATTATTTGATATAAATTTAATCATATTATTAATGGGGATGTAAATTGGGTGGGAGATTAAATAATTGGGGGTGGGGGTGGGGGGGGGGGTGGGGTGGGGGGGGGGTGGGGTGGGGTTATGCAAGTTTTCAAATTATTTCAAGATGTATATATAATTATGCGGAAAATGTAAACAAATGTTAATGTAAGCAGACAATAGATTCCAAAGTAGAACATTCAAAGTAAATAAATAAAAGAGCAGCTAAACCTTCTTATTGTTTGTATGAATTGGTTGTTCTTTTTTACGCTTCTGATTGGAAAGTTGGAATTGCCTCATCACTGTGGATTATTTGTGTTTCCCCAAAACAAAGCCTCCTGCTAATTGGGTACTCTTGAGAATGTATCCATGATGGATCCGTACCAAACTTCAAAATCATAAAGTTTAAGAAGAGTAGAGATGATTTAAAACATGAAGTTTTATTTCAAAAGAAGGCTTAGAGCCAAGGCTCCTAGCTTATTTAATTACAAGAATGATCTTACCGGATCTACTGTCTTTGAGGGATTAGCCTCTGTACATTGTAAACAAAGAAATTTTTAAACAGAAGATTTGTTGATCTAAAAAACTCTGCCTTCTCTTGTCGAAGTCTTCTACTTATATAGATGAGAGGAAGATTCCTTTCTTGTCTTTGTCATACAGCTGTCCATATCTGCCATGCAACTGTCCATCTTCTTTTAATAAAGTGGATTCTTTTCTTTGAAGCAAAGTATGATTTATTCCTTACTTTATTGAATGGTATCTCCACTATCCACAATAGTTCAATCTGATTGGTCTTGAGTGTCGGTATTACTGTAAGTTGATACTTTCTCGACTTCTGTGTCAACAGCTGTCTTGGCAGCATCTTATTTTTCTTTATCTTTTGAGTTTTCACACCACTGGCAAAGGTGATCTTTTTCTAAACTCTGTCTGAGTGCAGTGCACAGATGTCCCTGGTAACTTTTTGGTGAATTGAAAATTTCGTAGAAATTCTTTTCAAAGTTGCAAACTGTTGTTATCCCTTCAGTTGAAATGGGAGATTCCGTCTTACTTGTCATAAGGATGTATTGAGAGGAGAAGACAACCTTGATCTTTGATTCTCCATTCAAGGACCTTAGACCTGTTAGAATTCTTTGGAATGATAGAGCTTTCCAATCATCCAAGATTGGTGTATTGATGCAAGTAGTAGATCCTTCAATTGGGCGATCTAGGATTGCTTCTTTTCGTTCTTGATCTCAGATATGATGGTATCCTCTCAACATCATATTGTCTTTATTCCGAATAGAATTGTCTTTGTTAATTCTCAAGATCACATATAAATCTTGATCTTTAATAACATATTTCTTAAAATCTTTCAAAGATTGAAATAACCTATTGTCAATTAATTTAACCTCTTCGAAGTCTGGTCCGGGAATAATTGTTTTAATTAATTCACAATGGAATGATGTCTCGACCATTGTTGGGTCTGCTCCTTTAAAGAACAAAAAAATGTCTGTATTTTTTGTCAAGAGTTCCACAGTAATTCTTTTCAGGGGCTGTTGCACCTATGACTCTTGCCTCTTCTTCCAGATGTAAGAAATCTTGGAATTTGATGTTCGTAATAGTGGGGTCTTCCTTTTGAACAGGAATTTTTCCAATTCTTTTGAACCTGTTTGGAATATGTTTTGGTGTCGACTGGGTCGCTTCTTTGTATGTCTTAGCTCAAATCTTCTTGATTACGGAAACATGGGTCCGATCAGAATCGGTGGTAGTCGAGGTCTTGACACGATATTCTCATTGCTGATAATTTGGTGCGAGATTGAGATGTTCTTGATCGAACAATTGTTTGCAAGGAATAGGATTGGTTCATTTGATCTTGCGCTTCCAAAGAAAAGCCGCCTATGCATCCAGTATAAGTTTTGAAGCTTTTGTGTTTGTATGGCTTGTTTTTACCAAAGGTTCAACTTCCGACCAATTGTTGTAGAATCCTCTATTTGGGCCATCATAGATGACATAGTACTTTTTTCTCCCGCAATAGATGTATTTACTCCAACCAAAGGTGTTAGAGTTTCTTGTGTTGGACTTGGAATGTCTTTTTTCTCTTATGAGCTTTGAGCTTGATTATGCTCGCTTTACGTATGTATGCTTTCAATTGGTTTGCAATCGTCCACTTTTGTACTTTCAAATTGATTCTGACTTTCAATATCGACTTTTGTAATGTTTGCAATATTCTTCCCTTTTTGAAGAGTTTGATGATCTCACTGCTGTTTTGCAATAATCTTGATAATGTTTTTTCCAAAATTATCAACTTTTGCTGTCGGATGGAGATTTCCATTTTTTGTGTCAATTTGCAACCTAATGTCTTCAATTTGTTCTGTCAGGTTTGCCATTTTAACCTGCAAAAGCAAATTTACGGGTTAAAGAATCAGCTAGAAAATTGTCTTTACCTTTGATAATTTCGATAACAAAATCATAATGGTTGAACCACATCTATCATCTGACTAATCTTCCCTGTTTGTAATCAGGATGTACCTTACATTTTAAAAATGATTTACATGGTGATGAATCAGTTCTAACAAAAAATTTATTAGAAATAATATAAAGTCTAAACTTTGTAATTGCCTTTTTCATGGCAAGTATTTCTTTTTCATTAATATGATAATTCTTCTATGCATCTATAAAAGTTCCTAAAGAATAGCTGCATAGCTTTTCTTCTTGGTTTTGGCTATCAATTGCCTTTAAAACTGCTCTCCAAAATTCTTGTGAAGCATCTGTCTCAATTATCATTTTATCATCTTTGGTGGAATGATACAAAGGTGGTAACGCTTTAAGCTTATTTTTGATTTTCTGGACATAAAGGGAGTCTTCTTTTGTTCAATTCCACCTGTGATCTTTCCTAAGCTTTTTCTCGCAAAGGATTTCTCATTTTGCTAAGTCTTGTATGAAAGATTCAAAGATAAGTTAAACATCTTAGAAATCTCATAAGTCGCTTTTGGTCTTGAATTTCATTGGGAAATTCTTGTGCGTGAGTAAGAATATGAGGTTTTAACTTGCTTAAAACCATAAGCTATTTCTAACCCAAGGTATCCAATTTTTCTATAAAAGTTCTTTTTTTTTTGATAAAATGATTTCTTCATCAAGAATAGCCTGCAAAACCTGTAAAACGTGTTTTTCATGTTCTTCTTCATTATCTGAGAAAACAAGGATGTCGTCAATGTAAACACAACAAAATCTATTGAACTGTTTAAAAGTATTGTCCATATGTCTTTGAAATATTCACGGGCTTGTTTTAAGCCAAAAGGAACAACTGTCCATTAAAAATGTCCTTGAGGACAACTGAAAGCTATCAAAGGTTTAGTACTTTCTTCAAATCTTACCTGGTGGAAACCAGATTTGCAGTCAAAAGATGAAAAAACCAGAATGTATCCATCATTTTTGGTTATTTTATTTAGCTGTGAATAATCTATAACTATTCTAGCTTTACCTCTTCTTTTTTCCGCCTCTTTTCTTACCATGAAAGCAGGAGAAGAGAAAGGTGACTTACTTGGCTCAATTACCTTTAGATCAAGCAATTCTTTGATTTGGATAGATAATGTTGACCTATGGTTAACTTTAAACCTTAATGTTTTGATTATAACAAACAAAATAGTTGTGTTTTCTAACAATCTATTTTCAAGCAATATTTAAAGTACTACAAATCGAACTCTCATGCAATGTCAAGATCAAGTCAAAATCAATACAAGAGTTCAAGTATCTCAAGATCTGAAATTCAAGATTCAAAGATCGAAGAATAGATTTCTAGATAAAATTGTAAAGGTATTTACTCTTTGATCCTTAGCAAATAAATGAATGAAAGCTCAAAAATATTTTTTATCACTTGCATAAAAATATTTTTATCAAAGCCAAAAATTAATTTTTCAAAACTTTAGAAACGGTCAATCCGTTTGATAAACCGGTTGAACCGATCGACCGTTTGAGCTGAACCGGTTGACCGTTTGAATATCACTTTTCAAAAAATGTCCGTTCTGATTTTTTGTAGTTCCAATGGCTAGTTCTGACCATCTGATCGGTCGACCGTTTGGTCATCCATTTCAACAGAAAGTGACAAAAATTCATCTCTATAAACACCACTTCATTTATTATCATTCAACAACACTTACAAAAGCATTTATAGAGAGAATCATATTGAAAAACTTCATTCAAAGCTTCATTGCATTTATATCTTCAATATCTCTTTTTGAAAAACTTTGTTTGATTAAGTCAAATTTTTGATTCATTATTCTCAACAAAGTTTTCTTCTAACACTTGAGCTTTCCTCATTTATTGCTATTCATTAAAGTGTTAGTCTCTTTTAGAACTAAACTTGTATTTATCGTTCATCTAGAGAAAAATACTCAAATCAATCTCTTTACATTTTTGGGTCATATTGAGGTCCCTTGAAAGCTCAATATTGTATAAGGATCGGTGTTCCTTGTTTGTAAGTCACCAGATACATTGTAAGGGTTTGGATTGCACCATAAGTCAATCAAAATAATAGAAAGGTCGTGCTCGTGTTGGAGAGCTTGGTAACGGGGGACGTAGATCATTGCTTGGATCGAACCTCCATAAAAATATCGTTTGCACTCTCTCTTCTCTTTTATTTACTTATATTGTGCTTATATTTTTGTGGATTAATTTTCATTTCTTAAATATCCTTTTTTGAGAATATTTTTCGAAAAAGTTTGAGAAAACCAATTCACCCCCCTCTTGGTTAGTTATTCTTGGGCTATCAATTGGTATCAGAGCAAGGTGTTCATTTTTTTTTGAAGTTTATACAATCTTGAGTAATGGCTAACCAAAATATTCAAAACTTGAGGGTCACTTTACAAATCGGCCTCCTTTCTTTAATGGCACCCATTACAATTATTGGAAAATTAGAATGATGATTTATATTCAATCAATTAATTATAACATTTGGGAAGTCATCGAGTTTGATCCATATGTGCCTACAAAAATTATTAAAGTTGATGATAAACCGAACCAAACTACTTCTAAGCCTAAAGAGGAATATGATGAAGAGGATAAAAGAAAATTGTCTTCGAATGCTAGAGCCAAAAATTTACTTTATTGTACTTTAGATAAAAATGAGTTTAATCGTATTAGCACATGTGATTCCGCATATGATATTTGGCATGCATTAGAGATAACTCACTTAGGTACCAACAAGGTTAAAGAAACTAAAATAAATCTATTGACAAAAGATTTTGAAAATTTCTTTATGAACCAAGATGAACCTATTGTTGATATGATTACTCGCTTTACCGATATTATTAATGGCCTTAAGGGCTTTGATCGAAAATTTACTAACGGTGAACTTGTGAGTAAATCTCTCGGAAGATTGGAACTTCTTGAGGATGTTGATAGAGAATACAAAAGATGTTAACACTTATCCATTGGAGGAGCTACATGAAATATTGATGACGTATGAGCTCAACAATGTCGAAACAAAGGAGAAAACAAGAAGAAGCAAAGAAGAGATGAAGGAGCCTCCCAAGAAGCAAATTGTATTGAAATCAACAAACGATGAAGAATCCTCCAACACAAACATGAGTGATGAAGAACTTGATGACTTAGTTCTTCTTGTCAAGAAATGGAGAGAATTTCAAACAATAGACAATTTCAAAAGAAGGATGATAAAGGTGAAGAGAAAAACAAAAGATCATATGCTATGATTGTGACAAACCCGGTCATAAGAGGACCGAATGTCCGAACAAAAAGAAGTTCACCAAAAAGAAAGCTCTTCAAGCTACATGGGACGATAATGATGAAGATGAAGTTCAAGAAGAAATCGCCAACATGTGCTTCATGGCTATTGAGGATGAGGTAAGTACAAACAACAATGACTCTTACATTGACTTATCTACCTCTTATGATGAAATTCTTGAAGAATTTGAGAAACTTGTTTCAAAATACTCCATTCTTAACAATAAACACTCATTATTGAAAAATGTACTCAAGAAACTCTTTATTGCACAAAAGGACTTTGAAAAAGAAAAAGATGATCATAAGTCCTTAATTAAAGAAAATGTTTCATTGCAAGAAAAAGTGGTTGATTTAACAGGCATTATTCATAAATTTATCCAAAGAAAGAAAATTTTTGAATTAATGTTTGGTGAGCAAAAATGTGTGTTCAACAAAGGGGGAATTAGATATAAACCTCTCTTGAAACAAAAATCCCTTAAAACCATATTTGTAAAATCATCCAATTTTTCTCAACAAAACATCACATGTAGTTTTTGCAAGAAAATTGGTCATGTTGCTTATAATTGTTCAACTAAAAAGAGACTATACTTTGAAAGAAAACACAAGTAGATAAAAGAATCCACAAACACTAACTATCAAGGACCCAAACTTATGTGGGTACCAATAATCAAAAATCAAAAATTAAAATTATTTTTGTAGGTACCACGAAAGATCAAGAGCAATTGGTTCTTGGATAGTGGTTGTTCAAAACACATGACGGGAGATCGATCATTACTATCAAATCTCAAAAGAAAAGATGGAGGTCATGTAACTTTTGGAGACAATGCCAAAGGAAAAATCATAGGCATTGGAAATATTGGTAATCGTTCTTCTTCCTCCATTGAAAATGTTTTATTAGTTGATAACCTTAAACATAACTTGCTTAGTATAAGTCAATTGTGTGATAAAGGTTATCTCATTAAATTTGATTCTTCCAAATGCCTCATTGAGGATGCTATATCTAAAAAGGTATTGTTCATGGAGAGCCGAAGTAAGGATGTTTACATCATATCTATTGAATTTGAACTTGAAAAAGAAATAAAATGTCTTTCAAGTATAAATGATGATTCTTGATTATGGCATAGGAGATTATGTCATATTAGCATGGACTTACTTTCAAAAATCTCCAAAAATAATTTTGTAAAAAGTTTACCAAATATAAAGTTTGAAAAAGATAAAATTTGTGATGCTTGTCAATTTGGAAAACAAGTAAAGAGTTCTTTCAAACTTAAACAACACTCCTCTACTTCAAGACCTTTACAACTTCTCCACATGGACTTATTTGGATCCTCTAGAACCGCTAATTTAAGTGGAAAACATTACATTTGTTATTGTTGATGATTTTTCAAGATTTACTTGGGTCATTTTTTTGAATTTAAAAGATGAAGCTTTAAATGCATTTAAACATTTTTGCAAAAGAGTCTAAAATGAAAAAGGATACATCATTACCCCAATTAGGAGTGATCATGGTGGAGAATTTGAAAATATAGCTTTTGATGAGTTTTGCAAATCAAATGAATATGAACATAATTTTTCGGCTCCTAGAACTCCTCAATAAAATGGTGTAGTAGAAAGGAAGAATCGAACATTGTAAGAAATGGCTCAGACCATGTTAAATGAAAACAATTTACGAAAATACTTTTGGGCCGAAGCTATAAATACTTCATGTTATATTTTAAATAGAGTTTTGATTAGTCGAAAGAAAAACAAAACTCCATATGAGCTTTGGAAAAATAGAATTCCCAATATCGGACATTTTAAAGTTTTTGGTTGCAAGTGCTTTATTTTAAACACAAAAGAAAATTTGGAAAAATTTGATCCAAAATCTGATATTGGAATTTTTCTTGGATATTTATCTATTAGCAAAGCTTTTAGAGTTTTTAACAAAAGAACTTTAGTAGTTGAAGAATCTATGCATGTTGCCTTTGATGAAACTAACTCCAATGAACAAGAAAAAGTCATTGATGATGAAGATTTGGAAATTCCATTTGAACAACTAAGTGTTCAAAATCAAGACAAAGTGAATCCAAATAACATTGAAATTCAACATGAGGAGGAAACAAATATGCAACAAAATGAAGAACAACCTCATGAAGATCTCAATATTTCATCATTACCAAAAGAATAGAGGTTTGTCTCCTCTCATCCAAAAGATCTCATCATTGGTGATTCATCAAAAGGGGTGAGCACAAGAAATTCTTCTAAAAATTTTCATAACAATTGTGCATTTCTTTCACAAATCGAGCCAAAGAATTTTAAAGAAGCCGAGTTTGATGAATTTTAGATTCTAGCTATGCAAGATGAACTAAATCAATTTGAAAGAAATCATGTTTGGGATTTAGTTGTTAGACCATATTCACAAACCGTAATTGGCACAAAATATGGGTTTTTCAAACAAACAAGATGAAAATGGTATAATTGTGCGTAACAAAGCTAGATTAGTGGCTCAAGGTTACAATCAAGAAGAAGGCATTGATTTCAAGAAACTTTTGCACCGTTGCTAGATTAGAGTCAATTCGCATGCTTCTTGCTTTTGCTTGTCATAAGAATTTTACTCTTTTTCAAATGGATGTCAAAGTGCATTCTTGAATGGAGTCATTCAAGAAGAAGTTTTTGTTGAGCAACCTTGATTTTAAAAATCATAAGTATCCTGGACAAAGTTTTCAAACTTAGAAAAGCCCTTTACGGATTAAAGCAAGCTCCTAGAGCATGGTATGAGAGACTAAGTAAATTTCTCTTATCAAATGACTTTTTAATGGGTAAGGTGGATACAACACTATTTATAAAAATCAAAAGAATGATATGATAGTTGTTCAAATTTATGTTGACGATATCATTTTTGGTGCTACTAACATTTTCCTATGTGAAGAATTCTCTAAGTGCATGAGTAGGGAATTTTAGATGAGCATGATGGGTGAACTCAAGTTCTTTCTTGGACTTCAAATCAAACAAACTAATGATGGAATATTCATTAGTCAAACCAAGTATATCTTAGATATGCTCAAAAGTTCGAAATGGAAGAATTGAAGCCAATGAACACTCACATCAATCAAACTAGATAAAGATGAGCAAGGTACTTCCGTTGATATAACAAAATATCGAGGTATGATCGGATCCCTTCTTTATTTAACCGCTAGTAGGCCCGATATTATGCTTAGTGTATGCTTATGTGCTAGATATCAATCTAATCCTAAGAATTCCCATCTTAGTGCTATAAAACGTATTTTTCGTTATCTTAGTGGAACTAGATCTTTAGGTCTTTGGTATCCCAAAGAAATTCATTTTGATTTACTTAGTTATTCGGATGCCGATTGGGCCAGTTGCACAATTGATCGTAAAAGTATTAGTGGAACGTGCCATTTTCTAGGCTTTGCTTTAGTTTCTTGGTTTAGTAAGAAACAAAATTCTGTTGCCTTGTCAAGCGCCGAAGCCGAGTATATCTCCGCTGCTAGTTGTTGTGCTCAAATCCTATGGATGAAACAAACTCTAAATGATTATCACCTTTCATTTGAAAAAGTTCCTATTATGTGTGATAACACTAGTGCCATCAACTTATCTACAAATCCCGTTTTGCATTCTCGTACCAAACACATCGAGATTAGACATCACTTTCTACGAGACCATGCACAAAAGGGAGATATAACTTGGCTTATTTGCACAAATGGTCCCTGACTTTTGCACTTACTGCGGGTTGAGGACCTATCTTTTTATTTTTGGCAGTTTAGCCCCTATTTCAAATGTTTTTGGCGTCAATGGTCCTTTTCATGATTTTCCATCCAAATCACCGTGAAAATTGACGGTATAAATTTTTTTATTTAAAAGGGGCTTCTTTGCACAAATGGTCCCTGACTTTTGTAAAGGAAAATTTGCAGTAAAAGTCCCTAATCTTTCAAAAAGTGTTGAAAAGTTCTATAACCTTTTAATCCTAACACATATGACCTCAAATATTTTTGACAATTTTACCCATAACTTAAATAAATTAAAAATAACTCATAAACCTTTTCAAAAATACAAATAAGTCCTAAATCTTTTTATTTTTTTACAGATTTACACTTAACATAATAAAAAGTGTGTCATCAAGTCCCAAAATTTTTAATTTTGTTCACCAAAATGACATTTAAAATATGTTTGATTAAAATCAGATTTTTTTAGTAAAAGTTGTTGAAATGTGTGGTTGAAAAGTTGTGGGACCATAAAATGTGTTGTTAAAATTAATTATTGACTTTGACTTTAACTTTTTAGCAAAATCAAAATTGAAAACAAATGGGCTCTTAGAGTCTCTACTGATTTTGTCCAGGTGGTCCATTAATTAACAAAAAAATTATACCTATGATCAAAATTTGACCAATTTAAAATTTTAATTTATTTTTCATATCAATTACTAGAGGTGGCAAAATGGGCCAGCTCAATGGGCTAGCTCAGATAGCCCGGTCTCTGGACTGGGCTGGTCCAATAAAAAATTGATCAAATAAAAATTAGGTCAATTTAGTTCGGTACAACTAATAATCCTGGATTGGGCTTGATAAATTTTTTTGCCCAAGTCCCTACCCCACACTTCAAACACTTCAAAAATTGATCAAATAAAAACTAGGCGAGCTTTTATTTTGTTTTGTTTTGTTTTTTTTTACAAAATTATAAGTAATTATTTTGAAAAAATAAGTTAAAAATGTAAGTTGGGCTGGTCCAGCAAATAACAGCCCATGTAAAATTGGGTCAGGATTAGCCCAATCCAATCTTTTAAATGACCCGTCTAATTTCGGGTTGGGCCAGTCCATCTAGCCCATTTACCGACTCTACCAATTACTAAATAATAATTAAAAAAAAAAAATCTTCACAATCTTGACCCACCACCACCTTTTTTAAAAATTGGTATGAAAAATAAATTAAAATTTTAAATGGTCAAATTTTGATCATTGGTATAATTTTTTGTTAATTAATGGACCACTAGACAAAATCAGTAGAGACTACAAGAGCCCGTTTGTTTTCAATTTTGATTTTGTTA
Source organism: Forsythia suspensa (assembly GCA_023638005.1). Classification (NCBI taxonomy): domain Eukaryota; kingdom Viridiplantae; phylum Streptophyta; class Magnoliopsida; order Lamiales; family Oleaceae; genus Forsythia; species Forsythia suspensa. The sequence continues at coordinate 23,388,038 of CM042664.1, read as the reverse complement.
AAAAAATAAAGTCAAAGTCAACAATTAATTTTAACCACATATTTTATGGTCCCACAACTTTTCAACCACACATTTCAACAACTTTTTACTAAAAAAATCTGATTTTAATTAAACACATTTTAAATGTCATTTTGTTGAACAAAATTAAAAGTTTTGGGACTTGATGACATACTTTTTATTATTTTAAATGTAAATCTGTAAAAATTAAAAAGATTTAGGACTTATTTGTATTTTTGAAAAGGTTTATGAGTTGTTTTTAATTTATTTAAGTTAGGAGTAAAATTGTCAAAAAAGTTTGGGGTCATATGTGTTAGGATTAAAGGTTATGGGACTTTTCAACACTTTCTAAAAGATTAGGGACTTTTGCATAAAATTTTCCTTTACAAAAGTCAGGGACCATTTGTGCAAATAAGCCTTTTTAAATTAAAAATTTCTCACCATCAAATTTCACGGTGATTTGGATGGAAAATCATGAAAAGGACCATTGACGCCAAAAACATTTGAAATAGGGGCTAAACCGCCAAAAATAAAAAGATAGGTCCTCAACCCGATAAGAAGTGCAAAAGTCAGGGACCATTTGTGCAAATAAGCCATATAACTTTGGAGTTTGTGAACACCGAAAAACAATTGGCCGATATTTTCACAAAACCATTAGCTCTTGAAAGATTTACATATATTCGACGAAATTTAGGCATAATTGATGAATGTGAAGTTTGTGGCTAATTATTTACATTTCCTATAATTGATTGCATTTCATGTGATAAACATGTTTTAAAGTTTTTTTTCAAAGGACCAAATCATTGAAAAGAAAATCCATTGAAGCGGACGACCGCTTCAAGAAACGGATGTCCGCTTTGGCTCAAACGGATGATCTGTCTATGAATCTGTTTAAACTAATACTTTTGCAAAATTTGATAAATTTAAACGGTTGACCGTTTCCCTTAAACGGACGACCGCCTCCTCATCCATTTGAACAGAGAGTTTATTTTCAAAAATTCAAGTTCAAACGGTCGATCGTCTGATAAAACCGGTGGACCGTATCAGCAGAAATCAGGATTTTAAGCTAGAAATTTTTCAAATTTCTTCATTCCAACTTCGCACAACTCACGGTTTTCTCTCCAAATGTCTTCCCATTCATCAAATCTTTCAAATTTGAGTCTAAAATCAAAAACCCATATCTTTTCCACACTAAAATCCGAAAAATCCCCAATTTTTGTCCACAAAATCATCAAATTCTTCAAACGGACGAACTTAAACCCTAGATTCAATCATCCGCCTCAATCATCATGCCTCGGGTCAAGATAGATGCCAAGCGTTCTAGGAGAGAAAGGCTACCATCCTCATCATCCTCCTCCGAAGAGGACCCTCAAACGAAACGAATCGATCGGTGTCCTGTCCTCATAGGTAAGAACGTCGACATTGCCTCCTTCACTCACGATGCACCCTCGTTCAATATTGAAAATATTTTCATGGGTATGGGTTGGGTTTCTCTTCTTACCCTAAACGATAAAGTTTATCCCCCCATTGTCAAAGAAATTTACACAAATATGATTTTCACTCCGGGGTCGGGTATTTCGCGCCTTCTTAAGAACAAACGAATTAAGATCACTCAAGACCTGATTCATTCCATTCTTCATCTTGAGGATGGTGGTATCCGTCTCTATACCACCAAAACAATTCTTCACACTAACGAATATAATCTGGTTGAGGCTTGTTGTCACGTCACCGGCAAGCATTTTGAAGCTGCCGTACGTCTTAGCACGAATCAACTCACTCTTCCGTGTCGTGTCCTCCATAACATCATCGCTCATATTATTGTTCCTTGAAAATGTCAATTAGATGAGGTCAATCATTATGATGTCTTCCTTCTCGACTCTATCCTCCATGGGCGTAAACTCGACTTTTCATACATTATGATCCAACATATGAACTGCGTTCTTAGCGGCACTAGAGCTAAGGCACTTCCCTACCGAATTGTTCTTACTAAAGTTTTTCAACACTTCAAATCTCCTTCCGTGATTCGGCCGCCTTTCTTCCTAAAGCCACCGATACCATCAATATCCTTATTCTCAAACGGATGAAAATGATCAAAGTTCTCAAACGGATGAAAATTATCAAAGAAAATGGACAATGGGTTGCGAAGTCCAAAGGGTTTGACGATGAGTCGGGAACCTCCACGTTACCATTCGAGGGTGAAGATATGAATGTTGATGAAGATGAGTCGCCGTCTCAACCACGATCACATCGGCCACCGTCCTCCACTTCCGACTTCACTTTCACCGAGGATCATTATAATTTACTCAATGGTCGGATCGACTCTCTCGTCTCAATGGTTGAAAGTGTTCAGTCATTGCTCCACCAAGTGCTTGCTTCCCATCAAGCACTTCTTGATCATCTCGGCACCGGATTTCCTCCACCTCCTCCGCCGGATGCTTAGCTTTCTTGTTTTTTTTTTTATCCAGTTTTATGCTCTAGTTTTATTTTATGAAGTATGATTGTCTTTAACTTTCCCGTTTATCAATGACTGACGTATTTCAAGTTTGGTCAATAATTTTTTTTTTCTTTAATGTTTCGATTATGCCTTGTTGTTTATGCCAAAAGGGGAAAAATATGTGATGTGATGAATTTGATGATACATATGAATATGTGATGAAAATTTGAAAATTTGAAAATGTTTGACAAACAACTTGGACATTTGATATGTAATACAAAATGGTTTCATATAATACAAATTTATCAAACCATGTTCACTTGAAAAAGAAAGGGAGAATATATTTGCTTTAATTTATCTCATTATTCTATATTCTCACATTGTTTGTCATAATCAAAAAGAGGGAAATTGTTGACATATGGTTAACTTTAAACCTTAATGTTTTGATTATAACAAACAAAATAGTTCTATTTTCTAACAATCTATTTTCAAGCAATATTCAAAGCGCTACAAATCGAACTCTTATGCAATGTCAAGATCAAGTCAAAATCAATACAAGAGTTCAAGTATCTCAAGATTCGAAATTCAAGATTCGAAGATCAAGATCGAAGAATAGATTTTTAGATAAAATTGTAAAGGTATTAACTCTTTGATCCTTAGCAAATAAATGAATGAAAGCTCAAAAATATTTTTTATCACTTGCATAAAAATATTTTTATCAAAGTCAAAAATTAATTTTTCAAAACTGTGGAAACGGTCAATCTGTTTTATAAACCGTTGAATCGGTCGACCGTTTGAATGTCACTTTCTAAAAGTATCCGCTTACGATTTTTACAGTTCTAACGGCTAGTTACGACCATTTGACCGTTTGACCGTTTGGTCATCCGTTTCAAGAAGTGACAAAATTCATTTTTATAAATACCACTTCATTTATTATTATTCAACAACACTTACAAGAGCATTTATATGGAGAATCATATTTAAAAACTTCATTCAAAGCTTCATTGCATTTATATCTTCAATATCTCTTTTGAAAAACTTTGTTTGATTAAATCAAACTTTTGATTCATCATTCTCAACAAAGTTTTCTTCTAACACTTGAGCTTTCCTCATCTATTGCTATTCATTAAAGTATTAGTCTCTCTTAGAACTAAACTTGTATTTATCATTCATCTAGAGAGAAATACTCAAATTAAGCTCTTTACATTTTGGATCATATTGAGGTCCCTTGAAAGCTCAATATTGTATAAAGATCGGTCCTCATTGTTTGTAAGTCACCGGATACATTGTAAGGGTTTGGATTGCACCATAAGTCAATCAAAATAGTGGAAAGGCCGTGCTCGTGTTGGAGAGCTTGGTAACAGAGGATGTAGATCATTGGTTGGATCGAACCTCCATAAAAATATCGTTTGCACTTTCTCTTCTCTTTTATTTACTTATATTGTGCTTATATTTTTGTGGATTAATTTTCATTTCTTAAATATCATTTTTTGAGAATATTTTTCGAAAAAGTTTGAGAAAACCAATTCACCCACTCTTGGTTAGTTATTCTTGGGCTATCAGAGAATTCTTCCCTATCTTTTGGACTATAAGCCATTGCTTTAGCTCTTGCAATTTTGTCTTTGAATTCATCAAGTAGCTCTATTTTTCTTTGAAAACTTTCCTTTGTTGATTTACGGATCTAATGGATTTTCTGAACAACATCAGTCTAAAAAACTAGAAATTTTTTCTCTCTGTGAATTAATTTTGAATTTTCTTGTTCTTCAATTGTAATGAATGCGATTGATGTTTTTGCAATATTCTCTCCCTTTGGAATTTTTTTTTAATATTACATATTTTCAAAGTTTCTAAAACTTCTCTTGTAATAAATTAAAAGCTCTTGCTATTCTTTTCTTTGCAATCCAAATTCTTTTGTTATTTAAAGTAAAAATGATCAATTGATTTCTTCAATAAAAGGATGATATAATTGGCAGAAATTATTTCCAATTATAAAATCAATTCATGTTTCAAGTTGATAAACTGTTGGAATTCTGAAGTAAAATGTCATTAACTTTGATTTATGATAACCACATAAACCAATGTCATGATTTTTCAAAACTTTTGAAGTCTGGATTTTAGATTTATCAGCAATTTTTAAATTAAAAATTTTTTGGGACTGAACCCAAAAATGTTTAGGTATAATCCATTTGCTAGCAGTGCAAATTGATGCTCCAGTGTCTATATATGCATGAACTGAAAATTTTGTATAATTTTCAAAATTCAATTTGATAGGAATGTAAATTGAGTTTGGATTAGTAATGTTTTTACCATTCATCCTCTGAAGATTCTGTATCAGTTTCTGATGCTGAAGTAAGGTAGTATAGTGATTCTGTATCACCAGGATCTTCTATTGGATAGAATCCTTGTTGTTCAAAAGTCTTTAGAAACTTTACTTTGTCTTTATTTCCAATTCTGCCAAGACATTCGTTTACGTAATGACCTGTTTCATTGCACAACCAACATCTGCAATTTGTTTTCTTTTGTGGGCTGAAGTTCTTTACGTTGTCCTTTCCTCTGTCTCCTTTTGAACCTTTCCCTTTCTTAGGGCTCTGCTTGAATTTTTTGAAACATTTCTTTCTTTTGAAAAACTTCTTTTTGTATGGTTGCTTGTATTTTTTGAATCTGTAAGTCTTCTTCTTTGGCTTTCTTTTTACGTGTCTTTTATTTGGTATGCAACCATATTGTCCTGGAATTCTGTTCATATAATTGCCACAACATAGTCTTGGGTTCTTGACAACCACCATTTTACTGCTTCTAATTAGGAAGCTTTCTTTGCATTTGTTTGCTAGAAGATTTCTTACCAATGTAATTGCTAATCCCAAAGAATAGTCAATTAAAAGGTTTACCTTAATGTCTGTAGTTTTTTCTGCTTTTCAATAGCATCATTAAGCAAGTCCATCACCTCATGGTTGAATGGTTCTGGGAGCTTTCTAATGAATTTTTCAGTCAAGATTTTCCTGTCTTCAACTGGACAAATGTAGAAATATTTTGAATAGTCACATGCATAATTTTCAAAATAACATATGTCACAAATTGAGAATTTTTTTTTGATATAAGGCGTCAGCTACCTCAATAGTTGTTCTTCTACTTTTGAAGGCTTCATAAATTTAGCCTGTAAACTGTTTGTAAATCTGGTCTACAAACCTTTTGATAAACTGAGGAATATTTCTTTCGGAATCTTTCCAAATAGCGTTTTTTGCTTCGTAAGAAATTGTCTCCAAAAAGGATCTAACATTTCCCCTTGTACTTGCAAGGACATAATTCCAAGAATTTGTCTCGCTTCTAATTATTTCTTTATTCACTATCATGGCTATCATGATATGACTGTACCATTCTCCGATTAGCTTCTCTGGATCTAATGTACAATCTAGATCTAGGACAGTGATGTGTGGTGATTGTTTCTTTGGTTTAAATTCTGAAACCAAAAGGTTGGAATCTGAAATGTAATCATTTTTTCTTTGGCAAAGGTCTTGGAGTATAATCTCCTTCGGTCTTTTTTCCATCACCTATAGGATTCCGGATGTCGATAAGATGTTTGAGCTTCTATCTTGGGCTCTCTAATTTCTATTCCTTTTTGTGGTATTTCTCTATTGGTGTAAAACCTTTCATGAATTGTAAGTTCTTCATCGAACTACTATTATCTCATAGTATAGGTTTCTCCAATCGAAATTGGTTCTATGTTGTCAGCAAATTTCCTATAGACTTGGCTATAAGGATAGTCTCATCGTTGCCTATGCTTACATTCTTAACAATGGAAACAATTTTGCCTAATTAATTGTCTTGAAGCTAAAAGAACGTTAAGGAGTTCTAAGTCTCGCTTGTTTCATAAATATGTTCTAAACCTTTTCTAAAGCTATTCTTTCTAGAAAAGAAATTTCAAACTTTCCATCTCGTAAGGTTTTTTTCTTTTTTTGGTATTTCTCCCCTCCTTTCGAAAATTCCAATTGTGGTCTTTTTGGTTTGTAATGGCGATTGATTCTTAACTCCAACTATAATGACTGTCGAATGTTGGTCCATAGCCTTTTCAATTTTATCCTCAAATTTCTTAAGGGTTTCCTTAAGATCTTCGATACTTTCTTTCAAGTTTTTAATCTCTCTTAAAATGTCTGCTATTGACATATTCTACTTTGATAATATGACAGTAGCCATCTCGTTAACTGTCTCACTTATTTCTTTTAATTGTCTTTCTTGACTACTTTTTGGTTTGTCTTATTCTTTCCACCTAATGTTAGGTTTCTGTCTCAAAGAATTGGTTTTTAGTAAAAGAGGTCTTTGTTATTTTACTAAGGTTCTTTCTAGACTAAGGTCTACTTCAACTGATCTTCTTGAAGGTTGAACTAACCAGTCAAATTCAATCTCTTTGTGTTCTAGATAGTCTGAAAATAAGGGATCTATCTTGATACCTTTAGGTTCTTTGACTATGGTCATATTGTGTTGGTTATCAATAGCATAACTAACAAGGTAAGAGATTGAAAAAGGTACATTGTTGTTTTTGACTAAGTCTGATCTACCATATCTATGGACGAATGATAGAATACCATCAAAATCTTGGTCATGCAGACTAACCAAGAGTCTAGGATATGCAGTAAATATGAGTTTACCACATGCTAGGTTACCATTAAGGAATCCTAGGCATCCTTCTACTGGGTTTTGTATTCTTTCATCAATCAAGCTCATGGAGATGGGTTGATCATTTTTTTCTAAAAGGGTGCTACGGATCTGAATCCTAATAGCTCCTATAGTTACCCAATAAAGGTTTTTGTTGTTGTCTAAATCAACTTTCTGCTTAGCTTTGTTTATGTCATGTTTAGTAAGCAAGGAAATTCCTATTTTACCGTATGTATGCTGTACATGTATGGCAAATTCTTTCTGAGAAACACAATAGTAAATATGTTTATTTACATTAACAAATCATTGATAAAATCGGGTTGAGCGAAAACTTCGCATTGGTGAATAGTCAAGTTTGTTTTACAAATTTTTGCAAGGTTTTTGTTTGATATCAAAATTTCTTTTGAAAAGTTTCATTTTGATTCATTTTGTTCAAACACTTCATCAACTTTTGTATTTATAATGTTGTCACTTTGTATGCTCATGATTTATGATGATACATGGCATACTGTAGTATGAACGTTCTAACACAGTTGTTATAATCTGTTAATGCATTTAACATTTTCATTTTCATTTTATTTATGGATGTATGATGTACATCTGTAAAGAAAAGATAACTATGTCTTTGTTTGTAATACTTGTAGATTTCATAATGAGATGTAAACCCTAAAATGTACACATTGCATAGATGACAATCTGTACACATTGTTGATTATTGTTTATATCATGGCTCTGATACCCTTTTGTGAGGTTTTCAAAGTATTCTTTTGATTGCTGTGTGTCAGAATTAAATAGGGGGCTTTTTTTTTTATTGCTGCTTGTCAAACACGCAGCAAATCAGGGTTGGACTTTGTTTTCCGATTCGAGGAACAGAGCCTCCCTCTTAAAATATTTGTAACAATCTGTGTTACAAATTGAAATGTAAAACATCGATAATACAAAATACCAATTCATGTAACAAGTGTTGTATAAAATAACATAGTATAATCAGAACATATTCAATGATACAAAATATCATTTGTAACATTTGTATCGAACGATGATACACAATATCATTCAGTAACATCTGTATCAAATCATGATACTAAATGAAACAATTACAAGCTGTTACAACTACAAAACCAACTCTACACTTCAACAAGTTCAGATTAATATACACATTGGACTCTAAAACCTATTGATCTTGCAGTAACATCGGTAATATATAGATATGTAACCTGATGCCAAATTTAACAGATAAAACTAATGATTTCATCATTTTTAACATATGTAACATCAAGATACACAATACAAATTCATGTAACATGTATTGTGTAAAATAATATAATATAATCAGAACATATTCAAGAATATATTTAGTGATACAAAATATCATTTTGTAACATCTCAGATCAAACATTGATACACAATATCATTTGTAACATATAGTGATACTATAAAAGACTAAATTGACATAAAAGTATAAATACGAGATCAACTTACAAACATCTAAAAGTTGAAGGACTTGAGTTACAAATAAAAGAGGACAAAATTGAAATGAAAGAGGAATTCACAGGACTAAAGTGGAGATAATATAAAGATGAAAGACTTACCGTGAAAATAATCAAAGACTTAAGAAGCAAATTTGGATCAAAGTTGATCACAATTTATGTGGGGATTCACGTGGTCCTATTTGATTTTAAATCATTATTTTATTAATTAATATAATATTAATTATGTAATATTTATGAAATAAATTAGTTAAGTGGTTAGATTTGGAATTATTTTAAGATTGGTAACTAGTGGGTCTAATATTCCCTAACTAGTAACTACAATGCATTGAGTATTATTGGGCTTTTAATAATTTCCATGATAATAGGATGTGATTTTTTCAGAAATAACTACAATAAATAAAATATTTCTTAAAATACTGTTATATTTTTTTATTCTAAAAATACTGTTTTTTATTTTTGTAACACTTGTTGTTACATTTGTTATTTTAGTTATAATAAATGTGTTACATTTGTTATTAACAAACATAACAAAATATAACAAGTGTTACAAAAATGAAAAACAGTATTTTTAGAATAAAAAAGTTAAATAGTATTTTTAAATTATTTTATATTTTGTAGTATATGGTGAAATTATCACTAATGGAGATTTTAGGATTGATACCAGAGCTCGTGAGTTACTAAATAAGATAATGTTCCTTGTATTTCATTTAATCAACGAAAGAAATTCAAAATTCAAACTGAAAATCCATCAAATCTTAACCAAATTGAAGACATAAGAATGGGATTTGGTAAGGCGTGGCAAAAATTTTGGAAAACAAATGGTGTAATAGCAATTGTTCTTGATTTTAGGATTATTGATGATCATCAAGATTGTGGTAAAATTCCAATTGTTCATTTTAGAATCGGTTGCATCAAATATTTTTATGAAGTAAGTTTGATTTCTAAGTTATGGCATCAAACATCATACAAGACACAAATTATCCAATTTATAGTTCAAATCAGATTTGTCTAGAAATTGGTACTTGTTATTAAAATTTTATAATGCTATTCTCTTGTGATTGAGAAGAGGTATTGAGAAGTATGTAAACATTGTTGAAGCATACTAATATTGAACAAAAAATGTGAGTTAATCTGAACTGAAAATTTGCTGCAAGATTGATTTCTAAATAATATATTTATTTTTTAATACTTACTATTGTTGAGGGTCCATGGTTTTTTGTCATTCGGTGTGTTGTGATTGATATTGATACTCGTGTTTTTAATTGCTAAAAATAATAATGAACTCCAGATAATGTAGGTGCAAACAAGTTATTAGATGTTGATAGAAACAAAATATAATATCACACCTTGGCATGGGGTGGATTGGAAGAACAAAAGAACTGTATTGATAGTTAATTCTTTCTACATTTTTAGAATGGAGATTACCGTAGTTGAGACAAAATTGGGACTTTGATATGTTTGTGTACATTGCATATGAATTGAGATTACAATGTGAAAATTAGTACCACACATATTTGTTGATAGCAATCGACATGTTAGTAATTAAACTTCTCATGCAGGCATGGGGTGTACTAATGTGTTGGTTTATTATGATGGAGATTGGGATGAATCACATACTTACAAGGATTACTCAATTGTTAGATTAATTGTTCCATTATAATGTAGTTATGTAAACTTAGTTGACATGATAAAGAAGGAGATAAAAAGAATGAGTCTCGCTATGCTATAACAATATAATACTAAGTTTTAGGGAACAACCCCCTCGTCAAGATTTACAGGAATATTTCTATATCTTTTTATATACAGATAAAAAAAGAATGAATTAGACATGACAAAATTCCCATTTTGTGTCGATACCAACAAGGTGATGTGGAATGGAGACAATTTGATGTACTTAGGTACTTCAATTTCAAAGCCTGATACCTTCGGATTATGTCAAACATTGAATTCAAAATATTCTACTTATGGTTGTTTATACAATTTTTTGAGACCGAGATTTCCAACGATCGAAGAAATGGGTTCAGAATTTGTCAAAAACTTCATGCTCAAAACAGACCCGAACTGACTGAATCGGTTCGGGCCCGATTAAAGCTTATTTTTTTAAAAAAATAATTTTAAAAAACAGTCGGTTTCGGATTGGGTATCGAATCGGTTAGGCTTTTCGGTTTCAAGACCGATTAAAGCTTATTTAAAAAAAAAATTAAAATCGATCCTAAATCGAATTGAGTCCTAAAAATTGCTATAGGGTCAAAATTGCAATTGTATAGAAAGTCAAAATTTAATTCATTCAAAATTTTAAAATATAGTTTAAAAGAATTTTGGTCAATAATGAATATTTGACGAGCATTAAAAATTAAATAATTTCAATTTTTCCAAAAATTCAAAGTTATATTTAAGACCCTATTTTCCTTTTAGAAATTGAGGACTTACTATGCAATTTTTGAAATTGCACAATCAGTCCCTTAAAATTTTAAAACTTTGGGTCTTCTTTGCAATTTCTAAAATGGTACAAAAGACCCTTATTTCAAAACAATAGGTCATTCCAATGTAATTTCCAAAATTGCATAGGATGCCCATTTAAATTTTTTAAAATTAGGAGGCTTCCCATGCAATTTTCCAAATTGCACAGGAGGTCCGTCTCCAAATAACAGATGGTCATAACGCTTTTAGGGTTCCAACCATGCGGCGCTGGCAAAACCCGGTGTTGCGGTCCAGATGACAAGAAGTGGCCCCGCCGGTGTCCAACACCGTCGGCCACTACCGCTAGGTGTCGAACAACAACTTTCACTACAAGAGGTCGCACAAATGTTATTTCAAGCATCGACACTGGTGTTTGTTGCTGCGAAAACCAGCGGCGGCATCCTTCTCCTCTTTCCATTGGCAACCGCCATGCATCGATAGCAGCTGCTTCCAAAAGCCCCACCCCACCCCCTACCAACCGAACACTGATTCGTTACCGAACAAATCATCCCGTTTCGAACAAATCCAAAACCAATTTCTGATTTTTCTTTTAAAATTCATAATTTTATTTTAATGTCAAAACTCAAATCAAATTAAGACACTTAATAACAATTATTGTTCGATTCATCAAAGTATTATAATGAAATCTAACAAGTAATAAGGTGAGCTTTAATACAATTTTGAGTAATTGACGATACACGCATAATGAAAAATTAAATACAATTTCTAAAAAGCTGATCAACATTGTCTTAGATAGAATTCATGATAGAAAATTATGTTGAATGACACTTGTACAACAAATTTCGTGTATTAAAATACGAAATTGCTATAAATTGGAATTTTGATAAATTACAAAGTGGATGATCTTCTTGTGGTTGCGTGGGCTAGAATCATCGATTAATGATCCGAGTGTTGAAGATGAGGGGCCATGTGGCTTGAATTTTGGACTTCGAAACTTGTTGAAAATTTGATATGCTTGAACCTTCAATATTTGGACTTGGATTGGATTTGATCTGTGAAGAAGATTTTGATCTTCTTGGACTTGGCTTGGACTTGCTTTAATTTGAAGAAGATTTTGATCTTCTTGAGATTTCTCGGGTTTTGAATTTTCTCCCTGGACTTGCTCTGAACTTTTAGTTTTTCTTTTGCCGGAATTTAACTTGTTTACTTTCTCTTGGACTTAATGTCCTATTTATAGAGAAATCTCAAACTATCAACTTTCTATTTATAACCACCCAATACGTATTAAACCTAAAAGTGGGACGGATTTTCTACGTGGATTAGTTTTAATACGAACGGGCCATAATAGACTTGGACTTTATTCAATTTTAAATGGACTATTTCTTTTTAATAGGCTAAGCCTTTTTATTTTATTTTATTTTTAGTGTCTACAAATGCCCCCTCGAGATCTATCAATTTTATTATACAAATAAATAGATAAATCTTGAATTTAATTTTAAATTTTGATTTTGAGTTTGATTTAAATTTGAACATTCTTTAATAGATTTATACTATATGTCTCGTTATGAATTTGATTTGAGATAAATTTTTTATCCTTAAGATTTGAAAACGAGAAGGGCTTGTACAAAATAGAACAAATTAAATCCTATCAAAATTCAACCACACATTTATATAAGTGCATCAAACGTGTGCATGGTAAATGATTTGAACTTTGAAACCACTTCCATTAAATTTGGAGAAGAAAGTGAAATAGTTAAATAATTTATCCACCTTCAACTCTTGCAGGTAATTTTTTTTTTTTGACAGTTTATATTAGCAAACTTTTTGTTTATTTCTTGATTAAGAAAGAGAAAACAAACTTTACTAATTGATTTAATACGAACGGGTCATAATAGACTTGGGCTTTAATCAATTTTAAATGGACTATTTATTTTTAATAGGCCAAGCCCATTTATTTATTTTATTCTATTCTTAGTGTCTACAACACCATGGAATCTGATAATGTGGTTACTTGAGAGTGACAATCTTGATCTACACAAATGTCCAATTGTCCATCCTCCAACGGTAATCCACACAGCAAGAATAGATCTGGATTTCTACAATCAAGAACAGATAAAAGTGTAACTTTGGGAGTAACTGTATTAAGTTATGTCTCTTGCTTGTGCTAGCAAGTAATGAAGAAAAATTGTAACAGACCGTTATTCTGTAATCAAAGTCCCAGTATATATAGGCGACGCTAACCTTAGTTCTAGTCTTACTAGAATTGTGTTAGGGCACAACTATTGGACCTAATTAATTATGGTACTATTGGTTTTGGCCAGTGGTAGATATGGTACTATTGGATTTTCCCGGTGGCATGGACGGTCCATGTACTGATTATAAGACAGTATAGCGATGTGGATGGAACTATTAAAGTGCACGAGATGTTCATTGACCCAATGATTAAGAGTTATATTCAAGATTATTTTGGTTATGATCCCAACTTCAAAGGACTAGTTGCTGTAGTTTTGGTTGGTTTCACATTCTTATACGCCTATTGCATCAAGAAACTGTATTTCCAAATGAGGTAAAAGGGATTGGTAAACAAAGCAAATTGCAAATATACTTTTCACGCATCTCGAGGCAGAACATGAAAATGCTTGTAATATCTTGTATTGAGTTAATATAATAGGATAAAGTATGCTTCCTTCTTCATCCGGACCATCATTTAGTACATAAGATTGAACTTCACCAATAGGGTGAACGTGTGTGTTCCCGAGTTTGGAGAATTATACACGGTTGAAATGTAAATTATTGGAGAATTATACACGGTTGAAATGTAAATTATTGCTTGTATTTTATAAACCTTATATCCAAAAGAATTTGTTGACCTCGAAACCTGTACTATCTACATGTCAATAGATCTCCAGTCAATCCTCTGTCAGTCTGTATGTTACATGCATACTAGGACAATCGTTAGGCACTATGATCAGCGGAAAAAAGGGACAGGTAATCATTGGTACTTCAACAATCAAGTCAACTGCTGGATATATAAAAATATACGGTGGAGAGTGTTTGGGTGTGGGAGAAACAAGCAAGCAGGAAATTGAGCATAGTTTAAGGGTGAGAATAATGCGTACCTTAGAATGGCCAACGACCTTATATTTATAGGTCTAGTGTCCAATTGATTTGGGCAAGCAATCAATTGGTGATTTGATCGGATCTTCCTTCCTTATAAGATAAGGGTAATTGGATGTGAAGGAGATCCTTTTAGATTTTCCATCCTTATCTCTATATATTCCCTATATCTTGTTACTAATTATCAAGAGGTTGATATTTAGTTTCCTTCTAAGTTTGAATCACAATCAACACGATCCAACACAATCTTTTCTAAGATATCTCTGTCAGAATCGTCCTAAAATTTGATTGTGCATGGATTATATGGAATATAAAGACCAACGAAACACCCCAAGTTGGTTACGAGGGTTGAGGCCCTTCATGGGCTTTGTTGTAACTGGTTCAGTAGTGTGAGGCCTTTGCGTGGTCTTATGGAACCTTTACTGGGACTAGGAGGTCGTGTTTGGGCCTTTACTTGGCGTTGCCTGGGCCTTTACTGGGACAATGAGGTCTTACTTGGGCCTATGAGGCCTTGCCAAAATTAGGTGGTAATAATAGTCTCCCAAGTCCAAGCCTATTATTTATGGTAGGCATGGGACTTTAAGAAAAGTTATTATTTTTTTTTACGAGAGAGTAGAGGTGTTAAGACGGGCGGGCCGACCGAACCCGCTTCGGCCGCTTCGGCCCACCCGTCTCGACCCAGAACTGTGGGCTGACTCGTGAACTGGACGGACCGTTCACGGGCTGAGAAGGTCGAACTGCGGGCCGGCCTGTAAACCGGTCGGGCTGTTCACTATCCGAGTGGTTCGGCCTTTAACCGCTGGCCTATTTTGATTTTTTTTATAAATGGCAGAGAGCTGTTTCAAGTAAAAGATGTGACAGATACGTGATGTTTTAGTCTTTAAATATATATAAAAAAATAGAAATTGAATTAAAAAATTAACAAATGTAAATTTATCATTGTTATTTATTTTTATTTAGTAATTTAACACATTTGTTGCTATATATGTAAACATTTTTTTTTATAATTACAATAGGTAACTAAATTTTTTTAGTAATTTCAAATTTTTTTTATTCATACAGTAGAACTGGGTTGAACAAAGAATGGACATGGGGTCGACTCGGATGGGCGACGAGTGGGCCGGGCTCGTGTTTAATTTTTGTGGGCTGGGTTGACTATGCCCACAACTCGCCATGGTGCGGGTTTTTTCTAATATGGGCCGTCACCGGGCTTCATCAGAGGTCGGCCCGCTTGACCCGGATTGACACCTCTACGAGAGACGAACAACAAACCTTTGTTTGTGTTAACAGAAGTCCTTCGCACATGTTCGCCGTAATCTTTCGTACATGTTCACAGTCCTCCAAGTTCGAGCTTTGTTATTGATAGCGGTCGAGGGCTTTGATTGGGTTGGTTGCAGTTGATTGGGTTGGTTGCAGTTGACGTGTCCTCATTTGACTCGTGGCAGGTATAATCATGAGAGAGTCGTCAATTAGCGCAGTCAATGAGGAAAAGCAATGATGGCCCAGTCTTGCCGAAATCAGAAATGGCAGTACCATCATTGTTGCGGGTGCATAAGAGGCGTTTGGAGGCACTTGTGGCGCGCGTACTCTTCCGCATTAATTGCCTAGGTTTTTAGTTTCATTGTTGCGGGTGCGTAATGAGAGTTTGGAGGCACACGTGGCGCGCGTACTCCTCCACATTAATTGCCTAGGGGTTTTTGCCTTTTGCCTCGTTCTTGCCACGCGTCCTTTATTTCGACGTTTCAGATTTTGTGATTTGAATTCAACAGTAGCGATGTAAGAAATCTCATCTTATATAAGATGTGGTTCATTTCCTTTGGCCTTCTTTATCATTCGTCCATTACCTTCAAACTTCTGAAGAATTCTGTCAAGAACAATAGATTTTCACAGAATTTTGGCAAGAGCAGAGTCCTAGTTTGACTTCCGTTGATTCTTCGGTAGAGCTTTGTTGACTAGGTAAAGTTTTGAGTATTTTCTGTTCATCTTCTTTGGCTTTGCTTGGGTTTTCTTTGGGAAACTCCGACGATTACTTAGAGCTATTATTTGCGACTCTTTTATAGAAGAAGGTTATTTCTGAAAGGTATAGAAGAGTTGTAACCCTTAAGTTCCATTTTATTGTTCTTTTTATGTTTTTATCTACCTCTGTTTGTCCGATTTTGACTGAAAAGGAAAACCTAACATTTTCCAACTTCTCCACACGAAGATAAGCTTTGAGAAATTGGATTCGTAGAACATGTCAGATCCTCAAACGGATCCTGAGATGATGCGAGGCGTCGTCCTCGTTAGATCACTAAGATGAGGTCACCTAGGGGCCCACCGTTGCTTTTTCTCCTCGACGCCTACAAGCGTTGCTGATTTTTCACCATTGGAAGAGGTGCGACCTCAACTAAAAGTAAAGACGAAGAAGAAACAAAGAGTGATCCGGAGATGAGGGGTTCTCTGGGGCTAGAAGGGCGCCCTGCAGCCCCACTTGTTAGATAACAAATTTACTTGCCTCTGCGAATCTTTGTCGCGATGGTCCAAAGCAAAATAAAGGAGATGGACCTAGAGGCTATGCGACTAGCCTATGTTATTCTAGCATCGGTCACTCTCCGAGCGCCTCGTTCCCATGAACGGGCCGATGATCCTCCAGAAGGCTATGTCGCCATTTATGAGCTGGTGATGCAACAGGGACTTCGATTGTCCCTTTACCTTTTCTTCCATCAAGTTCTTTGAGATTTTACCCTCATCCCATGCCAAATTACTCCCAATGGCTGGGGGTTCAAATGGTGGTGGCGTTCATGTTGTGGAGGATAACAAATGCTGGTGGAGATCTCTCAGCGAAGGTCTTTGAGACCATTTATCAGCCCTGCAAATTTGGGAGATGGTACAACATGTCTCCTAGGCTAGGGACAAGGTTGGAGGATGGCCTCGGACAACTCCAATAAGGTCTCGAGTTGGAAGAAATCTTTCTTCTTCATTCGTAGGAGTTGGGAATTCGGTAGGAGGATCCTCTTCCCAATGTGATAGCTCTTTATCTATGCTTTGCTTTGATCTCGTGCTAATTCATTTTGTGTTTTCTAGCCAAGTATACTTTCCGTGACATCCATATTTACTCGTGGATGAGGAAGATGACGCACCACCTCCTCCGCCTCCCGGAGGTATTGGTGGCTACTCCACTTTAGTCCATGCATCCTCCACCTCCGCCGTCTCCTCCACCTCAACCATCTCATCTAGCTCATCCGCCTCATACATTGCCACACCGTCGAGGGTATACTTCCATCATCATCTAGCCAAGAACTCGGTCCTCTCCCTTCTACCGATCGTACACAGGCCAAAAGAAAAGAGAGTTGCGAATGAGGATGCCTCTCAATGAAAGAATAGGGGGCCATTCTCGTCTGATGGCGATGGCCTCATGAGGGACTCGAGGAGTGCCCAGTGTAATAATCGCCCAGACATTGGGGGTACCACTTCTATAAACATTGGCTCCTGTTGGGACGAGCTGGATTCCACTGTATTGGAGATGTTGCCTTCGGTCCCGACAATAGCTGTGGCTACAGTACATAAGTTCTAGTCCCATTTTTGGAAGAAGGCAGCTGAGGAATCCTCGCTGAAGGATATGATGATGATGGGGACCATGAATACGGAATGGAGCCTTGTTCTAAATGTCGAGTTAAACAGCACGCTTAGGAGTTTTATGGGCAAATTGGATTAGGATGAGGCAAAAGCCAAGAAGCTATCTGATGACCTTCATGCTATGGGCTCAACTAATACTAAGTTGGGTTCTAAAAACGAAGCCTTGCGATCTCGAGTAGGAGTCCTGATTTCAAACGAGGCTGTCTTAAATATTAAGATAGACACTGCCGTTGAGGATGGGAGACAGGCTGAGAAGAGGGCTCTGGAGGCCCAGAGTGCCAAGAGGTAGGCTGAGAAAAGGGCCGTAGCGGCCGAGCAGAATGTAGCATCAGTTAACCAAGATTTTGACACCATGGTCCTTGTAAAGGACAAGCAGTTAAGCCGAGGCTACAAGCAAGATGGAGAGGGCCAATGAGGAGTTGGCAACATTGAAAACATCAATGGCGGAGGCTGAAGCGATGGCGGTGAGGTTATACAAAAAGGAGTTTCTGGTACACCTAAGTATAAGCACCTCGCAACTCGCTTCTTGGAAGTAGGGGCCGATCAGTTGACGGAGAAGATATGGTTTGTTCACCCCGAGTGGGATCTTTCGTTTTTATTAGCTATCCCTGCCGAAACTCTTACTCCGGGGCTTTAGAGTTTCCAAAGCTCCTCCCTCATTAAACCTTCAATTGGTGGCGAGGCCCCTACTCCTTCTAAAATAGGGTACTGCTGGCCAACAATAAAGAAGGACTCAAGATTTTGTAAGAGGATACGACAAGTGCCAGCAGTTTTTCGTCATTCCAAAGCTTTCCACTCAAGCGATCATTCCAGTTACCAGTCCATGGCCCTTTGCTAAGTGGGGATTTAATTTTGTTGGACCTCTTCCAGTTGGAAAGGGAAGGGTCAAATTTGCAATCTTATGAGTGGATTACTTCACCAAATGGTGTAAAACTGAACCTTGGCCAAGATAACAGAAGCCAACGCTTGGAAGTTCGTATGGAAAAATATTATTGCCTATTTGGAATTCTCCACTCTCTGGAATTCCAATTGTGAAGATTTGTCATCATCCTCGTCACCATAAACGGTAAAGATGGGATATTCTTAAAACATACTTCGCTACGAGATAAACAACTTGAGTAAAAAACCAGCGATGAAGGAAAGAAAAACTCATAGAGAAACTAAGGCTTACCCATCAGTCCGAAGTGAATATGTAGGTTGTTCTCCTTGAGAAAATTTCTTGAACTCTTGATGTCGCTGCTAAGTTCATGGACTTTAGCCCACTTAGATATGAGATCTGTCTGCTCGCTCTTCGGTATCGGAGGCTTCCTAAAAACTACAAAGACAACAAAAACATTACGTTAGGGGCGATATAATTAGGCCACACATGTTAAACAAAGCATACCAAACTCTCCGAAGCTCTGAAAAATAGTTACGTCAAGAAAGAGATCCGACGGCCTTAATTCTATGTCCTCCCTGACGAAGAATAAAGCCTCTTTCTAGTTATGGACTTTGTTCGGGCTATCTGTAGCAGTCCCCAACCTCTGCTCGGGCTAGGAAATATATTGAACCAGCTTCCAGACCAACAGGACTGGTAGATAATCTCAAAGACCCTCGTCAGCATATCACCGCCAACCCTGATGGTAGACGAGGGTCTTGCTGCATGGCCAACTCGTAGATTGCTCAAGAGGGTCGTCAACTCGCTCATGCGAACAAGTCACCTAGAGTTGGATGGAATCCAGAACGTCATACGCCAACCTGATCATCTCCAAGTCCGTCTTCCTTATTTTCGAGCAAAATAGCAAGACAACATTGGATAACATCGTTAACTCATTGTCCAATTAATGGGTTGCAGGAGCATCCCACCGTTCAAGCAAAGATCTTATTTTAGGGACCCCTTGCCCTGTTGCTTCTTCTTGGCCTTTGCCTTGGGCAGGGCCCTCATATTCAGTTCTCTCGTGTTAGTGGAAGTCGACGAATATTATGCAATGGTCGGCCTTTGGTCGACCTCGTCATCATGTTTAGGTGAGAATGGAGACTCATCAATAATTTCAGGGTCAGTTCGAAGGTCTAACTGGTCTTGGAAATCAGTGTTCTTAGAAGCCATTTGGAGATTCATTGTGTTTTGAGTTTAAGTCAGAAAAGTAAAGTTGAGCAACAAAGGAAGAATGGCTTTGGACAGAATGTTCTGGAAATGTCGGAACTAATATGAAAACGGTAAAGACTAAATGGAAGTGATTCTTTTTGCCTTTGGAAAATGAACTTTTGCATGAGGGAAATGCTTGAGAATGCTTTAGTTGTTGCCGGAAATCTCTTAGAAGAGTCGATATCTGTTATCCGATTGTGTGTCCCCTTTGTTTGCTTTAATAGAAAATCACATTATCAAATAAATACAAAGTTAATTTTAACAATGATGCGAAACACATTAAATAATTGTGTCTCATTCGATAACGATATGTATATTTCGTTATTAGTGGAACGACCGAGGATATCTGATGTGACAACAGATCTGGACTCCTCTTAGAGTTATGAGAAATTTTGCCAACGTAAAGAGAAAAAAGTGGGTTAGTGTTTATATAGGTAAAGCACATCACTTTTGGACCGTTGATCTCAGTTTCTAAAATCTCAAATGTTGATGAAAAGGACACATGGCACGAACACGTGTATAGGTGGGAACCAAAAAGTTTTTAAATTAAATATTTATTGTCCATGCCAGCCATGCACTTGGCAACGTGCGTATGAAATTACGACGGCAATGATGACGCTTTCATTTCGAGTTACGAATAGCACAGCTCATTATTGCTTTCTTTTCTTGCACGTCGTTTTAGTTTGTGAGAGTGACTCAACTGGGAAACCACCATGTGGATACCCACCAACACAACTTCTACAAACACACAAATCAAAGTCCTTGCCTGCTATGAATAAAAGAGCATCGGGCTTGGAGGACTATATACATCTACAAAGGCCTTTCCCTTAAGCGTAGGGCCTAGCATAAATATTATACTCGAGCTTGGAAGACTCTTATTACCACTGGAATTGGTTAACGCCCACGTTAGCAAGAGGACCCAGTGAAGCCCACCTTGGCACTTGCCGGGCCATGCGAAGCGATTACAATCACGCTTTCAATCCATGGCCCTCACTCACCTACAATTTTACCAAGTTAGCCTCGGGAGGCCTTCGCTAAAGGCCCACGCTCACCCACACTTTACCAGGCTGGCCTCAAGGGAGGTCTCTGCCAAAGGTCCTTATATCCCAAAAATTTCTCCCAGACAACTTGATATTTTAGAGATTTGGAAAGATAATTTAGGAAAAGGTTGTATATGATTGGTAAAATGAGTCATACAAGAAAACTTCAAGTCAATCTCTTAAAAATCAAAGAACGCAATCTTAGAAATTGATAAGGATTATGACCAAAATATTGAGGAGGACGATAATCATGGGATCATTCCTATTCTCTTAAGGAATGAGAATCCAATCAAATAACTAATTGATTTCTTTCCTAAATTAACTCGAGCACTTCTCCTATAAGTATCCATCCATTATTCCATTCCAAGGTACACATGATTCATAATCCTAAAGTTTGGTCAAATTTATGCCTCGCTTGTCTCTTCCATACCCACATTCTCCCATGTACTTTGATACTGCGTGATTGACTTGACCGTTAGAGGCCAACGATCACCATCCATTTTTCTCGACGATCTTAGGTGCCTAACAGTTATCCAAGTGTGCAAGTAACATACTGACTGGCAGAGGACTGATTGGAGATTTGTTAACACGTGGATAGTGCAAATTTCGAGGTCGACATGTGTATATTCAAAAGTTGCACATATTCGTTGTTTCGCTTAATTTACATACAAAGTTGGTTGATTTGACCAGTGATGTGGTTTTAGGACTGCCTTCAGGTGTCTTTATATGCTGCAAGTTGTGAACATTCATCTGTAATCATTGTTGATAATAATATCTGATTTATTATCTAATTAGTTAAAGGCTAATAGCATTTTCATGAGAACATTGCTTAAGCATATCACAATAATTGTTCCCTGTTCAAAGCATCCATCTCACAAGTGGAATTAATATGAACAACCTAATATATGTTTAAGTGATGTATGAATCTGGTCTTCAATAAGCTGAAACTTGTCTAGTTGAGTTTTTGTCGTAAGATATTTAATTATCTGGCAACTCAGTTTGAGTGAAATTTTAATGTGGCTTACATATGATGGCATAGAATACTCTCCCTGAATTTCAGTTAAATTGGGTAATGATAAGTTTTGCTACAACATGCATTTATAAATTGTTTGTCTACATCATGCATTTATAGGCTCAAAATGTGAAGTCACATATGCAAAGGTAAATCCACATGCAGTTACTAAAACTGGTAACATGTGTTGCTTTGTTGCTCGGGTCCAAGTACAGAGATGGACACAAGTAATAATCTAAGTGCGGCACATGTAAAATGTTGTATTTAGAACAAGCAAGGGACAAGAGAATAAAACTATTAATGGTTGAGCTACTGTACTCAAACCACTCAAAAGACCAATGGCATTTTGAGCAAGGGCAAGTTGATCAATGTTGAAACCAAAAATGGGTGTAGGTATTATAGTATACGCATTTTCTAGGCTTAAAAATATCTAAACTTTTTTACTGTGGAAGTGGGGAGAAATTATAATTCTTAAAAATACAAGGACTAGAGAGCACGTGCAGGAATGATGTCAATGATGACAAACAAGAACCATAGTTGCTTAATAGAAAATAAAATACATGTTAACAATTTACAGAACAAGCTGTCATTATCTATTGCAATCATTATGCTTGTAAAATAATATGGTACTAAATATGCATATCCTTTGCAATTATAGATTGTAAGGTATGGGAAGTCTAGAAAGCACCCAAATTATAAAGATAGGAAAAAGAAACGAACTCCAAATGAGTTTAATTGGACATGGAAAAGCATTTTCTTTGAGTTAGAGTAGTGATTTAAATTGAAAATAAGACACAATTTAGATGTGATGCATATTAAAAAGAACGTGTGTGATAATATTGTTAGGACATTGTAGAATGTTGAAGGAAAGATAAAAGATACGGATATGGCTAGATTGGATTTGCAAGATAAGAAGATTAGAAACGAATTGCATTTAAAACCATGTGGTAATTTTTTGAAATCTATGAAGTTTATATCCATCAATATTTTTAAATGTGTTCAAGAAACTGAAGGCAAAATATCAGGTTTGAAAACTCATGATTGCCATGTATATTGTTACAACAACTTCTTCCAATTAGAATTCGAAAGTTTTTGCGAAAGGTGGTGTGTAATGCAATTGTAGAGCTTTGTTGCTTTTTTCAACAATTATGTTCAAGAATATTGAATATAAATGATTTAGAGAAATTGGAAGATAGGATTGTAATAATTTTATGTAAACCAGAACGAATCTTTTGACCAACATTATTTGATGTAATTGTTCATTTAGTTGTTCATCTACATGAGGAAACAAAACTTGGAGGTCCCGTTGCCTTTATATGGATGTATCCATTTGAATGGTAAGTACTATTATTGCACACATATAAGCTTTAATATTAATCTTGTTAATTGACTTATTATTTACATATACTTTTTCATATAATGTTTGTGGATAAAATATTATGTCTATATAAGAGTTATGTTAAGAATAAAGTCCAACTTAAAAGGTCATTCGCGGAAGCATATATTTGTTAATGAGTCTTTGAAATTTTTTTTTTCCCTCATAAAAAAGAACATAATAATTGAAAGCAAAATATACAGAATCTGCCTCTTAAAGTCCACCAAGCTACCAACAAATAGATTTGTAATGACCTA
Organism: Forsythia suspensa; assembly: GCA_023638005.1. Classification (NCBI taxonomy): domain Eukaryota; kingdom Viridiplantae; phylum Streptophyta; class Magnoliopsida; order Lamiales; family Oleaceae; genus Forsythia; species Forsythia suspensa. Next base: position 23,364,505 of record CM042664.1, on the reverse strand, counting down.
ATTGAATCCCACTTTGTTCGCAGAAGACTGGCCTTATGGCTTTATAAGAAATTTAGACATCATCTATGTACAAGCTGGTTTTAAGAGTGAATTTACCCAAAGTGGTTGTTATAATTGGTATAGAGCTGACCCCTTCTTAGACAGTTGTTGGGCTCTTGTCTTTAATCTTAGTGGTGTTGGATTGTGGGTCATTGGGTTAGGGTGAAAAATTGTAAAAATTAAAAAATTTATAAAAAATTACATATTCAGTTCCAATTGGGTACCCATGGTTCTAGTTCAAGAACCAAGAACCGACCCGAACCCGATCAGTTCTCGGTTCTTGGTTCCAGTTCCTCATTTTAATTTTTTTGGAACCAGACCGGAACCTCCAGTTCAAGTTCGGTTTCGGTTCGGGAGGTTCAGTTCCGGTTAAAATGCCCACCCCTACTAGAAAGGACTACTTCCAGTAGAACACTAGCTCTGTGGAGTCACCCAACTAAGAAAAATGGGCTGCCACGGACATCGATTTTGTAGAGGTGAGGAATGTCACCTAGTTGTAACCCACATTACTTGTGAAAGTTCTACATGGCGAGTTTATAAGTACTTTGAGAATTCGTCCTTTACAAGCCGGTTTTAAAATGACTTCTTCTCAAAGTGATTGTTACGAAAGCTGGTGACAATACTATCAAAATATATTTAAGATCAATAGGATAAAGATTACTTGTACAATTTTTATCATTTTTACGAAATAAGGTGAAATAGTTTTTTTTTTTTTTAAGATCGATTACATATCACAAGACTGGGAAACAAGAAAACCAACATAGATAATCTTTCCATATACTACTTGAACAAACTTTAGTTAAGACGTCCATTTTCAAGTGTATAGAAATTTTAAATGTGGATACGTAATATGGATGTTTGTAAATTTATTCTAAACAAGTTGGGTTGTAAACACATGAATATAGAAGGAAAAAGAATGTCACGCTCTTTATTTCAGGAAGCAAGAGAACCCATCATTCTCTTTCATTTTTACTCAAATTTATTTCATTTCATCGATTTTGACTAGATCCTCAATGGGGAGCAACAAGTGGAGTCATTCATTAATAGTTTCTCATGCTGCTTAATTATAGGTTTACTAGTCTACATATAGTCAAATATTAGGAGATGATTTCTCAAGCTTCAAGCTGATCTAGAAATTATCACACAGTAATAAGAATATCAATTAACAATATGATAAATAGAGAAGAAATCCTTGGAGAAAATTTAGAAACCAAGAGAAAACCTCAACGTAAATGAGACTGCCTATCTCGTCCCAGGAATCTCAACCTACACAAAGTCAAATTCATTGCGTTGGATGGATGGATGCTAACGAGGTATTATGTCCCCTACTTTTGGCTACACGAGAAAAAATGATGTGTGAATAATTAAGTGAAGTAGGAGTCGAGTCTGTTGTCCTCATTTGGTTGTTTCCCTACTTAAACGAGGACATCAGACCTCAACTCGTGAAGTAGATGTGTTTAAGATTACTAATTAGAGTATGTTTGTGTGTGCTTATAAGCATTTATAAGTTGGTCAAATATCATTTTCATCCAACATTTCATAGGACCCGCAACATTTATCAACTTTTTATCTATACATTTCGTAGGACCCACTACTTATATTCTATAAAAATCTTTACTATGTCTATTTCCAAATTTGTGAGTCTCCTTCCACCTCTCCCAATCTTAAGTAATATTCGATTTTTTGAGATTGAAATGCAAGGTTAAACTCAAAACATGGTTAGTTTTAAAGGAAAAACAAGAAATGAAAACATAGAGTATAAGGTGAGCTATGCATCTCAACCCTAGACTAAACCTACCTTTTTAATAGGTTATAACTATCAATAAAGTACGAACGGTAAAGAAAGAGATGCATTTTCTGTATCCAGACAAAAGTATGTTTCTATTTAACGAATTATACAGTTTATGGATGAATAAGCAACAGTTAACATCCAAATTTTATATGTTGTTGTGAATCTGTCCCAACTCGGGGACATACAGAATGTGCTAATGACTTGGAACCAAGTTGAAAATGAAAATGTTAGACTAATGTTCGTTTATCACATAACACGTAGTGGCACGAAATCTTCAAGGCGTGAATCATTGCTGCAAGTTCGAGATCATGCATCAGATAATTACGATCATACTACCTGGAAGCATAGCATTCATCGCTGTAAATCACAAAACCCTCTTAACCATCGTATAGCCAACACCATAATCGATCGATACTAGCCTATCATTAATTTTGAAAACTCCGCTCACACTTCTTAAACCATACATACTTGACTCCTTTTCAAGTCAATCGTGTCATAGGACAACATATCTTGGAGAAGTTTTCTATGAACCACCAATAATAGCGGGTAAACCTTATCACTTTACCAACATTTTAAGGTCTCGGCCAATTGGTAACAACCTCAACATTGGACGGATCTACTTCAATTCTTCTAGTTTGTCACAACATGACCCAAAAATCCTACTCCATCCAGCCAAAATTCACATTTCTTAAATTTGGCATACAACTTCTCCTCACGCAAAGTCTTCAAAATTGTCCTCAAACGCTCTTCGTGTTGTTGAGGATCTCTCGAGTATATCAGTACGTTATCAATAAACAAATAAAAAACGTGTCTAAGTACTAATGGAATAACCGGTTCATCAAATCTATAAATACCACATGGGCATTTGTCAGGCTAAAGGACATCAATGTAAACTCATAATGCCCATATTGAGTCTGAAACGACATCTTTGGTATATCTGTCGACTTAATTTTCAGGTGATAGTTGCCTGACCTCAAATCAATCTTCGAGAACACAGTTGCACCCTTCAACTGATCAAAGAAATATTCAATTATTGGAAGAAGATACTTATTCTTGATTGTCAACTTATTCAACTCATGGTAGTTGATACACATCCTTATCTTCCCATCATTCTTCTTTACAGAGAGTACTAGAGCTCCCCACGAATATACGATCATTCTGATGAACCTTTTGTCTAGAAGTTCATCCATTTGCATCTTCAACTCTTGTTGAACCTTTTGTCTAGAAGTTCATTCATCTGCATCTTCAACTCTTGTAGTTCCTTTGGTACCATCCGATACGGAGCCTTAGACACATATGCAACTCCAAGTACCGGTTTATTGTAAATTCCAATCTTGTCTATCTGGGCCGAGTTGTAAGAATTAATGTCCAAGGTCCAATTAGTTGGGTCGGACTTAATTACTTATTGGACCGAATTAATTAATTGGGCCTGTTTGTTGATGAGTTCTAGTTGGACTAGAACTAGGGCTAGGGTTAGCCCACTTTATAAATACAAGGCACAACATATTAGGGTTAAGTGTTGTTTTCCATTACTTGCTAGCACAAGCAAAAGACAATCCAATCAATTTTCTCCCAAAAGGTTCTGCTTTCATCTGTTATTGATTGTGGAAGTCCAGACCTTTTCTTGCTGTGTGGATCACCATTGGAGGATGGACAATTAGACAGCTGTGGTATTGAAGATCTCACATCAGACTAGGCAGAAATCAGATTTCACGATATTCATCAAAGGTAAACTTCTATCACGAATTCTCTCTATGTACAAGGTTAATCCGGGCTTATAAGAATTGAGCATTTAATTTCCGCTGTGCATGTATAGCTCAATTCCTTACACTGGTATCAGAGCCTACCTTGTTACTTGTTAGAGTTCGTTAGATTGTTTTGATAAATTAAACAATAATTGTTATTGATGTATATTAATTTAATTTGAGTTTTGACAGTAATAATAAAATTTGTGAATTTTATATTTGAAAAAAAGAATTTGAAATTGGTTTTGGGTGTTCCGAACGAGACAACAATGGATTGGCGGTTGAAGGTGGAGGGTCTGTTGCTTTTGGAAAGCATTGGACACCGCATGAGAATCGATTCTTGCGGCGGTGACCCATGCGGCGTACCACGCAGCCCATTGTTGCTAGCAGCGGCGGCCGCTTGAAGTCTTGTGTCGAGCAGTGTGGCCATTGTTCGACGTGCGATGGCGATCTTGGCGCTAGTGTCGACAATTGGAGTGCCACCGTAGATGTTTGAGGCGCGGGTTTGTCTTGGTGGCGCCTTGAAGAAAGCGAGTTTTGCGAAACCCTAAACGAGTTTCGCATTTTTGGATATTAGGGGGCCTCCCATGCAATTTCAAAATTGCATGGGAAGCCCCTACAATTTCAAAAGGAGTTCAATGGTCTCTTATGCAATTTCGTAAATTGCATAAGAAGGACTTATTCTTTTAAAATAAGAAAGGGGTCCTCTGTGCAATTTTGGAAATTGCATTGAATGATCTTTGTTTTTAAAAAAAATTAAAAGGGACTACTATGTAATTTCAAAAATTGCACAATAAGTCCTTAAGTTTTATTACTTTATAAAATTGTAACTCTGACCCTATTCAAATTTTATTTTCAATTAGAGTATGACTTTAAATTGGAAGATAAAATATATTTTGAAGATCCCCTTTATGAATAAAATTAATTGATTAATTGGATTAATTGATTAATTTTATTGTTAAAAAAATAAGTAATTAATTAGATTAATTATTTAATTTCGTCTAGTCCGTTCCAAAATATCTAAAAGGTTTAGACTTATACTGTCAAAGCTGCAAATTTAGAAATTAATATATTTTTAATATTAGATATTAAAATAGATGTTTAGTGGATGATTATGGACTCGACCCATGTGATTGGTTGTATAGTTAATTATTCCTGTTGATTGTTGGTTGGGCCTGCGAGCCTATTATTTAATTAAATCGGCCTGCGAGCCTATTATTTATTTAATTAGATTTTTGAGCTATTTATTTATTATGGGCCTGCATGTCCATTAATCAAGGCCTGCGTGCCAACTAGTATAGGATACAATTGCAGCAGGAGATGGTGATTATTGCATTTAGCATTCGATGAACGAATGCAACGTCCCTAGGAATTAACCGACAAATCTTCCTTTTGGCTCAGAAAGATTAGATAGATAAAGTCCATAATCATCCACACACGCTTGTTATTATTATGTATGATTGATTGCATGTTAGATGTTAATTAATGCATATATATATATATATATATATATATATATATATATATATATATATATATATATATATATATATATATATATATATATATATATATAAATGTGATGAGACAAACCCCTCTTTATCAAAATATTAAATTCAGTATTGAATGGTTAATACAACGTGCCTTCCATTGTTATAGTGAAAAAACCGAGTCTATTATCGATGTCGGTTTGTTGAGTCGCTCAACGCCGTGTGCTCGTGAGATATGTTTATCACTATGAAACATTCGATGTTTCGAACAATGGGTTGAATTTAACTAAATTTTATTTTTTGTTGAGTCGCTCAAAGAAATAAAATTTTAGGGGTACAATCAAGTAAAACACGTAAGATGTGTATGCGACAATAAGTTGTCTACTTGATGATCTAGGAGTCACATAGAGATGTGATTGATAGAGTATCTACCTAGATGTTTTATTAGAGCTTGTTGAGTCGCTCGAGGTTCTAATAAAACAAAAGGGATCCTAGCCCATCGAGAATCTAATCGGTTCTATTGATTAATGTTTGAGGTCATTAATTCAATTTAAGCAGTGGGAGTACAATTAATTTAATACAAGTCCATAATTAAATTAATTTTCTATATTTAATTAATTTTCTGTCTTGTTAATTTCATATTGAATCATGAGTAACCACATGAATTTGAGAGGCATATTGGATGCCAACAAACTTATCGGGCCAAATTTTCCGGATTGGCACTTGCAATTTGAGAATTGTTCTCAAGTATGAAAAAATTGGATATGTCATTGAGCAACCTATGCCGGAAGCTCCTACTGAGGAGGCTACGCCGGAGAAAGTGCAGGCTTATAATAAACACAGCGATGACGAAAATACTGCAACATGTGTGATGCTTGCAGCTATGTCACCTGAGTTACAAAAGCAGCACGAGGGTATGGATGCTTATACCATTATAATTTATCTCAAAGAGTTGTATGATGAATAGTCATGCACTGAGCGGTATGAGACATCCAAAAGTTATACTGAGATGTATGATGGTAGAAGGATCTTGATCGATTGCTCATGTCTTGAAGATGATTAGTTATATTGAAAAAATAAACCAATTGGGTTATGCCATGGACCACGAGTGAGTATTGACTTGGTTCTCTGAGGGACCATTGATAGCTTTTCATGAGCTCATTATGAACTTCAACATGAATAAGATTCAATGTACCACAATGCGAGTTCTTGAACATGCTAAAAATTGTTGAGCCCAATATAAACAAGGGAATGGGCAAATTTTGGCTATTGATACCTCTAAGAGCACTAAGAGGAAATAAAAAAGGACCTTTCAGAAAGGATCCAAGAAGGCCAAATCTGCTTTGGGAAAATAGTCAAAGTAGACAAGACAAAATCCAAGTCTGATGATCCTTGTTTTCACCGTGAAACAAAGGACATTGGAAGAGGAACTACAAGGCATACCTCGCCACCTTGAAGGGAAAGAAGTCTCACCGAGGCTTCTACTTGACTTCTTGGGTATTAGATCTTTGATGTGGATCTCATATTTGCACAAATATGCAGGGGCTAAAGAACGATGAATTCTTGCAAAAGGGAGAAGTAGACCTACAGCGTTGGGAATGGAGCAAGAGTTGCCTTGCCTTGTAGGGACATACTTTTTACGATTTCCTTCGAGCCTTATTTTAGAATTAAGAGACTGCTATTACATTCCTGCTATTACTAAGAACATCATTTCTATTTCATGTTTGGACATGGATGGGTTTTTCATTAAGATTAAGGATAACCGTTGTTCTTTATATCTTGATGATGTGTTTTATGGATGTGGGAATTTTTCTAATGGCATCTATATTCTAGACTTGGAATGTCCTATAATGAGTATAGACAACAAAAGGCATAAAGGCAATAAGGTTAACAACTCATACCTTTGGCATTGCAGACTGGGTCATATAAATGAAAAACGCATCACCAAGTTACATAAATATGGATAATTGGATTCAAATGATTATGAATCATTTGGTAGATGTGAGTCATGCCTGATGGGCAAAATGACCCAGACCCCATTTACTAGAAATGGAGTCAGGCTTGCAGACATTTTGGGACTCATACATACTGATTTATGTGGACCAATGTCTACAGATGCTAGAGGTGGCTTTTCTTACTTCATCACATTCACAGATGACCATTCTAGATATGGTTTCATCTATTTGATGAAATTCAAGCACGAAGCCTTTGAAAAGTTCAAAGAATTCAAGCAAGAAGTAGAAAGGCAAATCGGAAAAAATATTCTAACACTTAGATCTGATCGAGGTAGAGAATATTTGAAGGGTGAGTTTTTAAACTACCTAAAAGAGAATGGGATTCTCTCGCAGTGGACTCCACCATATACACCACAACTAAATGGTGTATCAGAAAGGAGAAACCGCACCTTACTAGATGTGGTGCGATCAATGATGAGTCGCACAGTTCTTCCAAAATCATTTTGGGGATATGCACTTAACACTGCATGTCACACACTAAATCGTGTCCCATCTAAATCGGTCGATAAAACTCCATACGAGTTATGGAAAAGAAAAAGACCCGATCTTTCATACATGAAAGTTTGGGACTGCGACGCTTATGTGAAGCGCGTAGAATCAGACAAGTTAGGAGCTAAATCTGATAAATACTTATTTGTGGGGTATCCAAAAGAAACTGCTAGATACTATTTCTACAATCCCATCGAGATGAAAGTCATCGTATCGAAATATGCCGTATTCTTGGAGAAAGAGTTCATTCTAAGAGAGACCAGTGAGAGCAAAGTAGATCTTGAAGAGGTTCAAGAAACCACAAATATAGACCAATTAGATGAGCCAATAGTTGAGCACTGCATTTGATGAGGCACATATTGGAAGTGGGGAACCGTCGGGTCCCAGAGGACACGTAGCTCTCCGTAAGTCGAGGCGGTCATTCATCCTCCTCGAGATACGATCTCCTAATTACCAATTATGCATTGCTAATCGATAAAGATCTATAGAGATATATCTAAAAGAATGCTTGGCGATCTCAATCTACATACATAGATAAAATCTTGAGAAGATTTAGCATGGAAGAGTCCAAGAGAGGACTTTGTCCCATCGGACATAGGATCCATCTCTCAAAAGAGATGTGTCCAAAGACACAAATTGAAAGAGATCGCATGGATAGAATTCCTTATGCATCAGCAATAGGATCTATCATGTATGCCATGCTATGCACTTGACCGGATGTTTCATATGCTTTGAGTGTCACAAGCAGGTTCCAAGCGAACCACAGCGAGAAACATTGGATCGCGATCGAAGAACATCCTTAAGTACTTAAGAAGGACTAAGGACATGTTCTTGGTGTATGGAGGAAATGAACTTAGAGTTTAAGGTTATGCCGATGCTAGCTTTCAGTCTGATAAAGACGATAGCAAATCTCAATCTGGATATGTATTTACTCTAAATGGTGGTGCAGTTAGTTGGAAAAATTTCAAACAAAAAACGACTACTGATTCAACTACAGAATCTGAATATATAGCTGCTTGAGCGACAAATGAAGCAGTCTGGATCAAGAAGTTCATTTCAGAACTTGGAGTAGTTCCTAGCATTGTTGATCCAATATATTTGTATTGCGATAACAATGGAGCCATCGCTCAAGCGAAGGAACCCAGGTCTCATCAACAATCCAAGCATATATTGAGGCGGTATCATCTCATTAGGGAGATAATCCTGAGAAATGAAATAAAGATTAAAAGAGTCCCAACTGATCACAATGTAGCAGATCCTTTGACAAAGCCGTTGTCCCAGCACAAGCATGATAGTCATGTTAAATCTATTGGTATTAGATACATGAGTGATTGGATCTAGTTTGTATGAATCGTTTTATATACTCTTTGTTAGACATAGAAGTGTATGAACAATTTTATTAATTAAATATGTTGTCTATATTTTAATGGCAGATCTATTATTATTTAAATTTTATTATTATTATTTAAAATAATAGAGTCCGAAGAAAAGTTCATAGTAACTTGTTAATCACAAGGTGTTGTGATTGTGAGATACAAGTTATAAATAACTTATTCTTGAAATATCCTTAGTCATAGTAATAATGAGATACGGATATCATTATTGTGGATAGACTAGCATGTGTTGTATTTCTTTTAAAGAAAGTAGTTGATCTCACGAGCTAAGATGGAGAGGGACATCTGAATGAACACATGAATGCATTGTTATGAGAACATGACATTGGATGATCCGCCTAGAGATTCCACATGGATAACTATCCAAGCGTCAGTGGTAAATCTCTAATGCGTGGTTGTGGATTTGGTCCTTTGACTTGAGGACATCATAGAATCTTATGTGAGGACCACTATACTTTGGCGAGCGTTTGACGGGGCTCGAAGATTTGAGTCACCGGGAAGGCGTCGATGGGGTATAGTGAGAATCATATGAAGGTTGTGAATATCCAATATGAGGATTCGTCACTCCACGGAAAGTAGGAGATTATAACATGTATTTTGCCTACTTAAGTTGATATAAATTTCTTCGGCCAGGGTGGAGTTATGAGTTGAAAATGTTTCAATCATAACTAGATTAGATCAACAAAGAGTTGAGGTAAATAATATAATTGGTTGAAATGAGATTGACGCCTCGATCCATATCTCTTAACCAATTGGGTTATATTGATGAAGGGATTATATTTCCACGGTAACCGCACATATATTGGTTCGGTCATACCACATGACATTTTCCTTCACATGGATTGCCTTGACACATTGCTAGATGTCAATCTTGGACGGCGACGTGAATTGATCGATCTAGGTGAATCGATGAGAATATCATGCGTTTGCCATCGTGAATGAGAACCTAATGGGTCACACACATAAAACGAAAAATTGAGCATCGGAGTTGGACCTTGTCCAAGTAGGAGATTGTAAAATTAATGTCCAGGTCCAATTAGTTGGGTCGGACTTAATTACTTATTGGACTGAATTAATTAATTGGACCTGTTTGTTGATGAGTTCTAGTTGGACTAGAACTAGGGCTAGGGTTAGCCCCGCCTATAAATACAAGGCACAACATATTAGGGTTAAGTGTTGTTTTCCATTACTTGCTAGCAAAAGCAAAAATACAACCCAATCAATTTTCTCCTAAAAGGTTTCGCTTTCATCTGTTATTGATTGTGGAAGTCCAGATCTGTTCTTGCTGTGTGGATCACCATTGGAGGCTGGACAATTGGACAGTTGTGGTATTGAAGATCTCACATCAGACTAGTTAGAAATCAGATTTCACGATATTCATCAAAGGTAAACTTCTATCATGAATTCTCTCTAAGTACAAAGTTGATCCGGGCTTATAGGAATTGAGCATTTAATTTCTGCTGTGCATGTATACCTCAATTCCTTACATGAGTACTTGGTAAATCACCCAAAAACACGTCGGCCTACTCCAATACAAGCGGAATATTATCTAATGTGATCTCTTTAGATGGAGTCCTAGTGAGACTAACAAGATATCATTGACAATCTAAGCTTTCTCATTAACTCATCCGCCTACAAAGTCGAGATGAGGGAAAAAGTCCCTTAATCTTCAACCCATAAAATCTGAAATCCTTCCTACGAGTCTCTGAAAAATCATCTCATTCTCAAAACATACGATAGTTGCTTGATTACTAGCCAATTTGTCAATACCCAAAATAATATCAAAGTCCTTCATTCCTATAGCATGCAAGTCTGCCTCTAAAATCAATCCATCAAAATTTATCTGCCTTTGCTATCTTAATTGTATCTATAGTTCCTCCTGATGGCATACTAACTTCTAGTACACAATCAGTTATCTGACATGAAACATTAATATTAGCCAGGTTCTAAAAAGCGTAAAGTATGGCTAGGTGTGGAGACCAAGCTTCAAGCCTTTTTAGGCCTGGACGAGGCTTAGGCAAGACTTAGGTGAGGGTGAGGTGAGAGCGACACGTGAAAAAGTGTTTTCTTATTTTTAATATTAAAAAAAAGATACAATTTTCTTTTAACTAAAAAGCGAACGCCTAAGCGCACCTAGGCGTAACTAAGTGCGCCTAGATGTGACTAATCGAGGCTAGGTGCTCCTATAGTTGACCAAAAAAGTGCACGCCTAGGGCTCGAGCGAGGCGTGGAGGTCACCCACCAGATATAAATGTATGTGTCGTACCAAAATAAGTAAAAGAGAAAACATGAATATTAGAGATGGATATAATACACCTAATTATGTCTAGATTACGGGCAACCTCGTGGCGAGTCATGGAAAACATCTTTCTTTTCCTTTCTTTACCCTTTCGTTGCCTTTAGCCGATCTTTGCTTGACAAATGTTCTTCTTTGAATAACTACTCACCCATATGGTTCTTCTTGCACTTATTGCACTTAGGAAGCAGAAGAAACAGTTTGCTAGGACATCCACCACTAGGTCCTTGGTTCTATTTTTAAAACCGCCCAGATTCTTGCTCTTGTCACAGATCATGCCACTTCACTTTCCAAAATCATTCTGTTGTCCCTAAACTTGGGGCTTCACACCCAAAAATGACACAATTTGGGCATTCTTTACAAGCATCCAATAAGTAGAGAGCTTATGTGAGCTTACTATCTCGCCGAGATCTCTAGGCGCGAGGCCTTTGTCAAAGCGTCACTTTCATCGGTTCAATACTACCAAGTATGGAGCATAGCGTGATAGTTCCTCAAACTTCTTTTCATAGTTAGTGATATCCTTGTCCCTTTGTACAAAGTGTAGAAACTACGCTTTTTAAAATCTCATGAGCTTACGAAAAATACTTTTCTGTCAATTTAGTCTTAAACTGTGCCCATGTAAGACCACATTGTTCCTCTTACATGCAGAGTCATGACGCGAGACTTCTACCGATGGCTCGCTCTTCCTACTAGCATAAAGTCCATGCATAGTACTTTCTAATTTTTGGATAAGAGATGTCTTGAAAAATCTTCTCAATTGAATGCAACCATTCCATGGCTACCAATAAGTCCTTTCTTTTGTCAAAAGTAAGAGGCGGTATTTGCAAAACTACTATATCCATAGTATAGCTGTATCTATCGGATGTGTCGGTTGGGCATGCGGCACCGAGGTACTTGCAGTGTCTGTAGCATTCTTGGGGTGCAGGGTGCTAGTGGTGCGGTTTGAGTGCGCCAGTGCGTCTCATCTCCTCCACCGCTTGTTGTAGTTTCACGATAACCCCTCGCTTGCGATGTTGGTGCCATTTCTTTTAAGACAAACAAAGGTAGGCTAGTAATCCATCAAAATTACACAACCAACATGGCTTCATAAAATATTTATAAGAGCTCACAATGAAAGAAAATAAAATAACATCTTTTATTATTAAATAATTACTTCATGAGGAAATACTAACGTACCAATGTGGAAGGAGCGTCTGGCGTCCAACTACTGAAAAAGAAAACAAAAACTATACTGCATCACTAAATAACTAAAATGGAAATATAACAACTACTACTATGATGCCCCCTAAGTGTTGTCATCACTAATCCATCTTCCATGTACCACAGGAATCTTGACCTTGGGGCTTCATCATCGATCTTGATACATGACTCGGGCACCTCATCGAGGATCCTCCTCAAGGTCCTTATCAAATGTCTTTACTCGCTCTAGCTCGGGCTCGGCCGTAGTTTTTCGACCTCAACCTCTGGAGCGGGATCGGGCATAGGATGGACCCTGTCATTGTACCAAGGGTACTCATCCCAATGAACTATGAGAGCCTCGCAAAAGATATCACAGTCTACCTTCAAACGGTAGATCTTCTCCAAATCTTCCAAGATCTCTATAGCGACAAGCTGTCCCGGGCATACGACAGAGTCAATCATATGTGCAATGGATCTCGGTGTCTTTCGTCTCAAAACTACAGTTAATTGCTCTAATCTGTGTTGCCCTATGCCTTTCTACATGCAGGCCTATACTCTAATGGGATAATTAAGGGACGTCCAAGTCAATCCATATATCGTTTCCTTATTTAATCTACTTATTCTTGTATGTATATTCTGTAATTATTCTAGTCCATGTATATCCTAGGATTGCTCTCCAAGCAATATAGGTTTTCTATATTTATCTTGTATAGAGTTAGAAAGTTGTTAGGTCACTTCTTGTATTTAAATGTACGTGTATCAATAATATTGTTAAGCTTCTCCATATCGATCTTTCTCCTTCTCTGCGTCCATAGCTCACCTTTGGCCTCGGAGCCTCGTCTTTCTCGTTCACATAAATCCTTTCATGGTATTAGAGACAAATAGCCTGACCGTTTGATCCATAGATTCCTCCTCTTCATCTGCAGTCTCAGATACTTCCTCAACCCTCGTCTCAAGCCAATCGTTTATCATGGCTTCACACGTCAATCAACTCCCAATTGTGATTAATTCACAATCCCAGCTTCCAGTTAAGCTTGATCCTGAAAACTACTCTACATGGTATGCTCAGATTCATAGCTGTTTGATTGGCTATGATCTCTTTGGTTGCGTTGACGGGACCACGGTATGTCCACCGGCCACCATCAAAGTGGCTAATGTTAACACACCAAACCCTGATTTCTCTTATTAGATTCGACAATATCAATTTGATCATGAATGCAATGTTAAGCTCAGTTTCACCGACATATGTCTCTACTATCACCTCGACAAAATCCTCACACGAGGCGTGGTTAAAAATCCAGGGAACCTTTGCCAAAAGATCTCGAGCCAGGATTATGGGGCTCAAAGGAAAAATATCACGACTGCACAAAGGCAATTCCTCAATAGCTGACTACATGCGTGAAGTTCGATAGATTGTTGACATACTGTCTATTCTAGACAAGGAGCGAGATCCTGATGAGGTAACCAGTGCGCGTCTTGAATGGTCTGGACAAAGATTATAAGGACATAGTTGCTTTGCCATTAATGCGGCGGAGACACCTCTCACAATAGATGAACTTCAAGAGAAGCTTGAAGCAACCGAGTTCCGGATCAAAGTTAACCAAACACCTCACCAACTCTCCTCTCGGTGATCGCCAACTACACTACCAACAAGCCATCAAACAACAATAATGACCACAACAAAAGCGGAACTCTCGGTCTCAGTTTAATACCAACCAGTCATCCCAAAACAATTCACAATTCACAATTCACCCCTGCTCAGTTCTCTCAAAACTACAAGCCCAGCAATTATAGGGGTAAATGTCAGCTATGTCAAGAAGTGGGTCACTAGGCAAAGTATTGTCAAAAATGGCGAAGTACACCTATTCAGAACAACTCACTTGGTGCTTATCCTCCACGGCAACAACAGCAATTTCGGCCTTTTTCGCCATCCGCCTATGTTGCAGCACAAGCTTCTCCTAGCTCATCTGATTGGCTATTGGACTCCGGTACCTCTCACCACGTCACAACAGATCTCAACAATTTGTCCCTCCATTCTGACTATTTTGGACCGTATGATATTCACATCGATGATGGTACGAGTCTAACCATTACACACAGGCACTAAATTTCTAAAATCACAAAATTCTAATTTTTGACTTGATAGCGTTTTGTGTGTACCCAGAATGAGCAAAAATCTTATATCCGTCTCCAAATTTTGCTCTCAAAACAATATGTCTGTTGAATTCTCACCATCCAATTTTTTTGTGAAGGATCTGCACACGGGGAAGCCAGTTCTGCAAGGAGAAATTAAAGATGGAGTGTACATGTGGCCCCAATCTCCTTCACCTGATCCTAAACACGCCTACCTTGCACAGCTCTTGTCATTTGATACTTTACATCGTCGTCTAGGACATCCGTCAGTTAAAGTTTTAAACTATTTTATTCGTTCGAATTCCATTTCTGTTTCACCTAGGTCTAGTTTATTTAATTGTGACTCATGTCAGTGTGTTAAGAGTCATAAATTGCCATTTGATTCCTCATCTTTAACTAGTAATAAACCTTTAGATTTGATTTACTCTGATGTGTGGACCTCCCCTGTTTTATCTCATGAGGGTTTTAAATATTATGTGGTGTTTGTTGATCACTTCACTCGGTATGTATGGTTGTATACACTCCGGCGAAAATCTGATGTAAAAGATATTTTGATAAAATTCAAATCATTAGTAGAAAAATTTTTGCACACAAAAATTCGCCGGCTATATAGTGACAATGGTGGTGAGTTCCTGACCTTGTCACACTTTCTTTCTTCACATGGCATTAGTCATTTAACTTCACCACCACACACACCCGAACACAACGGTTTTGCTGAGAGACAACACAGACACATTGTTGAAATAGGTTTAAGCTTACTTCACATCGCATCATCATCCTCATCAATACTAGCCCTATGCATTTTACACTGCGGTGTATCTAATCAATCGCATGCCCAAGGTAAATTCAAACTATTCAACGGCCTTTGAAAAATTATTTTCAAAACCACCAAATTTTGTGAAATTACGGGTGTTCGGTTGCTTATGCTACCCGTGATTAAGGCCATACAATAACAATAAAGTTGAGCCTCACTCTAAACCGTGCATTTTCTTCGGTTACTCAAGTTCAAAAAGTGCATATCTATGCTTCGATAAAGAACAAAATAAAATCTTCACTTCACGTCACGTTGTCTTTGTCGAACATATATTTCCCTTTCCACAACTGTTCCACTACAAAATTCACAAGCTCCAACGACGGTCTCACAATCATCGCCTTCACTTTCCTCCTCGCCGCAGCAACCAACTTCTCCACCAACGCTGGTCATCACGAGACCATTACTGTCCTCACCATCTCTGTCGTCCAGCCTCCTGGACTCGTCACTGTCACCGTCTCCAACACAACCGCCATCACCCTCTCCATCCCCTACCACGGCCACCAGCTCCCTCCTTCTCCACTTCGCAAAACCAAATCCATCACAGAACTTTTACAAAACACCCAGCCTATCTCCCCTCTCACACCTCCACCTCGCCAACTCTTTAACTCCAACAACCAACTCCAGCCCCTCGCATGCCTCACCACCCCCCAAAGCACCAACAATTCTTCAGCCTCCAAAAACACACACAATGGTAACTAGGTCTCAAGCCAAACAAGCCCATTTCACCGTCACCTCTATCCCTTGGGAACCAACCACTGTCAAACAAGCTGTAGCTGATCCACATTGGCTTCAGGCAATGCACCATAAATATGACGCTCTAGTCAACAACATGACTTAGACACTTGTCCCTCCTGCTCCTGAGCATAATGTAATAAGTTGTAAATGGGTATTCAGGATCAAACACAAACCGGATGGGTCCATTGATTACTACAAAGCCCGACTTGTAGCTCGTGGCTTCCAACAGCGGTATGACATTGATTTTCTTGAAACCTATAGCCTTGTTGTTAAACCAACCACGGTTCGTCTCGTGCTCACACTTGCAGTACAATTCGAGTGGTAATTACAAGCACCTCGGGTCTGGTATGAATCTCTCAAAAACTTTCTCTGCACTCTTGGTTTCTGCTCCTCCCAAATAGATACATCTCTCTTTATTCTTCGCATGTCTTCCACACTCCTCCTCCTCCTCCTCCTCATATATGTTGATGACATTATAATCACTGGAAACTCGTCCATAGCCTTAAACAACCTCATTCATCGCCTTACATCTTAATTTTTCCTCAAAGACCTAGGCATTCTTACATACTTCCTTGGTATAGAAGTCACACACACTCCCGCAAGCCTATTTATCACCTAGCGAAAATATATCTATGATCTTCTTACACGTGAGAACATGCACGATGCAAAGCCCACATCCACCCCATAGCCTTAAATTTCCAGTCCACATTCTCTAATGGTCACGAGCTAGACAATGCAAATGAGTATCGATCGATTATTGGAGGCTTGTAGTATCTCTCCCTTACTAGGCTAGATTTATCATACAGTATCAATAAGTTGTCTACCAAACATGTCACACTGGAATTGTCTAAAACGTGTGCTGCGTTATTTATGTGGTACCATTGACTTTGGATTAAAAATACACAAATCTGCTGTCTTTTCTCTTTACGCCTTTTTAGATGCAGATTGGACAGGAAATCTCACGAGATAGGTCCTCCACTGGAGCCTTTATCGTTTATCTTGGCAACACGCCTATCAACTGGAGCTCCAAGCAACAAAGCATCGTAGCTCGTTCTTCCACCGGTTGAACTTCAATGGCTCATCTCCCTCCTTTGCGAGATTGGTGTGTCCTTCACTTCCATCCCTGTCATCTATTGTGACAACCTTGGAGCCACCTATCTCACCGCCAATCCGTCTTCCATTCCAAGATGAAGCATCTCGCCATTGACTATCACTATGTGCGCCAATTAGTGCAAGCTCGGGTCGTACATCACCCACGTTAACTTCTCCGACCGACTTGCGATGACCTTACAAAGCCACTCCCTGGACCTCGACATGCCTTGTTGCGCACCAAGTTTGGAGCGTTACCACCCTCCATCTTGAGGGGAGCATAATGGGATAATTAAGGGATGTCCAGGTCAATCCATATATCTTTTTCTTATTTAATCTATTTATTCTTGTATGTTTATTCTGTAATTATTCTAGTCCATGTATATCCTAGGATTGCTTTCCAAGCAATATAGGTTTTCCATATTTATCTTGTATAGAGTTAGAAAGTTGTTAGTTCACTTCTTGTATTTAAATGTACGTGTATCAATAATATTGTTAAGCTTCTCCATATTAATCTTTCTCCTTCTCTGCGTCCATAGCTCACCTTTGGCCTCGGAGCCTCGTCTTCCTCGTTCACATAAATCCTTTCATACTCCACTTAGGGTCGAACTCGTCGTAGATGGTACTCACTAGATGACACCATGTCTGTAATACCAATGATGCAAGGTCCGGTTAGGTGGGTTTCTATTATCTTTTAGTTAAATGACGAGGAATAAAAATAAACTATTACTAAATTTGGTTACGTTCTCAAAATACACAGTGCAAAAGAAATTTTTTTACAACTGAAATGGAAATAGAAAATCATATAAATGTCTCTAATATTGTATTTGAACATAAAAGCTTTTCAATCTTTTATTTAACTTAGAATTGGCGTAGCGTGGTGATAGCGGGCAACGACACTGAATTCTTAACATTCGACTCCCTATAACCTTTGACTTGAAACAATTTGAAAATAAAATTTTCTAGCGCAAGTCTACAGAAAAGGGGCTTTGATTCCAACTTGTAATGCCCCATAATTTTCTCAACCTAGAGAATTACTAAAAAAAATCGGTAAAAGTATTTACCGACATCAAGTTTAAATTCCCACTTGAACCTTTTAAAAGTTTAGAATTTATTTGCGGCCGAAAGCGTCAAGAGGAGTAAGAAAATTATAAGGCTTTTAAAACTTAGAATTCATGAAATTTACCAATAGTACGAGTTGTTGCTATAAATTATTTGAACAAACTAACATGAAAAAATATGATATTTGACAAGTAACTACCTAACATGTTTTGGAACATGGTACTAAAATTTTTGAATTTTATGAACCCATTTGCTAGGAAATAAGAGGGCAAGTCACTTAAAAATTATAATCTTGGTAAAACCAGTGTGACCCAAGAATTGGTCATAACTTATTCGCCGGACATGTTTTTAAGGCGATTCCACATTCTCTAGTCGGTCAACTCATAATATCCCACGATCTTACTCAAAAAAAATTTGTACAATCAAAGTTACGGCATTTTTAATAAATGGAAAATTCTGGAAAATTCTAATAATTAACTGTTGAAGTTGAAAAATGCACAACCCGACAACTCTAACAACTTTAACTTACAACCATTGAACTCAAATTTTCACAATTGTAACACGAGATAATAAAACTTAACATAAAACATGATTGATTATCTCAACACCTAAATGACATATTTTACATAAAGTTTGAGTTGCTACCAACTGCTATCACGTCGCCGCCAAGCTCTACAACTAGAAAAATTAATTAGGGACAGTGCGCATTAAAATAAATCCTCAGTAGTTTGTACACACGCCATTGAGACAATTATATACCGACAATAACACAACATGTTAGAAGCCATCAATTGTAGGGAACTTCAAAATCGAGTGGTTAGTCCGATGGTTTTTCTAGTGATTACCTTCAATCGCCAAAAACATACTATAACATGCTAGAAAAAGCAATTAAACATTTGTCTAGGCATGGCATACGCCACAAGCAAAGATCATATACGCTCATTCTAGCATATAAGTTCACAAAAGTGTAAACCACATGTGTACGAGAGGGGGTGGGACACTACCTCACAAGTATTTCTAAATTTTATAGAATTGAGTCAGTGTGGGTGAAACTACTTCACTATTTCGAAATCCCAGCACACTTGCCTTTTACTTTCCTAGCAATTTGTGTAGTGATCAAAAAAAATTTGGTGTTTAAAATTTCACGAAAATAAAATGTTAACTTTCCGCGTCTCAACGAATTTCCTAATATGTTTTAAACATTTTAGTCACATTAGATTTTTCATGTGCTTGCCATATATTTGATTTGACGGTTATGAAGTATTAAATATCACCGAGCCTCTTTAAATTTTTCTTGCCGAATAAATTTTTATCGAGTTAATTCTTGGATTTTTAGGCCAACCGTTCAATTTGAAACCGAGCAAAAATTTCAACATTTTCTCGGCCTAAATTTCAGTCCACTTGTTTACCTTAGCTTCTATCCAATTGCAGTCCATTTATTTCTCAGTATTTTAGCCCAAACCCAGTCCACCTAAGCACTAGAGGAACACCACCAAACGTCTCTAATCTCTACCGAAAGCAGCCCCAAATAGTCACTAAAACCCAAAGATTTAACCACCCATGATCTCTCCTCACTTCAGCCCATTACCTACCCATTTTTCCCACATCTTCCACCATTTATTTTCAACTAATTACCTGCCATTTACTCATCGAAAAAAGCGTCCCAAGGCTCTCCCATAATCTTCCATAAAAATGCCCCATGATCTTTCTTAAAACTATCATTTGTTCCAAAGACATTTTCCCTCTTTTTCGGCCTTTAAGTCTTCCATTCTTCTCCCTGTAATTCTCGGCCAGCAAGAAGTCCCCATCATCCCCTATTTTCAGGCACTACATTACTCCATATATCAACCAAGTAAATTTCCGGTAAAAAGGTCATTTGTTTACTTGACCAAAAAGACCCCTCTTCATTATAAGCAAAACCATCCATACTGCATCAGAAAAACTGCCTACCTTGATGAGTTTTAATTAAACCAACTTGCCCAACTTCCATTTAGCCATTAACCTTTCCCGTCACTCAAACAACTAAATCATTTTTCCCTTTTTCCCACCCTATATAAAATGGCTAGCAATCCTATTTCTCCCCTCTTAACTTTAGTCACTTTGTTTTACTTCAAACTCCAGGTGAATTATTACTTTTTCTCTGAAGAAAACTACGCACTCAGTCTCCAATTTTGTCCCTTTAGTCTCCCACTCTCCTCCCTTTAATGTGCCACAAAGATCACAGACATTCCCTTTCAAGATTTGCTTTCTTTCTTTTTTTTTAGTCCAATATCCTTTTTTTAGGTACAATTTCCATCATTAATCGCCCACATGTCCCCATTTTTGGCTAGCAAAGAACCGTATTTTACCTTTTTCTTCTTCATTTATTTTTCTCACTCAAATCACACTACAAACCTTAGATTTTTAGAAGCGAAAGAGGGCAAGCACGGAGTTATCATTTGAAGAAAAGAAACAGCCACCTTTCTTTGGTATCAATTGGTATCAGAGCTTTGGCTCTAAATTCAAGTTGTATCTTTTCTTTTTTTGTTTCAATCAATTTCATCTTGAGTCATATAGAAAAGAAAAAAAAATTATTTCGTTATTTATCATATTTCATAAGAGTCTTTTTATTTTCTTGTTTAAATTCATCACATCTTAGAATTATTCAAAAAAAAATCTTTTCTTGCACAAAAAATATTCAAGAATTGTTTTGGCACGATCCATTAAAAGGCACCAAAGCTAATTCTTTTCTAGTTCTTACCTTGTGATAACTTATTTTTTCATAAGTTTCTTGCGTTGGATCGAAAAGTATTAAAAAATGAAAATTCAAGAAACATATTCCTTTGAGATTCTTGTGTTACATTTGACAAGAGACACACACTCCATATTGTCATCTTGTGCTTAAGTATTCAAATCTTATTCTTTTTCTGATTTTTCTTTTTGAGTCGTTCTCGTTATCTTTTATGTCCTTCTTATTTCTTGTTCTTGAGCGTGGCGGAGATGAAATTCTTGATTGAGTTTAGTTAGTTCCTTAGTGAACTTGGCAAGAAAAACAAAGAGAGGTAAAAGGCAAGAGTGGTGAGATTATTGTCGGGAAAAAGCCAAATTGTGCGAAACACGAATGTAAATACGTGAGGTTAATTTTTTTTTCTCAATACTAATTTCTATTTTTTTTTCATCCCAAAATATCTAATAATGAAGAAACAACACCTAGGAAAGAGAACAACGAGTTCTTTTTGTTAAAAGCCATGCAACAATAATTTGATCGAATGAACAAGGTGTTTGACGATATGAGAGAAAACAATAATGTGTTGAGGGATAGGATGGATAGGCATGATACATTGATTACAACTTTACTAAAGGAGCAACAACTCGGGATCTCTAATGATATGAGACATGATAGACGTAGTCATAATCCATTTTGAGGATGAGAATGTAGTGGGTAGTAAGGGTGATGATGACTATAATTATATGGCTGAGATGGGTAGGATGAGGCGTAGAGGAGATAGACGTAAAAGGGCACCTAGATGAGGAGACTATAGAGGCCACGATGGATAGATAGAAACCTTAGGAATATAAAAATGAAAATACCTTCATTCTAAGGTAAAAATAACCACAAGCCTATTTAGAGTGGAAAATGAGGTTGAAATTAATATTTGATTGCCATAACTATTCAGAAGAGAATAATGTGAAATTAGCAGTAATTAATTCCACTGACTATGCTATAATGTGGTCGGATCAATTGGTGACAAATAGGAGGAGAAATCACGAGAGGCCCATAGAAACTTGAGTAGATTTAAAAGCTCTCATGATGAGGAGATTTGTACCTAGTCATTGCTATAAACACCTCTATCAAAAATTGCATTGCCTTACTCAAGGTTCAAGGGGTGTCTATCAAAAATTGCATTGTCTTACTCAAGGTTCAAGGGGTGTAGGGGATTACCATAAGGAGATGGAGGTGGCTATGATTAGGACTAATGTTGAAGAGGATAGGGAGGCCACATTGGCCAGGTTTTTGAATGGATTAAATAGGGATATAGTTAATGTAGTTGAATTACAACACTATGTGGAGTTGGAAGACATAGTTATGATGGTAGAGCTGCAATTGAAAAGAAAAGGAGCAGCAATGTATTCTTGAGATCTAACCCTCCTTGGAAACTGAAGTGGGATAATAATAATATGAGTGATAGGGCTATTATAAAGTGGAAACCAAACCACCGAAGGAAAAAGAGGATGTAACTAGCAACAATAAACCCAAGTTAGATTTTCAACCTTATAAGAATAGGGATATCAATTGTTTTAAATGTTTGGGTTCTATGCACATTGTGTCACAATGTCCAAATAAAAGGGCAATGATTTTGCGT
This sequence comes from Forsythia suspensa, assembly GCA_023638005.1. Classification (NCBI taxonomy): domain Eukaryota; kingdom Viridiplantae; phylum Streptophyta; class Magnoliopsida; order Lamiales; family Oleaceae; genus Forsythia; species Forsythia suspensa. Next base: position 23,341,890 of record CM042664.1, on the reverse strand, counting down.
GATAATGGAGAAGTAGAAACTAAGGATGAGTGTGATAGTGATGTGATACCTGAATTGGAGGATGATGGTGTAGAGTACCTATGTAGAAGGTAAAGTCCTATTTGCGAGGCATGCTCTTCATGCACAAATTAAGGTAAATGATTTAGAGCGTGAGAAAAGAAAAAGTGAGGTAGAAGTACAAAAAGAAAACGAGGGAAGGAAAAATGAGATTGTAATTAGCAAAACTAACCAATCCCTCCCCATCTTGCCTATTTTTTTTGCAAGAATTTGAGGACGTGTTTCACGATGAGATGTCTAGTAGGTTACCACCTATTAGAGACATTGAACATCAAATTGACTTTGTACATGGAGTTGTTATTCCAAACCGACCAGCCTATGGAAGTGATCTAGATGAGACAAAGGAGCTTCAAATGCCACAAATCGTGTAATGAAGAGTAAACAATATATAGCTAAAAGCCAACAAAGGCCACAAACTCATCTTTGAACCTAGTGATTGGGTTTGGTGCATATGAGGATGGAAAGATTTCGAGTCCGTGAGGCGGTCTAAGCTACATCCTAGGGAGGATGGGCCATTTCAAGACTTTGAGAGGATAAATGATAATGCTTATAAGCTTGACCTTCTAGGTGAGTATAATGTGTTTGCTAGTTTTAATGTTTCTGATATTTCTCCATTTGATGCAGATGATGATTTGAGGTCGAATCCTTTTGAGGAATGGGGGGATGATGCGAGCTATGAACCTCCTAGCAGTGACTCCTTACATATTCCGGTGGAGACAATAACGAGATCAAGAGCCAAGAAGATCAAGAACGCCATACAACGTCTTGTCCAAGCTATGTGGGTCGAAACCGACACCCAAAGTGCAAAAATCATGACACCAACCTTCAAAATGAGTATGACCAAGAAATAGCCAACCTTAATACATTTGATTCAAACTAAGGATCATATTAAAGGCATATTGGAGGCTAGTGGAAGATTGAAGGGCCAAAATGAGCATAATTCAAAGTTTGTAGATCAATATGCAAACGACTGAAAATTAGGCCTGGGCGAAATGTTGGGTGTTCACCCCACACAATAATACCAATGCAGAGACTAAAAGTTTAGCCTGGGCAAACACCTAGAATTGCACTGGGCGATAGCTTCAGCCAAATTTGGAGAAATTTGATTTTTTTTGGATTTTGTTTCTTTTTCCAATTAGAACTCTAATTTTGTTAAGTTTTTAGTTATTTCCGAATTAGATTATGTTCTCATTAATTTTTGCATATATAAAAAAAACTCTCATTGTAGGCAATCTTTAACTTTGATTATTGTGAGATTAAATAAAAGTGAGATTCACTTTTCTTTCATGTTCTTAATTAAACTAACCAAAACTTATTAAAGACTTCGCAAATATTTGTGGCATTTAAACTTGGTTCTTTGATTCAAGAAATCATCGGGTCAAGGTCTTGCAGCTTGATTTTAGCTTTCTTGGGGTTCATTAGCAATCTTTGTTGTAGATTCCGAGATTCAATCTTCGCGGGTTCGCATCACTAGTCCAAGGTCCCAAGTATTTATAGTTCAAATCTTACAAATTTTGGAGTACTTCTAGGTTGTTAAATTAATTGCGGCGACACCTATCGCGGTATAGGACAAAACATTAAGTTTTAGAAGTAATTTTTTTCCTTGCGAGCTTGTTATTTTTTTGCAATAGTTAAATTTTTAAAACCATTCAAGGGCACGAGAAATCTATTTGGAGTTGTCAAATGATATTTAAAGATTATTTTAGTGACCCTCCGAGTTGAGAAAATTTGAGGAGTTACAATTTGTGTATTAGAATGGGTGCTATTTATGTTGAGTATGTGTGTTACGAAGACTCCTTATTGCTGGTAGTGTACATGTAGTGTAATATATTAATTTCATGTCGTTTTTCTATGATCTGTGAGGGAGGAAATAGCTGTGATGTTTGCTAAAAATCCAGGTGAAAGATGAACCTAATAGTGTATGGAGAAAGGAGAGAAACATGGAGGTTGGGAGGGTGTTTTCAGCCATGGTTTGGAGCTGGTTATGGATAATAGATGGGCAGTTTTGGGACTGATCATGGGCCATTTTGGTGGTAATTGAGTGGCGGTATGGAGGGACAGTTTTGGAGCTGATCATGGACCATTTTGATGATGGTTGGAAGACGATTTTTGAAGGGCAGTTTTGGAGCGGTTATTGTATAGAGGCTGGCTCAATTCTAGTGCCTCAAGGGCTGGCTCAATGTTTGGTTCTCTAATAATTATTGGATTTCTATTGGTATAGAATCTTTCATGTATTGTAACTTCTTCATCGAGTATTTTCTGAATTGTCTTCTTCTTTTAGAGGTTCTAAATTTTCGGATATCTCCAACCCGATTTCGCATTTAAGATAGTTTCTTCACTTCCTATGTTAACCTTGTTAACCATAGAAACAATTTTATCGAGTTCATTGTCTTCAAAGGCTAAAAGGACGTTCAGAGTCCTAGGTCTTGATTTGTCTCATAAATGTGTTCTAAACTTTTCCTAAAATTACTCATTGGTGTTGTAGGAAACTAATGTCAAATTTTCCTTCTTTGATAGGTTTACTTGTTTCTGGAATTGCAAAACAAATCTTTCAATACATTCTAGTGAAGATTTTATTCAACCAAACTTCATCAAAAAATTTATAAATGAAATAGACATGTATACTATGGTGTTTCTCAAAAAGAGTTTGCCATACATATACAACATGCAACTGGTAAGATAGGAATATCCTTACTTACTAAACAAGACATTAATAAAGCAAAACAAAAGGTTGACTTAGATGACAACAAAAACCTATATTGGGTAACAATAGGAGCTATTAGGATCTTGATCCGTAGTACCTTATCTGACAAAATTGATCAACCTATTTCTATGAGTTTGATCGATGAAAGAATTCAGAACCCAATTGAAGGATGTCTAGGATCCCTTAATGGAAACCTAGCTTGTGCAAAATTGATATTCACAGTTTTCCCTAGACTATCTGTTAGTCTACATGACCAAGATTTTGATGGAATCTTATCATTCGTACACAAATACGGAAGAACAGATTTAGTCAAAATAACAATGTTCCTTTTAATCTCTTATCTTGTTAGTTATGCTGTTCATAACCAACATAATATGACAATTGTTAGAGAACCTAAAGGTATTAAAATTGATCCTTTATTCTCGGACTATCTTGAACACAAAGAAATGTAATTTGATTGGTGGTTTCAACCATCCGTAAAATCTGTTGAAATAGACTTAATTCAAGAAAGGACTCTTGTAAAGAGCAAAACCCTTTTACTTAGGACTACTTCTATGAGACGAAACACGAAATTAGGAGGAAAGAAGATAAACCAGAAAGTAGTCGAGAAAGACAATTAAAACAATTAAATGACACAATTAACAAAATGGCCAAACAAATTTTGGGAAAAATAAATATGTCAATTGCTTTGACATATTAAGATAAATTAAAACACTAAAAGAAAGTATTGATGAGATTAAGGAATCTCTCAAAATTTTGAAACTAAAATGAAAAAAGCCATGGAACAACACTCGGTAGTAATTATTGCCGGTATAAAACCGATTCACCTCTACAAAACAAAACTACAAAATTTACCAATTTTGAAAGAAGGAGAAATTCTAGAAACAAGTAAAAGCTGTCAAAGAAGGAAAATTTGACATTAGTTTCCTACAATACCAATGAGTAATTTCGGAAAAGTTTAGAACACATTTATGAGACAAGTCAAGACTTAGGACTCCTAAACGTCCTTTTAGCCTTTGAAGACAATGAACTCGATAAAATTGTTTCTATGGTTAACAAGGTTAACATAGGAAGTGAAGAAATTATCTTGACATAGAAAGTGAAGAAACTATCTTAATCATGAAATCGGGTTGGAGATATCCACGAAAATTTAGAACCTCTAAAAGAAGAAGATAATTCGAGGAAAATACTTACGATGGCGAAGTTACAATACATGAAAGCTTCTATACCAATAGAAATCCAATAATTATTAGAGAACCAAAAATTGAGTTTGAAGCTCAAACATATCAAAACCCAATTGGAGATGGAAAAAGACCTCCAAGAGATAATATTCCTAGACCTCTACCAATAAATGATTTAGATCCAAATTTTTTACTAAGCGTGCCTAAAAAGAATTTACAAAATACTCCAATCCTAGATCAAGATTGTACTCTAGACCCAGAAAAACATATAGATAATTGGTATAGTCTTATCATGGTTGCCATGATAATAAATAAAGAAATTATGAGAAGTGAAACAAATTCTTGGAATTATGTTTTAGCAAGTACTAGAGGAAATGTAAGAAGTTTCTTAGAAACCATTACTGATGATGTCAATAACGCCATCTATAATGATTCTATAGGAAACATTCCTCAATTCATAAAAAGAATTGTTGACCAAATCTACAAACAATTTCTGGTCAAACTTTTAATGCCTTCAAAAGCAAAAGGTCAACCATCGAAGCAACCGACGCCTTGAACCATTTAGAAAAAATAACCATTTGTGATATGTGTTATTTTGAAAACTACACTTGTGAATTTTCTAAATATTTTTACATCTGTCCTATTACAGAATGGAAAAATCTAACAGAAAAATTCATTAGAAAACTTCGTGAACCTTTTAGTCATGAGGTTATGGATATCTTTACAGATGCTATAATTAAACAAGACCAAAATCCTGATCCAAGGATGAATCTCCTAATAGAAACCTCTTTAGGTCTAGCTGTCACAATAGTTAGAAACCTATTAGCAGACAATTGTAAAGAAAGCTACTTGGTCAGAAGTAGTGTCAAGGCAAGACGCGTTGCTAGAAACCCTAAATTATGTTGTGAAAATTATATAGACAGAATCCCTGAAAATTATGGATGTCTAGATAATAGAAAATCCAAAAATAAAAACTATAAAAAGAGAAAAACATACAAATTTAGAAAATATAAACAACCTTATAAAAAGAAACACTTTAAAAAGAAAAAATTCTTTAAGAAATATAAGGAAAACGACAGAAAGACGGACAAAAAGAAATTTTGCTCTAAGAAAAAGAAAAATTGTAGATGTTGGCTCTGTAATGAGTCAGGTCATTACACTAATGAATGTCCTGCCAGAATTGGCAATGAAGAAAGAATTAAACTTCTTAAGACATTCGAAAGACAAGGCTTCTACCCACTAGAAGATCCTAGCGATACAAATTCATTATATTATTTATCATCTTAGACAGATTCTGAATCTGAATTTTCAGAAGATGAGTGATAAAAACAAAAACATTACCAATCCTAACTCTATTTATATTCCAATTAAATTGAGTTTTGAAGGATATAGAAAATTTACTATACATGCATACATTGATACAGGTGCATCAATTTGTACTGCAAGTAAATGGATTATCCCTGATCAATTTTGGGTTAAATCTGAAAATACTTTAAATTTAAAAATAGCAAATAAATCTGAAATTAAAACGTCAAAAGTTGTTAAAAACCTTGATATTGCTATATGTGGATATTGCAATAACGAATTAAAAACCTTCTATTTTAAAGTCCCAACAGTTTACCAACTTGAAACTGGAATATATTTTATAATTGGTAATAATTTTTGTCAATTATATCATCCATTTATTCAAGAAATTGAATACTTGAGTTTTACACTAAACAAAAACAAACTTTGGATTACAAAAAAGAGAAAAGCAATAGCTTTTAACTCTCTCAAACAAATTTTTTTAGAAACCTTAAAAATTCAAAATTCAAAAATAATTTTCAACTCTTTCAAAGGGGAGAATATTGCAAAAAATACATATATACAGTAAGTAAAGAATATGATCTTTATAAATACTATAAAGAATATAGACTTTATTTAATGTTTATACATATTCATCATTGTGTCAGAAGCATGATGAAAGAAAATAAAGAAAAACATAAGCATAAATATAAAAAAGCAGTGTTTTAGAATTTATTTTATACTATGCTTTACATCATCACTAAGAATGAGTATTTCACAACATATAACTGAAGAAGAATTTGATGAAGTTTGGTTGAATAAAAACTTCACTAGGATGTATTGTAAGATTTGTTTTGCAAATTTTTGCAAGTCTTTTATCAGAGATTAAAATCTCTTATGAATAGTTTCCTTTGGATTCGTTTTGTTAAAAAACTTCACCAAATTCTTCTTCAGTTATATGTTCTGAAATACTCATTCTTAGTGATGATGTAAAGCATAGTGTAAAATAAAATCTAAACATTGTTTTTCTATTTATGCTTATGTTTTTCTTTATTTTCTTTCATCATGATTCTGACAGAATGATGAACATGTATGAACATCAAATAAAGTTTATATTCTTTATAGTATTTATAAAGATCATATTCTTTACTTACTGTATATATGTATTTATTGCAAATGCTACATGAAATCATGTATAATGATGATGTATGGCATAGTGCATAATAAAACACTCTATTTCATTGTTTTATTTAGATAATTCTAAATTGATTTTATTTCTTTGGTATTCAGATGCAAGTCTATGGACTCCAGCATGACTCATGTATGTATAACGATCATAATGATAATTATACATAATGAAATAATAGTCTATGTTTAAGATATATCTGTATACGACAATTAATCATTTTTACTATTTTTAACAAGTCTCTGATACCATTTTTTAAGGCGTTGCTTAAATCATTGTGTGTATACGGAATGTTCACGATATTATGTGTGTATGCGGAATGTCCAAGATATTATGTATAAAATTTGTGTTTGAATAAAAGACAATAGAATCCATGGAGTCAACTTTAATAAATAAAACTAGAGAACAAAACCTTCTTACTGTGTAAATTATTGAGGGTTCCTCTTTGCGTTTCTGTCCTGATGATGTGTTCTACCTCACTGCAATGACTTGATCAGTGTTTCCCTATGGACCCCCTGTCCTGGTGGTAATCCTATTGATCAGTGTCTGAGCAAATATGTACAATATATATTTTGACATGGAAACAGTAGAGAAGTAGAAGAATTCAAGAAATAGAATTTCTTTTATTCAAGAAGGCTTGTAACTACAAGCTTATTTAATTACAAAGTTGAAGATCTAAATGGATCTCTTGTCTTCGAGGTGTTTAGCCTTTATACATTGGAATGTTTTACAAAATAATAGAAAGAAAATTTTCAAATAAGTTTAAAGACTCGAAAACTCTCTCTCGAATGTAGTTTCCTTTATATAGAGGAAAAGGTTCTTCTTTCCTTCCACCGTCGTGCATTATTTTTGTTTTTCAAAAGAGTCGTATGCCACACAAAAGAAAGATTCTTTATGTTTGTCTTGTTATTTCTTTTTCTTCATCACGGACTTTACTTTAATAAAGTAAAAAATTTACTTTAATAAAGTAGATTCCTTTTCAGTCAATCTAAATTGTACGAATCTGTAGCTTCACTGTTGATGGATGCTACTTTTGAAAATTCATCTTCAACTGTTGCTTCAATTGATTTGCCTTTTCCTGCTGTCTCAATTTCTTTGTCCTTTACACACCATTTGCACATGTGGTCTTTTCCCAAGCTCTGCTTTAGGTACTTGCATAACTGTCATGAGTAGCTATTTGGGCAATTAAACTCTTCATAAAAGACTTTTTCGAAATTGCAAATTGTCTTTATATTTTCTTTAGTCATCAAGGCACTTGTTTTACTTGTTACTAAAATATATTACGAAGAATTATTTACTTTGATTTTAGACTCTTCATTGATAGATGTGGTCCGAGTTAAAATTCTTTGAAAGGATAAACCTCTCCAATCATCTAAAATTTCTGAATCAACATCTATTGGGGATCCTTCAATTGGATTATCCAAAAATGCTTCTTTGACTGTTTTGATTTGAATGTGGTGGTATCCTTTAAAGAGGATATTGTCTTTATTCCATAGAGGAATGGTATCTTGTTGATTTTCAACATCAAGTGAAGGTCTTGATCTTTTATGACATATCTAATAAAATCTTTTAACGATCAAACAATCTATCGTCAATTAATTTTATTTCTTCAAGATCTCTTCTGGGATAATCAATTTGACCAATCCACGAGAAAAAGCGCTTTTTAACAAGATTTGGTTCACACCTTCAACAAAGATGAATTGTCCAAATTTTTTGTCTAATGTTCCGAAATAGTTTTTCTTAGAGGGTCATGGCTCTATTATCCTGGTTTCCTCTTCAAGACAAAGAAAATCTTGAAAATAAATATTGGAAACTGTTTGTTCTTCTTTTTGGACATGTGTTTTTCCTAATCTTTTAAAACGGTCTGGGATTATTTCAGGAATTGTCTGGGCTGCATCTTTAAAAGATTTAAATCTTAAATCTGGGAAGACTGGTCTTGTTTGGAAGTTTGGTAGTCTAGGTCTAGACACGATGGATTTCTTGTTGGTAGTTGGGTCTTAGGCTTAAAGGACTTTGGTCAAATAATTGTTGGTACTGAGTTGGAATTTTGTTTTCATGGTACTCATTGAAGGCTTGTTGGACTTTGGTAAGAGTTTTAAAACTTTTGTGTTTGACAGGTTTATGCTTGACTAAGGGCTCAACCTCAATCCAGTTTGTATAAAAATCTTTATCAGGTCCATCAAAAATTACGTAAAACTTTTTGCCTGCAATAGAAGTTCCAATTCCAACAAGTGAAGGTTCTTCTTTGATAGGATTTGGAATTTCCTTAGGATTTGGAATATCCTTAGATCCTTGCGAATCATTAAGCTGTAATTGGATTTTCATCCAATTTTGTCTTTCTAGTATTGCTCTTGTCAATTTCCCCTTTTTGAAACTTTCATTTTCCAATTTTTGCAACATTACATTCAATTGTCTTTCCAAAATTGAAATTTTTTTTCGTGTCTTTTGAGACTTCAATTTTTTGGTATCAATTTGGAGTCTTAAATCTTCAATTTGCTCCTTAAGGTCTTTCATTTTGACCTGCACAAAATAATTCATGTGTTAAGAGTCAACAAGTGCATTTTCTTTACTTTTAATTAACGATTTCAAAATCATAGTGGCTAAACCACATTTGCCACCTGATTAACCTACCTTGCTTATAGTCTGGATGTACCCGGCATTTCATAAAAGATTTGCATGTTGAAGAATCAATTCTAACAACAAATTTATCAGAAATGATGTATAATCTAAATTTTGTAATAGCTTTTTCATTGCGAGAATCTCTTTTCATTGATGTGATAGTTTTTTCTAAATTTGTAAATATACCGGAAGAGTAATTACAAAGTTTTTCTTCTTGAGTTTGACTGTCTTTAGCTTTAAGAATTGCTCCCCAAAAATCTTGTGAAGTATCCGTTTCTATTATCATTTTATCATTTTGCAAGGATGATAAAGGGATGGTAAATTTTAATTTTGATTTTAATTTTTGCACATTAAGACCGTCTTCATTTGTCCAATTCCATTTATGATCTTTTTCAATTTCTTTTGTAATCGACTTCTCATTTTTGCTAAACTTTGGATAAAAGATTCAAAGAAAATTTAAGCATCCTAAAAATCTCATTAGTTGTTTTTGATCTTGTATATTGTTTGGAAAATTCTAGATATGAGTTAAAATGTGAGGTTTTAAATCTGCTTGAAACCTAAAGCAATTTCTAAACCCAAGTATCCAATTTTTTCTTTAAATAGTTCTACTTTTTCTTTGACAAAACAATTCCATTATCATAAACTCGCATTGAGTACACCTTAAGACATGATTTTCATGGTCTAATTCATTTTTAAAAAAACAAGAATATCATCAATATAAACACAAATGTAAATCATTGAATTTTTTAAATGTGTTACCCATATGTCTTTGAAATATTCTAGGTGCTGTTTTTAATCCAAATGGGACAATCATCCATTGGAAATGTTCTTGAGGACAGACTAAAAGTCATTAAAGGTTTTGTTTCTTCATCAAATTGAACTTGATGAAAACTTGATTTTAAATCGGAGGAAGAAAATATACTTTTACCTTTTATGAGTTGCAAAAGACTTTGCATGTTGGGTAAAATATATCCATCATCTTTAGTATATTTATTTAGCATAGAATAGTCAATTATCATTTTAGCCTTACCTCGTCTTTTTTTCAAATTTTCTTTTCTTACCATAAAGGCGGTGAAGAAAAAGATGATTTACTTGGTTCAATAACTTTTAAATCAAGCAATTCTTTTATTTGGATTGAGAATTCTTCTCTATCTTTTGGACTTTGTAGGCTATAGCTTTTGATCTAATAATTTTATCTTTGAATTCATCAAGAAGTTCAATTTTTTGCGAGAAAATTTCCTTTAGAAATTTCCTTTATTGATGCTAAGATCTAAAGGATTTTCAAAACAACATTTTTCAAAGAGATTGGTGATTTTTTTCTCTTTTGTATTTATTTGGAAGAATTGTAATTCATCTGTATTTATGAAGAATGTATTTTTTGCAATATACTCCCCTTGTGGATTGTAGCAGAAGTGGCTGCCTAACTAATCTTCATGGAATCGTGGCTCGAACTAGAATTAAATTAGTTAAGGGTAAATACTTAAACATATGCGACGATTTTCCATAAGACGAGTCGCAAGATGAATTTAACAGAAGCAAATAAAGAAAAATCACCATTCGAAATAGTCTAACTCGTCACTTCTGAAATTAAAAGAGAAGTCCGCACTACATTCATCAAGACCAAACAATTAAATTCGAGACTTTAAGAGGTGTCATAGCGACATGGCAAACTAAGTAAAATGTTTTTTCAAATTTTAAATGAAATTTTTTTACGTAAAAGTTTAAAATTTTCGTCACGCTATAAAGGTACATATGCAAAAGACACACAATGTTATTCTTTTCTTTTTATTCAAATCCTTTTGATTGAGTCGTGTAAGTTTTTCATCCAAGTTTCTATTCAAAAAGAAATTCTAGCATCTAATTGTTCAATCTCAAAATCAAAATATGCCACCAATACTAATAAAACCCTAAGGAAAGTGTATTTAACTATACGAGAGAAGATCTCATTGTAGTAAATTCTTTTCCTTTGAGCAAACCCTTTGGCCACCAACCTAGGTTTGTACTTAAGATCATTATATTTGGTTTAACAATAATTAATTATATAATCCCTCTTACAATCAATCAATTATTTTTCCTTTAGGTTTATTAAGGTCAAGGTCTTATTCTTAAGCAATGAGTGCATCTCATCTTGCATTTCTGCAAGCCAAAGGTTTGCATCTTTCTTCGCTAATGGCCTTTTCATAGGTGCTAGGTTCGGATCCAACGAAATCTTGGATATTATAAACGATACAAAATATACTTCATCAAATCTAACAGAGAGTGCGTGTCTCTTCTTACTCTATCTATAGCTAACTCATAGTAATTAGAGGATTTTCAAGTTGTATTGGTTCATTTACTTACGTATTTAGAACCTCTCTTTCCTCTTAGGGCTGTTCTACCTCAATATATTCATTATTTCTTGGATATAAATCCAAGAAGTTAAAATCAGACAACATAGAAGTTCTATAATTACTCCCACTCTCTGTATTTTGCACTTTTTCTTTCAAACAGGGCATCTCACTCTCATTGAAGACCACATTTATCTTGATTATCACTCTGTATCCCCCTTGGTCCTTTAACCACATCCTATACCCTTTTACACCCTTTCCATAGCCTAAGAACACGTAATGGCTCTTCGTTCTAACTTTCTTTCACTTTGATGTGCATAAAATTGCATACCCAAATACTCTCGGTTTAGAGTAATCAACAAGGTGACCATTCCAAATCTGATCAGGTATCTTGTACTTTAAGGTACTTGATGGACATTTAGTTTTCAAATAAGAGGCAGATTTTACATCTTCATTCTAAAACAATTTTGGTTACCCAAATCTAAATAACACTCACCTGACTTTATCTAACAGATTCATCCTATCACCTAGATCATTTTTTTTTTGTGATGTGTAAGTCACAATCCTATCTTCTTTACCAAAAAAAAACATCAAATTCTTCATTACAGAATTCCAAATTTTTCAATTTTCAATTCATAAGAATTTTCAATTTTTTATTCATCGATTTTTTAATTAGAGTTTTCCAACCTTTAAAGTTAAAGAAATTATCAAATTTGATTTTTGACAAAAATCTTTGTTTTATATTTTTTTTTTTTTGAAAAATCATCAATTATGAGGAGAATATATTTAAAGTCACTATATGTACTTACTAGTGCTGGACCCCAAAGGTCAGCGTGTAAATTCCAGAATAGACACAGATTTATGCCTTCTAGTAGAGAAGGGCAACTTACTTTGTTTTCTCAAAATGCATTACTCACAAAAGAGACAGTTTTCAATTTTATCTAACTCAAAAGCTCATTTTTTTTTTAAGAAATTGAAGCTCTTTGTTACTCACATGACCTGACATTTTATACCAGATTTTAGACTTGTCTTTTTGTGACACTAATTTAGCTAGGGATCTACCCACTAAGAGAATTACCTCATGACATAAATCCCATTTGTCTTTGGGGTTTTAATCATTTCTGCAAAATTAGTTGAGAAAGTGACACTATTTTAATGTTTACATCAAAACCTTCATCATCTAAAATCCATAAGGAGACAAGATTTCTTCTTAAATATGGTATATATATGATCTTCTCAAGAATTAGCTTATGACCATTCCCTAGATCTAAAACTACTCTCTCAATCCCTTTAATTTTGCAAGTAAATTTGTTTTCCATTGAAACTTGACCCCTCATTTATTTCAAGAAATTTAGAGAACCACTCTTTACATGGACACGTGTGAAAAGTGTAACCTGAGTCAAGTATCTATTATGTCTTTTGAGAATTTTTCAACTCTTCCATTCTCTTATGGCAATCTTTAATAAAATATTATTTTACCACAAAAATATCACTTTCTTCCTTTGGCCTTAGACTTTTTTTTTTGTTTATTCTTTCCTTAAGAGAATTTGTTGATGAATCCTTACATTTGTTGTTCACTTCCTTGTTGTTTTCTCTATAAAAGTTTTTTCCATTTAGCCATAAGACCCACTCCACTTATAGAATCTTTGGCCTCAATTTTAAGTTCTAAATCTTTAATTCTAAAAGAGGAAACAGTTATATCAACAATCGAGCTTTCTCTGCCATATTTTAAAGAATTTTCATATCTTTATATTTTTCAAACAATGAACTCAACAAGGCCACATAACATTGTTCATCTAAAATCTTCTCACCACTATTTGTCAAATCTAAAGTCAATGTCTTAGTTAGGTAAAGATCTTCTAATTTTTTCCACATAACAGTAGTAGTCTTACCTACTTCCCTAATGATACTTTCAGACAAGTGCCAAAACAAGGTGCTCCATGCAATTTCAGTTTGTTTAATTTTCTTTGTTGCATCAAAATCCTCAACACAAGACTCATCCAATGCTTTTGTACATTGCAAAAGCAATGCCCTCATCTGTTGGCGCCAGAAAGTAAAATCTCATTTGCCATTCCAAATTTCAACATCTACTTTACTGGAAGTCATTTTCACACAAATGCACATAGATGAGATTTCAGGTAGTACAACAAATGGATGTACATGTATAATTCAATTTATGAGCATATAAGCATATGTTTCACCAAGAATTATTTACATGTAATCCAATTTAACAAATATTAGAGTCAATTTAACACGCTTGTTATTTTTTTTAAAAAAATTACAAAGAAAATATTACAACTATATACAGTATGTTTTTCAAGAAATACGTTGCCTTCACATGCTAATACAATATAAAAAATTTATTCAGCAAATATAATTTTTAGCACACAAGAAAATATATGTCTTGAAAATCTTTTAATTATTTCAAAAATTTGAACACAAGTCAACTAACCATTCAACTTCAAGTAACAACAAATAATCACAAAGATACGCAATAATCTTGATAAACTTAAGTCTCCCCTCAGATTCTAGGGTTTCTCACATGAAACCCTGACACATGTAGATCTAAGCGGCTCATGTTCAAAATATTCTATTGTTATTGCAAAAAGGGAGTTTAAAACAAGGGATAGAGACTCGTTACCAACCACTTGTAGAAAAATAGATATGAATATTATTATAATACTAGAATCTACTCACCGATCTTCATAAATCTTATGTTTTCCTTTAAGAAACCTAAAATCAGATAGAGGAATGTACCGATTTCTTTTAAATCCAGGTTCTGATACCATAGTTGGTCCCAAATCCAAGCACAACTAGCATAAAAACACAATAATATAAAAGCAACACAAGATTTTTCACCCCTAAGGGCCTGCTTGGGAGTTATTTTTTCACCAATTTTGATCGATTTTGAGTAGTACCGTTTATGAAGGGTTAGAAAACATGTGCCTATTAGTTTTTTGGAGCACCAATTTTGGGTGATTTTTAAACCTCTCAAAACCGGTATAGTGTAAATTGGAGTGTATCTCCCAACCTCCCAAATCAGTGGTTTTTTGATGTTTTTCAAAATCTCTTCCAATTTTACCCTCTTTCAAAAAATTATTTTACAAACTACCCTAAACTTAATATTTGTAAAAATAAAAAAACATGTGCAAAAGAAAAATAAACATATGCAAGAACATAAATTTAATTTTATATATTCAATGATAGATGGATATATAAAAATTTTAAATTTTAATTATTTTTTTATATATGGTCATATATGTAATTTGATTCTTTTAAAAAACTTCTTGAACCACTAGATAATAAACTCCCAAGCATGGTTTGGACCGTTTCAAAAACTGCTACTAAAAATCACCCAAAATTGTCCTCCTCATAAATGCTCAAAATCGGTACTTTAAAAATCCCCCATAACCAATACTCCAAAACTCCTAAGCAGGCCCTAAGGGTCCATGTGTTCAGCCAAAAGACCTACATCACCCGTTGATCCTCCACGGTTGTGATTTATACTCTAAATCCACTAGGACAACAAAAATAGTTCAAGGTTACAAACAATACACCAACTATTAGCCACAAATAGACTTGAGACCCTCTACTATCTTTCTCTCAAATATTATATCAAGTAATGAACCAAAACCTATCACGATTATTGTTGACAAAGAACTTTAGAAACCATATCTAGCTCTTTCACTCAATGAATATCTTATAAAAGAAAAGAAGA
This sequence comes from Forsythia suspensa, assembly GCA_023638005.1. NCBI lineage: Eukaryota > Viridiplantae > Streptophyta > Magnoliopsida > Lamiales > Oleaceae > Forsythia > Forsythia suspensa. The sequence continues at coordinate 23,326,814 of CM042664.1, read as the reverse complement.
AGAACAATCCGAAAACCCAAAGAAAAGAAAGAGAATTGTAACATCGTATACACACGCATACCTCTACTTTGTGTACCAAAAAGATGTATAAGGCTTATCACAACCCTCGGATCAATAGCCGATATATCTCACACCACTTGTCACCCTTAGGAATCAAACAATTCATTTGTAAATTTGTGTTTCCAAAAGACGACTTCACTGTTCATCCATAAATGGACTATAATCTTGGATAACATTATTGGGCCAGTCTTACGGCCTACTTGGGAGTTTTTTTGGACCGATTTTGAATGGCACTGTTTATTAAGGGTTAAAAAAATTGGTGCTTGTTAGTTTTTTGGAGCACCGATTTTGGGTGGTTAAACTGTCCAAAACCGATGTAATGTAATTTAGAGTGTATCTCTCAACCCTCTAAATCGGTGGTTTTTGACGTTCTTCAAAATTTCTTCTAATTTTATCATCTCTCAAACAATTATTTTCAAACTATCCTTAAAAAAAAAAAAAAAAAAACCATATGCAAGAACATAAATTTAATTTTATATTTTTAATAATAGATCGATATATAAAATGATAAATTTTTATTTTTAATATCTGGACATATATGTAAACTGATGGATAATAAACTCCCAAATATGGGTTAGATCTGTTTCAAAAGCATTGCTAAAAATCACCCAAAACCGTTCTCCTCATAAACGCTCGAAACCGGTACTTTAAAAAATCCTCAAAACTAGTACTTCAAAACTCCCAAATACACCTTTAGAAGTCGTCTTTTGGAAACACGATTTTACATATGAATTGTTTGATTCCTAAGGGTGACAAGTGGTGTGAGATATATCAACTATTGATCAGGGTTGTGATAAGCCTTATACATCTTTTGGTACACAAAGTAGAGGTATGCGTGTGTCTGTTGTTACAATTCTCTTTCTTTTCTTTGGTTTTCGGATTGTTCTTCTTCTTTTTCTATAAGATATTCATTGAGTGAAAGAGCTAGATATGGTTTCTAAAGTTCTTTGTCAACAATAATCGTTATAGGTTTTGGTTCATTATTTGATATAATATTTGAAAGAGAGAGTAGAGGTCCGAAGTCTATTTGTGGTCGATACTTGTTGTATTGTTTGTAACCTTGAACTATTTTTGTTGTCTTAGTGGATTTAGAGTATAAATCACAATTGTGGAGGATCAAGGGGTGATGTAGGTTTTTGGTGAACATGTGGACCCTTAGGACTTGCTTAGGAGTTTTAGATCTGATTATGGGGTTTTTAAAGTCACCGATTTGGGGCATTTATGAGGGAGCAGTTTTGGGTGGTTTTAGTAGCAATTTTGAAACGGTCCAAACCATGTTTGGGAGTTTATTATCTAGTGGTTCTAAATTTTTTAAAAGAATCAAATTACATATATGACTATATATAAAAATAATTAAATTTTAAAATTTTATATATCCATCTATCATTGAAAATATAAAATTAAATTTATGTTCTTGCATATGTTTATTTTTCTTTACATGTTTTTTTTTACAAATATTAAGTTTAGGGTAGTTTTGAAAATAATTTTTGAAAGAGGGTAAAATTGGAAGAGACTTTGAAAACAAAAAAACCGATTTGGGAGGTTGGAGATACACTCCAATTTACATTACATCGGTTTTGAGAGGTTTAAAAGCCCCAAAATGGTGCTCCAAAAACTAATAGGCACATGTTTTCTAACCCTTCATAAACGGTACTACTCAAAATCGATCAAAATTGGTGGGAAAAAAAACTCCCAAGCAGCCCTTAGGGTGAAAAATCTTGTGTTGCTTTTATATTCTTGTGTTTTATGCTAGTTGTGCTTGGATTTGGGACCAACTATGGTATCGAAACTGGATTTAAAAGAAATCGTACGTTCCTCGACGGATCAAGCTCTTGTAAAGTTAACCTAGATCCATAGAGATCCGGGTTTCTTAAAGGTAAACGTAAGATCTATTAAGATCGTAGTAGATTCTAGTATTATAATAATATTCATATCTATTTTTCTACAAGCTGGTTTGTAACGAGTCTCTATCCCTTGGTTTAAACTCCTTTTGTAATAATAATTGTATATTCTTAACATGAGCCGCTTAGATCTACATGTGTCAGGGTTTCATGCAAGAAACCCTAGAATCTGAGGGGACTAGACTTAATTTTATCAAGATTATTGCGTATCTTTGTGATTATTTGTTGTTACTTGAAGTTGAATGGTTAGTTGACTTGTGTTCAAATTTTTGAAATAATTAAAAGATTCTCAAGACATATATTTTCTTGTGTGCTGAAAATTATATTTGCTGAATATATTTTTTATGTTGTATTAGAATGTGAAGGCAACGTATTTCTTGAAAAAAAAAACTTTATATAGTTGTAATATTTTCTTTGTATTTTTTTTTTGAAAATAACAAGCGTGTTAAATTGACTCTAATATTTGTTAAATTGGATTACATGTAAATAATTCTTGGTGAAACATATGCTTATATGCTCACAAATTGAATTATCCATGTACATTCATTTGTTATACTACGAAATCTCATCTATGTGCATTTGTGTGAAAATGACTTCCACTAAAGTAGATGTTGAAATTTGGAATGGCAAATGAGATTTTAGTTTCGCGCCAGATGAGGGCATTGCTTTTGCAATGTACAAAAGCATTGGATGAGTCTTGTGTTGAGGATTTTGATGCAACAAAGAAAATTAAACAAACCGAAATTGCATGGAGCACCTTGTTTTGCACTTGTCGAAAGTATCATTAGGGAAGTAGGTAAGACTACTACTATTATGGGAAAAATTAGAAGATCTTTACCTAACTAAGACATTGACTTTTGATTTGACAAATCTGGTGAGAAGATTTTAGATGAACAATGTTATGTGGCCTTGTTGAGTTCATTGTTTGAAAAATATAAAGATATGAAAATTCTTTAAAATATGGCGAGAAAGCTTGATTGTTGATATAATTGTTTCCTCTTTCGAATTAAAGATTTAGAACTTAAAATTGAGGCCAAAGATTCTATAAGTGGAGTGGGTCTTATGGCTAAAGGAAAAAACTTTTGTTGAGAAAACAACAAGTGAACAACAAATGTAAGGATTCATCAACAAATTCTCTAAAGGAAAGAATAAACAAAAAAAAAAAGTCTAAGGCCAAAGGAAGAAAGTGATATTTTGTGGTAAAATAACACATTTTATTAAAGATTGCCATAAGAGAATGGAAGAGTTGAAAAATTCTCAAAAGATATAATGGTTACTATGACTCAGTTACACTTTTCACACGTGTCCATGTAAAGAACGGTTCTCTAAATTTCTTGAAATAAATGAGGGTCAAGTTTCAATGGAAAACAATTTTTCTTGCAAAATTAAAGGGATTGAGAGAGTAGTTTTAGATCTAGGAATGGTCATAAGCTAATTCTTGAGAAGGTCAAATATATACCATATTTAAGAAGAAATCTTGTCTCCTTGTGGATTTTAGATGATGAAGGTTTTGATATAAACATTAAAATAGTGTCACTAGAATCTCAACTAATTTTGAAGAAATTATTAAAACCCCAAAGATAAATGGGATTTATGTCATGAGGTAATTCTTTTAGTGGGTAGATCCCTAGCTGAATTAGTGTCACAAAAGACAAGTCTAAAGGTCATGTGAGTAACAAAGAGCTTCAATTTCTTTAAAAAAAAGAGCTTTTGAGTTGGATAAAATTGAAAACTGCTTTTGTGAGTAAGCATTTTGAGAAAACAAAGTAAGTTGCTCTTCTCAACTAGAAGGCATAAATCGTGTCTATTCGGAATACTTACACGCTAACCTTTGGGGTCCAAGACAGTAAGTACATATAGTGACTTTAAATATATTCTCCTCATAATTGATGATTTTCAAAAAAAAAAAAAACAAAGATTTTTGTCAAAATCAAATTTGATAATTTCTTTAACTTTAAAGGTTGGAAAATCTAATTAAAAATCGATGAATAAAAATTGAAAATTCTTATAACGATAATGGGTTGGAATTCGTAATGAAGAATTTGATGTTTTTTTGGGGTAAAGAAGATAGGTTTCGACGTACACATCACAACAAAAATGATCTAGGTGAAAGGATGAATATGACCTCTTAGATAAAGTCGTGCATGTTATTTAGATTTGGGTAACCAAAATTGTTTTAGAATGAAGATGTAAAACGCCTCTTATTTGAAAAATAAATGTCCATCAAGTACCTTAAAGTACAAGATACCGATCAAATTTGGAATGGTCACCTTGTTGATTACTCTAAACGAGAGTATTTGGTATGTAGCTTATGCACATCAAAGTGAAAGAAAGTTAGACGAAGAGCCATTACGTGTTCTTAGGATATGGAGAGGGTGTAAAGATTATAGGATGTGGTTAAAGGACCAAGGGGATACGAGTGATAATCGGTACAAATGTGGTCTTTAACGAGGTGAGATGCCTGTTTGAAAGAAAAGTGCAAATTACGAGAGTGGGAGTAATTATAGAACTTCTATGTTGTTCGATTTTAACTTCTTGGATTTATATCCAAGAAATAATGATTAGATTGAGGTAGAACAGCCCAAGAGGAAAGAGAGGTTCCAAATATAGAAGTAAATGAACCAATACAACTTGAAAATCCTCTAATTACTATGAGTTAGCTATAGATAGAGTAAGAAGAGACACCGGACTCTCTGTTAGATTTGATGAAGTATATTTTGTATCTGTTTATAATATCCAAGATTTCGTTGGATCTGAACCTAGCACCTATGAAAAGGCCATTAGCAGTAAAGATGCAAACCTTTGGCTTGCAGAAATGCAAGATGAGATGCACTCATTGCTTAAGAATAAGACCTTGACCTTAATAAACCTAAAGGAAAAATAATTGATTGATTGTAAGAGGGATTATATAATTAATTATTGTTAAACCAAATATAATGATCTTAAGTACAAACCTAGGTTGGTGGCCAAGGGTTTGCTCAAAGGAAAAGAATTTACTACAATGAGATCTTCTCTCGTATAGTTAAATACACTTTCCTTAGGGTTTTATTAGTATTGGTGGCATATTTTGATTTTGAGATTGAACAATTAGATGCTAGAATTTCTTTTTGAATAGAAACTTGGATGAAAAACTTACCGACTCAATCAAAAGGATTTGAATAAAAGAAAAGAATAACATTGTGTGTCTTTTGCATATGTACCTTTATAGCGATTTAAAATTTTAAACTTTACGTAAAAATTTCATTTAAAATTTGAAAAACATTTTACTTAGTTTGCCATGTCGCTATGACACCTCTTAAAGTCTCGAATTTAATTGTTTGGTCTTGATGAATGTAGTGCGGACTTCTCTTTAATTTCGTAAGTGACGAGTTAGACTATTTCGAATGGTGATTTTCTTTATTTGCTTCTTAAATTCATCTTGCACTCGTCTTATGGAAAATCGTCGCATATGTTTAAGTATTTACCCTTAACTAATTTAATTCTAGTTCGAGCCACGATTCCATGAAGATTAGTTAGCGACCATCGCTACAATCCACAAGGGAGTATATTGCAAAAATACATTCTTCATAAATACGGATGAATTACAATTCTTCCAAATAAATACAAAAGAGAAAAAAATCACCAATCTCTTTGAAAAATGTTGTTTTGAAAATCCTTTAGATCTTAGCATCAATAAAGGAAATTTCTAAAGGAAATTTTATGCAAAAATTGAACTTCTTGATGAATTCAAAGATAAAATTATTAGATCAAAAGCTATAGCCTACAGTCCAAAAGATAGAGAAGAATTCTCAATCCAAATAAAAGAATTGCTTGATTTAAAAGTTATTGAACCAAGTAAATCATCTTTTTCTTCACCTGCCTTTATGGTAAGAAAAGAAGCTGAAAAAAGACGAGGTAAGGCTAAAATGATAATTGACTATTCTATGCTAAATAAATATACTAAAGATGATGGATATATTTTACCCAACATGCAAAGTCTTTTGCAACTCATAAAAGGTAAAAGTATATTTTCTTCCTCGATTTAAAATCAGGTTTTCATCAAGTTCAATTTGATGAAGAAACAAAACCTTTAACAGCTTTTAGCTGTCCTCAAGAACATTTCCAATGGACAGTTGTCCCATTTGGATTAAAACAGGCACCTAGAATATTTCAAAGACATATGGGTAACACATTTAAAAAATTCAATGATTTCTGTTGTGTTTATATTGATGATATTCTTGTTTTTTTTAAAAAATGAATTAGACCATGAAAATCATGTCTTACAGGTACTCAATGCAGTTTATGATAATGGAATTGTTTTGTCAAAGAAAAAAGTAGAACTATTTAAAGAAAAATTGGATACTTGGGTTTAGAAATTGCTTTAGGTTTCAAACAGTTAAAACCTCACATTTTAACTCATATCTAGAATTTTCCAAACAATATACAAGATCAAAACAACTAATGAGATTTTTAGGATGCTTAAATTTTCTTGAATCTTTTATCCAAAGTTTAGCAAAATGAGAAGTCGATTACAAAAGAAATTGAAAAAGATCATAAATGGAATTGGACAAATGAAGACAGTCTTAATGTGCAAAAATTAAAATCAAAATTAAAATTTACCATCCCTTTATCATCCTTGCAAAATGATAAAATGATAATAGAAACGGATACTTCACAAGATTTTGGGGAGCAATTCTTAAAGCTAAAGACAGTCAAACTCAAGAAGAAAAACTTTGTAATTACTCTTCGGTATATTTACAAATTTAGAAAAAACTATCACATCAATGAAAAGAGATTCGCAATGAAAAAGCTATTACAAAATTTAGATTATACATCATTTCGATAAATTTGTTGTTAGAATTGATTCTTCAACATGCAAATCTTTTATGAAATGCCGGTACATCCGGACTATAAGCAAGGTAGGTTAATCGGTGGCAAATGTGGTTTAGCCACTATGATTTTGAAATCGTTAATTAAAAGTAAAGAAAATGCACTTGTTGACTCTTAACACATGAATTATTTTGTGCAGGTCAAAATGAAAGACCTTAAGGAGCAAATTGAAGATTTAAGACTCCAAATTGATACCAAAAATTGAAGTCTCAAAAGACAGAAAAAATTTCAATTTTGGAAAGACAATTGAATGAATGTTGCAAAATTGGAAAATGAAAGTTTCAAAAAGGGGAAATTGACAAGAGCAATACTAGAAAGACAAAATTGGATGAAAATCCAATTACAGTTAATGATTCGCAAGGATCTAAGGATATTCCAAATCCTAAGGAAATTCCAAATCCTATCAAAGAAGAACCTTCACTTGTTGGAATTGGAACTTCTATGTGCAAAAGTTTTACGTAATTTTGATGGACACGATAAAGATTTTTATACAAACGGATTGAGGTTGAGCCCTTAGTCAAGCATAAACCTCAAACACAAAAGTTTTAAAACTCTTACCAAAGTCCAACAAGCTTCAATGAGTACCATGAAAACAAAATTCCAACTCAGTACCAACAATTATTTGACCAAAGTCCTTTAAGCCTAAGACCCAACTACCAACAAGATCCATCGTGTCTAGACCTAGACTACCAAACTTCCAAACAAGACCGTCTTCCCAGATTTAAGATTTAAATCTTTTAAAGATGCAGCCAGACAATTCCGAAATAATCCGCACCGTTTTAAAAGATTAGGAAAACACATGTCCAAAAGAAGAACAAACAGTTTCCAATATTTATTTTCAAGATTTTCTTTGTCTTGAAGAGGAAACCAGATAATAGAGCCACCCCTAAGAAAAACTATTTGAACATTAGACAAAAATTTGGACAATTCATCTTTGTTGAAGGTCTGAACCAAATCTTGTTAAAAGCTTTTTACGTGGATTGGTCAAATTGATTATCCCAGAAGAGATCTTGAAGAAATAAAATTAATTGACGATAGATTGTTTCAGTCGTTAAAAGATTTTATTAGATATGTCATAAAAGATCAAGACCTTCACTTGATGTTGAAAATCAACAGTACCATTCCTCTATGGAATAAAGACAATATCCTCTTTAAAGGATACCACCACATTCAAATCAAACATCAAAGAAGCATTTTGGATAATCCAATTGAAGGATCCCCAATAGATGTTGATTCGAAATTTTAGATGATTGGAGAGGTTTATCCTTTCAAAGAATTTTAACGGACCACATCTATCAATGAAGAGTCTAAAATCAAAGTAAATAATTCTTGAATATATTTTAGTAACAAGTAAAACAAGTGCCTTGATGACTAAAGAAAATATAAAGACAATTTGCAATTTCGAAAAAGTCTTTTATGAAGAGTTTAATTGCCCAAATAGCTACTCATGACGTTATGCAAGTACCTAAAGCGAGCTTGGGAAAAGACCACATGTGCAAATGGTGTGTAAAGGACAAAGAAATTGAGACAAGCAGGAAAAGGCAAATCAATTGAAGCAACAGTTGAAGATGAATTTTCAAAAGTAGCATCCATCAACAGGTGAAGCTACGATTCGTACAATTTAGATTGATCGAAAAGGAATCTACTTTATTAAAGTAAATTTTTTACTTTATTAAAGTAAAGTCCGTGATGAAGAAAAAGAAATAACAAGACAAACGCAAAGAATCTTTCTTTTGTGTGGCATACGACTCTTTTGAAAAACAAAAATAATGCACGACTGTCGGAAGGAAAGAAGAACCTTTTCCTCTATATAAAGGAAACTACATTCAGAGAGAGTTTTCGAGTCTTCTCTATTTGAAAATTTTCTTTCTATTATTTTGTAAAAACATTCCAATGTATAAAGGCTAAACACCTCGAAGACAGTAGATCCATTTAGATCTTCAACTTTGTAATTAAATAAGCTTGTAGTTACAAGCCTTCTTGAATAAAAGAAATTCTATTTCTTGAATTCTTCTACTTCTCTGTTTCCATGTCAAAATATATATTGTACATATTTGCTCGAGAACCGATCAATAGGATTACCACCGGACGGGGGTCCATAGGGAAACACCGATCAAGTCATTGCAGTGAGGTAGAACACATCATCGTGAGAAACGCAAAGAGGAACCCTCAATAATTTACACAGAAGAAGGTTTTGTTCTCTAGTTTTATTTATTAAAGTTGACTCCATGGATTCTATTGTCTTTTATTCAAACACAAATTTTATACATAATATCTTGGACATTCCATACACACATAATATCGTGAACATTCAGTATACACACAATGATTTAAGCAACGCCTTAAAAATGGTATCGAGACTTGTTAAAATAGTAAAATGATTAATTGTCGATCAGATATATCTTAAACATAGACTATTATTTCATTATGTATAATTATCATTATGATCGTTATACATACATGAGTCATCTTGGAGTCCATAGACTTGCATCCGAATACCAAAGAAATAAAATCAATTTAGAATTATCTAAATAAAACAATGAAATAGAGTGTTTTATTATGCACTATGCCATACATCATCATTATACATGATTTCATGTAGCATTTGCAATAAATACATATATCTGATAAGTAAAGAATATGATCTTTATAAATACTATAAAGAATATAAACTTTATTTGATGTTCATACATGTTCATCATTCATCGAATCATGATGAAAGAAAATAAAGAAAACATAAGCATAAATAGAAAACAATGTTTAGATTTTATTTTACACTATGCTTTACATCATCACTAAGAATGAGTATTTGAACATATAACGAAGAAGAATTTGGTGAAGTTTTTAACAAAACGAATCCAAAGGAAACTATTCATAAGAGATTTTAATCTCGATAAAAGACTTGCAAAAATTTGCAAAACAAATCTTACAATACATCCTAGTGAAGTTTTTATTCAACCAAACTTCATCAAATTCTTCTTCGTTATATGTTGTGAAATACTCATTCTTAGTGATGATGTAAAGCATAGTATAAAATAAATTCTAAAACACTGCTTTTATATTTATGCTTATGTTTTTTTATTTTCTTTCATCATGCTTCGACAATGATGAATATGTATAAACATTAAATAAAGTCTATATTCTTTATAGTATTTATAAAGATCATATTCTTTACTTCATCATATATGTATTTTTGCAATATTCTCCCTTTGAAAGAGTTGAAAATTATTTTGAATTTTGAATTTTTAAGGTTTCTAAAAAATTTGTTTGAGAGAGTTAAAAGCTATTGCTTTTCTCTTTTGTAATCCAAAGTTTGTTTTTGTTTAGTGTAAAGCTAAGTATTCAATTTCTTGAATAAATGGATGATATAATTGACAAAATTATTACCAATTATAAAATATATTCCAGTTTCAAGTTGGTAAACTGTTGGGACTTTAAAATAGAAGGTTTTTAATTGTTATTGCAATATCCACATATAGCAATATCAAGGTTTTAACAACTTTTGACGTTTAATTTGATTTATTTGCTATTTTTAAATTTAAAGTATTTTCAGATTTAACCCAAAATTGATCGGATAATCCATTTACTTGCAGACAAATTGATGCACTGTATCAATGTATGCATGTATAGTAAATTTTCTATATCCTTCAAAACTCAATTTAATTGGAATATAAATAGAGTTAGGATTGGTAATGTTTTGTTTTATCACTCATCTTCGAAAATTGATTCTAACTGCTAAGATGATAAATAATATAATGAATTTGTATCGCTAGGATCTTCTAGTGGGTAGAAGCCTTGTCTTCGAATGTCTTAAGAAGTTTAATTCTTTCTTCATTGCCAATTCGCGGGACATTCATTAGTGTAATGACCGACTCATTCTGAGCCAACATCTACAATTTTTCTTTTCTTAGAGCAAAATTTCTTTTTGTCCGTCTTTCGTCGTTTTCCTTATATTTCTTAAAGAATTTTTCTTTTAAAGTGTTTCTTTTATAAGGTTGTTTATATTTTCTAAATTTGTATGTTTTCTCTTTTATAGTTTTTATTTTGGATTTTCTATTATCTAGACATCCATAATTTTCGTGGATTCTGCTATATAATTTTCACAACATAATTTAGGGTTTCTAGCAACCGCTTGCCTTGACACTACTTCGACCAAGTAGTTCTTTACAATTGTCGCTAATAGGTTTCTAACTATTGTGAACTAGACCTAAAGAGGTTTCTATTAGGAGATTCATCCTTGGATCGGATTTTGGTCTTGTTTAATTATAGCATCGTAAAGATATCCATAACCTCATGACTAAAAGGTTCACGAAGTTTTCTAATGAATTTTTCTTAGATTTTTCCATTCGTAATAGGACGGATGTAAAAATATTTAGAAAATTCACAGTGTAGTTTTCAAAATAACACATATCACAAATGGTTATTTTTTCTAAATGGTTCAAGGCGTCGGTTGCTTTCGATGGTTGACCTTTTGCTTTTGAAGGCATTAAAAGTTTGACCAGAAATTGTTTGTAGATTTGGTCAACAATTCTTTTTATGAATTGAGGAATGTTTCCTATAGAATCATTATAGATGGCGTTATTGACATCATCAGAATGGTTTCTAAGAAACTTCTTACATTTCCTCTAGTACTTGCTAAAACATAATTCCAAGAATTTGTTTCACTTCTCATAATTTCTTTATTTATTATCATGGCAACCATGATAAGACTATACCAATTATCTATATGTTTTTCGGGTCTAGAGTACAATCTTGATCTAGGATTGGAGTATTTTGTAAATTCTTTTAGGCACGTTTAGTAAAAAATTTGGATCTAAATCATTTTCGGTAGAGGTCTAGGAATATTATCTCTTGGAGGTCTTTTTCCATCTCCAATTGGGTTTTGATATGTTTGAGCTTCAAACTCAATTTTTGGTTCTCTAATAATTATTGGATTTCTATTGGTATAGAAGCTTTCATGTATTGTAACTTCGTCATCAGAAGTATTTTCTGAATTATCTTCTTCTTTTAGAGGTTCTAAATTTTCAGGGATATCTCCAACTGATTTCGCAGTTAAGATAGTTTCTTCACTTTCTATGTCAAGATAATTTCTTCACTTCCTATGTTAACCTTGTTAACCATAGAAACAATTTTATCGAGTTCATTGTCTTCAAAGGCTAAAAGGACGTTTAGGAGTCCTAAGTCTTGACTTGTCTCATAAATGTGTTCTAAACTTTTCCTGAAATTACTCATTGGTATTGTAGGAAACTAATGTCAAATTTTCCTTCTTTGACAGTTTTACTTGTTTCTAGAATTTCTCCCCTTCTTTCAAAATTGGTAAATTTTGTAGTTTTGTTTTGTAGAGGTGAATCAGTTTTTATACCAGCAATAATTACTACTGAGTGTTGTTCCATGGCTTTTTCTGTTTTAGTTTCAAAATTTTTGAGAGATTCCTTAATCTCATCAATACTTTCTTTTAGTGTTTTAATTTATCTTAATATGTCAGCAATTGACATATTTATTTTCCCAAAATTTGTTTGGCCATTTTGTTAATTGTGTCATTTAATTGTTTTAATTGTCTTTCTCGACTACTTTCGGTTTATCTTCTTTCCTCCTAATTTCAGGTTTCTGTCTCATAGAAGTAGTCCTAAGTAAAAGAGGTTTTTGCTCTTTTACAAGAGTCCTTTCTTGAATTAAGTCTATTTCAACAGATTTTCTGGATGGTTGAACCAGTCAATCAAATTCTGTTTCTTTGTGTTCAAGATAGTCTGAGAATAAAGGATCAATTTTAATACCTTTAGGTTCTCTAACAATTGTCATATTATGTTGGTTATGAACAGCATAACTAACAAGATAAGAGATTAAAAGGAACATTGTTATTTTGACTAAACTGTTCTTCCGTATTTGTGTACGAATGATAAGATTCCATCAAAATCTTGGTCATGTAGACTAATGGATAGTCTAGGGAAAACTGTGAATATCAATTTTGCACAAGCCGAGGCACTAGAATCGAGCCAAATTTTCTATACCATAACCGCTCCAAAATCTGCCCTTCAAAATCATCTTCCAACCATCATCAAAATGGTCCATGATCAGCTCCAAAATTGCCCCTCCATACCGCCCCCTCAATTACCACCAAATGGCCCATGATCATCCCAACACCGCCCATCTATTATGATAACCAGCTCCAAACCATGGCTGAAAACACCCTCCCAACCTCCATGTTTCTCTCCTTTCTCCATACACTTATTAGGTTCATCTTTCACCTGGATTTGTAGCAAACATCACAACTATTTCCTCCTCACGCATCATAGAAAAACGACATGAAATTGATATATTACACTACATATACACGACCAAGCAATAAGGAGTCTTCAACACACATACTCAACATAAATAGCACCCATTCTAATACACAAGTTGTAACTCCTCAAATTTTCAACTCGGAGGGTCACTAAAATAATCTTTTAAATATTATTTGACAACTCCAAATAGATTTCTTGTGCCTTTGAATGGTTTTAAAATTTAACTATTATGAAAAAAATAACAAGCTCGCATAGGAAAAAAATTACTTCTAAAATTTAACATTTTGTCCTATACCGCTGATAGGTGTCAAGACGATTAATTTAACCACCTAGAAGTACTCCAAAATTTATAAGATTTGATCTATAAATACTTGGGACCTTGGACTAGTGATGCGAACCCGCCAAGATTGAATCTCGGAATCTACAACAAAGATTGATAATGAACCCAAGAAAGCTAAAATCGACCCATGAAGACCTTGACCCGGTGATTTTTGAATTAAAGAACCAAGTTTAAATGCCACAAATATTTGTGAAGTCTTTGATAAGCTTTAGTTAGTTTAATTAAGAACAAGAAAGAAAAGTGAATCTCACTTTTATTTAATCTCACAATAATCAAAGTTAAAGATTGTCTACCATGAGAGTTTTTATACATGCAAAAAATTAATGAAAACCTAATCTAATTTGGAAATAACTAAAAACTTAACAAAATTAGAGTTCTAATTCGAAAAGAAACAAAATCGAAAAAAATCCAAAATTCTCAAATTTGGCCTCTAAACGATCGCCCAGTGCAATTACTGGTATTTGCCCAGCTAAACTTTTAGTCTCTGCATTGGTATTATTGTGGTGGTGAACGCCCCACATTTCGCCAGGCCTAATTTTCAGTAGTGCCGCATATTGATCTCCAAACTTTGAATTATGCTCATTTGGCCTTCAATCTTCCACTAGCCTCAATATACCTTTAATATGTTCCTTAGTTTGAATCAAATGTATTTTTTAGGTTGGCTCTTCGTTGGTCATACTCATTTTGAAGGTTGGTGTCATGCTTGTTGCACTTTGGGTCGTCGATTTAAGACCCACATAGCTTGGACAAGACCCTTGTATGGCGTTCTTTATCTTCTTGGTTCTTGATCTCGTTATTGTCTCTCTGGAATATGTAACGAGTCATTGCTAGGGCGGTTCGTAGCTCGCATCATCCCCCTATTCCTCAAAAGGATTCACCTCGAATCATCATACGCATCGAATGGAGAAATATCAAAAGCAGTAAAACTAGCGGACACGTTATACTCACCTCTAGAAGGTCAAGCTTATAAGCATTATTATTTATCCTCTCAAAGTCTTGAAATGGCCCATCCTTCCTAGGATGTAGTTTAGACAGATCTCACGGTGGAAATATTCAGTCCTCATATGCACCCAAACTCAATCACCAAGTTCAAAGATGAGTCTGTGGCTTTGTTGGCTTTAGGCGTATATTGTTTATTGTTTATTACACGATTTGTGGCATTTGAAGCTCGTTTGTCTCATCTAGATCACTTTCATAAATTGGTCGGTTTAGAATAATGACTCCATGTACAAAGTCAATTTGATGTTCAATATCTCTAATAGGTGGTAACCTACTAGACATCTAGTGCATTCATATATTTCAAATCTATTTTAACTTAAGTTTCTTATAATAATTGAAGGATTAATTACGACTCGACACTTCATGGTTTCAATATGATAGATTAAATCCAAATGAAAAGTTTGTGAAAAGTATGGTGTAGTTAATTTGGGCTTGAGTTAATTAATAGTGTGTATGATAAAATAGGGTATTTTATATATGTGTGTGTGTGTGTGAGAGATAATTTCACCATTTACTATAAAATATAAAATAATTTAAAAAATACTATTTAACTTTTTTTATTCTAAAAATCTGTTTTTATTGTTATTTTGTAACACTTGTTGTTACATTTGTTATGTTTGTTAATAACAAATGTGTTACATTTATTAATAACAAACATAACAAATGTAACAACAAGTGTTACAAAAAACAAAAAACGATATTTTAAATTAAAAAATATGTGATATTATAATAAATATTTTATTTATTGTGGTTATTTCGGAAAAACTCCTATATATACACACACAATACTTCTAAATATAAAAATAAAATGTGGTAAAAACTAATAATTAGAATAATTCTAGACATGACTACAATTAGAGTGGCAAATTGGTTTGGGGGGGCCTATCCTCCAGAGGCGGTCACACTTGGCCCGGACCGAGGCCGGCCTCGTCCAGGTTTTGTGCGAGAAAATATACCCGGCCCAGCCCATTTCAAATTTACCCATTCATTGGGCCAACCGATCTTAATTTTATTTATTTATTATTTTAAAATAAATTTTTATACAATCTATTACATTGCATCAAATACAATCTTAGATAAACTTAGACAATATATATTTTGAGATTTTTAAATAGATTAATTTATAAAATTAGGACTCTTATTTATTAGTCAATACATAAACATCAATTTTCTTTCTAAATAAATTTTTCACGGGTAATTGTAAATTATTTCTTGACATTTTTTTAAATTATAATTAGTAAAAAGCATGCTAGTCTTATTGCTTTGAGATATAAACATGTAAAAAGCAAATTAAAAATTACTTATAAGTAAATTTAAAATAAATAATTTATTTGTCACACCAAACATAATTTGGATTGAAACTTGAATTAAATACAATTTTAATTAAATCTACACAATTTTATGTTGGAGCTTGGAATTCTTGGACTAATGTTTCAAAAAGACAATTTAAGTTAGAGACGGGCTTAGTCCATTTTAGATTAATATTATTTGGATTATTTATTAGCGTCTATTTACAAAATGAGTGATTAGTGTCAATGAGCAAAATAAAAATAAAAACAAAAATTGCGACTAGCTTGCGGGCTGAGACGGACCCGGGACCATATAGGCCGGGTTTTGTTTGGGCGAGCCATCCCAATCCAAAATTCGGGTTACATGGCCCGGGACCGATTTTACCACCTCTAACTACAAGGGATTTTTTCATAAATAAGCCACTTTTTAAAAAAGAATTCCAACTTTATCAACTTAACAAATTTATTTTAAAAGTACTACATAATTAATATTATATTAACTAATAAAATAATGAATTAAAATCAAATAGGACCACGTGAATTGTGATAAAATTTGACCCAAATTTGTTTCTTGAGTTTTTGATTATTTTCACGTTAAGTCCTTCATCTTTGTAATATCTTCACTTTAGTACCATAATTCCTCTTTTATTTCAATTTAGTCCTCTTTTATTTGCAATTCAACTCCTTAAACTTTTGAATTTTTGTAAGTTGATCTCTGAGGTTTATACTTTTATGTTAATTTAGTTCTTTTATTGTATCACTATTTGATAAAGATTTTACAAATGATATTGTGTATCTATGTTTGATATAAATCTTACAAATGATATTTTGTATCAGAAATATCTGTAACAAATACAAACAAAACTCATGTTCTTTTCAATTAAAACATTGAGGGAGGCTTTGTTCCCCAAATCGGAAAACATAGTCCAACCCCGATTTGCTGCGTGTTTGACACGCAGTAATAAAATTAAATTTATATCATATAATAAATAATATAATTAACGTTAATTTTATTATTAAAATTATAATGAGACTAATTAATTAGTTTATATTTGAGTTACAAATTAAATTTTGCTTAAAAAATAAAAATAAATAAAACGTGCATAATAAATTTGCTCCAATTGATAATTTACAAACACAAAGAAGAAAATACTATTACATTAGAAGTAATAAATTAGCGGCGAGGTTAGCGTGCATCATACTCCCATGGGTCTAGAGTATGATGTGTTGTTCTGTCTCATGATCGAAATCTTGTGGAGTGCAGGAGTATGATATCTTGCGCTTTATCCTTTCTCGACTTTAGGCGCTTCCCGCACCCTTTTGCTCTAACAAGATTAGGATCACAAACAACTTAGGTCTCTTCTCGACTCTTGTTTACATTTACGCTCATGCCGAAACATCGCCGCCATACCCTTTAGTACGCATATCATGTGCCGGATTCACGATCGTATATCATGCTCCCGGACCCCAATGTTTCTTCTTTATGTTTGTAAATTATCAATTGAATCAAATTTATTATGCACGTTTCATTTATTTTTATTTTTTAAGCAAAATTTAATTGGTAATTCAAATATAAACTAATTAATTAGTCTCACTATAATTTTAATAATAAAATTAACGTTAACTATATTAATTATTATTTGATATAAATTTAATCATATTATTAATGGGGATGTAAATTGGGTGGGAGATTAAATAATTGGGGTGGGGTGGGGGGTGGGGGTGGGGTGGGGGTGGGGTGGGGTTATGCAAGTTTTCAAATTATTTCAAGATGTATATATAATTATGCGGAAAAATGTAAACAAATGTTAATGTAAGCGAGACAATAGATTCCAAAGTAGAACATTCAAAGTAAATAAATAAAAAGAGCACTAAACCTTCTTATTGTTTGTATGAATTGGTTGTTCTTTTTACGCTTCGATTGGAAAGTTGGAATTGCCTCACTTACTATGGATTATTTGTGTTTCCCAAAACAAAGCCTCCTGCTAATTGGGTACTCTTGAGAATGTATCCATGATGGATCCGTACCAAACTTCAAAATCATAAAGTTTAAGAAGAGTAGAGATGATTTAAAACATGAAGTTTTATTTCAAAGAAGGCTTAGAGCCAAGGCTCCTAGCTTATTTAATTACAAGAATGATCTTACTGGGATCTCATCTTTGAGGGATTAGCCTCTGTACATTGTAAACAAAGAAATTTTAAAATGTAAGATTTGTTGATCTAAAAACTACTGCCTTCTCTTGTGAAGTCTTCTACTTATATAGATGAGAGGAAGATTCCTTTCTTGTCTTTGTCATCTACAATTTGTCCATATCGCCATACAAGCATCCCATCTTCTTTTAATAAAGTGGATTCTTTTCTTTGAAGCAAAGTATGATTTATTCCTTACTTTATTGAATGGTATCTCCACTATCCACAATAGTTCAATCGATTGGTCTTGAGTGTCGGTATTCGTAAGTTGATACTTTCTCGACTTCAGTGTCAGCAAATTTGTCTTGGCGACATCTTATTTTTCTTTATCTTTTGAGTTTTCACACCAACGGCAAAGGTGATCTTTTCTAAACTACATCTGAGTGCGGTCTGTGAGATGTCCTGGTAACTTTTGGTGAATTGAAAATTTCGTAGAAATTCTTTTCAAAGTTCTAACCGTTGTTATCCTTCAGTTGAAATGGGAGATTCAGTCTTACTTGTCATAAGGATGTATTGAGAGGAGAAGACAACCTTGATCTTTGATTCTCCATT
Organism: Forsythia suspensa; assembly: GCA_023638005.1. Lineage (NCBI taxonomy): Eukaryota > Viridiplantae > Streptophyta > Magnoliopsida > Lamiales > Oleaceae > Forsythia > Forsythia suspensa. The sequence goes on along the minus strand of CM042664.1, from coordinate 23,308,330 downwards.
CAAGGACCTTAGACTGTTAGAATTCTTTGGAATGATAGAGCTTTCCAATCATCCGATGATTGGTGTATTGATGCAAGTAGTAGATCCTTCAATTGGCTGATCTAGGATTGCTTCTTTTACTGTCTTGATCTGTATATGATGGTATCCTCTCGAACATCATATTGTCTTTATTCCAGAATAGAATTGTCTTTGTTAATTCTCAAGATCACATATAAATCTTGATCTTTAATAACATATTTCTTAAAATCTTTCAAAGATTGAAATAACCTATTGTCGATTAATTTAACCTCTTGATGCAAGTCCGGGAATAATTGTTTTAATTAATTCACAATGGAATGATGTCTCGACCATTGTTGGTCTCGCTCCTTCAAAGAACAAAAAATGTACGTATTTTTTGTCAAGAGTTCCACGATAATTCTTTTCGAAATTTGTGCACCTATGACTCTTGCCTCTTCTTCCGGATGTAAGAAATCTTGGAATTTGATGTTCGTAATAGTGGGGTCTTCCTTTTGAACAGGAATTTTTCCAATTCTTTTGAACTGTTTGGAATATGTTTTGGTGTCATTGGTCGCTTCTTTGTATGTCTTAGCTCGAATCTTCTGATTAAGGAAACATGGAGTCGATGGTATGGCGGTGGTAGTCGAGGTCTTGACCTGATATTCTGCTGTTGATAATTTGGTCTGAGATTGAGATGTTCTTGATCGAACAATTGTTTGCAAGGAATAGGATTGGTTCATTTGATCTTGCAGTTCCCAGTAAAAGCTGCCTATGCATCTGTATAAGTTTTGAAGCTTTTGTGTTTGTATGGCTTGTTTTTTACCAAAGGTTCAACTTCTGACCAATTGTTGTAGAATCCTCTATTTGGGCCATCATAGATGACATAGTACTTTTTTCCTGCAATAGATGTATTTACTCCAACCAAAGGTGTTAGAGTTTCTTGTGTTGGACTTGGAATGTCTTTTTTCTCTTGCGAGCTTTGAGCTTGATTATGCTCTGTTTCTGTATGTATGCTTTCAATTGGTTTGCAACTGTCCACTTTTGTACTTTCAGCTGATTTACAGCTTTCAATATCAGCTTTTGTAATGTTTGCAATATTCTTCCCCTTTTGAGAAGAGTTTGATGATCTTTGTTTTGCAATAATCTTGATAATGTTTTTCCAAAATTATCAACTTTTCTTTGTCGGATGGAGATTTCCATTTTTGTGTCAATTTGCAACCTAATGTCTTCAATTTGTTCATCGGGTTTGCCATTTTAACTGCAAAAGCAAATTCTACAGTTAAAGAATCGGCTAGAAAATTGTCTTTACCTTTGATAATTTCGATAACAAAATCATAATGGTTGAACCACATCTATCATCGACTAATCTTCCCACATTTATGTCGGGATGTACCTTACATTTTAAAAATGATTTACATGGTGATGAATCGGTTCTAACAAAAATTTATTAGAAATAATATAAAGTCTAAACTTTGTAATTGCCTTTTTCATGGCAAGTATTTCTTTTCATTAATATGATAATTCTTCTATGCATCTATAAAAGTTCCTAAAGAATAGTTTGCATAGCTTTTCTTCTTGGTTTTGGCTATCAATTGCCTTTAAAAGCGCTCTCCAAAATTCTTGTGAAGCATCCGCCCTCAATTATCATTTTATCATCTTTGGTGGAATGATACAAAATTAATAACGCTTTAAGCTTATTTTTTGATTTTACGGACATAAAGGGAGTCTTCTTTTGTTCAATTCCACCGTGATCTTTCCTAAGCTTTTTTCGCAAAGGATTTCTCATTTTGCTAAGTCTTGTATGAAAGATTCAGCATAAGTTAAACATCTTAGAAATCTCATAAGCTGCTTTTGGTCTTGAATTTCATTGGGAAATTCTTGTACGTGAGTAAGAATATGAGGTTTTAACTGCTTAAAACCATAAGCTATTTCTAACCCAAGGTATCCAATTTTTTCTATAAAAAGTTCTGCTTTCTTTTTTGATAAAATGATTTCTTCATCAAGAATAGCCTGCAAAACCTGTAAAACGTGTTTTTCATGTTCTTCTTCATTATCTGAGAAAACAAGGATGTCGTCAATGTAAACACAACAAAATCTATTGAACTGTTTAAAAGTATTGTCCATATGTCTTTGAAATATTCCTGGGGCTTGTTTTAAGCCAAAAGGAACAACTGTCCATTAAAAATGTCCTTGAGGACAACTGAAAGCTATCAAAGGTTTAGTACTTTCTTCAAATCTTACACCGTGGAAACCAGTTGCGATCAAAAGATGAAAAAACCGTAATGTATCCATCATTTTGGTTATTTTATTTAGCTGTGAATAATCTATAACTATTCTAGCTTTACCTCTTCTTTTTCCGCCTCTTTTCTTACCATGAAAGCGGAGAAGAGAAAGGTGACTTACTTGGCTCAATTACCTTTAGATCAAGCAATTCTTTGATTTGGATAGATAATGTTGACCTATGGTTAACTTTAAACCTTAATGTTTTGATTATAACAAACAAAATAGTTGTGTTTTCTAACAATCTATTTTCAAGCAATATTTAAAGTACTACAAATCGAACTCTCATGCAATGTCAAGATCAAGTCAAAATCAATACAAGAGTTCAAGTATCTCAAGATCTGAAATTCAAGATTCAAAGATCAAGAATAGATTTCTAGATAAAATTGTAAAGGTATTTACTCTTTGATCCTTAGCAAATAAATGAATGAAAGCTCAAAATATTTTTATCACTTGCATAAAAATATTTTTATCAAAGCAAAAAAATTAATTTTTCAAAACTTTAGAAACGGTCAATCCGTTTGATAAACCGATTGAACCGATCGACCGTTTAATTGAACAGGTTGACCGTTTGAATATCACTTTTCAAAAATGTCCGTTTCGATTTTTGTAGTTCCAATGGCTAGTTAAAGACCATCGATCGATTCGGACCGTTTGGTCATCCATTTCAACAGTAGTGACAAAATTCATCTCTATAAACACCACTTCATTTATTATCATTCAACAACACTTACAAAAGCATTTATAGAGAGAATCATATTGAAAACTTCATTCAAAGCTTCATTGCATTTATATCTTCAATATCTCTTTTGAAAACTTTGTTTGATTAAGTCAAATTTTTGATTCATTATTCTCAACAAAGTTTTCTTCTAACACTTGAGCTTTCCTCATTTATTGCTATTCATTAAAGTGTTAGTCTCTTTTAGAACTAAACTTGTATTTATCGTTCATCTAGAAAAATACTCAAATCAATCTCTTTACATTTTGGGTCATATTGAGGTCCCTTGAAAGCTCAATATTGTATAAGGATCGGTGTTCCTTGTTTGTAAGTCACCGGATACATTGTAAGGGTTTGGATTGCACCATAAGTCAATCAAAATAATAGAAAGGTCGTGCTTTCGTGTTGGAGAGCTTGGTAGCAGGGGCGTAGATCATTGCTTGGATCGAACCTCCATAAAAATATCGTTTGCACTCTCTCTTCTCTTTTATTTACTTATATTGTGCTTATATTTTTGTGGATTAATTTTCATTTCTTAAATATCCTTTTTGAGAATATTTTTTTCGAAAAAGTTTGAAAAACCAATTCACCCCCTCTTGGTTAGTTATTCTTGGGCTATCAATTGGTATCGAGCAAGGTGTTCATTTTTTTTGAAGTTTATACAATCTTGAGTAATGGCTAACCAAAATATTCAAAACTTGAGGGTCACTTTACAAATCGGCCTCCTTTCTTTAATGGCACCCATTACAATTATTGGAAAATTAGAATGATGATTTATATTCAATCAATTAATTATAACATTTGGGAAGTCATCGAGTTTGATCCATATGTGCCTACAAAAATTATTAAAGTTGATGATAAACCGAACCAAACTACTTCTAAGCCTAAAGAGGAATATGATGAAGAGGATAAAAGAAAATTGTCTTCGAATGCTAGAGCCAAAAATTTACTTTATTGTACTTTAGATAAAAATGAGTTTAATCGTATTAGCACATGTGATTCCGCATATGATATTTGGCATGCATTAGAGATAACTCACTTAGGTACCAACAAGGTTAAAGAAACTAAAATAAATCTATTGACAAAAGATTTTGAAAATTTCTTTATGAACCAAGATGAACCTATTGTTGATATGATTACTAAACTTTCTGATATTATTAATGGCCTTAAGGGCTTTGATCGAAAATTTACTAACGGTGAACTTGTGAGTAAATCTCTCGGAAGATTGGAACTTCTTGAGGATGTTGATAGAGAATACAAAGATGTTAACACTTATCCATTGGAGGAGCTACATGAAATATTGATGACGTATGAGCTCAACAATGTCGAAACAAAGGAGAAAACAAGAAGAAGCAAAAGAAGAGATGAAGGAGCCTCCCAAGAAGCAAATTGTATTGAAATCAACAAACGATGAAGAATCCTCCAACACAAACATGAGTGATGAAGAACTTGATGACTTAGTTCTTCTTGTCAAGAAATGGAGAGAATTTCGAAACAATAGACAATTTCAAAAGAAGGATGATAAAGGTGAAGAGAAAAACAAAAAGATCATATGCTATGATTGTGACAAACCCGGTCATAAGAGGACCGAATGTCTGAACAAAAAGAAGTTCACCAAAAAGAAAGCTCTTCAAGCTACATGGGACGATAATGATGAAGATGAAGTTCAAGAAGAAATCGCCAACATGTGCTTCATGGCTATTGAGGATGAGGTAAGTACAAACAACAATGACTCTTACATTGACTTATCTACCTCTTATGATGAAATTCTTGAAGAATTTGAGAAACTTGTTTCAAAATACTCCATTCTTAACAATAAACACTCATTATTGAAAAATGTACTCAAGAAACTCTTTATTGCACAAAAGGACTTTGAAAAAGAAAAGATGATCATAAGTCCTTAATTAAAGAAAATGTTTCATTGAAAGAAAAAGTGGTTGATTTAACAGGCATTATTCATAAATTTATCCAAAGAAAGAAAATTTTTGAATTAATGTTTGGTGAGCAAAATGTGTGTTCAACAAAGGGGAATTAGATATAAACCTCTCTTGAAACAAAATCCCTTAAAACCATATTTGTAAAATCATCCAATTTTTCTCAACAAAACATCACATGTAGTTTTGCAAGAAAATTGGTCATGTTGCTTATAATTGTTCAACTAAAAGAGACTATACTTTGAAAGAAAACACAAGTAGATAAAAGAATCCACAAACACTAACTATCAAGGACCCAAACTTATGTGGTACCAATAATCAAAAATCAAAAATTAAAATTATTTTTGTAGGTACCACGAAAGATCAAGAGCAATTGGTTCTTGGATAGTGGTTGTTCAAAACACATGACGGAGATCGATCATTACTATCAAATCTCAAAAGAAAAGATGGAGGTCATGTAACTTTTGGAGACAATGCCAAAGGAAAAATCATAGGCATTGGAAATATTGGTAATCGTTCTTCTTCCTCCATTGAAAATGTTTTATTAGTTGATAACCTTAAACATAACTTGCTTAGTATAAGTCAATTGTGTGATAAATGTTATCTCATTAAATTTGATTCTTCCAAATGCCTCATTGAGGATGCTATATCTAAAAGGTATTGTTCATGGAGAGCCAAGTAAGGATGTTTACATCATATCTATTGAATTTGAACTTGAAAAGAAATAAAATGTCTTTCAAGTATAAATGATGATTCTTGATTATGGCATAGGAGATTATGTCATATTAGCATGGACTTACTTTCAAAATCTCCAAAAATAATTTTGTAAAAGTTTACCAAATATAAAGTTTGAAAAAGATAAAATTTGTGATGCTTGTCAATTTGGAAAACAAGTAAAGAGTTCTTTCAAACTTAAACAACACTCCTCTACTTCAAGACCTTTACAACTTCTCCACATGGACTTATTTGGATCCTCTAGAACCGCTAATTTAAGTGGAAAACATTACATTTGTTATTGTTGATGATTTTCAAGATTTACTTGGGTCATTTTTTGAATTTAAAAGATGAAGCTTTAAATGCATTTAAAGATTTTTGCAAAAGAGTCCAAATGAAAAGGATACACCATTACCCCAATTAGGAGTGATCATGGTGGAGAATTTGAAAATATAGCTTTTGATGAGTTTTGCAAATCAAATGAATATGAACATAATTTTTTCGGCTCCTAGAACTCCTCAATAAAATGGTGTAGTAGAAAGGAAGAATCGAACATTGTAAGAAATGGCTCGAGACCATGTTAAATGAAAACAATTTACTGAAAATACTTTTGGGCGAAGCTATAAATACTTCATGTTATATTTTAAATAGAGTTTGATTAGTCGAAAGAAAAACAAAACTCCATATGAGCTTTGGAAAATAGAATTCCCAATATCGGACATTTTAAAGTTTTTTGGTTGCAAGTGCTTTATTTTAAACACAAAAGAAAATTTGGAAAATTTTGATCCAAAATCGATATTGGAATTTTTCTTGGATATTTATCTATTAGCAAAGCTTTTAGAGTTTTTAACAAAAGAACTTTAGTAGTTGAAGAATCTATGCATGTTGCCTTTGATGAAACTAACTCCAATGAACAAGAAAAAGTCATTGATGATGAAGATTTGGAAATTCCATTTGAACAACTAAGTGTTCAAAATCAAGACAAAGTGAATCCAAATAACATTGAAATTCAACATGAGGAGGAAACAAATATGCAACAAAATGAAGAACAACCTCATGAAGATCTCAATACTTCATCATTACCAAAAGAATAGAGGTTTGTCTCCTCTCATCCAAAAGATCTCATCATTGGTGATTCATCAAAGGGGTGAGCACAAGAAATTCTTCTAAAATTTTCATAACAATTGTGCATTTCTTTCACAAATCGAGCCAAAGAATTTTAAAGAAGCCGAGTTTGATGAATTTTAGATTCTAGCTATGCAAGATGAACTAAATCAATTTGAAAGAAATCATGTTTGGGATTTAGTTGTTAGACCATATTCACAAACCGTAATTGGCACAAAATATGGGTTTTTCGAAACAAACAAGATGAAAATGGTATAATTGTGCGTAACAAAGCTAGATTAGTGGCTCAAGGTTACAATCAAGAAGAAGGCATTGATTTCGAAGAAACTTTTGCACCGGTTGCTAGATTAGAGTCAATTCGCATGCTTCTTGCTTTTGCTTGTCATAAGAATTTTACTCTTTTCAAAATGGATGTCAAAGTGCATTCTTGAATGGAGTCATTCAAGAAGAAGTTTTTGTTGAGCAACCGCCCAGTTTTAAAAATCATAAGTATCCGGACAAAGTTTTCAAACTTAGAAAAGCCCTTTACGGATTAAAGCAAGCTCCTAGAGCATGGTATGAGAGACTAAGTAAATTTCTCTTATCAAATGACTTTTTAATGGGTAAGGTGGATACAACACTATTTATAAAAATCAAAAAGAATGATATGATAGTTGTTCAAATTTATGTTGACGATATCATTTTTGGTGCTACTAACATTTTCCTATGTGAAGAATTCTCTAAGTGCATGAGTAGGGAATTTTAGATGAGCATGATGTGTGAACTCAAGTTCTTTCTTGGACTTCAAATCAAACAAACTAATGATGGAATATTCATTAGTCAAACCAAGTATATCTTAGATATGCTCAAAAAGTTCGAAATGGAAGAATTGAAGCCAATGAACACTCACATCAATCAAACTAGATAAAGGTACTTCCGTTGATATAACAAAATATCGAGGTATGATCGGATCCCTTCTTTATTTAACCGCTAGTAGGCCCGATATTATGCTTAGTGTATGCTTATGTGCTAGATATCAATCTAATCCTAAGAATTCCCATCTTAGTGCTGTAAAACGTATTTTTCGTTATCTTAGTGGAACTAGATCTTTAGGTCTTTGGTATCCCAAAGAAATTCATTTTGATTTACTTAGTTATTCGGATGCCGATTGGGCCAGTTGCACAATTGATCGTAAAAGTATTAGTGGAACGTGCCATTTTCTAGGCTTTGCTTTAGTTTCTTGGTTTAGTAAGAAACAAAATTACATTGCCTTGTCAAGCGCAAAGCCGAGTATATCTCCGCTGCTAGTTGTTGTGCTCAAATCCTATGGATGAAACAAACTCTAAATGATTATCACCTTTCATTTGAAAAGTTCCTATTATGTGTGATAACACTAGTGCCATCAACTTATCTACAAATCCCGTTTTGCATTCTCGTACCAAACACATCGAGATTAGACATCACTTTCTACGAGACCATGCACAAAGGGAGATATAACTTGGCTTATTTGCACAAATGGTCCCCGACTTTTGCACTTCTTTGCGGGTTGAGGACCTATCTTTTATTTTTTGGCGGTTTAGCCCCTATTTCAAATGTTTTTTTGGCGTCAATGGTCCTTTTCATGATTTTCCATCCAAATCACCGTGAAAATTGATGGTATAAATTTTTTATTTAAAAGGGCTTCTTTGCACAAATGGTCCCTGACTTTTGTAAAGGAAAATTTAAAGAAAAGTCCCTAATCTTTCAAAAAGTGTTGAAAAGTTCTATAACCTTTTAATCCTAACACATATGACCTCAAATATTTTTGACAATTTTACCCATAACTTAAATAAATTAAAAATAACTCATAAACCTTTTCAAAAATACAAATAAGTCCTAAATCTTTTTATTTTTTTACAGATTTACACTTAACATAATAAAAAGTGTGTCATCAAGTCCCAAAATTTTTAATTTTGTTCACCAAAATGACATTTAAAATATGTTTGATTAAAATCAGATTTTTTAGTAAAAGTTGTTGAAATGTGTGGTTGAAAAGTTGTGGGACCATAAAATGTGTTGTTAAAATTAATTATTGACTTTGACTTTAACTTTTTAGCAAAATCAAAATTGAAAACAAATGGGCTCTTAGAGTCTCTACAGATTTTGTCCAGTGGTCCATTAATTAACAAAAAAATTATACCTATGATCAAAATTTGACCAATTTAAAATTTTAATTTATTTTTCATATCAATTACTAGAGGTGGCAAAATGGGCCATTCAATGGGCTAACTCGAGATAGCTTGGGTCTGCAGGCTGAAATTTGGTCCATAAAAAATTGATCAAATAAAAATTAGGTCAATTTAGTTCGGTACAACTAGCCAATCGGACTGGCTTGATAAAATTTTTTGCCCAAGTCCCTACCCCACACTTCAAACACTTCAAAAATTGATCAAATAAAAACTAGGCGAGCTTTTATTTTGTTTTGTTTTGTTTTTTACAAAATTATAAGTAATTATTTTGAAAAAATAAGTTAAAAATGTAAGTTGGGAATCCAAACAAATAACAGCCCATGTAAAATTGGGTCAGGATTAGCCCAATCCAATCTTTTAAATGACCCGTCTAATTTCGGGTTGGGCCAGTCCATCTAGCCCATTTGCCAGCTCTACCAATTACTAAATAATAATTAAAAAAAAAATTCTTCACAATCTTGACCCACCACCACCTTTTTTAAAAATTGGTATGAAAAATAAATTAAAATTTTAAATGGTCAAATTTTGATCATGGGTATAATTTTTTTGTTAATTAATGGACCACTAGACAAAATCTGTAGAGACTCTAAGAGCCCGTTTGTTTTCAATTTTGATTTTGTTAAAAAAATAAAGTCAAAGTCAACAATTAATTTTAACCACATATTTTATGGTCCCACAACTTTTCAACCACACATTTCAACAACTTTTTACTAAAAAAATCTGATTTTAATTAAACACATTTTAAATGTCATTTTGTTGAACAAAATTAAAAGTTTTGGGACTTGATGACATACTTTTTATTATTTTAAATGTAAATCTGTAAAAAATAAAAAGATTTAGGACTTATTTGTATTTTTGAAAAGGTTTATGAGTTGTTTTTAATTTATTTAAGTTAGGAGTAAAATTGTCAAAAAGTTTGGGGTCATATGTGTTAGGATTAAAAGGTTATGGGACTTTTCAACACTTTCTAAAGATTAGGGACTTTGCATAAATTTCCTTTACAAAAGTCGAGGGACCATTTGTGCAAATAAGCCTTTTTAAATTAAAAATTTCTACCATCAAATTTCACGGTGATTTGGATGGAAAATCATGAAAAGGACCATTGACGCCAAAAACATTTGAAATAGGGGCTAAACGCCAAAAATAAAAAGATAGGTCCTCAACCCGCGAGTAGTGCAAAAGTCAGGGGACCATTTGTGCAAATAAGCCATATAACTTTGGGTTTGTGAACACCGAAAAACAATTGGCGATATTTTCACAAAACCATTAGCTCTTGAAAGATTTACATATATTCGATGAAATTTAGGCATAATTGATGAATGTGAAGTTTGTGGCTAATTATTTACATTTCCTATAATTGATTGCATTTCATGTGATAAACATGTTTTAAAGTTTTTTTTTCAAAAGGACCAAATCATTGAAAAGAAAATCCATTGAAGCGGACGACCGCTTCAAGAAAGCGGATGTCCGCTTTGGCTCAAAGCGGATGATCCGCTCTATGAATCTGTTTAATCTAATACTTTTGCAAAATTTGATAAATTTAAGCGGTTGACCGTTTCCCCTTAAGCAGACGACCGCCTCCTCATCCATTTGAACAGAGTTTATTTTCAAAATTCAAGTTCAAGCGGTCGATCGTTTGATAAAACCGGTGGACCGTGTCGGTAATCGAGTTTTTAAGCTAGAAATTTTTCAAATTTCTTCATTCCAACTTCGCACAACTCACGGTTTTCTCTCCAAATGTCTTCCCATTCATCAAATCTTTCAAATTTGAGTCTAAAATCAAAAACCCATATCTTTTCCACACTAAAATCCGAAAAATCCCCAATTTTGTCCACAAAATCATCAAATTCCTCAAGCGGACGAACTTAAACCCTAGATTCAATCATCCGCCTCAATCATCATGCCTCGGGTCAAGATAGATGCCAAGCGTTCTAGGAGAAAAGGCTACCATCCTCATCATCCTCCTCTCGAAGAGGACCCTCAAACGAAACGAATCGATCGGTGTCCTGTCCTCATAGGTAAGAACGTCGACATTGCCTCCTTCACTCACGATGCACCCTCGTTCAATATTGAAAATATTTTCATGGGTATGGGTTGGGTTTCTCTTCTTACCCTAAACGATAAAGTTTATCCCCCATTGTCAAAGAAATTTACACAAATATGATTTTCACTCGGGAATTCGGGTATTTCGCGCCTTCTTAAGAACAAGCGAATTAAGATCACTCAAGACCGATTCATTCCATTCTTCATCTTGAGGATGGTGGTATCCGTCTCTCTATACCACCAAAACAATTCTTCACACTAACGAATATAATCTGGTTGAGGCTTGTTGTCACGTCACCGGCAAGCATTTTGAAGTCTGCCGTGCGTCTTACTTACGAATCAACTCACTCTTCCGTGTCGTGTCCTCCATAACATCATCGCTCATATTATTGTTCCTTGAAAATGTCAATTAGATGAGGTCAATCATTATGATGTCTTCCTTCTCGACTCTATCCTCCATGGGCGTAAACTCGACTTTTCATACATTATGATCCAACATATGAACTGCGTTCTTAGCGGCACTAGAGCTAAAGCACTTCCCTCACCGAATTGTTCTTACTAAAGTTTTCAACACTTCAAATCTCCTTCCGTGATTCGGCCGCCTTTCTTCCTAAAGCCACCGATACCATCAATATCCTTATTCTCAAACGGATGAAAATGATCAAAGTTCTCAAGCGGATGAAAATTATCAAAGAAAATGGACAATGGGTTGCGAAGTCCAAAGGGTTTGACGATGAGTCGGGAACCTCCACGTTACCATTCGAGGGTGAAGATATGAATGTTGATGAAGATGAGTCGCCGTCTCAACCACGATCACATCGGCCACCGTCCTCCACTTCCGACTTCACTTTCACCGAGGATCATTATAATTTACTCAATGGTCGGATCGACTCTCTCGTCTCAATGGTTGAAAGTGTTCGGTCATTGCTCCACCAAGTGCTTGCTTCCCATCAAGCACTTCTTGATCATCTCGGCACGGGATTTCTCCACCTCCTCCGCGGGATGCTTAGCTTTCTTGTTTTTTTCCGGTTTTATGCTCTAGTTTTATTTTATGAAGTATGATTGTCTTTAACTTTCCGTTTATCAATGGTGACGTATTTCAAGTTTGGTCAATAATTTTTTTTTCTTTAATGTTTCGATTATGCCTTGTTGTTTATGCCAAAAGGGAAAAATATGTGATGTGATGAGTTTGATGATACATATGAATATGTGATGAAAATTTGAAAATTTGAAAATGTTTGACAAACAACTTGGACATTTGATATGTAATACAAAATGGTTTCATATAATACAAATTTATCAAACCATGTTCACTTGAAAAAGAAAGGGAGAATATATTTGCTTTAATTTATCTCATTATTCTATATTCTCACATTGTTTGTCATAATCAAAAAAGAGGAAATTGTTGACATATGGTTAACTTTAAACCTTAATGTTTTGATTATAACAAACAAAATAGTTCTATTTTCTAACAATCTATTTTCAAGCAATATTCAAAAGCGCTACAAATCGAACTCTTATGCAATGTCAAGATCAAGTCAAAATCAATACAAGAGTTCAAGTATCTCAAGATTCGAAATTCAAGATTCAAGATCAAGATCGAAGAATAGATTTTTAGATAAAATTGTAAAGGTATTAACTCTTTGATCCTTAGCAAATAAATGAATGAAAGCTCAAAAATATTTTTTATCACTTGCATAAAAATATTTTTATCAAAGTCAAAAATTAATTTTTCAAAACTGTGGAAACGGTCAATCTGTTTTATAAACCGGTTGAATCGGTCGACCGTTTGAATGTCACTTTCTAAAAGTATCCGTTCTGATTTTTTACAGTTCTAACGGCTAGTTCTGACCATTTGACCGTTTGACCGTTTGGTCATCCGTTTCAACAGAAAGTGACAAAAATTCATTTCTATAAATACCACTTCATTTATTATTATTCAACAACACTTACAAGAGCATTTATATGGAGAATCATATTTAAAAACTTCATTCAAAGCTTCATTGCATTTATATCTTCAATATCTCTTTTTGAAAAACTTTGTTTGATTAAATCAAACTTTTGATTCATCATTCTCAACAAAGTTTTCTTCTAACACTTGAGCTTTCCTCATCTATTGCTATTCATTAAAGTATTAGTCTCTCTTAGAACTAAACTTGTATTTATCATTCATCTAGAGAGAAATACTCAAATTAAGCTCTTTACATTTTTGGATCATATTGAGGTCCCTTGAAAGCTCAATATTGTATAAAGATCGGTCCTCCTTGTTTGTAAGTCACCAGATACATTGTAAGGGTTTGGATTGCACCATAAGTCAATCAAAATAGTGGAAAGGCCGTGCTCGTGTTGGAGAGATTGGTAACGGAGGATGTAGATCATTGGTTGGATCGAACCTCCATAAAAATATCGTTTGCACTTTCTCTTCTCTTTTATTTACTTATATTGTGCTTATATTTTTGTGGATTAATTTTCATTTCTTAAATATCATTTTTTGAGAATATTTTTCGAAAAAGTTTGAGAAAACCAATTCACCCACTCTTGGTTAGTTATTCTTGGGCTATCAGAGAATTCTTCCCTATCTTTTGGACTATAAGCCATTGCTTTAGCTCTTGCAATTTTGTCTTTGAATTCATCAAGTAGCTCTATTTTTGCTGAAAACTTTCCTTTGTTGATTTCTGGATCTAATGGATTTTCTGAACAACATCTGTCTAAAAAACTAGAAATTTTTTCTCTCTGTGAATTAATTTTGAATTTTTCTTGTTCTTCAATTGTAATGAATGCAGTTGATGTTTTTGCAATATTCTCTCCCTTTGGAATTTTTTTTAATATTACATATTTTCAAAGTTTCTAAAAACTTCTCTTGTAATAAATTAAAAGCTACTGCTATTCTTTTCTTTGCAATCCAAATTCTTTTGTTATTTAAAGTAAAATGACCTAAATTGATTTCTTCAATAAAAGGATGATATAATTGGCGTAAATTATTTCCAATTATAAAATCAATTCATGTTTCAAGTTGATAAACCTGTTGGAATTACGAAGTAAAATGTCATTAACTTTGATTTATGATAACCACATAAACCAATGTCATGATTTTTCAAAACTTTTGAAGTCTGGATTTTAGATTTATCGGCAATTTTAAATTAAAAATTTTTGGGACCGAACCCAAAAATGTTCGGTATGATCCATTTGCTAGCAAAGGCAAATTGATGCTCCGATGTCTATATATGCATGAACCGAAAATTTTGTATAATTTTCAAAATTCAATTTGATAGGAATGTAAATTGAGTTTGGATTAGTAATGTTTTTACATTCATCCTCACGAAGATTACGTATCGAGTTTACGATCTTTGAAGTAAGGTAGTATAGTGATTACGTATCACCGGGATCTTCTATTGGATAGAATCCTTGTTGTTCAAAAGTCTTTAGAAACTTTACTTTGTCTTTATTTCCAATTACGCCAAGACATTCGTTTACGTAATGACTGTTTCATTACTGTGCCAACATCTCGCAATTTGTTTTCTTTTGTGGGTTTGAAGTTCTTTCGTTGTCCTTTCCTCTGTCTCCTTTTGAACCTTTCCCTTTCTTAGGGCTCTGCTTGAATTTTTTGAAACATTTCTTTCTTTTGAAAAACTTCTTTTGTATGGTTGCTTGTATTTTTGAATCATAAGTCTTCTTCTTTGGCTTTCTTTTTCGTGTCTTTTTATTTGGTATGCAACCATATTGTCACGGAATTGCTCATATAATTGCCACAACATAGTCTTGGGTTCCCGACAACCACCATTTCTTTTTCTAATTAGGAAGCTTTCTTTGCATTTGTTTGCTAGAAGATTTCTTACCAATGTAATTGCTAATCCCAAAGAATAGTCAATTAAAAGGTTTACCTTAATGTCTGTAGTTTTTTCTGCTTTTCAATAGCATCATTAAGCAAGTCCATCACCTCATGGTTGAATGGTTCTGGGAGCTTTCTAATGAATTTTTCAGTCAAGATTTTCCTGTCTTCAACTGGACAAATGTAGAAATATTTTGAATAGTCACATGCATAATTTTCAAAATAACATATGTCACAAATTGAGAACTTTTTTTTTTTGATATAAGGCGCCGACTACCTCAATAGTTGTTCTTCTACTTTTGAAGGCTTCATAAATTTAGCTTTGTAAAAGCTTTGTAACTGGTCTACAAACCTTTTGATAAACCGAGGAATATTTCTTTGGAATCTTTCCAAATAGCGTTTTTTGCTTCAGTGAAAATTGTCTCCAAAAGGATCTAACATTTCCCTTGTACTTGCAAGGACATAATTCAAGAATTTGTCTCGCTTCTAATTATTTCTTTATTCACTATCATGGCTATCATGATATGACTGTACCATTCTCCGATTAGCTTCTCTGGATCTAATGTACAATCTAGATCTAGGACAGTGATGTGTGGTGATTGTTTCTTTGGTTTAAATTCTGAAACCAAAAGGTTGGAATCTGAGCTGTAATCATTTTTTGCTGGCAAAGGTCTTGGAGTATAATCTCCTTCAGGTCTTTTTTTCCATCACCTATAGGATTCCGGGATGTCTGATAAGATGTTTGAGCTTCTATCTTGGGCTCTCTAATTTCTATTCCTTTTTGTGGTATTTCTCTATTGGTGTAAAACCTTTCATGAATTGTAAGTTCTTCATCAGAACTACTATTATCTGTAGTATAGGTTTCTCCAATCGAAATTGGTTCTATGTTGTCTGGCAAATTTCCTATAGACTTGGCTATAAGGATAGTCTCATCGTTGCCTATGCTTACATTCTTAACAATGGAAACAATTTTGCCTAATTAATTGTCTTCAGAAGCTAAAAGAACGTTAAGGAGTTCTAAGTCTTGGCTTGTTTCATAAATATGTTCTAAACCTTTTCTAAAGCTATTCTTTCTAGAAAAGAAATTTCAAACTTTCCATCTCGTAAGGTTTTTTCTTTTTTGGTATTTCTCCCTCCTTCGAAAATTCCAATTGTGGTCTTTTTGGTTTGTAATGGCGATTGATTCTTAACTCCAACTATAATGACCATCGAATGTTGGTCCATAGCCTTTTCAATTTTATCCTCAAATTTCTTAAGGGTTTCCTTAAGATCTTGATACTTTCTTTCAAGTTTTAATCTCTCTTAAAATGTCTGCTATTGACATATTCTACTTTGATAATATGACAAAGAGCCATCTCGTTAACTTGTCTCACTTATTTCTTTTAATTGTCTTTCTTGACTACTTTTTGGTTTGTCTTATTCTTTCCACCTAATGTTAGGTTTCTCGTCTCAAAAGAATTGGTTTTTAGTAAAAGAGGTCTTTGTTATTTTACTAAGGTTCTTTCTAGACTAAGGTCTACTTCAACCGATCTTCTTGAAGGTTGAACTAACCATCAAATTCAATCTCTTTGTGTTCTAGATAGTGCGAAAATAAGGGATCTATCTTGATACCTTTAGGTTCTTTGACTATGGTCATATTGTGTTGGTTACCAATAGCATAACTAACAAGGTAAGAGATTGAAAAAGGTACATTGTTGTTTTTGACTAAGTCTGATCTACCATATCTATGGACGAATGATAGAATACCATCAAAATCTTGGTCATGCGGACTAACCAAGAGTCTAGGATATCACGATAAATATGAGTTTACCACATGCTAGGTTACCATTAAGGAATCCTAGGCATCCTTCTCTTGGGTTTGTATTCTTTCATCAATCAAGCTCATGGAGATGGGTTGATCATTTTTCTAAAAGGGTGCTACGGATCCGAATCCTAATAGCTCCTATAGTTACCCAATAAAGGTTTTTGTTGTTGTCTAAATCAACTTTCTCGCTTAGCTTTGTTTATGTCATGTTTAGTAAGCAAGGAAATTCCTATTTTACCGTATGTATGCTTGTACATGTATGGCAAATTCTTTCTGAGAAACACAATAGTAAATATGTTTATTTCTGTTAACAAATCTGTTGATAAAATCAGGTTGAACGAAAACTTCGCTTGGCTGAATAGTCAAGTTTGTTTTACAAATTTTTGCAAGGTTTTTGTTTGATATCAAAATTTCTTTTGAAAAGTTTCATTTTGATTCATTTTGTTCAAACACTTCATCAACTTTTGTATTTATAATGTTGTCACTTTGTATGCTCATGATTTATGATGATACATGGCATCTTGTAGTATGAACGTTCTAACACGAGTTGTTATAATCATTAATGCATTTAACATTTTCATTTTCATTTTATTTATGGATGTATGATGTACATCCGTAAAGAAAAGATAACTATGTCTTTGTTTGTAATACTTGTAGATTTCATAATGAGATGTAAACCACAAAATGTACACATTGCATAGATGACAATCATACACATTGTTGATTATTGTTTATATCATGGCTCGATACCCCCTTTGTGAGGTTTTCAAAGTATTCTTTTGATTCTTTGTGTGTCGAGAATTAAATAGGGGCTTTTTTTTTTATTGTTTGCTTGTCAAACACGCAACAAATCGTGGTTGGACTTTGTTTTCCGATTAGAGGAACAGAGCCTCCCTCTTAAAATATTTGTAACAATCTGTGTTACAAATTGAAATGTAAAACATCAGTAATACAAAATACCAATTCATGTAACAAGTGTTGTATAAAATAACATAGTATAATCTGTAACATATTCAATGATACAAAATATCATTTGTAACATTTGTATCAGACAGTGATACACAATATCATTTGTAACATCTGTATCAAATCATGATACTAAACAGAAACAATTACAACTGTTACAACTACAAAACCAACTCTACACTTCAACAAGTTCGTATTAATATACACATTGGACTCTAAAAACCTATTGATACTGTGTAACATCAGTAATATATAGATATGTAACACAATGCCAAATTTAACAGATAAAACTAATGATTTCATCATTTTTAACATATGTAACATCAGTATACACAATACAAATTCATGTAACATGTATTGTGTAAAATAATATAATATAATCTGTAACATATTCAGTAACATATTTAGTGATACAAAATATTATTTGTAACATCTGTATCAAACATTGATACACAATATCATTTGTAACATATAGTGATACTATAAAAGACTAAATTGACATAAAAGTATAAATACAGAGATCAACTTACAAACATCTAAAAGTTGAAGGACTTGAGTTACAAATAAAAGAGGACAAAATTGAAATGAAAGAGGAATTACAGGGACTAAAGTGGAGATAATATAAAGATGAAAGACTTACCGTGAAAATAATCAAAGACTTAAGAAGCAAATTTGGATCAAAGTTGATCACAATTTATGTGGGGATTCACGTGGTCCTATTTGATTTTAAATCATTATTTTATTAATTAATATAATATTAATTATGTAATATTTATGAAATAAATTAGTTAAGTGGTTATATTTGGAATTATTTTAAGATTGGTAACTTGGTAACTAGTGGGTCTAATATTCCCTAACTAGTAACTACAATGCATTGAGTATTATTGGGCTTTTAATAATTTCCATGATAATAGGATGTGATTTTTTCAGAAATAACTACAATAAATAAAATATTTCTTAAAATCTTTGTTATATTTTTTTATTCTAAAAATCTTGTTTTTTTATTTTTGTAACACTTGTTGTTACATTTGTTATTTTAGTTATAATAAATGTGTTACATTTGTTATTAACAAACATAACAAAATATAACAAGTGTTACAAAAATGAAAAGCAAGATTTTAGAATAAAAAAGTTAAATAGTATTTTAAATTATTTATATTTTGTAGTATATGGTGAAATTATCACTAATGGAGATTTTAGGATTGATACCAGAGCTCGTGAGTTACTAAATAAGATAATGTTCCTTGTATTTCATTTAATCAACGAAAGAAATTCAAAATTCAAACTGAAAATCCATCAAATCTTAACCAAATTGAAGACATAAGAATGGGATTTGGTAAGGCGTGGCAAAAATTTTGGAAAACAAATGGTGTAATAGCAATTGCTCTTGATTTTAGGATTATTGATGATCATCAAGATTGTGGTAAAATTCCAATTGTTCATTTTAGAATCGGTTGCATCAAATATTTTTATGAAGTAAGTTTGATTTCTAAGTTATGGCATCAAACATCATACAAGACACAAATTATCCAATTTATAGTTCAAATCAGATTTGTCTAGAAATTGGTACTTGTTATTAAAATTTTATAATGCTATTCTCTTGTGATTGAGAAGAGGTATTGAGAAGTATGTAAACATTGTTGAAGCATACTAATATTGAACCAAAAATGTGAGTTAATCTGAACTGAAAATTTGCTGCAAGATTGATTTCTAAATAATATATTTATTTTTAATACTTACTATTGTTGAGGGTTCATGGTTTTTGTCATTCGGTTTGTTGTGATTGATATTGATACTCATGTTTTTAATTGCTAAAAATAATAATGAACTCCAGATAATGTAGGTGCAAATAAGTTATTAGATGTTGATAGAAACAAAATATAATATCACACCTTGGCATGGGGTGGATTGGAAGAACAAAAGAACTGTATTGATAGTTAATTCTTTCTACATTTTAGAATGGAGATTACCGTAGTTGAGACAAAATTGGGACTTTGATATGTTTGTGTACATTGCATATGAATTGAGATTACAATGTGAAAATTAGTACCACACATATTTGTTGATAGCAATCGACATGTTAGTAATTAAACTTCTGATGCAGGCATGGGGTGTACTAGTGTGTTGGTTTATTATGATGGAGATTGGGATGAATCACATACTTACAAGGATTACTCAATTGTTAGATTAATTGTTCCATTATAATGTAGTTATGTAAACTTAGTTGACATGATAAAGAAGGAGATAAAAAGAATGAGTCTCGCTATGCTATAACAATATAATACTAAGTTTTAGGAACAACCCCTCGTCAAGATTTACAGAATATTTCTATATCTTTTTATATACTGATAAAAAAAGAATGAATTAGACATGACAAAATTCCCATTTTGTGTCGATACCAACAAGGTGATGTGGAATGGAGACAATTTGATGTACTTAGGTACTTCAATTTCAAAGCTTGATACCTTCGGATTATGTCAAACATTGAATTCAAAATATTCTACTTATGGTTGTTTATACAATTTTTTGAGACCGAGATTTCCAACGATCGAAGAAATGGGTTCGGAAATTTGTCAAAACTTCATGCTCAAAACAGACCGAATCGATCGAATCGGTTCGGGCCCGATCAAAAGCTTATTTTTTTTAAAAAAAATAATTTTAAAAAAGCAGTCGGTTTCGGATTGGGTATCGAATCGGTTAGGCTTTTCGGTTTCAAGACCGATTAAAGCTTATTTAAAAAAAAAAATTAAAAATCGATCCTAAACTGACCCGAGTCCTAAAAATTGCTATAGGGTCAAAATTGTAATTGTATAGAAAGTCAAAATTTAATTCATTCAAAATTTTAAAATATAGTTTAAAAAGAATTTTGGTCAATAATGAATATTTGACGAGCATTAAAAATTAAATAATTTCAATTTTTCCAAAAAATTCAAAGTTATATTTAAGACCCTATTTTCCTTTTAGAAATTGAGGACTTACTATGCAATTTTGAAATTGCACAATCAGTCCCTTAAAATTTTAAAACTTTGGGTCTTCTTTGCAATTTCTAAAATGGTACAAAAGACCCTTATTTTAAAAACAATAGGTCATTCCAATGTAATTTCCAAAATTGCATAGGATGCCCATTTAAATTTTTAAAATTAGGAGGCTTCCCATGCAATTTTCCAAATTGCACAGGAGGTCCGTCTCCAAATAATGAGATGGTCATAACGCTTTTAGGGTTCCAACCATGCGGCGCTGGCAAAACCCGGTGTTGCGGTCCGGATGACAAGAAGTGGCCCGTACGGTGTCCAACACCGTCGGCCACTACCGCTAGGTGTCGAACAACAACTTTCACTACAAGAGGTCGCACAAATGTTATTTCAAGCATCGACATCGGGTGTTTGTTGTCATGAAAACCAGCGGCGGCATCCTTCTCCTCTTTCCATTGGCAACCGCCATGCATCGATAGCAGTTGCTTCCAAAAGCCCCCACCCACCAACCGAACACCGATTCGTTCTGAACAAATCATCCTGCGTTTCGAACAAATCCAAAACCAATTTCGATTTTTCTTTTAAAATTCATAATTTTATTTTAATGTCAAAACTCAAATCAAATTAGTACACCAATAACAATTATTGTTCGATTCATCAAAGTATTATAATGAAATCTAACAAGTAATAAGGTAGGCTCTAATACAATTTTGAGTAATTGACGTATACACGCATAATGAAAAATTAAATACAATTTCTAAAGCCGGATCAACATTGTACTTAGATAGAATTCATGATAGAAAATTATGTTGAATGACACCTGTACAACAAATTTCGTGTATTAAAATACAGAAATTGCTATAAATTGGAATTTTGATAAATTACAAAGTGGATGATCTTCTTGTGACTGCGTAGCTGCAGAATCATCTGATTAATGATCCGAGTGTTGAAGACGAGGGGCCATGTGGCTTGAATTTTGGACTTCGAAACTTGTTGAAAATTTGATATGCTTGAACCTTCAATATTTGGACTTGGATTGGATTTGATCTGTGAAGAAGATTTTGATCTTCTTGGACTTGGCTTGGACTTGCTTTAATTTGAAGAAGATTTTGATCTTCTTGAGATTTCTCGGGTTTTGAATTTTCTCCTGGACTTGCTCTCGAACTTTTAGTTTTTCTTTTGCCGGAATTTAACTTGTTTACTTTCTCTTGGACTTAATGTCCTATTTATAGAGAAATCTCAAACTATCAACTTTCTATTTATAACCACCCAATACGTATTAAACCTAAAAGTGGGACGGATTTTCTCGTGGATTAGTTTTAATACGAGCAGGCCATAATAGACTTGGACTTTATTCAATTTTAAATGGACTATTTCTTTTTAATAGGCTAAGCCTTTTTATTTTATTTTATTTTTAGTGTCTACAAATGCCCCTCGAGATCTATCAATTTTATTATACAAATAAATAGATAAATCTTGAATTTAATTTTAAATTTTGATTTTGAGTTTGATTTAAATTTGAACATTCTTTAATAGATTTATACTATATGTCTCGTTATGAATTTGATTTGAGATAAATTTTTTATCCTTAAGATTTGAAAACGAGAAGGGCTTGTACAAAATAGAACAAATTAAATCCTATCAAAATTCAACCACACATTTATATAAGTGCATCAAACGTGTGCATGGTAAATGATTTGAACTTTGAAACCACTTCCATTAAATTTGGAGAAGAAAGTGAAATAGTTAAATAATTTATCCACCTTCAACTCTTGCAGGTAATTTTTTTTTTTTGGACAGTTTATATTAGCAAACTTTTTGTTTATTTCTTGATTAAGAAAGAAAACAAACTTTACTAATTGAAACTCGAGATTTCTTCTTTCTTTTTTTCTTTTTTAATTATTATCTGGTTTTGGGTCTTTCTATTATGAAATTTCTTTTCTTTCTATGTGTACAATCTATTCCCAGTCAAATACCAAGGTTCCACTCGGCTAGGATTTGCCCTCCAAATCCGAGTAACAAAATCCTTGGCCTCCACAAAAGAAGGCATTGAATTTGAACTGGGATACTGCAAATTTGCACGTGGGAAGTGGAAAACAAGCAGTCTTTTGGGGTTTCTTAAGGAAAAGCTGTAAAATTTGTAGGCAAACTAATTGCGGTGTTTGGAATAGAAAAACATTGGTGAAATTGGATTATTGATGATTGCCCAATGCAGAGAGGAATATATGGTTATTTTATATATATGTTTTGTTTGGATCCAAAATAGAAACTTCATACAGTTTTTTTATATTTTATATATGTGTGTGTACGTGTGTGTTGTTGGTGTTTTTTTTTTAAATGTAAAATAGAAAACAGAAACCCGGTTTCTATTTCTCGCCCCTTCTTTTTGTTATTATTATTACTTTTTTTATGTATATGTGCATATGTTTTACTTGCTTTTATTTATTTTTAATTTTTTATGAATATTTTTTTTGTTTATTTATTTGACAGGATCCTTGAAGCAGATCAGGAATTTTGATGTTCGGATGATTTTAGTTACGAGAAATAAATATCTCTATGATAGAGGTGTTTCAGGAGTCCAGAAAATTTTGTGTTAAAGATCAAGGACCGAAACTTTTAGTCTAAGGCATTTTATATATTTGAAAGACTTGTCTTCCAAACATTAAATCTTAAAACACTTGAAAGATTTAGTGCAAAGAAATATAAAAAATTTTTAATCACTTCTAAGAAATTTATAATCTTAGAAAATTTGAGAAATTCTAAAATTTGTGAGATATCGTATTTTGAAAAAATTACGTCTTTTTTTAATGAGAAAATTTTTGTTTGGAAGACACGGAAATCGAGGCTCGAAATGTATCTTTTAGATATTCCTCGAGACTCACCATTCCGGATGGAGGCTTAGAAGACACGGAAATAGAGGCTCGGAATGTATCTTTTTAAATATTCTCCGAGAACTCACCCTTCCGGATGGAGTTTTAAAAGACTAGGAAATAGAAGCTCGGAACGTATGTTTTTAGATATTCCCGAAGACTGACCCTTCCAGGATGAAGGATTTAGAAGACCTGGAAATAGAGGTTTGGAGCGTATCTTTTTAGATATTCCCCGAAGACTCACCCTTCCAGGATAGAGTTTTAGAAGACTTGGGAATAGATGTTCGTAACGTATCTTTTAGATATTCCCAAAGACTCACCCTTCCAGGATGGAGACTTAAAAGATTTACGACCCCAGATAGATAGAGGACTTTAACTAATTCAGAAAATTTAATATTTATAATTACTTTAAATTATAGACCTTTTCTTTTTTTCTTTTCTTTTTTTATTGTTTCTTTAACTATTTTACTGTCATTTTGTTTTTTTTTTGCTTTTCTTTTTTATTTATTTTTATTTTATTTCTTTGTTTGTTTGGTTATTTTGCGGGAATGGTACAATCAAATTCTAAAAGTAAAGAGAATCAAAATTACCTAAAATTCTTGAGCTTAATGATATAGCACGGAAGGGCAAAAAGTTCTTTGCTTTCCTAAGACAATTGTGAAGTATCTCGGCCGGACCAACGCCATAAGAGAGCTGAAGCTTGCTATCCACAGGCCGATGCCATGTCCTTTGACTTTGTGTGTTCCTTTAAAGGAGTTGCACATGCATATTCCCAGTAATCGCTAGAGGAATTTGGATGCCATTCAACATCCTTCTTTGGGTCCACCTCCACATCATTCTCAGGGTATGACTATTATTCCAAGAGCGATCATTTCCGAGAAGATTAATCAAAGGAAAATAAAATGGGAAAGTGCACTTAGCAGCCGTGGAGAAGCTTCTTACCTTCTGAAGTTTTGGGAGTGGTCGATTTGGATCCATAAACTCTTAGTCAAAAAGAATCTTCATGAGTTGGCTTCTACAGTTTATTCTGCTACAAAGGAATATCCCCGTCCCAATTCTATGTACATAGCTCTTTGTGAGGTTTGGTGTCCGGACACCAATACCTTTATAACCACAAATGGAGAAATTGGTATTTCTCTCTGGGATATTCGAAAAATCACTGAATTTTCTATTAGGGGTTATTATTATGAGGAGGTAGTTCCAAGCCTTTCGTAGAATCTGTCGAATTTGCTTTCCTATCTTGCTTATACTTGTTTAAAGCATACTCACCGATAGTCGATAAGAAGAAAACCGATTGAATTTGCCATGCGGTTGGATTGAGTTTTGGTTCCAAGAAGATGATTGTGTTCCAAATCCTCAGAAGAGTAAGCTTTTCAAAAAAGCTATGAAATCGAAGCCACATAAAGAAGGTCAACGAATAGTAAAAGACAAGATATGGAGACCCGTTGTCACAGACAAGACAAAAGATATTTTGCGCAGGGACATGAGTCATTGGAACTTTTCTTTATCTGTTGATGAGGAAGAAGAGTTAGAAATAGCGGATTATCTTTCTCTTTGGCTTTATCGTTTTATTTTTCCTTCTGGAGACGATTATCTTAGAGCTGGGACTTTCAAAACAGCTTCCAGAATGGCTGCCAAGTCGACTTACAGTTTAGTTCCTCCTACTTTGGCTAGTATTTATCGAGGACTTACAGAAAAATCAAATTGCGTAGCAGGTCATGACATTGGATTGATCAAATATGCATTTCCTAGACATTTTCTTTATGCTTGGGCTTCAACCTATTTTCTGTGAGGAATCTACAGCAACATTGACAAAAGCATTGGTCGCCCTATTATCAGAAGATATGCCAGAACATTAAATGATCTCCAGCCTTCAGAAGTTGACATGTTCGATTGTAAGGATGGATCTTAATGATTTTTGTTGGAACCCTATTCATTTGCCTCCTCATTGTGGTATACGCACGGATAAGGACGATAGGTCTACGGAGATTTCAAAGTTTATGATTAGCATTCGACCTGGATTTGTTTCTTATCGTCGAGGATCTAGTTCATACATTCTTGAAGTAGTCAATTTGGAAAGCAACAATGCTTCAAACAAAAACTTCTAGGCTCACCAAAAGATATGAACCTATTAATAAATCCAATGACTCTTTATTGTGCTTGGTTATCTTTGACACAAGTAGGGAGTGAATATTCATTCCATATTCCAGGGAGAACCAATAATATACAAAATCAAGTTGATTATGTATACGAAGACTGGTGGAATAATGAAGTAATTCCAAGATTGAACAAGGTTCAAGTGAAGGAGTTATTATCTAGTGAGGATACATACTTTAGACTCGAACAACCGGTACCTATACCAAAGTATACGGAAAATGACAAAGCCAAAGAGATCAACCCTTCTGTGTAGCTTCCCACAGAACTTTTTAGTAAAAAGCATTGGATGTTCTAGATGAAGGAGGTCCTAAAGGCTTAAATTTACGTTCCTTCAACGGAATCGTTTCCTCTTCGAGCGTGTAGAGAAGATACATGGGACAATTTTGGTTTCATAAGTCGATGAATTACGGAGATCAAGCATCTCGGGGACTTGAAGTAACTCTTGTTCCTAAGATAACAGATTACGAAGATTAGGTATGATTTAAATTCCTTCTTTTTTTTGTTTTTTTGTTTTTTTCATTTTTTTCCCTTAATATGTAACTTTTGACTTCAGACTACCATTTCTTTGGTACACCATCGAAAATGGTCAATACGACTAAAAAAGCCTCAATCTATTCAAAGCAACCACGGAGCCTGTGTTGAAACTTTAAAAATGGACTTGAGCATCCCGGATATATCTTTAGATGACTAAAATTTAGACATGTCGTCTCAAACACGGAATGCAGGTGTATATATGTTCTTTATTATTTTACCTGACTGTTTGATATATCGGCGCGCAACTTTCCTTCATCATTTTTTTAGGATTTCCAAAAATTCCCGAAGAGCTGAATTTTTACACAAGTCTAAGTCCTTTACTTGACAGACCAGCGATAATCTTGACATGATTGATGCACTTGATGAGATTGATGGCCTTAATGGTTCGAAAGATCTTCTTGCGATTATCCTAGTCATATCGGTGGTGGTATTTTTTGACATCCAAGTGGTAGATATCAATGATGAGGAGAAGTAAATTCTGGAACTTCAGTAGTCAAGATTCTAAGGAACAGACAAGAAGCACCTATTACCCAATCTTCGTTGTCTTTGATTGATGTTCCTACTTCAATTATAAACAATCGTGGGATTGCGCCAATTTGTTCTTCCATATTTGAACTTTCGCTTGGAATTACTAAAGACTCTTCTTTTGTAAAAGATGTTTTTCGAAAACCCATGACTAAGTATCTTAAGAAGTCATTCACAGATGTAATAAAACATGATTTTTCAAATCTTAGGACTTTGTGTGCTAAAAGCAATCAGAGGCTTCAAAACTTGATCACTGAATCATTTCAAGCGGATCCAACACATTTGACGAAGCGTATGGAAGTGTTTCTTAAAAGAGTTGATACTTATCTTTCCAAAAGAAAGCAAATCTTAGAGTGTCTGACTTTAGAAGAAAGAGACCAGCAATTGGAGTCTTTGAACAGTCGAATAGATGTAGAGATGGCCATATTTTCTTCTTTGGAAAATACGACTAACCAATTGGCTTCCCAGCTGGACAAACTCTGTGATGAACTTCAGACTCGTAAGGAAAATCTGGATCAAATAGAAGAGGCCAAGATCACTCCGAGACAAGCACAAATTAGAAATATCGCCAACGTGGAATCCATCGATCAGGAGAGGAAGACTCTTGAAGACATCTTCTTGCAACTAGCTGAAAGTGATTGATCTTTTGAGTTGAAACTCTGCATTTATTCTTCTTTTTTTTAATGTCTTTTGTATCATCATTTTTTTATACAAAAGACAAATAAACAGATATAAATATGTTACAAGAATTTTTTTTTGTATAGTCGTTCACAGTTTATCCTCTTGCGGGCCAGGAGCATTACACTTTTTTTACAAAGGAAAATAAAACAAACTTTAAGCGTACAAACGCCTCAGAAATTTTTCGTTAATAGGTCCAATCCGCAATCCATCTTTGTCGATGATCTTGTATGCCCCATTGGTAAACACATGAGTAACGACAAACGGACCATCCCATTTAGGCTAGAACTTGCCCCCTATCTTTTTTGTAATTATGATAGGCCTGCGTATTGAAAGTACTAAATCTCCAACTTGAAATGACCTTGGCTGTACTTTTTTAATGAAAGACTTTGCCATCTGGGCTTGATAACATTGCAGGTGCATTTGAGCTTCTAATCTCTTCTTATCCAAAGCTTTTAGCTCTTCAAGTTGAGGACGGGCATTTTCCTCTATCGTCAAGCCTTCTTGGATGGCAATTCGCAATGATGGAATCGACACTCTACGGAAGTATAGCTTCCACACCATGTACCAAGGCATATGGAGTAGCTTGTGTTGGAGTCCGGTAAGTAGTGCGATAAGCCTACAAAGCTTCTCCAATTCTTTCATGCCATAGACTTGGATACAACATTCTTCAACAAATTGCACAATGTCTTGTTGAATGCCTCTGTAATCCATTAGTCTGATTATACATGGACAAGTTGTATTGTCTAAATCCAAACTTGGTGTAGAGATTATTGATGTGGCTATTGCAGAATAGTTTTCCGTTATCAGTGATGATGTATCGAGGAACTCCATATCGATAAATTAATTGACCGTGAATGAAATCTACAATATTTTCTTTCTTTACTTTCCTCAAAGATATAGCTTCGGCCCACTTTGAGAAGTAGTCAGTCCCAACAATAATGTAGGAATGCCCAGCTAAAGACTTCGATGTTATGGATCCAATCACATCAAGACCCCATGCATCAAATGGCTAGGAAGCTATTGTTGGATGTAATAGTTCTGGAGGTTGATGAATGAAATTTGCATGGACTTGGCAAGCTCCGCATTATTTTGCAAAATCCATAGAATCTTGAACCATAGTTGGCCAATAGCATCCCATTCTTTTTATCCTAAAAGGGAGTTTAGGTTGAGCACCACATAATGAGCTTCCTCCAGGGTATGTGTCGCTTCCTCACTACTTAAGTATCGAAGGAATACTCTATCAAGCGAGCGACGGTAGAGTGTGTCTTTATAGAAGATGAAGCAAGAAGCACGCCTCTGAATTTACATTTTATGACGAAGGTTATTAGGTAATTTATGATGTTGAAGACAATCAATTATCGATTGCCTCCAAACAATCCACTTTATTGCCAATAATTTCAACATATTGTTCTCCTCAAGATTTTCGAGCGAGTGGTGGAATCACCCTTCTTTGAACAATTGGTATTGGATGGGAAAAATCCTCATCTTACCTGATTTGAACAACAGCCAAATTAGCCAAGGCATGTGCTTCTCTGTTTTCATTCCTGGGAACGAATTTGATTTTTACCGATTCAAATCATTTTAAGAGTGTTGATGCATATTCATGATATGGCTTCAGGTTTAAATTCTGGACTTCATACTCAGAAAGAAGTTGGTTGATTATCAACAAAGAATCTCTAAAGACTTTTAGTTGATTGACTTCCATATCCAATGCTGTTTCCAAACTAATAATAAGAACATGATATTCTGCCATATTGTTGGAACACTTTTCTATCAAGGTAAATGAATAGGGCATGACCTGATTACGGGGAGTAACAAATACAAATCCTGCTCCATCACCATATCTTCGAGTTGCACCATCAAAGAATAATCTCCATGAAGGTATAACTTGGTTGCAAAAAAATTCTTCGTCTCGAATATCTTTAGGAAGTTCCCATTCTGTTGGAATAGGATGATCGACAAGGAAATCACATAAGCTTATCTCTTAATGGCCTTTTGTGGAATGAATTTGATGTCGAACTCGAACAATAGAAGTGCCCATTTTCCTATCCTCCCAGAAAGAATGGGTCTGGACATTATGTATTTTAACGGGTCAATCTTTGAGACAAGATTGATTGTGTGTACTAACATGTAATGCCTAAACATTTTAGTTGCAAAAATCAATGCAAGACAGATTTTCTCAATAGGCGAATACTTCATTTCAGCACCTACCAATGTTCGGTTTAAGTAATATAGTGCATTTTCTTTTCCTTCGTCATTGATCTGGACAAGAAGTGTACCTAAAGAAAATTTTTGTGCTGCAACATAGAGAGTCAATGGCTTTCCCAGGATTGGAGATGTGAGCACTGGTGGATGAGATAAATATTGTTTAATGCTTTGAAAAGCATTTCGAAAAGTATCATCCCATTCAAATGGTATGTCTTTCTTTACTAGCGTGTTGAATGGATGGCAACGACCAGCAAGATTGGAGATAAATCTTCGAATGTATGCCAACCTTCCTTGAAGGCTTTTCAATTCATGCAAATTACTTGGCTCTGGCATGTTGATTATAGCATCAATTTTTGATTGATCTACTTCAATACCTCGATGACGAACAATGAAGTCAATAAATTTTCTAGAAGTGACACTAAATGCACACTTTAGTGGATTCATTTTCAACTGGTAACGTCGGAGTCTTTTGAAAACATCCCGCAAGTCTTGTAGATGATCATCTCATTTTTTTGTTTTGACAACTAGGTCATCTACATAGCATTCCACTTGCTTATGCATCATATCATCAAAGATCTTTTGCATCGCCCGTTGATAGATTGCTCCAGTATTTTTTAATCCAAACGGCATGACCTTGTAACAATATATGCCCTTAGGAGTACGAAATGCCGTAAGCTCTTCGTCTTTTGGATTCATTCAAATTTGATTATATCCTCGAAGACCCATCCATGAAAGATAGAACTTCGTGTCCGTAGTAGCGTCCACCATCAACTCTGTTATCGAAAGTGGAAAATCATATTTCGGACAATCTTGATTCGGATCTCGAAAGTCAACACAGACTCTTAATTGTCCTTTCTTTTCATGACTGGAACGATATTAGCAATACAAGTTGGGTACTCAAGTTTCTAATGATTCAAATACAACGCAGCTCAGATACAAATATATGGCAACATAGAAAATACCAAAGGTTTTAAGGCACTGATAGTTTAATAAACTGAGGATCCGAAAGTGAGCTTACATCCTCAAATTTCCTGTGAGACGTAATTGGATCCACATACAAGCTGAAAGAAGAGGAAAAGAGTTCCAAAACTTTAAAAATGTAAGGATCAGTGGAAATTTAAAACGAGAATATAGTTCAAGGCTACTGACTATTTATAGCTTCCATATAGTCGAACAAGAACTTCACCAGCTGATTTATATCTGGGTTTATATTTGCCACTCACGGAGTTCTCATCAACAGCCTGCCAAATAAAAACAGTCGATAATTGTGCAGATTTTGGGCATCGTTTGACAAACAGAGGAAGCAATGCAATCTGAAAAAATATTATACAAAAAGCCACATGAGAGTGCCCATTTCAGAACACTTACTTGTGCCGGCCACCATGAAGAGCAATGTAGCTGAACCCATACTAAATCGCCAAGGTCTAAGTCCCTGCTTGTGATTAACTGCATCTCATGCATTGCCTTCTTTTTCAACATAACGTCTGTACAAGCTCTTCCATAGACCAAATTCATAGATCAATTCTAAGACATGCATTGAATAATTTGAACAGTTGTATTTGAAAATGGTTAATCCTGTTCTATATTTTTTCTGAAATACTGGGGAATACATTCCAAAATGCACAAAATTGCATAAGCAAAATGTAAAAGAAAGAAAAGAAATGAGGAAAACTCAAATAAATGAATTATTATGTATACTGAAGTTCATCTTTTTCCTTGACTTTCCTTCTTCCAAGTGGCTGTTGAGCAGTTGTTAGCTGCAGTCTGTTTTTGCACAAAAAACATGGCATATTCTTTTGATTCTTTGTTGGCCTTAGATATGGGATACCCAACTTGTATATTCTCAGAATTCCATTTAAATTGCCCTCCAAATTGATGTTGTCTATTATCTTATTATTTTTAGAGAGAAATCCTTTGTTGGGTAACCAATCCGCAGCACCATTAGCCTCCTTGCAGATGTGCATAATTGACACACCCATCTCTTGCAACATTGTTGGTAGGTCTTCCAGTATGTAGACAATTTCCCAAGGTCCTTGTCTTTGACTCTTAACTATGTTCACCAAGCTTAAAGATCAACCTCTACTTGCAGCAAAGTAATTCTTCTTTGTTTGCATATTACAGTCCTTTCGAGGGCAGACCTAGGAATTTATGTGCGTGTGTGTGTGTGTGTGTGGGGGGCTTAAATTTTGAGAAAAGTCAATGTACAAAAGAAATTCATAAATAAATAAAAAATTACAATAACTATTGATGTGGTATCCGACGATGTCCAATAGCATAAAATTCTTCTACAATAGATTCTACATCTTCATTCGCAGCAAAATCTTTTTCAATGTAGATTGTCATACAATCAACAAGAAAATCATCCTCCATTTTGTTACGAAGTTCCGTCTTCAGAATTTTCATCGCTGAAAATGCTCGTTTAGTAGTTGCAATAGAAACAGGCAAAGTCAATATCATATAAATCAATCTAGTCAACTGTTGATAATTCAAGCACCTCCTAATTACAATAAATTGTCAGCATAACTCAGAAAATGTAGGCACGTAAAATTGAGTATAAGATATCACATTGTGCATATAATGTTGTAACTCTACTTCCAAAGCAAAAACCTCAACCGGTTTGAAATCTTTAGGATAAAACTTCTTCGCAAGCTCCAAAATATGATTGTTGATAAATAATTGAAATGAATTTCTAGGTTCTAAAGCCGCACGGAGAGAAAGGAGTTCATCTGATTGTTCATTGAATCTCGTATCCATCAAAAGAGAATCTATTATTTCGTTAAAAACATCAAAATGGTAATAATGCTCAACACTAGTCTACTCATGGGAATGACCAGTCTTATATAAATTATCAAGAATGGGTATATCAATACCTTTAAGAATTCTTGACTTCCTGAAAGAATTCTTCCCACCCGTCGTCTCTCAATTCTTGAAGGAATTTTCTTGTACTACAGACACATCTAATTGATTTCACGATGTCATTAGTTTTTCGTTGAAGGGCTTGACAAAGAATAACTGTAATTGCTAAAATTTTAAAATCTGAAGGTTGTTGCAAACAAATATCTCAAATATCTTATTAAAGAGATTCAATGAAGTAGTATTACTAACACATTTGATTGCAAAGAAGTGCTACGTTATAATACTATCACTATTCACAAATCGCAAGATAATAGCCATTTGCTCTTGTTTAGCATGATCTTGTGTGTCAACAAGAATATAAAACTTTGCATCCCCAACTTCATCACAAATTATTTTTTCTACTCTATTAGCCATAATGTTCAAAATTTTCTTATGAATTTTTGGATAAGTACATGTTGCATTTTTTGGTACATTATACAACACAACATTCTCAATTTCTGTATTAAGTTGTCCAAAAGTGTCTACCATTTCAATAAAATTCCCACAATTCAATGAACTCGAAGATTCATCATGACCTCTAAAACCTTAAGTGCTAGCCACCAGATACTTTTAACTGTGGTTGTCACACACAAACGATGTTTTTTTTATTCCTCACTCAAAATTGATGTTAGTACATTGTCAATATGTTGAGACAGTTTCATTATATCTTGAGCTTTTCTCACAGACATGATATGATTAGATGAAGCAGCATGATCAAAAATACACATTTTGCTCCGTCATTAACCCTCTTCTAGTTGTCGTATCCATGAGTGACTAGTGCCGAACAATTATACGGATTGCTATCATTGGGAAATGGGAAGCAATAAAAACAATATGCCCTATTTGTTGTAGGCGAACACTCTAACCAATGAAACTGACTATTTGTTGTAGGCGAACACTCTAACCAATGAAACTGATTAATCCTTCTTTTCTGAAATCGACGGGACTGAGTTTTTCCTTTTGTGCCTCTATACTCCGCAAGTTGTGGTTGACAAGGCCAAACAGTTAGATATGACCGTCTAATCTCGTCCCACAAATTAACCTGCCTTTCATACATTTTTTTTTCCTGGATCTCGTTCAATTTTATTAGACGGTTGTAATTCAGGATTCGAAGATGAAGGGTAGTTGATTTCGGGACATGAAATTGGAGAAAGATCCATAGTAAAGGTTAAAGGTATATGTTAATTTACCCCGCTGGGAAGTGTACTTTCACTTGTTTGATCGCTCTTTTTAGAAAATGAGAACAAGGTTTTTTCCTTCTTTGCAGGAAGTCGACCTTCCATTTTTAAAACTCCAAAAACCACAAAACAAGGCAACATTCAATATAAACATACAATGTACTAAGCTAGCAAGGCAACAATATAATTAATAGCAACAACAATGTAATAATTTTCCAGCAAAGCAACAATATAATCAATAGCAACTAGCAACAACAATCTAATAAGTAGCTGGCAAGGCAACAATATGATCAATAGCAATTATCAATAACAATATAATAATTAACCGACAAGACAACAATATAATAACTAAAAATGAAGCCATATGTCCTATCCATTTAGTTTAGCCGACAAGGAAACAATAATACAATATAATCAATAAATCGAAATCAAGTTCTCCCTTTGTCCCACAAAAATAAGCTTGTTTCTTTTTTCAAACAGATTAAGAAATCTCATTTAACGTAATTGAAATTATAAATTTTTCACACACTTTTCCTATTATACCCCTATTTAATATTAGTCATTCATGAATCTAATAAATTTAAATGCTCATTAAGCTACAATTTTAATTGAATTGCATTACATTGAAACATTAATGAAATCAATTGTTGACTTTGGTATTGGAGGATAGGTGTTTTCTAGGCAAAGTAGAATTCATTGACTGCGTACTTGAGTAAATGTGTAACTAAATTATGTAATTTTCCATTATAATTAGAATATGTTATCTTTATTTGAGTAGATAACAATGTAAATTAAATAAGGATATATTAGAAAAAGAAAAAATTTAGTGTACCCTCTATAAAGTAAGTGGCCTATAATTTAGGACAGATAAATAAGAAAAACGAGCCTATCTTTGTGGGACGGAGGGAGTAATTCAAATTCTATTTTTGATTTATTGTCTTCATGTAAATATAAATTATAAATTTATAATGCTCTGTCAACAATAACTCACTAATTTTATTTTTTTTTGTAAATATAAATTTATAATTAATATCAACAATAACTAATAATTATAGGGAATTTTTCAACGTACTGCTTCCAAATATTGTCTGAAAAAATGTTTAAATAAATATTTTTTCCCTATTTTGTTGAATAAAAAAACCTAATGAATTTTATTCATCCAATTCCAATTTTCAAATCACTAAATCAGTCATTTAGATTTCAGATCTAACAATGACTAAGAAGGGGCTAATTTAATGATAATCAGAATATCAGATAAGGAAAAAAAAAAAACCTTTCTTCAATTATATAAGCTTGCTTCAGCACATCAGCACTTCAGTCATTCGGTTCGTCTCCTTTTCGTTCGTCGGCTTTGAGTTTTCTCTTTGCAGCCTCGCAGGTCGGCGATGCAGCGAGAGGCGCTACCTAACAGAGTGACAGTTATCTTATCACTTCAGTCTTTAGTTTTCAGGCTTCGCCTTCGCGTCGTCGGTTGGCTCTTCTTCTCTAAAATCTGATTAATGGATTGCCAGATTCGTCAATTTGGGGACATTTATGAGATGGTTTAATGGATTGAAATAATTGGATAATTGATTTCTGATTGGGCTAAGAAGATACGATAAATGGGTATGAGTTATTGGCTATTTGGGTTTTGTATTTTGAACCAGACTACAAAATTAATTAGGTCAGACTATTATTTACAAAAAAAAATTACTTTTGCTTAATAGATTTGGCTGGGGTTAGAATGGGCTATAGCCTAGGCCCGTCCCCCCAATTCCGCCTTTGAGTCCTTTGTGTAAATCTTTCACCTCAGCCACAAAGCTACTACACTTACCATAATAGTCATAAAAAGCCGAAACCATTTGCCCATCATGGACATTTAATATTCCAACTCCTGCAACCTCCCCAATTGAAGTTTTATAGCAGCCATCATTGTTCAATTTCTGCTCACCCCAACATGGCCTAGTCCATCTAATCACTTGAGACATGTGTGGCTGACCAACTATCCATCCAACTCTAAATGCAGTAGCAACACTTGAATCTCCTTTCCAATTATTCTTAGTTAAAAATCCAGAACTAGCTAACAGAGGCGGAACTGGGGGGGCGCCAGTCTAACCCTAGCCTAATTCTATTAAGCAGAAGTATTTTTTTGAAGTTGTAGTCCGGTCCAATTAATGTTGTAGTCTGGTCCAAAATACAAAGCCCAAATAGCCAATAACCCATACCCATTTATCATATCTTCCCAACCCAATCAGAAATCAATTATCCAATTATTCCAATCCATTAGCCCATTTAATAAATGTCCCCAAATTGATCAATCTGACAATCCATTAATCAGATTTTAGAGAAGAAGAAGAGCTAACCGACAACGCGACACGGGCGTCAAGATCAAGTGAAAAGAGAACCGTCGCTCCGTCGCGCGGCGCCTCTCCGCGTCGGCTGACATGCGAGGCTGCGAAGAAAGAACTCGTGAGCCGACAAATGGAAAGGGGATGAACCGATATGTCTGGAAGTCTTTGTTGTCTTGAACCAAGCTTGTATCATCAAAGAAAAGTTTTTTTCTTATCTAATATTATGATAATCATTAAATTAGCCTTTTCTTTGTCATTGTTAGGTCTGAAATCTGAATGACTAATTTAGTAATTTGGAAATTGGAATTGGATGAATAAAATTCATTAGTTTTTCTTTCAAAAAAATAAGGGAAAAATTATTTATTTAAATGTTTTTTCAGACAAAATTTGAGGGGCATTACGTTGAAAAATTCCCTACAATTATTAGGTTATCGTTGATATTGATTATAAATTTGTAATTTATATTTACATAAATAAATTAGTGAGTTATTATTGATGGAGCATTATAAATTTATAATTTATATTTACATGAAGACAATAAATCAAAAATAGAATTTCAATTACTTGATTTTTGATTTATTGATTATATCAGATTATTGTTGCCTTGCCGGCTAAACTAAATGGATAGGACAATTGGCTTCATCTTTATTGATTATATTGTTGTCTTGTCGACTAATTATTATATTGTTGTTGCTAGGTGCTATTGATTATATTATTGCCTCACCGGCTAATTATTAAATTGTTGTTGCTAGCTGCTATTAATTATATTGTTGTCTTCTTAGGCTAATTATTACATTGTTGTTGCTAGTAGCTATTGATTATATTGTTACCTTCTTCGACTTAGTACATTATATGTTTGTATTTAATATTGCCTTATTTTTGTGGGTTTTAGAATTTTAAAAATGGAAGGTTGACCTCGTGCAAAGAGGAGAAAAACATTGTTCTTATTCTTAAGAAGAACGATCAAACAAGTAAAAGTACACTTCTCGGTAGGGTGAATGAAGATATACCTTTAACCCCTACCGTGGATCCTTCTTCAATTTCATGTCCTGAAATCAACCACCCTTCATCTTCGAATCGTGAATTGCAACTGTCTAATAATATTGAACGAGATTTAAGAAAAAAACAACAAATGTATAAAAGGCCACTTAATTTGCGGAATGAGATTAGACGGTCATATCTAACTGTTGGGCCTTATCAACCACAATTTACGGAGTATAGAGAAAAAAAAGGAAAAACTCACTCTCGTCGATTTCAGAAAAGATGGTTTAATCAGTTTCATTAGTTGGAGTATTCGCCTACAACAAATAGGACATATTGTTTTTATTGCTTCCTATTTCTCAATGACAGCAATCCGTACAATTGTTCAGCACTAGTCACTCATGGATATGACAGCTGAAAAAGGGTTAATGATGGAGCAAAATGTGCATTTCATGTTCATGCTGCTTCATCTAATCATATCATGTATGTGAGAAAAGCTGAAAATTTAATGAAATCGTCTCAACATATTGACAAGGTGACAACATCAATTTTGAGTAAGGAATATAAAAAATATCGTTTGTGTGTGACAACCACAGTTAAAAGTATACGATGGCTAGCACTTCAAGGTCGTGCTTTCACAGGTCATGATGACTCTTCGAGCTCATTGAATCGTGGGAAATTTATTGAAATGGTAGATGCTTTTAGACAACTTAATATAGAAATTGGAAATGTTGTACTGGATAATGCACCAAAAAATGTGACATATACTTCTCTAAAACTCAAAAGGAAATTTTGAATATTATAGCTAATAGAGTACTAAAGATAGTTCGTGATGAAGTTGGGGATACAAAGTTCTGTATTCTTGTTGACGAAGCACAAGATCAAGCTAAATGAGAGCAAATAGTTATTATCTTGCGATTTGTGATTAGTGATGGTATTCTAACTAAGTGCTTCTTTGTAATCAAATGTATTCGTGATGTTACTTCATTGAATCTCTTCAATAAGATATCCGTGGTATTTGTTTGCAACAACCTTCAGATTGTAAA
Source organism: Forsythia suspensa (assembly GCA_023638005.1). NCBI lineage: Eukaryota > Viridiplantae > Streptophyta > Magnoliopsida > Lamiales > Oleaceae > Forsythia > Forsythia suspensa. The sequence continues at coordinate 23,270,336 of CM042664.1, read as the reverse complement.
ATTTTAGCAATCACTGACATTCTTTGTCAAGTCCTTCAACAAAAACCCAAGACATCGTGAATGCAATTATATGTGTCTGTAGTACAAGAAAAGTCCTTCAAGAATTGAGAGACGACGGGTGGGTAGAATTCTTCAGGAAGTCAACACTTTTTGCTCAAACAAATGTATTGATATACTCATTCTTGATAATTCATATAAGAGTGGTCGTTCCCTTGAGCATACTGAAGTTAAAATTAATGATTTGTGTTTTTACCTCCCTTCATAACATTGGAAACAACTGGAAACAAAAAATCAATATGTTTTTTTCCCTCTCAAACGTAAATGCATTCCACACTATGTTTATAAGATAATTTGATGCATATGACATGCACCCAATATTACTCAATCATAAAGTTACTTATTTGGCCAAAAGTGATTTTTCAAAAGTTACTTTTTTACTAACAAAACTTACATTTGCAGAACAGCCAAACATGCTATTTCATTAAAAACTGTGCTGCTATATTTTGGAAATTATAAAATTAGCAATGTAAAGCAGGAAGTCAAGAAAAATGGAAAATATAAAAACAGTATCAAATGCAGCTCAAGGTTGAAATATTGCCCAATCCCAAATAACCAGAACAGAGCTTCACCTGTAATCTGCAATCAGTAAAAAGTTTGGCTAAATCCAAACAGGGACGAAAACGTTACTTAAAGACTACAAACTCACATGGACTTTGAAGATTAAGCCACAATTCAAAGCCCAAAACAATCAATTCTCAGAAAAAGGAAATCAAGAAGAAATGGGCCTCTGCAAATAATATACCTACTCACCTTTCTTTTTCTCTCTCTTTCCGTCGCTTCCCTTCGTGTATTTAGTATTTACACAATAATAAGCTTTATAAGCACCTAGTTAGAGTTTATATATGTTCTTTTTTTCTTTCTCGGGAAGCTATACAAAGCCCATACTGCTGTGCCCAACAAGCGTACACATTTATTTGTGTAAGAGAGAAGACGAGTGGTCTTTGACTGTTTTCTGTATACAGTATTCTCAAGAGAATCTCATTTGCATTTGAGAGAGTATATACTATTAGAGTAGTGATAGAGTATCACCAATGGGTATTAATTATAGTGTCCTACATTGGCTAATTTTTAAGAAGTTCAAAAAAGTTGTTAACAATTTTTTAAAAAGTGATTAATATGGTGATGTGGCGTGAGCGATTTAATTAGTGTCTCTTATATCACCACTCTATACTAAGATATCGTTTCAACCGTTCACTTAGAATTAAATCTTTTTATTCTTGATGGAGTTTTGATAGACGAGGATGACGATCTGAATTACGTTAGTTATGATTTTAAGATTGAGACAGTGATTAGAGTAAGGAGAAGATATTTGAGGGAGAATTTTGTTTGAGAATGAGATTAAAGATCTAGAGATACACAGACGTATATATTCTATTTTTATTCTACTAGCGGATAAAACTCTCTACGGTCGTGATAAATTTAGAGAATAAAATTTTGAATTACCCAGCATCTTTTTTATTTTTACAACTTATTTTATTTATTTTAATAAATATTTATTATTTTTTTTCTATATTTTATTTTGACATACTTCTCTTTTAATTATAATATGATTTTTTTCTATTTTTCTCTAGTTTATTTTATATATACTATTTAATTTACTCAACATACAAGTATTAAAAATTGAAATTCTTTGAATGCATATAATTATAGAGAATAAATTTCTCTTTATTTTAGAAAATTAATTTGGAAAATCTCTTAGAGCATAATTGTAAGGATTGACTCTCTAAAATAAATAGTATTTTATGTTTAAGTGTGTGTTTGATTTTGATTAAAATCAATTTTTTGAAAAAATTGATAAAATGTGTAGTTGATACTTATAAAAAAAAATGTGGATCTTTAAAATATATAGTTAAAATAAAAAAAAAATTTAGCAAAATTATAATTGAAAACAAACCGACTTTTAAAATGCCTTAGATTTTCTTAGCATTGGCTATGTAAAGAGTTTGTCTAACAAATTGGCCACTTGCACTTACAAACTCGGATACACTTGGTCTTTGGCCCATTTATTCGCTATTTAAAAACATGATTTTACATATGAATTGTTTAATTCCTCATATGGTGATTCGTGGTGTGATCTAAATATAGTTTCAAGAGTTACAGTTACAAATTTTGGTTCATTTCTTGGTGTAATATTTGAGACAGAGAGAGTTCAGGTCATTGATGTCTATTTATGGTTGATACTTGGTATATCGTTTGTAATCTTGAACTATTTTAATTGTACTAGTGGAAGATTAAACAGGTGATATAAGACTTTTAGCTGAACATTCAAACTCTTAAGGATGAAAAATCTTGTGTTGCTTTTATATTCTATTCTTGTTGTGCTTGGATTAAAAAGAGTATGGTAATGTAAAGCAAAATAAAGCTTTTTTAAATTATTCTAAGATTATTAATCATTATTTTAATTATTACTTTATAAGACAATTGAGACAGTCAAAATTCAAATTTGTAAATTTAATAGTTTCAATAAGAGTTACAAGATTGAAATAGTTATTCATCATTACCTATTAATTTACAACATTCATCATTGGATTACTATTTACATAATAATAGGCTCGTTAAAACTTTGGTTGGCAAAAATTCGGTAGAAAAAAAATGCGAAACAAAGGAAAAAAATAGTACAATTAATTATAAAAATTTTGGAGTAATCAAATGATGCACGGTTAAAAACATTATCAAGAGAACTCGGTAGGACAAAACATTAGCCATTACTCATCTTCAATGGTACCATCTTTCTAAAATAATTAGTGGAAATTGCACTCCATACTCCAATTAGTTTCCAAATTACAATTTTACTATTTAAGTTTTTTTATTTCAAAAATACTGTCTATCCATCAATAGCCCCACATTACTTACCCATAACCCAAATACATATAATTTCATAACATCGGCTAATTTCTCTCAAATACAATTCTAAAATAAAACTTTTCAATCCTTCATTGTTAACACTCTACATTGGGAACTTTCGAGTCCTTTTATACGATTGCGTTTTTCCCAAATTTGTGCAATATTTTGTACTTTGCCTTTGTTTCTCTAATGCTCTTTGGTATCATCACCTTGTTCCTCACCATCTGTAGCTTTTGTATATTTCGTAATTTATAGCATTTTCTTTTTATGCTTACTTGCAAATTAAGGGTTTTGTTTAAGGAGTTTTCGAGGTGCACATTATTCGAATTTTATTTTATTTATCGTCTTTGATTAGGGCATTATAGCTACTCCGACAAGGGTAGTTCTGTTGAAAATATTGAATAAGAATGAATTCACATGAAAAATACCATAATAGTCATAAAAAATATGTGGTTTTATCCTTTTCAAAAAAAAAATCCATTTGCCCATCATGGACATTTTTTAATATTCCAACTCACCATCGAAAAAGAAAGAAATTAGGTGAACATATGTGCTCTTGTCTTTTTTTTTTAATTGTTTCGTTGATGTGTGTGTAAATGTAGGATTGTATAGTCTTCTCATCCAATGATCCCATATCAAGAAAAAATTTCCTCAATAATATTATTTGTGTGAGATGTTGTTTAATTGAGAAGTAGAGAAATGACTTTGATCGTTTTGTGATATTATCATGAACCTCCCAATTGAAGTTTTTTATAGCAGCCATCATCATTGTTCAATTTCAAATCACCCCAACATGGCCTAGTCCATCTAATCACTTGAGACATGTGTTTGTGTTTATTAATTTACCAACTATCCATCCAACTCTAAATTGCAAGAGCAACACTTAAATCTCCTTTCCAATTATTCTTAGTTTTTTGACATTTATGTATTTGACTATGAAGGCTAAATCTTTTGAGATGTGTGAAGATGAGAAGGAGGCACCATATTGTATTCAAATGTTTGAAGAGGCATCTTAAACTCCTACTCATGATAACAATAAAGATGTTGTGGACCCTCCAAAAAGAAACTTGTTTTGGTGTCAAAGGAAAAATTTAACACCAATGTTGCAATCCTACCTTTTTACAACTACGCACGATGTGCAATGAATTTGTTGAACCCCTTGATGCGGTTGAATCGAAAGAGAAAGAGGTTATATTCTTAATCTTATTAATTTGTAGTTTTATTTTTTCATTGTAATCCCTGGTCATTGTGGTTAATATGTTGAACCAATGTATAATAATTATGTTTTTCAATTTGTTTGTCTCCTTGTTTTTGTTAGGATTTCAAAAGCCGCTATAATGAAAATATCATCAATCGTTTAACAGATGTACAAATAAAGCAAGAACAAATGTTGCATGAACTGATGTTGTTCAAACATGGTGTTGAATCAATGATTGCTGACTTCAGAAATGAGATGATTGAAAGATTCAAACAAATATCAAGACCAAAGGCTGGAGAAAGGCATTTGGATAATAAGGTATTTTTTTAATATTTGTCCTTGGGTAATATGAGTATAAGACTCGATTATTATATTTTTTCCACTAAGATTTTTTTCATGTCTGGAGGCTAATAATTTCATGAATTTGTTAAGTTTAATTAATTTTTTATGTTATAGGTTGATGAGAAGGGGTCAGATTTTAAGAGCACAAATGAGAATGAATTTGTTGAAAATTTTGACAATGAGGAGACAAATTTTGATGGTTCAAAGGGAAATGAATTTGTGGACTTTAAGGTATGTGCTTTAATTAGTTGGTGTTTTGGACTTTAAGGTATGTGCTTTAATTAATTAACTTTTTTTATTACTATAAGTAGTACGTGTTTTATTTATTTTTATCTAATTTTTTTTGTGCTAACTTGTGTTACATGCTTTCATTGAAAGGTTCATGAAAAAGAAGGTGCGATTTCAGAAAAAGAGCATCCACTGTGTGAGGATAACTTGCCTAGTTTTGATCTTGGCATTGATTTTACTCCGAATGATATTTTTCCTCGGTTGTCCGATGGTTCATTTTATACAGATGAAGTGTTGGAGAATGTTGATAAAGCAATTGATGAGGCGCAAAAGGCAAAAGCTATGGATCAAAAAGATGTATATTTTTCTATATTTTATAAAATAAATCACAATTGCAATGACATAAATCTTTCTGGTTTAACATGGAATTCTTAATATGTGTTTAGGTTCATATACTAGATACAATTGTTGCTGATCAGAATATGCCAGGCATGCCAACAAAAAGGCCTCATAAACCCAATACTTTACTCCAATCACCATATTTGCTTAATTATGGATCTTCTTCAGATGTTGTACCGCAAAGTCGTGTTGAATTATGTGCATTTGAGGCGGGCTTTATAGCACCTAGTGTTGCTGACATTGACAGTTTTGAGAAATGGTATCGTGAAGGACATAGGCCTAATAAAAGGTAAGATAATATACCGTTTCATACTTATAAAAAAATTTGTGTAGTTTTTGTATCTTACATTTCAATTATAATTTGCAGAGGTAATAAGTTTATAAAATGAGCAGAGAAAATTGCCCCGGCATTCAATTTTGGCCCAATTACAATATCTGAGAAACAATGGTTTCATGACTTGCGTGAAAATGAAGCTACATTAGAAGACACGGTGATTTTATTTCATTTTCTACTTTGTAACATTTTTTCCTTAAAAATAAGTTTGCCTTTATTTTTTTTACTGTTTTTTAATTATGTCTTAAACGTGAAAATTTTCTTTTTTACAGCATATGGATATTTGCTTCTATTATCTGAGAAAGATGGTGAGATACAGCGATGAGATAAACTTACGAGTTACTACAACAGATTGCTTGTTCGGATCTTTGATCAGAAAAATCTTTAAGGCCATCTCAGACGATGATAATGCCATTGCTGATGAGGTAACTTTGCTTTGAGTACCCGTTGGGTGACTATATGCACTGTAACACTCCTTGGCGTGACATTGACCACGTCTTGTTGCCAATCATAATGGAGGTTCATGCCCATTGGATTCTTGGGCATTTTGACTTGAAGAAGAAGTGTTTAAACATATATAACTCTCATGGTTTTCGCATAAAGGATAGACAGCTTGTTGAAGATGTTCAGCCTTTGTTGTGGTTATCTCACATCTGTTGGTGAAGATTGGTTCTTGGAAGAGTAATCTGGTTGATGACAAAGAACGCATTGAACCACTAGATGTTGATATCATTCAACATTTGCCTCAACAAGAAAATTGGTTAGTATGAATCTATTAGTTCTCTGTTTCAGTTTATTTATTTATGTTTTTTAGTTTCTTTTTTTGGTGGTTGTGTTGGTATATTGAAAGAATGCGATGAAATACATATGTTGTTTAATTGAGAATGCGATGAAATGCCTTCGATCGTCTTGTGATATTATCATGAGTTGAGTGCTTGCGTAGAGATTTTTTTAATACATTTAAGGATTAGGATTAGATATTTTTGAAATAACAGAACTTGTTATATTTGTAATTTTGAAATAACAGAACGTGTTACATTTGTTACATTTGTAATTTTGAAATAACAAAACTTGTTACTTTGTAATTTTGAAATAACACAACGTGTTACATTTGTAACTTTGAAATAACACAACTTGTTATATTTGTTACATTTGTAATTTTGAAATAACAGAACGTGTTACATTGTAATTTTGAAATAACAGAACATATTACATTTGTAACTTTGAAATAACACAACTTGTTATATTTGTTACATTTGTAATTTTGAAATAACAGAACGTGTTACATTGTAATTTTGAAATAACAGAACATATTACATTTGTAACTTTGAAATAACACAATTTTTTATATTTGTTACATTTGTAATTTTGAAATAACAGAACGTGTTACATTTGTTACATTTGTAATTTTGAAATAACAGAACATGTTATATTCATAATTTTGAAATAACAGAACTTGTTATATTCGTAATTTTGAAATAACAGAATGTGTTACATTTGTTACATTTGTAATTTTGAAATAATAGAACGTGTTACATTTGTAATTTTGAAATAACAGAATGTGTTACATTTGTTACATTTGTAATTTTGAAATAACAGAATGTGTTATATTTGTTACATTTGTAATTTTGAAATAACAGAACGTATTACATTTGTAATTTTGAAATAACAGAACTTGTTGCAATCACTTATGTTCTAGACTTTTCCTTTATTTGAATTATACATTTCCGTCCAGCCTTATTGTCAGTCTCTTCTTTTGGTCTTTCTAATTCTGGGTTTTAATTTTGTTTTTATTGGTGTTGTAGATTTGATTGCGGTATTTTTGTTATAGAATATGCTAAGCGTATAATTAACCAGACTATAGAAAGGATGCCAAATCCATTCGATTGTTCTACAGCAAGAATTAACTTGGCTACCCGGTTGTTCAAGTATGGATTTGATAAACAAAGATATGGATGCGATACAGATTGTGACAATGTAGCAAGGAAGGTGAGAAAGGCAATGAGGTTGAAGAATGACAATTAAACCCGCTTTTGTTCTTAGATTACCTAGGAGACTAATCTAACATTTTTTATGTAACTACTTGTAAATAGTTGATATATAACTGAGTTGGGATCATAACTGCTTGTGAATAGATGGATGTAATCAATTTTTTTTTTTGCTAATTCAATGTATTTTTAGTGTAGATATATATCAAAAAACTGCTTTAATCAATTAGTCACAAATCTTTTTGTTGTCATTATTTCTCCTCCTTTTGAATTTGATTTTTTATGGTTGTATGTTGAGTTCAATTTTTCCATATTTGCATATCAATATGAAGTTAGAAATAGTTGTGTCTGTCTGGTAGCAATTTATGAAAAAATTGTCCTGTTTTGGGACTGTTATTTTAAGGTTTTTGTCTAGTGTGTTGTAATCATTTCTCAGGTTCTGTTTTATGAATTCATTATAAATGAAGACATGTTTGGATTGATGTTTTTGTTTGATGCACAGTTGAAATGTTCAATGAAGTGGCATTGAACTCAGCTAGTTAATATTCATAGTACTTGTATAACGAAAACCAAAAAAATACTAGCTAAACCACCTAACAAAATTATGGGTTCAATAAAATGTGATCTCCAACTGAGAACTGGGCGTGCTGCATTCTTCACAATCTGAAACGATTTTATTGATACTCAATGGCAAGCTATTCATGAAAATAAGACTTGGTTTCACCTTTGGCACAACCCCACCACAATATTGTGTCTATATGTCCATTTCAAAGGATTACCATTTTCAAATTCATGGTATAGTAATTTGTCAATACTGCTATTGGGCATAAACTCGTAAACGAGAAGCAATTTGTCTTAAAACTAATTTCTTTTTTTTTTTTTGCAGGAACACACCTCCTTCCCATTAAAACCATGTGATTTAACCAAAAAATTAAGAATGGAGCCGATCAACAGTGCCATGAAACCTCCTAGACCAAAGCCTGTAAATGGGAACTTAGAGTGGGATGGAAATATCAAATTTGACAAAGAAATTGAACATGAACTTAAACATGGCCGTAAATTAGACCCCAACATCGATCCCAAAAGGCTTAGAAGGTAAACGAATGAATGAGTTCACATATGCTGATATCATCATATTCTATAAATGGAGAAATCAATTAATTAAAATACCAATACCAACACTCAAGAGAACAGTCCCAAACACATGAACTCCTTAAGATAATCAGAAAGATCAATACCAACACTCAAGAGAATTAAACTCAAAGCTCTTTGAACAAATGAAAACATCAACAACCTGTATTACAAGAAACAATTGTATTGCTACAGATTCCAAAAGTTGTCAACCAAACTCCCAAAACAGATCCACATGAAATGATGTGTATTTAATTCTCATTAAACATTGTCATGGAGTTTTTAAACAGTAATATGTATCAAAGAACTTTAATACTATTATTTGATATGAATGAATCTCTACTACTATTCTAATATTGACAATTCAATGTGCTTCTTTTTTCTCTTGAGCATTTGCTTTAATGGCAATGGATTTTTGCATGTTCTTCTATTGTGTCCATATTCTCCACACTTTCCACATCTTTGGACTTGATTGCCCTCACTTGTTGATTGTATTCTTTTTTCTCTAGGTCTTCCTGCTGTTCTTTTGGGATAGGAGCTAATACCACACTTGGCTCTAAATGATCTTTCATTGTCCAGTTAACATGATCCCCAAGTGGCACAATATTTCTTTGGTATGTTGCAATGTAAGCTTCTCTAGTATGGTACTTCGAACAATAAGTGTATGTTACTTGATGTTTTGTACAGATAACTGCTAATGCATGTTGGCACGGAATTCCATCTACTTGAAACATGTTGCAAGTGCACGTGCCTTCTTGTATGTTGACCAAATGCTGTGAATTCTCATCACTAATTTGATATAGAACATCACTTGAAGCCGACACCTATAGTAGTATGAAAAAATTTCTATATTACACAATAATTCAATTTTTCACCAAAAACCAAAAGACAATTTAATAAGTTAAGCAATCTACAATCGTAAATTTACAAGAAACAATCATAAATTTAAAACATAATATTTATGAAGAAATCATTCAAAATGACATAGCTCGTTACCTTCATTTTCATGCATTTCTTAGAATTTGCCCTCAACAGATTTTCCTTCTTGCTAGCAAGTTTTGTAAACGTTGATTGCGCGTTACTTCGATTCTTGTAGAACCAGCTCTGCAATATATATCTCAATGATTCCAACAAAGTGTCTATAGGATAATTCTTTACCACTTTTGTTACTGCATTAACAGACTCAACAATGTTTGATGTCATTGTTGAAAATCTGTTAGTCCTCATGTGTGCTCTCGACCATTTATCATATCCTACTTCTTTCTATATGAAAAAAAATCTGTATGTTATTCAACACCAATAAAGTATGAAATATCACATTTTGATAAAAATCATTCAATCTTACAAGATATGGCCGAATGATAAAATCATTCAGTTTTATTCATCTTGACATGGGATTTTTAGCTAGCACTAGACTTTGGAACCAAATTTTGATAAAAAACATTCAATCTTACCAGATATGGCTGAATTTTTTTTGTTTATGTTGTCGAGTTGTTTCATTTGGTAATCAAATTCAGCAATTGTGTAAGCTCTAGCAGCCGCATTGAATGGCTTAGTGATATTTTCTCTACTCTTCCCGACAAATGACTTTAGATTTTGTAACAAATGATATGAACACAAGCCAAGCATCACATTTGAATATACCTTCCTAATTGCATTTTTAATACTTTTTTGTCGGTCCGATACAATACACATTTGTTCCCTTTCTCCATAAGCTTCCTTGAACCTCATTAGGAACCATTCCCATGAATTGTTGTTTTCGCTGTCACCAATCCCAAATGCAAGAACAAAAATATTGTCATTTGCATCTTGTGTGCAAGCTATGAATAGAGTCCCATCATAACGTCCAGTTAGGAATGTACCGTCTATGACAACAATTGGCTTGCAGTGTTCCCCAACCCTGTATAGATGCACCCAATGCCATGAACATGTAAACAAACTGGTTCTCCGCATTAGTCTTAATCCGTGTTATTGTTCCACTATTCTTTTCTTGTAACATGTGAAGATACATTGGCACCTTTCCATATGATTCTTCAGGATTTCCCATTATAGTCTCCAAGGCATGCTCTCGAGCCCTCCAAACTTTTCCATAACTCAATGTCAATCCGTATGCCCTTCCCATGTCATTTATAATATCCCCGGGAGTGTAGATAGTTTTTGCAGATGTATACTTGTGTTTAATGCAATCTGCAACTAGTGTACTTGTTGCTTGTCTATGATCACCCAAAATAATATCCATTGAGCAAGAATGGCCATTTCTAATGGATCTTATTTTAAACATATGTGTTTCACCAAGTTTGGAAGCTCTAAATCTCCACATACAACTATCAATTAGACATTTGAGTACATATTCATATTTGTCTGACTTGTACACTTTGTACTGAAAATTGTTCTCAATAGCATACAATCGCATTGTCTTCCTCAACAATTCTTTATTTCTGAATATCATGTCTTTTGCTATTGCTTCAATATCAGGATTTGAAATGACATTTATCTCTGACTCAATATTCACATCCTCTAATTCCGGTATAGATTCATAAGCACCAAAAGCAAAGCTCTCTAGTGCGGGCAGCCCTTTAGATGTTGATGTTACAAAATTATGTCCTTCACTAACCTGTAGGTTGATATCCTCAAAATCAGATGGCTTCAAAACATGCATGTCTGGAAAACTTTCTAGCAATGGTGTAACTTCAACTCGCAATGGGTAACTTATTAGTTGTTGGTCTTTTCGCTTCAGTTCCATATAGAAAAAAAACTGTGTTGTCATTTGTAATCCTCATTGGAGCCATGTTTGTACACACTTCATATTGTATTGTCACCATATCTTTTTTTCGATTCAACTTTAACACAGGCAATACCATATCAACGAGTTTAATGTACGTGCAGTCCATTGGGACGAAAATTCCAGCCATCTCACCATAGTATGTAATGAAGATATTTAACATTTCCATACCTGCAAATCATTGAAGTGGATAAACACATTGGTCAACCCATAGTTGTCTGAAAGTAGAAAAACACAATTCTAAAAGAGAAATTAAATAAAACAGATGCGTCTAACATGCTGATAGAATTGTAACATATATGGTTTTGTAGGTATCTAAAGTTGGTTCAATATATGAACTAAATACACCTAAATCATGTCAAGATGATCAATATATAAACAACACAGAAGTTTAATTAGATTTAAATTCTAAACAGATACTAACATAACTTGTTACATTTGTTATTCTGAAATAACATAACTTGTTACATTTTGTTATATTAAAATTAAAATAACATGACTTGTTAATTTTTGGATTATGATTAAATATTTTTGAAATAACAGAACTTGTTACATTTGTAATTTTGAAATAACAGAACTTGTTACATTTGTTATATTTGTAATTTTAAAATAACAGAACGTGTTACATTTATAATTTTGAAATAACAAAACTTGTTACATTTGTAATTTTGAAATAACAGAATGTGTTACATTTGTTACATTTGTAATTTTGAAATAACAGAATAACATAACGTGTTACATTTGTAATTTTGAAATTAGATATTTTGAAGATTATCAAACAACATAAGTAATCCAACAAACAACTAGAGGCAAATCATTGAATTGGATAAACACATTGGTCAACAATTAGCTTTCTGAAAGTAGAAAAACACAATTGCAAATGAAATTAAAGAAAATAGATAATAACATAACTTGTTACATTTGTTACAATGATAACCAAGTTGGGGAATTCTGTCGAACATGTGATGGTCAATATGGTTTTGTGATTAATACACATCAATTTAACATGTTACCTGTATAGATGGTGGATAGAAGTAAGTTTTACCGTCCAATTTGTTTTGCAATTTCATGGATAATGGTTGCAAATTCGCTTTGAATTTGTTTATTTGGATGAAATTTCACATATGACAGCTAGAATTGAGATTTTCTATCCAACTTTGTTCTGTAATTTCGCGTCCAATTTGTTTTTTGATGATCAAATCTAAATTTATTTGGAATCTCACTCTTCCTTCTCGTCGGCTGTGTGACTTATAGGAAATGAAATTGAATTTTTTGTGATTTTGATGAATGGAAAGCTCCCCAGCTTTTCTGATTTTGTTTCTTAAAATGTTATATAGTATTTTTAAAATTTAGAAACTATAACAATATTTTAAGAAATACTTTGTTTTTTGCGGTTATTTGTAAAAAAACCCAAATAATTATGGTAAAATATGTTTCATGTTGTGTGTTTTGTTATAACCTTTAAGCAATACCATCTTCATACAAGTTTTAGGCCCAGTACACAAGAAAAGCCTTTTAGGAAGACAGGGTCGCAGCCTTATTCTTAATTTCTTAGGTTATCTTTCACGCCAAGCTTCTGCGTTCACAATCGTTTTTTCAAATCTTGTTTTTGGATTGTACAGACGGTGGCACTTCACTTTTAGTTGTCATTGCTCAGGTTAATTATTTATATACTTCTGAATTTCTGATTTATTTGCAATGCACTAATTAGTGTTTTGATAAAATATTTAGTTTTGCCTTTTCAGGTTTTGTACAACAGAAAAGGAAAAACTTGTATTTGTAGAGTTGCAGTAAGCCACTAATTCTATGGATAATAGATTGATAAGTTATGATAGTCATTAATAGATAATTAACAAGCAGCCGTTAGCCGTTAATTATCATCTTACTTGTAAAACTTTCTATATGTGTTTATTTAATTAATTCCCACTTCCTAGCCAGGCAGCCATAAATTATAAATTATTTAATATAGAAAATCAAATAACAGAAATTTGATTAATGTTATTTTTATTTTGTGTTTACTTTAACTCTTTAAGTAATTTGATTTCATCTCAAATTTTGACTTAATTTTAGGTTTAAAACCTCCAAGAAGAAGAAGTTGGTTTTTCACATTTGTCATTTCATAATTGCCGCTCAAATCTCACTATCAAGAAAGCAATGACTATGCCTCGTTTATTTATTACTTATTAAAAATAGTTGAAACCTTGCCGGCTTATACGTGATTGTGGCCTTGTCGACTTATATAATTGTAGCCTTGTCGATTTATATGATTGCGGCCTTGTCGACTTTTATTTTGATATTATTGAAATATTTTATTATTTTTTTAGACTAATCATGCCTTCTAAATATGAGTCTGGAGCTCAAAAAAGAAAACGAAAAAGAAAAGAAATGGCATTAGTTCAAAGTCAAGCATGAAATGTATTTAAGTGATAGTTTAGAACATTATTGGCCTTGTTAACAATATTTTATAATATAATATTTTTGTATAATATATTGAATTTGTTATTTTTTTTCGAGTTTTAAGTTTGCAATTGATTTCGTAATAGCCTTGTGGAATTTTAAATGCATAATAAAATTTGGGAGTCCATTGGGGGCACTACAAGAAATGAGGTCAATAGCGGTGACATATGTCGTCGCTGAATCATCAAAAGTCGTCCCTTTAATTTTTTAGCGACGACTTTGTCGCCGCAATAGGTTAGTGTCTCTAGATATATAGCGAAGAATTTATGTCGTCGCTATATATATTTGAATCTATAGCGACGACAATTTTGTCACAACATTGTCGTGGTCTATATCTCGAAAACAGATATAAAGGGACAACAAAGTCGTCGCTGTTATACGAAATAATAGCGACGTGAAAAACGTTGCTATTATCTCGTTGCCATACGTCCTTCTCATATAGCGACGACTTTGTCTTCGCTAATACTAATTGTTTTCTTTTACTACAGCGAACGACAATGTCGCCGCTATAAATTTTTGAATTTTTTAAAAAAAATTTATTTCCAAATAATATAAATAATGTATAAAAAATTCTAAAAATCTACGGACCCTCCAAACCGTCGTCCTCGTCCTCGTCCTCGTCCCCGTTCTCCTCCTCCGCAGGCACAACTGGTATTCTACTTTTCAGAACCTCAATTTCACGCTGCATTTGGCATAGCTGATTCTCATACATGGCAAACCGAAGATCGTTATTCTGAGAGTCTCCAGAGAACTAATGGGAAGTTCTTTGTGGGGCAAACAATGCAGTAGTCGAATCTAGTGAGGGAGAGCTGGTCCCTTCGAAACCCGGCCAACCCCACGGACATGACCTCGTTGTTCTTCGAGAACCTCCTTTGCAATAGCACGCTCGTTTAACGACATGCCATTGGAGGCGACCTGTGTATATTGAGTCTCTCTCAACTCAACAAGTTTATCCTGCTCACCAAAAAATAATAAATAATAATATCATGCATGTCGATAAAAATTATATTAACATAATTTAAAAATCCTCACATAGTCACCAAATACCTTTGGTTCACCCAATGCCATCCGGAAGGTGTGAAACGTCCTAACGATTCAATAATCTCCGCCACCGCTGGGGTCTCGGGGGTCTCGCTACGATAATTTAAACGTGAAATGTAGTTAGTAGACATTTTTACGTAATGTAGTGAAGATATGTATAATGATGTTGAAAATTTATATGTTGCACCTCATCGTAACGCGTGGCAGAGAAGCTCTTCGACCCCTGCTCGCTCGGGTATTTAACTTTACCCCGATTGGCCTTATTTTTGGAGGACCGTTCCTGAAGGTATAACATATAATTGATTAGCAAAAAATGCAATAGTTAAAAAAGTATATAAAATATCGTAAAAAATATATAAACAATACGTACCACGAAAGTAGGATCGGTGAAGAAGTCAATGCATTTTCTGCTAGTCCTCTGCGGACATCTCGCCGTATGGTCGGCTCGGTCCATGCCCTTTTAAGTGATTATGTGCCTTGAGTCTGTAATCGCGATAACGATTAGCCGCCAGACGATCTACAGTGGCACATACTGCCCGGTACTCGTCGGGCGACCGATCGCCTGTAGATCGAAGTAGCTCTGCAATAGTGAAAAAAATTACGTTAATGTAGAAGTCGTGGAACAATTATTTATTAAGTGTACTAATAACAAAACTACTTTACGTTCATACCTCGATAATGCTACGTAACCGTGCCCGCTGCTCCTCTGGAACCTCTGTCCATGAAGGATAGTACGGGAGCACGGTGAATCTCACTTGGTTCCCAACCAAGCACGTGAAGTACTTCGCGTTATTCTCGATCAGCTGCATTGTGCGTTCGACATTGTCGAACGTGATAGGAAGTGGCATCTTCTCGTTAGCCTGCCAAACCATCTCAAGGTTGATGCCTCGAGAGATATACCCCGTCGTTTGGCGGGGTGCTGAAAATGAAAAAAATTGGAAATTGTATTTATCATACGATCATACGATTTTCAACGATATGTATAAAATAATAAATAATTACAATTTGAACAAAAGTATTACCGACTCGCATGTCAAGCGGTAGGGTGAGATGGTCAACTGTGGAGGATCTCCGCACCATCACCTCTGTCGTTACGCCACCCATACTAATACATGACATAATTACGAACACCACGTCGCCCATACTAACTTTGAATTTATGTGAAAATTTGAATGTATTATATTTTATTTCAAATTAGTCCCTAAACTTATTTTATTGCAAATAAGTCCCTAAACTTTGAATTTATATGAAAATTTGAATGTATTATATTTTATTTCACTTTGGTCCCTAAACTTATTTTATTGTAAATAAGTCCCTAAACTATGAATTTATGTGAAAATTTAAATGTACTATATTGTATTTCAAATTGGTACCTAAACTTATTTTATTGCAAATAAGTCCCTAAACTTTGAATTTATGAAAAATTTTGAATGTATTATATTTTATTTTAAATTGGTCCCTAAACTTATTTCATTGCAAATAAGTTCCTAAACTTAGAATTTATGGTAAAATTTGAATGTATTATATTTTATTTCACTTTGGTCCCTAAACTTATTTTATTGCAAATAAGTCCCTAAACTTTGAATTTATGAAAATTTTGAATTTATTATATTTTATTTCAAATTGGTCCCCAAACTTATTTTATTGCAAATAAGTCCCTAAACTTTGAATTTATGTGAAAATTTATATTTATTATATTTTATTTCAAATTGGTCCCCAAACTTATTTTATTGCAAATAAGTCCCTAAACTTTGAATTTATGTGAAAATTCGAATTTATTATATTTTATTTCAAATGGTCCCTAAACTTATTTTATTGCAAATATGGCCCTAAACTTTGAATTTATGTGAAAATTTGAATTTATTATATTTTATTTCAAATTGGTCCCCAAACTTATTTTATTGCAAATAAGTCCCTAAACTTTGAATTTATGTGAAAATTTGAATTTATTATATTTTATTTCAAATTGGTCTCTAAACTTATTTTATTGCAAATAAGTCCCTAAACTTAGAATTTATAGGAAAATTTGAATTTATTATATTTTATTTCACTTTGGTCCCTAAACTAATCCAAAAATAAGCTACTGGCAATCAGTCCCTAAACTAAAGGAAAATTGCAAATAAGCAAAAATCAGTCCAAAATCAGTACAAAAATCAATTCCAAAATTTAACTTTAGTCCGAAAATTTACAACATTCCATAGTCAGTACAAAAATCAGTTCCAAAATTTACAACATTCCATAATTCAACTTTAGTCCCTAAACTTATTTTATTACAAATTAGTCCATAAACTTTTGTTTTTTACAATTCAATCCCTAGTATGCTCCTAAATCCAACTCTACTTAACAAACCCAACTCCAACTCCTTGTTCTCAACTCAATAAATCAATTCTATGAAATCAACAAAATCAAAAATTAAAAAATCAAAAAATCCAAAAAACTTTGTGTGCTTACATTTCTTACTACGGAAGACGGCGGAGAAGACGACGGCAGAGGGCGGAGGAAGAAGACGGCGGCGAGATGGCGAAGAAGCGACGGATGAAGAAGCGCGGCGGCACCGAAGAGGAAGAAGGAAGCACAGCCAAAATAGAAAAGAAGAAGGTCTGGTGTGAATTAAAAGGTCTGACTCAATAGCGTTAATCACTACAGCGACGACATTTTTTTCAACTTTTAAGAACACGCGCCAAAAACGTGGCGCCCAATTTTCAGGAATATGGCAACGACATATGTCGTCGCTATTGACAATACAATACAGAAAATTAAATATTGATATCTCATTTGAAGGGGGTTTTTTTATTTGAAATAATTTTTATAATTATTAATTATTAATATTTAATATTATCAATAATTTTATTTTTAAATTTATCAAAAAAAAAAATTTTAATTGTTTATAATCAAAATATTAAAGTATAAATTAACAAATTCATTGATACAAAAACTATTAAACTATTGTCGGAGTCTAAAAAATATTCTAAAAATATTTCTATTTTTAGTGCATTTTTCATATTTAATTTAATATATTATATGTTTTAAACATGCTGTAAATGTCGTATCGCAATGTTATTTGCAGTTAGGTCATTCAACTTTAAACATTTTTCATTTGGGTCCTCATAATTTTTCTTTTATTTCAATTTCATCTAATTTTATTTGCAACATAAGTCCTTCAAGTTTTACGAGGTTAGATATAATGGTCCCCAGTAGCATGTTTTTGTACAATTGCAGACCTTTTTTGTCTTACATTCTATCCACAAATTTTTAAACTCCATCTAAACTCGCGTTTTGACCATTAGCAATGATAGTATGAACGACAAATATTCAAGCCGAAAACAGTAAACAATAATTTGAACATGCGTTTTTATAAATTTATTTCATAAAATTTAGTGACGCACAATAACATTTCAATCTTATTCACTATCATGATACAATTGATCCTCATCATCGTCACTGATGTCCTCATTGGTTTCACTCGATGTTTCGTCATCCTCGTATTCTGCATTTGTATCGTCTTCCACATCATCGTCGTTTATACATGAAGTTTCTCCTACAGCATCTGACGAGGCTCTCCTGATAACCGATGTTTCTATCTCATCAGCTTTATCATCATCCCGGTGCAAGGATACATGCTCTATGTTGCCAAGATCAACGACTAGAGATAAATCAAAAGAGTAGTTATTGTGGAGCATGTCAATCTCTGTGATGTTAGCTCCCACTGTGTCCCACGCGCTCCTGTGATGGACAATTTGTATTACTCACCAGTTCGGACCACGAGATAGATCTTCAATGTAGAACACTTGTTGTGCTTGGCTCGTAAGTATGAACTGATCATCCTTGAACGCCTCTGCACTGATGTCAATACTGGTAATGTTATTCTCAGTTACCATCCGTCTTCCATCAAACCTAAACCACTTGCATCGGAAAAAATAAACAAAAAGTTTCGATCCATACTATAGCTCCAGTATATCTTGCAACTGCCCGTAGTAAATCTCACCCCCAGTCCCTGGGACGGACACACCACTGTTCTGAGTTTTTCTTCGAATATCACGATCATATGTCAAGAACCGAACTCCTTTGACAACACAAGCAGTGTATGACATAACCTGCTGGTAACATCCACTTGCCAACGCAAATAACTCATGAGAAACTTGATGGTTGTGGCTTTGGCGCGGTGTATATAGCTGCATGACGAGAATTATTCTCAGTTATTGAAAGAAATTATATTAAAATCTTGCAATTTTATTCGGTCTATGTTTGTTTACCTTTCTGTAGAACCAATCGTAAAAGTCTCTTCTATGCACTAGTTCGATGTTTAGACAGCCATTGTTCAATAGTTCCTGCCTATGTTCCCCTGAACAAAGTTTGGAAGATCAAAGTTCATTAGTTCGTTTCATATGATAAAGTTAATTCAAGATAAAGGAATAATAATAAGGAATTAACGCTGTCTTACTGCAAGAATGGCTCAACTTCAATACAGTTGTTCAGAATGTAAAAAATTGCTTGATTTCAAACTTGAGTAGGAAACGTCGTTGGTGACTGCTTTCCAAGTGGGCGACATCACATCGCAAAAATGTAAAGTTGTGTATGTGGAACAGTAGCATCCTCGTTTCTGTCTAGTAGGTTGAACCTTGTCCCTATGTCCTCGAAGTACCTCGAACAAAAAGTCAATGCCTCGTCTACAATAAACCCTTCAGCTATTGATCCATCGGGCCGAGCTCGATTTCTGACGTAGCCCTTCAATTTTTTCAGGTATCGCTCGAATAGATACATCCATCTCATGTGCACCGGACCTCCAAGGATTGCCTCTTCTGGTAAATGCATTACGAGGTGAATCATGATGTCAAAGAAGGCTGGCGGAAATATCCATTCCAACTTACAGAGAATGAGTACAAGGTGATCATGGGAAGCTATCATGTCGCTATCCTTTAGTGTTCTTGCACAAAGCTTTCTGAAGAACGTGCACAGTTTAATAATTGCCGTGGAAATTGTTTTATTCAAGAACGCCCGACATCCGACTGGCAATAATCGTTGCATGATAATATGGCAATCATGTGACTTCAACCCGATAATACGGCTGTCATTATGAGCAATATTCTTCCGAAGATTAAAAGCGAAGCCATCTGGAAACTCAACTGATCGGATAAATTTGCAAAACTTCTTACGATTTGAAGACGACATGGTGTAACATGCGGTAGGCTTCATCCACCTATTCCCGTTCTGATACAAGTGCAACTCTCTTTTGATCTCTAATTGCATCAGATCGCGCCTCGCATTGACTGTGTCTTTTGATTTGAATGGATCGTCTATAATTGTGCCGAGCAAGCTATCACAAACATTCTTCTCTACGTGCATGATATCGATGTTATGTTTGAGCTTTGTAGAAGCCCAATACGGCAACTCATAGAAAATGCTCTTTTTTCTCCAATTTAGCTCGTCATCACTTCTCCGAATTGTAGCACCACCGTAATTAGGGTGCTTTCCTGGACTTCTATATCTGACACGACTTAACTGTGCTAAAATGTTTGTAGGTGTTAATCGACGCAGAGGTGGTCGCCTCTCTGTCCTCCTATCGAAGTCTAAATTACTCTGAAAATGATGCCTGGATGGTAGGAACTGACGGTGACCCACATAAGCTGTCTTACCTATCACACAGACTGAAGGAGTATCCTCGTTGCACGTCGGACATGCCTTGTACCCCTGACCACTCCAACCCGACAAACTACTTCTCGCTGGAAAATCATTAACAGTCCACAACAACGCTGCACGCAGTCTGAATACCGACTTGTTGTTGGTTCCACCGTCACCCGTGTCAATCCCATCGGCCCACAACTCCTTCAACTCGTCCACTAATGGTCATAAAAATACATCAATGTCCTTACTCGGTGCTTTAGGACCAGGTATCAACAGAGTAAGCATGAGGTATTCGGGCTTCATGCATAACCATGGTGGCAAGTTGTAAACTGTTACAACTACTGGCCACATGCTGTACGACAGACTCATGTCACCGAATGGATTGAATCCGTCTGCGGCCAAACCTAATCTGACATTCCTGATCTCACTTGCGAACAGTGGATGTTTCATGTCAAAATCCCGCCATGCCTTTCCATCAACGGGATGTTGCATTTCATTATTGTCCCTAGACCTTCCTATACTATGCCATCTCATGAGTTTTGCAGTATCCTTCGTCGCGAACATACGTTTTAGTTTGGAGGCCAAGGAAAAATATCGCAGCACCTTTTGCATAACATTCTTCCCGTTCACTTTTCCAGAAGTGTGCACCCAACAACTATCTTGGCAAATCGAGCAAGTTTGTCTATCAGCATGTTCACCCCAAAACAGTGCACAGTCGTTCTTGCAGGCATGAATGAATTTGTAACCTAAACCAAGCTTCGTCATCAGCTTCTTAGCTTCGTAGTGAGAGTCAACCAAGTTCATGTTTGGGAATGCTAACTTCAACAATTTCAAAAGATCATCGACAGACTTGTTTGTCCATTTGTTCATAACTTTAATATGCATCAACTTGACTAAAAAATTTAGGGATGAAAATGATAAAACTCTTGGGTACAGTTCTGAATGGAGAGCCTGAAACAGTTCGTCATAGTAACCATGGGTGCTTGTACCTGCATGCTCATCACCAGCTACGTCGTCCATGACATCCATCATCTCATCCTCCACACCAGCTCGCTCATTCTGTCTCTCATTCTGTCTATACACATTCGTAGTATGAACATCGGTCTCGCCATGATATATCCAGGTGACATAACTCTCTGCAAAACCATTACGAAATATGTGAGCCTCGACAATTTCCAATAGATGTGTGAGACCGTTTAAACATTTTTTGCACGGACATTTAATCCTTCCTCTGTCATTAACGTATGGCCTCGCCATGTTTATAAATGATTGCAAATCGTTCTGAAAATCTGCAAATTTTGTGCAATTTCTAATTGTTGTCCAACTTTTATCAATATCTATACTTGAAAAATACTATATTCTTACAAATACAATAAGGATCATAAATAGAGATGAAGAAATGAAATGTAAAGAAGATGATTATGAAGGAAAACAATAGAATTACAATTGACCGGAGAGATGTGGAGATGGAGAAGAAATTTTTTTGCGTGTAGTCTGCAATACAAAAATGTAGAGATGGGGAGAAGATAAAGAAGACTCTATAGCGACGACATTATCGTCGTTATAGATAAAAGTCGTCGCTACAGGATTCTTCCTATTTTACGAGGAAATTAATAACTCACGTGCCTCCCAAAATGATCAATATGAATATAGCGACGACTTGTGTCGTCGCTACAGACAACAATTGGGCGCCAATTTTCCCGCTTAAAATGATGTAGGTATATAGCGGCGACATATGGCGTCGCTATAGATCTCATCGCATTTTACGAGAAAATTCATGATTCACGTGACTTACAACATCATTCGCAACTCAATTGTGACGACATATGTTGTCGCTATTTATGCATCAAAATGCCACAATTTGTTCCCGCCATTTCCAAAACTAATTGGCGACGACATTGAAAGACGTCGTTATAGATTCTATTTAATGGCGACGACATATAATTTATTGCGACGACATATGTCGTCGCTATAAGTTTTGCATATGTAGTGACGACATTTCTTTGTCGTCTCTACTGTATCGAATCAATAGAGACGACTTTGTGTCGCCGCTATAGACCCTTTTTGTTGTAGTGGGGGCCTAATTTTTGAACTTCGCCTCAGGCCTCAGAAATGTCAGAATCGACCCTGACAAGATATTCATGTATCTTTGATTGAGCGTAGTCGCTATGATAGTCTGATACAATTACATTACAAACAAATCTTGTTATTGCTCTCTGCAAGGGTTTTGTAAACAATTTGTAACATACGAAAATAAAATCATAGATTTATATTGAGAGCAAATATTTTGTAAGTTATGGGCATCTAATAACTACAATTAACACTCTCTAATGTATGTCAATTACATAAAGAATATGTCTCGTTAAAATATTATTAGAAAAAATCTTAGTGAATGAAAAAGAATATATTAGTCTTTTGAATACACTACGAAAGTTGACTCATTAAAAACTTCACTAGAAAAATTTAATAGGACAAAACCTCGGTCAAGAAAATGAAAGTACAACCCATATTTACTTACTCCCCAATATGATAATATAACTTGAAATATGTGTATTTGTTTATCAACTTCTCAAGTATTGCACTAATAATAATGCCTTTTTGAACATGTCTTCCACATAAATTGTTATGATAGTTACATGTGAATAAACAAACTGGCTAATGAGCTTTATGTAGATCAAATATTATCCTACAACATCATAACTAACAAATCTCGAATCATAAACTATTTGCAAGATACAATAGTGCATCTATTGTACTAAGATATGATACTCCACGATCAATAAATTATTTATTATCATCTCAAGGACGAAAATTGTCATCTTTTCACTTCAATTGAACAAATAAAAATATGGTATCAAAAGGATGCATCATTTTTCCATATGAATTTTTTTAGGACTTTTTCTATATAATGGATGAACAAGAATTCAATTGGATAAATACCCGATCTATAGGACGAGGTAAATTTTTATTTTTCCAAGATCTTTACTCATGAATTCTTTATTTAAGTAATCATTGCCCTTGGAATCTTCTCAGGAGTTCCAATAATATTTAAATCATCTACAACAATAATCAAAAATCCAAATATTGATTTTTGTATAAAAATACATGGGCATATATGGTCATTATTGTACCCTTTTTTCAACATATTTCATTAGGACGATCATATTGCATAAGTTGAAATTGAAATTTATATAAGTATTTATGTATTTTGATCGAATAAGTTTTTCGAAAACTTAAACTATATTTTTAAAGCATATTAAATTCTTAATGGATTTATATACATAGTGTTCGGTGAAATCCCACAAGCGTACGTGGTTCATTGACAAGTAATAGTAAACATGAGCTAAGGAATATCGTTCTCATGAGAACTTCAATTTTCACTTTAATTCAATCAATTCTAACTTAAATCAAATACACAGAACAAAAGATCAATGAAATGATTACAACTATGACTATTATTTAACACGTGCAAATATGATTATTGGAGAAAAACTCCATTAGACAAATTATGCTAGGAAACTGACTCTAATCTTAGTATCTATTTTAATCCCAAAATCTACTTTCAAATCCAATTTATATTTAAATTGACAATCAATGATCATAAGCTATCTAAAAATCTCTTTCGAGTATAATTAGAGTTATTTTCATGTACAGCCCAAAATATTCTTATTTTGCATTCAAATATATAAAAATGTATTTAACCACATGTTTATCTAAATTTATTGCAGTAAGCATATAAATTTATTCATAACTTATGTAAGACTTAGTTTTTAAGGCCATAATGAGCAAAACATATTTTGAACCTCCATTCACATCACATATTCCGTCTCCAAGCTTAAGCAGTAATAAAAATAGTTATATGTTCAAAAAAGTCTTAAGTCTCACATAGATAAGAAGTTTAGCACAACTTAAGATAATTGTAGCAATACTTGATTATTTTTCAAAAATTATCATTAGTCAGCAAGCTATCCATCTACATTACACGAGGAAATCTTTTTGAGGGCGAGAGAGGAGGTTTAGGTTTTGGGGAAAGTAAATAAAAATTATTGACGCAATTGCCCATTTCTAGAACCCTAGCTTCTTTTCTGTTTTCTCCTCCGTCGTGATCCTTCTCAAAATTTGCAAAAGAGAAAAAAATAGAAATGGGGAGGTTTTCAAAAAAAAAAATCTTGAAGGTTTTAAAAATTAAAAGTTTGCGGAAAAATAATAAGTGTGCAAGAGAAGAGGAATTTACTTCAAAATTTCATAGTTTTGCCTATACCACGACATGTGTCGCCACAATTTATTTGACCATTCAAACGAATTCCAAAAATTACGAAACTTTAACTATAGATACTTGGGACTACAGACTACAATATGTTAAAATTTCAAACCTTAAATACATTTTTTGGCAAGTGAAAATGATAGCCGAAGTTGCTTGAAAAATATTCCGGGTGCCTTAAGGTAACCCGTTTAAACATACATAATAAATTTATACGATGGAATTTTTGAGTGATTCGAGTTTCTGTTATTAGACTACGTATAGAGCTTTCCATAGTCACTAATTTCACTCAAAAAATCTAACCGTAGAAAAAGTTATTATTTTTCAAAAAGGGGAAATGAACTGAAAAATCTGAAAATGAAACTAGGTAAATTTCTAATTTAAAACTTTGAATGGCAATTAAACAAATATCTTGTTTTCGTACATATTACATAATTAAATAATGAATAAAATACTTAAAATATAGTAATTACATCACAATTGACTTGATCATCTCGACGTCAAAACTTAAACTAACTAAGAATTTCCATGACAAGCTCGTTAGCCTATCGCCATCGTACTAACGCCAATCTTCTGAAAATTTATTCGTTTTGAGAGTGAGTATTTCATAGGAAACACTCAGTAGCAATACTTACAATATGTGGAAAAATTATACTTGAACATAAATTCGATATGCCATCATTTTTTAAATGTGCATAAGAACATAGAAATTGGTAACCGGTACCACATAACGTCATACGTGATTACCTTCAATCACGAATATATTAAAGTGATTACCTTCAATCACTATTATAAGTTCCTTCGTAAATAAGTTTACATGACATTTATGTAACATCAAAATTTTCCAAAACAACAATTAAAATCACAGTAAAAACAGCAAATAAAACTACCTCAAAAATGAGTTTTCAGCTGAAGTTCTGATGGACCAAAATTCATTTCTGCAACTTCCAAAATCAAGACCCGTACAATATATATATATATGTATATATATATGAAACTTTAGTGAATTAAAAGCAAGGTTAAGGACCTTTTTTTGCTGGCCAAAAACTAGAATGAAGTGGTGAAGATTGCTGGAAATGCTCACTAATGGACCTAAAATGATGAAAGAAAAAGAGTTTTTGCTTAACTTAGGGACTGGTTTTTCTGGGCTGCTGTATGGACGAAATTAGGGTGAGAAAAGTGAAGTGTTAAAAGAAATAAGAGCTGGAACTTATGACTAAATCTGGGACTGAAACTGGAGTGCAAAGGAGGACCGAAATTGGGATATATGTGGGCTAAAAACTCTCTATAAAAATGGCAGCAGAAATGGACGTTTTCTTCTGCTTTTTGCTGGAGTAAATGGCCTAATTTTGGGACATTGTTGGGGGGAAAATTGGTTAACAAATGAGAGTAGGTGGGCTGCTATGTGGGGCGGTTTTTGGCTAGATCATGGAAGGCAGTTTTTGCTGGAAATGGCTGATGGTGGGTAGTTTCTCATCTGGGTTTAGGGGCTGTTTGCGAGTGTATTTTAGCAATAAAGGTATGTTTGTAGGTGTTTTTCTGGCAGGAATAAGGGGCTATTTGGGGTTAATTACGGGTGAAGATTTTTGTGCTAAAAGCTTACAAATTTTGGTATAACAAGAGGGTGGTTTTCTTTGCTGAAAATTGGACTAGCATAGGCCGAAATAAAAGTTAAATGTTTTTCTTAGTTATTACTTTAATCGGTTGGCTTGAATTAAATCAAGAAATTAAACCAAGAACATTTATTCGATGTAAGAAAAATTAACAAAGCTCGGTGATAAAATAATACTTCATTTTTGTCAATTAAAATTTAAAGCAAACGTGCGCAACATTTAACATGGCAAAAATATTTAAAATGAACTATAAGGTTTGAAGCGACGCCAAGTGTAATATAAAATATTTACTTGAAATTAAAAATGCGAAAAAAGTTCGATTGTTACAGTATGGAGATATGTTCTGAAAGAGGTTTTCAATACAAGGGTGCATATTTTTTCAAACTTTGTAACTATTTATAAATTGCAATTATATACCAATAAAATATTTTATACTAACTAAATATAACTACTTGTAATCTTATATTATTTTATACTAACTTTGAAAGTAAGCAATATACATAAATAGTCAAAGAGAACTTTACAAGGCTCAACTTTCAGTGTGAGATATAATGCACAATGTTAACTTCCAATTAACTACTAATATTTTCATAAATCACAATATTAATCTTGCTGGAATAGATGATGATGCATTGAGAATTATTACTAAAGTGAAGTGAATAAGGTACTCCATATCACTAGAAGAGTTGGACAACTCAAGCAATCAATAGAGGTAATTGTGAAAGTTCTAACAATAATATAAATTAAACTAAATAGAGAAGAACAAAGAAGAACCAATCTTATTAAGCAAACGACATAATGAAAAATCTGTAAATCAATCAATTAATATATTCTAATATATTAGGACAATCTTCTAATATATATGAGAATCTTCTAATATATATTCTAACATCCCCTCTCAAACTCACAATGCTACAGCAATAAGCAGCAAGAGTTTGTCAAACAAGAAACGAAAACGGTGGACCAAGCATGACTTTGTGAAAAAGTCAGCAAGCTGCAACGATGAAGAAACAAATGGTAAGGAAATAGTTCCATATTGAAGATGGTGATAAATAAGATGACAATCAATCTCAATATGCTTCATGCAGTCGAAAACTTCATTACAAAAGTCATAATACCAATCCGAACATATCAAGGTAATCAAATTAAAAGAATGCAAACTTCGATGACTAAAATTCCAGATTAACTTGATACCAAATTGACGATAGAAAATCATACAAAAACCAGAATTATAAAAAGAAGGGAAAAGAGGAAAGAAGAAGAAGAAAAAGGAAATGAGAAGAGAAGAAGTGGATAGAAAGGGAGAGACAGGCCGTCCAGATTAACCGAAAACAAAACTACCAAAGTCTAGGTTATTCGACCAGATTCTAAATCTAAATTAATGGATGCAAATACCAAATTGCATATTTAGATTACTTGGAATCAAATTCCAAATCCAAATCACTAAATGCAAAGACCAATTCTTGAATACTAGATTATCACGCAAAAACCAATCAAATTCCAGAATACAACAATTGGACAAATTATAAACTGACTTGGACATACTGGATGCAAAACCAACCAAATTCCAAAACATAACAAGTGGACAAATTCCAAACTGACTTGGATATAAATACCTTAAACAAGTCAAAAGGTCCAAGTAATCTAATCACTCAAGACCAAAACAAACCGACAAACCTACAAGAAGACTCTAAAATAAATAAACTTAGCAAGATGACAGTGTCTAAGAGAAAAAAAAAAAAAGACTCTTGGCCGGACGAGTGGTAAAAGGCCACTCGTCGGAGAACAAAAGCAATTTCAAGTTTAAACCAAGTCGAATCAAACTTTCTCTGATACCATGTAAAAGTTATAACAATAATATAAATTAAACTAAATAGAGAAGAACAAAGAAGAACCAATCTTATTATGCAAACGACATAATGAAAAATACTGATACAACTGGTTTATATAATAAGGTGAACCCTAATCTATAATAAGTAAATCAATCAACTAATATATTCTAGTATATTGGGACAATCTTCTAATATATATGAGAATCCTCTAATATATATTCTAACAGTAACTATACATACAAAATGTATCAAATGGATTGCGTCTACACATATTGATCAATGTAGCAATTTGAGATTCGTGTCCTATATATTAACAAAAAATACATAATACAATCAAGCGGTTGTTTAGTAATTTTTTTTTTGTAGATTATAAGCAATGAGTTCTATAGAATATGTGAATACAAATTTGATAAAAACAAAGAGTCCTACAAAATGTATGGATAAAATGATGTTTGATTAACTTATATATTATTAAAAGCACAATCAAATATATTAGAAATCACAAAAAATTTGATTTCTACAACTTGGAGATACACATTGAGAATTATAGTTGAAGAAATGAGCTATGCTCGAATTCTTATACACTGATACATCTGCAACAAATTATTCAAAAATATTTCATTGTTTCTGCAAATTTTAGCGATTATAGTGGTTGTTTGTATCTAAATATTTTGATATTTTTTGTTCTATTTTTTTAAGTTGAGAAAGCTATGCATTCCCCTTATTGTATAAGTGAGATATTTACTCATTCTATTTCTTAAACATATTAGAATTAAATTTGTTTCATGGCGAATACAATATCTATGTCTAGATCAAGTTTCTCTCGTCTAATAATTTTATCGAAATACAATTTTCTCATACTAATCTTCCGTGTTTACTTAATAATTTTTTTTCTTATATCTGCAAATAAATCTTTACCAAAATACATATTAAATTAAAGATTTTTATAACTTACCATGATGTTAATATAAAATAAATAATCAAAAAAATATTTAATACTCTATTACAAAAACGCAACGTGTATCACACAAGTCGAAAATTAGTCTAATAAAAAATATGAGTGATTCTTGTTCTCTTTTGTTAGAAAAACATATAAAAATTAATATTTAGAAATATAATTGGAGAAATTGCCAATAAGTCATCAATAGGTGACTTATTCTAAATTATCTAAACAATTTTTAAAATTGCCAATAAGTCATACTAATTCAGCCAATGTCATAAATACCCCTCTAATCTTTTTAACTAGATTTAAATTGCAGCAAAGCAAGCATGTACTTTCTTCTCCGAAGCTCCCCGTCGGCTCTTGCACCACACCTGCGCATCTCATCATCGTCGGATTACACGGCTTGTAGTAAAAAATTCTAACTTCAATTCTGACAAAGGCAGAGGTGGAGGTGGAGCCTCCGGCACCATATGGAGCACCAGAAGGCGGTTACTATTTGAAATGATGTTAGTTTGAAGAAGAAAACTTTAAGGATCGAGCTCGATCAGGAGAACCTGGAAAGTTCCTCGTTGCCTTCACTTTTTATGCCACATTGGCTGGAAGGTACGATGCAATTTATTTGTGTGTATTTTCTTGAATTTTTACTTCACCCGAAATTAGTTTTTTGTGATTGTTTGGTCACTTGATGATTAAAATGACTTCACGAATTCACTTCAGCTCTCATATTTTATTGGTTATCCAGGAAGTTTATTTAATATTATGATGGAGTACTATTTCTAACTTTGAGTGATTTATTTGTGTATGTTAATGCCTTTTATTTGGCTATGGCAGACTAGGAATGATTTTGTTGTTACGATAAAGAAAATAAAATTTGTTGCTTTTGTGCTACTCACTTAATATGAGGTATTTACATATGAGAATAGTTTTCAAAAACTCAAAACAAATCAAATGTTAAAACTGCCTACTTTAATCATTTTATTATTTCTTTTTGAAATAAGGGGGTTATGGATGTTATAGTGCGGATTCGATTTTGTAAGTGTTTATTTGATGGAGGAACTGGGTGGTGGTTGTTGATATTTTTGTCATCTATTTTCAATTTGGTAATTAAGGGTTAAACAAATTAAGTAAAGGACTCTTCTTCTCTGAGATCTTTGGTTTTCTTGACAGTGCTCTCTACATTGGTTATAGTGGTAAGCACATGTTGGGTTTAACATACATTAGTTCCTTTGCATAATTGGAGATAAGCAGTTTTGCACTCATTCCAGACCGTTTGATGGGTATAGTGGCTACATCCGACTATTTCTTTGTGAGCCAAGGCTGACAAGGATTGTGATTTGCAATCATAATGTTTTGAATGTCTTTGGTAAGTTCATGATTAATTCACATAATTGAGAATTATAGTATGAAGCAATAGGTTCTTAGAAGCAATAAAAAAGAATGATAATGGAGATAATTTTGATGCAGGCAGTTCTTTTCTTGTGATTGCGTATATAGCCCGCAGTAACTTAGATTCTTATCCAATTTAGAAAAAGACATAGGATCAAATATTTCCAAATTACCATTTGGAAAACTTAAGCTTGATATTTACCTCCAAAAAGTTGAGCTTTCATATATTGTCTTATTACTCTTTGTAGGTTTTTTTTTTTTTTTTTCTGAAAGTAGTTATTATGTCTTTTTCTTTCTTGTTTTTGGATAATGATCATTTTTTGAGTTTCGATTTTCTTCTAATATGCAGCATGACCATAGTTTTCTTTACTAAGGAGGGTGAAGACTGTTGCCAGACTTCAACGAAAGAAAGCTTAGTTTCACATATTATGATACATTTTCAACAAGGTTTGGCACAGAAGTTTAAACAACCATCTGGAACCGAGATAGACCTTTCAATGTTCAAGGAGGCAGAATTTATGGGGGGTAAAATGGCATTACCTGAAAAAACAAGAAGAAGAAGAAGAAGAAGAAGAAGAAGAAGCAAATGCAGTGCAGCAGCAAATGCAAAGAAAGAAGAAGATAAGTGGAGTGGAGTGATATCCATGAGTGGATTGTAAAGTAATGATAAGTTGAGTAGAGTGACCTTGATTTGCTGCTGTAAATAGCAACTTGAATTTATGTAGGAATGATTTGTTTGTTGAATTTTTATAGAGTGACCATGATTTGTTAGTGTAAATAGTAGCTTGAATTTCTATAGGGATGATACTGTATTATAAAAAATAGTATGGATGATTTGTTCGATGAATTTCTGTAGAGTGACCATGATTTGTTACTGTAAATAGCAACTTGAATTTATGTAGGGATGAAAAAGTTTGATGTGGGCATGATCTGATGAAAGTTGACTACTATATATTTTTTTTTTGCTGTTTAGTCATGTGTGTTGTTTGATACTGTATTATAGAAAATAATATCATAACAGAAACAGGCATAAAAGTCACATATGTGCTCAGAATTTCTATTATATTGCTGATAATGGATTTTAGCCATTTGAAGTCGTTTCTTTAGCTTAAAATGGCAATCTTTAGTTTTTTATGTTTTAACAATATCATACTAAAACAGTATCATAGATAAATGTATCTTAATATATCAATATCATATATGAAAGTATCTTAATAAAATAGTATCACATACACAAACTATAACCCAATGAAATAACAGTATCATAGATTGAAATATTATCGTAATAAAACAGTATAAAAGATAAAAATATAGTATAAGTATTATAGATAAAACAATATCATATAAAATGTTTTACTAGTTGAGGTAATGATATTATTCTTAAAGTGCTCCATTAGTAGTATAAGATCATTGATACTGTTTGCATTCAATAGCATAATCATATATTGAATTAGCATCATGAGTTGAAACATTATCATAATAAAATAATATCAAAGATAAAAGCATTGTATAAGTATATTATAGCACATTATCTAAATAAAATAGTATCAAATATAAAACATTATCATATATAAAACTAAGTACAAGATGTTTTAATGGTTGAAGTAATGATACTGTTCTTAAAATACTCCATTAGTAGTACAAGCTTATTGATATTATTTGTATTCAATAACAGTATCATAAATTGAAATATTGTCATAATAAAACAATATAAAAAATAAAAGCATGGTATAAATATTACCCAATGCTGGTCACTTTAGCTATAAAATGTGATTTTAATTGAATTAAGTATTGGTCACTTTAGGTCCATAAAAGTGCAACAACAGTGACTGATCTTGAATTTACAAAATATAATTTTGAATTAAATGTGACAGTTAGGGTGATTTAAAAGTGATAATTTCACCATATACTACAAAATATAAAATAATTTAAAAAGTACTATTTAACTTTTTTTATTCTAAAAATACTGTTTTTTATTTTTATAACACTTGTTGTTACATTTGTTATGTTTCTTAATAACAAATGTAACACATTTAATATAACTAAAATAACAAGATGTAACAAATGTAACAGAAAGTGTTACAAAAATTAAAAAAAAAAAGTATTTTTAAAATAAAAAAAATATGACAATATTTTAAGAAATAGTTTATTTATTGTGGTTATTTATGAAAAAATTACCCTTTAAAAGAAGGAAAAATTGCCAATAAGTCATCTCTACGTGTCTTGTTTCAAATTAGGTCAATTTTTTTTTCAAAATTGTGATTAAGTCATACTTTACAGCAATATTTTAAATTAATTCCAAAATCACAATTTTTAACTATATTTTCCATTGGCACAATCTTCCACATCTACAAATCTCTTCTACCTCCAGCGACAACCTCCTCATCCACCTTCGGTGACCTCTGGCGAGTGCTTCTACATTGCAGTGTCACTTTTTAATTCGCTATAATAAAATCTGGGTCATCTGCTCTTGAAATTGTGATGATGTCTAAACATTAATAGAATGAATGATTTGTGAAAGAGACTATTCCACAACTTCCTTTATCAATCCTAAATTCAGTCATTGCTGTATGTAAATTGTCAACAGATCTTTTCCCAGAAAAGGATGTTTCAGTAACGTCCGTGTTTGGAATAATAAACTTCATCGGGTGCTGGTTCGGTGTAATGCCGTGCTTCATAATGGAGCTGGAGGGCTAGCCGGGCAGTACAAATTTGGTGGGAGGAGTGGAGGGTGTGTGGCAGTTCTTTGGTGAAGATTTTGGATCAATTTTCAGTTGGGGTTTTAGGGGTTCTTTTGTTGTTTGTTGGAATTGAGTTGGCTATGAGTTCCAAGGGATATGAATTATAAGGAAGAATCTGTTGTTATGCTTATTTGCATGCTGCTTCACTTGTTGGCTCAAGTGCAGCACTTGAATTTCTTTGTAGGATTGTTGTGCATTTGCTTCTTAGGACAAGAATATTGGGTGATGGCCAATCTTGTTCCACAATTAAGTGCAATAATATGTAGATCAAATGTTGAACTAGAGTTGTCTCAGTGCTGGAGTGTCTATATGGATGATTTGTTTGATGAATTTCTATATGGATGATACTGTATGATAGAAAACAGTATCATAACAAAACAGTATCGTAAAATATAATATCACTATATTAGCTGTGACCATGATTTGCCGCTTGATATTGTATTATAGAAAATAGCTTGATACTGTATTATAGAATAGCAGCTTTATATTATATTAAGTTGGCCATTAGATTATATCTTGTGTTGTTAATTAGTCATGTATGTTGTTTGATATTGTATTATACAAAACAGTATCATAGATACAGAAAATAGTATCACAATAGAAATGTGTATAGAATTCGCATACATGCTCAGAATTTTTATTATAATATGTTTTCGGAATGGTCTCAACGAGACGGTCCAGACCAGTGGCTTTGCACTTTATATGATGAAATTTACCCGTTTGAAGTCGTCTCTTTAGTTTAAAATGACAATCTTTAATTTTTCTTGTCAAAACAGTACCACAGATAAATGTATCTTAATATATTTGTATCATACATGAAAATATCTTAATAAAACAATATCACATACACAAATTACAACCCAATAAAATAACAGTATCATATGTTGAAACATTATCATAATAAAATAGTATCAAAGATAAAAATATGGTATAAGTATACCATATCACTTTATCTAATTAAAACAATATTATAGATTTGTTTTACTAGTTGAAGTCAGGATTGTTGCATTTTGTACAATCTCTAATTGTAAACTTGGTCCAACATGATACTTAAACAAAACAGTATCATGAATTAAACAGTATCAAAGTATACTAATGTACATTACTTAAATAAAACAATATCATATAAAACAGTATCATGGATTAAACAGTATCAATATATTAATGCATATTACTTAAATAAAATAATATCATGGATTAAAACAATATCATAGACAAAACCAAGAGATTAAAACCTTGTCATAATTAAACAATATCAAAGATAAAATTAAGAAATTGAAACAGTATCATATATTGAAACTTTGTCATAATATTTAACTATCATTATAAACAAGGAAAAAATTCGGTAAATAGAAACAGTATCATAGATAGAAAGAGTATCAAGCATTTTGCATACAACCTTGTCATAATTAAACAGTATCAAAGATAAAATTAAGAAATTAAAACAGTATCATATGTTGAAACTTTGTCATAATATTTCAGTATCATTAAAAACAATGAAAAAATTCGGCAAATAGAAACAGTATCATAGATCGAAAGAGTATCAAACATTTTGCAATCATTTGTTGAAATATTATCATAATAAATCAATATCAAAGATAAAAGTATGGTGTAAGTGTACCGTATCACATTATCTATATAAAACAGTATCATAGACAAAATAGTATCATAACAAAACAGTATCACAACAAGACAGTATCACGAAAAAATAGTATCACGAAAAAATAGTATCACAATTAGTATTTTTTTTACAATTAAGGGTATGTTGGTCTTTTAGCTCTAAAAAGAGACTTTAATTGAATTAAGTTTTGATCATATAACTTAAGAGCCCATAAGTACTAAAACAGTGACCGACTTTGAATTTACCCTTAAATGAAGAGATAATTAGGTTTAATAATGCCTTTACGTTTACATTTTGACAAATCAGTTAATAATATTTTTTTTGAAGAATCAGGTTTTTTTAATTAATAACTTAAAATCTAAATAATTAATTAAATATTTTAATTAATTATAAAATGAAATAATATCAACATTTGTATTTATCCTTCCTAATAATTAGGAATTGATATTTGGTTGTTGAGAAAAACTGATTTTAAAATTCAAAACTCATCTCATAGCCAAACTCTAATCACAGAACAAAGAGACCCATCTTCATCGTCATCTCATAGCCAAACTCTAATCGCAAAACAAACTGACCCATCTTCATCGTCATCCGTGCTGGCGAGTTCCGTTCATCATTCGCTTGAGGGTTTTTTTCATCATCCGCGTGGGCGAGTTTCAAAATTGAAACAGACCTGTGAAATTCATTCAAGTTTAGGCTTGAACGAAACCCTAAAAATCAATTTCAAGAACTATTCAACCCCAAATTTCAAAAACCCAACCAAAAAATCGATTTCAAGAACTATCCAATTTGAACAGTCACATATCGGAATCTAGTAACAACATTCAATCCTTTTTTTTAATCACGTGTGATAAATATAAAGTCTCCAAAATTGGTCACAATATATGTAATTCAAATATGTTTAACATAATCATTTTTTTTTGCTTATGTAGACATACTGAATATTATTTTGTCATAACATTTTTTTTCATATAACCAAAACAGCATTCATTAAATATTTAACTATATAAGCATGTATAAAATACTTAAAATAAAAGTAAAGTCATAGTCACAGGTTTTTGGTCGCACAATTCATAATCAATTATTAAACCATACAGCAAGTCACAAACTATCACAATAAGAGCAGTCATCATATTCTTAACATCAAAATCAAAGTCACAGCCACATGTAACAACAGTCAAAAATTATAAAAAGATAACCAGGAACAAAAATACACCAGATTACCACGTTACAAACTATCAACCGAACATCATTATTCAAATACTTCATATGAAATTAAAGTCACATCTACATGTAATGAGTCACAAAATTAATCATCATTTAACTAAACCATAACAGTAGGTCACAATGGTTAGAAATCATTACAAGATAGTTTTTGACAAGCATACACCACATTATCATGTCACAAACTATCACCACATAATCAGTCACATACTAATACCACATAATCATGATAAGATGAACTATTACCAGATAACTATATATAATTAAATTATAAAAATGAGAAATCAAAACAAATAGGAATATAAAAATATTGCATTATCTCATTCACATACCTGAATTTGTTTCATTCCTACGCAGATAGACATTAGATAGCAGCAATATCCACTTAAAGACGCGAGTCACAATGTTGCAGTTTCGAGTCACAGTGACTTTACAGACGAAACAAATTTTTTTTATACTCCACGAACAAGAATTTTTTAATTGTGAAAGATGATAATAACTATTCCTAAATATTTTGGTTAGAATTTGATAAAAGATATATAAATATATACTTATATCACATGTTTATTTTAAATCATAATCAAATGTCGGTTAAAAAATCTTATCATTATCCAAACAATATTATTTTAATTATTATTGATAAATAATATGTTGAAGATAAATAGAATACCTGATTTTTACAATTTTTTGATAGTTTTGTCATTTATCAAAATGCAAAATTAAACATTGGTATATATCAATTTTTCCCTTAAAAGAATGGAAAAATTTCACAAGTAAGCCACATTATATTAATATTTACAATAAAACTGCTACATGTTATTTATTCCCAAAATACTGGATTTTTCAAATTTTTATTTAATTAATTAATTGAGTTATTATTGTAACAAAATCTTTAATTATAGTCATTTACCATATTGATTATGATTGCATATTTAACTGATTGATCTTATCTCTCTTATCATTATAATCTCTCTCCTTCTCCATCTATCTCATGTATATTCTCTCTCCTGCAAGAAAAATTCAGAATTCTAATTGCAAAATTCGTGTTACAGAAAACTATCAAAACATTAGTACTATCAAAATTCGGATTGCATATTTATTTGAATGTATTCTAGTGACATTAATACATATTTTGTAACAACCCAACATATTTTGTAACAATGAATGCAACATCTTTTTAACACTCAATTCAATTGAAAATGATGCACAACAATTTGTTTTCCACGACCCATGTTACATTACTACAGTTTTTTGTAACAATGCATTCAAAATATTTTTAACACTCAACGCAATTTTGTAACGCATGCAAAACTTCTTTCCACGACCCATGTTACATTACTACAAAATTTTGTAACATGAATTGCAATGTTTTTTACACTCAATGTAATGTAACATAAAGCTTACATGTAATGATTTTTGTAACATGATTTTGATTTTGAAGGTCTGCTTGGATTACAACGTCGACTTCTTCGTGTATTCCAGCGACTCTCTTTTTGTCAATGACCGAGTGTATGTTCTCGTCGGAGTATCCATGAGTAAGATTTATTCCTCAATAACAGTAACCCAGTGGCTCCAAAAGACTCAACTCGTTAAAAATCACAAAGTTAGGATTTTATGGGTGTTGAAGATTAAGATAGAAAATAGACGAAAATGTAGGGGTTTTCTTGAGTCTGTAGGATTTCACAAGAATCGTGTACAATTAAGATTTTTGAAAATATATTCCTAAATTGTTGGAATTTTGTTGGTGTTGTGAGGATAATGGGGGATGCTGTGAGAGAATAATGGATAAAGTGATTAGTAAAAAATTTTCATTTGTTTTATTAGTATTAATATTATATTATAATATTATATTATTATACAATATTTTTGGAATAAATTCATAATAAAAGTATTGTTGATATTATTTATGAAGTCATTAGTACAAGGCGCAATTTCCTCTAAAAGAAATGTAGTGGCCCACAAGCCACAAGCCGACCAAGCTTGTGGACCAGCCCATACTTTTCAATGATGGGCCGAGATTTTTTTGGACTGAACGGATCGCCCAATGGCCATCCCTACCTCGCATGCCTAGAATGTACAAAAATTCAACAATACATGCATATCTCATAAGAAATAAAAATTTATTCACATTTTACAGCACACATAATTAGATCGATTCTCTACCCAAATCAGACCTGTAATTGATCGGATACGGTGCTCAAATCACGCGGAGCTCATTGAGCGATCATGATCTCTCAGTTCTTCGTTCTTTCTCAGAGAGGCGACAACATAGTCTTCAGAGATTGTGAGTCCACCCCTCTCTCGTATATGTATCCCATGTTAATATCAGATCCTGTTGAAATGAAAGTCATTCCGCAAATTATTTCCTTTGCGTTTTCAATTTTGATTCGGAAGTGTGCTTATTTCATGGCTGCATTTATCTAATTTCATTATTTTGTCTCGGTTGATAATCAATGCGAATTTTTCTTTTTCTTACTTTTGGAAAATTGCTAACAAAATCCCCTTTGGGTTTGACATGGGGTATACGATGAACTTATAAGTGGTTGAGCTACTCCACTTTATTGGTTAGCTTTTGGGATGAATCCCAATTCCCATCTAGTGGTTCGGTTAGAGATGAGTTGGTTTGACGTGGGTGCATGATCAAGCCATAAGAGATTGGGCTACTCCAATTAACAGTTGGTTAACTTTTTGGAATGAATCCCAATTCCTATCAAGTGGTATAAGAACTAGGTCTCAAACTTAGATATGTGGATGCACAAGATGGATCCCAGTTGCAGCAGAACAAAGTTGGTGGGCTCTAAGTTGGATGGCGATGGTTGAAAAAAATCCATGGTTGGCTCTTAAGAAGGTAGCCCCTCACGCAGTGAAATAGTTGGGGCCTTGATAGAGCATTTATTCTTTCCTGGTTTGAGGAAGAGAGATGGATGAATTGTCGCTTGAAGAGGGGGAGGGGAAGATGATATGGTATTTCGTCCGAAAGGAGGATTGTTGGAATAGTGCAAACAAAGTCCCACATAGGTTAGACTTGGGGTATATGATTTTCTTATTAGGGATTGAGCTACTTCACCTTTACCTTTTGGGATGGAACATCAATCCCATTACTTATCTATTGGTTTACTAAGTTACAGCTTGTAGAATGAAACTTATTTTGTCTTATCGTAATTTAGTTGCTAGAATTTATTTCATTTTCCAGTTTAAGGGTTTATGTACTGTAGATTATCAACTTAGGTTGGAGTTGGACTGATAATGTTTGGTATGGTAGCTTGCAGTTTCAATTGAAGTGGAATGGCTTAACAAGATTTAAGTACGCTCTTAATGAGGAGAGAATGATTTGTATTGAGGATGTTCGGGTGTTGTTTGTCAAGATGCTTGAATCACAGTCGAGTGTGATGCAAGAAGATGACAAACTGGCATTTCGTTTTTTAACTTAGCAACTTGCTATGTCAGGTGCCTGTGTACTCAAAGATTCACTTTGATTCTCTTAGTAATTCAGTGATTAGATGACCTGACAACGAAGAGAAATGTAGTGGATCATGAGTGTTAAACTTTATCAGTTAAGACTTTGTTTAGAATGTGTGTATTTCCTTCCAACTGTACAAAGTTTCTGCACCTTTCACCACCTACACAAAGGGGGAAAAAAATCCTTGCTTGCTTCTAACTCTCCTAAGGTAGTGAAATTCGTTGTCATGTAAGTAGTGACATGCATGATTCTTCCTTTCACAAGGACTAGGTTTGAATCCTTAATTTGTCTGCTGAGCTTGTCAACAAGATGTTATTTAACTAAGATGCTTGCAACACATAACATGCCTGTCCTTCCCATTGTCTATAGTATGGGATTTTTAATTGTTTTTGCAAAAGACATTTGTGTGTGGATGGTTGGTAAGGCGGGGACTTTTGTGGTGATGTTGATTAAACTTTACAGTTTGGGGCATTTGACAAAGGTGATGATTTGATTGTGTTTATAAAGATTGTGATTGATGGCTCTAGTACAAACAATTAGGAAAGTGAAAAGGTTTCACAGCTTGGAGATTCAAAATTATCTTGATAATGAGCATTCCTTTAGCAGTTGATGTTAGTTTTTTCCCCAACCTTGCTAATCCATTTGAGACCATTTTTTCTTTCTCTTCTAGATACGTAATGTTATATTATTCCAAGTTGATAACACAACTCTGCCCGACTTTGACTGGGATGTGCAGATGTAGAAAGCCTGATATGATTCCTTATTGAACGGTTTCTTCATATGTATTCTCAAGTTTTAACATTTTCCTGATTATATAATTGCAAAAATGCAGATCGAGGTGATATACAGAAAGGAAGCGCAGAGATATTCTTCCGTAAAGTGAAGTTCTGGAAAGAAGATGGTAAAGAGGAAGCACCCCCTGTCTTTGTAGGTATTTTATGCTATTGGAACTACAAGACGCTATTATACTCTTTCTTTGATAATATTTTTATTATAATATTGATATAGAAGTTAATATATTTGTGGCTCATGAGCAACTGGAATCCTTTTCAGCTAAGAAATTTGTATACAAAGGTTTATATATCACTGTGATTGTATATTTTCATAAAATTTCTTTTAAAGCAATTAATTTTTTGTTTGTGCTCATTTTCTTTAGCACTTCAAAACTAAATACATCAAATTTGGTTTTTTTGCTGTGGGGTTGATGTGATCAACCAGAATTTTTGCTCCTAAGTATTAGTTATTTGCCACGCCTTTCATTTTTTCATGGTACTAAATACTCAATAAATTGTTTAAATAGATGACTTGCAGTAACGAACTGTAAATATTAATCATGCCACTCCTTTTCATCTTTTTAGAATCTGGATGGTGTAAACTACATTCATGTGAAAGTGGTTGGCCTGCTTTTTGTTGCAACTACAAGGAACAATCTGCCACCTTCCCTTGTCTTGGAGCTTCTACAAAGGGTTGCTCGTGTCATCAAAGATTACCTTGGTGTTCTCAATGAAGATTCATTACGAAAAAATTTTGTGCTTGTTTACGAGCTTCTTGATGAAGTTATTGTAAGTATTATGCAAAATGCACGTTATCGTGACTCCACATTTCCCCCCAGCATGATGCACATGGCACAATCAACCTCATCATTCAATTTACTGCATTTACTAAACTTTTGCACTTTATAGTTCATCATTGATATTTAGGTAGTATAGCAACACATGCAAATTTATCAGATATTTCTTTTCTTTCTATTTCACTCTCAAAGCTGTAGTTACTATTATATAGGTACTAATGTTTTCATTTCATGACTAAGATGACACATTCTTCTCATGCCATGACACATTCTTCTCATGCCAGGATTTTGGTTATGTTCAATCAACATCTACTGAAGTCTTGAAGTCTTACATATTTAATGAGCCAATTGTGGTTGATGCTGGACGCTTGCCATCTCTTGGTCCTGCTGCCTTGTTTATGGTATCAAGTTGTTTTACAATTATATTCACTGTACATAAAATAGAATGCAAGTATAATTAACCTTAGTTAAAAACTAGTAAAGAAGTAAGATTTATGTGTTATTGCTTTGATGTCCGCAACTTTAATTCATGCAACGAGGAGAATGATTTAATGCAGGGACAAATTATTACAAAATCTATTGTGGCACACGTGAAGCAGGGGGTAGGAAGAGGAGGAAATCTTTGTGGATGTAATTGAGAAAATAAGCGTCACATTTAGCTCTAGTGTGTAGTATTGTCTAATACATATTGAATGGAAGAATCCAGTATATCCGAGTTACAACCATATGGATTCTTCATTTAACGAGACCAATCTAATTCCCCGGTCTAATTCCACGGTCGTATCTAGTACCATGATTTCTCATTGATTATTAGTTAGTCGTAAAGATGGATGCAGTGAATCTTATCTCATGCTTTGCACATGAAAAACAAATTTTAAATTTGATGCGGTCCCAGAATATTATGATGCTCTATATATCTCTTTAGCAATTGGGGCTAGGAGGATGGTCTCATGATGCAGACTGGCATAAAGAGCAAAATTTTTCCACTGTGTTTATTATCATTTTGAACTGCTACATTTCTTGGACAAAGAAGAGCATTTCTTGTCCTTGGCAAATTATATTGGCATTTCCATCGAGCATCAGGGCTATGTCAGTTATATGCATATGGATTAATATCTTGACTGCATTATACTATTTTTATATGTTTAATTAATACAAAGGAAGAAATAATGTGGGCGTGATCTCATTTGAATATCGACGCTTCATCACTTTTTCACTTATTATATGGTCTAGACGCCTGTAATCTTTGTTATGTGAAATTTCTGTATATTAATCACTTGAAGAAGTGAGCTTTCATAACTGATGAAAATAATTCTTGAGCAGGGATATATATTGACTTCAGAAATTGATGGGACTATTCAAATGAAGAGCTATCTAAGTGGCAATCCAGAAATCAGAGTAGCTCTTAATGATGATCTGACCATTGGAAGAGGCGGGAGGTCCATTTATGGTATACTCATGGTTCCTTTGTATTGCATTAGTGCAATGTAATAATCTTGTTTGCATGTGACTCTCGACTATTGATTACGACCGTAGGGAGTTTTTTTCGTTACGGGAAAGAATAAAGTACTTAAATGTCTGGGTGTCACTACGTCTTCAATTTCTCCCTTCACAAAATCATCTCCTCCAAAGTTTGCTGACGGGTTCAATTCATCTCCTTGATTCGATCACCTTCCTCAACCGTCAACTAATCATCTCCAAAAATTTTTCCTCCAAAGTTTGCTGACTTGTTTAATCCATCTTCTTGATTCGATCACCTCCTTCAACCGTCAACTAATCATCTCCAAAATTTGTTCACCTCTTCAATCCATCTTCCTCAACCAATCATCTTACTCAACCAATTATCTCCAAAATCTATTCACTACCTCAATCCATCATCATAATAGAATTTACGGTCGAATCCCACGGCAAAGAAACGGTATACCAGTGTAGAATAGCATGCAAGAAAGCGTGAAATGACGAACAACTTTTCTATTGATTCACTCATGAATGCCAGAAAACTAGGCATAAAAGACTCATTGATTCACATATAATATTGAGAATTTGGACTTATAATTGAGAACACTCAATTTTTCATTTCATTAAGTCCCTTCTTTCAAAAGACCCAAGTGGTCTTACTTATACAATGCAATAGAATCATATTTTATAAGGAAATTTCAAAATACTATAATAAAAATCATAATCTAAGATATTGATTGAAAAACTACCATAAGCAAAATCTTAATCAAAGGAAAAAAAATCTAAAACTATCATATAATACTAAAATCCTAACTTTAAAATAATTGATAATTTCCATATGTTGGCTGTAACATTCTCCCGTGTGGAGAAAATCTTCGTCGAATTTTAAGCCGATATGGATTCTGCTTTGTTGTGCCAACAATAATGCATCATACGTTATATCATCAGTGCCAAACTGTTGTTCGATCTACATCATGTAGTCATGATCATAGCATCCTCCAGTTGTACTTCACAAATTTGACACCTCCTTGGTAGCTTTCTTAGAGGAGCTAATGCCAACTGATGTAGTGCGGGCATGAATAAAGATGAAATGCGTGATCAAACTTGTTGATTCGAGCACGAATACCGAGAGAGCTCGATCATCTTGGAAGAAATTCAGACTCAATATTATTGTAAAAAACAACCAGCTTACAATGAAACCCTAACTTTTGCTTAAGTAGTAGAATCCTACGA
Organism: Forsythia suspensa; assembly: GCA_023638005.1. NCBI lineage: Eukaryota > Viridiplantae > Streptophyta > Magnoliopsida > Lamiales > Oleaceae > Forsythia > Forsythia suspensa. The sequence continues at coordinate 23,226,568 of CM042664.1, read as the reverse complement.
AAAACTCTTAACAACTAAAATGACAAATTAACCCCTAATTAAATTCTTATAATTGAACAATATAAAAAAAGAGAGATAAAATAAGTGATAAAATAAATATTGATCTTGCTTCCATCATGTCCGTCTGACCCATCTACATGCCATTGTCTATTGCATCATTCTTGTTGGGTGAAAAAGATTTGTCCTCGAATCTTAGATTCATCACAGTCGCCCTTCGCCTGGTCGCACTCCGATATAATTGATCTTGCGACATCTAAAATGCATTTGTAACTTAGAACTCGCATACATCACCAAATTGAGCACTAGGAAGAGTAAGATGTTTCGCCTCATTGCCAAGCAAATTACCCGACCTGTTGTGCAGAAAATGCACTTTGATCCTCTCCATCTTTGGCACTTGAAGTTGACTTAATTACAACATTATCTTCAATCCCATTTAATTCTGGCCTAATTTTGTCCAACTTGAGCACTAGGAAGAGTAAGATGTTTCGCCTCATTACCAAGCAAATTATCCGACCTGTTGTGCAGCAAATGCACTTGACCCTCTCCATCTTGGACACTTGAAGTTGACTTAATTGCATCGTTATCTTCAACCCCATTTAATTCTGGCCGAATTTTGTCCAAATTGTGTTCCAATATTTCAGCAACATGTGTAGGCCAGCTCAAGATTGGCCCTATCGATCCCAGTAATTACGGACCATGCCACTGATCCATTAGATGTAGAGTCCACCATGCAATTTAAATTGGGTTGCCATTTTCTCAATTGAGTGAGACCCACGAAATGGCCCACTTTTTGTCTATCCATAAAAATTCTTCCCCAGCCCTTGGACATTTTGGTTCGCTATTTTCACCTGCCCAGATAATTCCTTTTGGCCCAAATCAGGCGCCTTTACCCCGAAAATAGCCGCACCTAGTCCCCCAGTTAAATGCTTATTACCTGCATCAACAGGTTGAATCCAAGCATTAAGTCTCTTATGTTCCACCATGTGCTGAGCCAATGTGCCACCTGTTGCACCTTCTAAATTGCCAGCTACCATCTGTTTACCATTTTTAGCCATAATCATTGCATGCATATTGGTGTTTACTAAAGCAGAAGTTTCCTTACAGATGCTGCCATTAACCTTGAATATCGTGGAATTCTCCCCAATTTTGTCCCCTTCCAAAATAAAATACTTGCTTGTGATATCTCCGAAAACTTCAGCCAGATTAACCCACCTTATTTCTTGGCTGATATTGACTGAGAAAGGTATGTTTTCACGAGCATCCGTCTGTTGCGTTGAAGATGAGTCCCCTTTAATTATTTATTTCCATCTCTGGTTTCTTGCCAACAAACTTCCCTTCCAAATTCACTTGCTTTCAATAGTAAAACCTAGGCTGCCTAAGTTGATTTATTTGGATTGTGACTAGACCTAATTCAACCTCTGACAACTTAAAACTTTCTTTAGAATTTCCCAAAGTTGCCCCTCGTTTATTTGCTCGCTGCCGTAGTAACTACCGCAGTTGTGAACATAAATCTTGCAGTAGGTTTTTTTCCTGTGTTGCAAATGAAAATGGCACAAGTTCCTCTCTACCGAGTAAATATGAGCTTTGTGGTGAATTCCTAATGAAGTAATTGTAGCATCTAATGAAACTAGAATATTTTTCATAAAGTTTGACATCCTTAGTGATAGGGAGGTCCTCCATGTAATCGTAATTTTTTCCCTGATCACGCCATAATTGCTTGAATCTCGACCTTCAGGCCTGAGGGGTGAGACCTTCATCGAAAATAGGTGCACCGTTGTAATGACCATCGTCTAATTCAAAAAAAAAATTCAATCTCTTCGTCAAAGATAGGTAGTCCATCATAAGTATCATCGTCATCTAACTCATCTCACATTTTGGGATCAGTAGGAGTGAAGAGATTTAGTTGCACGATGAATCAATAACTGACCACTCTTTGCCAAATAGCACCACCAGCGGCACCACCAGTGTGATTGCTTCACCAAACACCAATGTGCTGCCAACTGCTCCATCAGCAAGTCCATCTGTTGACACGTGTGCCATCTCCTCGTGCTCGATCTCTTCTAGTTGTGCTTCCTTAGTCGGACTGCAATGTCTAGAAGCCATGATCAAGAGCGTAGACTCGCTTTGATACCAATTGATGTATGAAAACGCGTACGCAAGAACACGGAAATCACGAATAACTTTCAAGTTTATGTTCATTCACTCATACATGTCAAACTAGGCATCAAAGACTCATTGTTTCGCTCAAAATACTGAGAATTAGGACACATAAGAGAACACTCAATTTTTCATTTTATTAAGTCCCCTAAAAGGAAATTTCCAAATACCATAATAAAAATCCTAATCTAAGATATTAAGGGGCAGTTTGACAAAGTTTTTGATAAAAGTTTTAACAGATTTTGATAAAAGTTGATGAAATGTGTGGTTCAAAAGTTGATAAAAGTTGTGGATCTCATGAAATGTGTGGTTAAAATTAATTGTTGACTTTAATCTCAACTTTTTAAGCTAAACCAAACAAGGGCTAATTGAAAAACTACCACAAACAAAATATTAATCAAAGGAAAAAATCTAAAACTATCATATAATACTAAAATTCCTAATAGTGTCAAAATAATTGATAATTTCCCTATGTAGGCTGCATCAACTATATTATACTTGTGTGACCTTTGAACTCTATTCTGAATATATATTTGACAATCTTCCAAGTTTAACTTCTCATAATTGTGATATGCAACTCTGCAGTAGATGTGAACGCCACTGCCTTATCAAAATTAACTTTGTACAGATTATAGTGGTTCTTCTGGGTCAGGAGCAGTAATTTTGGATGATTGCAATTTCCATGAATCTGTACATCTGGATAGTTTTGATGTAGACAGAACCTTGTCTCTGGTGGGTGATGCAAAATGGTGTAAGGCTTGCGATTCATTTATTGGTCTTTTGAGATTCTCTCTACTCATAAAGTTGTTGTTGCCTACTGTTGTGCATATTAGGTACCTCCAGATGGTGAATTTCCTGTCATGAATTACCGTATTACCCAGGAATTCAAGCCTCCTTTTCGTATTAACACCTTGGTTGAAGAATCTGAACATTTTAAGGTAGATCGCATTTTGCCCCTTAATTAGGTGCTTCTTCGCATGTTATAATATTTTCGGTGTAAAATGTTGTTTGTACTTACGAGAATGCCTGTGTGAATGGAATGGCAACAAACATAGCCATAAGTTTTGGGTTTTTTTAGTATCTACCCACATTTGTAATGGCTACTACGCTGGCAATCTATCTGTTAACTATTTTGGAAAGATTTTGCAAACTGGTCCAAAATTTTGTTTTCTTCTGTATCTAGGCTGAAGTGATCCTGAAAATCCGCGCTGAGTTTCCTTCAAGCGTCACTGCTAATACAATTGTAATAGAGATGCCACTTCCAACATACACAACCAGGTAAAGTTTTTATGTAGTCGGTTTCCCTGTGAATCCCATTTTTCAAGGTGTTCCACGATGATTTTGTGGAGCTCGATATTTAACTTTATTTTGATTCTTTTATTTAGCACTGAAATTTACCAGAAATTCGATTGTATTTTCTCTTGCTATATTTATGCATTGAGGAATTTTTGGCTAAAGCTATGACATCATCTGTCAATAAAATTATGTAAAGACATTTTGGCTAGAGTCCTGCATGAGCTTTTTGAGTTTCTCACCTGATGGTCGGGCTTGTCTCCTTGCAAAATATGACATATATATGCTGAAATCAGCCATGTGGAGATGTGTCATTTGCCAGATGATAAATAGACAAGACTTGCAAACATGTACAGGAAAATCCCAAGTTCGTCTCTGAAAATCGTTAATACCTTGCGAACCTGTAACACAAGCACCTATGGCTGTCTAATATGGAATTTCTAAGCATTAATAAGAGTAAAAACAATTATTAGAGCTATTAGTTGGCAAATTCTCACACTTCCACATATGGTGAATTTTTTTATTATTACCATAAAATAAGGTAGTAAATAATGTATACTAGTATGTTGGTTTAATTTTTTAATATAATAATTTTTATTTCAATAGTTTTTCATAATATTTTCAAATTAGAACTGATTCATTTTATTGGTTAACATAATAAGTAAGAATTATTTTGACATCAATCCCTCTCTCACTGTTACTATCGATAACTTTTGTTACTTATACGCTTGACATCAATCCCTCTCTCACTGTTACTATCGATAACTTTTGTTACTTATACGCAGGGAAAAAATAACTTACAAAGACAAACATGTCAAAAATAATATGTTACAACTTTGACTGAATTAATAGATCCCAAAATGCTATTTAGATGCCGAAATTTCTTTTTAAGATGAAATATGTGTTGTTCATAAGTTATTTTCGAAATATATAGTGTACCTCAGTTTTACATGAAATAATTGATTACTACTCACTGCTTTTCCTATCGTGAAAATTGTTATTATCTTTGTCTTTCTGGTTTTTGCAAGAATATAATATTCTTTTTCATTTGAGTTATGCTTGTAGGTTCAATTCACATTTTCTCATCGAACACAAAAATATTAAATAGACGTGGATTTTGCAACTACAACCATAAACTAACAAGTTTAATGCTTGTTACGAATTTTTTAGGAGTCCGAGTTGATGCTTACACCTCAATGCACCCTCGCCTCTCAAAGGCATCACCTGTCACTAACTTTTAAAACATTGATGTTAAGCTTGATTATTCAATTCTAGACATGAGGCCCCATGGTCTTATGTATGAATTGCTATGGTTTATTATGCCTATACGTCTGTACAGACCTCATGGATATTGAGTAAGCCATATTAGTCACACATTTATGCATGGATGCGTGTGAGTGTATAGTTAAGAATCCATCATCTTGATTGGATAAGGAAAATGCCCTATATGAGATTTTCTATCAAACCAAGTATAACAAAGTTTGCTCGTATGACTGAATTTGTAGATTTGATACATTACCTTGATCTTCACCGAATCCAGAGAATGTCATGTCAGAGTCATGTATTTGTTGAAGCCTTGATTAGTGTTTTTTTGTGTCTAAGGTAGATTTGTTACATTACCATTATCTCTTTCTCCTTCAACCTCATCTCCAATCTTCATTTTATTAACATTTTTTGAACAATTTCTTTATCAATTAGCAAATGTAGAATTTCTCATGCAAAGCATACAAGCTGGACACTTAAAAGTTTCTCTGGAAATTTTCCTTCAAACTTGTCTAGATTTGATTTTTGTGTAGTCACACTTGATTGAACTATTGACCAACAATCCTAACTGTACTTGGGAAGAATAAAGCATTTGCACTTGTTAAAATTATTCAATTTACAGTTGCTGCTATCCAATTTACACCTTGAAGTAGTTTCATGTCCTGTGTCAATAAATTGGTCTTGAATTAAGTGTGAATATTTTGTTGAGTCACATTACAACCAAGTAATACTACGCATGATTGTGCGCTCATCCTGGAAAGTTTTATATTTACTGTGGAATATGATTTGGTGTTCTCTATTTTAGCATAGTAATTGACAGTATTCAGTGCATGCACACTAACATTGGCAAATATGTCAAAATATATAAATAGTTCAAGTCTAATTATTATGGAAGGATTTTTCTCAATTTGATACTGAATAATGGGTATTAGAATTAATAGTTTTGGGATTTCAATGAAGTTGGGGCCTATGAAATTTTATTAACTGTGATAGATTATAACTTACTCTGGTATTAATTACTAGAGTGGCAACACTACTGTATGGTTATGTTTGTGATACTGAAGACATTATTAATGATTACCTTCTTAGCTCAACCATATTAGCCATTCTTCGTGTCTTGATCTTTTGTAGATGGCTCTTTTTTTTTTTTTTTGTGTTAATACTAAATTACTAAGGAATGGGTCTTCATCTCGTTGAATTTCAGAGTTAATTTTGAATTGGAACCCGGAGCTGTAGGACAGAGGACTGATTTCAAGGAATCAAACAAGAGGCTTGAGTGGAGTCTGAAGAAGGCAATACTCTTGCTCTTTCACGCTGCTGAATAATCTCTAGAATCAACTTATTTTTATTTCAGCATGATAAAGATGCTAATAGCGTGATATGCTACAGATTGTTGGTGAGTCTGAACACACTTTACGCGTGAAGCTAACATTTCCACAGGAGTCGCATGGTATGATTGAAGTGTCTTGAAATATTTTATATTTGAGATTTTTTGCGCGACCTTATACTTTGGTCAATAATGTGATCGTGGATCGGTGACATAGGAAATATCACAAAGGAAGCTGGGCCTGTCAGCATGACCTTCACCATACCTATGTATAATCCTTCAGGGCTTCAGGTAAAGTTTTCAATTTGAACGTCTCAGCCTAAAAACAAATTGTCAATTGTTGTCGGTCCACTCTTTGAAGTACTGGTGGTTGGGAAACTTATCAGGTCTCTGTCTAATATACAGCTAAGTTTCTGCAAAATATGATCTCAGTATTAGTCTACATATATGATCAAATCTGGAAAATTAAATTTTAACCTTATTTGGTTTCACAGTTCAATTTCACCTCTAGGAAAGAAAGGCAGGGGCCAGGGGGTAATGGAGATGGAAACACACGTGAATGCATTCAGCGATTTTGTTGATTTTCCAACATTTTTGTGCTTTGTGCAGGTAAAATATTTACAGATCGCCAAAAAGACCAAAACTTACAACCCATATCGGTGGGTGAGATATGTCACTCAGGCAAATTCTTATGTTGCTCGTATATGATTTGTCATGTATACAAATCCTTCCATCCCTTCGTTCTTGAGTTTATTTTTGGACTTAAATTTTGTGATCATGAAGTGGAACCTTTTTAATATTTTTTTCCCTAGAGCTATATTGTTATTACTAATTATGGTTAAAATTATATTGGTACTTATATCTATTTCATTGTGAGGTCAAATCCAATTTTCATTTAAGAGTCAAAAACTTGTGCCAAGTCATTGTGTTAGGGCCGTAGCTATATTTAGTCCTCTGACCATTCGCACCCACAGTTTACCCATGATTCGGCTGTACTTTGTAAATATTAGTTTACATTGTTAGTTATTTTCAGTTGTAAAACAACCCTGCTGTTTGTAAATACTTATTATTAATCCTTAGCTTTTAAACATCTATTCCTGTAAGTTCGGTTTTCTTAAGTTATTATAAGAGGTAGTTGGTATTCGAAGTCTTGTCAAGCTCACTCTATACTAGCAATTGTAATTTGTTACTTTCATCAATCAATGAACTAACTATTTTTCATGCATTCAAATTTTTGTTACAAAGCTTTTTTAAATTTTTTTCACTATCGAATCAATAGAGAATTGGTGGAAGGTAGTTTAGCAGAGTAGACTACTGCTGCACGGTCCTTCTTTCTGTGCCATAAAGAAAGTTGCCCCATGATACATTGGCTGCTTTGATGATGGCATAATGGTGGGTTATGACTCGGTGGATCAAAGATGATGTAAAAAAGTTAGAAAGTTATGAATACGTGTTCATTGATAGGTTATGAAGCAAAGACACCAGATTTTAAGAGATTGTGCTTCAATACAATTACATAGCAGATATGGTATACACGTGCGATTCGTTTTGAACCTTCATGCTGTGTAGTGACTATGAAATTGTTCACGCGTCAAAAAAAATATTTAACACGAGGCATGATGACAAGGAGTGTGAGCACGACATATAAACTGGGCCGAATGCTTTGGTCAAGAAAGTCAATCTAGAACTGTCTATTGCAGAGAAGTGGTGGTATATAAGTTCGTCTACTGAAAATCTCATTGATTCGTTTATGTAAATTCTGTAGGCAATAGGTTTGAATATCACTTGGAGAGGACGGGATACGTAACATCTCAAATCTACTATAGGGTTATAGGGCATGTGAGGGATTATTATGGATACATTTCGTATTTTGATTTAATAATAAATAAATGTGATTTATTTATTTATGCATTCCATGGTATTAAGATATACTGTTTATATATTATTGTTAAGCATATTTTTACTACTATTGTTCGTTGAGAAAATTGTGAATTGTGCAGATTATATACTCAAGAAATAATTCAAAACCTAAATAACTTGCAATGACTAGTGAATAAAATTGGATGCTTTATTTTATAAGGGTATACAATCATATGTTTTGCAATTGAGAGAACAATTTCGTATGAGAGTGCATGCTCAAGTACAATATAAGCTGCTTACAACATTTAAATAGGGACGTATAGTAGTGTGACATTGATAAGACCCCAATCAAAGCAACGTATATGAGGCATAAGAAGGGTAAGGACAACAATGGAATATCACAAGCAAACGCGGGGAACCATGTGGAGTCTGGAGGATCCTAACCAACTGCATGTGCAAGACACTCAACAAAGAAGATTATGAAACAGTGAAATAGAAATAAAAGACGGGAAATAGAGGAGCAGCATCTGAACAGAGAAGGGATAGTTAGAGAGTAGAGCCTCTCGGATAGCTCTTTTATTGTAATTCAAATATTGTCATTTGACATTCAAACATTATGTAATCCAAAGAAAAATATCACAAATAGATATATATATCACAAACTTTACCTATTTCTAGGGGTGGCAAAAAAGTTCGTCGGTTCGGCTAGTAAAAGCTCGGCCTAGCTCGGGCTTGGGCTCGGGCTCGTCAAGCCACGAACACGAGCTAGGGCCGAGCTCGGGAAAAAAAAGGGCCGAGCTTGCTCGGCTCGACCAAAAAACGAGCCGGCTCGTTGGCTCGTGGGAACGAGCCCAGCTCGGTCCACGAGCCCACGAGCCAAGGAACGAGCCACGAGCCGGCTCGGCTCGTGGCTCGTCCCAACGATCACATTTGTGACCGTTGGCAAACAGTCATTTTAATATTTTTTTTTTTTTTACTTTCATTATTTTCCTATAAATACTCATTTTCTAAACTCATTTTTTCACACTTCAATCTCTTATCTCTCATTCAATTATATATTCAATCCATTAACAATTCTCAAATTACATTATCTCAATATTAGTGTTCTAATTCGTATCTAGTATCTTATTTTCTACTTCTACTAATTCTCTATACTTCTATTTTCTAGTTTCTACGTTCTACTACATCTTCATCTTATTCTATTTTCTTCATTCTATTATTTCAAATGGCATACAATTGAAGTGGTGATGATTTCAGTTGTCTTAATGACATCCAATTCCAGAAGATATTATTGATTAGTTTGGTGGTAGCACTGATCCAATTGATTTGGAAGATGTTCATGACGACGCCGATACACAAACTACCATTGGCTCTAGCACTAAATGAAAAGCCACCAAATAAAAGGCTATGTGCTGGCAGCATTTTGAGTTGGTACTCATTGGTAAACTAGTGAACAGAGTCCTTGAGTTCAAAGCACAGTGTAAACACTGTCAGGAGAAGTTTGCTTGGCAAAAGGGGATAGACACGACCCATCTAAACAGACACTTCAAAAAGTGTCAATAAAAACATGGAAGTTTGGATACAAATCAGGCACACCTCCAGTTTGGATCTCCGGAAACCGGGTCCAGTGTTCCCACTCTCAACAACTAGATATATTCACAAGAACTCATGCAATACGAAGGACTACCGGAATTGATAGTAAATGTCGAGTTTCCACTATGCTTAGTGGACAATACACTTTTTGAAATACACTTCGTAAAATTTTCTAATATGACCACATATTAACGTTAATATTTCTAGAAATACACTTCGTAAAAATACTATTGTTAGATATAATACTAAGAAAGAAGCTATTATTAATGATATTAATAATTACAACGGTATTGTATCTTTTACATCAGACTTATGGACATATTGTAACAAAAAAATGATACATAGTTGCAACTGCACACTATATTGATAATAATTAGTTAATGCATAAAAAAGTAATAGCATTTAAACAAATAGATTATCCTCATAATGGAAATAATGTTTATCAAATTTTATTAGGTGTTACATGAATTTAAATGTGATTCTAAGGCTCGTAGTTTTACATTTGATAATCCATGCCCAAATAATATAGTAATTGAAAAATTAATGCAACACTGTAATCCACATTTTGATGGTATTTTATTTCATATTCGTTGCGTGTGTCATGCGTTTAATTTAATTGTACAAGATGGATTAAAATTTATACAACTTCAATTGAAAAAAATTAGATATGCTATTAATTATATTTCGTTTTCACCATCAAGAAAACAAGTTTTTGCTGTTCTATGTACAGAAAATGGACTGCAATCAAAATGTTTTGTAACTGATGTTGCCAATAGGTGGAATTCAACATATCTTATGCTTGAATCGTGTGAAGGTTATGAAGATTGCATTACTGTCTATTATAATGGTTGACACTCACACGACTCAGAATATGATTTAGAATTACATGATTGGAAAATATGTGGTCATGTTAGAAAATTTTTAAAAGTTTTTTACGACGCAACAACTGCATGTTCTGGTGTTTATTATCCAACTACTCCATTTGTTTTAAATTATTTCTATTATATTGCTAACAATTTTCATAGGTATAAGAATTTTGCTCTTTTTACTAATATTATACATGTTATGGAAGCTAAATTTTGAAAATATTGGGAACAATTGCCTATGTTATTTCTATTAGCATGTATCATGGATCCTCGACTTAACTTAGAGGGTACAAAAGTAACAATAATGGCAATTTCAAATAAATTAACTTTTAGAAATCCAGTCACGTGTGCTAATTTAGAACAAACTTTATGTTCTATGTATGAGGTCTATCTTTGAAAAGATCGTACACAAACGCTTGTACGCACCCCCTAATCCAACATATACTTCGTCATCAATTGATGACATTGACTTATGGAGTTACGTCAGTACACATAGGACCACTCAAGGTCAACAATTAGTTGGTTTTTCTTCTAGTTCTTTCCTTCTCCGTTCTAATGATACACATGTAGAGTTAGGTAGGTATTTTGCGCATGATGTGCTTAGTATGTTAGATGACGAGGAGAGAAAAAATTTTGATATACTTAAATGGTAGAGACAACATCAACGTAGTTACTCAATTCTTTTCAAAATGACACGTGATCTACTAACACCTCCGGTCTCAACTGTAGCATCGGATGTTGCATTTAGTATAAGTGGCAAGGTTTCATCTGATATCAGGTCAAGACTCAAAGTCGGCATTTTAGAATGTTTACTGTGTCTAAATGATTGAGATGATGCCGAACTTCGAATTCAAGATAAAGTGGACAGAATAATGTCCGAAGAACTTGAAGATTTGAATATGAATTATTCATATTCGTAGTAAGTATTATTTTGCATTAATATTTCTATATTTGAAGAATTTTCCTTGTTTTAATAAAAAAATTGTACACGTAATATCTTATTCGTGTACAATTTTAACTCTGCCTACTTTTAAAATAGCCGGTCCCAAGCCCGAAAAAAGGAGGAGAGTTTTAAATCTTACATTTTTAACATAAAGGATTTTCGATATGGTATTTCTTTTTTATTTTCAAATTTTAAAAAATGTAAAACACAAAAAAAGAGGTGGGTTTTAAATATTTAATTTAACATAAAGGATTTTGTATTTCTAATTTCTTTTTTATTTTCAAATTCAAAAAAAAAAAAAAAAAAACATAACAAAGAGTCAAAGATGAGGATTTTAAAAAACATAATCAAGATGAGAATTCAATAAAAATTTTAACATAAAGATAAATATTTAATCTTTAACATAAACATAAAGATAAAGGATTCATTTTTAATATTTACATTTTTTTCTTTAACAAAATAAAGAGAAGGATTTATTTTTAATTTTTTTTTTAAAAAAAAAGAGGGCTCGGCTCGGCTCGTTCGGCCCAAGAGCCCGTGGGCCGAACCGAGCCACTCGTCTGGAGACGAGTCCCCCCATGGACAAGCTGAGCTCGTGTTTTACGGGCCGAGCTGGTTCGGCTCGACCTATTGCCATGCCTACCTATTTCCCATCAATTTGTTGTTTACATTTGTTTTGGTAGATTTCGTCTTTAATCTGATGAGATAATCTGTAAAAAATCCAATACACAACATCAGGTCCTATCATTTGGTATCATAGCATCGATCATGAGAATTACAATTACCGATTGCATGGGAGCTTTGGAGGGAAAAATGGATGAATTATACCTGGAAGTGAAGTTGGGCATGGATGCCATGAAATCCAAATTTCAAGGGCAGCTGACCACCTTAATGGAGAAGTTTTTGTGGATTGCAAGCAAATGGGATGAGCAAGAATGGGAGATTAAAGGTAAGGACCAAGAAAGGAGCCCAGAAATAAAAAGGGGAGGGATTTCAGAGGAGACATGGAGGCAGGCAGTTGGAGATGCCAATATATGATGGGGAGGACTCGGATAGATGGATTTTTAGAGTAGAGAGATATTTCATCGTTAATCAGCTATCGGGAGTTGAGAAAATGGAAGCAACTGCTGTATGTTTGGAAGGAGAAGCCTTAGCGTGGTTCCAATGGGAGAAAAAACACCGGAAGTCCCTGGGTTGGGAAGAATTGAAGCTATTAATGTTGAGAAGATTCAGACTATCTCAAGAAGGGTCACTGGAGGAAATTTGTTTGGCTTTTCGTCAGGTGAACATTGTTCGTGATTACCAGCGACAATTTGAAACTCTGGCGGCATCACTGGAAGAGTTTCCGGAGGCTATTTTGGAAGGAAAATTCATCAATGGGCTTAGGCCTGAAATCACAGCAGAAGTGCGTCTCCTTAAACCCCATGGATTGGGCCAACTAATGGAAATAGCCCAAAGGATTGATGACAAGAATTGGGTATTAAAAAACCAATATGGAGAAATTGGCCCAACAAAACCCAGAAACCTATATCATCTCCCAGCTTACCCAAAGGGACATAACGCCACACTCTCTAGTCCGAAAACATCACAACCAGCTAGAGCGAGGGTTATGCTGATGGGGAAATCCCAACAGCGACCATTCAAGAGGCTTAGCAAGGCCGAGCTACAAGCTAAAAGAGAGAAATGGTTGTGTTTCAAATGTGATGAAAAATACACCATTGGCCATAGATGCAAAAACAAGGAGCTGCAAGTTTTATTGGTGCAAGAAGAGGGAGAGTCAGAGACGATCGAAGAAGAAAATGAGGAAAACAACCTGGGCCCGACCTTAGAAACAGCAGAAGTTGGAGAAGTGGTGAGTTGTCCCTCAATTCGGTGGTAGGGCTAACTCCACCGCGAACAATAATGGTTAGGGGAATGATTTCGGGGCAAGAGGTAGTGGTTTTGATAGACTCCGGGGCTTCGCATAATTTCATCTCATCTGAACTAGTCCAAAAATTGGACCTGCCACGAATATCCACTACGGGTTATGGTGTTGTAATGGGATCCGGGTTGGCGGTAAGAGGAGCAGGTGTGTGCAAGAAGGTGGAGCTAGAACTCCAGAATATAAACATAGATGAAGACTTTCTATCGTTAGAATTGAGAAGTTCAGATGGTATACTGGGAATGAAGTGGCTAGAAACTTTGGGAGGAACAGAGGTGGATTGGAGAGCGTTAAAAATGTCTTTTAAGGTGGGTGGAACATCGGTAATCTTGCAAGGGGACCCGAGTCTGAGCAAAACCTTAGTGTCCATGAAATCTATGATTAAGGCATTTCGGGATAATGAGAAAGGAATACTCTTGGAATTAGGAAGCATCACGGCAGAATTCAGTAGTCCTCAACCGGTAATTCCCGAAGCCCTCCAAGGGCTGTTGAACAAGCACATGGGGGTCTTTGATGAACCAAAAGTGTTACCGCCTCACAGAAACAGGGATCACTCAATTTTGTTACAACCAGATTTTGTCCTTATAAGTGTAAGGCCATATCGATATTCGTATGTACAAAAGAATGAAATAGAGAGGTCGGTTCAATAGAGTTTAGTTCAAGAGATGTTAGCGGGGGTATAATTTCTCCAAGCACTAGCCCATTTTCCAGCCTGGTATTACTGGTTAAAAAGAAGGACAGAAGTTGGCGGTTTTGTGTTGATTATCGAGCCTTAAACAGGGTAATAATGCCAGATAAGTTTTCCATTGCAATGATCGATGAATTGTTAGATGAATTACATGGGGCTACCATATTCTTGAAGCTAGTTTTGAGGGCGAGATACCATCAAATAAGGGTAACAACATGAGACATCCCGAAAATTGCATTTAGGACTCATGAAGGCCACTATGAGTTCTTGGTTATGCCATTCGAGTTGACCAACGCCCCGGTCACATTTCAATCCTTGATGAATGTTTGGTTTTTAAGGTTCAGTTTCAACATTTTGTCTTGGTTTTTTTATGGCATACTCGTCTATAACCGAAATTGGAAGGATCACTATGAGCATCTTAAGTGTGTGTTGGAGCTATTAACCAAATATCGACTTTACGCTAATGGAAAAAAGTGTCAATTCGGGCAAGAGAAAGTAGAGTACTTGGGTCATGTCATTTCCCAGGACGGAGTAGCCGCTGATGAGTCTAAAATACAGGCCATGAACTCCGGGGATTTCTTGGGCTCACAGGATATTATCGGAGGTTAGTCAAGGATTATGGAAAAATAGCTAGGCCACTTACATATAGGTTGAGAAAGGATAATTTTTTGGGATAATCTAGCTGAAGAATCATTTCAAAAACTGAAGGCTACCATGATAACGGTGCCGGTTCTAGCATTGTCTGATTTCAGCGAACACTTTGTGGTTGAAGCAGATGCATCGAGGTACGGATTGGGGGACAGTATTGATATAAGAGCACATGCCAATTGTGTATTACAATCATACTCTCAACCCAAGAGGACACTCTCAACCTAAGAGGACAGAGTAAATCAGTCTATGAAAGAAAACTCATGGCTGTTGTATTCGCCGTTCAGAAATGGAGTGTAATGACCCGAAAAATTCGTATTTTCAATTTAAATAAGAAAAAGAGAATGAAGCAAGAAATTTGGTTGAGTTGTCCCAAAAAGTATTTCAAAAATCGTAACACTTAGAATTTAATTTAAATTCGAATAACAAAAAGGGAGAAAAATCGGATTTAATGTTTTATAAGGGTTAAGTTGAATTCATCTAAGAGTTATTGGTTTTTATTAAGGCTTGTTTGGATAAAAGTGAAAAAGTTGGGTAAAGACCCAAAAAGTGAAAACAAAGTTTTGAGCCTTTTTTTTATTAAAGTCAAATAGCCATATTTGGTGCGCTATTGTGAATAAAGTATTAGTTGAAATTCTACGACTCTTACATTGTTGGGAAGTACACATCGAGACCTTCGAAATGGTACCAAATATGCATACTTTCGACTATGAAAACAACCTCGAAAAATTATGTCAAAAACGTTCCAAGAAGTTAAAAATCTGGAAATCAGTGAAGAACTCCCAGCAAACCTTTTTCGGGCAGCCATCTTTAGAGTAATGTTCCAACCTCTGTATTGGTCCGTTTTCTACAATTCAAAGTTCGTTGTGAAGATCCCCGTGAGATCTTCGAGATGGTATAAGAGACGTCAAAAAATGAGCATGTTTTGACCTTCAAAACTCGACCAAAAAATAGGTCCAAAAATCTGCCTTAAGTGGAATTTTAGCATTAATTGCCCTATAAGCTATCCCTAGTATCTTCTTAAATGTGGGCAGTTGGGGAAAAGCATTTAAGGAAGTCCAGCAAGAGATATCTTCAGCAAATCTCTCTAAATATTCTTGCATTTATTGAGGATATGCAATCATTAGAAGAGATACACTTTTCTCCTATAAATACCCCTTTCACCCCAAGTCACTTTTTGTCTTTTTCTTCTCTTTAAACACCACAGCACTCCCACACGTTTTCTGGTAATAAACAAGAAGGGAAGAACCCACAATAAGAGAGAAAAATCAGAGAAAAGAGGTGAATGATTCGAGTAATGAGAAAGCTAGGGAAGGAGGCTCTCTAATTCAATAGAGGAATCTCCAACCCAAGCACCAAAGCCCCATTTCGAGGCAGTAGCTTAGAGGGACCAAGAAACTCAGATTTCAAGATGTTGAAAGTTAGATTCCATGGGCCGAGAACTTAGTTTTTAAATAAAATACTTTTATCATATCTATACCCCGAAAGGTATTGATACCCTATATTCTATGATAGGGTATCAATACCCTAAAATCTCTACACCAAGAATACCTGAGACCAGTTTCTGCACAGTCCTAATACCCCCATTTACAGATTTTAAATAACATCCAACTCACATAAGATCATGATGTTTAGAACCTTTCATTTTCAGGTGGATTAAGGATAACAACGACAAGTTGTGAGTAATCTACATTATATGCCTTAAGTGCTATACGATAAGTATATATATTTAGATCTCATAAATTTATGTGCTCTAAAATGAGATATGCCAATGAGATTGATTTAAGGAAAGATATGACAAATTGTGAATGGCTCATATTATTTGTCTTATGTGTAAAAATGATAAGAATGTACATCTACATGTGTGCATAAGTTATATGTGCTCTTATGTGCTCCAAATGATTTTTATCAATGAGACCCATGAGGTATTATGAGCATCTTGAGCCTATTTGCTATTTATGCAACAAGAAGGAAGAATGAGAATGAGAAAGTTATTTTATGTTATTTATGCTCTACTTGAGAAAACAAAGTTCATAAGTAAATAAAGACAAGTTATGTGATAACATAACAAGTTTTCCCTAGCCTATTTGTACACCATCGAGGGGGCAATTGCAGCCCATAAGGGAACGATAAGAGTCCCAAAAGAGGAGTTGATTCAACTTTGGCCAAGGGTTAGATTGACCCACGCGTGGACTTGAGGTCCGATTAGAGAACGGCCAAGGGCAACAGTAGCCTTTATTGGGATGGTAAGGGTCTCAAGAGTTGATCAACTATGGCCAAGGAAAAAAGTAGCCCATAGATGGATGGTAAGGGTCCAACGAGGTATTGACCATTGTGCTTATGCACAAAGAATATTTAGTTTGAGCGCTCGGTGTATAAATATTGCTTGTGGAAAGGGCCCTAAAAAAAGATAAAAGATATATATTATGTGCAATATCACACACACACACACACACACACACACACACACACACACCGTATTTTACTCTTTGAATGTCACCATTCATAGTCGTTTTATGACTCTTGTAGGAAATGGATCGAGACATGTATAAAGTCAGGGGGCAACAGGTGGAAGTGGCCTTCGATGAACATGAATACCATTTGATCACAAAGATTGATATATGGTCCTCCAATCCCCGTCAACCTGGATTGCAAAAGCATGAAACCACCTACCTTTGCATGGACGTATTTGATTTTTGGACCATGGAGTATCTTACTACTCGTTGTTATAAAGTGTAGTAATTCGATTAACCTTGTCTTTATCATATCACCTCTTTCTTAAAGTATTTAGTAGTACTTGTCAACGGGCTCAAGCTTTTGGAGTATCCATGAGACGTAATGATTTGTCATGAGCTATTTTTGAAACAAAAATGTAAGTGAGGTACTTCTTTTACTTACTTGGGCCCATATTTTGTGGTAACTTATGCTATTGGAGGTGAAATGAACTAAAAGACGGGATTTACATGTTTTAAACTTCTGCCATATTTAAGTTATCATACTCTACCGTATGGTTCTTTATTTCATCAAGTATACATGTTTTTACTTAACAAAGAATAAAGCAAATCCGAAGCAAAAAGAGAAAGGGTGATCTCCAAATACTGTCTAAGATTAGCTTCTAACTACTTTCCTCAAAAGAAAATGAAGAAAACACGTTTCAGATCAGTTTTTAATCAAACCAAGAAGCTAAACTGCTTTTTGCGTAAAAGGGGTACTTGTACCCTCAAATATGGGTACCATTACCTTACTAGGCACAATACAAAAAAAAAAAAAAATTAGGCAGAAATTCGAGGTCGCCACATGGAGGCACTATCTATTGGGGCAGAAATTTTTGGTTCGGATCGATCAAAAGAGCTTAAATTTCTTATTGGAGCAAAGAGAAGTTAGTCCAGATTATCAGAAGTGGCTGGTTAAGTTAATAGGATACCACTTTGACATACATTATCGGCCTGGGACAGAGAACAAGGCAGATGATGCATTGTCCATAATTAACCTAGCAACAGAGTTATTAGCACTATCAGTACCCCGTATAATTTCCTTGGATGAGTTGGTGGAAGAGGTAAAAGGAGATGAAGACTTGCAGAAAATTCTGGAGGAGATTGATGCGGACTCACTAACACACCCAGGGTATTCAGTAAACCATGAGATTTTACTTTACAAAGGGCACCTAGTTATCCCAAAGAGGTCAGCTTTAATACCCATGTTGTTATATGAAGGGCAAAATGGAAGTCTAGAGGGGCATTCAGGAATCCTGAAAACTTATAAGAGATTCTGGCCGGGAATGAAACGAGATATTTAGCATTATGTCAGTCAGTGCTCTACGTGCCAACAGAACAAATATGTGGCACCATCCCCAGCCGGCTTGTTACAGCCGTTACCTATTCCAGATCAGGTGTGGGAAGAGGCGACTATGGATTTTGTGGAAGGGTTGTCAAAATTCCGAGGGAGGGCATGAAGGAGGGAATAGACACAATCTTGGTGGTGGTGGATAAGTTGAGTACGTATGCGCATTTCGTTGGGCTAAAACATCCATTTACATCAAGTTTGGTGGCGGTTATGTTTATGAAAGAAGTGATTCGATTGCACGGCATCCGAAATCTATTGTGTCCGATAAAGAGAATTTTCATGACCAAATTTTGGGATGAACTGTTTCGCTTGCAAGGGACTAGGTTGAGCCGAAGTACTGCTTACCATCCTCAGTCGGATGGTCAATCCAAGGTGGTGAATCGAACACTGGAGACATATTTACTATGCTTTGCATCAACAAAACCATAGGCTTGGGCCAGTTGGCTACCATGGGCTGAATTATGATACAACACTTCTTTTCATACTGCTTCCAAAGCTACTCCATTTCAGATAGTATACGGCCGAGAGCCACCCCTACTAATTCGTTATGAGAAGGGAATAGCTCTTGTGGATACAGTAGAAAGGAAGTTAGTTGAACATGACATCATTTTTGATGAACTTAAAATCCAGTTAAGTAGAGCTCAGTCGAGAATGGAGGCTAGTGCTGATGTCAAACGAAGAGAAGTACAGTTGGAGGCAGGGGAGATGGTCTACTTAAAGATTCGACCATATAGGCGCAAGTCTCTCATTATACGATCTAACGAGAAGCTGTCACCAAGGTTTTATGGACCTTTTATGATCGAGAAGAGGATAGGTCTAGTGGCTTACAAACTGAAGTTGCCACCCACCGCTCATATACATCTAGTATTTCATATCTCTCAGTTATGCAAGGAAGTAGGGCCGATTCAGGAAGTCGTGGGGCTGCCTTCACAAATCAATGAAGAGTTGGAAATGTTGGTGGAGCCGAAAGCTGTGTTAGGCGTGCGTCCAGGAGCAGGAAAGAATATCAACGGTAATGATGTCCTAATTCAATGGAAGGGGCTTCTTCCTTTGGAGGCAACATGGGAACCGTTTGAAGCCATTAATTTGCAGTTCCCTCCTTTCACCTTGAGGACAAGGTGAATTTTGAAGGGAGTGGTAATGATAAGCCCCTAATCAAAGCAATGTATATGAGGCACAAGAAAAGTAAGGACAACAAGAGAATATCACAAGTAAACGTGGGAAACCATGTGGAGTCTGGAGGATCCTAACCAATTGCATGTGCAAGACACTCAACAAAGAAGATCATGGAACAGTGAAATAGAAATAAAAGACAGGAAATAGAGGAGGAGCAACATCTGGACAAAGAAGGGATAGTTGGAGAGTAGAGCCTCTCGAACATCTCTTTTATTGTAATTCAAATATTGTCATTATACATTCAAGCATTCTGTAATCCAAAGCAGAAAATCACAAATATATATTACAAACTTTTCCTATTTCCTATCAATTCGTTGTTCACATATGTTTTGGTGGATTTCATCTTTAATCTGTTGAGATAATCTGCAACAAATTCAATACACAACATCAGGTCCTATCAGACATGATTCAATGTAACAAGAGGGTTGGCTCGCTAATATAATTGAACGCAAGATTTATAGTCTAATATGACTCGAGTACCTATTTGGTACACTCGAAAACAAATCCAATATTAGGGTGTGTGAACACTTGTGAGAATTTTTCAACTACTGCAATTAGTTGCATGAAGCATTTTGATGGCTAAACAATTACTTGGTAGAAATTGGATTACTTCAGCAAAAGAAATAGCAATCATATCATATATCGTGTCAAACCCAAAAAACATGTGTTTATTTTCTAGCTTTCGAATAATAATATGCTAGAGCCTTAATCAAGATTAGACTCTTCCACAAATGGAGCAAAAATAAAAAAATAGCACGATCGAATACATAAATCTTTCCAGTTAAATTGGACCACATGAATTCATGGCGTCTAATCATTTTCTCTTATCACTTTAAACATCCTAACAAACAATGAATTATCAACATGACAATTTCACTGTCGGTGTGGATCTTAGGGAAATTGTTGATCAACAATGAGACGCACCAAATTGTTGAAAGTTGAGAAATTAATAATCTTTATAATTGGATATGTGAATCATAAGTATGCATTTTACACAACTCCTACTCTTCAAAAAATTGTCAAAATTTTATAAATGGAAGACACTAGAATACATGTACTATGATGCTTTCACATATCATTTGAACTATTTAGTCAATTTTCAAAAAAGTATTGGAAGGATTCTTTCATAGGTAAGAACAATTTATTAAACATAATGTACCAATCCTTCCACCATATTAAGTATCCTATCAAGTAACTAATAGAGATTTAAAATTTTGCATGCTTAAATTAACAAATTACAAGCGAGTATATAAATATTCTCTATTTTCACGTTCTCACGCTTCAATTCCACAAATAATATCAATCATATTATCAAGTTAATAAATAAGAGAATTAACAATTGAGTAAATTTAGACCCGCGACACGCGAGTACTAAACATTCAAAATAAACGGAGAACATAATACTCTTGCTATGAACATAACATAAATAAGTTTGTGTGGGAAATTTTGCATATGAGAATACATGATATGGAATTTCAATAACGCATGCCCCCACAATTAATTTCTGATGTGTCGACAACAAATGACATGATCTAATAACTTACTATAATATATGAGTTTCATTGATTATGCTAGTCTACATATTATATAAATAAACTCTCACACTTGTACTCCATAATCAAAACAATGTTACTCATATAAACACTTGTTTGTCATTGCTTAAATTATAATTTCAACTGGTCAAATTGGTTAAACATACTTTTTATCTACACATTTTATAAGACCTACAACTTATAATATAAATACTTAAAAGAGTATCTATTCATTTAGCAATATTGATCGAGCTTGTGTTGGTTCATGACCACCATAATTTTCTCTTATCACTTTAAACATCCTAACAAACAATGAATTATCAACATGACAATTTCACTGTCGGTGTGGATCTTAGGGAAATTGTTGATCAACAATGAGACACACCAAATTGTTGAAAGTTGAGAAATTAATAATCTTTATAATTGGACATGTGAATCATAAGTATGCATTTTACATTACTCCTACTCTTCAAAAAATTGTCAAAATTTTATAAATGGAAGACACTAGAATACATGTACTATGATGCTTTCACATATCATTTGAAATATTTAGGCAATTGTCAAAAAAGTATTGGAAGGATTCTTTCATAGGTAAGAACAACTTATTAAACATAATGTACCAATCCTTCCACCACATTAAATATCCTATCAAGTAACTAATAGAGATTTAAAATTTTGCATGCTTAAATTAACAAATTACAAATGAGTATATAAATATTCTCTAATTTCACGTTCTCACGTTTCAATTCCACAAATAATATCAATCATATTATCAAAGTTAATAAATAAGAGAATTAACAATTGAGCAAATTTAGACCCGTGACACGCTAGTACTAAACATTCAAAATAAACGGAGAACATAATACTCTTGCTATGAACATAACATAAATAAGTTTGTGTGGGAAATTTTGCATATGAGAATACATGATATGGAATTTCAATAACGCATGCCCCCACAATTAATTTCTGATGTGTCGACTACAAATGACATGATCTAATATTATACTATAATATATGAGTTTCATTGATTATGCTAGTCTACATATAATATAAATAAACTCTCCCACTTGTACTCCATAATCAAAACAATGATACTCATATAACTCTAAACACTTGTTTGCTATTGCTTAAATTATAATTTTAACTGATCAAATTGGTTAAACATATTTTTTATCTACACATTTTATAAGACCCACAACTTATAATATAAGTACTTAAAAGAGTATCTATTCATTTAGCAATATTGATCGAGCTTGGGTTGGTTTAGGACTACCCTAATTTTGGGTGTTCTGTGCGAAATTTAAAAGAGTGTCCAATTTTTATTAATTAAAAAATACACATAAAGAATAAATAGTGGGTAGGTTAATGGGCAAATTTTCTAAAATGAACAAAAATATTAAAATTTTGGTCCAGTTTTTTTTTCCTCTTTTTTTATTTTATTTTTATTTTTTTTATACGATTGAGAGGAGGAATAATTTTTGTTTTATCTTCTGACAAGAACAAGGTAACTTTATTCAGCAACGTCACTTACAACTACATTAGAAATGAAACTTTGGACAATTCCTACACATATCCTATCATCAAAGTGCAAAAGAGCGTGAATTACCCAGCATGAGCAGCCTTATTAGCTTCACGCCGAACAAAACTGTTGGCTTTTGTGTGATTCCAACTAAATTTTGGGGTATGATGATTAATCAAGACTTTTTTATTTTTACAGGTTTTTAGTTTAGAATTGAAGATAATTATATAAAGATAGTTTCATCGTACACCATAAAATATAAAATAATTTATTATCTAATTATTTTTATTCTAAAAATACTGTTTTTACTTTTGTAACATTTGTTGTTACGTTTGTCATATTTTTATAAAAAATGTGTGTTGTGTGTGTTATATTTGTTACATTTGAAATTTAAAATATTGAAAGGTAATTGTAGAAATTTAATATAAAATCAAGTATGTGGCAAAATTATTGCAATTGATATAGTCCACTCCACAATGTGTCAGCCTAAAATAATATTGAAGGTTCAAAGGACTTAATGGGCCACTTCAAAGATTAACAGATTTTTAGGTCGTTTTTCATTGATCCAGTATAATTAACTCACATTAAATCTTGGCAACTAAGTTTAGACTTGTCATTATATTTACATAATGGTATATTATTATGACCGTATGGAGTTTTTCCTTTGTTCTTCATATTCAATCTCTTCAAATCAAATTCTCAAATCCCTATTCTTCTTTTTTTCATCTGCTACATCAATCTCAAAATTGATTTTTCTCTATCATATCTCTTATATTTTTCAAATTCATTCTCCTCAAATCAAATTCTCAAATCCTACTTCTTCTTCATCTGCTACATATTTGAATTACCATTAAATTTAAATCGTAATATACGGTCGAATCCACCGTAAAAAAACGTTATATACTAGTATATATATAAGCACACAAACTACACGCAGTCATTAATTGAGAATTGAGGGGCAGAATTAAGAATTGCAGGCAGAGAACTTTTGGGCAGTAATCAAAAGTGATCCATTTTCTTTGTGAAACGTGGTGGCTTCTCCTTTTTTGGTCTTAGCAAATATTTGAGATTCTTGGTCCCTTGTCTTTCTGACAATTCTTCATCCATTAATTCAAACAGTAAGATCATTATTCTAAATGAGTGATATCTCAATAGCATGTGTTCTAAATAAAATAAGTCATTTTGGTTCCAATTAAAGTGCTGCCATTGTAGAGTTTGGACTAATGAATTTGAGCCCTATTTATCTTACAAGTGTTGTAAACTATTCATAAATTCCTCAATAAAGTGGTATGAGAGCCTTGGTGACATTTTGTGGTGCAAGAAAAAACAACTTTCTGTGGTCAAGTCAATGAAGAAAGAAGAAGAGCCGAATCTGTCAGTCCCATTTCTGACCAGACCAAGCATCGCCTGGGTAAAAGGAGCACATATCTAGGTTTGGGACGTCAAGACGGAGCCACCGGAGTGGCCCGTGTGGTGCATGGAGGTCCAGAGGTGGCTCATGGGCAAAGCCTAGAGATTCTTTTCAGCGAGTGGTTAGCGGATACGTCATTCTTTTGCAGTTCTGACGTTCTGTGGTGGTCCATTCTATCATTGGTGGTTCAAACAGTCCAAACAGCGGTTCGGTAGTGGACGCGTATGGTGGGTTTTGCTACTGAGTTTACATTCCTAGGGTGAATAGTGCGTGGCTCTGGGGTTTCGAATATCTCCTATAATACGAACAACAAAATTGTTTGATCTGGTATTGTATTATGTCATTTTATTTTTTCGCAGTCAAGACTATCGTGTGTGGTAACTATTTACTTTTTGCAATAGAGGTCATCGTATAGAGTGGTCACTAAGATTGGAGTTATCGTGTGGGATAACCATTGCTTGTTTTAGACCTAGAGTATTACTTGTTGTGTTATGTGTCTTAATATTTTGTGAGATTGTTATTGTCCTTTATAACTTGTTGAAATTGCTGTCGTATGTCTGTTTTCATTTTGTTTAGAATTTACTTGGACTTGACCCATATCTTGCTTCTCCTTGGACCTAAGAATATAATTCTCACACAATCTTGGAGTTGTAGATCGGTGTACTTTCGCTCCTTCAGGGAAACTTTTGTTGAATTTCTACCCACCTATTTCCATGTTGTCTATGAGATTCGATTAGCGTATTGTCTTCTTCTTCACACTATCTATCTTTGTACTAAATTCATATATGATAGTGTGAATTGTTACTTTTACCTATTTTTATATTGTATATTGTTGGAAAATAAGTTGAATGAAATTTTAAACTTTTCATTTGTTTAAGACCTTCCAACTTCTCAACCCTTTTATGTTTTGTAACTCTTATAACTCTCTTGTTAATGGTGGATTTGGAATTGGAATGTCACTCTAAAGCTTATATAAGCATGTCCATTTTTCCTCATTCTACATACAACAACATTTCCTCCTTAGGTTCTTTAGCATTCATTTTCCTCTTTGGCATTCGAATTTCTTCGCGGTGATATTGTTCGGGTAGTAGGTCGGTTCGCTGATACAACCAGTTCTACCGTTGTATCCTAAGAAACAGACGTTTATAACCTACGGTAAGGGGCGAATCTATTTTAAGGAAACTGTACTTGTATAGGCCTCGGTTTACTTTCTTCTTCAATTCTTTATTCTGAAGTTTCCTTACTCCATTTGTTTACTATTCATTTTAATTATAATATGCTATTTAACGTTTTTCAATTGACGTATGTTTAACATATATATCTCCATGTTATTGTGTAAATGTTATAAAAATATATCTTTGAAAATAATGTCCCTAAGCTTAAATTAGCGGATAGTTTATGATATAGACTATTTGTAAATATTATAATAAATTACAATTCTACGTGCAAAGCATGTGTATAATGCGCACACATTGCACATATTAATAAGGATAAGATAAAGCTAAAAATTGTGTGCAAGCAAAAAATAATAAAAATATTTGAAGGAAACATAAGGATTTTTTTTTATATATTTGTTTAAATCTTCATATTAGATTGCAGTAGTTTGATCAACGCATGCATGCACAATTTAGCTGTTTAATAGTTTCAAAAAGCTAAAGTCTTTACATGTGAAGAATAAGTAAATCATGTAGATAAGATTGGAGAATTAATGCGTGCAAATTGTCAATATCAAATTGAATTTAAAGGAAAATGTTGTTATTTTTGTTGACGTCGGAACCTGCAACATCCACGTGTCAACATATCTCCAGTCACTCCTCTGTCAACCTGTATGTTATCTACACACTCGGACGACCGTTAGACACCAAGATCCCCGGAGAAAAAGGGTCCGGCGATCGTTGGTACTCCGACGATCTAGTCAACTGCCGGTATATAGAAATAATACACGAGAGGAGGTAAGTAATTGGGTGTGGGAGAGACAAGCAGGCAGAAGTTTGAGCAGAGTTTAGGGTCGGATTCAAGTGCAAAAAAGCGTAGCTTGGAACAACCGGAGACGTCGTATTTATCGCGCAAGAGTCTTGATTGATTTAGGTAACAAATCAATCAGATACCCAATCGGATCCTCCTTCCTTATGGGATAGGGATCATTCCTTGTCAAGACAATCTCCAAGATTACATTCCTTATCTGAGCTTATCACGTTGCATGATTTTATGAGATTATGATTCGATTTTCTTGTGAGGATCTGTGCGCCAAACCAACGCAATATTTCTTTAATTACTTCTTTGGTCATCCCAGCATATCGTGCTGCCTGCTAGTTATAATTGATACGAAGCCTGGTGAGGTCCTATTGGTCGGTCGTGAGTGTCAAGGCCCTTCCTAGGCCTCGCGGCATTCTGGCTGCAGAAAGCTAAGGCATTCGATGGGCTTCCGAGGCCCTTTTCAGAATTTGCGAGGCCCTCGTCGGGCCTAGATGGGACTCTTGATGGGCTTAGATGGGGCTCTTGCTGACGTGGAGGCCATATCAGAATCGTGTGGTAACAATAGTCCCCCCAAGTCCAAACTTATTATTCATAATAGGCATGAGACTTTTGAGAGTAAAAAGAATAATTTTGGGCGAAGAAAATTCGGTCTCCATGGGTTCTGCGGAATGTGGTCCTCGCGCGTTTAATTATAAGACTTCAACTTACTCAATCTAGTCCCCCAAGTCCGAAGCCGAACATTCATGACGGTGAGGGGTTTAGGGGGCCAGACCTTTGGTGACGTGCTCGCGGTTGGTGTGGTTCTGTCAATCAAAGCTATCAATCTGCGGACAGGCAATCATGAGTGAGAGGATGTACGCAATTAATGCAGTTGCGCGTGGCGGGGAATGGGGACGCGCATGGGGCGCGTGCATTCTCGTTCCACTAAACGTTTGGGGTTTCGGTTTCCTGCCTGTTGCTCAATTTAAAACACGCGTCCACTGTCCGTCGGTTCAGATGTGACGCTTGGGATTTGGACGGTGGAGATTGGAATGCATCACTATAAAACCAGGCATCTCTCCATACTACAACTTCTTCTTGCGTTTGTGCTCATTGTGAATACTCTGCCAATAAGCGAGAAACTCCAAGTAGGTGCCTCGTTCTAATTATATTTCCGAGGTAAGCACGTTGAAAGTTGCTGTGATTTGTTTTTGTTGTTTCCTGTCGTGGAGATTGCTCGACTCCACAGCTTGGGGATTATACCCTATAGGCGTAATGTCGTCCAGAAATGACGATTCACAGAACTCATCGAATGCGCCGACAAACCCTAGTATTATTGGGAGTGAGTCACCATCGGTCGCCACATCATCTTCATCTTCCGAGGTCATAGGGGGAGTAAACCTGGAGCCTCTCGCTGTATTCCCGTCAATTCCATCTACGAGTGGGAGGGGGACTTGTCCATCCGCACCGTCGAAGGAGACGGCAGAGAAAGGGGGACCGGACGTTGGGGTACCCGAAATGAGGGGATCGCTCGATAAGAGGGATGCCCCGGCCGCAAAGGCACTCGACGAGGAGCTGAAGCGGTTAGCCACCGAAGCATCTATGGCTCAGTCGAAGATCACCGAGGCGGAGTTGGAGGACATACGGTTGTCCTATGACATTTCTACGTTCGTGAAACTCAGAGCTCCATGTCCAGAGGAACGCGCCGACGATCCTCCCGAAGGGTACGTCGCAATATACGAACCCGCGATGCAACAAGGCCTTCGCCTACCCATGCATCCTTTCTTCCGTGAGGTGTTAAAAGACTGGAACCTAGCCCCTTGTTAGATAACACCAAATGGCTGGGGGCAGATGGTGGCCTCATACGTACTCTGGGGTGTTGCTGAGGAGGGAGGAAACATTACCCCGAGGGAGTTCAAGTCAATATATCGGCCTTGTCGATCTGCGGACTGGTACAACATCTCTCCTCGGCCGGACCAGAAATGGAGAACGGCCACCGACACCCCAACAAAGTGCACAATTGGAAAGAGAGGTTCATCTTCGTCGGCGGGGACTGGAAATATATGCCGGAGGACCCTCGTCCCAATGTGTCCATCCCTCGTCGATTCGGGGAACTCGGTATATATTGCTGCAGTTGTGTAGGTTCTGGTAATTGTTCCTGACTTAATGTCTTGCCTGTTTTTGCAGACTGTGATAAGCCGCCCATCCCTAAGAGGGACCAGGGAGAGTTGAGAGTGAAGTGGAACAAGGTACGGGGCCTCAGTAGTGACTACAAGAGTCTCAGTAACCTGTTGAAGGACGACAGCTTATTAGCTAGCTGCGGACTGATGTGTAAGTCCTCAAGTTTTGACACCTCGGCGTCGATGTGAATAATTGCCCAAACGTGTCGTAAATTGTTGTTTGTGCTAACAACTTTCAGGTTCAAGAATATCCCTACGCTCCGTCTTGCTCGCGCCGCCAGCGGAGAGGGTTCTTCGTCCCAGGCGCCGGCGAAGGAGGCGTCTGGTCCATCACAAGAGATCCAAGATGTTATACCATCAGGGCCCGTCCACCCATCGGCTTCCGATCTCCCTCCCAACTAAGACGTTCCTCCTCCGCCCCAGCCTTCGTCATCCTGTCCTTCACCCAGCCCCGTTCCACTCAAGGATAAGGAGAAGAAAATTGCTGAGGACACTGGTGACGCGGCCCCGCGAAAGAGGAAAGCTCTCGCCCCAGCGGGAAGGTTTATGAGGGATGTCCACAAATCGAGTCGGACTGAGGGTGCAAAGAAACCTGGCTCTTTGTCCGGCAGGGAGCTCCGTCCGCGTTTCCCAACGCCAGGGAGAACTGGAAACCCCGGCCATGAAAAATGCTCCTTGCTCACCCTACAATGATTGCAGCGAGCGTACGCAAATACTGGACCCAGAAATGGAAGAAGGCCGCCGAGGAAGCCATTGTTCGGGAGCGGCTGCAAATGGTGAAAATGAACTTGATACGGGGACTGGTTTTGACCAAGGAATTGTTCAAGACCACGAAGGCTATGATGGCCATTATCATGAGGAAGAGGCCAAATCCAAGAAGTCGGCCGAGAAGTCAAGGCCATGGGCCTCGAGAAGGCGCAATGAGTCCGGAAAAGGGGCCGCAGCCTGCCAAGACGGACTTGGTTGTGACGAAGGAGGCGGACATGAGGGATAAATACGAGATTGAGCTGAAGGCCGCCAAAGAGAGTTTGAAACAGGCCCGAGATCAGAAGAGGGCCACTGAAGCTTCTCAGAAGTGTGCCGAGGAGGCACAGAAACTGGCCGAAGACCGTATCCTTGCCGCTGAGACCGCGCTAGCAGCTTCGAACAGCAGGTTAGAGATCATCATTACGGAAGAGGAGAAGTTGCTGTCAGATGCGAGACTGGAGTTGGAGAGAGTCCGGGCCGAATGTGCAGGTGCCGAGGCCAGGACGGTGGAGGCATACCAAGACGCGTTCGTGGACACGCCTGAGTATCAGGACCTCGCCCACCGCCTGATGACCATTGAGGGCGAACAGTTGGTAGAGCGGATCGCGGAGATCTATCCGGAGTGGGACCTCTCTTTCCTTCGGCAGGCTCCCTCCGAGGCTTTGGTTCCTGAAACCGAACCTGGTGAAGTCAATAAACAAATATCCCCTCCAATCGTGGGAGAAAGTCCACAATGTGTCGACCCTTAAAGAGGCGGCGGGGCATCCGAACTTTGAATCTTGTTATCTTCTTTTGCGTATGTTCTAGAATAAATTGCCAGACTTATTTTCCTTAATTTATTCCTGTCCTGGCATTTAATGTTATGGATGATTGTGCGTGGGGGCAACGGCCTCAAATCTAAGAATAATCTCCTTGGGCATTAATGGTGCAGACTGTTGGCAGAATCTGAAAAGTTGGCGTCTTTAATGTCTTGGGGAGGTAGCACGGCTGAGTGGCATTCCAAATCTCCCTGAGATATCCACGTTCATTGCTTTGTGTTAAGTCCCAATGTAGCCTCTATATATAAGTTAAGAATACATTGAACGCCTCCCAATGTGTTTCTCATGATTACGCAAATCCATTAAATTGCGTAAATTAGACCCTCAGTCCCCAAAACTTCCTCGAATCGTTTGATCGGACCTTCCGCTTTGGACGTGCTATGGAATCACTGACGTAGAAACAAATGCTCGTAATACCAACCAACTGGAGAATCAACATTCAGAGGACCAAACGCTCATCCAATCAACGTTCAGAGGACCAAACGTACGGAGGGAGGGTTGGGCCTAGCAGCCTTAGCCTGACCATGCCCCGAACGGGAGGGACCCTGATTCAGGTGGTGGGGCTGGGTGCTCTCTGCCAAAAGGTGTCAACGGTATTTTTTGGACAGCGTGGCCTAATTAGTCACCAAATCAACTCATGTTGGTTCTGGGTGACTCCAGATCATGGTAGAATCAGATCTCCAATAACAGATGACGCTTGGGATGACGAAGACCAGGGAATATGCTTAGTAGTTCTAATGTCCCAGCATGTGCCGATCCAAAGAGACGGTGGGGCAGTAGGATAATTATCATGCGTATTTATTTTTGCCATGTATTCCGAATCATGTTGAATAAAACACGATTATTCCAAAATTTCCCTGGTTGTTTCGTCTATGTCGATGGTACTTGGGCTTAGAATTTTGCCGACATTTCGGATTGGGAGGTGGGGGGAGGAGGGGCGTCGCATCTCACCTAGTTTTAGTGGTTTGTGAAGAACAATCAATTTTTGCAGTTCTGGCGATCGCGCGATGGCGATACATATAGACCAGGCCATCCTCGCCTGCCTCACGAGGCTACCACCCTTTATGCCATTACCATGTATTGACGTTCGCGACATTACCATGCATTGACGTTGGTAAATTTTGTGAAGCGCGCATTCCTACGCGCCTTTTACATCTCCCTAAGGTTTACTTGGCGTGCACTTACTCCGACTGTCCGCATTCTGCCGCGCCTATATATGTGTTTGCAGGACTTCACTTTATTCTTCTCTTGCAGGACTTCACTTTATTCTTCTCATCTATGCCCTTCTACTTCCCTATTCGGATCCTGGTTATTGCTGGCCATGTCAGGCTTTCATTTCTCCAGTGTCCCAAAGTTTAAGATAAGATGTGGGGGGGTTGTGGATGACATCCCCCTCTCCTTTCAGTACCTTCTGCGGCGTCTAATCCCAGGGTCACCGCTGAGCAAACGCCGGAGATAACGATGAGTGGTCTTTCCTTTGCCCGTCCAGCGCTGGAGGCAACACCGGTAGTGCCTCTCCCCCATCTCCTGTGAGACCCGTGCCTTCGTCGGAAGTGCCAGACAACCAGGTAAGAGAAAGGCAGGCGCCCATGGTGGAGAGGAGGCGGTTCGGGACTCTCCTTCTCTTCTCCCTGGCAAGTACGAGTATATCAACATCGGGTCTTATAAGGACGAGCTGGATCCAGCGACTTTAGGAAAGCTTCCACCCCCGATCGCTAAAGCAGGGGTATCTGTTCATAAGTATTGGACTTCTACCTTTGGAAAGGCGGCCACAAATGCGGAATTGTCGGAGTTGCTGAGACTTGCTAAAATGTACACCTCCCACAGTCACGTACTTAACTGCGAGATGTACAAATGGTTGGAGATGAAGATTGACGAATTGCGCCCTCCCGTTGGAGAAGACGAGGATGTTGAGGCATTGTGCGTAGAAAACAAAGACCTCCGAAAAAAACTCGCATTCTCAAGAAGATGCCGTGGCTCACAACGCACGTCAGATCGAGAAAGCTAGGACGATCCAAAGGGCATGTGTTGAAGCCCAAAAAACGGCAGAGTCGCAACTGAAGTCTTGTCAGGACATGGTTTATGCCGAAGACAAGAAATTGAACAAAGCACTGACCGAGCTGTCGAAGGCCCAAGGTCTTCTGGCCAAACTCGAGGTCTCTGGCCACGTGAATCCAATGGTTCTCGACTGAGATTTAAGGATTCTCTCTGTTCTATTTTTTTTTTGTTGCTGTTTCGACTTGTAAATGTAGGCCATTGAATACGCCTCATCTTCTATTTGATTACATAAGCGTTGAATGTGTACATAGCGTTGCCGAATTGTTGCCGAATCGCTTTTACTTGTTTAAATACGCTCTGAATGTTTATCCAGCGAGTTGAAAGAGTTGGCCACGAACCACACTCCATTGCTGTAGAATTTCTTTCACTAGTTTAACTACGCGTTGAATGTTTATCCAGCGAGTTGAAAGAGTTGGTCACGAACCACACTCCTTCGCTGTCGAATTACTTTCACTTGTTTAACTACGCGTTGAATGTTTATCCAGCGAGTTGAAAGAGTTGGCCGCGAACCACACTCTCTCGCTGCCGAATTGCTTTCACTTGTTTAACTACGCGTAGAATGTTTATCCAGCTGAATTGAAAGAGTTTGCCGCGAACCACACTCCTTCGCTGCCGAATGGTTTTCACTTGTTTAACTACACGTTGAATGTTTATCCAGCGAGTTGAAAGAGTTGGCCGCGAACCATACTCCCTCGCTACCGAATTGCTTTCACTTGTTTAACTACGCGTTGAATATTTATCCAGCTGAGTTGAAAGAGTTGGCTGCAAACCACACTCACTCACTGCCGAATGGCTTTTAATTGCTTTTGTTGAATAAGGAACGCTTTAGATTCATAAACGATGAATTTTATTAGAAGGCGCGGTGTCTCGGGGCACCAGACAAAAATGTTGGAAAATCAAAACAGTGCAAAAAATGAAACTACTGATGATACGGCCTCAAGTGGGCGATGTTCCAAGGGTGCCTCGTCTCCTTGCATTCGGAATCTGCCAACCTGTAAGTTCCAGGGCAGATTTTTTCGATGACTTTATAAGGTCCCTCCCAAGTGGGCCCTAGAGTTCCGGCTCCTACCTCTCTATTAGCTTGGAATATCTTCTTCAGGACGAAGTCGTTGATGTGGAAACTCCTGCCCCTGACCTTGGAGTTGTAATATCGGACCATCTTCCAATGGTAAACCGCGAGGCGGAGCTGCGATTCTGCCTGTCTCTCGTCTTGCAAATCGAGGCTTGCCCTTCGTAAATCCTCGTTAGTCACCTCGTTGAAGTACAGGTGCCTGGGTGAGGGTATCCCTACCTCGACGGGAATCATTGCCTCCGCTCCGTATGCCATGGAGAACGGGGTTTCACCTGTGGCCGTACGAGAGGTGGTCCGATAGGACCACAGGGTCTCGGGTAGTTCTTCAGCCCATCCTCCTTTCGCGGATTCTAGTTTCCGCTTAAGGGCATGCTTAATGATCTTATTCACGGCTTCCACCTGGCCATTGGATTGGGGGTAGTAAGGGGGGAAAAGTCCCTTCGGATACCAGGTTCTCACACCGCGTTAAACTTCATTCCTGCGACCAGTGTGTCGCTGTCGAAACAACAGAGTGGAGATGCCAAGCGGCGCACAATATTTTTCCATACAAATTTCCATGAGTTTTCCTCCGTGATCTTGGCCAATGGTTCGGCTTCACACCACTTGGTGAAGTAAACCACCGCTACAATCATGAATTTGACCCCACCTCTCTCCGTCGGGAGGGGATCGATGAAGTCGATTCTCCACTTGGCGAAGGGCCAAGGACTGGTGGCCGGGATAAGGTTCTGAGCCGGGAGCTTCGGTATAGCGGCGAACTTCTGACATCTGTCGCACTTCTTTGCATAATTGTGGGAGTCTTTCTTCATGGATGTCCAATAGTACCCCTGTTTCAGGGCTTTTTGTGCCAGGGCCATTCCTTCCGAATGATTGCCGCATATCCCTTTGTGTATCTCTTTCATTACGTATACTGCTTCCTCCTATATCAAACAGCGTAAGAGGAGTGACTGAATCTCCTCTTATATAGGATCTTGTCTTGCAGTACAAACTTGGCGGCCCTTCTGTAGAGTTTCTGTGGTTCTTGTTTGTCATCGAGCAGTATCTGGTCGGTTAGATATTCGATGATCTCCTTCATCCATCTTGGAGAATCAGATATTGTCATGACAGCGGGTGCGTGAGATTCGTCGATGGAAGGCCGGTTGAGCCTCTCAATTGGGATGGCCTTCATTAAGTCGGAGTCTCTACTGCTCGCCAGTTTCGAGAGGGCGTCCGCATAACCTCTTTCCACTCGTGGGATCTGTAGAAGTTCGTATGTCTCAAAGTGGGACAACAGGTCTTTGGCCTTTATCAGGTATGCCACCATGGATTGTTCGCGTGCCGCGAAGGTCCCATTAACCTGACTGACAACCAGCTGTGAATCACTGTGAATCTGGTGCTTCCTTGCCTTCATCTCTTGTACCAACCTCAAGCCTGCTAGGAGTGCCTCGTATTCCACTGCGTTGTTGGAGGCTTTGAACTCCATGTGAAGCGCGCAGTTGAGATTGTGGCCGTCAGGACTAACCAGCAGGATCTCGGCTCCAGCTCCGGCCTCACCCGAGGATCCGTCAACATATGACTTCTATGTTGGTACATCCAGAGGTCGGGCCTCGAGCGAACCCTCGGGAATGTGGGCGAATTCAGCCACAAAGTCTGCTAACGCCTGTCCTTTTATCGAAGGTTGTGGCTTGTAGTTGGTATCGAACTGGCTGAGTTCTACCGACCATTTTATCAGCCATCCTGATGTGTCCAGCTTTTGGAATATCTGCCTTAGAGGGAGGTTTGTCAAAACATCTATGCTATGAGACTGGAAGTACGGTTGGAGTTTTCGAGAGGCGGTGATCAATGATAGGGTGAGCTTTTCTATGTCTGGGTATCTTGTTTCTGCGTCCTGCAGGGCGTTACTCACATAATAGACAGGAAATTGTGCTGGGCCCTCTTTTCGGATTAAGACTGAGCTAGCTGCCTTCTCAGATATGGCGAGGTAAACGAGCAACGTCTCTCCATTCTTTGGTTTGGACAGCAGTGGGGATTTTTCGAGGAGGAGCTTGAGGTCTTGGAAGGCTTTCTCACACTCCTCGGTCCACTCAAACCTCTTCTACCCCTTGATTGTCTGAAAGAAAGGTTGGCAGCGATCGGTCGCCTTGGATATAAATCGATTCAAAGCCGCTAACCTTCCCGTCAGGCTCTAGACTTCCTTGGAGGAGGATGGTGACCGCATTTCAATGATCACCTTAATCTTTTCGGGATTAGCCTCTATCCCGCGCTGATTGACCATGTGGCCGAGGAACTTTCGAGACGTAACTCCGAACACGCACTTCAAGGGATTAAGCATCATGCGATATTTGTGAAGGACTCCGAAAATCCCTCTTAAGTGCTCTATGTGGTCCTCGGTGTTTACGCTCTTTACCAGCATATCGTCGACGTATACTTCCATTGTATTCCCAATCTGTCCTGCGAACATGCGGTTTACCAACCGTTGGTATGTGGCTCCCGCGTTCTTCAGGCCGAAAGGCATCATCATATAGCAGTATAACCCTCGGTTCGTGATAAACGAGGTGTGATCCTCATCTCCTGCAAACATTAGGATTTGGTTGTAGCCCGAGTATGTGTCCATAAAGCTAAGTAACTTGTGGCGGTAAGTGATCGATCGCCGGTCGATGCGCGCAACGAGAAGTCAGTTTTAGGGCATGCTTGGTTCAGATCTGAGAAGTCTATGCATACCCTCCACTTCTTGGTACTTTCTTACCAAAGATCGGGTTAGATACCCATTGGGGGTAAACCGCTTCTCTTATGAACCCGCTGGCTAGTAGCTTGTCAACTTCCTTCTTCAATGCATTGTACCTCTCGGCGCTCAAAGGCCTCCTTTTCTGAATCCTGGGGCGTACTTTCGGATCCACTTTCAAGGTGTGGCACGCCACCGACAGGTCGATCCCGACCATATCGCTATGATTTCATGTCAAGACGTCAGCGTTCTCCTGGAGAAACTGCTTCAGCTCCTCTTTCATTCATTCTTCGAGCTTCTCTCCCACCTGCAATACCTGGGTTGGTTCCGAGGGGTTCACTGGAAATGCTTCCAGCTCCTCGGTCGGGAGGCAAGAGAATCTGAGCCTATGATCTGAGGATCCAGACCCCCGTCCAGTATCAATTCTTCATCCATCTCCTCACGGTCAACGTCCATCGGCTCCGAATGTATGGTCATTACCGCTGGGGTGATATCCTCACATTTAGCAGCCTTCCGCAATGCGTTCATATAACATGCCCTCGCCTCCGTCTGATTACCGCATATTTTGGTCACACATCCGGGCATCGGAAATTTCATTGCCAGATGGTGTATGGACGTGACCGCCTGTAAATCCTTCAGCGCGGGCATTCCAAAGACCCTTGGTAGGCGGAGCGGGTGTCCACTATTAAAAACTCCATGAACTTCTGAAGGTGGCATGGAGGTTCTCCGAAGTCTACCGCAAGCGTAATCCTTTCGCGCGGACGAGGCTATCTCTTGTGAAACCAAATAGCGGGTCCGAGATGGCCGTTAGTTCATGATCCACATCCATTTGGTCGAAGGCACTACCGAACAGGATGTTCGCGGCGCTTCCATCATCGACCAGCTTCTGTCCTAGGCCATTTTTGACAACGACGACGCGGACTACCAGGGCATCGCAGTGCAGGTAGTGTATGCCAGCCTCGTCATCCTCAGTGAACAAGATCTGCGGTGCTTTTGGTCAGTGCCCGTGGACCTGCCAACTCTTCAGGGGTTCTTCTCTCACCGCCTTTGCGTAGTTATGCCGCAAGTTCATCGTGTGCCCTCCGACATAGGGCCCTCCTATGATCGTGTTTATCTCTCGAACATGGGGAGCCCTGCGGGTCCCTCCAACCTCGGCGGGTCCCTGTTTCTGTCATTTTCCACTTCATTACGTCGGGGCCCATCGTTTTGGCACCGGGGAAGAGGTCTTCACCCCTGTGTGGGCGGCCCTCGACGTCCTCGCCAGGCCGATTCCCCTCTGCCTGCCAGTGGGTTCCGCGATTTATCAATTTCCTCACGTCTGGGCAATCCTCTGTATTATGCACCTTGGTCCTGTGTATCCGACAGAACTTAGGCGGTGTTGTGGCAGGCATGGGGGCCACCACGGGTGCTCTGGGATGGGGGACTGAGGCTACCTCCGTTTGAACGAATCTCCTGTAACGGTTGTTTAGCAGACCGGTGGAGCGCCTTTTTTGAAAGCAGGAGAAATGAGGCTCGAGAGAGCGTCGTCCCTCTCCTTTTGTAGCAATCTCCTCTCTCCTTTTCAGCTTTCTCCCTATTCTCAATCGTCTCCTCTGATCGAATCTCACACTGGACCAAGTCCAATAGCTGACTGTAGGTCTTTGGTTGACTGTTTTGTACATCCATCCATAAGGAAGTGCACATGTGTAGTCCAGTCACGAGTGCATCCAAGGCCTTTTCATCACCACAGTCTCGATTTTGTTGATAATGTGACTGAACCTCTTGAAGTAGCTCTTGACAGTTTCTCCTTCCTTCCGCGGATGTCACGGTGCTGGACAATGTCGGCTATCATCGTCCGATTGCTAATGAAGGCATTGACAAATTTCTTTTTCAATTGTGGCCAGCTCCGGATACTCTCTGGTTTCAACTTATTGTACCACCTCTTTACGTCGGATGCTAGCGTGGTATGGAAGTTTCGGCACTTCACCGTAGGGAACTGGCCTTGGAGCTTCATCTTATATGTATTTATGTGGTCCATGGGGTCGCCCATCCCGTTGTATTTGTCCATGAGAGGCATTCGGAAGTTCGCGGGTATCTCCATAGCTTTCATGTAGCGGGTAAACGGGAGGTTCTCATCATCGTCATCCTCGTAACATTCCAGCCTCTCTTTCTCCTCCTCATTCTTTCCGTGATCTTGCTTCGGGGCCTTCCTCCTTTCCGTGTGGGCCCCACTGTGCTCACTGCGCCTACTATGTGCGGATAGGGGTGGTGCTATGGAGAATCCCACCCCTAATCTGTCGAACACGCTAGCAGCAGGAAGGAGGCGGCTTTTCTGTACCGGGAGAGGTCTTCCTCTCTGGTCATCTTGTGAGGGTTTCGAGGTGACGTTACGCGGGTTCCGGCTGTTTGAAACGGGCATGTCTCCTTACGATGGCCGACTTTCCTGCGAACCGGACCGTGAAGGGCTTCTCCGAGCACGATTGCGCTTGGTTCCATGTTGGAGGGATTGATTCTCCAATAGTTCAAGCGTTGCCTTCATTCGGACATTGTCCAGCTTCAGGTCTTGGTTCTCCTGTTCAACCGTTCGCTTCGTCATTGCCTTCTCCTCTTGAGGCGGGTCACGCTCGAGGTCCCAATGCTTTCTGCCGCATATCGGTGTGGTGGGACTCTATTTCTTCCTCCATGGAATACTCGGTTGCCATGCTCCTCTTGGTAGAAAACACGCTTTTACCACAAGTTTTAGGCCAGTAATGTCTTTTCGCTTCCCACAGACGGCGCCAATCTGCTGACGTCGGAACCGCAGCATCCACGTGTCAACGGATCTCCGGGCACCCTCCGCTAACTCAGACATGTTACCCGCACACTCGGACGTTCATGAGGCACCAAGATCCCCGGAGAAAAAGGGTCCGGCGATCGTTGATACTCCGACGATCTAGTCAACTGCCGGTATATAAAAATAATACACAGGGGAGGTAAGTAATTGGGTGTGGGAGAGATAAGCAGACAGAAGTTTGAGCAGAGTTTAGGGTGGGATTCAAGTGCAAAAAGAGTGTACCTTGGAACAACCGGAGACGTCATATTTATAGTGCAAGAGTCCTGATTGATTTAGGTAACAAATCAATCAGATACCCAATCGAATCATCCTTCCTTATGGGATAGGGATCATTCCTTGTCAAGGCAATCTCTAAGATTACCTTCCTTATCTGAGCTTATCACGTTGCATGATTTTAAGAGATTATGATTCGGTTTCCTTGTGAGGATCCGTGCGCCAAACCAACGCAATCTTTCTTTAATTATTTCTCTGGTCATCCCAGCATATCGTGCTGCCTGCTAGTTATAATTGATACGAAGCCTGGCGAGGTCCTATTGGTCGACCGTGAGTGTCAAGGCCCTCCCTGGCCCCTGCGGCATTCTGGCTGTAGAAAGCTAAGGCGTTCGATGGGCTTCCGAGGCCCTTTTCAGAATTTGCGAGGCCCTCGCCGGGCCTAGATGGGGCTCTTAATGGGCCTAGATGAAGCTTTTGACGTGGAGGTCATATCAGAATCGTGTGGTAACAATTTTAAAAGTTTTCCATAACACTATTGGATTATCAAAATAAATATTTTTGTCATACAATGAAGGAAATATAACTTACGAAATTCCTAATTAAGCTTAAACTTTGTGAAAAAATGAAAAGATACTGCATAGATATGTTAGGAAAAACCTTTAAATTGGGTTTTTCTGTACAAAATAATATATTGAGGGAAGGAAAAATGAATTGCACTACAAATATACACTCTATAAGTCTATAACCATCCATGGAGAAACACTAAAATTTAAGTGTTAACACAGCTCCTTCTCTCCCAGTTTGCACTACCATCAAAATTCTTGCTCGATTTTGTCGTGGGTTTGTGACTGCACGGGTTTGCTTCGACTCTACCGTACTACCGTCTTACCATGGGTTTGTGATAGCGTGGGTTTTCAAGGTTTTGTCTTCCCGTGGGTTCTCCATTTCTGGTTTGTTCATCAGGTTAATCTCTCTTTTTTGCATGTTAGTCAGTTTATTAGAGTGCAGACAAGACTGGTATAGGAAAAGAAACAAATTGGACTGGGAGTGCAACATATGAATCAAAGAAAACAAATTGATTCGTTCAATTAATAATGAATAATAGTAAATACAAATCCACCCACTTCTTAATTCTAAATCCATGTGCTTTTTACTTATTTCTTTTTAAAAAATTTCCAAACCCATAAATCAGAAAATAATAGTTAAGACAATGAAATTAGACCAGTTTCCAAAATTATATTGGGGGGGATATATTATTGGACTGGGTTTATTTGATTGAGCATGGAGCTGTTAATATGGGAATGGATGGTATTGAAAGAGTCAAATAGTATTGATTTTTGTTAATAGATTACTTTGTTATCAAATAGAATAATGCTATTCATAGTCGCTCACTACCGTTACTCATCCTACGTGGCATTACTCAATTGGATGAATTATTTACTCCAATTAAGTAATGTATTTATAGCCATTAATTATGAATAGTTCATCTAATTGAGTAATGCCACGTAGAATGACTACCGATAGTGAGCGACTTGAATTGCATTACTCTATCAAGGAAGGACAAACAATGGATGTCAACGGATAGATTGTCACATGAGTATGATGCACGGGTAAACTATTTCTTCAAGTTTGCGGTACAAAATTCTAATTATCCCAATTTAATACAATGTCCATGTGTAAAATGTGGTAACCTAGGGTGGAGAAATGTTCAGATTGTGGATAGAATAGATCTAACTTACCATATGTGGATATGGCACAGAGAAGGATGTTTGGTAAATACTTCAGTGGGTCTTAGATCTTCAGTAGGATCAACATCAATGGGTGTTAGTGGTCAAGGTCGAGAAAATATTTTAAATAATTTTGCTGAAGAACCCACACATATAGTACAGTCTATAAATGAAAGTTTTGTTGATAATCTAATTAAATGAATACAATAGATTAGTTGAGGATGCAGATAAACCTCTATATCCTGGATGTATTGCATTTATGAAGTTGTCTGCACTTGTGATATTGTATAACTTGAAGGCAAAATATTGTTGGAGTGATGCAAGTTTTAGTAAACTACTTAGTTTGCTAGGAAAAATGCTCCCAACAGATAATGAGATGCCTTTATCTTTGTAGTGCACTAGGAATGGATTATGAGAAAATCCATGCCTTCCCAAACGACTGTCTTGTACTGGAAAGAGTATGAGGATTTTACAAGTTATCCCAAATGTGGCATGTCTGGATGGAAGATAACAAAGAAGTCTATTGTGATTGAAGGAGTTCCTGTGTAGGTGTTATGGTATTTTCCACCCATTCCAAGATTCAAACGAAAGTTTTGGAATGACGAAATAACTAAGAATCTAACATGGCATGATGATGACTGATGAGAGAGTCCGTGATGGTCAATTGCGTCATCCAATTGAAAACATTTATGGAGTGCGGGTATTGAAGCATACGATGCATACCAACAAGAGAACTTCATGCTAAAAGTTGTTTTATTATGGACAATCAATGATTTTCCTGCTTATGGGAACTTGTCAGGTTGTTGTGGGAAAGGATAATATGCATGTCCTATTTGTGGTGAACAAACATATGCATAGAAATTGAAACATAGTAGGAAGATGTCATTCCATGGTCATAGAAGATTCCTACCACAGTCATCCTTATTAGAAACAAAAGAAGTCATTTGATGGGAAGCAAGATTATAGATCAGCAGCTAAACCATTAAGTGGTCAAGAAATTTTTAAGAAAATGGCGGGAAGAAAATTTTCTTATGGAAAAGAGAATTAGGATGGTGGGTCAAAGGATAAAGGTGGTATGAGGTGTTGGAAGAAAAATGAATATTCTTTGAAATTAAGTATTGGAAGTACTTGCATGTTCGACATGTCCTTGATGTCATGCACATCAAGAAAAATGTTTGTGAAAGTATCATTGGCACATTGTTTGTCATTCTTGGACAGACTAAGCAGCAAGGTTAGCTTTGAAGGTAATGGGCTTGAGGGCTGATTCGGCACCGAAAGTAGGGGAAAAATGAGCGTAGTTTTCTGTAGCTTGTTATACATTGACTAGGGAGGAAAAGAGGAAAGTTTGCAATTCTTTTTTGGGCATGAAGATTCCTGGAGGCTATTCTTCCAATGTTAGAAATCTTATATCAATGCAAGATTTGAAACTTATTGGTCTTAAGTCCCATGACTGTCATACCTTACTGTATTATTTACTTTGTGCTGCAATCTGCAGTGTTTTGACAAAACACGTTAGGTGTGCTATCATTAGGTTGTGTTTTTTCTTCAATTCTTTATGTAACAAGGTGATAGATAGATGTGACTAGGGTCGAATAAATGCAAAAGGATATTGTCACCACGTTGTGTCTGCTTGAGAAGTTTTTTCCGCCTTCTTTCTTTGATGTTATGGTTCATCTAACAGTTTACCTTACAAGAGAAGTCAATTATGTGGACCTATTTGGTTTAGATGGATGTACCCATTTGAAAAATTTATACGAGTATTGAAAGGCTATGTGCAATACCATAATCGCCCTGGGTTATGTGCAAAACCATAATCGCCTTGAGGGGTGCATAGTTTAATGTTACATTGCTAAAGAAGCTGTAGAGTTTTGCTCTTACTATTTGTCAAATGTAGATGATGTTGGGATCCCATCTTCTACATCTACATTAGATATCACTAAGCCGTTATCGGGTGCTCTAGTGCAACGCATTAGTCTAGAGGAATGGGAATTACATTGAGCAAGTCATTTTTTCCATCATTAATTTTTTTTTTTTTTTTGTATTGTAAGAAATATTAATATTGGATTAACACACGTTTGGAATTGCTTATAGCCAGCACATGGCACACTTGAAAGCCAACAACCTATTAAAGCTAAAGGGAAGAAGTAGTTACGAGATGAGCATAAGTTAGCCCCTTAAGCCGTTTAAGCAAAGGCCACGAAAACTTACATTTTTCTAGGCTAGGGTTCTATAGAAACCAGTAAAACACCAAGAAAAACCTTGGGGCTCACAAATAGAAGCATCAATGTGACCACGACAATATGATTAAATTTTGACAACTCACTCCTCTTTCGACATGATCAACCCCCACTGCGCCCCTACAGTCCACTGCAAAGCCATTATCAAACCCCAAATAGAATCGGGAAATTGGTGCAAATGACGGAACGCAGCGTCATTACTCTTCTAGGTTCCACGTCCCTTGCACATTGAAATTCTTTCTTTTGTTCTACCTGAAATTGGAATTCAGTGTGCCAGATGGTCGGGTGAGATCTTACTCCAGTGAATCGTGGCCAACCTTCAATCTCAATCTATCTCTATCTTTCAATTTCAGTTCTGAGCGTAGTTTAGATAGTTCATTAGGGTTCATAATGTAATGCGGTATGGAGAAAAGAAAGAGGAAAAAACACCACGGCCTTGAAAGACACCTAAGATTGAAAGAGAAAAACTAGTCACTGACGGAGATCGACGAAAAACTGCCCAAACGAAGACATGACCTACCCTAAAAAATCGGAGGGTTTGAAGCATCTCTTTTATGTCTATAATAAAGTTTAGTAGCCGTTCTATCTCCATGTTTATTCATTCATTCATTCATGCGTAAATGATATAAAAATATCTCGAAAATAGTGTTCCAAGCTTACTTTGTGGATAGTTCATGAGTTTATAGACTATTTGTAAAGGTTAATAACTACAATTCGACATGCAAAAGCACGAACTTGATGCTCACATTGCACAAAGTTACTAGGGAAAAGATAAAGTTAAAAAATAAAATTTGAAGGAAACATAAGGAAAAATATTTATATTTGGTTAAAACCTTCATATTAGGTTGCACTAGTTTTATCAAAGCATGCAAACTTTAGATGTTTAGTAGTTCCAATAAGCTAAAGTCTTGTCATGTGAAGAGTAAGCAAAACATGAAGGATAAGAATGGTGAATGCATGAAAATTGTTCAGAAAGCTATAAATATTAAATTTAATTTAAAGGAAAAGGTTGTTATTTTAGTAGTTTCCATAACACTGTTGTGTAGAGTTGGGTTGCTTTGTCTGAGCCCATTAAGCAATGCTTGATCAGGCCCTGTTTAATAATTGGGCCAAACAATGATCCAATTTCTGATGACCCATCATCTTCTCTCAAAAGTGTGTTTACTCCTTCAGCAATATTGATATTGATAGTGGACTCACCTCACCTGATCAAGGCAAGTGGTGCAATCCTGGCTCTTGATTCTGGCATCAAATTTTCTGCGTTAAAGGGGCTTTTCAGATTATTGTATAGTCATTCTTATCTCTTTATGGTCTTCTATAGACTTCTCTCGTCTACTGTGCTTCCCCTTCTTTCGAAAAGCTTCATCTTCATCTTATTTCATTATACTGAGTGTTATTTGTAAAGTAAAGAAGATAAGTTTAGATGACTCTGAGTGAACAATTACTTCTGTTAGTGAAAGTTTTACGGAGAGATCTTTGTGATATTTTCTTTTGGTTCACTTTGTGAGAACCACTACGGTAAACTACAATCTTTGCCTTGCTTTTGAGGTTGTGCTAGTAGATTGAGCGTAATCCTTTACGGCTGCTCAACCTGGGATTAAGTGTTAGAAGTGGTCACCGAACTTTCGAGGCTTAGGCAGAAAAATCTTGTGTTCTTGAATGTTTGTTCTGATTAATATGTTTCTAGTGCTGGTAAGAACAGATTTAGGCCTTTATATTGCTGATCTTGTTCGAACAATGGTATCAGAGCGTTGGTAAGGGCTAAATCTTGGTAAGACATGTTCATATTCTTAAAAAATCGGTGTTGGAAAACTTAAGATCTGAGTCTTTTTTAAAGAGATTTGCTGAAAGATTCTCAAATC
This sequence comes from Forsythia suspensa, assembly GCA_023638005.1. NCBI lineage: Eukaryota > Viridiplantae > Streptophyta > Magnoliopsida > Lamiales > Oleaceae > Forsythia > Forsythia suspensa. Next base: position 23,182,148 of record CM042664.1, on the reverse strand, counting down.
TTATTCATTTTGAAGAAATTGGTTTTTTCTTATACTATTTTCTAAAGCAAACACGGAATTTGTAACAATTTGTCTTCCTTTTTACCTTTACCACCAAGTATTAAAGAACGAACTTAAAACTCTTCGTTTAACCCTATAAATTTACCTTTGTCTAGGTTTCCCTTAGAGAAACCTAGAATATGAGGGAATTAGGATTTGACTGTAGGAGGAGTTAAGTTTACACTATAAATGTATCTAATGAGAAAATCTGTGATATATGCTGAGTACATATTTTGTTTGTTACCTATGAATAATTTGCCATCTTGTATAGCATTATTAGAATTTTTTTTAAAGATCTGTTTGTAAATAAATTGATCCAAACATTTTTTTTACAAACTCTATGTTTATAAAAGTATAAACAAAAGTTTTATTTCTAAAAAAAAAAAATGCTTAAATTGTGGTTGTGTGCATATTTCCGTGTGATAACTTGTGATTAGTTCGTAATCTAGTGATCTTTATGACACTTTTTTACACAATCTTTTTTCTAAAGAAAAAGAAAAATGTCTGTGTCTAAGATACATATAAAAATTTGGAATGGCAAAAGAGACTTTAGTCTCTGGCGTCAAAAAAGTAAAGCCCTTATGCATCAGTTAAAATGTGCAAAGGCCATTGATGAATCATGGCCTCATGGTACTAATGAAGCAAAAATACCTGAGCAAGATGGAATAGCTTGGAGTACTTTATTTCTTCATTTGTCTAATGGTGTCATCAGGACAGTTGGAGAAACTACAAATGCTTTTGAACTATGGGCTAAACTTGAGGAATTGTATCTTACAAAAACCCTGCCAAACAAGTGTTACTTATAGAGACAATTTTTTTGTTTCAAATTTGACCCTAGCGTTGATCTTGAAGAAAACATGGACAAATTCAATAAGATAAATCAAGATTTGTTCAATTGTGGGGAAAAAATATCTGGTGACCACGAAGTTGTATGGTTGTTAAATGCTTTGGGGGGAAAGCATAAAGATATAAAAAATGTTTTAGAATATGGTAGAGATGATGTAATTGCTGACATTATTCACTCATCCTTAAAAAACAGAGAATTAGAACTTAAGACTGAACAAAAGGAAGTTCTAAATGTTGAAAATATAATTCAAAAGGCAAATAACAAAAAGTGTTACTATTATGGAAAATTTAGTCACATGATTTAAGATTGCTTTAAAAGAGAGACTTGCAAAACAATCCTTAAGATGAAGCTGGGGCTTCAACTGCCTATAATAAGGTAGGAGCAAATACTGGAGTGGCATATGTCTCCACTTTTAGTGAGGAAAATCAAGAATGGATTCTTGATTCTTGGTGTTCTTTCCATATGAGTCCTAATAGGGGTTGGTTCACTGATTTCACTAACATAAATGAAGGGTTAGTGAAACTAGGAAATGATGTTAGTTGTGAGGTTAAAGGAGTTGGCAAGATAAACTTAAAATTGAGTAATAATCATCATATGATGCTTGAAAAAATAAGGTATGTTCCAGACCTTAGAAGAAATTTAATTTCTTATGGTGTTCTAGATGATGAAGGGTATGACATTAGTATTAATAATGGTTTTACAAAAATAAGTAAAAATGGAAATCTAATGTCAAGTGCTTCTAAAACAAATGGTATTTATGTTTTAATTGCTACTTCATGTTTTCAAAAATTTGTTGTGAACACTGTAACGCAATCTGATATGTCTGATTTATGGCATAAAAGACTTGGTCATCTTAGTGAAAAAGGTCTACAACTTCTGAAAAAGGAAGGTGTTTGTGGAAAAGATAATATACAAAAATAAACTTTTTGTGAGCATTGTATATTAGGTAAACATAGCAGATTACCTTTTAAAACAGGAGTTCATAAGTCCACAAGTATTTTAGAATACATTCACAGTGATCTATGGGGACCAACTCATGTTAATAGTGTATCTGGCTATATCTATTATTTACTTATAGTTGATGATTTCTCTAGAAAGGTTTGGACCTTTCTTCTAAAGTCTAAATCTGACATTTTTCTACCTTTAAAGAATGGAAAATTCTTGTTGAAAATCAAACTGGCAAAAGAATAAAAGTGTTAAGGACTGATAATGGGCTTGAATTGTGTAACTTAGAGTTTGATCAATATTGTAAACATGATGGTATACTTAGGCATAGAACTGTAGTTTATACCCCTCAACAGAATCGCATAACTGAGAGAATGAATAGAACAATTCTCGAAAGATTGAGGTGCATGTTGTTCAGCTCAGGTTTGCCAAAGTTATTTTGGGGAGAAGCTGTTAAACTTCTTGTTACTTAATCAATAGGAGTCCCTCTAGTTCCCTTAACTACAAGATTACTAAACAATTATGGTCTGATACTATACCTGATTACTCTCATTTAAGAATCTTTGGATGTGCAGCTTATGCACATCATGTAATCAGTAAGTTGGATCTTAGATCTTTGAAATATGTTCTTTAGGGATATGGGGATGGGGTTAAAGGTTATAGACTTTGGATAAAGGAAACAAAAGGTTTTAAATTAATCATAAGTCAGTTAACTTTAATGAAGAGATTTTCCTTGTTTAAATGAAAATACTAAAGATAATCTGAATGATAAAGACTTTGTGATTAATGAAATTCTGTCCTGATCAGGTTGAGGTTGAGCAGTTAGACCAAAATCAAGAACCTCAAGATAATCTTGAAAATCCTCAAATAGATCAGGAACAAGAGGTAAACATTGAAAATGACTTAACTATTATTTAGCTAGAGATAGAATAAGAAGACAAATAAGACCTCCATCTAGGTATGATAATGCTGATTTTGTTTCTGCCTACTCATTATCTGACCCTCTTAGTTTAGAACCAACAACTTATGAAGAGGCCACGTCTGGTAAAAATTCAATTAATTGGTTTGAAGCTATGAAAGAGGAAATGACTTCTTTACATAAAAATCAGACTTCGAACTTAGTGCCAAGACCAATAAGATATAAGCTCATTGATTGTAAATGGGTTTATAAAATAAAAGAAGGTGAACAAAAATCTGAAAACATGGGATATAAAGCTGGACTTGTTGCAAAAAGTTTCACACAAAGAGAAGGCAGATATTATATTGAAATATTTTCTCCAGTTGTTAAATATACTTCGATTGGAATCTTGCTTGCCTTAGTTACTCAGTTTAAGAGTTAGAAATTAGATGTTAAAACTACTTTCTTATATGGTTCCTTGGATGAAACAACATATATGTCTCAACCAAAAGGTTTTGAATGTAAAAGTAAAGATGATCATGTGTGCCTACTGAAAAAATCACTATATGGGCTAAAGCAAGCCCCCAGACGATGGTATAAAATATTTGATTCTTATATTCAAACTTTAAACTTCAAGGAAAGTGATTATATCCTTGATTTTACTTTAATGAAGATGAAAATTCTGAATTTTTTCATCTTTTGTTCTATGTTGATGACATGCTTCTTGCTGGACATGATGTTAAGAAAGTTCAATCAATTAAAAAAAGTTGAAATCTGGATTTGAAATGAAAGATCAAGCTAGAAAAATTTTAGGTATGGAAATCAAAAGGAATAGAACTGAAGAAAAGTTATTTTGGTGTCAACAATCTTATGTTGTTAAAATACTTGATAGATTTCTTTTAAGTGATGCAAAATCTGTTAGTTTACCTTTAGCAAACCATTATAAATTGTCTTTAGATCAATCACCTAAAAAGAAGAAAAACAAAGAATGATTAATATTCCTTATGCAAATGTTGTGGGTTCTGTAATGTATTTAATGGTATAGTAGACCAGTTATTACTTTTGCAGTTAGTGTTTTAAGTAGATACATGGGTAATCCAAGAGAAATTTATTGGGATGCTTTAAAATCTTTAGTTACATACTTAAAAAGAACACAACATGTTGGCTTAATGTTCAAAACAAATAAAGAAGATATTAATTTAAGAGGTTTTGTGGACTCTGATTTTGCTGAAAATTGTGACAATAGAAAATCTACAACTGCATATATGTTTGTCATTAATAGTACTTGCATTAGCTGGAAATCCAGCTATAAAAATTGTTGCTCTCTCCTCTACAGTAGTTGAGTATGCTGCTGCTACAAAAGCAGTTAAAGAACATGTGGCTTAAATGTTTGTTAATGGAACTTGGTTTTATAGACATTGAGGTGGTGCTTTGCACAAATAATCAAATTACAATTTACTTAAGCCAAAATCTTATATTTGATGATACAACTAAACATATAGATTTTAAGTTTTATTTTATAAGAGATATAATTGAAAAAAGATTAATTATGTTGATTAAGATTCCTAGACAATGTAAATCCAGCTGATACAAGTACAAAAGTAATACATTTACCTAAATTCAAAGACTCATTGAGTCATTTGAATTTGGAATCATTCTAACTTGTTTTTCTTTCTTCTTTTACAGATAAAAATAAAAATATGAGCTATGAAGTAAAGTTTGTTTTGTCTCATATCCACTTTGGTACGGTCTCAAGCTTCAGCAAAGGTGGAGATTGTTTAAGCCCATTAAGCAATGATTGATCAGGCCCTGTTTGATAATTGGGCAAAAAAATAATCCAATTTCTGATGACAGATGACCCCTCATCTTCTCTCAAAAGCGTGTTTACTCCTTCAGCAATATTGATAGTGGACTCACCTCACCTGATCAACTGGTGCAATCCTGGCTATTGATTTCTGGCATCTAACTTTCTTCATCAAAAAGGGGCTCTTCAGATTACTGTACGGTCATTCTTATCTCTTTATGGTCTTCTACAGATTTCTCTCGTCTACTGTTCTTCCTCTTCTTCTGAAAAGCTTCATCTTCATCTTCTTTCATTATTATGAGTGTTATTTGTAAAGAAGATAGGTTTAGATCACTCTTAGTGAACAATAACTTCTCTTAGTGAATGTTTTACAGAGAGATCTTTGTGATATTTGCTTTTGGTTCACTTTGTGATAACCACCACTATAAACTGTAATCTTTGCCTTGCTTTTGAGGCTGTGCTAGTGGATTGAGCATAATCCCCTACAGACACTCGACGAGGGATTAGGTGTTAGAAGTGGTTACCGAACACCTGGGGCTTAGGCCGAAAAATCTTGTATTCTTGAATGTTTGTTTTGATTAATATGTTTTGTGGTGCTGGTAACAACAGATTTAGGTCATTATATTGCCGATCTTGTCCTAATGCTGGATTATAAAAAAGAATTTTTTTGTCATACAATAAAGAAAGTATGACTCATGAGATTCCTAGTTAAGCTTAAACTATGTGTATAACTGGAAAGTCATATATTGTAATTTTAAGAAGCGAATGAGCAACGCGTGTAATACAAGTGTATAAGCACGAACATAATATATTGATTTATGAAAATAAAGAAATTAAAGGGAAACAAGATAATGCGAAAATGGGTTAGGAAATACCTTAATATAGGATTGGTTTTTCTGTACGCGGTGATATATTGAGGTAAGGCAAAATGAAGTGCATGACAGATATACACACTCTACAAATCCAATGCCGTCCATGGAGACAATTAATAACAAATTGGATCATGACATATAACTATAAATACCAACAGTTATAACGTCAACTCTAGCATGACGAACAATAAAGCACAGGCACTTTGAAGAGAAATGAAACAACAATGATTCATAGTACATAATATGCTTTATGAGAAAAGTAAATATAGTCTAATTTCTTGGTGAAACATCAATCGGTCAAGCTGTTGTTGCCACGCGATTTTCTTCAATACGTAGTCCCATTATGAATCATCAGAACATTATTTACTAGATGAAGACTTGTGCAAGTTTCAAGATGTTCCGATTGCCTCTACTAGAGCTTCCAAGAAATCTTCATATGTCATATCCATAATATCATCTTCAGTTAGAATGCTAGCAAGAGGGCCACTGACAAGCCCCAACTACAGAATCGAGAAGATCTATCCTTTATACAAGCGAAGCTTCCATGCGTTCCAGAATGTTTTGATTGTTTAACTTTTGATGTAACATTAACAATTGAAAGATTCTCACGAAAATATATGCCAATTCTTCTCAGATAAAGATCCACATCCTCTCCCACAAGCTCACAAAGGGATTGACCAATATCCTTTGGTAACTCTTGACAATCTCTACCATTTTGGCAGGTTTGTAATCGTTCCAAGGATTTATAAGATGAAGATTCTTTTGGAAAGGAAAGTCATGCAACCTCAGCCATTTGACTTTAAAACTTCGCCTCCAAGGTATACCATTCCTGACTTCCAATGTTATCCCATTTCTGACCAACTGAAGACATCATTTAATCACATCCTTGGAAGAAGCTGATAAGTGTAAATTATACACTTAACTAGCATCTATACAAATTCTAATTAATAATTTGGTCGAGTATCTATTTTCATCATGTTTTCATGTCTTAGGAATAATCTTGAACATTGAAGACACATTTGCAAGGAAGAGATCTACAAATTAACGAGGTCGAACAACGAAGTTAGTGAAACGTTTTGAGCACCAAGATAAGATATAGATATTTATATCAGGCATATAATATATATTTCAAAAGTTATGGATTTAGGAGTTAGACATATTTTGCGAAACGCAATTTGGGTATTCCTATCAAAAGAGTGTCGTGGGCATGAAACATCACCGGAGGAAATCGACATGCACAAGAAGGGTGAAAAAAGATAGGGATAATTGTATATTTGGTCCCCAGTCTTTCAAAAATGTTGGAGATATACCCATAACTTTTAAAAATAGCACCAGACATCCCCAACGTTTAAAAAAAAAAAAGCATGGTGGGTCATTTATGACGAAATTGCCCTTCTTTTTAAATAAACAAAAAAACAAAAAACAAGAAAAATGAAAAAAAAAATTGAAAAATAACCAAATGTACAAAAAAAAAAAAATTAAAAAGTAACAAAAAGGCCATCTTCTTTATCAAATCTCAAAATCCAAAATCCACCACCATTACCAAAAACCCAAAAACACAAAATCCACCGCCACTAATCATATATTACCAATTATTATTATTGGTGGAAAGTCCATCAACTACAGCAAGCTATTCCATCCCAAAAGACCCTTCTTTGAATTGTTGAACACACATCTGTTTTAGCTGCTCTGCGTAAACCAAACATGTATCATACTCACGGAGAATTGCAGCAGCAGACAAATTTTGGTAATCAGCAAGAGCATCATCAGCAAGTTGCTCCAATGAGTATTGAAGTCCGAAAGAAGGCATTACAAGAGACTCATAGGAACTCTCAGAAACAGCTTCGAACACCAAAACTGAGTGGTGAGACACAACGGCACGACCACTTTCACTGCAAATGACGGGATGCTTCACGCCATTACGATCACATACAAATTTTACAACCTGAACAACAGCGTAAGCATAATCTTCAATAATGTAACCAACAGAAATTTCAGAATCCTGGGATTTTGAGCCATCATAATCGATCCCAAGACCTCCACCAATATCAATTACTTTCATACAAGCACCGAGGCGGATTAATTCATAGTAGATTAATTCACCAATAATAATAATTGAACCATCTGGTAATATTTGATTATTGGTGATGGATTTTGGAATGGTGGATTTTGGATTTTTGGGTTTTTGGAGATAGTGGTGGATTTTGGATTTTGAAGTTTGATAAAGAAGATGACTTCTTTGTTACTCTTTATTTTTTTAGGGTACATTTGGTTATTTTTCATTTTTTTTCTTGTTTATTTAAAGAGAATGATAATTTCGTCATAAAGGATCTACCATGCCTATTTTTTCAAACGTTGTGGATGTCTGGTGCTATTTCTAAAAATTAGGGGTATATTCCAACATTTTTGAAAGGTTGGAAACTAAATATGCAATTATCCCAAAAAGATAAGGGTTGCACTCTACATGGTTTTGCATGCACGAAACCCACAGCACACTATAGGAAAGGAGGGATATAGTGTCGGCTTTTGTCATCGTTATAATGTGATTAGTCGTCACTTTTTATTTACAGACAATGTCGTCACTATAAGTCGTCCCCACAGAATAGTCGCCTCCATAGATCTTTTAATCTATACCGACAACATTGTCGCCGTTACACTGTTGTGCTCAATTTCTTTGTATTAAGGTCATTGATACGACAACTAGTCGCTAACATTCGTCACTATAAGATAAGTTTTCAGCAACGACAATGCCGTCTCTATTAGTTTGGAATTATATTTAACAAGTTGTCGCTATACTTGTTTGCAAGTTTAATTTATAGTGCCGATATTGTCGCAGCTATAAAGTATTTCAATTTTTTTTAAAATAATAATAATTAAATAGTAATAAATCCTAAGAGTCTCCTAACTCCCTATCGTTGCTCTCGTCCTTGTGATCCTCCTCATCTACCTCTGACATAAACCCCGATAATCTCTGCTGTAGATTAACCTAAGACGTATAATCGTCCTCTCCATTTAGCAGAGCTAGGTCTTATACATCGTAAACCGAGGATCATCGAAACCGGCTGAATCATCAAAATTGGCCTCATACATCGCAAACTGTGTCCTCATCATTTCTAGAGGACCTTCATAGCAATAGCGCGCTTGTCAACCAATGTGCCACTAGAAACGGCTTGAGTTTGCTGAGTCTCCCTCACTTCATCAAGTTTATCCGGTGCAGTGAGAAAAAACAAATAATAAATAATAATGAAAGGTGAGTCTCCCTCACTTCATCAAGTTTATCCGGTGCAGTGAGAAAAAACAAATAATAAATAATAATGAAAGGTGAAAAAATAATTACAACATTACAATTTATGTTTTTCTCACGTAGTCATCAGCTGCCTCTGGATTCACTCAATTGCCAGATCGAAAGGTTTGGAAGGTCCGGAAGGACTCAATAACTTCTTACCACTACTGAGTCTCGGGGTCCCTCTATAACAATTTCAGTGTGAAATTTAGTTAAAACGTGTATATGTTATGCATTAAATATGATGTAATAAGAAATAAAAATTTAGTAGTACATTATCGTTACATGTGGCAAAGAAGTTCTTCGACCCTTACACACTCGGGTATTTGGCTTTAACCCGATTCACCCAATTCTTTGCCGACCGTGCCTGGAGACACAGAAAGTTAGTGTTATGTAACTATGAAGTTTATACAAATATTAACATAAAATTTTAAAAAACATGATAGTATGTACCACGAATTAGGATTTGTGAAGAAGTCCACGTAGTTCTGCCAGTCCTTGATGGACAACTCTCCTTACAGAAACCCTCAAGTGATTATGTGCCTTAAGTTTGTAATCTCGATAATGATCGTCTGCCATGTGATCTACAGCAACACAGACCACACAGTACTCATCGGGAGACCGATCACCCTGAATGTCGAAGTAGCTTTGCAACATCGAAACAATATTAGTTAATGGATATTATATAAAACAATAGGTTTACAGAACTTGTAATGAAAAAAATTATATTCACTTACTTCGACGATGTTATGTAACCATGCCCACTTTTGTTCTGGGACCTTTGTTCAAGAAGGGTAGCAAGGGAGCACGGTGAGCCTCATTTGGTTCTCGACTAGGCACATGAAGTACTTTGTGTTATTCTCGATAGGCTGCATCTTCTGTTCGACATTGTCGAATGTGATAGGAAGTGGCCTCTTCCCGATCTCGTGCCAAACCTTCTCGAGGTTAATGCTTCAAGAGATACCCCGTCTCTTCGACGATAGTACTGAAAAATGCAACAATAATTAAGTGACGGTAAAAAATTGCAAAATAAAAAATGTTGAAACATAAATACTTACCAGACTCGCAGGAACTCTGCAGCCTATAGGGTAACAGCTGAGGAGAATCTCCTGCTTCATCACCTCTGTGAAACATGCGTTAGCCATAATAGCAACTGATAAAATAAAACATTAGATTCAATTGATTGAATCGCCACAATCTATCATATTTTTGCTATAAATGATCAATTGAATATAATTAAGTGACGGTAAAAAATTACAAAATAAAAAATGTTGAAACATAAATACTTAGCAGACTCACAGGAACTCTGCAACTTGTGGGGTGGCAGCTGAGGAAGATCCTTGCACTATCACCTCTGCGAAACATGCGTTAGCCATAATAGCAATTGACAAAATAAAACATCAGATTCAATTGATTGAATTGTCTCAATCTATCATATTTTTGCTATAAATGATCAATTGAATATATTGTTGCCAAAGTATGTAATGATGGCACATTTGAAAGAAATTTAAACAAATTAACCAGTAACAAGAAGATGAGATTCTAAGTGTTTCCATCCATAATGTTCAAACATATAGGGTACTCTTGATTCCAAAAAAGTGGACTAAATAGCATTTATAGCATCTTAGAGCATGCTAAAAGAAATGGGGAAGAATAAGTGGATTTCTGACTTATACCGCGGACCTTTTGTCGTCGCTATAATATACAGCGATGACAATTTTTCTTTACTATAGAGATGACATGTCGTCGCTATTGTCTAAACGGAGCAATACACGGGACGTTTTAATTGACTCATTAAAAAACAACTGCCATTTTTCCTAAATTTTTTCTATAGAGACGACTACTATATCGATGACATGTCGTCCCTATTGTCTAAACAAAGCTATTTAGGCAACGTTTTAATTAACGCGTTAAAAAACAACAGCCATTTTTTCCTAAAATTTTCATTTCCTATAGAGACGACGAATCGTCGCTATAGTAAAGTCCTCAAATTTCAATAACACATTTTTTTTTAACTTAATGTACGTTTTGAATCCTATAGTTGTCGCTATATGACAATTATCACCACTATAAACATCCAAAATATTATTATTATTATTATTATTTTTTAATGGAAGAAGTTATTTATAAATTAATAAAGTACATATGATTATATTGATAATACCAATTAAAAAATTTATTCAAATTAATTTAAATTCATTAACTGTTACGAAGTACTAAAAAAAAATTACTATTAATTATATTAATATGATCTATAAACGTAATTGACAACAACATTCAATCTGAGTCACTATCATAAGATGTATGATCTCCGTCGGCTTCATTGTCTTTGTCGTTACTTTTACTACACGTTTCTTCATCCTCATATTCTTTCAAAGTATCGCCTTTCAAATCATCATCGTGAATGAATGATGTATCTCATGTAGTGTTAGACGACAATCCTCTGATAAATGGTGCACGAACCTCATCATCTTCGCTGTCATCCGGTTCAAGGATAAGTGCTCGAAGTTGTCAAGTTCAACGATAAGAGAAAATTAAGAAGAGTTGGTATGCATACAGGTCTATCTCAATGATGTCACATCCCAGAATGTCCCATGTGCTCCTATGATGGATATCTTGTACAACTTGCCAGTTAGGATGCCAGAAGATCTTCAATGTAGAATACATGTTGTGCTTGAATAGCTAGTATGAACTTATTATCCTTGTACGCCTCTGCACTGACGTCAGTACTAGTAACATTCTTCTCTCTTACCCCCGTCTGCCATCACACCTAAACCATTTTCACTGGAACATAACAACTGAAAGGTCTGACCCAAAATGCAGCTCCACTATCTCCTACAACTGTCCATAGTTTCACCCCAATCCTTGGTACATACACATTGTTGTTCTGAGTTTTCTTTCGAACGTCACGATCATAAGTTAAGAAGAAAAATCCATTTACGACATAGGCTGCGTAAGATAGAACATGCGTGCAATATCCAATAACCAAAGAAAACAACTCATGAGAAACTTGTGTGGCGTTGTTTTGGCACATGGCATATACCTTGATGATGTGAAACAAGATTTTAGTAAATGTTACAAAAAATAGGTATGTGCATATATTTGAAATAGGATTGACCATTGGTGTTTTGCAGTTGGTCGATGTTTGGACAACCATTGTACAAGTGCTCCTGCTTATGGTTGCTGCAAAACCCAAATAAGATCAACTAACTAGATTAAAGACCAATATGACAACTCGTAGAAAATACTCATCTTTCGCTAATTGAGCTCGTCCTTACTTATTCTCTTTCTAGTACCCCGTAGGTAGGGTGCTTTCTCGGAATACTAGGCCTTACATGGCTGAACTGTGCTAAAATGTCTGCATTCGTTAAACGATGATGAGGATGTCGCCTCTCTGTCTTTCCATCGAAGTCAAGACTGCTCCTGAAATGATGCCTAGACAATAGGAATCGTCGGTGGCCCACGTAAGTTGTCATACCGATCACACGAACCAAAGTCGTCTCTTTGTTGCACGTAAGACATGCCATGTAGCACAGATCGCTCCAAACTGACAAACTACTCATTGCTGGGATATCATTAACTTTCCACAACAACGCAACATGCATTCTGAACACCGGTCTGTTATAAGTCATAAAAATACATCCATGTCCTTACCAGGTGTTTGAGGGCCAGGGATCAAGACAATCAGCTTGAGGTATTTGGTTTCATGCATAACCAAGATGGCGGTTGAAAGTTGTCACAACAATTGGCCACATGTTATAAGCATAACTTATGCTGCCAAATGAATTGAATCTGTCTGCGGCCAAATCCAACCAGACATTTCGGATCTCATTTGTGAACTGCGGATGCTTTCTGTCAAATTCATGGCACGCCTTCCCATCCACATGATGCTGTATCTAATCTACGGGATGCACACTTCTGGCGACCAAGGGATAATATCGCAACACCTTATGCAGAACATTCTTCCCGGACCCTTTCCCAGAAGTATGCATCCAACGACTTTTCTGATAGACCGGACAAGTTTGTCTATCAACATGCTCGCCCAAGAACAGTGCACAGTTATTCTTGCAAGCATGAATAGATTTGTAACCCAAACCAAGCTTTGTCACTATCTATTTAGCTTCGTAGTGAGAGTCCATAAGATTCATTTTTGGAAACGTTACCTTCAGCAACTTCAAAAGATCATCAACAAACTTATTTTTCCATTTATTCACGACCTTCATATGCATCAACTTCACTAAAAAGTTAAAGGACGAGAACGATGAAACTCCTAGGTATAGTTTTGAATGCATAGCCTCAAACAATTCATCATAGAAAACATCGGAACCTGTACCAAAATGCTCATCACCGACTATGTCGTCCATGGCATCCATCATCTCATCCACCACACTCACTCCCTCATTTTGTGTATGCACATTCACATTCTGAACCTCGGTCTCGCCATGGTAAATCCACATTACATAACTCTCCGCAAAACCATTATGAAATATCTGAGCCTCAACAGTTTCCAATGGATGCGTAAGACCATTTAAACATCTTGTGCATGAACATCTAATCTTTCCCATGTCTTTTACGAATTGTCCTATTTATAAATGCTTTCAAACTATTCAAAAATTCTAGCAATTTTGTGCGATTTCTAATCTTTGTCCAACTCTTATCAATATCTATATCTGATTTGCTGTAAGAACACAAAAAAACACATCTAATCTTCTCCTGTCTTTTACGAATGGTTCTATTTATAAATGCTTTCAAACCATACAAAAATTCTTGCAATTTTGTGCAATTTCTAATATTTGTCCAACTCTTATCAATATCTATATCTGATTTGCTGCAAGAACACAAAAAAACAATAAGTGAAAAGTTCTAGTGACGTGAACATGTCCTAAGCCCGACTTATGACTTCAATTCTAATTAAAAGGTATGGGCACCAACCATTCATCATTGCTACGTGAATAACGAATTGTATTAATTTTTTTATTACCACTAAAAATTTCAAGTGTAAATTTCGACGGCATCTCCCAAATGTTCTCCTAAGTGTACTAGCTATATTAAATATAGTCACACACCCAGAGAACAACAGCGAGTTACCAACGAAATGTACATGCGAAAATATAGGCTTAACATAAAATTTTTTAGCAACACAATTCATCATTCACATATCAATGACAAAACTTTCCAAAAATGGGAGAATTCAAAGACAAATGTGTAAATCACATACTGTCCACGTTGTGGACATTTTTAATTTACAAACTAATCTTCAAACGGTTTTCTAAGGTTTATGCAAGTGTAGTGCAGTGTATACGATATGATATCTCAAATAATCAAATTCCCGCAACCCACATAATCAAACCCATCGACAAAAATCCAACAACACATAGCAAAAACACATTATAATAAGATGTAATGAGGTCAATACTGGAAATGGGTAAGACTAGCTCACCAAAGGTCCAAAAATGATTTTTTTTATAGTTGTTCGCTGAAAATGACTAATTTTTAGCGCACCTCACAGATTTTGCAAGATACAGTGACGATGAATGAAGATGAAGTTTTGAAATAGGAGAGGGCTATAGAGATGACAATGTCGACGCAATATAGTAAGTCGTCCCTACAGATATCCTAAAGGTGCCAATATTTTCTGCCCATTTGCCAACTCTGAAGAAGCGAAGTAAGTCGTCTCTATATGTGGACAAAAATGGCGTGAATATTTTTCCACCTTCTACGAACTATATAGTGACGACACATACTGTCGTCGTTATAGATTATGAACTACAGCGACGCCTTCCGCGCTATTGCGGCGAGATATGTCGCCTCTATGTAGTTACATAACATAGCGTCGACGTTTTTATGACGTCTCTACTTTCATACACTATTAGCGACGAAATTATGTTGTCTCTAATATTTTCGTTGAAGTAACTCCTGTTTCTTGTAGTGACATAAAAATTCTTCACGTGGGCGAAGATTAGCATATCAAAGTTCGAACTTAGTTTAAATTGCACGACTCCTACGGTACTTTAGGTATGTTTTGGCAAAAAATTCAAGAGACAAATCCCTACATATATATACTTCAATTGTTGGACATTAGAAGGAGGTTGAAAAACATAGAAAAACACAAGACATACTTAAAATTCTCTCATCTAGGTTTTGAAGACTAGAAGAAGAAGATACGTTCGAAGATTCGAAGTGACACTCGAGGATTCATCCATCTTTCTTTGTTTTCATATTTATTTTAAATCCAAGTGATGTATTTTCATTATGTGTTTGCATTTTTTAAACAATATTGCATAAATTTAATAGTTAGGACGGATGATATAGCCTAGTTTTAATGATTTAATTTGTACTTTTGAAATTTGATATTAAAGTATACTTTCCATTCTTTTGTTTTCGTTTTTTGAGTTTAATGCTTTTAAACGCTTGATCATCATTCGAATGAATTATGAACCACAATTTGTCTAGAAACAACAAAAACTAAAATTTGGATAGAAAATAAAAATAATTTGTGTGAATGCATGAGGATTTTGACCGAGAGAAGATTCCGAAACAACGAAAACCATAAAATTTGGATATGAAATAAAAAATATACTCCTATGATTTGTGTGATGCATGATGATATTTTTGATTGTTTAATGCACTTGATTATATTGTAATTTGCGTATAGATATATTGAATTTCTATAGTTAAGTAGTTGTGATATTACTCGAAATAGATGTACTGCATGATTGTGTACTATTAATATCTATAAAGCGATATTGAACTAGATAAACTATGGTAAAATTGTGAAGTCCTAAAATCTCAATTTTATAGATTCCACCCAAAATTTGATTTTAATATCCACTAGTTTTACTTCAACAACCACCTCAATCAATCAATTCCACTATTTAGTTTCGCTAGAGTTAACTGAATTTGATATTTGATAACACGATCATCATGGGAACGATACTTGACTCAAAATTATATTATTGTTTATTCGATATAATACACTTGGGATTACACACAATAAGTTTTTGGCACCATTGTCTAGATTGTTTGTTTACTAATATTGTATTTTTCAGTTCAGTTTTATTTAATTTTTTTTGCTTTTTTTCTTTTCGTTTATATGCTTATCTTTTTGCATCATATACTCTGTTCAGTGCATGAAATAGTCCTCATTCCGTCTCTTGGGGATTTTGAGCCACGTCTTCATCTAATCTGCCCCCATCCCATCTTATCAAGTTCTTATGGTCGAAATTTTTGTAATGTGAATATTTATAGATTGAAATTATAAGAAAGAAGTGAATTTTGCATGTACCACACGTACACAAGTACAAAACTTTACCACAAGACAACATCTCCATAAAACCCATTTCCTTTTGTACAGCAAATTGCACTTGCAATCGAGTATCAAATGAAGATTTTTCCCCAATTTGCTCCCTACGCATGGAATTGAACATTGTATCAATGGATGAAATGCAGGGCCTGTTCTGACATTTTCGGGACTCGAGGCGAAGTCTTAAAATTAGGCTCCTAACTCAAAGTCTGATAAGTCATGAACATGGCTGATGGTGGGCTGCGCTTCAATTTTCTTTTTTAAATGGGCCTCTTTAATTTTGGGCCACTATTTAATATTAGTCATGGTCATTATAGAACGCGGTTTGCTTTGCTTTGCTGGACTTCAAACTTTTGCACATTTTTTTTTGGCAACTTCACTAATCACAAATAATTTTTTTTTTTTAAAATAAAATGGCCCCCTTCAGTTTTGGGCCCGAGACAGTTACCTCACTTGCCTCGGCCCAAAACCGGCCCCGATGAAATGGAACCTGAGACAAGTTTCACATAGATTTTATGTAACGCTTCGGTTTTTTCTTAACTTGGAGGGTCACTTAAAAATCTTGAACTATACTTGACAACTCTATACCTCAATTTACGCCGTTGAATGGTTTTTAAAATTTAATTGCAGTATAAAAATAGTGAGCGTGCAAGAAAAACTCATAAAGACTTCCAAAACTTCATAGTTTTAAACGTTAACACAAGGTGTCGCCAAAATTATTTGACCATCAAAACATTCTCTAAATATTTGTGAACTGTAACTACTTAACACCTTAGGATACAACATATCAAAAATTCAAACCTCAGCCAAGTCTTCTGAAATGAGAAAAACATAGTCAAAGTTGCCTGAAAAATTATCTCGGGTACCACTGATGCAGCCCGGGAAAGTGGTCATAATAAATTCATATGACTTGTTTTTAACGTGATTACAAATCCTACTAATAGATAACTTATAAATCTATCAAACGCCACTGATTTGAGTAAAAAATTCTTAGTGCGCAGAGAGTTATGGTATTTTGAAGTCACTGATTGAAAGCTAAAAAATTCAGTACTTTAACTAAAACTTCAACTTTAATTTTCGAAACGGCGAATTCAACATAAATTCGGGTTTCTTCCAATTTATAAGCTTACAACATATTCAATATTGTGCCATAACTTACATAAGAAAATGCTCGATTATATCGACGCCAAAACATGAAAGATATAAGATTACTTTTTTTGTTTTACTATAGCTACTCAAAGCCGTCGCACCGTCGCCAAGCATCAATCTCAAGAATGAATGATTTTGGGGCTTGAGTATTTCAAAGAAACAATTAGTAGAAATTATACTAACATATGAGGGAAACATACAAAATCATAAATGTGACATGCTAAACATTAAACATATATAAGGAATAACATAATTCGGTAACCAACACTACATAAATTCATAAGTGATTACCTTCAATCACAACTTTCATAAGTGATTAATAATTTCAATCACTAACATAATGTTCATTCATAGAAATTTTACATGGCATTCATTTAACGTATCAGTTTCCCAAATTAAAATTTTCAAAACATAGCTTTAATATAAAAACTACCTTGCAATTTTAGAAGTTTTGTTGAGTTGAAATGGTTGTCCCTTTCCTCAAATTAACTTTGCACTTGCCTTGTTGTTTTACCAAAATCCATGTGTTGTAGTGTGTTGGGAATTGAGACCAATTTCTTTATTGCCCACAAGATCCTTGTTCAGAAAAATATAACGAAAAAAAAAAATATAAAATATAGAGAAAGATTTACGGACTGTCAAAGCTTTTACTATATGAAAAATTGTTACAATCATATATATTTTACTCACCCAAATCCTCAAGTATCTCAAGAAAAATAATATGCTAAGCTTTACCGCACCCACCAATTTCTACTATTTGTACAACCCACAAAGAAAACAAGAAAAACAACTAGAATGATAGACTTACAATTTTTCTCTCAAAAAACCCTCAAGTCACACCTACAAAAGAGAATAAATCACGTTAATTTATATTTAGTGAATGACCTAATTTTCTTACAAGTTTAAACTGTCAAGGAGTCCAAGATTTGGAAACTTGTTCAATTTTAGTTGACCTAGATGCCTTCCAAGTTTCGACTACCAAAGTGTCCAAGATTAGGAAACTTGTAAATTTAGTCCACTTGGAGTCTTCCCTTTCAACAATTGGTGCATCTTTTGATTTTGGCAAGTTTTGAGAAAATATCCCAACAATCTCTACCTTGACAAAAAACGAGCCAAAACTCAATCATCTCTTCTGCTGCTCTTCATCTCGATACTTAAAAAAATGGTAAACTTTGACAATCCCAATTCTCAAAACAGAGAATTAACATACTCCACCATATAAGTATAATCACTTAGAATTAACAAATTCTAAGAATTTTATCAGGTCATGTCGAATAAATTTACTGAAATATTATGGTGCAACTCCCTTGCTTGACTTACTTAGAAGTTCATCAATCATCGACATCAATTCCACCACACACCTTGCATTAATATCAAGCCAATGCCAGTGTGCAAATATGTGGAACCGCTAGTAGTAACACATCCTCTATCATGACAACTAGAGCATGACACAAGGATGTAAATATTTACTCAAGCGACATCATTATCTTCCATAAAGAGAGACATATTGTCTGTATCTGATGTCGAGCAGTTAACCGAGCCTGCTTCACCTTTTGGACAAATTTTCCTCACGTGACCAGGTTTTTCAATATCTCTGTCAGAAATAGGGGTTGATTTCCCTTTCAAAGCCTTGTGCAGTCCAGATTGAATCAAAACATCCTTGACTTGTATTTGCCACAAGCTAAAATTGATTCTTCCGTCAAATTTCTCCACGTCATGTTTGATAAACATATCTTCTCTGTGCACCAACACTCTGAACGACCTGAATCTCTGATACCACTTTTGATAATTGAGACCAATTCCTTTATTGCCCACAAGATCTTTGTTCATTATCTTTTTATATTTTTTCTGTTTCATTATCTTTCTCTGAACAAGGATCTTGTGGCAATAAAAGAATTGGTCTAAATTCCCAACATAGTGTGGAGTATAAAAGCCGAGAAAATGAAGGAATTTATTGGCAGAAAATGTTGAGGAAAACGAAACCAGGTTGCTGGAATTTTTGGGGGCCCAAAAAACACAGCAATATGGAAAAATGATGAAGGAAAAATGGACCAAGTTGCTGGAATTTTTGGGGGCAAAAATGGAAAGTAAAACGAGGGAGAAATAATGAAGAAAAGTAGATCTTGTTGCTAGAATTGGGGTTGAAGATGATGCATGAAGAAGGGAAATTTGTGGAACAAAAAAAGGATGTTAACTAGTTAATGCTGGGGGACAAAACTGAATGTGTGAATGAAAAATAAAAAGAAAAAGGGCTGGGAGGGGAGGGGGAGGGGGGGGGGGGGGGTTGGGGTTGGGGTTGGGGTTGTGAAACTGGGTATTTCTAGGCAGTTTCTTTTGGGGAAATGGGTCATTAGTTTGGCTGGGAATAGAGAGTGGGTTGAATGGTGGAAATATGGGGATGAATTTGGAGAGTTGGGGGCAGTTTTTCCTTCAGGAGAAAGGGTGGTACTTGGCTGAATTTGAAGTGGAGATGGTGGTCTAAAAAAATTGGGGAACAGGGGGTGTTTTTATGTTGGGTTTTAGGGCAGTTTAGGAGTGTTTTTCTGGCAGGGAATAAGGTATTGTTTGGATGTTTTCTTTCAGCAAGGTGGGCTTAGTTTTGGGCTTAATATGGGTGGGCAATTGGACTAAATTGGGCCGAAACTAAGGTTAATAAATGGGATAGTTTCACTATTAACCACAAAATATAAAATAATTTAGAAAATACTATCCAACTTTTTTTATTTTAAAAATATTTTTTTTATTTTTGTAACACTTGTTGTTACATTTGTTAAGTTCGTTATATTTCTTATAAAAAATGTGTGTTACATTTGTTATTTTTGGAGTTTAAAATGTTAAAAATTGATTGTGGAATTTTAATAGAAAATTAAGTATGTAGCAAAATTATCACTTAATAAATAGACTGAAATTGGACCGGAACTAAGGTCAACAAATGGACTGAAATTGGACAAATTAAGGTAAATAAAGAGACTGAAATTGGGCCGAGAAAATGTTTAAAATTTTGCTTGGTTTCAAATTGGAACGGTTGGCCTAAAATTATCCAAGAATTAACTGAAGAAAAGTTACCTAATGTAAGAATTTTTAATGAGATTCGGTGATCTTTAATATTTCATATTCGTCAAATAAGATTTTAAGGCAAACATGTGCAACATTTAACGCGACTAAAATATATTAAATCATAATAGGACGTTCGTAGTGATGCCAAGAATTAAAATTTTTATTAACATGAAACTAAATAACGAAAAATTTTCTGGTCGCTACATTTTATGCAGTCAAAAGATGATATCATACTCTTGTTTTAGTTTTGCGAGCGTTGTACTTTGGCTTGTTTCTTTGGCATGACACTTTGTTGGGTATCAATTTAATTGATCAAATATCTCGGTGAGTTGGGAGCTTGAGAATGGGCGAAGCAGAGAACACGAATTCGTGTCGGAACCTGTCACCCCGAAAAATGGGTCGAGTGACAACTTAAGTATTTTCTGCTGAACGGTTATAAATCCGAGCTCGGTGTTTAGCGACGGCTAAACTTCGACATCCGTGATTAGTTCACGGGACCGTTGAAGAAAATGTAACTTAAAGTTAGTGAGAATAATTAGAGGGCAAAACGGTCATTTATGCTCATACCTAATTATCGGATCTCGATGAGATGAAATATATATATGGTAGGTCGAGAGAAAATATTACGCCTCGTAATTTTATATATTCCGAGAGTGCGCCTCTCTTGCCTTTAGTGGAAAAAGCAAAGACTAATAATTAGATTGAGGGTCTAGGGTCGACTAGACGGAATCTAATTATTGGAGCTTGGAAAATATATGTCCGATCAGTCCCCTGTGGTAGCTCTATAAAGTTTTGGACTTAGTCCTTCTTTCACTTGTTGCATTCCAGTGGTTCTTTTCCATGATGTTTTCAAACCTTCCCTTCATGCAATTTATGTCCATCTATCTCCAAGTTTCCCATGAGCTTCAATCAATATCCTGTCTTCTTCAGACAATCTGTCGTTCTGATGGATTTTATTAGTGATTGTTTTTACTTATTTTTTTCTGTTATATATCTCCAAGTTCATACATCCATATGTAAACGATATCATAATAACTCCATGCAAATACCATTTCCAAGATTAAATTTGGCTAGTAATTAATTTCGTACACTATTGTAGAGGTTAGATAAACTACAATTCGTCCTGCAAAACATGTGCACGATGCACACACATTGCACAAATAAGGAAATTAAAGTTGAAGTGAAGAATTGTATGTAAGTGAAAACAAAATTTGAAGGAAAAATAAGGAGAAATCAATATATTTTGTTTAAACCTTCATATATCAGGTAGCACACATCAGCACATGCACATATTAGACATTTAATAGTTTCGATAGGATAAATTAGAGTTATGTGGATAACAACCAAAACAAAAAGGATAAGAATGAAGAATGCATGAGGATTCTCTCTGCTCACATGCCCCAACTACCGAATCGAGAATATCTATAATTTATACTAGCAAAGCTTCCATTCGTTCCAGAAAGTTTTGATAGTTTAAATTTTGATGCGCCAAGAGCAATTGACAGTTCCTCAAGAAGATTGCCAGTTGTCTGAGATGTGCTAAATGAAATTTAATTACTTCAGCTTGATGTTGATAAAGCAAAGAGGGATATAACACCAGTTCCATGTACATCAGAGGGACATTAGGATCAACATCGTCTCTCCCACCAAGAGCTCAAAATTGCTTCACCAATATCCTCAGGTAATCCTTACAATCTCTATAAATTTTGACAGCTTTGTTATCATTCCAAGGATTTTTAGGATGAAAAGTTATTTGAAAAGGTAAATCATGCAACTTTAGCAATTGACTTCAAAACATCGCTCTCGCAATTTTTATATGCTTCTTCAAGAATATGCTCATTCATGATTTGAGTAGCCCAAAGTCCCTTTTTAATTGACAATTGAATATTTTGATGGTTCCGACTCTTGATAATGAATTGTCTTGATGGCACTTGAAGTTCCTACGTGATCACCAAGAACACACCTCCTTTACGCCCCAGAGTGACAGGCTTCCTCATTTCTTGTGTCACATGTGCTACCAGGTCTTTTTTCAATTTCATCATTGATGGTCTCATACACGACTCGGGAGGCCACATCAATGGGAATATAATTTAATTATTAGGTCTGGCCTACCGTATACATTGATTGACATGTCGCTACCAAGGGACCTATGACACCGCCCATACATCTTGACTCCAGACCTCCAACACCCTTTCGTCAACCGCCTTGGATGACTGTCAAGGGCCTCCAGCAAGTATATATATCTAGAGCAAAGTTAAGTACAGTACAATATAATGGGATTCACACTTATCACAATATGAATGCCAATGCATATATCTCAGGTTAGAGAGATCGACCGGCCCCCATCAATGCTCATAAAAGATCACCAAATTTCACATCAATAACATATAATCGCCAAAGATTATCATTAACAAATATCTTGCATATCTTAGTATTTTACACTATATTTAAAATCATCATAATTACTTTAATTGTTGGTTATAGCGTTTGGATCTGTTTTAAAGAACATAATACTTTGTTAGTTAACTTTGTTCAACTCATAAGCCTCAACCAGGGCCAACGGGGGTTTAAGACTCAAAAAAGGGCCCAGGAGTTAAACAGGGCTTGGAGTCAATCAACAAGGATAAATAGAGAAGATAGGCCCGGAAAACAGGGTTGGAGGGGGGTCGACCTTCAAGGGGTGGGGTCGATCCCCCTTTGAGTGGGGTCGACCCTCCTAAATGGGCAGTTGTCCCCTTTATGGAGGAGATTGACCCCTAGGCCAAACTTTTTGTCTCAGGGGTCATCCAGGTCGGTAATCTTTGCATGGGTGGTATTTTACTATTTGTGGGTTGTTGACCTATTTTAACATTAATAAATAATTAATTGGGCCATTTAAAATGTTGACCGACCCATAAAAATTGACCTATTTTTTCTAAACCCTAAACAAGTATTCAGCAGCCCACAAATCTTATTCGCCAATTCTAAAAGACACTGAAATTCCAGTTTCATCTTCCCAACTCATGTAGGGTTTCAAGACCCACCAACAACAGTCAATGCGCCATTGAAATCTTGCCGAAGAAATGTTGGATTCGTGCCGGAGATGTGCACATCCACGAAATCTTTGGAAATTCCAGTTTAACTACTTGCTCTTTATTTAGATCAAATGTAGCAAAAATCGCAAAACCTGAAAAACTTGCATCCCACTTCAAAAAAAGTAATCACAACATAAAAGTAAATATTCAAGAGATGTGTAAATCATTGAGACTTAAACACTAGCACTTACAAATTCATCCAACATGGATATCATCGTCATTGTTGGAAAGCTAAAAATGAAAAACACTATTAAGTTTTTTTTTTTTAACGAACAAGAAACTACACTACAGTCAACACTAAAAAGATGAAGAATTGAAAGCTTGGAGCCAACATATAGTTTGTGGAGCTATAGATGGACAATCATACCACTAATTTAGAAATAAAATCACATACTCATACCCTCAGAATCTGCAGTTTATTTGAGAATGCAATGGCGATCCAATCAGGCTGGGAGGAAGACCACTGCAGCTGCTCAATTTTTGCACCGGTAGTGTAGGCCAGAAACGGGTCCAAACCACCCTTGACCGGCTGACCCATGGAGGAAAGAGCCCAAAATTAGGGCCTAGGAATCATCCCCAACTGTGCATGTAATGACGGGAAAAATTTTCGTCTTTTAATTTCAAGGAAATAAAATTTTAACTTTCGCCGCGACCTTGCCTTTTATTTGATATAACGTACATGAAATTTTATTAATCACCGAGACTAAATTTTCTTAACCCGAATAATTTATCTTGAGTTAAGTTTAGATTTATTTTAGACCAACCGAAAAATTGAAAACTAACAAAAATAAAACATATTCTCTACCCATTTTCGATCAATTCATTCATATTAGTTTCAACTATTTTTCTGCCAACTTTTCTCTTAGAATTAGTTTCATTATCGTGCTATTCTACTACAAGAAAGACTTCTCCAAACAATCCCTTATTTCTTGCCAAATGAAACATGCCAAACAGCCCATTAACCCTACCAATTTGTAACTCCAAACAGCCCCTAATGACGACTAAGCAAAAAACACCCACTTCCTCCCATTTCCTTCCGCCATTTTCTCCCCCATGATCAACACTTTTTACCCACCTTGTTACCCACCTATTACAGCTAATTAACCCTCAACCAACTGCTGAAAACCGTCCCCAAAGGTCCCCCACTTTCACTCATTAGATCAGCCCCAAAATCTCAGCTTTGTGCCGCGCCAGTTTCATCTCATTTTCTCTGCAAATTTGGGTCCTAAGTTTCTTCAACAAGCTAGCCCTTTTTTCTTCTCTTCTTTCCCGGCAATGAACCCATACCTTTTCCTTAAAATCAGTAAACAAAAGTCCCAAAAAAACTACTCCTTTTTCCTCCCAAAAATCATGCCAGAAACTAGCTGAAAACCAGCCCCCCATCAAGTCCTTTCTCCATCACATTTTTGGCCATAAAGATCATCAAATTCCAGCCCCCAAAGGTCCTCCTTTCAGCCCCTAAAACTCTGAATTTTTTTCTCTGCTCTTCAACCCCCAAAAACCGGCTGCAACATCTCCATATTCTACCCAAATTTTGGCCATCTTAGTCACAGATTTCCAGTCCAAAGGTCCCTATTTTCTGCCAGAAAAATCATATTTTTCCTCCTCCTTTTACACTTTTTTTTTAATAACTCAAACCACACTACAACACTCGGATTGAGAAACGAAAAGGCAAGCACGGGGTCACTATTTGAGGAAAAGAAACAACCATTTTTAAACCATAAATCAATTGAAAGGGATTTTCATTTTCAAGGTAGTTTATTATCCTACGTTAAGCATGACGTTATGAAAGTTATTTTGAGAAATATATATGAATTTTTATGCCTTGCTTGATGATTAATGATGGAACATGATGATAGTGATTGAAGGTAATCACTTATGTATGTTGTGATTGAAAGTAATAACTTATGTTGTCACGTGGTGCCGGTTACCGAAAATGTTGTTCTTATGTATATTTAAGCGGTTGGCATGTCGCATATTAATTTCGTATATATATTTTCTCATGAGTTAGTATAATTTACTATTGGTTGTTTCTTATAAAATACTCACCCTAAAATAATTAAATGCCCAGATTGAAAAGGTTGGCGTTGGGGAGACGATGTAAAGTACAATCTTGAAGGAAGGACTTAGTTTATTTATTTTACGGTTTGGCGTCGATATAATCGAGCCCTTTATGATGTAAAACCTTATATACAATGTTGGATTTATTATCTTTAATTATGTAAAGTGCTTGAAAATCTGAATATGTATTTTAGATTGCCGGTTGGAATTTAAAGATGAAGAATTGTGAAGTGGTTTAACCTACCAAACGACGTAGCTAAGGTCTGAAATTTGAACATGGCCTAGTCCAATGTCCCAAGTATTTACAGTTCAAACATTGTAATTTTTGGAGTATGTTTGGGTGGTCAGATAATTTGTAGCGATACCTATCGGGGTATAGGTAAAACCCATCAATTTTAGAAGTAAATTTATTTTCCCTTGAGCACTTATTATTTTTCCGCAATCGTTACATTTTTAAAACCATTCAAAGGCACGGAAAACCTATTTGGAGTCGTCAAAAATTATTTAAAGATTATTTTAGTGACCCTCCGGATAGAGAAAATCTGGGGCATTAGATATGGCAGCAACTATGCAGTGTCCAAGAAACCGCATTTACACTCACCCGGTGCCTCTGCAACTCAACCACTAGGAGCATTGGGAAACGGATATCTAGCACCACTAACTTGCTGATGTCTATTGTGATGGTGGACATGTATTTGGGATCCTGCTTATTGTTGTTCAAATATTAATAATAATTGTGCAGATTATATTCTATACTTACTTGTTGAAGAAAATAAATTCATAAAATGCTAAGTCTAGAGTTTGACTCTATGCCTTTAAGACGAATTTATCCCGCTATGGTGCTCACGGGTTGATGACAATCGTCTCCCAAGGTACAACGATCCCTTCTTGTGATGGCAGCACTTCAAATCACAAGAAACAGTAAACCAGAAGTATTTTAGTACTCATTTTTCAAATGCAGGGAAGACAAAGAATATTTCGAGAAATATGGAAAGTTGAATGAATGTTTTGCAAACCGGATGGACTTATTTATAGCATGCCAAAAGGTTCAAATGCATGGACACAACTGTTGGGTCATGTTAGTTTTTACCCCAACAATTATAATTTGAGCAAACAAGTCCGAAACGACATATCTTTTGTTCAAACCGACACCTACGGGATTTATTAATTAATTAATTAAATTAATTTTGGAAGATTTAAATAAAACAAATAACTCTTTATTTTATTTGTCCAAAAATATTATATTGGACTAAACCCAATCTTTTGACTCACGACCTATAAGCCGAGCCGAGCCGAGCCGAGCCGGGCCAGGCGGGCTGTGGCGGCGCGCGTGTGGGTCTTTGGACTGAACCCAATAGGATGTAGGTCTCTCCCCTTTCAAAGACTATTGGTACCCCTTGGGGCCCAAACCCAATTGTCAATCTAGGATATATAAGCTAGTCATAATTCTTCTTACCTTCCAATGTGGGATACAAGTTTCCCACTTCTTTTTACAATTCAAATTTTAAGGTGTCAACATTTGGCAATAATTTCTCATTCACCCAGAAATGGTTTTGCAAGACCAAATATACCATAATCATCTACTCGCGGAGTAGAACGTGTTCTAAATATAGTCCACTTAAATAGGTGGTCCGGACCCATTCTAATATTTGGTCAAAATTGATTAAAAAATCATAGGATATAGTCAACCATTTCCAACAATCCCCCACATGAATAGAAATTACCAGAATAAATGCAAATGATAATGCAGACACTAAAAGAGAGTACAAGCGGAAAGCTATTGCATCAGGAGAGGTAGCTTCTAGCTTTGAACCTGCCTTAGTGGAATACTATCATATTTACTTGGCTAATCACTGAACATGATGTTTGGAACTGTTCAACCGTTGGTGTAAACCAAGACAATAATACCCACACAATATCTTTCCTAACACTTCTTTGGTTCTCATGGTTGTGTTCATTTTAGCCTTGAACAACTCTTGGTTTCATAAGCGTTTTAGAGAATGTCAACCTTAAAATTCTCATAGAAGCGATCCCACTTCGCACTTACATAGGTGATATCTTATTAAGAGCATTTTGCCATACTCCACTTGGTTTATCCAAGCTATATGAATCATTAAAAGTATAACCTAACCTAATATAATATGTAGAAAAAGCACTTTTGTTATCATAGGAATGAGTAGGATTTTACTCCTAAGTGCTTAACTGAATCTTTATAAATTAGTTGTCTCATTGAACCAAGATCTTGGGATCTCCAGTCAATAAGGTTGGGTTACCATTACAAAGATTCATGCGTAGTAGGCTTTTAAGCCCATTCCCTTCGATAATTGGTATACTTGATTTCTTGGTAGACCTTTTGTAAGCAGATCCGCGAGATTCTCCTTTGATTTCACATAATCAATGGAGATAACACCACTTGAGATCAATTGCTTAATGGTATTGTGTCTAGACTTACCATTAGACATATTGTTTTGTGCCCTTCCGTTAGCCGACTGACTATCACAATGAATACTGATAGCAGGTACTGACTTAGGCCAACACAATATATCCTCCAAAAAGTTATGAAGCTATTCTGCTTCTTCTCTAGCTTTATCTAAAGTTATAAACTCAGATTCTATTGTAGATCGAGCTATACATGTTTGTTTTGAGGACTTTCAAGACACGGATGCACCACCAATAGTAAAAACATAACCACTAGTAGACTTAGAATCCTTCGTGTCTGATATCCAATTCGCATCACAATATCCTTCCAACACTACTGGATATCTTGTATAATGTAATCCAAAGTTCAAAGTATATCTTAGATATCTAAGAACTCCATTTAATGACTTCTAATGGTCACTACTTGGATTACTAGTGAATCTACTCAGTTTGTTCACAGCACATGCAATATCTGGACGTGTGCAGTTCATAATATACATTAGACTGCATATGATCTGTGAATATTTTAACTGAGACACAGGTTCACCTCTATTTTTGACAAAGTGTAAACTTAAGTCAATTGGGATTTTTAAAGGACTTTCATCATATAAATTAAACCTTTTGAGTATAGTCTCAATATAATGAGAATGTGATGTTACAAGTCTATCAGATATTTTAGATATTTTAATCTCTAATATAATATCTGCTACACCCATATCTTTCATGTCGAAATGTTTTATCAACATTTTCTTAGTATTTATGATAATATCATGATTGCTGCCCATTATTAACATGTCATCAACATATAGACATACAATTACATATGCATTATGTGTGTTTTTGATATAAACACATTTATCACACTCGTTAATTCTAAATCTATTTGATAACATCGTTTTTTCAAATTTCTGATGCCATTGTTTTGGCGCTTGTTTTAATCCATACAAGGACTTAATGAGTTCACACATTTTTCTCTTGTCCAAAAGCAACAAACCCTTCAGGTTGTTCCATGTATATTTCTTCTTCTAACTCACCATTTAAAAATGTTGTTTTAACGTCCATTTGATGAATCTCAAGATTATGTAATGCAGCGATTGCAATTAGGACTCTAATCGACGTGATTCATTGGTGAGTATGTATCGAAGAAGTCAAGGCCTTCCTTTTGTCTATATCCTTTTGCTACCAACTTGGCCTTATATTTATCTATTGATCCATTAGTTTTTAATTTCTTCTTGAAAATCCACTTTCAACCTAGAGATTTATTTCCAGGTGGGAGATCAACCAACTCCCAAGTGTGATTTTGCATAATAGACTCTATTTCACTACTGATAGCTTCTTTCCAAAAAGGAGCTTCTAGAGTAGACATTGCCTTGGTAAATGTCTTAGGATCATTTTCTACCATATAGGTAAGAAAATCTGGACCAAAAGATGTAGATGTTCTGGCCCTTTTACTGCGCCTAGGTTCTTCATTATTTTGATTATCATCATTATAAGTTCGTTTGTTTTAACTTAATTGTTTCTTTTCGTTACATGGAAAGACATCTTCGAAAAATGTAGCATTCCTAGACTCAATGATTGTGCCTTCATGTATATCAGGAATAGTTGACTTATGTACAAGAAACCGATAAGCACTGCTATTATTTGCATATCCAATAAATATGCAATTAATAGTTTTAGGCCCAATTCTAATTTTTTTAGGCTTAGGAACTTTTACTTTAGTCAAACATCCCCACACTTTTAAGTATTTATAGGTAGGCTTATGACATTTCCACACTTCGTATGGAGTTTCATCCATTTTCTTTTGTGGTATCTTGTTAAGAATGACATTTGCCGAGAGGACAGCTTTCCCCATACGTTTTGGGGTAGTTCAGAACTTATCAACATATCATTCATCATCTCTTTAAGAGTTCAATTTTTGCATTCAACAATACCATTTGATTGAGGTGAATAAGGAGCCGTAGTTTGATGAATAATGCCAGATTGTGAACAAAATTCTTCAAATGGTGCTACGTATTCCCCTCATCTATCACTATGAATAATTTTTATTCGTTTGCTAAGTTGATTTTCCACTTCATTCTTATAATGTTTAAAAACATCTAAGGCCTCATCTTTGCTTCTTAGCAAATAAACATAACAGTAATTAGTGCAATCATCGATGAAAGTAATGAAATATTTTTTACCACCTCTAGTTTGCACAAACTTTAAATCACAGATATCGTTATGAATTAACTCTAAAGGTGTTGTATTTCTTTCAACACTTGGAAATGGTGTTTTGGCTAACTTAGCCTCTACACAAGTTTCACACTTATGATTAGAGTCAAATTGTAGATTAGGCAATAAATTTAAACTCATCATTCTATGAACAAAATTAAAATTTGCATGTCCTAATCTATGATGCCATAAACAAGATGACTCAAGCATATAAGCAGAACTAGATGTATTATTATTGCTTGATTTCTGTACAATAGTAAAGACATTTATCTTGAACATCCCGTCACAAAGGTAACCTTTCCCTACGTACATATCATTCATGGTGAGTACAAACTTGTCAGATATAAAGACTAACTTAAAGCCATTTTTGCTAAGTAAAGAGCCAGATATAAGATTTTTGCGAATGTCAGGCTCATGCAACAAATTGTTGAGGACGAGCTCTTTGCTGGAAGTCATTTTCAAAGTTACTTTCCCTTGTCCTTCAACTTTTGAACTTGCAGAATTTCCCACGAACAATTGTTCTCCATTGATCACCTTGTAGTTAGAAAACATTGTCTTGTCAGTACAGATATAACGAGTAGCACCAGTATTCTCTAGGATTTCCAACACTATTGCATTCAGATACAACAGCACACAAGTTCATTTCTTGCAATCCTTTAGATAATGTGTCTAATTCAATCACGTACATTCACTTGTGCATTTTAATTCTTATGCTTGCCGTGACACTCATTTTTACGATGTCCTGGTTTACCACACTTGTAGCAATTTCCCTTGAATTTCTTAGCACTCTTCTTGTTGTCTTTGTTAGGAGTATCACCAGAATGTTTCCTTTTCTTATTTGTCTTAGATGCAGATTCCACCATATTGGCCTTTCCTTGTATAGATTGTCCTCCAAATTTCCTGTCGGACTTTCTATTATCTTCTTCAATCCTCAACCAGACAATTAATTCCTCCAAGTTCATCTCCTTGCTTTTGTGCTTGATATAGTTTTAAAATTCTCTCCATAAAGGAGGGAGTTTCTCAATAATTGCAACCACTTGGAATGATTCACTAATGGCCATGTTTTTAGCATGCATTTCATGAAGAAGAACATATAATTCTTGAACCTGATTGATGACGGTTTTGGAGTCCACCATCTAGTAGTCAAGAAACTTGCCAACAATAAATTTCTTTGTACTAGCGTCCTCTGTTTTGTATTTCTTCTCCAATGATTCCCATAACTCTTTTGCACTTTTCATAGCCCTATAGACACCGTATAGTATATTGTCCAACCCATTTAGGATGTAGTTTTTGCATAAAAAGTCTGAGCGTTTCCACGAATCCAAAGCAATAAGAGACTCCCTATTGTTTGTTCCTTCTTGCACTGCCGGAGGATCCTCACTAAGAAACCTTGCCAAATTCAAAGTGGTCAAGTAGAAAAGCATCTTTTGTTGCCATCTTTTGAAGTCCAGACCACTGAATTTTTCCGGCTTCTCTCCATGTGGAACCGAAGTGGTTTGAACCGGAATAGCCATAGGTGGAACCACATTGGTTGCACCATTAGTAGGGGGAACAACGTTGCTCCAATTTGTATCCATTTCTGTTTCCATAAACAGAAGATAAACTTTCAATATAATAAAATATGACGATGATTGTTGAAGTTTAAAATAACAGTAACCAAAATTAAAGGTAATCAATTGACCTTTAATTTGTTGAAATAATTGGATCAAACAATTAATAAGCATAAACAAATGATTAATTGTAAAATGGAAACAACAGTAACCAATAATTAGTTAATAACATGCAGATTATTGAACCTATTGAAGGTCCCAGATCAGTTTTGGACATTAAACTAATATTACCTATTCTGAATTTTTGATGCAAATCGATTAACCTGATTATTGAATAGAAAATTCGTCTAATAATTATTCAGTCATATTGTACTTTAATTAATGCAATGCAATCTGATTAAAAAAAATTAAACACATGAATTTGAGTATTAACAGACTACTTTTAGAATAAATTAATTAAGTACTTTTCACATAAAAAAAAAAAAAAAAACAGAACCTGTTGAAATAAAAAAACTAAGATTAGTTAATTTACAAACTTAACTAATAAGCAACAATTATCACTAACATCATAAAACTTGATAAAACTATGCAATCAGAAAACTAAATTTGCATGCAAATACACAACATGTATTTAATATAACATGTATTATATGCAACAGAATAGGATATGCATCTATTCTGAAGATTCTGAACGTATGCGATGTTTTAAAATTGCTGAGTTTGTCCGAGTTTAAAATGACAGTAATATAAAATGCACGTAACACAAAATTCGTCTTAAAATGTTGTTCAAATATTAATAATAATTGTGCAGATTATATTCTATACGTACTTGTTGAAGAAAATAACTTCAGAAAATGCAAAGTCTAGAAATAGTGGATCGAGGCTAGAGTTTGACTCTATGCCTTTAAGATGAATTTGTCCCGCTATGGTGCTCACGGGTTGATGACAATCGTTTCCCAAGATACAGCGATCCCTTCTTGTAATGGCAGCACTTCAAATCACAAGAAACAGCGAACCAGAAGTATTTTCGTACTCCTTTTTCAAATAGAAAAAGAATATTTCGAGAAATATGGAAAGTTGAATGAATGTTATGCAAACCGGAGGGACTTATTTATAGCATGCCAAAAGGTTCAAATGAATGGATACAACTGTTGGGTCATGCTAGTTTTTAGCCAACAGTTATAATTTGAACAGACAAGTCCGAAACGACATATCTTTTGGATTAATTAATTAATATTGGAAAATTTAAATAAAATAAATAACTCTTTATTTTATTTGTCCAAAAAGATTAGATTGGGCCAAGCCCATTCTTTCGACCCACAACCCACGACCCGGGCGGGGCGAGGCGGCGGTGTGTGGGTCTTTGGACCAAACCCAATAAGATGTAGGTCTCTCCCATTTCAAAGACTATTGGTACCCTTTGGGGCCCAAACCAATTGTCAATTTACGATATCTATAAGCTAGTCATAATTCTTCTTGTCTTCCAATGTGGGATACAATTTTCCCACTTCTTTTTACAATCCAAATTTTAAAGGTGTTAACTTTTGGCAATAATTTCTCATTCACCCACAAATGGTTTTGCAAGACCAAATATACCATAATCATCTACTCACAGAGTAGAACGTGTTCTAAATATAATCTACTTAAATAGGTGGTTTGTACCCATTCTAATATTTGGTCAAAATTGATTAAAAAATCATAGGATATAGTCAACCATTTCCAAAACTTATTCCAACCCCTGGGCACTGAGCTCTCATAAATAATTATCGAATGCTCCTTATCCTAGAGATCGAAAACCCTAACCGGCCTATCAGCAGAAACTAAAGCAAAAACCCCAACACCTCCCCAAGCATATCATAAACCTCTTTATCATGCATAATTAATTGGTTGTCTCCTACCTCCTTCACAATATCCCAATTGTACTAGTTGTATCAATGCTAGACGTACCAATTCGGATCAGCTCAGCTTTGTTCCAGTCAAACGACGTCAACGAACCATAAAACTCGCTGTTACCATTATTGTTCAACATACACTTGTGCTCCACGCGCCACCCGTTGTCAGCTATGAGCTTGTTTCTTATTTTGAAAGATTTGTAGTGCAAGAGAGAGGCCGGTGATAGGGTTTGTTGAACGTGCAAAGTTTTTATATGCGGGTATAAAAAGACTTCGTTTTGGACTAAAAAAAAGGGCCCAAAACGGACTTCGTTTTGGATGAAAATATGAACAATGCTTCCTTCCATTGGCTCTTGTATATTGTAAGAAAAACGCCTTTTTATTGAAAATAGGTAAGAAAATGCCGCCCCCACTGGTCCTGTCCTCCGCCCCTACTTACAATAAGCAAATATAATTCATGAGATTCCTTAAGCTTAATGTTTGTGTTAAATTGAAAGTAATGTGTTGTAATTATAGAAGAAACGAATGAATAACTCGTGCAATGCACGTGCACATGTAAGAAAATAATATATTGATTGCTGGAATAAAGGAAAACAATGAACATTTAATTTTTCTATGTTTCCTAAAGCTTTTTATTAGAATATTTTCGTTTTCTTAATTTTTCATTAGTTATATTCAATGTATATGCACAATTTTAACAATTCAATGTGCATAAGATGGTAATAAAAAATTCAAATTAAAGTATAATCCTCTATAATTATTAATTAATGGGCAGGGAACAATGAAGTGTAAAACATATCTTTTTCGAGTTCAAGAAATATAATGTCATAGGGATTTATTTTATGATATGTCATGAAATGTACGAAAGCATGCTTTGTACAACAGTTAATCGTTCTTTC
The DNA here is from genome assembly GCA_023638005.1 of Forsythia suspensa. Lineage (NCBI taxonomy): Eukaryota > Viridiplantae > Streptophyta > Magnoliopsida > Lamiales > Oleaceae > Forsythia > Forsythia suspensa. The sequence goes on along the minus strand of CM042664.1, from coordinate 23,147,846 downwards.
TAGGGTTGAAATGGTAATTTTACTCATTTGTCAATTTTATCTCCAAATATAGACCCTTTTTAAAAGTGTAAAGAAAAATGCAATAATTGTTTTTCTATACATGGTAATTGATGCTGTTATTGGAAAGTGGCTTCACCAAAAAGAACTTTCAACAATGTTAACCTGCAAAAATAGGTAGGAGAACTCTCCCCTGGTTCCTCTCTGGTATGAAAAACAGTAGAAGCAACAAGTGTATCAAGAAAATTATGAAAAAACTGAATTAGAGATCACAATAATGATTCTAACATTTTTGGGTAGGACTAGAGGGATACTTTTAGCTGAGGTGTACTTTTTTGTGTTATGTACATACCTATACCATTGTGCCAGTTGTCCTTTTAATCCCTATATTCTAGTAGAGAATATAGGGAACCGTGCTTACGTGGTGTAACAAACCGCAAAGGTCACCAAGTGTCCTTGTTGACGCGTCATCATCCTCAACAACCTTAGTCACTATGTCCTGCCACTAGGCATGACTCATAGTCCATCGACCTCGACCTCGACCTCGACCTCGACATCGTTTTGACCTGTTGGAGTACTTTGTCTTTAGCGGATTAACCCTCTTCACCGACAAGTGCTTGTTATTGATGAGAAGTAAAACGTCACTAAAATCCTATCGCTATCAGTTATATATTGAGGATGCAAAATGAAATGAATGAAAAATATATACTCACTATACAAATCCATTGCCACCCATGGAGCAATACAAATAGGACAAAACGGAATGGATCATGTAAAATAACTAGGAATACAACAAAACTATATATAATGTCAACTCTATTTTGAGGAACAATGATTTCAAAGCACTTTGAAGAGAAATGAAACAACTAAGACTCACACTACGTCATAAGCTTCATGGCCATAGTAAATCTAGCCTAATTTCTCGTTAAAATATCAATCAGACTATTAGGAAATACAACGTAAGACCTAAATACAAATCTCTAAAGAGTCAATAACAAAGATTTCTAAGAAAATTACAATAGAAACAAACCACCGAAGTTAGGGCTAAGAATTACTCAACTGATTTTGGATCACCGCACATGCCGTCTAAAGGATAGGCACAAGTTTCACCTTGATCACTAGAACAACATTTACACTACAGACCTAAGGCAAAAATCAACCCCTGTAACTTTGATTTATCCCAACGGAGTTATTGTTCATCGACAGAGATGAACACCAGATCTTAGTCCTAAAGATTACTGTTCACACAAAGCAACAACATTAAACCTTCCTTCTCTAACTCTGATTCTGATCAAAGAAGAAGAATAAGAAGAGTAGGAACAAAGCAGATGAAAAATGGCCAAGAAGAGAGAGCGTTTTTCAGAGACACCATACTGAATAAGAGAAGGACTAACCAGATACTTCACCCATCCGTAGACCAGCCTCAGCCATTGGATTTAATCCAATGGCTTAGAATCCACATAAGGAAGCACAATCCTTCCCACATCAGGTAAGCCAATGCCAAAGGTCCACATGGCACAACTTAACAATCAAAAATTGAACTTTTGCCTTAGACAAAAACCGTGTTTGTGAAACACACTTCTAACATTCTTCACCTTGGTTCACCAACTTATACTACTATCCTTGGTTGCATTTTGTGCTCTCCATTTATTATCTGTTGAGTTTGTTTTTCATCATCGCCTGCAGTGGTTGTGCTCGCACATATTAAATTTAACCATTGTCAATCGCCAGCTTAGATAACAAGAATTAAATTTGCTTACATAAAGTATCTTAGTACCTATATCTCACTTTGGATTTTCGGATGTAGGGGTTTTAACAAAACTATTTCACCATAAGATAGTTGTTCTCTTACAAAATGGTACTTCACCTCAATGTGCTTTGATCTTTCATGATAAATGTGATTTTTACAAAGCATTAAGGCACTTTGGCTGTCGAGAACAAAGGCTTTCCACATTGTTACTTATGTTTAGTTCATTAAGTAACCCTTTAAGCCATAACTCTTCTTTTACAAATTTCGGTTTTGGCTACATACTTAGCCTCAGTACTTGATAATGCAACCAAGGACTCAAGTCGAGATTTCAAGATATGCAATTCTTACCAAGAGTAAAGAAGAAATCAGTAGTAGACTTTCTTTGATCTCTGTCACCAGCAAAGTCAGAATCCACATATCTAATTAAAGAAATCATGTCATTAGATTTTTCATACACAAGAATAGTACTTAAGGTACCACACACACACACACACACACACACACACACACACACACACACACACACACACACACACACATATATATATATATATATATATATATATCTGAGAAGCTATTTTAATCCAAATTTCCAATGAGGCTTACCAGGGTTGGACATAAATCTGCTTAATAAACTAATAAAATATGCAAGATCAGGCCTTGTTGTTATCATGGAATACATTACTGATCCTATGGCATTAGCATAAGGAATATGTTCCATTTCATTCATTTCCTCTTGATTCTTTGGTGATTGAGCGTAAGACAAAATCATGTGACCAAAGAAGAGAAACATTCACACATTTTGCATCTTTCATACCAAACTTAGTTACTACCTTTTCAAGGTAAGATTCTTGAGTAATGGTTAATCTATTTTCGCACCTATCCCTTTTATTACCATGCCAAGGATCTTACTTGCATTTCCTAGATATTTCATTTCAAATTTAGATTGTAAAAGAGTTTCCAAGTTCTCTATTTCTTTCTTACTATTGCTAGCAAGAAGCATATCATCAACATAAAGAAGAAGATAAATCACACAGTTATTTTTCATGCTGTTATAATAGAGACAAGTATCAAAATCACTTCTTTTATAACCTATTTTCAACACAAAAGTATCAAACCTTTTGTACCATTGCCTCGGGGATTTTTTGAGGCCATAGAGAGACTTCTTAAGGAGGCAGACATGATCAGATTTCCCTTTTGATTCAAAACCTAAGGGTTGAGACATATAGATTACTTCTCTAACTCACCATGAAGGAAATCTGTTTTTACATCTAACTGTTCTAGTTCCCAATTAAATTGGACAACTAGAGCAAGAACAAGTCTTATAGTCTTGTACTTAATGACAGGAGAAAAGACCTCATTGTAATCTATCCCTTCTCTTTGAGTGACCCCTTAGCTACTACTAGCCTAGCCTTATATCTAGGAGGATCATCTGCACTACTACCTTCTTTAAGCTTGAATAACCACTTACACTGTATTATTCTCTGCTTAGGAGGACAAGGAACTAACTTCCAAGTTTCATTCTTTATCAAATAAAGCATCTCATCTCTCATAGCCTCTTTCCACTCATTAGACTTAGGGCAACTTACAGCTTCTTCATAAGTGAAAGGTTCATGACAATCAATAGCTTTACTTGAAACTAAGGCATATTCAGTTAGGTTGAAAGACTGATATTTGGGATTAGGTTTTATCTGTCTTCTCTCTCTATCCCTAACTAATTGATAATCTTGACTAACACCTGATTCAGCTACTTCAATATGAGGTTTTAAAACTGGAGTTTGAGGAGTGCTTTCTATGTTGTGGTCACTAGACTCAATGGGTTAAACTCCTATTTGATTATTAACAAGTGGTATTCGGATCAGGGTTGTGCATGTGTTTTATCTCAGTTATTTGCTTATCGACTTGAGACCTATTAGTATTACTATCAACCTTTGATCCTTAGTCTTTAAACTTGGCATTTCAAGTTCATAAAAAACAACATCCCTACTGTTAATGATCTTTATACCCCTTTTATCTCTCACCCACATTCTATAACCCTTTACACCCAATGGGTAACCTAACATAACATACTTAGATGCTCTAGCATCTAATTTTCCCTCACTTTGGTGTGCATATGCTGCACAACCAAAGATCCTCAAGTGGGAAAGGTTAGGAGGCTTTCCACTCCAAAGCTCTTTAGGAGTTTTGAAGTTGATAGCACTAGAAGCGGATCTATTTATTAGATAAACTGCATTGCAAGCAGCTTCACCCCAGAACCCTTTAGAGAGGCCTGAGCTCATCAGTATACATCTAACCTTATCCATAAGGGTTCTATTTAACCTTTCAAAGAACCCCATTTTGTTGAGAAGTATGCCTCACGCTTCTATGCCTTTGTATTCATCTTTCTTTCACGATAAGTATCAAACTCCAAGTTACAAAACTCAAGCCCATTGTCGGGTTCTTAAGGTTTTAACTTTAGTTTCTTTCTCGATTTTCAACTAAAGTTACCCAATTTACGAAGTTCTTAAAGGCTTCATCCTTTGTTCTTAAGAGGAAAATCCACACCTTCCTAGAATGATCATCAACCGTGGAGAGAGAAGTACCTATTTCCTCCATGCATGGGGTGCTTTTCCCCCAAAGGTCAATGGATGTAAGCTAGGGACTAACGCAATGTGAACTCCTTTACCAAAACTAAGTCTGTGGGATTTACCTAAGACACAAGTTTCACAAAGGACAGGGGTTGCCACATGATCTTTTCCTAACAACTGCGATCACTAAGGAATTTCAGCCCTTGTTTCCCATATGCCCAAGACTTTGTACCACAATTTTGTTCTGCTTCATTAACAGAGAAAGAGCCGAAACTGTCAAGAACCTTAGATTCTCCCTAAAGGTAATACAGTGCCATTTTTCTTTGGCCCTTTCATGACAACCATGGTTCCTTTGATGATTTTCAACACACTACCCTCAGACTTGAACCAATACCCCTCATCTTCTAACACTCCTAGAGAAATTAGGTTTCTCTTCAGATTAGGGACATACCTAACATTGTGTATGATCCTAATCATCCCATCATGCATTTTAATGGCTATGTCTCCTAATCCTCAACCGCTCGAGTGTTATTGTCTCCCATATAGACTTTTCTAGGTTCAATTGAGTGTTATTGTCTCCCATATAGACTTTTCTAGGTTCAATATCTTTATAATCACTGAACTAGGCTCTAACAGGACTCATATGGAAGGTACAACCAGAGTCAAGAATCCACTATTGGCTATGGCTTTGATCTGAGACATTCATGACATACAAGCTATCAATTTCATTTTCAAGGGCTGCATTGTTTTAATGTTCAACAGCCTGGTCCTTCAAGTTTCTTTTAAAATCATAACAATCTTTTTGAAATGGCCTAGCTTGCCACAGTGGTAACATTTCTTGTTACTTTTGTCTCTCGACTTTGATCTACCCTTAGACTTACTTTTACCCTTCTTATGATTGCTACTTCCATCCCTCTTATCAGTCCTACCTCTCACAAAGTGACTCTCCTCTCTTGCCCCACCCCTAAACTCTTTTCTTACTTCAAGATCCCTAGACCTTAAAGCATCTATCACAATAGCCTGAGTTAGGGTATCTCTAGCATATTTAATAGCATTCTAAACTTCTTTATAAGAATCAGACAGGGAATTAAGTAAAATCACAGCAAGATCTTCATCAGAGAAATCTTTCCCATTATGGGACAAACTTTTTACCATTATACTGAAATCACTCAAATTTGCTTCCAAATCTTTATTAGTATCCATTTTAAAACTGAACAACTTCTCAAGCAAATAAATCTTGTTAGACAAAGTTTTAGTAAAAAACAGAGCATCTAAAGTAGACCAAAGATCTCTTGTAGTTTGAGAACCATCAACTTGTCTAACTATATTATCAGATAAATGCAAGATTATAGAACTATAAGCAATTTCATTCATATCAACAATTTCAGTGGGTTTTTCTTTTAACTCATCAGGATAAGTATCTGGGTCATCAAGAGCCTTTGAGACTCTTTATTGGACCAGAATTGCTCTCATTTTTTGTTTCCATATAGAGTAATCACCATTTCCATCGAATATTGACAATTCGACCCTCGAACCCATATTGGATTCGTAAAAGGAGTGATTTCTCTGGACAACATTGGCTGATCTTTTCAAGATTAGAGACCGTTTAAACAAAAAAGGTTATAAAGAAATTTACATATTTCAGCTTGATGTTGTATTTTAACACAAATTGTAGATGTACTAAAATTTTCTAAAAGAAATATAGTACAATTTTCATGCTCTCTAACATAATCAGCAAATAAGAATTCCTTAGTACACTTATTATTTGCAACTAAGCATGTCAAGAATAGGTTCATACAAGTCACATATATGTGTTCAGAGAGTAATCTAATTCATCAGTTATTCTTATGCATTTTATTCATACATGAAGCAATTTCAATCAAAGAATCCAAGATATTCACGATCTAATCAGAAATTGAAGTGCTTTACCAGAATACTATTGTTAATACAGTATTTTAGATCTTCAGTACTGGACTACTCACCAGAGATTATCGATACCTCTTTCACCGATTTTGTTCTTGAACTTGGTCTTTTAAGATCCAAAAATATTTTGGGTTTTGTAATCGAATCAACAGATCGATCATTAAAATTATAGAACTATATCAGTCTACCCAATAATCTATCCTCCCTAGACTTCAATAGTGGCTCTAATACCACTTTGTTAGGAAATACAACGTAAGACCTAAATACAAATCTCTAAAGAGTCAATAACAAAGATTTCTAAGGAGATTACAATCGAAACAAACCACCGAAGTTAGGGCTCAGAATTACTCAATCGATTTTGGATCACCGCACATGCCGTCCAAAGGATAGGCACAAATTTCACCTTGATCACTAGAACAACCTTTACACTACAGACCTAAGGCAAAAATCAACCCTTGTAACTTCGATTTATCCCAACGGAGTTAATGTTCATCGACAGAGATGAACACTAGATCTTAGTCCTAAAGATTACTGTTCACACAAAGCAACAACATTAAACCTTCCTTCTCTAACTCTGATTCTGATCAAAGAAGAAGAATGAAAGTAGAAGAAAGCCAGACGAAAAATGGCCAAGAAGAGATAGCATTTTTCAGAGACACCATACTAAATAAGAGAAGGACTAACCAGATACTTCACCCATCCGTAGACCAACCTCAGCCATTGGATTTAATCCAATAGCTCAGAATCCACAGGAGGAAGCACAATCCTTCCCACATCAGGTAAGCCAATGCCAAAGGTCCACATGGCACAACTTAACAATCAGAAATTGAACTTTTGCCATAGACAAAAACCGTGTTTGTGAAACACACTTCTAACACAGACGATGTGGTGCATCCTTATCTTCAAACTAAAGCCTAAATGTAAATCCTCATAACATTCTTTACTAGATGAAGACTTGTGCAAGCTTTGAGATGTTCTAGCAGTAGGGGTCTTTTATTGCTTTTACTATGAGCTTCCAGGTTCTATTTGTATGCATATCTGAAATATCATCTTCAGTTAGAGTAATAGCAAGGGGCTTCTCTTGGTAACAAGCTCCAACTATTGAATCAAGAAGATCTATCCTTGATACTAGCAAAGCTTCCATTCATTTGATTGCTACTTTTGCATGACACAAGTCTTCTTTTGTTGCATTCTAGTGGTCCTTTGTGGTGTTTTCACTCCTTCACGGCAACTTTGGTTCAATTTCTGCCCACCTATTTCCAAGTTGTCTATGAGCTTCGATCAGTATATTGTCTTCTTCTTCATATATTTGTACTAAATTCATATATGATAGTGTGCAAATGGTTACTTTTACCTCTTTTTATATTGTATATATCTCCATGTTCATTTATTACGCGTAAATGATATAAAAATATATTCTTGAAAATAATATCCCCAAGCTTAAATTAGTAGATAGTTCGTGAGTGTAAGGAAAATTTGTAAATATTATAATAAACTACAATTCAAAGTGCTTTACTATTTGTAAATATTATAATAAACTACAATTCAACATGCAAAGCACGTGCATAATGCACACACATTGTACATATTAATAAGGAAAATACAAAGCTACTAAATATTGTGTATAAACAAATAAATATAAATATAAGAGTGTGTGTGTGTGCGCGCGCGCGTGTGTGAAGGAAACATTAGGAATTCAAATCTTCATATTAGATTGCACTAGTTTGATCACAGGCCACTCTTGCACCACAACATATTCTATTCCACAAACTAAATCTGGACACACCTCAATCATCAAGACATCAACCTGGTTGAGGGTTGGAGGCGAAACGACAATTATCCTAACAAAAATTCTGTTACCTGACAGTCCAGCCCACAAGAGGGCATGACTCATGGCAGCATTGATGCAGAACATGAACATGAACATGCTACAACTATCTATTTATTGGAAATTTATTAAGGGCCATTGCTATTAGTATTCTAAGATTTTGATCATCCTATCAACAATGAGTAAATCAATAGACATATGTTGGAAAAATATGAATACCATATATTTTTATATATATTTTAAATTGACTTATTTAATATATCTTGTTGATTTTTAATGTTGAAAATGGAGCTAAGCGTGCACGTTGCTGCTCGATTGGACAAGCTCTTGCCAGTTCAAACTGGCTGAGAAGAAGTAATTTTTTTCCACAACATATGAGCTGCAAATTTTATTATGCTAAGTAATTTTCTTCCACAACATATGAGCTGCAAATTTTATTATGTTTTGTTATATGTTATGATTTGAATTCGTGGTCAACACAAACAGCTTGTATATTTTAGGTTAAGTACCATCTTTTATTTTCTTGGATTTGTTTAGGAAGAAAATAATTCCTAAATTGATTATTACTTTAACTATAAGTAAGACTAAAAATCATTAAGGAATTAAGGTTTAAAAATTACAATTCATGTTCTTGTTCCATAAGCTCAAACTCGGACAACTTCAAGGTGAACAAGACATGGTTCTTTAATGATTATTTTTCAAGGAAAATGTTTTCTTCTAGTAATTGAAGAATAAAAAACAATTGGTGCTCAAGGAACGATTTCGTATTTTGATTAAACTACTTAGCTTGAAGTTTAAGGATGGGGTTCTTAATCTAAGTTGTGGTTACGGCCAAGTACAATAGGAAAGTGGTGATATAGTCATGACCGGTGAGTTTGATTCTATTTCATCAACGATTCAAAAGAAGAAGTATCAAAGAGGAGTTGATTTGAGTTCTTTTGATTGTTATTTTCTTAATTTTGAGAAATTACAAAAATCATATACTATTGTATTTTAATCAAATTATAAGTGGATTGTTGGCATGGGGGCTCGTGGATGTTTTCCTTCGAGGTTTACTATGTTATATATCTGGTGTTCGTGTTTAGTTTATTTTATTAATTTTTCATTACAAAAAATACATATTTTGTGACAAAAAGAATATTTTTGCTTAAATAGAGATTTTGTTGCAAAAATAATTTAGTGACAACAAATTGTTTGCTGAGGGAATTTTCGCGCTTTAAGCACCATAGAATATATTTTGCGACAACTATCAGTCACTCGCTGCATAAGAAATCTCACAATATTATTTGTTTGATGCAAAAATATGAAATAGCAACAACATATTCGTCGCCATAATGTCGTCGCAATGCATATATGTCGCGAAAAATTAAAAGTGCGACAAATCAATTTGTCGCAACGATTATTTCAAAAATGTTTTTACGAGGAAAAATGTTTGATGCGAATACTATTTTAAAAGTATAACGTTTGTTATATGTTATATTTTGCAACCAACCAAGCTTGCACTAATATACATTTTATAACAAGTCATGTTTGTCGTAATTTGTTTTATAATGATTTTGATTCGTTGCATAATGTATTTTAAGATATTCAATATTTGTAGTATAATTTATTATGTAACAAGTTGTGTGTGTAGTTCAATTTATTCTGCAACAGAGAGTTTGCCACAAAATCATTTGTGGAACAATGTATAGTTGTTGCGTAATGTAATTTGTGACTATTTATATATGTCGTGTATACTATTTTATAACATATAAAATTGTTACAAATATTATTTTGTAGCAATAGATTCATTTGTCACGGGTTGATTTTGTAGTCTAATTTATTCTGCAATACAGATAGTTTGTCGTATCATCATTTGTGCAACAATGTATAGTTGTTGCGTAATGTATTTTGTGACTATTTATATATGTCGTGTATACTATTTTATAACATATATTGTTACAAATATTATTTTGTGGCAATGGAGATTCGTTTGTCACGGGTTGATTTTGTTGTCAAATTTATTATGCAAGAGAGTTTGCCGCATCATCATTTGTGCAAAAATGTATAGTTGTCGTGTAATGTATTTTGTGACTATTTATATGTCGTGTATACTATTTGATAACATATAAAATGGTTACAAATATTATTATGCAGCAATGGAGATTCATTTTTTCACGGGTTGATTTTGTAGTTGAATTTATTCTGAATACAAATAGTTTGCCGCATTACCATTTGTGCAACGATGTATAGTTGTTGGATAATTTTTTTTGTGATTTTTATATATGTCGTGTATTCTATTTTACAGTATATAAAATTGTTACAAATATTATTTTGTGGCAATAAATATTCATTTGCGTGACAAAGATTGTGGTTGCAGTCAAATTTATTCTGCGACATAGAGAGTTTGTCGCTTCATCATTTGTACAACGATGTGTATTTGTTGCTTAATTTATTTTATCGATCTTTTTATATGTCATGTATTTTATTTTACGATATATAAAATTGTTACAACATGTAAAATTATTACAAATATTATTTTGTAGCAATATGTATATTCGTTGCATAATGTTGATCAACAATGATAATTTTTCAATTTCTTGCATTACAATAAAATTGTTACTACAGTACAAACTTACTACATTAAAATAAATCATGACATAATGAAAAGAGTGCTTCAATGTTAAATAAATCAAATATAAATGATTCCAAAATATATGAAAACATTCATATTATTGTCTCAAAATTATAGTGCTAAAGCTTGTAAATAGAGTGTCACACTAATCCTCAATTTCTTATGAACTCTCAATAGATGCATCATCTGGAATCTACATAAAAGGGAAAAAATTGTAGATAGTCTTCATTAAAAAAATAGAATAGAAAGATAACCAAACAAACTACATATAAAATATAACTTAGTAATGTCACTATCGTCACTATCCATCATGTATATCACTATATTCATATAGAATATACAGAAGAGAACATATAATTAGTACTTCTTAGAATAAATAGTAAACCAAGTAAACCATGTTAACCAACATAAAGAAAATGAGGTAATGAAATATATAATTCTTAAGTTAGATTCTTTAGAACACATTTGGTTTAGTTCCATTAGTTAATTAACTATGTTCCATTTATCAATAAATAAAAATCATGAAATAAATAGTTATGTGCGAGAAATTCATGAGTAGATCTTAAATATGTGTAGAATTTCATGAGAAGATCTTAAATTCACATGGGTTTTAATTAATTGTTATCTTAATTAGATTTACAACTTAAATTTGATAATAAATGGAGTTAATGTCTGGTCAAGAATGTTTGGCATTGAAATCTGTCGTACTTAAAGTGAACATATTAGATTAGCATATATATACTTCAATATTAAAACAAATCCAAAAAAATATAGTCAAATGATAAATATCAAGCTATCGAAAGGTAAGTTCAAGAAATTCATGAGTAGATCTTAAATTCCCATTTACCATCAATTAATTCTAAACGCATAAAGTAAAATAAAGACAACATCAATAATGATGTGTTCAATCAACTTACATTGTTCCCAAGAGCAACAATATTGATATTCTTAACTATGAGTAGATCTTAAAGCACTAAATCTTTAACTGCTGTTACGAATACTACTTGAACCTGCGTGTGTGAGTCATAATTGTTATCATCGTCACTCGCCAGTTCTCACTACAATCATGTCCACTATTTTTAAATTAAGATTAAAATTTAATTTAATTTAATTATTCAAGGTTTTAGAACTTTCAATTAGTATCAGAGAGGGTATATTTTTATAAGTGTGATTCAAAACCTTGTTATGGACGGAGCACCGTTTAGGCCTCTAGTTTTAGATGGACTAATTATGCTTATTAGAAAATTAGGATTCAAGTCTATATCCAAATCCTTGATGAAAATGCTTGGTACTCTATTGTGAATGGTTATACAAATTCTACTATTGTTGAAAAATGGTGTGGAAAGAGAGAAAAAGGCAAAAGAGTGAGTTACAACTTATTTTAATTATAGTAATTGGAATTCTAAAGCCTTAAATGCCATATTCTCTTTTGTGGATTCTAATCAATTTCTTTTGATCTCTACATGTGAAGTTGCTAAAGAAGCTTGAGACATTCTTCAGATTGATCATAAGAGCATCTCCAATGCTACCTTCTACTTTGAATGTCTAGCTGATGTGACGATGAGGTAGATGAGACAAAACTCATGTAGTAGTATTTATTGTAGAAAGTCGTCTAACAAACCGTCTAGTTTTAGACATCCGGTTATACGGCCGTCCACCCATTTTTTTTTATTAAATTGTCTCCATCTTTCTCATCTATTTTCTCTTTCTATTTCATCCTTCCACTATTTCTCTCCTCATTTCTTTTCTCTCTCTTGCCACGTAGATTTTTTTGGAGGTGTCTAACATTGGAGATGCTCTAAGGGAACCTCCATTGTCAAGTCTTCAATTAGATGTTTATTCTAGAATTTGAACAACTGACCATGAGAGATAATGAACAGTTCAATGACTTCTATGTTAAGCTCAATGATATCACCAATTCAGCCTATACCTTGGGGAAGAAATACTCGAATAGCAAAATTGTAAAGAAAATTGTCAATTCCTTATCTGATCACTTCCATTCTAAAATAACAGTCTTTGAAGAAAACAAAGAGATTGAGAAAATGAAGATTGAATAATTAGTGGGATCACTGGTGACTTAAGAATTACATCAACAAATGAGGAAGAAAGAAAAAAGATCTAGTATTGCCTTCAAAATTAAAAAAAATGAAGAAATGTTGATGGTGAGGAGAGTAAAACTAATGAAAACATGGCTAGGTTCACCAAGAACCCGGTCTATGAACATATCAAAAAGAACTTGAATGCTCCACCACAACAAAAGAAGAGATTTCCAAACAACACGAGACAAAATTCCATTATATTTATGAACATATCTGAAAATTGAATTCAATTTCATGAGTGTGAGAGATTTGAACACATAGCTTTTAAATGTGCCAATACACTGAAGAAATCTTGTACCAAGAAGGCCATGATTATTACTTGTAGTGAAGATGATCAAAGAGATTTAGATTCAGAAGAGGATAACAAAACTGCTAATAATCAGTTAACCAATTTGACAGTTAACTTATAGTCTGGTACTAATTCTATAGAAAATATGATTGCAGGTTCTTACTCTTCATGTGGAGTTTTTGGAAGATGATAAAGACACAGAGGATGCTGAAAAGAATAATCTAACAAAACTCTTAAAGGAGAAGGAGAATTAAAATATTGAATTTAATTGATGAATTAAATCAGTCAAAGAAAAGGGTCAATCTACTAACAATTGGAACCTCTCGTTTAAGTAAAATGCTAAGCTATGGAGTGACTTCAAACGTCAAAGAATGCTTGGGATATGGTGGAAGAGGAAAAGAATAGACCTCCAACCAGATTAAATTTATCAAAGAAACTTGCACTGGCAATCATACTGTTGTGTTTCAACACAAAACACCACACGCTACAGTCAGAGTTGAGCCTGACTCGTTTATGTAGGTTCTAACCAACATCAAAACTCCAATCTAGATTCTTTCATCAGTAAAACAACCAACATATCAAGTCCCAACACAGAGAGGTAAATCTAAATACTTTGTTAAATGTAGCATTTGTGGTAAGTTTGGACATGACTTCTTTCATTGTTTATCCAATAAGAACATGATTGGTAGAAAAATGAGAACACTGTAGTAACACAAAAGTGGGGCAAGTTTGGTCCGAAAAAGTGATTAAACTATTACATGGTTGATGTTGCCTACAAAATACTTATTCCTAACTCATAGTATTTTGATAGTGAATGTTTTAGACATATGATTGGAAATCGCTCTTTTCGACTAATTGCATGAGTCATGCAGGTGGACTATTACTTTTGGTAACAAGGCTCAAGATAGAATTGAAGGTGTATGTACTATCCTAGTTGATGGACTGCCTCCTTTAAAATACTGATTTTACTTGTCATATTTCAAATACTGATTTTACAGAATTGAAGTAAAATCGATTGGGACACTTGAACTACGGTGACTTGTTAAGACTAACAAAATTAAATCCATCATGTAGCAACCGAAATTTTTTTGCCGTTTAAAATTTCACGAATTTATTTTCGGCGTCGTTACGAACTTCCATGTATGTTTTAAACATTTTAGTTGCGTTAGATTTTTTTCACGTGCTAGCATTATCTTTTTTGTGACAAACACGGAATTTTCGTCAATCACCAAGACCAATTTTTTTTTTCATGCTAATTAAACACCGAAACAACCTCTAATCTCATGCCAAAATAAACCCCCAAACTGCCCCTAATCTCATGCCAAAATAAATTCTCAAACAGCCCCTAATTCTAAAGGAAGAAACCGTCCCCCACTACTCCATGATCAGCCATGTTCAACCCTATTAACACACTATTTTGTCCACTTCAAATCCCAGCCAAATCAACCCCATTTTTCCTAGCCAAACAGCCCCCATTTTTCCTGAAGAAACCGCCCCCACTACTCCATGATCAGCCCATTTTCCACTTCAAATCAACCCCATTAACACACCACTTGCAGCAAGAAATAAACGGCCAGCTCCAGCCTCTATTCTCTCTAAAATGTGTCCAACACCAACTGAAGTTTTTCCCCATTTTCAGTCTCTCTTTTTTGCCCTTAAAGTCCCTTCCCTTACCTCATTAATTAGCCACAATAATCTTAGTTTCCTCCCTCCAATTCAAGTCACTTTTCGACCAGCTCTTCCTCATTTTTCCTTCCCTCAGTTCAAGTAGTAGCCTTCTACACCCATTGTCGCTTCGATATTTTTCCTTCTTCCATCATTAGTTTCGACTCCAGGCAACCAACATCTCATTTTCTTCATCTTTTACCCTTTTCTCATTCTCCATTTTCGACCAGCAAGAAAATAGATTTTACCTTCTTTTATTTGTTTTTATCACTCAAATCACACTACAAAACTCATATTTTTAGAACCAAAAAGGGCAAGCACGGGGTCATCATTTGAGGAAAAGAAACAACCATTTTGAACCACAATTCAAGTCAACATTAATTCTTTGTGTTACAAGGTAGTTTCTTCTACTATCAAAAATTAAGTTCCATGATTTTATATGGAGAAAATATAATGAAAATTGATTGTCATGCTTTATGTCAAAATCGTAACGTTATGATTATGATTGAAGGTAGTCACATATGTATGTTAGTGATTGAAGGTAATCATTTTTAAGTTTCATATGGTTCTGGTTATCGAATGTGTTCCTATGTATGTTTTAAATGTTTGGTATGTCGCAATTTAAATTCATATATTTTTCTCACATGTTAGTATATATTTCTACTAAGTGTTTCTTATGAAATACTCGCGCCCAAAATTATTTACTCTTCAAATTGATATGCTTGACGGTAGCGCAATGGTGTAGGCTAGCGATCACGAACTATGTTTATTAGTGTTTAATTAAGTTTTGTCATCGAGATGATTGAGTCAATTATGATATAAATACTATAAATTAGATGTTGGTTTTATAATATTTAATCATGTAAAGTACTAGGAAAAACAAGATGTCGGTTTAGTTGTCATTTCAATTTTGAAATTTCTGTTCTCTGTCTCTACTTTAAAAAACATAACTATGTGTATTTGGATTTTTTGAGTGAAAGCAGTGGCTATGGAAAGCATTGTATGTTGTGTAATAGTATCAATTAGAATCACTCAAACATTCCATCGTACGAATTTATTATAAATATTTTAGCGAGCTGTCTTAAGGCACCCGGGCAGTTTTTCAAGCAACTTTGGCCAACTTTTTTACCTACCAAATGACGTATCTGAGGTCTGAAATTTTAACATGGCCTAGTCCAAGGTCCCAAGTATTTATAGTTCAAAATTTGTAATTTTTGGAGTACGTTTGGGTGGTCAAATAATTTTGTAATTTTTTTACATTTTTTCTACATTGTGTGAAAAATATGGCATATTTCATGAGTTTTCTACTCCTAAAACTCTAGAACAAAATGGGGTTGTAGAGAGAAAAAAATAGTTCTTTAGATAAGATAATTAGAGTAATGGTAAATAATAAGAAACTTCGGGTTAAATTGTGGGCAGAAGCTATATTGGTACTGCATGTTATATTTTGAATTGTGTGTCATTGAAAACATGTACTACACAATTTTCGTATGAAATCTGGGACACTTTGGTAAATTTGATTCAAAAATTGTCTTTATTGGCTATTTAGAAAATAATCGAGCTTACAGAATTTACAACGTGCGGACTCAAACCATCATTGAGTCCATCAATGTCAAAATTGATGACATTGATGACTTTTTCTTTTATTCATGGGAACCTAAAATTCAAAACTTGCAAGAACAGGTTGGTGGAAATTAGAACACTCAGGACGACCATGTGTTTGGTTCAGAAAGTGACAAACTGATTGAACGTCCGGTGTCTCTGCCCTAGTTCATAGATGTTCTGACCTACCTAATGCCAATGAGGAACACGAAATAAGAAGGCAACTCCTTACCTGGATACAAAAGGCACATCTTTTGGACAACGTGCTTTCTAAATTTAGTGAATGCATGGTGACTAGTAGGAGGCTTGCTACCGAACATGGAAATATTTGCTACACTATAGAGATTGAACCCAAAAAATACAAATGAAGCAATTGAAAATAAAACCTGGGTTCAAGCTATGTAGAAAGAGTTAGCTCAATTTGAATTAAATGAAGTGTGGGAACTTATACCTCAGCCTAAGGACACATATGTGATCAGGTTGAAGTGGATCTTCAAGAATAAATCTAATAAACATGACAATATAGTCAAGAACAAAGCACATTTGGTTGCACAGGAATACACTCAAGTGGAAGGTGTGGAGTTTGATGAACCGTTTGCACATATAGCTAACTTGAATCCATTAGACTCCTACTATTTGTGGCATGTCAAATGGAACTCAAGCTCTACCAAATGGATGTCAAAAGTACCTCTCTGGATGGAATTCTAAATAAATATCCTATGTTAAGTAGCCTAAGACATTTGTAGATCCTTATTTTTCAACCATGTGTTCAGACTCAAAAAGGCCTTATACGAACTAAAACAAGCTCCACATACTTGGTATGAACAACCGACAATGTTCTTGTTAGAACGAGGATACAAGAGAGGGGAGAGCTGACAATACTTTGTTCATCAAACATCTCAAATCTAGATTAACAGTTGCTCAAATCTATGTTGTGGATATTGTGTTTGGTTCTACTTGAGAAATAAAATTCAGGGAGTTTGTTATATTTATATGTAATGAATTTGAGATGAGTATGATTGGTGAACTAAACTTCTTTCTAGGCTTGTAGGTCAAACAAGTTGATTAAGGGATTTTTATCTCAAATGCCAAGTATGTAGAAATATGGTCAAGAAGTTTGGCCTAGCAAAGATCAATGCAGTTAGAACTCCCATGGTCACGTCTTTGAAGATCTCCAGGGATTACTAGGGTAAGTAGGTCAACTCCAGTTTATACCGGAGCATGATAGATAGTCTGTTGTACTTGAATGCAAGCTATTATGAAATAGCATTCAATGTTGGAGTTTGTGCTCATTATCATGCCAAACTAAAAGAATATCATCTTGTGGTTGTGAAGCGAATTATTCGCTATGTTAAGTGTACTTCTAATTTTGGTTTGTGGCATAATGATACGAACCCTCATCTTGCAGGTTACATTGATGTTGACTGGATATGAAACATGGACGATAGGGAAATCACGGCTGGATGATGTTTTACATTGGTAAAAATCTCATTGCATTGTTAGGTAAGAAACAAAACTGCATCTCTTTATCTACTATAGAAGCTGAGTATATGCTAGTAGTTGTTGCACTTTGCCCTGAACGAAACAAATGCTTAGTGACCATGGTATTGGACAGGATTCTGTTTCCATGTTTTGTGATAACATTGTGCTATTAACATTTCTAAAAATCATGTTCAACACTCTAGGACAAAAGATATTGACATTAGACTTCACTTTATTAGAGATTTGTTTGAAAGAAAATAATCACGTTGGAACATATTCAGACTGAGTATCAGTTGGCTGATTTGCTCGCCAATGCCTTGGATTCTACTAAATTTGAGACATTACAAAAAGCCATGGGTATTTGCTTGTTGAATTAAAAAGTTTTTTTTTTTTTGTAGAAATAGTTATGCTTTTGTTTTTTGTTTTTGTTTTTTGTAAATTCATAATGTGCAATTGTATTTGGTTTGTGTAACACCCTTACATCGTAAAATATTTAAACCTAGTCTTTGATACCTGTTAAACTAAACAATGGAAATAAAAGGTACTACCCTTCGCCCTGGCATATCTGGTCAAAAGAATTATTATTTTTACAACCGGTAGTAAAGCTGCGAAATATTTAAAATATCAAAATAAAAAAATAATATATATTACTCTTAAAGAATTGAAGAGACAATCGGCGGTGGGGGTGGCAACCAGACCATTTTCAAACATGTTATATACATACATTTACACTACATATCGAGTTACTATATACAGATTAAAATAGTAAGCAAAAAGGAAATCATTAGACCTCTCTCATCATGTGGATGAAGTGGCCAATAAAAGAGTCATAAATTTCTATTATAATGTAGGTATAGTCCAAAACGTCTATATACATCTCCAATACTTCTTCTTTGTCCAAGAGTGTATAGAACTTGGTGTAATGCTACCTAATCCAAATGACACGTATAGTCATACGATCGGTAGAAATCTTGGCACGCTTAATCGTACGCATATCCTCGGTTCATCCCATCGTCATCAACAGTACAAAATATGGTATATGAACAATAACGTTCAATAAATATGATGATACGATAATGTTTAATGAAATCTCAGTCACACATTGTCCCAAATCCCACATTATAGTGTATCATATGAGCTCAATCACAATATAGCAAATAATAAGCATGCACCATCTATCGATGCCTATGCATCCTTCATGGTCTCATACACGACTTAGGAGACTACACCGATAGGAATATAATATAATTAGGCATGGCCTACCATATACGGTGATTGACATGTTGCTACGTTGCCCCTAGACCACTAAGGGACCTACGACACTGCCCATACATCTTGACTATAGACCACCAACATCCTTTTGTTAGCCACCTTTAATTACCATCCGTGGCTCCAGCAAGGCTCCAGCAAGTGTATATATCCGGAGCGAAGTTAAGAACGGTACATTATAACATGATTCACATTTATCACAATATTAATGTGCTCAATATGAATACCAATTTTAGAGAGATCGACCAGCTCCCATCAATACTCTTAAAAGATCACCAATTTTCACGGTAATAAAATATAATCACCACAAATTATCATTAACAAATATTTTGTATTATCTTAGTATTTTGCACTGTAGTTGAAATCATCATACTTACTTTAAGTGTTGGTTACAACATCTAGATCTGTTTTAAAGAACATAATTTTTTTTAGTTAATCTCAACAACATAACTTTATTCGACTTATAAGCCTCAACTAGGGCCAATGGGAGTTTAAAACTCTAACATAGGGCCAGTAGGTAAAACGAGGCTAGTAGTCAATCCAACAAGGATAAACAGAGAAGATGGGCACGAAAAAACAGGGTTGAAGGAGGGGGTCAACCTTCAAGGAGTGGGGTCGACCCCCTTTGAGTGTAGATCGACCCTCCTAAATGGGCAGTCGACCTTCCTAAATGGGCGGTTGTCCCCCTTATGGAGGGGATCAACCCTTAGGCAAAACTTTTTGTCTCAGGGTCATCCAGCTCGGTAATCTTTGCATGGGTGGTATTTTATTGTTCTTGGGTCATTGACCTATTTTAACTTTAATAAATAAATAATTTTGTAATTTAAAATGTTGACCGATCCATAAGGACTGATCTATTTTTTCTAAACTCTAAATAAATACCCACCAGCCCATAAATCTTATCCGCCAATTCTGAAAGATGCTAAAATTTCATATTCCTTGTTTCATCTTCCCAACTTATGTAGGGTATCAAGACCCACCAACAACACGTCAATGCGCCTTCAAAATCTTGCCGCAAAAATGTTGGATTCGTGCCGGAGATGTGCACATCCACGAAATCTTCAAAAATTCCTAAACTACTTGCTCTTTATTTAGATCAAATGTAACTAAAATCGTAAAACCTGAAAGCCTTGCATCCCACTTCAAAAATAGTAATCACAACATAAAGTAAATATTCATGAGTTGTGTAAATCATTGAGACTTAAACATTAGCACTTACAAATTCATCCAACATGGATATCATCGTCATTGTTGGAAAGCTAAAAATGAAAAACACAATTAAGAAGTTTACTTTCTTTTTTTTCATTTTAACGAACAAGAAACTAAACAATAGTCAACACTAAAAAGATGAAGAATTGAAAGCTTGGACCCAACGTATAGTTTTGTGGAGATATAGATGGACAATCATACCACTAATTTACAAATAAAATCACATAATCATACCCTCAGAATCTGCACTTAATTTGAGAATATAATTGCAATCCAATCAGGTTGGGAGGAAGAGCATTGCAGCTAGGGGTGGCAAAATGGCTCGTGGGCTCACCGGCTCAACCCATGAAAGATCATCCCATATTGAGCTTGGGCTCGTATAGGGCTGAGCCCAAAAAAAAAAGGGCTCAGCCAAAAACAAGCCGGCTCGTGGCTTGTGCTAACGGTCACATTATCGTGACCATCATATCCAACGGTCACGATAATGTGATCGTTGACAGCTTTTAATTATTTTTTAAATTCAATTATTTTCCTATAAATACCCCAATTCTAAACTCATTTTTTCACACTTCAATCTCCCAATCTATTATATACTTAATTCGTTAACAATTCTCAAATTTCAATTTCTCAATATTATTATTGTAATTAGTATCTCATATCTCATTATCTATATATTACTCTATAATTTGAAGTTTTAATTTTCTAGTTCTTCTACTAATTCTCTACATTTCTAGCTATTAATTTTATTACGGTCTCACCAGCAAGAAAACAAGTTTTTGCTGCTCTATGTGTTGAAAATGGACTGCAATTAAAATATTTTTGTACTTATGTTGGCCATAGATGGAATTTAATATATTTTATGCTTGAATCTTGTGAAGGGTATGAAGATTGTATTATTGTATATATAATGGCTAACACTCACATGCTCAGAATATGATTTGAAAGCATATGACTGGAAAATATGTGCTCATGTTAGAAATTTTTTGATTGTTTTTTACGACGCAACAAATGCATGTTCTGGTATATATTATCCAACTAGTCAACTTATTTTAAATTATTTCTATTATATTGCTAACAATTTTAATAGGTATAAAATTTTGCTCTTTTTTCTAATATTATACATGTAATGGAAGCTAAATTTAGAAAATATTAGGAACAATTGCCTTTGTTATTTCCATTAGCATGTATTATGGATCCTAGACTTAACTTAGAGAGTACGAAAGTAATAACAATGGTAATTTCACAAAAATTAACTTACGGGAATCTAGTAACGTGTGGTAATTTAGAACAAACTTTATGTCAAATGTATGAGTCTCTATTGAAAAGGCCAGTACGAACGTTGTACGACCCCTGTTCCAAAATGTACTTCGTCATCAACTGATGACATTTACTTATGGAGTTACGTGAGTTCACATAGGAGTGGACCGAGTGGTCAAGGTCAACATTCAGTTGGTTTTTCTTCTATTTCTTCTCTTTTTATTCTAGTGATACACCTGCAGAGTTATTTAGGTATTTCGTATATGACATGCTTAGTAATTTAGATGACAAAGAGAAATTTTTTGGATATACTACGATGGTGGAGACAATATCAACGTCAATACCCAATTCTTTCAAAAATTGTACGTGATCTACTAATACTTCGGTCTCAACTATAGCATTGGTGTCTGCTTTTAGTACAGGTGACAAGTTCTATCTGATTTTAGGTCAAGACTCAAATCCGACCTTTTAAAAAGCTTACTGTGTCTAAAAGATTAGAATGATGTCAAACTTTGAATTTAAGACAAAGTGGACATAATGATGTCCGAAAAACTTGAAGATTTGAATATGGATTATTTGGATTTGTAGTAAATATTATTTTGCATTAGTATTTGATTTTTGTTTTTTTAATAAAATTGTACACGAAACATCTTGTTTGTGTACAATTTTAACTTCGTCTTCTTTCAAAGTAGCCGGTCCCAAGTCCGATAAAAGGAGTAGGGTTTTCAACCTTTTTAACATAAAACATTCCCGATATTTTCTTTCTTTTTCATTTTAATTTTTTTTTAAAAAAAAAAACATCAGCCCAAGTCGAGCTCATGGGTAGCTCGGCTCGGCTCGGCTCGACTCGTTCGGCCTACGAGCTCGTGGGCCGAACCGAGCACTTGTTTTGGAGAAGAGCCAAGCTCATCTTTAATGGGCCGAATCGAGCCCTAACTGCAGCTGCTCAATTTTGCGTGGTGTCCAAGAACTACCTGGTGCCTCTGCAACTCAATCGAGTGTTGGAAAACGAATATCCAACACCTTGCTGCTGTCCATTATATTGGTGGACATGTATTTGGGATCCTAATTATTCCAATCCAGCCTCACCAACGGCATGTTGGGCATTGAGCTCTCATAAATAATTATCGAATGCTCCTTGTCCTAGAGATCGAAAACCCGAACAGACCCATCAGCAAAAACTGAAGCAAAAACCCCAACACCTCCCCAAGCAATATCATTAACCTCTTTATCATGAGTAATGAATTGGGTATCTCCTACCTCCCTTTCATATCCCAATTGTACTAGTTGTTTCAATGCTAGACGTAACAATTCGGCTCGGCTCGGCTCGGCTCGGCTCGGCTCGGCTTTGTTCTAGTCAAACAACGTCAATGGACCATAAAACCTAATGTTACCATTGTTGTTCAACATACACTTAAGCTCCATGCGCCACCCGTTGTCAGCAACGAGCTTGTTTCTTATTTTGAAAGATTTGTTGTGTAAGAGAAAGGCCGGTGGTAGGGTTTGTTGAACGAAGAGATGGAGGCATTCTACGGAGATAGAAGCTTCACGTCTGAAATGAAGGTTCAAAGTTTTGGACTAAAAAAATGGGCCCAAGACGACTTTTTTTTAATGAAAATATGAACAATGCTTCCTTCCATTGGCTTTTATATATTGTAAGAAAAGAGTAATGTTATTTGTACATCCCCACTTACACTCACACTTACACTTGCTTATGTGGCAGTAGGATTTAGGGGTGAAACATTTGACCAAAACATTATTTTGAATTTTCTTTTCATTATTTTATTCTACCACATAAGCAAGTGTAAGTGTGGGTGTAAGTGGAGATGTATAAGTAGCATTACTCGTAAGAAAAACACCTTTTTTTCATTGAAAATAGGTAAGAAAGTGCCGCACCCACTAATCCTAACCTCCGCCCTTACATACGATAAGCAAATATAATTCATGAGATTCCTAATTAAGCTTAATCTTTGTGTTAAATAAAAAGTAATGTGTTGTAATTATAGAAGGAACAAATGAATAACTCGTGCAATACACGTGCACAGGTAAGAAAATAAAATAATATATTGCTGAAATAAAAGGAATAAGGGAAACAATGAACATTTAATTTTTCCATGTTTCCTTAAGCTTTTTATTAGAATATCTTCTTAATTTTTCATTTGTTACATTCAATGTGAAACAATTGTATGCACAATTTTAACAATTCAATGTGTATAAGATGGTAATGAAATTTCAAATTAAAAATGTGCCAACGATGTTATGGAAAAGTGGAATAACTTTCAACAATTAACCTGCAAAAATAGGTTGGAGAACTCTCCCTTGTCCCACTCCTGTATGAAAATCGGTAGAAGCAACAAGTGTATCAAGAAAATTATGAAAAGACTAAATTAGAGGTCACAATAATGATTTTAACATTTTTGGGTAGGATTGGTGGGATACTTGTAACTATCCTTTTAGTTGAGGTGTCCCTTTTTGTGTTATGTACATACATATACCATTGTGCTAGTGGTCCTTTTAATCCCTAATATAGGGAACCGTACTAACGTGATGTAACAAACCGCAAAGGTCACCAAGTGTCCTTATTCATGCGTCATCATCTTCAACAACATTAGTCACTATGTCCAGCCACTAGGCATGACTCATAGTCCGTCGACCTCGACCGGACATCGTTTTGACCTATTCAAGTACTTTGTCTTGATCAGATTAACCTTCTTCTTCAACAAGTGCTTGTTAGTGATGAGAAGTAAAATGGTCACTAAAATCCTATCACTATCCGTTATTTATTGAGGATGCAAAAGGAAATGAATGACAAACTATACAAATCCATTGCCACCAATGGAGAAACACAAATAAGACAAAACGGAATGGATCATGTAAAATAACTAGGAATACAACACAACTATATATAATGTCAACTCTATTTTGAGGAACATTGATTTCAAAGCACTTTGAAGAGAAATGAAAATACTGAGATTCACACTACGTCATAAGCTTCATGGCCATAGTAAATCTAGCCTAATTTCTCGTTAAAACATCAATCAGACGATGTGGTGTGTCCTTTTCTTCAAACTGGAGCCTAACTGTAAATCCTCAGAACATTCTTTAATAGATGAAGACTTGTGCAAGCTTTGAGATGTTGTAGCAGTAGGGGTCTTTTATTGCCTTTACTATGAGCTTCCTGGTTCTCTTTGTATGCATTTCTGAAATATCATCTTCAGTCAGAGTACTAGAAAGGGGCTTCTCTTTGGTAACAAGCTCCAACTATTGAATTAAGAAGATCTATCCTTGATACTAGCAAAGCTTCCATTCATTTGATTGCTACTTTTGCATGACACATGTTTTCTTTTGTTGCATTCCAGTGGTCCTTTGTGGTGTTTTCGCTCCTTCACGACAACTTTGGTTCAATTTTGCCAACCTATTTCCAAGTTGTCTATGAGCTTCGATTAGTGTATTGTCTTCTTCTTCATATATTTGTACTAAACTTATATATGATAGTGCGAATGGTTACTTTTACATATGTTTATATACCTATCACTACAAGAAAAAGTAACTATAGGGACGACTTTTGTCGTCCCTATAGATAGAATTGTCGTCGCTAAAGTTCTACAGGGACGACATAGTCGTCCCTAACGATCGTCCCAACAAGCCCGTCCTAGTAAGTCAATAGAGACGACAATTGTCGTCCCAATATATTCACGGTTTATAGGGATGACTTTTATCGTCCCTATAGCCCTTATTTTCGTCTTTTCTTTTCTTCCAAATATTCGTTTCAAAATATTTATTGAGACGACAATTTGTCGTCCCAATATATGTTGAATCTATAGGGACGACATTTGTCGTCCCTTTATGTCCCACTTTCAAATTGAATAGTGGGGTCGAAAAAATCTATTATAGTCGTCCCAATAGGTTAAACTATTGGGACGACTATTGTCGTCCCAATAGAATAATATCTATAGGGACGTCTATTATCGTCCCAATAGAATAGTCGTCCCAATAGAATAATATCTATAGGGACGTCTATTATCGTCCCAATAGTTTAATCTATTGGGACGACTATTGTCGCTCAATAGAAAAATATCTATTGGGACGACTATTGTCGTCCCCAATAGTTTAACCTATTGGGACGACTATTGTCGTCCCAATAGAAAAATATCTACAAAGACAAACTATTGAAACTATTGGGACGACTATTATCGTCCCAATATCTATAAAAAAATATCACGTGGCCCATTAAACTATTTGTCGTCGTAATTAATTATTTTTTTCAAATTTATTGATTATAGTAATTATTACACTTTTACTACTAATTAAAATTATTTATTACCAATGACTTAATAGAAACATTAAATAAAATGTTCAAAAACAACTTATATAATATTAATTATATTATCATATTTGTACACAAAAACAAATTTTACCAAAACATCCTAAAAATCTATTCACAAAAACAAAAACTACCAACACAAAATAACCATAATGTACAAAACAAAAGTATGTGCAACTAAAAATAGATAGACAGAGGAATACTAAAGATCAGATAAATAATCTTCGTCGTTCAAAGAATCTAACTCTTCTTCATGCATAGGCGACAAGGGTGGTGGTGGTGGTGGTGTCGGCAGCTGAATTCCCGGCATGACAGATTGCAGATTACTCGTTAACAGTGTCATAAATTCATTCATTTGATGCATGTATGTCTCCATTTTGGACTTCAATGCATTTGTTGCCTTAGTAGATTGATTGGTACCGTGTTGGTCCTGCAATGTCGTAGTGGACGAGTGAGAACGGGAAGTGCCCCTCAAAACCCGTCCCAATCTGCTACGCGGTGTCCCCTCCTCTCGTCCCGGGACCTTAAGAACAACGTCATGCTCGTTAACTGCCACGCCGCTGGAGCTAGCTTGCTGCGTTTGCTCTTCCCGTTCCTCCACCATTTTTTCCTTAAATAATCAAATTTAAAATAATTGTCAATTAAATGTGAAACTCAAAAAATTAACAGTAATAGATCACTGTGTATTAATTTTTACGTACATAATCTTGCGCAGCCCTTACGTTCACCCACTCGTCATTTCTTTGATGGTTGACTTTGAAAGTTTCAATGACACTTGGCCACTCCTGGGTCTGGCGGTCCCGCTGTATAAGTATGCAATATTAAATGAATAACTCAAACGTATTTCATACTTTGAAAATGAAATTATGGATGAAAAATAATATATGTTACCATATCGAAACGCGTAGCAACTATAGTTTTTGACCCTTGTAGGCTAGTATAATTTATTTTTTCCCTGTTCACTTTGTTCGTCATTGAAATATCCTATAAAAATTTTATAATTGAAATGAATACAATATTAATATTAATATTTATTAGAAAATCATTTAATTAAATTAATAGAATTGTGCTTACCTTAAATTTTTTACTCGATGAGCGCTCTATGCACTTTTCCCATACGTCCGCCGTCAGGCCACGGTAAGGTACAGCAGTACCTTTATCTCTTATATATGCATTCACATTGGCCTTGTACTGACGATATCGTCGGGCCGCTGTATCTTCGATACCGTCAACAATGAGCTTGTAATCAGCCTTGGAGTAATGCCTTGGATTAACGTCGAAGAATTCCTATAGCAAATCAATCTTTTTTAAGTCATTGAAGTTAGACTTTATTAAAAGTACTTAACGTATAAAATAACAGCTAATTCACTTACGTATCGTGGCCTGTGTACGAGCTTTTTGTTCCTCCGGAACATTCGCCCATCTATCGAAGTAGGGTGCACAAATTGTCTCACATGTGTCCCTACAACTCTCGAAAAGTATTTTTGGTTCTCTCAAGTGGGTAAATAGGTCCCTCTTTTGTATCAAAATCTATGGGAGTGGTCTTTTCCGTTGATTTGGAATAGTTTAACAAGATGTAATGATCTGGAAGGGCCCCTGCTTTTTAGCCGCAGGCGCTATGAAGTCACAAAAAAAATGGTTTAATATGTACATCACTTTGAATACACACTATTTACTGCCAAAAAAATTATCTTACCTGTTTGGCAGTCCGCTTGTAGCCTATTTGCATGCTCATGTGGAGGCTCATCTCCACCATCCCCTCCATGGTTTAATACATCGGCCATTGTATTACGTCCTTAGCTGAAATTAGTCCTAATTCAACAAGCATTAATTAGTACCAATAAGATTAAGACGGACACCTTGAACTTCCTTCGTACCCGAGAATCAATACCCTTTGGTCGACGCCAGTTTGGCTGTCATGGACGTATTAAGGATTGCGTGGTTAGTAAGAAATTTATACAAGAAACTCCTCAAAGTTTGAAGTGAAATGATAAAAAGCAAGGGTGTGAGACATGAGAAATTCAGAACTTCTTCAGTTCACCGACATTGATTCAAACCAAACATCACACAACTTAATTGGAGAACAATCAAAACCCGAAATTTAAGTCAACTAAATACAAAGTGTAACGAAAGATCTTTCAACATGTGGAGAAATGTGAGCGGGATTAAAGTAATGTAAAAGCTTATGGATAGTAAAGCTAATCGTGTCGCAAGACCTGTTCTTTATCTCATTTGTGCCCTCAAAACGAAATGTCCAACAATGTAATATAAGTCCGGACATTAGATACAACGGGCAAACAACTGTTCTATGAACTTACGACCTTTTTCTTTCAAAAGAGTGCAAATTTGTACATCAATCTCACCGAAAGATGGTGAATAATTTGGAGATAATCACAGAAAATCGGGATCTATTATTAGGCTTCATCATGGATTGCATACCGATTCCACAAGTGTACATAAGAAAATAAACCGAAAAAATTAAAAATTTAAGAAAGTTTCTAAATAATATTGAGATAAGGAATAGAGATCGGATGGTAGTGCATGTTTTATACATATATACCTTGTCCTTTGTATAGATTTGAAACTCAAGCTTTTGATTTTGTTGTTGTTTACTCTTTTGGCGAGTCCCAAAGACGACTATACAAACAAAGGCGGCCGCAACTTCAAAAGAGCAAAACTAATTTATCCAAACTGAAATTGTTAAACAATAGAGTGTATTAAATAATATAATTTATACACTGATTAAGTAAAACTCATTGCATCTCATTTTACAAGAATTACATCCGAGAGATTAGTGATAATAAATCATGCAAAAACTTGAAAAGAGCAACGGCATAATCGAACGTTCGCTAAAACTAACAAAAAAAAGGACACAATTCATAGTATATCCTTCTTGTTTCGATTCAAACAAAGATCCTATCTTTGGATAAATTACAACAAATTCTAAAAAAAAAAAAATTCATAAAAGCCATAGCCAAAAGCCCAAATCTATTCCCGCTTCACTCCTCGATTCTTGCCCTTCGACATTCCCTATTTTCTTGAATTTTAGCTGCTATTTGATGAGTTTAATGTTTCCTTTTAGGGTCTCAAGTAAGATAAAACCGAAGAAAATATTGGTGTACATGGGTGTATGTTATTCCTCGATTGGAGCCAAGAGAGAGCATGATACCGGTAGAAACTTACATTTGAAGTCGAAGAAGAGTACCTCCGTGTCTAGAGCAAGTTAAGTGTCGATGCGCATGGTGGCGCCATCAGTAGCCGGTGGACGTGGTTGAGGGAGAGAGCTTTATCAATTGGGTTTTGGAGCCAAAAGTGGAAAATATAGGGAGTGGAGGGAAAATAAGTGATTTTACTTTTGTAAATTTTTGAGGTATAAAGGACTACTAAAATCGTCCCCTGTGACATTTAACACACGAACACAATTAAAAAAAAAAAATTGAAAGTGAATAGTGCTCGCTTGAGCGGACGTAATTGGCTCATGTCGTCTCGAGCGAGAACTTCTCACAATATTTTTATTTATTTTTTTTTTTTACACGAACACACCAAATATTAAAAAAAAAAAAAATTTGAAAGTGAATAGTGCTCTTGCCGGACAGACACTTAGGCTCAGGCTCTGTCAAAAGAGCGAGAACTGTTCACAATATTTTATTATTTTTTTTTACACGAACACACCCAAATATTAAAAAAAAAAAAATGAAAATGAGTGCTTGCTCGCGAGCGAGATGTAATTTAGCTCATCCGTCGAAAGCGAGAACTGTTCACAAATGCATCACAAGGTGAATCATAATGTCAAAAAAAGCCGGTGGAAATATTCGTTCAAGCTTGCACAATATGAGGATGAGCTGTTGTTGAGCATTAACCATGTCGCTAACCTTTATCGACCTTGCACACAATTGTTTGAAAAATGTACAAAGTTCAATAATAGTGGATGAAATTGTCTTGTTTAGAAATGCTCGACACTCGACGGGCAACAATCTTTGCATGAGGATATGATAATCGTGTGACTTCAAACCAATCATTCGGCTTTCATTAGGCGCAACGTTCTTTCTCAGATTCGATGCAAAACCATCGAAAAATTTGACTTTCCGTATAAAATTGCAAAACTTTTGACGATCTGCATTAATAAATGTGTACTCTGCTGCAGGCTTCATCAATCTCCCCTTATCTTCGTACAAGTGCAGCTCGTGTCTGATTTTTAATTTCATCAAATCACGTCTCGCTTTTTCTGTATCCTTAGATTTATGAGGATCGCCCAATAATGTACCCAACAAACTATAACATACATTCTTTTCTACATGCATGACATCGAGATTGTGTTTCAACTCATTTGTCGACCAGTAGGGCAACTCATAGAAAATGCTCTTCTTTCTCCAGTTTAGCTCATTCTTATCCCTTTTTCTTTTAACACCCCCATAGCTTGGGTGTTTTCCTGGTGTTCTAATTTTCACACGACTAAGTTGCTGTAGGATATCTGCACTAGTCAATTGAGGCGGTGGCCCACGTCTCTCTGTTTGTCCATTGAAAGTACGGTCATTTCGCCAATGATGATTACTTGGTAAAAAACGTCGATGACCCACATAAGCTGTCTTACCGATGACACGCGTCGAAGGTGTCTCTTCATTACAAGTTGGACATGCGTCGTAACCCTGACCGCTCCACCCTGATAAACTACTACGAGCAGGAAAATCACTAACTGTCCATAACATCGCTGCTCGCATTCTGAATATACAGTTATTACTTGATACATCACGCGTATCGATACCAGATGTCCACAATTCCTTCAACTCATCCACTAATGGCCGTAAAAATACATCCATATATTTGCCCGGTGATTGGGGACCTGGGATCAAAAGGGTTAGCATTAAATTTTCTTCTTTCATACACAGCTAAGGTGGTAGATTATAAGTTGCCAAAACCACCGGCCACATGCTGTAAGACTGACTCATATTACCAAAAGGATTGAAACCATCTGACGACAATCCTAGCCGAACATTTCTTATCTCACAGGCAAAATCAGGGTGATTTTTGTCAAAGGCCCGCCAAGCTTTTCCATCCATGGGATGACCCATATCATCCTCGTCCCTCGAGCGACCTGTATTATGCCACCTCATTAGTCTCGCAGTATGTGTTGTTGCAAACAAACGCTTCAGTCTAGGGGTCAATGGAAAATAACGCAACACTTTATGTAGGACATTCTTCCCAGAGGATTTGCCAGCTATTTGCACCCAACGACTTTCATAGCAGACTGGACAAATTTCTTTATTAGCATTTTCCTTCCAAAATAACGCACAATCATTCCTACAAACATGAATAGATTTGTACCCCAATCCCAACTTCGATATTAATTTTTTAGCCTCGTAGTGAGAGTCGACAAGATTGATTTTGGGGAAGGCCGATTTTAACAACTTCAATAGCCCATCTACAGATTTATTTGTCCACTTATTGACCACCTTCAAATGCATCGACTTAGTTAAAAGTTTAGGGACGAGTAAGAAGATACTCCGGATACAACTCAATGCGAGCATCGAACAAAGCGTCATAACTTAAATCGGAAGATTTGCCGCCAGAAATGAGTCATCCCCGACCACATCGGTAAGAACATCCGCCATCTCATCTGTTGCAACAAGCCCTTCGTTCTGTCCTTGCATATTCACAGGCCCTTCCTCACTCTCCCCGTGATAAATCCACCGCTCGTAGTTCTCGTAAAACCGTGACGAAATATGTGAGACTCAACATCATCTACCAATTGCATCATCATGTTTATAAATCTTTTGCATGGACATTGAATCATCCCCTATCATTTGCTAATGGCCTCGCCATATTTATGAACGCTTTCGAGACCATGCCAAAACTCTGCAGACTTTGCCTGTCTTCTATTTAACTTTATCCAACTCTTATCGATTTCCATTTCCACTTTAGAGTTGCTTGCAACACCAAAAAATAACAATAATTAAGTGCACTATACAAGTGGTGTGAGAATGTCCTAACTCCTTGTCGCTCCAATACTAATTTTAGGTGTGGGCCTAGCCATTCGACATTGATTTCTAATTTCACGAGTTGTGTTAATTTTTTCTATGATTGCCTATGTTTCACGTGTAAATTTCGGCAACATCTCCTTCTATTCTCCTAAGTGCGCCGCACTATTTTAAACACATCCACACAATCTTAGAATAAAATGGAGACAATACCAAAAATCATATGCGATAGTCGAGGCAATCATAGGAAAAATGTATGATAACACAACTCGTAACTTACAAATCAATGTCAAACTGTCCGAAACAGGACAATTCAAAGATTAGTTTGTAAACATCAAACAACCCAAATTTTCGGTTGTGTGTGCTTAATAAACTAATCTTCAAACGGCATTCTAAGGTTTATGAAAGTGCAATGTATTGTGAAAATAAAATAAAAAGTAAAACAGAAAACAGAAAACTAATTCTTAAATATATAAGTGAAATACGTAAATTTGACTGACCAATGATCTCTTGAAGACTGCAACTAAGACTTTTAAACTGGGGGACTGCAATAGAGAAAGAGAGAGATTCAAAATGGTAGAATTTATAGATTAAGCTTGAAAGAGAATTTGAAGAAATATTGCTTCTGATGGGAATTTGTAGACTGGAGCTATTGGGACGACATAATGTCGTCCCAATTGCTAAAACATCTATTGGGACGACATTATGTCGTCCCAATTACTAGAGTTGGGCGCGAGAAAATCCGCCAATATGCTTTGAGGGTATTAGGACTTACAGGGACGAATATTTAAGTTATGGAGACGACAATAGTCGCCTTTGATTCTGTAGGGACGACATACTCCGTCGTCTCTACAGGTCTGTCACTATAGGGACGACAAATAAGTCGTCCCTATAGATTCTGGACCTATATGAACGTAATTTAACACTATTAGGACGACTTTAGTTGTCCCAGTAGCTTACAAAGCGGGAAAAATTGGCGCCATTTCTCATGACCTATGGGGACGAATTTTTTAGGCTATAAGGACGATATTAGTCGACTTTATTTCTTTAGAGACGATGTTCCGTGTTGTCGCTATAGGTATGTACTCTATAGGGATGACAAATAAGTCGTCTCTATAGATTCTGAACATATAGGGACGACAAATAAGTCGTCTCTATAGATTCTGAACATATAGGGACGACAAATAAGTCGTCTCTATAGATTCTAGGCCTATAGGGACGATAAATAAGTCGTCCCTATAGATTCTGGACCTGTAGCAACGCATTTTTAGCACTATTAGGACGACTTTAGTCGTCCTAGTAGCATACAAAGCGAGAAAAATTTGCGCCATTTCTTATGACCTATGGGGACGAATTTTTTAGGCTATAAGGACAAAATTGGTCGACTTTATTTTTTTAGAGACGATGTTCCGTGTTGTCGCTATAGGTATGTACTCTATAGGGACGACAAATAAGTCGTCTCTATAGATTCTGAACCTATAGGGACGACAAATAAGTCGTCTCTATAGATTCTAGGCCTATAGGGACGACAAATAAGTCATCTCTATAGATTCTAGGCCTATAGGGACGACAAATAAGTCGTCCCTATAGATTCTGGACCTGTAGCAACGTACTTTAGCACTATTAGGACGACTTTAGTCGTCCCAGTAGCTTACAAAGCGGGAAAAATTGGCGCCATTTCTTATGACCTATGGGGACGAATTTTTTAGGCTATAAGGACGATATTAGTCGACTTTATTTCTTATGTACTCTATAGAGACGACAAATAAGTCGTCTCTATAGATTTTGGACCTATAGGGACGAAAAATAAGTCATCTCTATAGATTCTAGACCTATAGGGACGACAAATAAGTCGTCTCTATAGATGCTGGATCTATAGGGACGACAAATAAGTGTGTTGAAACGACTTTTGTCCTTTCTATATCTATTACAATTTTTAGAGACGACATTTTATTGTCGTCCCTATATATGCTATATATAGAGACGAATTTGGTGTCGTCCCTATAGATGTCGTCCCTATAGCTCCTTTTTCTTGTAGTGGATATGTTTATATTGTATATATCTCCATGTTCATTCATTAATGCGTAAATTATATAAAAATATATCCTTGAAAATAATGTCCCCAAGCTTAAATTAGTAGATAGTTCGTGAGTATAAAGACTATTTGTAAATATTATAATAAACTACAATTCACGTGCAAAGCACGTGCACAATGCGCACACATTGCATGTATTAATAAGGAAAATATAAAAATAAATATTGTGTATAAATAAATAAAGTCTTGTCATGTGAAGAATGAGCAAAACATGCCCATAAAATTGGAGAATGCATGCAAATAGTCCAAAAGTTGTAAATATCAATTTGAATTTGAAGGAAAACGTTGTTATTTTAAAAGTTTCCATTACACTATTGGATTATTCAAAGAAACAATTGGATGTCTCGTATAAACACATGCAAAAGAGTAAAAACGAAACATTGGTTGTTGAAAATAAAAACGTAAAACAAAAAGCAATAAAGGAAATAAAAAGATTCTGCATAGATAGGGGGAATTGTCCAGTGGGCATTAGACAAGTAAAAAGTGTTTGACATTAAAGCCAAACACTAAAGTCAAACACTTATCCAATGTCCATTGGACAAGTGTCCAGTGGGCATTATATATAATGTTCACGGTGGGCATTACATCATTTCCCCATAGATAGGTTAGGAAATACCTTTATATTGTGTTTTTCTTTACAAGGTAATAATATATTGAGGTAAGGAAAAATGAAGTGCAGGACAAATACACTCTCTATAAATCCATTACCATCTATGAGAAACACTAATAATAGCAAACAGATTGGATTAAGAAATGTATCTACTAATACCAACTCAATTATAATGCCAACTCTAGCTTGAGGAACATTAAGTTCGAAGCACAGGGGCTTTGAAGAGAAATGAAACAACTACGATTCATAGTACATCATAAGCTTGAGCAAAGTAAATATAGTCTATTTTCTCGGTAAAACCTCAATTAGTCCAATCATTGGTGGTGCATCATTTTCTTCGAACTGCAATACCACTATGAATCATCATAATAATTTTTACTGGATGAAGACTTTTGCAGGTTTAAAGATGTTCCAACAGTAGCCAGGTTGACACATATGTTGTCTCATTTGCCTCTACTATGAACTTCCAAAAACTCTTTATACATCATTTCAAGAATATCATCTTCAGTCAGAGTTCTAACAAGAAGATTTCTCTATGCTCACAAGTCACAACTATTGAATTGAGAACATGTATCCTTTGAACTATCAAAGTTTCCATTTGTTTGAGAATGTTTTGATTGTTTAACTTTTGATGCAATATAAGCAAGATATATTCGAGGTGTGCTAAATGAAATCTACCTACTTTATCT
The DNA here is from genome assembly GCA_023638005.1 of Forsythia suspensa. Classification (NCBI taxonomy): domain Eukaryota; kingdom Viridiplantae; phylum Streptophyta; class Magnoliopsida; order Lamiales; family Oleaceae; genus Forsythia; species Forsythia suspensa. The sequence goes on along the minus strand of CM042664.1, from coordinate 23,112,602 downwards.
TGATGTTGATAAAGCGAAGGGGGGTAAAATGTGACGGCCTCGAAATGTCCTTAATTTTTTTGTACTAGGGTTTCGATACCTGGAATGAAGGTATCGACCCTTGAAGTGTAAAAAGTACTGCTTGAATAAAAAATTAATATAGTTCGCTGGCGGGCGTCAAAACTTGTGATGCTAATTTCAATTTTAACTTTGAGAACAAGTATTGATACTCTTTCCTGTGGTATTGATACTTGTGTAAATAAATTTCGTTTTATTTTTTATATCTTAAAGTTACAATACCATGCATCAGAATAGGTATCAATACTTCCAGTTTTTAAGAAGAATCGAGATTGTGATATACCTAGACTTTTAAGCATGGCTATGCATGTGTTAGCAATTTTATTGTGCAAGTGTATGGATTGCAGAAGTAATAAAATATATTTGAGTCCGAATGTCGTACCCATAGAGATTATGTTAGTCTAATTTCCAATTACTTTAATCTTAACCGAAACTATAAAATTCAATGGATTTTCTAATATTTAATTATCAAACTACTTAACTAACTAATCAATACAATGCCTAAATTAACTAAAATTAATGCAAAGTTGAGATGAATGTGAATATTATATTAATTTAATACAAAAAAAGCATACTAGGATCACGAATCCACTTATACAAATCCCCTTTAACTCGAACTGTTGAATTTGATAACACGATTTAATCATGAAGATCAATAATCCTAATTTGTTTAACAATCTTTCTCGAGTAGAAATAAACATATCCCTATATGCGACCCGACTATATCTCTATGATATATACGAACATACAAGAATGCATGAAAATATATGTAAATACTTAAAAGATCACATAAAGAATATCAGTATATCTCTATCCTCTATCAGACTCTACGACAATTGATAGTATGATTAACTTATTTTTAATCTCTCAAAGGTAAAACAAGCCACAAAATCATATAGTCATTGCGCATACAATTGTAGATGAAAAGAAATCAATATCAATTGTTCAAAATTAAAAAAATGTGTTTGAATATCAAACACTAGGTTCAAAGAATTGAAGTTTTATGATACAAGTTTCATCACAATCATAGCACAACATAATCTAGCCTAGCATACTAACAAGAAGAAAATTAATAAAAAAGATAAAATATGTCACTGAGATAAGAAGAAATATGTAATCTTTGTTCTTCGTTCAATATTACCCATATGTAATCTTTGTTCTTCGTTCAATCTTGCCCGAATGATACTTCAATCTTCGTTTCTTGTTTATTCTCCTGAAATCCCTCAAACACTTGACAACCCTAAATTAGAGTTAATCTTCCCTGTCTATCTTCAATGTCCTAAAAGATTCCAAAAATCCTAAAAATCGTGGCTCAAAAAGTTTCCTAGTTGGAATAGAACTAAAAAAGAAATAAAATCCCGCTAGTGAAAAATTGCATTGGGCTATTGCCCAGTACAAACCCGAGCGATCGCCTAGGCAAATAAATTAAGTTCTGCTAGGCAAAAGTAAAGATGGGCAATTGCCCAGCTTTTGTTCAATTTTGGATTTTAGCTTCTTTGGTCTTCAAATCTTATAATAACCTTCAATGTGGTCCTTCATGCTTCAATTGAGTACAATTTGATCCTCATACTTCCTAAACATCTTCCAATTTGTTGCTCTTTTCATCCATTCTTCTCCACTTGCTTATAAACGGGCCCAAAACTGAAATAGAAAGGAAAATATGCTAAATTAAATAGAAAATTTATAAAATAACAGGACAAAAGCATAATTTTGAAGTCCGAATAACTGTACAAAATGAACTTATCACTAGGCTTAACAAATTACTAATTTAATGTAAAATGCCACATGCATCAAGTTGTAAATGAAGTGGAGTTAGCGTTAAAGAAAATACTACTAAACCTCATCTTTTATTCATTGGTTTCTAGAACAATCTGAAAGTAGACCGAGATGCCACTTTACAAGTTTCTTTTAAAATAACATATGAAAAATCAAAACATCTCAACTTGTACACAAAGGATATGGACTACAACGTCTATTGAAAGAGTTCGAGATGGTTTTCTTACAACTTTCGTGCAAAACAGCACATGCTAAATCATAACATCTCATTTTACACATAAAATTCACTAGCTACAATGTTTATTTAGACAATACAAAAAGGAAACTACAAAATGTGTCCTTTACATTTTGTAAAGCAAAAGAAATGACACGAAAGACAAACTTATTCTTTAAAATTGGGCATACAACCATAGATCTATCTCGATGACCCATTGATATTATCTCCCATCCCAACCTCCACTTCTACCACCAATGTCGAAGTTAACCCATTTCCATCTCATGTAGGGTTATGAAACAATCATGAATAATGACATTTAGTAAATACAATTCAGTGTTCGTGTGATATTGCACATAATAATGGTTTTTTTCTTGATTTGGACCATTCCTTATGGGAATATTGTACAATAAGCGCTCAACGTGATATGATTTATATGTAATGTACCATTGAGTTGGTACATGGGAGTATATTGTTAACTTAAGCAATTTGAACGTGAACGTAGCTTGTATTTTGTTTCATACTTAACATGAAGATATCGTATGGCAAGTTCATAAAACATGTAAAACTTGTAAGACAATACCATGTATACACATAAACACATAAACTTGCATATAACATAAAGAGAAAATAATTTATTTTACTCACAACTTATTGACGTACATTGGCTTAACAAAAAGGCATAAGTTATGCATTAAAATATGGGAAAAAGTTTTTTAGGCAATTCAACAGAAAGCATCGATACCCTCTAAAATAGGTATCGACACTATAAAAACAGAGAGTTTCAGAAACTTATTGTCAAGGAAACAACACTAAAACACCACTTACATCTTCTTCTTTGCTGATTCCATATTTTGGCATATTCAACTTCTACATTTTGAAAAATCCAACTCTGAAATTTTATAAGTTCTCTTGCATGCTTTTAATTAGCCAATTGATTGAAGTTGAAGATACCATATGGCACTAGGTTTTAAGATACCCTAACAGGCTTAATTGTTCGAGTCACACATGCTATAAGAGAAGTGCACTATGTAATTTCCTTTCTTTTTTTTTTTTTTTTGGCATGGTTTTCGATTCTCAGCAGTGATTAGTGCCCGGTTTAGATTTCAAGACTAGAACCTATTATACCAAAGATTAGACCCAGAAAACCCAAACCATCATAATTCTACGAACAGACGCACTAACTTTAACACCTCCAAACTATTCTCAAGCAGTTTGGTTACTAGTTTATGGATTTGAGAACGGGATTTTTCACAATAATCGTAGGTCAACAATATCAACACATAACCCCATACACTCAAGTCATGTTTCCATATAAATGATAAGTCAATAGTAGCTACTGCTCCATTAATCTAATCTAACATGGATAAGTAGTCAAATAAAAACACTAGTTAAGGTGTTATCCAATATTCAAACTAAAATGTACTCAACTTCAAACAAATATTACCATTATTGGCCGCAAGCCTTTCAACAATAATTAGACAATATTTTTAGGTTTTCCACAAAGTTTTTTTTTTTTTAAAATCTACTATGGTAGTTATACAGACCCGGATAGTAAGCAAATAAAAAATAATCAAATAAGTATCTTGATACTTATCTCATCCACAAACTAAAACATTACATTGTCCCCAATGTAATAGCAAAAATAAGTAAATAAAGGAGGAAAGAGATTAGGTACTCCCCAGGGATAAATGTGGAGAAGACGGTCTCGACTGATGAGACGGACCAGCTGAAGTAGACGCATGGTATGGTGCTGTGATTGATCGTCAAGAGACGACATCATAGATATCATCATGCGACTCGCAAAGTAGAGTATCCTGCATTTGACATGGTGAGGACTTACAAGTGTAATAAACAATCTATGGAAAAAAATGTGTGCCTAACTTAGGAATGCAAATCCTAAAATTACGTGTAATACATTATTTAACCTAACTTAATTGAAAAGGATATAAGAATAGGTTGCCTCCCATTAAGCGCTTATTTATAGTCATTAGCTTATCTTTTTGTCCAGTTGCTCCAGTGGAAGAATAAGGGATTTCGAGATCATTAAAAGTGTCACTCTCCAATAATCTCTTGATTTTCTTCTTCATGTTCTGTGGCTCGTCCTGTCTTTTCCATTTAACAACTGCAATCTGTGCTTCAAGGATGTTTTCTTCAACTTCAACCAAATGTTCATCCATGTCAGCTTCTTGCATCTAAGCAATATGTTTACCATTGTCTTTCACCTGTACTGTTGGCTTCGTCTCCCAAAATCTTTTAAAGAAGCTTTTTTTAAATTTCTTCAAGGTCTCAACTTGATCTCCTGTCCAATAAGGAGAAGGTGGTGGTGCCTCATCTCTATCCAACATATGAAATACCTCCATTTCATCTTGAACTCTCAATGTCAATATACCTCGTGAAACATCAATAAGAGCATCTAAAGTAGCTAAGAAGGGCTGGCCTAAGATAATAGGGATCTTTGCATCCTCAGACATATCAAGAACAACGAAGTCAATGGAAAATAAGAACTTATCCACTCTTATCACCACATCTTCCACCATCCCAAATGACTTTGTAGTAGATCGGTTGGCCAAATGAAGAGTGAACATTGCAGGTTTAACTTCACCAAGTCCTAATCGCCTAAAAATAGAAAGAGACATTAAATTGATACTTGCACCAAGATCGTACAATGCACATTCGATCACGAGACTACCAATGGTAATTAGAATTGTGAAGTTGCCTGGATTATTTCTTTTGTCTGGTAGTTGCTTCTCCACTATAGCACTTACTTCTCCTGTAAGTTTTAGTGTATCCCTTCTGCCAACTTTTTCTTATTTGCAAGTCGTTGTCTCTTATACTTGGCGTAGTTGGGCATTTGAGTCAGGGCCTTTACAAACGGTACATTAATATGCAGCTTCCTTAGCTGATCAAAAAATTGTGAACACTCCTAATCCTGTCTTCTGTGAATTTAACATCTGTGGGAAATGGATGGGTTGTATATATTTTTTATTAGCTCTGGAGATTTTGTTTTCCATGGTATGCCACCTGCTGATGATTAGTCTGCACATATGAAGTTACTTCTTCATCCTACTCTTCAAAAACTTGTATTTTCTTGATTGTCCTTTTTACATGTATTTCAGGCAGCTGAACCCCACTTCTAGTTGTTATTACATGTACTTTCTCCCTGGGTTTGACCTCTGCGTTGCTTGGCAAGGTACCATGCGGTCTACCTGACAAAGCAACTGTCATCTGGCCCATATGTATCTCTAAATTATTTATTGAAGCGCTCCAATTTTGGAAGATGGTCTATGTCCTCCTCATAAACTGATTATTTGCTTTCATGTACTGCTCAGTTTTCTCCACGAACTTACCAAACATATCTTCTAGTGAGACTCTTTTCTGGCTGCTAAAACAGAGAACCCTGTGGTCTGCTATTTTTCTGATTATCCCTCCAAGAGAAACTTGGATGATTACGCCAACTTGGATTAAATGTGTTAGAAAATGGATTATTTTGTTGGGATTGACCTTCTTTGAACATACTCGACTTGCTCAGGTTGCTGTGATAGAATAGGACATTCTGATGTGTTATGATTAGCCCCACATTCTTCACAAGTTGATTTCTTCGTCTGCATCGCATTGACTGAATACAAAATGCTATCTACTTTGTGTGCATGTCAGTAAGTTTGTCCATCAGCTTAGTCTCTCTCTTTTTTACATGTTAGTAAGTTTATTAGAGCATAGATGAGACTACATGGAGAAGAGAACTGTTATGGATTGAACTTAATCTATGAAGAATTCAACCCAAAATCATCTGAACAAGTATGGGTTTAAGGGATTGAGCTGAAATTATAGCTCAATTACAACAATCGAACTCAATTTAATATAATGGGATAAAATTGAAAGAAAAAGATGAAGAACAGAAAGATAAAATAGAAAGAATCCACTGTGTATTCAGTTAAACATTACATCCATTTATCTCTCTTAGCCACACATGTGTATATATATATATATATATATATATATATATATATATATATAAATAAGGAAAATGCATTTATGTTCTTTACAACTTATAAAAAAGTAAAATACTGTTAACTAAATGGTGTCGTTTCCATTGATTTGAAAATCAGTTAATTTCTGTTTCTCTTGTGTTTCATCTGCCTTCTTCTTTTCCACTGTAATTGTCCTCTAGTTGTTGGTTCTTCATCGTAACAACCCCCTGCTTGTCTAAACATTGTCCCCAAGGTTTAAATGTCGGATATTGCTTCTGAATTCCTTTTGAATCTTCCCAGGTGACTTCTTCTTCAGATTGACCTTTCCACTATATCAGCCATTGGGCTCTGGCCTCTCCTTTCCTGTTGAAGATTCTAGCTTGGATAATTCTAAAAGGTTACCTGTTTGAACTTTCCATGTCTATAGTAGTAGGTAGCTCTGTCACTCTCACTACTTTATCTCCTACCTTTTTCTTAAGTAGTGAGACATGGAAAACGGATGTATTCCTACCCCCATTGTAATGGTCATCTTGTAGTCCACTTCTCCAATCTTCTCCTCTACCTGGTATGGGCCATAATACTTAGGACTTAAATTCTAGTTTGTTCTCTTAGCTACTGACTGTTGATGGTCGGGGTGAAGTTTCAAATAGACCCAATCTTCCACGTGAAAACATCTATCTATTCTGCGCTTATCTGCATAGAGTTTCATCCTGGCTCTAGCTTGTCCCAAGCTTAATTCTTTGAGTTGATGATCCATTTTATGCCTTTCTTGTAATATCTCATCCACAGCAGCTAGGTTGGTCTGCTGGAAAGGTCCCATGGCTAAGTGTGGATGAAAAATCCCATTTAAAGCTTCAAAATGAGTCCTCTAAATTGCAGTACCATTCAGCTAATGGAATCCACCTTGCCCAGGCTTTATATATCTTCTCCTCTACCTGGTATGGGTCTACATACATCAGAATAAACTAGTTCCGATAGTTCTTTGGCTCTATGTCCTTTGCTAAAAATGGACCTCTTGGTTATCTTGCCTTCCAAACAAGAATCAGGCAATGGTTTGACCTCAATTGAGTTGAGAGGATCATCATTTGCCAGTCTTTGTATTCAGTTAAGGTTGGTGTGTCCTATTCTAAGATGCTACAGATACGTATCACTAGTATAGTACATATTTTGTTCATTATGTTTTGTAGAAGTATTATGATTTCAATCATGTAATAGTTTAAAAATAAAGACCATTAATCAAATATCCAACACAAAATGTAAAATGCATTAGGTGCAAAATCAAGAAAATAACCTTGTCGATCATAAATCCTACAAGATACGAAATGAACTATCCAAATATCTTATAATCTGTACTGCATCCAATTGTTTGGGATTATAGAGAGCAAAGTGTTTTTCCAAATCTATTAAACCCATCTCTACATTTTCCCAATAAATTCAATATTAAAATTACACAAATTTATAATTCTAAAAAAATAAAAAAAAAAACAAAAACAAAAAAAAATACCCATTGTTTTTCATACTTCGCAGTCAATTTGTCAGACATTTCGCACTCGCCCAGTCATCCCTCAAACTTTGTAGTCGCCGATAGGAGAAGAAAATAAATGGAGCTAGGAAGATGGGTTAACAGATTTTGCGGCTGATTCGGTAGATTGGAGCTTGAATTGAGGAAATGGAGTGAAATTGATGAAATAAGTACAATCAGATTAAGGGACGTTTTGGGTCATCACACTTTAGGTTGGACTCTGGAGCTTGAGTGAAGGGAAAAAAGAAGAAGCGGGCTAGAAAAAAAAACTGGTCAAGCCCAGACATAGGCTAATCGAACCGGGCCAAATAGGCCTCTCTCTTTTTTGCTAGATTTTTACAGGGCAACCCAGCCTGAATCTGGGTTATATGGGCTAGTCTCCTGGGCCGGCCTATTTTTCCACCTTTAATGTGCACTAATAAGTCATTAAAATACATTATTTGTTCTTTATGTTATATGCACGTTTATGTACATATACACAATATTCTCTTACAAGTTTTACATGTTTTATGAACATTTCATACGAAATCTTTATGCTAAGTATGAAACAAGATACAAGCTATATTCATGTTAAAATTTCTTAAGTTGATTCTATACACTCATTTATCGATTTAAGGGTACATTACATATAAATAATCTCATGTTGAGCGCTTGTTGTAATGTATTGACTTATGGAATGTCCCAAATCAAGATACAAACTATGATTATGTGTGATACCATATGAACATCATATTTTATTCACTAAAGGTCATTATTCATGATTGTTTCATAACCCTATAGTAGATGGAAATAGGCTACTTTGACATTGGTGGGAATAAGTGGAGGTTGTCCTCGTATGGGAGATATATTAGTGGGTCATCGAGATAGATTTGTGGTTGCATACCCAGTTTTAAAGAATAAATATTTATTTTATGTCGTTTCTTTTGCTTTATAAAAAGTAAAGGACACACTTGTAGTTTCTTTTTTGTACCGTCTGAATAGACATTGCAGCTACTGAACTTAATTTGTAAAATGTGATGTTGTGATTTGTCATGTGTCGTCTTTGAATGGAAGTTGTAGTCTATATCATTTGTGTAAGTTGAGATGTTATGATTTGTCATGTGTTATTTTGAAAGAAACTTGTGAAGTGGCATCTCAATCTACTTGTGAAACAAATGAATAAAAAGACATAGTTCAATAGTATTTTCTTTATTGCTATATTCAATTTCAACATTTACAACTTGATGCAAGTGGAGACTTACATCAAATTAGTAATATGTTAAAACTAGCCTTGCTTAAAAGTCAAGGTATATCACAATCTTGATTCTTCTTAAAAATTGGAAGTCTTGATACCTATGCTGATAGGGTATTGGAACCTTCAGAAACTTTAAAAATATAATGTAATCTATTTAGGTAACTATGAATACCATGGGAAAGGGTATCAATACTTGTTTAGAAAGCTGAAACTAAATTAGCATTACAAGTTTTGACACACGTACTTAGTGACGTCGATGCCTGCCTGCGAACTGAATTCAGTAGTACTTGTTATGACTCTTAATAATGCATACACATGGCATCTGACGATGTAGCCTTAGTTAATAAACTCAGCCTTAGATAAAACTGACCACATAAATGACATCTGAAAGATACCATAATTTCATCTAGACTGTCTTTGTCAAGCAGTCTAGTAGCTTAAGTAAAAACTAGACCAACATGATTGATTGATGGGACTGGAGTAATAAGGCCTTGTTAACCTGACAGAGACGAAGAGTGTAAATGGGATGAAGTGACTGCCTGCACATCCAAAGTCGATGCATAAATAAACAGCGACAATGACTACTTGATATATGCGGGTCAATCACACACGTGTAGGAGTTAGATGCTCACAGATCACTTAAGTTCATTCTATAAATAAGAGGAAAAATGCCATTGACAAGGTAAGTTTTTCTCTCACTTAATCTAGGAAAGAAAGGGCTATATACATCTACTTTAATACTTAAGTTGAGTGAGTCCGGTTGAAGTATGAACCCCAATTTGAGTGTCGGAATGCATACGGTGGCCACTCTGGCTGGCTATGTTAACTGACTCCCTTATGTTGATTATGTAGGGAAAAGGCATTTGGAGGAAAGGATCACAATTCAGTGTTGATCTGGAATCCAACTAGGATTTGGGGTTAACATTTTGGCGCCGTCTGTGGGAAATCAAATGTTGAAAACAACGAGGAAACCCGTGAAAAAGCTTAGGAAAATCTGAAGCATGTGGAGGTTTGGACCCAGAGCTAAGAGGTTAAAGCCCTTAATGTTACAAGGAAAGCCCATTGCTGGATAATTTTTTGTAGGCATTTGAAAAATTGCCAAAGTCCCTTGAAAAATGAGATGTTGTAGTTCAAACCCCTATGTTGTAAATTTCTTCTCTTTCCCTTTGGAAAAAGGTGAAATTTGATTCAAGTTCTTTGGTTGTACACTTTCCCTTTGAAAAAAGGTGAAATTTGATTCAAGCTCTTTGGTTGTGAACTTTCCTTTGCAAAAAGGAAAAACCTAGTTCTACTTTACGTTGCTATAACATTTTCCTCTCAAAAAAGGAACGAAAAATGAGTTTCAAGTCTCACTATTGTGAAAACCCCTTTGCAAAAAGGGCAAACCCAGCTAAATCCTTTAGATCAGATAAAGAGTTTTCGCAATGAGTGACGGAGACAGAGATACACATCCGAGGCAAACCAATGAACAATCGGACGGAGAAGTTGAAGTTCCTGAAGTTGCGCAACTACCTAGGCAGGGAAGGCGCTCCAGGGCGCGCAACATGGAACTCATGGCGGCCCAAATGTTTGAAATACAAAGGAAACATGCAGCTCAAACTGCTGTTCTTAATGCCTATCTACATCAAGAATTCATACCCCCGCACCATCTGTATATCCTCCACACCAGCCTGGGGGCTACGTACGAGGACAGACATGTGAATGGGGAAGATGAGGATCACTATTCATACACCTCTTTATCCCAACCAAAGGTTCCATTTCAGAGACATAAAGAAGTTGATCCATTCCCATACCAAAACCAAAGGTACAATATGGAGGAAAAATATGGGAACCCAAACCTCCCTCCTAGATACTCCCAAGAGCCGGAAACATCTCAAGCATCCAGCGTGTTCGACAGATTAGGAGGCAGACCTCCTAGGAATAAGAGAGAAAAAATTGCAGCTGTGGCCACCAACCGAGCGACGCATGTATCTCCACCGCACCAAGATCAACCCTTTCTCAGTAGAAATGCCGCCATCGCGGCGGCCGATGCGAGTCGTCGGTGAGGAAATGCGACAGACTCAACAGGCATAGTCCCCAATGATGGTCTACCCACACCAGCTTTAGTCCTACGAAATAGATGATGATGTGGAAATAAGCCCCTTTTTCAGAGGAAATACGACAATGTATAGTCCCCCATGACTAGGAAATGCCTAAGATAGGCAAGTATGCTAGACGAAGAGATCCTGACAACCATCTTTTAAACTACAACGCCAGCATGGATATTGCTGGGGCAATCTCGGCGCTGAAATGCAAATCCTTCCCTCTAACAATAGAGGAAAGTGCGCTCAAATGGTATAAAAAAATCCCTCCTGGAAATATCCACATCTGGAAAGACATAAAACAGCTTTCAGGAACGGATTTGTATTCTCAAGGCCTGGCCAACTCTCCCTTCAACGCTTGAAAGACTTGAGGCAAGGAAAGAATGAGTCACTAAAAAGTTACTTGTTCACTGAGGAAATGCATAATTGCAAAAATATTATGAAGGCATAAATGTTTTCCGCACTCAAAAGATGGTTGGACATGAGTAGCATGTTCTGGAGAGATGTTCGGAGCTAGAAACCCCAAGACTACAATCCTTTACTGGACCTGATGAAAGAAGAGATAATAATCGAAGAGATGGCTAGGGCTATAGATAATCATGCCCAACAACGTTACAATCATGGGGGATAGGTTAATGCCAAACTGTAACAACTGGATTTTTTTGCATTTTAATTTCAAGTAAATAAAAGATTTACTTTTCGCGTCGCTACGAAACTCCTTATACGTTTTTAAAAAAATAATAATAATAAATCATAAATTTTTGTCACGTTAAATGTTGCCCACGTTCACTTTAAATTTTATTTGACAAATATTGAATATTATTTTATTCGGGCCTCGTTAATTTTCTTAGATCAGATAAATTATCTTGAGTTGATGTCTTGATAAATTTATGCCAACCATTTACGCAAACGTTAAACGTTATTTTATTATTGTCGACCCATTTTAAACCCAATAAAAACCCGGTCCCTTCTAGCCCAACACCCGACTTATTTTTTGGCCCAAAGATCCACTAATAATTAGCCCAACACCCGGTACATTTCGGCCCCAAATCTCAGCCAATAACCCGTCCACTATGCTACCCAAAACCGACCCAGATTCCATCCAACAATTAACTGCCCATTTCCATCTGAAAACATCCCCTCCATGATCAGCTAACTACCCCCACAATCTTCCTATTTCCCCTCACCTTTCAGTCACCAAAATAAATGCTCTTTTCCTTCCCAAAATGTCCCAGATTTCAGCCCTCTCTTCAACCCCATTTTTCCCTCACTTTTAACCCACGAAATTACTAATTCTTCCCCCCAGATTATCTCCATAATTCAGCCCCTTTAAGTTCAGAATTTCCCTCCTTTGCACTCCAGTTTTGGCCCTCCCAGATTCAGCCATAAGTTCCAGTTTTGATTCCTTTAACACTCCAGTTTTCGGTCCCTAGTTTTAGCCCCAACATTACAGTACTTTTCCCCATTTTTTCACTCAAATATTTAGCCACAAAAGATCCAAAAACTCACTCTAATCCCCTATCATTTCATAATCAATTTAGTAGACATATCTTTCTCCTTTTATCCCTCAAAATTTGGCCAGCAGCCTTGCTTCTTCTTCACAATAGTCTATAGCAAAAGTCCACTTATTTACCCTCCATTTTTCGCCATCAGTAACCTCTGTTTTGAGAAGGAAATATAGTCCATATAACACATATTTAACAGCCCCAAAATAGTCCATATTTCATCTCCTTTTCTGTTAGCAACTTCGGTCCAGCAGTGAGAAATTCCAGCATTTTCCTTCACTTTTCCCTTCAATTTTTGGCCAGCAGTGAAGTTTGTTAACCTTGCTTTTTAAATCAAAAAAAGTTCCTTATATATACACCTATATATATAGTGTACTGGTCTTGAATTTGGGAAGCTACAGAAATGAATTTTGTACATCAAAACTCCAACCGAAAACCAAATTTTGAGTTAGTTTTACTAAATATTTTTAATGCAATTTTTAAATGACGTTTTGGAAAATTATGATGTGATATAAATGCCATGCAAACCTAATTATGAAGTAACTTTATGTTAGTGATTGAAGGTAATCACTTTAATAAGTTAGTGATTGAAGGTAATCACGTTATATGGTGCCGGCTACCAAATTTTTATGTTCCTATGCACGTCTAAAATTATGGCATGTCGCATTTATGTTTAAGTATAATTTTCCCACATGTTGTATGTTGTATGTATTGATGCTGAGTGTTTCTTATGAAATACTCACCCTCAAAATGAACAAAATTTCAGATTGATTCGATTGACGTTGATGCGATGGAGTAGGCTAGCAAGCTTGTCATGAAAATTTCTTTTTAGTTTAAGTTTTGACGTCGAGATGATTGAGTCAATTATTATGTAAATACAATATTTTTAGTCTTTGATTCAGTATTTAATAATGTAATATTTATGGAAAACGAGATGCCGGTTCCTTTGGCGTTAAAAGTTTCAAGTTAGAAATGCATAGTTTCATATTTCTGAAATTTCCAGCTTACTGTCCCTACTTTGAAAAATCATAACTTTTGTTACGGTTGGAATTTTTTAGTGAAGTAAGTGGATTTGGAAATACCTTTATGTATTATAATAACAGAAATTGGAATCACTCAAAAATACCATTGTATGAAATTTTTATGAAAGTTTTAGCGGACTGCCTTAAGGCACCTAGGACAGCTTTTCAAGCAACTTTGGCTATCTTTTTCACCTATAAAATTTTAACACATGGTAGTATATAGTCTCAATTATCTACAGTAAAAGTTTTGGGATTTTTGGAGTTTGTTTGAATGGTCAAATAATTTGTGGCGACACCTATCACGGTTTAGGCAAAACCATGGAAATTTAAAGAAAAATCTTTATTTCCTTGCGCGCTTGTATTTTCCAAAGATGTTATATTTTTAAAATCATTCAAGGGCACGAGAACTAATTTTTGGAGTCGTCATATATATTTTAGAGATTATTTTAGTGACCATCCGGTTGAGAAAATCCAAGGCATTATAGCTTGGTATCAGATAGCGATTTTACTTTTTTGTAGACTCACAAATTTTTCTTTATTATATTTTTTATTTTTTTATTATATTTCAATTTAGTCTTTATTTTGATATATCAAGATGAAATTTTAGAATTTAAGGCCTGCTTGGAAATTTTTTTTCACCTGGTTTTGGATGGTACTGTTTATGAAGGGTTAAAAAACTGGTGCTTGTTACTTTTTTAGAGCACCGTTTTTGGATAGTTTTAAACCACCCAAAAATGGTGTAGTGTAATTTGGAGTGTATCTCCCAACCCCCAAAATAGGTAGTTTTTGGCCGTTCTTCAAAATTTCTTCCAATTTTATCCTCTCTCAAACAATTATTTTCAAACTTCTCTAAACTTAATGTTTGTACAAAATAAAAGAACATATGCACACAAAAAAAAACATATGAAATAACATAAAATTAATTTTATATTTTCAATGATAGGTCGATATATAAAATTTTTAAAATTAATTTTTTTTAATATATGGACATATATGTAATTTGATTCTTTCAAAAAACTTTTAGAACCGCTGGATAATAAACTCCTAAGCATGGATTGGACCGTTTCAAAAGCCGCTACTAAAAACCACCCAAAGCCGCTCTACTTATAAACGCCCAAAACAAGTACTTTAAAAACCCTCATAACCGGTACTCTAAAACTCCCAAGCAAACCCTAAGTATCGCTACTCGCCATCGCTCACTACGCTAGTTCTGAGTTAAAATGTGGGGCTAGTTAAAATTTAATTTTTATGTGGTCAAGTATGATAAATGGAACTCATATTTATGGAAAATTTTAAGTGTTTCATTTTACGATGAAATGTTAAGTTAAGATGAAATTTTATGTTAGTCCTTTATTTTAAATTAAAAGATGATAGAAATCTACCAAATCGAACCCTTCATAATTTGTATCTCAGACATGGTTCCACCGAATGATGATTTCCTAAAACGTGCCGAGGCGGCAAGGAACGAATATATACTTATTACTTCAGATCCTGAATGGTCAATTGGCCATCTTATCGGTAACCATAGGACAACTCGTATCAGGGCGATGAACTATAGTTTAGTAACCACTGATGCCGAGTCTATTGCACATGTGATTGACTCACTGATTGGCCAGGGACAACCTGTGGCAGAGGAAATTTTAAGAGATTTGGAGGAAATCTACCATCCGGAGGTTAGAATATGACGTGTATTGTAAGGCGCTCATTATACACTGGGAGAAATACAGTTTATATGGTGTAGGTCTCCATCCTATCCCTGAGTGGGCTCTAGTAATTGAGGCCATCCCCGAGCCTGCTTTATTAGTCGAGCCTGAGCCGGAGCCAATGTTAGTGTTTGAGGTCGATCCAGAGTATCCGAGAGGATGACTCGAGGAAATCTTGAGAAGAGTCCGATTGAGGAAATGAGAAGAGCATTGGCAACTCGAGACGGCAACCCAAAGGCATAAGAATCCTTGATGGCGCCACGAGCACCGTAAGTGTCCCAAGCGCATCAGGCTCCACCAGCACATCACGCGGCCCCTACAGTGGTGATTGAGAAATTTCATCGATGCCAACCTCCTACTTTGGATGGTGGGAATGATCATCTTGCAGTCGAGGAATGGTTGCGAACGATCAAGAAATTTTTTTGGCACATCGCTTGTCTCGAAAATCAGAAAGTCCTTTGTGTAGGGTTTATGCTAAAGAGCAGAGTAGGTCACTGGTGGAAGTCGACATCCCGCACCCGTACTGAAGAAGAATATAATAATCTCTCGTGGGCCCAGTTCAAAGTCGAGCTAACAAAAAAATATTTTCCGCAGGCTCTGCGAGATTATAAAGAATCAAAGTTTCTACATTTGGTTCAAATAGAGATAGAAATTACCGAGTATGAGAAAAAATTTGAGGAACTGTCGCGCTATGCCCCATATTTGGTTGGCACTGAATTAATGAAGGCAAGACGTTATGAAAGAGGATAGTGCTCAGAGGTTAGACAGATTGTTAGTTCTCATACACTTCCTACTTCAGAGCAGTGGTCAAGATGGCTCAGACCGTGACCTTCTCAGGTTTAAAGGTCAATGTTCAGGGACAACAGAATGACTTGGGAAAGAGAAATTGACAGGATCAAAATAGGAACCAAAATTCAGGCCAGTTCAAGAGACAGAATCAAGGTCCCATCAGGGTCAGTCAAGCAATTCCATTCCTCAGTGCCCTAGTTTAAGAAGAATCACAGTGGTGATTGCCACTTTGGCAAGAACTTCTGCTATACGTGTGGAGAGCCAGGACACTATGTGTTGCAATGTCGGGTAGAGCCAGCAAAGGTATTATCAAGCAAACTAAGGAAAAGCTAGAGTGTTTGCCATGACTCATGAAGAGGCCACCCAGAATTCGGATGTTATTATGGGTATGTTATCTATTTCTAGCGTACTTGTTTACGTTCTTATTGATTCTGGTGCTACTCATTCGTTTATATCTGAAGCATGCCTAGCTAAAGTTAATATTCTATGTCAGAAAAGTGATAGTATACTAGATGTTATTATGTCATCAGGGAGAACTATAGAGACATATAAATTAGCTAGGGCAGTTCAGATAGATTTTGATAGGTTAGTTTTGTCAGCAGACATGCATGCTATAAGTATGAGAGATTTAGAAATTATCCTAGGGATGGATTGGTTGGGTAGTAATCGTGCTACCATTGTATGTTTTGAGAAGAAAGTAATCTTTCGAAGACCAGGAGAGAAAGAGTTCAAATTTTATAGGTCGAAGAATAAAGCACTTCTCCGTCTCATCTCAGCTTTACAAGCAGAAAAGTTACTTAAGAAGATTGATTGCCAAGGTTTTCTTGTCACTCTCACTGGCACCCCATCTGAGAAAGTATAGTTGGATAACGTGTCAGTGGTTCGGGAGTATGCCGATGTGTTTCCAGACGATCTAGTAGGCATACCACCTAATAGACAAGTAGAATTCACGATAGATCTTATACATGGTGCTACACCTATATAAAAGGCTCCGTATCGGATGGCGCCAAAAGAATTGTAAGAGCTAAAAATGCAATTGGAATAACTTTTGGATAAAAGATTTATCCGACAAATTGTTTCTCTATGGAGAGCTCATGTACTGTTCGTGAAGAAGAAAGATGGATGGATGAGAATGTGCATCGACTACCGTGAGTTGAATAAATTGACGATCAAGAACAAGTATCCACTTCCAAGAATTGAGGATTTGTTTGATCAATTGTAAGGGTGCTTTTGTGTTTTCAAAGATCGACTTGAGGTTGGGCTATCATCAACTAAAAATCAGGCCATCGGATATACCAAAGTCAACATTCTGAACTCGATATGGGCATTATGAATTCACAGTAATGCCATTTGGACTTACGAATGCTCCAGCGGTATTTATGGATTTAATGAACCAATTTTTTCATCAACATTTAGATATGTTCTTCATTGTATTCATCAATGACATCTTGATTTATTCCAAGAATCCCGAGCAACATCAAGAGCACCTGAGAATAGTATTGGAGACCTTGCAGAGAGAAAAGTTGTATGCCAAATTTACGAAGTACCAATTTTGGTTGGACCGAATAGGATTCCTTGGACATGTTGTGACGGCTAAGGAATTGAAGTAGGTCTATCAAAGGTTGAAGCTGTGTCAAATTGGCTAGCACCATCAAATGTTGGGGAAATAAGAAGTTTTCTAGGCTTAGCCGGCTATTATCGACGTTTCATAGAAGGATTTTCCAAAATAGCTGGCCCTATGACGCAATTGACTCGAAAGGGGGTTAAGTATGTTTGGTCCGAGAAGTGTGAACAGAGTTTTCAAGAGTTAAAGAACAAGCTAGTATCTGCACCAGTATTAGCTTTACTCGAAGGTTCAGAAGGCCACGTAATTTGCCGTGATGCGTCAAAACTCAGTTTGGGTTGTGTGTTGATGCAAAATGGAAAGGTGATATCTTATGCTTCAAGACAGTTGTTTGAGCAAAATTACCCGACACATGATCTTGAACTCGCTGCGATGGTTCACGCCTTGAAAATTTGGTGCCATTACCTTTATGGAAGCAAGAGTGAAATTTACACTGACCATAAGAGTCTCATGTACTTTTTCACCGAAGAAGAATTGAATATGAGACAATGACGATGGTTGGAATTAGTAAAGGATTACGATCGCTCTATCTTTTACCATCCGGGTAAGGCAAATGTAGTCACAGATGCTCTAAGCAGAAAGAATATGGATCAGTTGTCTGCATTGCAATCGACATGGGATAATTTGATCAAGGACTTTGAGAGTATGAAAATTGAAGTATTAACTCCACCAGTACGAACATCGACAGTGATAGCAAGTTTGATAGTAAAGTCGGCACTTAGAGATAGAATTGTGTCAGCTCAAAAGGATGATCCTTTCTTGGAAAAGATCAGGACTGAAGTAGAAACTGAAAGGAGGAAAGAATTCGAAATAGCATAGGACAGAGCTTTGATGTTCAAAAGTTGAATTTGTGTGCCTAAGGATGAAGATCTGAGAAATGAGATTTTATCTGAAACTCATTCCATTCCTTACGCAGCACATCCAGGAGGAAATAAAATGTATAAAGACTTACATAATATATTTTGGTGGAGAAACATGAAAAAAGTTGTAGCTCATTTCTTGTCAAAATGTTTGGTGTGTCAACAGGTGAAGGTAGAGCATCAAAACCGTCAGGGCTATTAAATCCAATGGATATACCGGAGTGGAAATGGGAAAAAATTGCAATGGATTTTGTTGTCAGTTTTCCTAGATCGGCAAGAGGTCGTGATGCCATCTGGGTTGTGGTAGACCGTCTAACAAAATCTGGGCATTTGAAAATAGCCCATCCATGATCAGCTAACTACCCCAAAATCGAATGAATTTCAGTCTAGTACAATTAACACATTTGTATGTCAAAGAAATTCTTAGACTTCACGGGATACCAGCATCCGTCTTATCCGATAGAGATCCGAGGTTTACCTCAAATTTTTGGAAAAGTCTTCAATGAGCTTTAGGTACTAAATTGAAATTTAGCATGGCTTATCACCCTCAAACCGATGGACAATCAGAACGCACTATTCAATTCCTTGAGGATATGTTGAGAGCATGCGTCTTGGATTTGGGTGGTAAATGGGAAGGTCACCTACCATTGGTGGAATTCGCTTACAATAAGAGCTTCCAAACTACTATTGGCATGGCACCATATGAGGCACTGTATGGTCGTCGATGTCGTTCTCCAATTTGTTGGGACGAAGTCAGCAAAAGAAGAATTTTAGGACCAGAGTTGGTTGAGAAAACAGTAGAAACAATAGACAAGATCAGGTCTAGAATTAAGACAACTCAAGACCGTTAAAAGAGTTATGCCGATCAAAGAAGAAAGGATATAGAATTCAGGGTCGACGAAAAAGTTATTCTAAAAGTGGCTCATATGAAATGGATACTACATTTTGGTAAGAAATGAAAACTAAGACCGCGTTTTATCGGCCCATTTGAAATCCTTGAAAAAACTGGAAATGTGGCATATCGTTTAGCATTGCCGCCCGAGATCTCGGCGTTGCACGATGTTTTCCACGTTTCGATGTTAAGAAAGTATGTACATGATCCTAAACATGTGGTAAAATATGAGTATTTGGATTTAAGGAATGATATGACTTACGAGAAAGTACCTGCGGTGATCTTAGAAAGAAAGGTCCATGTTTTGAGAAATCGGGAGATCCTATTAGTTAAAGTTCAGTGGGGTAGACATGAGGAAGATGGGGTCACTTGGGAAAGATAAGAAGATAATTTAGATAAGTACCCGGACCTTGTAAACCATGTAAGTTAAATTTTGAGGAAGAAATTATTTTATGTGAGGAGGGTTGTAACAACCGGATTTTTTCGCATTTTAATTTCAAGTAAATAAAAGATTTACTTTCGGCGTCACTACGAAACTCCTAATACGTTTTTAAAAAAATAATAATAAATTTTTTCACATTAAATGTTGCCCACGTTCGCTTTAAATTTTATTTGACAAATATGGAATATTATTTTATTCGAGCCTCGTTAATTTTCTTAGATCGGATAAATTATCTTGAGTTGACGTCTTGATAAATTTATGCCAAGCATTTACGCAAACCTTAAACATTATTTTATTATTGTCGATCCATTTTAAACCCAATAAAAACCCGGTCTCTTCTAGCCCAACACCTGACTTATTTTTCGGCCCAAAGATCCATCTATAATTAGCCCAACACCGGGAACATTTCGGTCCCAAATCTCAGCCAATATCCAGTCCACTATGCTGCCAAAACCAACCCATATTTCAGCCAAGAATTAACCGCCCACTTCCACCTGAAAACAGCCCCTCCAAGATCAGCTAAATACCCCCACAATCTTCCCATTTCTCCTTACATTTCAACCACCAAAATAACTGCTCTTTTCTCTCCAAAATGTCCTAGATTTTGGCCCTCCCTTCAACCCCATTTTCCCTTCACTTTTAACCCACGAAATTACTATTTCTTCCCCCAGATTATCTCCAAAATTCAGCCCCTTTAACTCCATAATTTTCCTCATTTGCACTCCAGTTTCGGCCCCCTAGATTCAGCCATGAGCTCCAGTTCGATTCCTTTAACACTCCACTTTTCGACCCCCAGTTTTAGCCCCAACATTCCAGTACTTTTCCCATTTTTGCACTCAAATATTTAGCCACAAAAGTTATAAAAAATCACTCTAATCCCCTATCATTTCTTAAGCAATTTAGTAGACATATCTCTTTCCTTTTATCCCTCAAAATTCGACAAACAGCTTTGCTTCTTCTTCCCAATATTTTATAGTAAAAGTCCATTTATTTACCCTCCATTTTTGGCCATCAATAACCTCAGTTTTGAGAAGGAATATAGTCCATATAGCTCATATTTAACACCCCCAAAATAGTCCAGATTTCATCTCCTTTTACATCAAGAACTTCGGTCCAAGAGTGAGAAATTCTAGCATTTTCCTTCATTTTCCTTCAATTTTCCTTCAATTTTAACCTTACTTTTTAAATCATGAAGGTTTCTTAATATATATATATGTAATCTTTTTAAATCACAAATCACGTATTTATATATATATATATATATATATATATATATATATATATATATATGTAATCACTTTAATGTGTTAGTGATTGAAGGTAATCACGTATGACGTTATGTGATGGCTACTACCAAATTTTTATTTTCCTATGCACGTTTAAATTTATGGCATGTCACATTTATGTTTACGTATAATTTTCCCAAATGTTGTATGTATTGCTGCTGAGTGTTTCTTATGAAATAATCATCCCCAAAATGAGCAAATTTTCATATTGATTCGATTTGCATTGATGTGATGGCGTAGGCTAGCGAGCTTGTCACGAAATTTCTTTTTAGTTTAAGTTTTGACGTCGAGATGATAGAACGTTGAGATGATAGAGTCAATTATAGTGTAAATAAAATATTTTTAGTCTTTGATTCAATATTTAATTATGTAATATTTTGGGAAAACGATATGTTGGTTCC
This sequence comes from Forsythia suspensa, assembly GCA_023638005.1. Taxonomy (NCBI): domain Eukaryota; kingdom Viridiplantae; phylum Streptophyta; class Magnoliopsida; order Lamiales; family Oleaceae; genus Forsythia; species Forsythia suspensa. The sequence continues at coordinate 23,091,223 of CM042664.1, read as the reverse complement.
TTTGCCGATAAAAGTTTCAAGTTTGAAATGCATAGTTTCATGTTTATGAAATTTCCAGCTTACTGTTTCTACTTTGAAAAATCATAACTATTGCTATGTTTGGAATTTTTAGTGAACTCAGTGGATATGGAAAGCCATATATGTGTTCCAATAATAAAAATTGGAATCACTCAAAAATACCATCGTATGAATGTTTTATGAATGTTTTAGCAGGCTGCCTTGACTGCTTTTCAAGCAACTTTGGCTATCTTTTTCACCTAGCAAACGATGCATTTAAGGTTTGAAATTTTAACATGTGGTAATAATTTGTGGTAACACCTATCACGGTTTAGGCAAAACCATGAAAATTTAAAGAAGAATCATTATTTTCTTGCGTGCTTGTATTTTCCGCAAATGTTATATTTTTAAAATCATTCAAGGGTACGAGAAATAATTTTTGGAGTCATCATATATACAGTACTAAAAATTTGACCATTAACCGTCTCCAATACTAGATAGCCCGTCCCCAATATATACTAAACCGTCTCCAATACTAGATACCCCATTTCTAATAAGACGTGGGCAGATAAATATGTATTAGGGACAATAATTACCGTCCCTACTCTTGGGGTCTTATTAGGGACGGATGCCACCTGTAGGTTGTAGTTACACAATTTATCAATCACATCAAAAAAATAAATTATTCAAATATAAAAAATAATAATCATTCCACATCCACAAAATATGTAATAATTCTAAACATATACATACTACTTTCAAGTCAATATAACTACCACGGTCCATTTACAAATAGCTCCAAAACTACTTCAATTTATAAATCCAAACTAACATATCCATATCCATATCCATATCTATTTAGAAATCTAAAATAAGATCATGCACGTTCAATTCTCAATTCAAAATAACATTAGCCTGCATTCCATTTGGAGATTTAAAGTTTCACATCTTCATCTGTACACAAAAAACTATATATAAGAATTTGAACATTTGATTGACAAGCCAAAATACCATCCACCTTTAGATCATGTCCAAATTCCTCTATCTGCATAGCTATCTTATTAGATAAGAAAAATATTATGTCTGAAGGCAGCAGCATAAGTCTTTCTACCCAAATTCAATGCAGACTGAGCTTTCTGAGGAAAAACATATAGGCCTGGAGCAATTAGAACTAAAAAATTAGGCAACCAGAGAGTGACAGAAAAAATAGCCAGAGGCGGGCGCATGGCAGCTTGCTGGCGCAGCGCAAGTACGCGTTGTGCGCCCCATTTGTGCACTACGTGCTCGCATGGGTGCATGGGTGCACACAGTACATCATCAGGTTCTGGGTCACGCGCTATCCCATGTGCGACCCCTTGGGTGATGGATGATCTAATTGCAGTGGGGACGAGCTAAAGAGATGCAGTGGTGGATGTGACTAAGTAGACCAGGGAGTCCCAGTTGAGGTGCGCTCCATCCCACGCTACAAAGGGGTGTGCCACATCAGGTTGAAACCCTGACAAAGGAAGGGGGTTGGCTGAAATGGGTGCGTCAACCAAAATGTCCGGGTCTAACCAGGTTGCTTGATAAGGGCGACGGGTCGACCCACGCGTGGAACTCGGTGGGAGAATAGCAAGCACCACCCATTGGGCGCCTATGGACCCATCAAAATGATCGTCCAAAGGAGGTGCACCAACTGGTGGGTCGCCGACGGACGCGCGGCAAGTGGAGGCCGGTGCGGCGGTGCTAGGGGCTTCACCTAGGGCTACCGTGGGTTGGAGGCTATTTTAGAGCATGGAGACTGATTTGGATAGCGTGAGGCCAGTGGATGGTTGAGGATTGGTCGACGAGGAGTGGCCGACCACATTGGAGATCGAGTCTAGCAGCTTAGGTGGTAGTTCGATGACATTGGAGTGCGTGCGGTCCATGAATCGCCTAGGGCAATTTTTTTTTTCCACCCAATTTTGTCCTAAGGTAGAGAGAAAACACTGGCTTTTTCCAAGTTTTGTTAAGATTTTTGATACCCGGATTATTGGATTATAAGAAAAAGCATGAAAATATGGATTTAACCCTGTTGAAAGTCTTCAAAAAAGATGCCCCAACAAATCTCAACTTCTTATTTGCTTTCTTTCTTGCTAACAATTTGCCAAATGAAGAAATCCCGTCCCAAAACTTGTGTTTTTGTCCTTGTTTTTCTCAAAGGTTTTTTGCCCCCTTTTTCTCTCTAAGAATCCACCTTTTATATGCCTCTATCTAGGGTTCAAAAACATCCTCCAGAGTCCAAGAACAATGTACCAAAAATAGCCCACAAGTAGATAGAAAGTCTGCCCGCGAACCGTCTACTCAAGCGAATGGGTTGTCAGCTTGAGCAGACAGAGAGGAGAATTTTTCCTTTCCTGGCTCACTCAACCGGCCCGGTTGGTCGTTCGAGCGGCCAGAGAGGGTTACTTTCCCCGTCTCGGCCCTTCCGTTTGCCTTCATTTGATTTCACTCAACTCGAGTTGGCTATGGTCCTTTCTTAGTAATACATTCAAGTACTCAGCTGAATTCTATTAGTCTTTTCCACGCCACAATCCGTGATTTAGCTTCATTTCACCTATTTGCTACCAATGAACTACGTTGTCCCTAAAAATATGAATATTGATAGAATTAGCGCAATAGATGCTTCATTCTAAATGAGATATTTATTAAAGGTTAAATCAAAATAAGTTAAATAAGTGTATAAAATACCCTTATCACTGATTTTGATAATTTGTGTAATGATTATGGCATTACTAGACATAAAACTGTGCCATACACTCCCCAACAAAATGAGGTTGCTAAAAGGATGAATCGTACTTTGCTTGATAAGATTAGATGAATGATGTTGAGTTTTGGTATGCCTAAATTATTTTGGGGTAAAGCTGTTTTAACTGTTTTCTATCTAACTAATTTCACTCCATTTGCTTCTTTAAAAGGTGATACTCCTTATAAAAAAATGGCATCATAAATACTGATTATCTCATGCTTAAAACTTTTGGCTCTACTACTTTTTCTCATCAGAGTAAGGAAAAACTAGAACCTAGAGCTAGGAAGTGTGTCTTTTTGGGCCACGCTGAGAGAGTTAAGGGATATAGGTTGTGGGATAGAAGTCAAAATGGTGTAAAGATTATCATAAGTAGAGATGTCAAATTTAACGTGTCAGAGATGCCTTGTCTATAGAGTAAAAATAGTAAGAAACCATTAGTGATGAGTCTCCAGTTGAGGTGGAGAGAGTAAGCATCCCATTACCATCTCTCCTAGTGAGGTAGAGAGTGATAACCAACAAGATCAACGGGTTGTAGAAAATGAGAGGGATGAGGATATGATAGAAGATCATCCCGTTGATCAAAACCCTCTTGCTGATTATCAATTAGCCAGAGATAGGGCAAGAAGACCATGTAGGAAACCCCAAAGGATGTCTGACAATACAATAGCCTATGCTAGTTATCAAGAACTAGAGGATATGGAGCCCAATACCTATGAGGAGGCTATGCAGTGTGAAAAGTCTAAAGAGTGGGTGAGTGCTATGAGAGATGAGATGAGCTCTCTAGCTAAAAATCAAACTTGGGAATTAGTACCTAAATCTAAGGATAAATTCATTATGGGATGTATGTATAAGGTAAAGGATTGAGCCACTAAGACTGAACATGTGAGATATAAGGCTAGATTGATAGCTAAGGTGTACAGGTTGGTAGCTAAGGGGTACACTCAGAAAGAATGAGTTGATTACAATAAGATTTTTTCTCCAGTTATTAAGTATACCACTATTCGTATCATGCTTGCATTGGTTGCTCGTTATGATTTTAAACTTGAACAACTTGATGTAAAAACTTCTTTTTTACATGGTGACCTTGATGAAAAGATTTTCATGTACAACCAAAAGGTTTTAATGATAAAAACAAACCTAATCATGTGTGTTTTCATAAAAAATCACTATACGGTTTAAAATAGTCTCCTAGACAGTGGTACAAGAAGTTTGATTCATATGTTCTTTCAATTGGTTTCAAGAGGAGTGAGTTTGATCATTGTTTGTATTACCAGCACCACAACACAAATGATTGTGTGTATTTGTTACTCTATATGGATGACATGTTATTGATTAGTTCTAACATGAAAGTGGTAAACAATATTAAAAATGAGTTAAGTAAAGAATATATGCAAGACATTGTGCTTAAGGTTTTGAAAAAAGTTTGGTATGCTTGATTGTAAACATGTCTCTGTGTCTCTTGGTAATCATTTTATTTTGTCTAAAGAATAATCACCTACAAATGAAAAAGAAGTTGCATATATGAATAAAATTTCCTATTCAAATGTGATTGGTTATGTGATGTACTTGATGGTTTGTACTAGGCCAGACTTGACTTTTGTTATTAGTACTTTGAGCAGGTACATGTCTAATCATGTACCTATTTATTTGGAAGCTTTGAAATTATTGCTCAGGTATTTGAAAAGTACCTACGATGTGGGGTTAATATATAAAATTGTTTCAAATGGTGTGAAACTAAAGGGTTTTACTAATGATGATTATGGTGGAGATAGAGATAATAGGAAATTTACTTTATGTTATGTGTTCACTTTGTGTGATTCGTGTGTTAGTTAGAAATCTCAACTCCAACATTTTGTTGCTCTTTCTGCTACTGAATCTGAATATATAGCTGCTACTGAAGCCTTTAAAGAAGATATGTGGTTTAAAGGCTTACTTAATGAACTATGTGTTTTAAGTGATAATGTGAGTATATATTCTGATAGTCAATCAGCTATTCATTTGTGTTTGAACTCTGTTTTTCATGAACGTACTAAACATATAGATGTTAGACTACATTTTATTATAGATGTGTTATCTCAAAATTTGATTAAACTTGAGAAAGTGCATACGGATTATAACCCTGCATATATGGGAACTAATGTGCTCACTTTGGTAAAGTTTAGAAGTTGTCTTACACTTCTAAACATTGGTACATGTACATTGAGTTCTAATTAGTTTAGAATTCATTTTTGACAACTACTGGGTATGTGAATTTTGGATTTTTGCAGATTTTTTGTTTGGAACCAAGGTGGAGGTTTGTTGGGATTTTTGGTCCCAAACAAACAAAAGGGCAATGATGATTAAACGGGTCAGTTTAATTATACTTTGTAGGCTTGGCCGATGATCAAAGACTTATTATTAATGCTCAATCTTCAACAATTAGGCAGCCCAATTACAAAGATGAGTCAAAGCACTTTGTAGTTAACTTTGAGTAATGGGCCACGACCTAGTTACTCGGTTAATTAATCCTAAGATAACCCATTTAAAGTAGGGTACATAAGTCTTGGTCCTTGGCATACAATATATATATATATATGGTAAGCCCTTTTGGTGTAATATATATACATATGGCTGCCCCTTTTCTGAATAAACAATATACACGCATACAGAATACAAATTGGTTTCTTCCCTGCTTTGTGCAAGGTCGTGTAGCTGATGTTCCTTCTTGCTTGATAGCTTTTTCGTCCCTTCTCCTTCTTCTTCTTCTTTTTGTGAAGATTAACTTTTCCTTTGTGAGGAATCTTGTGGGTTAATTAGGAGTGTGCTTTGGCCATTATTTGTGGTGTTACCATTGTTGGAGATTGGCTAAAATCTGAGCTTTTTCCTTTCACCATTGATGTCCCGTTGACTAAAGATTTGAGTTTTCTTCTTTGCTTATAATATTGTCTAGATTATATTGTTTCTTTACATTTAAATAATTATATTTAACTTGGTGTTTTAGGATTATTTTCTTACACATGATGAAATAGTCCCATGATTTAGTGACTTTAGAAGTTTGAAGCATTTTGGTCGAATATGTCCCTTAACACCACACCACACACCACACCACATTAATGACAATTTGGAACAAACTTTTTAAATTTACCTCGTTCCTGAGATTTTGTGTTTCTTGCTTACATTTCTTCCACTACGGTTTCAGCAGAAAGATTGTGCCTTTGACAAGTATGGTTGTAGAGTTGGAACTTGGAAGCCTACCCTATATAACCAACTCCATGCATGTCACCATTGAATTTTCCTAAGGTTAAAATATGATCCAAACTGGATGATAAGTACAAATATGTACTTATCTAGGCCCACAAAAAGGGGACGATTATGAGTTATATTAATTGTTTTCAGTTTAATGGCACATTATTTTCTTATTATTTTAGGAAATAATCGAATTCAAGTATCAATATGAGGAAATGATGAAAAGAGAGCAAATAAAAGAAAAATAGATTTAATTGAACAGACAAATAGATTTGAGGGACTTGACGTGCAAATACCAAAGGAATAAACCAGGAATTCAACAAAACTAAACATGCGATCGCATGGCTTCCCGCGGCAGCAACTTGGCAGTTTCCTGATTGGATTACAACTCTACCAAGTCCAAATTAATTCAATTGCCTAAGCCATGTTTTGGGGATTAGAAGGAGAGGATAAAAGCCAAAGAATAGACATATCATGGGAGACAAATTTTGGAGAACAAGATACAAGAAGAGAAATGAAGATCAAGGCACGGGATTGAATATTTTTGAGCCAGGATCACAGGTTTTATTTACTTTTGGTTTTTCCTTCTCTGGAACATGATGAATTCAATTATTGTAATAATTAACAAAATAATGTCCGGCTAAATTTACTTTTTTCTAGGATGAACGATGAAACCTCGTGTTTTCAATTAATTAGAAGTTTTTCCGTTTTAGTAGGTAATTACTTCTTGATTGATTATTTCTTATTCAGTATTTCTAATGTTTTAATGCCTGATCACCATTAGAATATTTTGTAATCTATATTGAAATCGAGAGATTCGATATAGATTTAGTGCATGGTTTTGAATAACATAGGATCCAATAATAGATAGAGATTACTATTATGCCTTATGAAATCCGGTTAGGTGTTCTTGAGATTTAAATCCATTAATGTTATATTTGAATTTTGTAGGATAAATCTACAATTTGAAGATAGATTAAACAAAAAGAAGAGTTTGATGCTTAATTAAATCTTAACGGGATGGCACGGACATGAGTTGAAGTTGTTAGAAAGTAACAAGAGTGAATTTGAATGTTTCGGGATCAAAAATCCGATTTTGGAAAAGTTCGAAGACTAATTTGCATACTTTCAAATATTTGAAAGACCGCATTGGAGAGACATTAGAAGGATGAGGACAATTAGAATGGCATTGAAAGTTTGTGGATGGAATCGAGAAGATTTTAGGAACAATGACCAAAATCGTACCTAAAAGCTAAATTGGGGACCAAATTACAATTTTTTTAAATAAGGTCACACCTAGGTAGCACAATGCATTGTACGACCTAGGTGCAACCCCGACTGAAAGAGGTGTCTCGAGCGCATTTTTGATGTTTAGTCTAACTAGGGCTTTTCTTGGACACGACTTTCAAGGCATCTCAAGCACTATATAAAGACTTATTCTGTGTCAATTGAAAGGGAGTTCCATATCATATCATATCACAAATACTTGAGGAATTCCACATTAAATTCTTGGGGAAGGTACAAGAAATCATTAGAGCTTTGGATGATTTTGAAGAATAAGGAGGTGCGGTTGTAAATACATAACCCGGATAATTTAGAATAGAAGTTTATATAATCTTTAATTTTGAAATTCTTCAACGATCTTGGACGGCACCTCCTTATTCTTCAAAATCATCCAAAGCTCCAATGATTTCTTGTACCTTCCCAAGAACCCTTGTGGCTAGAATTTTGATGAAATCTTGTTGACTCTTAATCTAATAAATTGTTCGTTTTTATTCTTGCTTTTGGGTTAATTGTTTATTATTCATTACTTCCGTTTTGATACTTCATCACTATTAAAACATGTTTTTGATTTATATTGCTTTCGAGAGATTCGATATAAATTAGCACATGGTAATAAACAACATAGAGCTATAATTGATGGTCTATGTCATTATGTTTTATTAAATCGTTATGTGATGATCTTTGTGAATTAATGCATGCTTATGTGTTCAAAATTTAATTCGAGATAATTAGATTCATATATAAATATAGAATCGATTGACCATCGAGAGAGGCTATTGATTAAAATTGGATCATTGATTTTTAACCTAGGCATCTAAGTTGTTGATTTTGTTGGTTGTTTGTTATTGAATTGATTGTAATCCTAAAATTTGGCCAATTTTAGGATAGTTCTTGGGACTTGTGATGATTCTGAGAGGTACTACATGTGTCTAGCTCAAATAACAAACGACATTAAGTCCAATAGGAGATATAGATATACTTTAATGTTTGTTGCAATCTTTGGTGGTATTCTAATTTTGTGTTGCGTTCTTTATCTATTCGAATCCATCATAGAGATATAGTTGGGTCATAGATGAAAATTGATGTCATTTGTATCGAGAGAGTAAATTAACATATAAGAAATACTGATTGTCAACATAAATCAAGAATTGTGTATAAACAAGCAATTGAGGGTTAAATTAGGTTAACAATGGTGGATTTAGGATTCTAGTACCTTTCATGATTTGATTAATTCCAAGTTTTGTATAATTTTAATTACTTATTTTAGTAGATAATTAGATTTAATTAGAATTGAATTTAAATAAATGGTGGTGTTTTTCTTGAATTAGAGTTAGTATTAATTATAGTATAAGACGTGGAAAATTCTGTTCTCGTGGGTTCGACACTCTACTTATCATTATATTACTTGTTAACGATACGTCCACTTGCAGGATTATAATCGGACGACAGTGGTTACAGCTATCACTTTTCAATTATATACCATTAACTGGTGTGGTAGTGATGTTGTAACATCTCAGAGGTGATGTCGGAAACTTTCACATATGATGTTGCAAAGTGTTTAACTGAGTCATGTATTTTCTAGAATATGTATAAACGTTGAAAGTGACATTATTACTTACATATGTTCCCCATCTTCTTCTTAACTTCCTTAAGGTCATCATCACTTCGTGTTGTTTTCATAGCCTTTGGTTTGTTCTTCAGAGTGCCAGACTTTCTGGTTTTCCAAACCTCAGACAAACTATAAATTTAGGCCCTTAAATTGCATTCAATTTTGCTTTACAATTTTTGAGGCAAAAGTATTAATTAAGTTTCCATAATCAAGTTGTTCAACCATTTTTTTTCAATTGACAACATAGCTAATCATTCAATTTTCTTGTGACATAGTTGATCGGAGATAAGTTTTGATCAACTTTAACTTGGAGAAACTTCTTTCTATAGATGCAACTGTAACTAGTATAGTGAGCAAAATTATGTATGCTACATGAACATTTGGAAAGCAACCATCCATTTTCTTTAAAAAGTTGAGCATATCAATTGTCTTTTCTATTTTCTCTTCTCTTGATAAATGGCACTTTAAGATTGTCGACTCCGAAAATAAATCACTTCCATCAATATCAAAACAACCATTATGTGTTAGAGAATTTTCAACATTAAGACAAGACTTCAACAAACTATGATAATTAGCATCTTGTAACCTCTCCAAACTAAACAAAAATCCAAAGGTTTCCTCATATTTTTGAAATCGTTCAAATCGAGTTTGAAGTGAAGAAAGAGCTTGATCAATTATAAAAAGGAAGTAATTGACTCTAAAAGATTCACCAGTTGATTGTATTACATCGTCATTACCACTTTCATCAAACTGGTTTTTTCTTCGAATTATGCATTTTTCCCAGAATACAGGTTCAATTCCCATTCATTTGCCATTTGTTTAGCTTCAACCATAGCCTCATCAAACCCAGATTCTCTACAGTCTTCAAGAAACAATATAAGACCCTTTAAGAGCTTTATAGCAACATCAATATCCATGTTTCTTGCTTGAAGGAATTTACTCACATTGTTGAATGCATGAAACAACTTGTATCGAATTACCATACCAAGCAAGAACTCAAAATTCTCAAGATCATATGTTGCTAAGGATTCAACTTCACTTTTTGTTTTAGGATCTTCGTTGTTGTTTGCCAAGCCAAGTAACGCATCTCTTATTTGTGAAGTTTGATCTTTTATAGGTTTGACACTTTTAACATGACTTTTCCATCGCGTTTGTGACAATGGCTTACTTGTCAGATGTTCTACATTATATTTGAAAATTGTCCATCGCTTGGTAGAAGAAGAGAACAATGTATAGATACGTTGTATCACTCCAAAAAATGACACAACTTTGGGACAACAATTGACCATATCACATAATGTCAGATTAAGACTACGACAGTCATGTGAAGTATAAAAAGCCCTAGATTAATTTCAAGTAATCTACTATGTACACCTTCTGCCTCCCTTTCATAATAGATCCATTATCATTCCCTTGAAATCTTACATCATCAAAATCAAGCCCAAGATTTCGTAACACATTTTGAAGCTCGGTAAAAAGTCCAAATTCTGATGTATCATCTACCTTCAAGAATTCTATCCAATATTCTTCAGCAACTGTAGAGTTTGCTGAAACATCTGCACATCATATTACAAGAGACATTTTCTCTTCGTGACTTGCATCTGGAGTACAATCTAGTATTATTCAAAAATATTTTGCTTGTTTAACTTTTTTAATAATTGAATTTCTCACGTCACCTGCTAACATTTGTATGAATTCATTTGGAATTTTAGGAATGAGATTTGTAAAATAAATCTCACGTTGTTGAATATGCCGACAGTGTTCTTCCATTATTAGATCAAACTGAGCAATCATTTCTATCATTTGCAGAAAGTTGCCATTGTTATCAACATAAAGCTTCTCACAATCTCCTCGAAATGCCAAATTATTTTTGGCAAGTCTTTGTACAATAGCGATTATCCTCTTTAATATTTGACTCCAACGTTCTCTTTCTTTGTTAATTTCTATTTGCAAGCTTTCATCAATTGTCTTATTTTTTTGATGTCTTATTTCCAATTCAATCCAACTAGTCATGCAATCAATATGCTCCTTAATCGATTCATGACTTCTATGACCCCGATACATTTTATGCCAATCGTTGTATTCTTCATTCCCCAATTGTCCAATTTTAGACATGATTTTATTTGTCTTGAACAACTTGCAGCAAAAGTAAAAAAAATTGTTCGAAGATACCAAATATACTATCCATCTTCTAGCATTTTACTTCTCATTTGGCAACAAACGCTAATATTGTGATGAATCAAAATGTCTACTTGTCTACTGTTATTATCTTTAGAAAACACGAGACTATTGTCTCTTTTTGAACACTTCTAACTAAATATTCTCTACATTTATGATCAATTTTATCACATTTCCCTGGATCATCAACATAAAGAGAAAAGTAATCCTCTTGATTTAAATATTCTTGTTGAACATCTTCAATGATATTAACATCATCTTTCCCATTCTTGTTCAGTTCATACACATTGGAAGGTTACACCACTTTCTCCTCGTCGTTCTCATTCACAAATTGATCGTGTTCATTGTAATTTTGATTCTCTTGTTCCTCATTCACCAAATTTTCAACTAATTCTTCCCTCTCTATTTTTTTGTTGCTACTAAATTACTTATCAATGTCTCCAACTTTACTTTGAATTAATGCTTCTTCCCTTCGTTTTCTTTTTCGTTTTTGAGCTCAGACATGTATTTAGGAGGCATGTTATGTGAATATTTTTATTTTTTATTGATTAGTAGTAACAAAAAAATTCATTATTTCAATAATCCAACAAGTCAAGTTTTTAACCTAAGTGACCACTCACCAACAATTCGTTAATAAATAAATAAAAAAAGCAACAAATTAACACGAATGTTCATATCCAGCACTATCAATTCAATCCAAGTCAACAAAATTTCAACTATAATCTAAAAAACAACAGTAACAACAATACTCAATTATGTGCGCCTATGCAATTGATCAAAATACTACGTGCCCCTGTGCAAATTGTACAAAAGAACACTAAAATGTGAATTAAGAACATTCACTACTATAATTATACCCCCTTATGCAAAATGTAACGATCGGAAATTTTTTGTTGACATTTAAAATTTCACAAAAAATAAATTTGAATTTTCAACGTCGTTGCGAACTTCCTAGTGCCTTTCAATCACTTTAGTCGCATTAGATTTTTTTTTTTCACGTATTTGCCATATCTTTTGTGTCAAACAAAAAGGAATTTTTTTCAATCATAAAACCAATTTTTTTTATGCTAATAAACACCCAAACAGCCCCTAATCTCATACAAAATTAAACACCCAAACAGCCCCCAATTCTCATGCCAAAATCAGCCCCCAAACAGTCCCTAAAATCCAAATTTTTAACCACCCATTATCTCCCTCATTTCAGCCCATTTCATACATTTTCTCCACATCTTCCACCCTCTATTTTCAGTCATTTTACCCCCCAAAAAAATGTCCCAAGTTTCCCCATAACTTCCAAAAAAGGTGCCCAAGAACTCCCCAAAACTGCTCCATGATCAGTGATGAAATCAGCCACTTAGTCCATTTCTCCCCGTCATTGTTCAGCCACCAATTTATAGTTATTCAACCCCACTTCCAGTCCTCTCTTCCACTCCATAAACCAGTAATTCCCTCTCCCTTTTTGCTGGAAAAAAATCGTCCCAAGACCACCCCTCCTTAACTGCCAAAACCGTACCAAAAGAGCTCCTCCAATTAGATAGAAAAACCACCCCACTGCTACCCCCAAAACCCAGCAGAAAATGCCCCATTTAGACCCACTAATCAGACCATTTTTCCTCCCACTTATACACCACTAAACCCACTTCCATTGCTGCCAAAAAACTGCCTTGATCAGCCCTGTTTTACTGAAGAAAAATCGTGCCTCGAGATCTGTATTTTCCAGCTAGCAAATTTTTCATTTTCTCTCCTAGTTTTTGTCCATTTTAAAGTTCCTTTTCCTCATTTTATTTTCAGCAAACTAACACCCATTTTGTTCATCCTTTTTGCCCTCTTTTTGTCCAGATTTTGGCCTCCATAAGTCCTCTTATTTCTCCTCTTTTCAGTCCCCAGAAATATAATCCAGCAGCTCCTTCTTTTCTATAATTTTCTATCCCAGCACCTGCCTTCCATACTCGAATTTTACATCAAATTCTTCATATATTTTCTTATACATTTCAGCCTCCAGAAGTAGGCATTCATTACCTTATTTTTGCTTCATCATTTTCTCCTTTTTTTTCTGTCCAAAGACCCAGCTTCAACAATGTAAAATCAGCAGCCCCTTTGGGTAGATTTTTCTCCTGTTTCAGCCCTCATTTTAGGCCAGCAATATCAGATTTTTCTTCTCCTTTTTCTCTTCTATTTTAGTCACTCAAACCACACTACAACAAACGAAATTTGCAAATAGAAAAAGGCAAGGACACAGTTATTATTTTGAGGAAAGGTGCATCCATTGTTCATATTTCAACTCAACCAAAGATACAAATTTTCAAGGTAGTTTTTCTTACTACTTTTACAATGATTTTTAAATGATGTTCGGGAAATTATTATGTTATGTAAATGCCATGTAAATTATTTATGAAGGAAAATTATGATTGTGATTAAAGGTAATCACATATGCATGATTGTGATTGAAGGAAATCACGTTTAAGTTAATGGTGTCGGTTACCAATTTATGTTGTTCCTATGTACGTTTAAATTGATGGCATGATATTTATGCTTTCATATAATTTTTCCACATGTTAGTATGTATGGATACTGAGTGTTTCTTATGAAATACTCACCCAAAAATAAACAAATTTTCAAATTGAATTGGTTGACGTTGATGTGATGGTGTAGGCTGGCGATTATGACGTAGAATTTCCTTATTTAATTTAAGTTTTGACGTCGAGATGATCGAGTCAATCATGATGTAAATAAGATATTTTAAGTATTGGACTTTCAGTATTTAATTATGTAATATGTATGGAAAACATGATATTCGTTTATTTGCTGTTTAAAGTTTTAAGTGAGAAGTAGCCTAGTTTCATTTTTTTATAATTTTTCAACTTACTGTCCCTACTTTGAAAAATCATAACTCTCTGTACGTTTAGAGTTTATTGAGTAAAATAAGTGGCTATGGAAATCCCTATATGTGGTCTAGTAATAGAAATTAGAATTACTCAAAAATTCTATCGTATGAAGTTATTATGAATATTTTAGCAGGCTGCCACGACAGTTTTTAACCAACTTCGGCTAACATTTTCACCTATCAAACGATGTAGCTATGGTTTGAAATTTTAACATGTTATAGTCTATAGTCCCAAGTATCTACATTAAAAAGTTTGGAATTTTTAGAGTTTTTTGTAATGGTCAAATAAATTGTTGCGACACCGATCATAGTACAGGCAAAACCATGAAAATTTGAAGAAAAATATTTTTTCTCTTGCACGCTTGTTATTTTCTACAAATGTTATATTTTTAAATCCCTTCAAGGGCACAAGAAATATTATTTGGAGCCATCAAATATATTTTAGAGATTATTTTAATGACCCTCCAGGTTGAGAAAATTCGGAGCGTTACACAAAAGTTACTAATTTTTCTACAATCAAGTTGAGAATGGCAAAGTACCTAAATTGAAAAATACGGATTTCAAAGTGGGTCAAATTGGAAGAATTGAAACACCAAGTTGTAGGCCAACAAAGCCAAACTATAAACTTGAAAAATTAACTAATATTCATATTCTTGTCAAAGAAAAACAAAATTATGGAAAAAAAAAAAAAAATACAAACTGAACATTTAAAATCTAACACTAAAATAATACAAAAAGTGAAAATTGAAAAAATAAAATCTAATATTGCTAACATTGTCCACCTTCTAGATTGTTGTAAGCCCCATTATCTCTAGACTCTAAACTCATTGCCCACACCACCCTCTAAAAATTACAAGGTTTTTTTTCAACACCATTTCCTTCACATCAGTCCTTCAAACACGTTTTTTTGTCTCATTAATATTGTATGCAAAAATAGAACCAAAATTTCAATAAATAAATTCAAGTAAATAAAATCTAACCCCCTAACTTGCAAATATATCTAATAAATACAAACTATATATTTGCATTAATATTTTAGGCAAATAGATACAAGAATTCAAAAACAAAAATCAAGAAAATAAAATTAAACCTTACCTCTCTAGACTGTGATTGCCGAATTGGGTCATTTTGCCTCGTTCTCTTGTTTCTCAATTATTAGGTATGGTAATGAATAATGATATAGTAGGACTCTTGGGTTTGTTAGTCTATAGGATTAAGATAAGGGTAAATATATTCACACCACATTTTTTGTTAACTATACAAATGTATTTGTTATTATATTTGGAAAAAAATCGTCATTTGAGACAATATAAAAATTAATTGAAAGCAATTATAAAAATACGACAAAAAAAAGTTGGAGATACAAGTGCCAAAATATCAAAGGTTGGAGGAGCTTCATTGCAATTAAAACATGGTATAGATTGTAAAAACTGTAGTGTGAATATAATTACCCTTAAGATAATGGGCTTGTTGGAATTTGAGAAAAATGGATGGGCTCGATTTGTGCGTGGAATTTCTAATAGGGATGGTTTCACCATACACCACAAAATATAAAATAATTTAAAAAATATTATATAACTTTTTTTAGTCTAAAAATACTGTTTTTATTTTTGTAACACTTATTGTTACATTTCTTATTTAAAAAAAAAATGTGTGTTACATTTGTTATTTTTGGAATTTAAAATGTTGAAAAGTAATTGTAGAATTTGAATAGAAAATCAAGTATGTAGCAAAATTATCACATTTCAATATTTTTAAAAAATTAGAATTTTGTACCCTTAAATTTTTTGGGCCCCAGCCTGCTGCTTCTTTTGCCTTAAGGAAAATTTGGGCCGCGGCTCACTCCTTACATTGAATATCCTCGTTTTTTGAATCAAATGGTTTGAACGAATTGTTTTCTTTTGAGGTGTTCGAAACCTTTGACGATGATTTGTTAATTTTTTCCATCTTTTTTATAGTTTTGTTGAAGTTTTCTGTTAAAAGAGTCATCTTAGTCTATGGCATCAACCTCATGAGTTTCTTTTCAGCTACTTTAAATGCAATGGGTTTCTCTTTCTTTTATTGATTTAGGTTCATTTCATATGTTTGAAGTCATCCTATCAATTCTTCAGCCTTCATTGCATCCACATCTTTGCTCTCTTCAATGGCTATCACATTTGATTGGAATATGTCAGGAACAGATCTCAGTGGAATATCTCAATGTCTTTATCACGAGCTTGGATTGTGAGAAATTTTCACTTAAAGCAAACGATTCAATATTAACATCACATAATTTGGAATTAAAATCAACTATGCACTCATCATCATGCATAAATGACTTTCAAATCTAGTGGTAAACATTTGACTTTTAGATAGGTTCACTGCACTAGATCGGTTCCCTTGTGTTGCAGTCTCGCATGTTGAATTAGTTTGAATGATGTGCATCCACTGCACTAAATATGGCATTTAGGGCTTTCGAGTTATTGTTTGCCAATTTTTTTCATCAAGAGTCCATGTATCTTCATCTTTGGGAACAACCTTGTTTTCAGTATTAGTTGAGTTTGGTGACTCCATCCAACAATGACAGATCGCTATGCTTTCTATCTAGTGAAGTGATGAACGTCTTCATTCTAGCATTCATGTATGCGTAATTTGACCCATCTAGCAATTGTGGGCGTGTAATTAATCATCTACTCAATCCGACCCATTGGCTTCTCTACATCAAGTACCATCATTCATCATTGATCCAACATCTTTAATTTAGATATTGTCTATGTAACTTTTTCGCGATAGGTTGATAATCATTGTAGTTGCATTTAAGAGAGGTCGACCATATATTGCATTGTAGGCCAATCGGGACTTTAATTTCACCACCAAGAAGTTAGCAATAACCACTATGTTGGCCGAATATGTCCCCAAAGTGATAGGAAAATGTACCAAGCCTTCTAAAGTTAATGTATCTACATTAGTTTGGATTGTCCTCGAGGTGTTCAAAGGTGTCTATGTCGATCCACTCTTGTCGTCCAGCCGACTTCAACTGTAGTGTGATTTTTGGCTTCACTTTTTTACTTAACTTCTTCATGAGGCTTTTTTTTTATCCAACTCGAGTTCCCTACATTCTCTCAAACTCTTAAAACATCTTCAATGCACTCCGTCTATTGAAATCTACATAGAAAGTAAAATAAATGGACTTTCAGTCCATGTAACACTACGCCTATTGAATAGATGGTCAAATTAAAAATTTATCTCCAATAGGTTCCATCAAAACTAATATTATCACTTATGTTTCATTAATTTTTTTAAATTAGCGGATCTTCAAGTTTTATTTTCCTTGTCTTTAATAAAATGTTGAGCTAGATTTAAATTTGTTGAGTCACTCCTTCTAGAAGTCCGTCTAAATTTAGATGGACTTCTAGACAAAGTCTATTTTGTAGTGTGCCACATCAGCTAGACAGAGTATTTGTCAACATGCATTGGAGAGGGTTTTTTTATAACTTCGTTTAAGTGTGCATATGTGACACGTCAAAAAATCAATAGACGAAGTGCATTGGAGATGCTCTTAACATAGCCCCTTCAGTGTCCACATATTTATCGCCTCTTCTCAATGGCTCATGCATATATTTGGGATGACTTTATGACAATGGCATCTAAAAGTAGTTTCATATTCCATCATCATGGTTGTCATGACAACATACATCTTCAGCTTTTTAATCCCCAGCATCGCCAGATTGAATCGAGTGAGTGATGAAGCTTTTTAGCAACTCATCCAATTCTTTTGTGATAACTACATCAGCCCTATGACGGTTTTCTTAGTTTTCTTGCTATTAGTTCAACAAAGTAACTTTACAGAAAGAATCAACCCAAAATATGAATCTCCATTTTCGTTTACAAATCGTAGGGCTTAGAAAATATTGTATCCCTTAGTATCAACTCAAGACCCCCAAGGAACCCAAAGAACCGAACTCAAATGCAACTCGTCTGAGAGTTGCTACGATGAATAACCAAGAAACCGTAAACTGCACCCCTCAAGAAATCTCCTCTCACAATACTCACTCAGAGATGATTACAAAGAAAAGAAGAATAAGAGATAGTTACACAGCCTCTGAAAACCAGAGGTTTTACAGAAGGTTTGAAGAAGAAGACGAAGAAGCAACAGAAGTGTTCTCTCTCTTTCTCTCTCTATAACACAAACCTTTCAACTAAAGAATCTGGAAGTAGATAGAACTTAAGGGACAGCAAAGGAGTATAAATACTCAAGCCACCAATCGTTGATCCAGCTCTTTGATCCAACGGTTATCAGCCTTCTCAAAGACGAGTCATCATTTTGGGCCGGTTCTAATGGGCCTCTTGAGTTTGGGCTGAATTATCAGGAAACGGTTTGTTCATAGCAGTTGGGTCTTGAAGCCCATTTCATCATAGCCCTAGACTAATTATGTTTGTCATTACAGCTCAAGGCTAAATAACCCAACAAAATATCCACCTTGATGTCAAACAGATTGATCTAACAAGGTTTACGTGCAAAAAGAAAATCAAAAGACGAAACTTAAGCAGCATCAATATTCAACATTTTTAAACAAGAACTAGACTTATTTAGAGGCAGTACCTTAGCTGAAGGGTTAAATTGTGTTGGTATCTTTACAAGATACAACAAATCTTTAGAAACTATATCACTAATAAAATGCATTTTAACATCAATATGCTCAGTGCGCTCATGAAACACTAGATTTTTACATAGATGTATATCACTTTGACTATCTGAATACACAACTACAGATTTAGACAATATATTGATTTCAAATAATAACCATTTTAACCACATACCTTCTTTCATTAACTCTGTTACTGCAATATATTTTGATTATATGGTGGACAAAGCAACAATAGGTTGGAATTGTGACTTTCAACTTATACGAGTACAACATAGTGTAAAAACATAAGCAGTTATAGATTTTCTATTATCATTATCACCAGCAAAATCATCATCAACAAAACCTTTTAGAATTACTCCATCATTAAATGTACCAAAAATTAAACCCAAATTAGAAGTACCTTTTAAGTATCTAAGTAACCACTTTAAAGCTTCCCAATGTTCAAGACCAGGGTTGGCCATGAACCTGCTAAGTGTGCTAATAGCATGGGCAACATCAGGTCCACTACACACCAATTGTGTACATGACAGACCCAGAACATTAGCATAAGGAATCTTTTCAATGTACTTCAAATCTGATTCATCTATGGGACATTGATCTTTACTCAATTTAAAATGACTAGATAATGGCAAAGAAATAGATTTTGAATCATGCATTGAAATTTTTTATAGGACTTTTTCAATGTAAGCTGTTTGTTTCAACATTAGAATATCATTTGATCTTTTTCTTTTAATATCCATTCCTAATATTTTCCTAGCATGCCCCATATCTTTCATATCAAATTCAAAGCAAAGTATCCTCTTTATTTCATTTATGTTATGCATATTGGAACAAATCAACAATATATCATCAACATAAAAAAGCAAATAAACAGTCACAAAACTATCTTTATCCTTTTTATAGTATAGACAATGATCATAAGCACTTCTTTAAAATTCAACAACTAACACAAAGTTATCAAACCTTTTATACCATTGTCTAGGGGACTGCTTAAGGCCATATAAAGACTTCTTAAGTAAACACACATAATCAAGTTTGGATATATCAATAAAACCTTCAGGTTGTGACATATGAATTATTTCATCTAAATCACCATGTAAGAATGTAGTTTTGACTTCCATTTGTTCAATTTCCCAATCAAGATGAGCAACTAAAGCGAGTAAAACATTGATAGCAGTGTATTCAACAGTGGCTGAGAATATTTCATTATAATTTATGCCATGTTTTTGAGAAAATCCTTTAGCCACAAGTCTGGCTTTAAATTTTAAAGGTTCTTTATGAGAGATGCCTTCTTTTACTTTGAAAATCTATTTGTAATCTACAAGGGACTTGCTTTAGGTTTGGGAACAAGAATCCAAGTGTTATTCTTTTTAAGGGATTTCATTTCTTCTTTCATAGCAAAATACCAATTATCAGCATGTTGACCATTTAAAGCTTCACTATAAGTTTTAGGTTCTTTAAACATAAGGTCTTGATATGACATAGCAGTAAGATAAACATAATCCCCAAACCTAAGAAGTACCCTAATGTTTCTTCTAGCCATATCTTTGGTCAATTGGTAATTCTCAATACCAGGGTGATGTATTTCTTGGGACACATCATCCTCATCTTGATTATTATGATCAGACTCAACTTTAGATTCAGGCTCCACCTGAATTTGATTAATCCCCTCAGTAGGAGTTGTAAACTCTACCTGAAACTTAGCACTATGATCAATCTCACTTTCTTTCAAGTTTTTATCAACAAGACAAGACATTTTAGATTCATTAAAAGTCACATCCCTACTAATGATTATTTAAAAATCCTTAATGTCTTTAGCCCATAACCTATACCTTTTAACCCTATCAAGACACCCTAGAAATACACATTTTTGAACCCTTGCTTCAAGCTTTCCTATAGATTGATGAGAGTAGGCGCACATCTAAAGTTCTTAAATGACTATAGTCAGAGTCTTATCATCAAGGGCGCTTGAAGGTGTCCTATTAATAATATAAGAAGTTGTCATTACAGCTTCTCCCCATAAAACTTTAGGAAGACCAAAACTAACCATCATACACCTAATCTTATCTAAGAGAGTCCTATTCATTCTTTCAACAACTCCATTTTGTTGAGGAAGGGACTATCTTATGTTTTAATATGCCACTTTGATCACACAAATGACGGAAATCAAAATTATAAAACTCTTATCCATTATCAGTTCTAAGGATTTTAATTTTCTTTCCTGTCTGATTTTTTATAAGTGTTTTCCAATTTTTAAACCTTTTAAAAGTATCAGATTTTTGTTTTAACAAAAAAATCTAAACTTTTCTAGAAAAGTCATCGGAAAGGTAATATTTATTTCCTCCTTGAGTGGGAGTGGAAGAAGGACCCTACAAATTTGAGTGGATATATTCAAGAATGGAGGTTTTTTTGTAACCACACGTACTAAAGTGAAGTCTGTGATGTTTACCAAGAGTATAGTGTTCACAAAATAGGACTTTTGAAATCACATCCTTGTCAAAAACCCCTTGTTTTTGCAGTATGTAAAGACCCTTTTCACTTACATCAGCCAGCCTGGTGTGCCACTTTAAAGTGGAATCACGATCAGTGCTAGAGATTATGCTACTATACTGAGACAATGTTTCAGCCTTAGTAACATAAATCTCATTTCTTTTAAGACCTTTAAAGATGACTAGGGATCCTTTGATCACTTTTAACATGCCATCTCCAAACTTACCATACATTCCTAACTCATTTAAATCATCTATAGATATCAGATTTCTATTAAGATCAGGGACATATCTTACCCTATTTAAAGTACATATGAATCAATTTTCAAATTTTAAAGTCACACTACCAATTCATTTGATTTTACAAGCCACATTATTTTCTATTAAGACTTCCCCTGATGTAATATCCTTGAAGTTCTAAAGCCAATCTCTCTTAGATGTCATATGAAAGGTACAACCTGAATCCAAGATCCATTTATAGATTTGATCATAATTATCAGCATTATTTGCAGTAAAATTATCATCAACAGGTTTAGTAGCAACATAGACATCAATTGTATTTGGTTCTATTGGTTCAACTACATTTCCTTCATCAGCCATTTTTTGATTTTTGTTCATTTTTTCTTTTATAGCAATCTTTGATGAAATGTCATGTTTTACCACAACCATAACATTTTTTATTTCTTGACTTAGACTTTGACATAGACTTTCCTCTGTTTTTCTTCTTGTAATTGTTGTTACCATTATTTTGATTTTGCTTACTTTCATGACTCCCATTTTGCCTATTTTGTGATCTCTCTCTAAGATAAAAACCTCTCTGAATTACTGCTCTCAGCTTTCTCTGTTTTTAGTTCCATGTCTTTATCCCTTAAAGAATTTACTATAATATCTTGAATGAGAGTATCCCTACCATACTTAATGGCATTCTTGACATCCCTATAGGCTTCAGGAATGGCATTTAAGAATATAAGTGCCTTATACTCTTCAGACACTTTTTCACTAGTATAAGTGATGTCTTAAACTAACTTGTTGAAGACAACAAGATTGTCATCTAAATCTTTTGAGGAGTCTATTTTAAAACTGAAGAACTTGTCTAACAGAAAAAGCTTATTTGGTAAGGACTTAACTAAGTATAACTCTTCTAATTTTTCCCAAAAAGTTTAATGGAGTCTAACTTCCTTACCTTTATAAGGACTTGATTAGACAAATGCAAGATTATGGAAGTATAGGCCAATTCATCAGCTTCAGCTTGCTGGTCATCATACATAGTCTCAGGGTACACACTCTTTATTGCTTTAGCCACTTTCTACTGAACTAAAACCCTTCTCATTTTTTGTTGCTAAATTGAAATATCCCCTTTTCCATTGAACACCCCAAGTTTAAAACTAGTAGTAGTCATGACAGCAAGAGCACAAAGTGATGCAGTATGATATGTATATATATAAAAAAGGGCTAAGGCTCAAACTTGAAGCAACAAAAAAGATATCAAGCAAAGAAACACACAAAGTATACACTAAGTCTTGATAATCGTTTACAGTTCTATATACAAAAAATACAGAAACAAAAGATCACTCTGCTTAGTTTCACCAAGATTCCATAAGAATCATGTTCTCAAGTCAAAGCTCAAACTAAAAACAGAGGTTTTGTTGAAAAGGACAAAGTACTAATGAAAAAATACACGTTATTTCAATATACTTTTTCTTTAGAAAACTTTTAGGGATTTAACTAGAAAAGCAGATTGTTAAACAACAAAAGTTTATAAGAAGCAAACCACTATGGTGATCGGAGGTTTGATCACCATAAAACATGTAGAAACAGATGATATACTAGGTAGGAGACTTTTCTTCAAAAAAAACTAGAATGATATACAGAAAATAGACAAATATTTCAATAAGAACCGCAGATCTAAGAGTTTGCTTTCAGATTTGTATCAAGAAGCTTTAGATCTAGGCAGAAACCCTAGATCCAGTAACTAGAAGATCAAATTTGAAAGAGAAAGTGTATCTTTCAAGAAAAAAATATGGGTTATAACTCCAAGAACGCCAACTGATGGCTCTGATATCACTATTAGTTCATTAAAGTAACTTTATAAAAAGAATCAATTCAAAATCTAAATCTCCATTTTCATTTACAAATCGTAGGGCTCAGAAAACATTGTACCATTTAGTATCAACTCAAGACCCAAGAGAAACCCAATGAACGGGACTCAAACGCAACTCGTCTGAGTTGCTATAGTAACAACCAAGAAACTGTAAAACTAGACTCTCTCAGTAAATATCTTCTCACAATACTCACTCAGAGATGATCACAAAGAAAAGAAGAAGAATAGATAATCACACAGCCTCTGAAAACCAGAAGTTTTATAGAAGGTTTGAAGAAGAAGACGAAAAAGCAACATAAGCGTTCTTTTCTCTTTCTCTCTCACACAAACATTTAAACTAAAAATCTAGAAGCGTATAGAAATCAAGGGGTAGCAAGGGAATATAAATACTCAACCCACCGACCGTTGATCCAGCTCTTTGTTCCAACATTTATCGGCCTTCTCAAAGACAGGTCATCATTTTGGGCCGGTTCTAATGGGCCTCTTGAGTTTGCTAAGAGCATGTTTGGTAGAGTTTATAAACTAGTTTATTTTACCAAAATGGTTTATTTGACCAAAAATAATTTATTTGACCAAATTTTTTGTTTTGGTTGCCTGACATTTTTTACTATTTTTGGTCAAATAAACTATTTTGTCAAATAAATTAGTTTGTAAATCTTACCAAACGGGTACTAAATAACCCAACAATTGCTAATGGTAGAGTAGGTGGCAGAACGCCTCGAGAACTCATAAAACGTTCTTATACACCGAGGAGATAGAGTGGCTACCAGTCATTAGCCTCACGCCTCAAAGTAGGGAGAAAGGCTCGCACATAATGGGGTATGGTACACCTTGGAGTCTTATCAAATCAACAAAGGCCAGTAGGTGGTTAAGTGGACCTGGGTCTCATCATATTTTTCCATATTGGGTTGTTCAAACTCATTATGTATGGGCGTTGTCATGACTTTTGATGCAAATGGGTCCATCTCTAGGAAGAGTTCCTTGTATCTATCCTTATGTCTCACGAGAGCCTCATCTATCTTATGATTTGTAAGTTCCTTAATTCTTTATTCTAAACCCATAACTAGAGATGGTGCTGTTAGAGGTTGCGGCGCTTGGGGCCGCAGGTGGTAGATTCACTAGGTGTATCTCTGGATATATCTCGCGGGGTTTTCCTGCTTGGTTCTGAGTATTGCCACTAGTGTGGCCACTTGATTCTTTAACATATTGAACGGGTCCATAGTGGTAAACATTGGTGATGGTTTCAGGTGAGTCTCTGATTGATCTTCTGGTGCGTGGAGCGGTGGAGCACCTCCATTTCAGGGTCTTGTCCTAGCCATAGCTTTTTATGTTCTAAGATTTTTTCAGATACGGCGCCAATATATGCTTTCTACACTTCTCCGTAACTGGTGGTGCTAGACCACTCCATGACTCCAACACCTGCAAAAGTGGTGGCGCTATCTTCTTGGGTGCCACTCGTCAAATTATTTTCTAAGTGCTTATAAATTGTAAGTATTATAAAATGTGTAGATAGTAAATGTTAGTAAGTTTATATGAATAAAAAGTACATATTATGGTGTATCTATCCCTTATTTAATTATGATGCTTCCCCATTTAATTATTTGTTTAATTTTTAATATTATTACTTTATTTTTTATATTACTATTAAAATTTAAAATATAAAAAGTACATGCTTTTCAACTACCGCATTATAGTATTACACAACTTAGGTTTTCAAATTTAATTAGTGCAAATGTTCAGATTAGGTTATGGCAAATAATTTTGATTTTTGTTAAATTAAAAATATTTAATATTTTTATACTTACATAATTATATAAAATATTTAAATATTTATGTAACGATCATAAACTTTCTCCTATGAGTCATTTATCTCTGACGCTAGAAGTTGGACCTCAACGTGAATTTATTTCACGTCTCCAATGATTCTAATCCACATCTTTCGTTAAAAGGAACTTAAGTTAAATTGTGGTACCAATTGAGAGCATTCAACTTAAATTCTTCTTAAAAGAGAAGGTGTTATGTTGAAATCGCTGAGAATATGAAATAAATCCACGTTGGAGCTCAACTTCTAGTTGACAATACATAAGAGTAATGACTCGCGTAATAACCCTTGATCTAAAGTGCTTATAAGAAAAAGTTTGTGGTCATTACAATTTTAGTTATATAAATATCATAGCAATGACCATGATTTCCGTCCCTAACCTAATGGCAAGGGATTTTGCCCTAGCCCCACCCGACTAACCATGAACCCCCAGCCCGTTAAGGGTGAGGCACCACGAGAATATGGGTGGACGAGCTTTTTTGTCGTCTCTAATTAGGAAAGGAAAAGAAAGGAAAGAGATTGAAGGTCGGGGTAAAAGGAATGGAAGGGGCTTCAAGGGTGGGTTCACAGGTTGGGAAGAAGACTATTTTGTTTTTGTTTTACTATTTTCATTTTTACTACTTATATATTTTTCTTGTTTAAGTTTGAGGACAAATTTATTAACTGAAATGTTAGACGGAAGCTGTCAATAAGGATTAGATTAAAATGTCTCGGGCATGCTAGCAAAAAAGTAAAAGTCACAAATAGAAGTGCAAAAAGATGTCAAAATTAGAGACGGATGCTGCAATTTTTCCAAAGTCAAATGCGTTCTTTCGTCTCCTACTCGCAGTTACCCAAGTAAATAGTTTTGAATATACGGCAATTTTGTGCAACTTTTTCAATTTTTCTTGTGAATCATTACATCAATCTTGCGGTCAGACGCCATTGAGCCCTCTGGCAAGAAGGAACAACAATTGGGTTTGGTCCACTTCGACTGAAAATGGTTAGAGCGGAAAGAAAAGTCAAGAGGATGGTGAAACTTGAAACTAAATTGAAGTATAGTGATCGAATTGGGACAAATCAAAGTTTAATTATCCAATTTAAATTTTACCGAAAGTTCGATGACCACATTATGAATTTTACCCCAGAAAGAGATCGAACTTGAGAAAGGCATGGGTGCGTCCAACCATCAAGTGATTGATCCCAAACTTGTTCTCATGCAGGGAGACTAGTTAGCACTCGACACTATTATAAAAGAGTCGGTTAAGGAATAAAAAGTAATAGTCAATCATATCTAATCCTATGTATTCAACAGGTCTTTATAATTCTATACATTACCATGTAGAGGAGATCACATACCATTGTGTTTGAAACGGGATACTTGTTGAAAAACGAGTGCTCTCTCAACAGGTGGGGATGGGGTGAGAGTGAATAAGGATCATTCACAGGCTTATATACAGTTGGGGAAGGTTCATCTGCTAATACATGGAACCCACACGGGGAGTGTGAAATCTTGAGACCGGGCGATGTAAATCCTGCATTCTGTACTTGTACAATGCTTTCCACACATCATTAATGAGGGCCTCACCATCAACTTGATCATTACACATTTTGCAAAAGAAGGCAAAGACACTTGCACTAGAATCTTGTCCATGCACATTAAAGCATTTATTGTGTCTCAAATCTCTAACAATAGTAATAATAATACAGCAAGGTGCTAAGAACAACACAACTCAACATAACAAACATTAGTTATAACCGCCTAAAGCTTCAATTCTTCAAACTACGATTTGGATACAAATAAGCAGGTTTAACTCTAATGAAGAAAATACTCGACACTGCACTGCCCAGTCCACAGAAGCAACTACTTGGACCAAATGATTGGTAGATGGTGCTGGTAAACAACCCCTCTTTCAGTACTTCCAAAGGCTTTGTGCAACAAATATGATGCAGAAAGAGACGTAAAGATCTCAGGAGAATACGAATAAAACAGCATTAAATTGTTAACTTGCATGGAAAAGAGTTCCAACAACCCAATCACATAAAGCCTGGAAGAACGATTGAATGCCACTATGATACTCTGCTCGACAGGGCTGGCGGGAGCTTCTAATGAGTTCTAAAACTTAATCGGTAAAGTAACACACCCCGCAAAAGAAGCGTTAATCATTGTTCCATTTGAAAGACAACAGAAAGTTCTCTTCCAAGAATGTCACAAAATATGCACAAACCTTGGTGCATCAGCCCTCGGCCCATCAAGCGAGCGATACATGTACAATGTATCAACATATTCGCTTGTTTCGTTCTCTTCCCTATCCCTAGTAATCACTTCTACTACCAAACCAGGCAATTGGCGTGCAATCTCCTCACAGCCTTGACGGGTTACTTTACAAGACGACATCCATAGGAATCTCATGTTGTAATAATGTTGCAAACCAGCAAACAAAGCTGAATCTCCAAAGGGACTATCCCTTATCTCAAGCTTCTGCAACTTAGGGCAACCCTCTAGTAAATACTTGAGACCCAAGTCAGTGTTCCCAGCAAAAGCAACTGACAACGTTCGCAGTAACTTTCCATACTGTCCAATGTAACTGAAAGCTCTATCAGTCAATAGACCAGATACAGCTAGCCGGGTAAGCTTCTTGCAGTTCTTAACAATGGCTCCAAAACCTTCGTCCATTGGCTCACCAGTGATGTGGTCAGGCCTATGCCGTCCCATTATACAGAGACGGAACACCACAAGATCCGGGCAATTCTTTGACATGGCAACAACTGCAGCATTGGTCATTCGCTGACAAAAATATAAAATAGACTGCAGTTTCCTACAGCCCTCAGAAATTGCTAGCAGACCAACTTCAGACACAGGGCCCTCTGCATCTTCTAAAGCCTGAACAGGGAAAACCCGAAGCTCTCGCAGGTCCTTGCATGCTGCAGAAACTGCCTGAAGTCCTTCATCACTTACTGAATCAAGTACCTGCAACAAATAAATAAAAGCTCTAAATACATAATTCGACAACAAAGTTGCACCATCTCTTCCTTTACTAGAATGTTTTAATCACGTACCCAGAATGTCTGGAGTTTGTGGCACTGACAGATTACCGGTTTTAATTGCTCTGCATCGATGTTTGCATAGCTTAGATTTAGGGATGTGAGGTTACCACAAACTGGATATATTGCAGATAGATAATCCGGGATAATTTCCCTGAACCCAGAGAGACAAATCAGTGATTTGCAAGCAGCAAAAGCAGAAAAGTAATTCAGTTCCTGTTCACCCTGAGCAACAATCTCTAACGGACTAAAGGAACCTGTTCCCAGATGGGTGAGCTGTGGAGCTCGAATCATCAAGCGGTAAAGCTGCCCTATGGAGATATAGCAATTTAACCTAAGTTTCTTCAAGGAAGGTGACCTTGCCACCAGCCGCTCCAATGCCTCAAAGTTAATAGGGGCCTCCACACAGTCAAAAATGAAAGACTCAAGACAGGTTACATTATCAGGAAAGCATGAAATCCAATCCTCTTCATCGTCTCCAACGTCACAATCCATCAGTTCAAGCACCCTAATTTGCCTGAGACATAATAAACAAATCCCGTCATTCTAGGGAAAAATAACAGTGCCCTAATCCCGACTTTTACTTCATTCAATCTCAACATAAGTCAATTTTCTTTCGAAGACAGTTACCACAAAATTCACGCTCACACACGCATACCCACGTGAATTCCCCAGATCAAACTTTGGCATACCAATTAATGCAAAATGAAAACGCAAACGATCAGATTTAACCAGATATTGACTTCTGAAACCTATGTTACCAGAACAGATATCAAATATGAATAAAAAGCAAAATTATATCTTTGGCCCTTGAGAAACAAACCCAATTTTGTGAGGTCAATCCATATATTTTATCTTCAGCTCAAAACTGCAAAAGCCCATTAGAGTTACCCCCCCCCCCCCCAAACCAGATCTGAACCCATTTTTTCTCCACAACAAAGGAGAGAAACAAGAAAGAACAAAGGATATCGTCAGCTAACCTGCACTCACTAGCAACAATAGCAAGCCCACTAGTTCCAAACCCTTCACAACAAACCATGACGAGCTCTTTCAAAATCGGGAAAGAGTGAGCCGCAATCGCCAGATCTTCGTCCGTAACAGACATACGCTTTAAGTACAGCTTCTCAAGAGCACGGTACGAACGCGCCATAGCACTCAACCAGGGGCCAAAGTGCGCACCCCAGTCCGGTGGCAACAAGCTGAAGTCCGAGAATCTGGGCTTCCCTTTGATTGCAATCGCTTTGACTAGCCTGAAACGGTTCGTGACTCGGCGAGGTGAAACAGAATAGCAGTTTCCGATGAACAACTCGGATCTAGTCAGTGCCTCCGCACGGTACCACGATTTGCACACTAGCGAGGCAGCGTTGCGGTCACGCCGTGAGGTCAAGAAGCACAGAACGTTCTCGAGGACGTTTTCCAGAACTTGATCTGGGCTTGGTGATACGTAGTTCTGATCTCCTCCTCCGCCGCTGACGGCCGTCGAGTTGCTGCTGCGGGTGGAGCCGCCGCCTAGATCCGGCAGCTCTTCGTCCTCCGACATTTCGGAACGATTGTCACTACCACTCATGCGAGTTAGTAGCTTAATATTTATTGATAAAATCCCAAATGAAGGGCTAAAGGGCTGGATATTTACTAATATTAATTATGGGTTTTGTTATTTTTGGATCTTCAATTTATTTTGTTTACTGATTCGCCGGCGGCGGTGGAGGAGGGAGGAAAGAGGGGGCGAGATATTGGGTATAGTACACCAACTGCAGCAGTCTCTCTCTCTCTCTATCTCAATCTCTATCTATTATTATCATCGTCCATATGAGAGAGAAAGTGTGTGGGTTGGGTTGGGTTGGGTTGGGTGGGGTGGACGGGGGTGGAGGGGACCTGGGATCCACTATACTTTCTTCCCAGCTCTCTATGTTTGTGGGTGCTCATAAAAATTTATAAGTGGGTCAATACCATTTTCATTCACATATTTTTTTTATAAGATCATAATCTTTTTTTTTGTTTGTGTTTAAATTATAATTTAAATTGATCAAATTAATCAAATATATTTTATAAAATTTATAATTTACAATTTATTTATTATCCACATATTTTATAAAATTCACAATTTATATTTACCAATAATGTGTTACCACCTTAACAATGTACATGATAGGAGAATATTCCCCTATTGTTTTATTGAAAATATTCCTAGTAAGCTGCAGCAACCTGGTAGTGAGAGTTTGGCAGAACCTATGAACCGAGGGAAGATATGAATAGAGGGGCAAATGGTCATTTTGTGTATATATTCAATTATTGACATTTCAAGAGGATAGGAAATCGGCCTGTCGATCTTCTGTCATTAATCCAATAATTAAAGACTATTTGAGGTTTTATAATTGTTATTATAGTTTGTTTAGAATTATAGTGTTGATATCTTTTTGGTTACTAACACTCGAGTAATGTAAATTGAGTTCATTTTTTTAAAATTGAAAATTTTATCTTTTAAAGTTCAATATCGAGTCTAAAGAGTCAATAGTCCAAAATGAGTTGTAATATGATTATGCGTTTGTTTGGTAGAGTTTAAAAGTAAATTTTTTGAAAAGTTTGAAAAAAGTTAGTGAGATATATTATTGAAAAGTTGATAAAAATTGTGGATCTTATAAAATATGTAGTTGAAAATGAGTTTGAAAAAAAAAAACTCTTCCAAACATGATCTATAGCTGGTCGGACCATGTTTAATGTATCATATAACTGTGAGTTAGTTTAGAGTGATTTCGTAATGTGGGATTATTTATCTCGATGAAGATGACGATGAAGATTGAAGAAAGAGCAAGAAAATTAAAATAAAATAAAATAAATAGCTTCGAATATTTAAGTTTTCTAGTAAATAATATCCTTGATGAGTTTAGGTGAATTTTTAAAATATATTTCTAACAAGAAAAACATCACAATATGTTTTAAACAATCAAATCTTTTGGAATTTCTCTTATCTTCTAATACCATATTCTTCATTTTTTGTTGTATGAAATAAACTTTATGAAATGGAGATTTTTTCTTAAGAGGTGTGTGGCTTATGTGAATAAAAAGATCATTGATCTTTAATTGAAAAATTATGGATCTTTTCTGACACTGTGTTTCAAATTAAATTGTTTCAAGAGCTTAGAAAGTGTGTCTCAATCTAGGATTCTTAGTTCTAAACTTGATTATATTCTAAGTGTTTGGACACCATCATTTGTGATCTTTGAGAGACTTTATCATGTCTTCAGGATAAGAAAATTTGCAGTTTGGAAAGATTTCAACAACTTCAAATCAACAAGACAAGTGATATTCGCTAAAGAGGTCCTCAAATGATTCAACGACGACAAAAATATGGATGGGTCTTTATTTTCATTTTCATTTGATTCTGTGTCTGTAAATCTATTTCAACTTAATGGATTGTTTATAACTGGACGTGGTCCCGTAGATGTGGGCAGTTGCTGAACTACTTCAACATTTGCATGTGTTATATTTCTATTCAAATTACTTAGTGCTTGTTTGCTATAACTTAAATTATAATTTAAGTCGATCAAACATACTTTTTATCTATATATTTTGTAAGACCCACAATTTACTATCCACTTATTATTTGCACATTCCATATGACTCACAATATATTAACACTTAAAAAATAATTTCAACACCACCAAACATACGTTTATTCTGTAAACTAGTTAGTTTGACATTAATTAGATTTGATAAATTCCTTAAACAAATAGCTCTAATAGTGCAATATTAGTCCTATAATAGAACTGTCCAATATTGATGACCAAATCCGGTTAGTCAATACTTGACCAGGAGTGCGTTTGTACATTAGAGCTTAAATTATATAGGGTCAATTACATTAATGGTCTCCATTTTTTCAAGTTTGTAATGATTTCATCTATATTCTTTTTTTTAGTAAATATCATTTCCATTCTTCTATTTATACTCACAGATGGTCCCCAAATAACTATTTTTCACTAACAATTCTTGGACAATTTTGCTTCTTGACTTAAAAAAATTAAAATGATGGAAAAAAATATACAATGAAAATATTGCAATTGGATCCTTAACCTTTTCAAAAGTACAAATAAATCCTAAACTATTTTATTTTATTTAAGTAAGTGTTCTTCTTCAACTAAAAAAGAATCATATTTTCCCCCACCCCACTGTTGACCTATGGTTAACTTTAAACCTTAATGTTTTGATTATAACAAACAAATTAGTTATGTTAACTAACAATCTATTTTCAAGTAATATTCAAAGTAGTGAAAATCGAACTCTCATGCAATGTCAAGATCAAAGTCAAATCAATACAAGAGTTCAAGCATCTCATGATCCAAAGCTCAAGACTCGAAAATCAAGATCAAGATCAAGATCAAAGAATAGATTTTTTTAGATAAAATTATAAAGGTATTAACTCTTTGATCTTTAGTAATTAAATGAATGAAAGCTCAAAATATTTTTATGCACAAAACATATGTCATTATCACTTGTATAAAATATTTTTATCAAAGCCAAAATCAATTTTTGAAGTTCAACGGCTAGTTCGACCAATTTGACCGGGTCGACCGCTTGATCATCCGTTTCAACAGAAAGTGACGAAAATTCATCTATATAAATACCACTTCATTTATTATCATTCAACAACACTTACAAGAGCATTTATAGAGAGAATCATATTGAAAAACTTCATTCAAAGCTTCATCATATTTATATCTTCAATATCTTTCATTGAAAAACTTTATTTGATTATATCAAACTTTTGATTCATCATTCTTAACAAAGTTTTCTTCTAACACTTGAGCTTTCCTCATCTATTGCTATTTTTTAAAGTGTTAGTCTCTCTCTTAGAACCAAACTTGTATCTATCATTCATATAGAGAGAAATACTTAAATCTATTTTCTTATATCTTTGGGTCGTATTGAGGTCCATTGAAAGCTCAATATTGTATAAGGATCGGTGCTCCTTGTTTGTAAGTCATCGGATACATTGTAAGGGTTTGGATTGCACCATAAATCAATTAAAATAGTGGAAAGGCCATGCTCGTGTTGGAGAGCTTGGTAACGGAAGACGTAGATCATTGGTTGGATCGATCCTCCATAAAAATATCGTTTGCACTCTCTCTTCCCTTTTACTTACTTATATTGTGCTTATATTTTTGTGGATTAATTTTTATCGTACTTTGAGAATATTTTTAAAAGGTTTGAGAAAACCAATTCACCCCCCTCTTGATTAAATTATTCTTGGGCTATCACCCACACCCACACCCAAAATCTATTTTCATAACCCTCCGATCAAGACATTGTACACAAATGGAAAAAGTGGGAATCAAGACATTGTACAATCTTTTTGTATGGGAAAGTAGGGAAAGTTTCTAAGATGGAAGCGTTGAGTCCACTACATGGTATGATCACAAGAAGAGGGCTCGACGAACACTGCCGACGGTACCAGAAGTGTCAGAGCAGTGGCGGATGTAGATGGAGAAGAAACCCATGAAGAAAAGTGCACATATGGGAACTATTACGATTATCGCCATGGATGGACTGAACTTCGCATAAGGGTGTTGGTTGTTGTTTTCATCGGGTGGAGTCGACTGAGCTCCGACCATGATGATTTCTAAAAATAACAGGAGGGCGAAAAGGGAGATAAAAACAACAATCCCATGTTGAAAAAGCATACATCGTTGGTTTTCATTGGATCAAAAGATTTAGTATAAACTTTCTATACTAATTTTTTTACTGTATTTTTAGGGGGGCGGTGGCTATGGGTGGTTGAAAGTGTGAGAGTGGCGTCGGATGCGGCTAAGGAATGAAGGTGAGACTGATAGGGAAGTTTACAATGTCTTGATTGAAGGGTTATGCAAACAGATTGGGTGTGGGTGTGGGAAAATATGATTTTTTTTTAGTTGGAGAAGAACACTTATTTAAATAAAATAATATAGTTTAATATTTATTTGTACTTTTGAAAAGATAAGGGTCCAATTGCAATGTTTTCATTGTATTTTTTCTATTATTTTAATTTATTTAAGTTAAGGAAAAAATTGTCCAAGAATAGTCATAATAGTGAAAAATAGTGATTTGTGGACCATCTGTGAGTGTAAATAAAAAAATGTGGATGATATCTGCTAAAAAAAAGAATAGAAGTCAAATCGTTATAAACCTAAAAGAATGGAAACCATTAGTGTAATTAATCCTAAATTATAAGGGTCATTGGGTCCCTGAATAATTCTAATTAAATAAGAATGATACAAATATTTTAAAGAGATTAGGGTTGCATGTAGAAACTAGTTTATGTTTGATTGTTATATGCCCTTGGCGACCTTGAATAATTGATTTTCAGAGATATGGACTATTTTTTATAATATATGTCTTTAAAAGTGTGCTTGATTTTGATTAAAATCATTTTTTTTTTAAAGTTAATGAAATGTGTGGTTGAAAAATTGTTGGTCCATGAAATATGTGGTTAAAATTAATTGTTGACTTTGACTTCAACTTTAACTTTTTAGCAAAATTTGAAGTGATGTCAAATAAACTCTAAATTGTATTATGATTTCTTGATAATCATTTAAAACATTTACGAACTTAAATTATCGGTTTTGTTCTAATGCCCACGGTGGACATTGTTATAATGCCCATCGGGACACTTGTCCAACAAGTGTTGGATGAGGATCCAACACTTGTTGGACAAGTGTCCCGGTAGGCATTAGAACCGAAGTGCTTAAACTATATAACTGCATGTCCTATACGCTTACAAACATAACTTGGAAGATTCTCAAAACCCGAGCTCGTCGTATTAAACGCAACTATGTAACAATCACACAATTTATGTATGAGAGAGAGGGAGACAAATTATAATTCACAATTATCACTTTGGTAGAGATATAATTTAGATACATTAAATGACAATGGTATCTTTTAAATCTATACTACAATCTAAAAGGCCTTTTGAGGGAAAACTATTTTTTGACTATTCTATCCTTACAAACTTTTTAAAATTTCATATTCACCATTAGAATTCATTAATGTATAATTATCTTTTAATATTATATTTATTACTCTTTTATTATTCATCATTATTGTACATTAAATTTTTTATAATTTATTAAATGTACAATTAATTTTTAAATATTTAATCTATTAAATTAAATATGAAGGTGAAAAGTTGATTTCAATTTTTTTTTTTTTTTACGTAGATGAAATGAATGAATGAAAAAAGTTGTAACTTTGTTTATTACCACACTAAAATTCAAATCATAGTTATCAAAACTAAAATAGAAATGAAAATATTATTTTAAATACATTAAATTACAATGGTTATGAGCATATTTGGTTCAGTTTTTAAACTCTTTTTTTCTCAAACTCATTTTCAACCACATATTTTGTGGAACCTATAACTTTTATCAAGTTTTCAACCACACGTTTTTTTTTTAAATATCCTAAAAATTACTTTTAAATCCCCCCCCCACCCACCCACCCATCCATCCATCCATATATTATTGTTCAGAACTAATGATTGAAACTTTTTAAATTTTTAATTTTATTTTATTTTATTAATATATATATAGAACGTCTTTTCATCTTATTTTGTCCCTTAATAATATTTTCACAACATAAGCAAACACTTACACTTCTTTAATTTTTATTTCTTACTTACATTTATGACGTTTTCATTTACATACTCAAATCAGACACGTCTAATAAAAAAGAATATACTCAAATAATATTGTTTACAAAGAATTACCACTCCAACAAATATACAATGTTATGTAGTCAATCATTACATTGTTTCACAATAAAATTAGTAAATATTAATTTTATTATTCAGTAAAATACAATCCTAGATATCATTAAATTCCATAAGATTTGATATTAATGATTCGTCAATCATCAAAGCTTAAGGCTTGGTTTGGTATTGCTGTGCTTTTAAGAGAATCGAACTTCTTGTCTTTGTCTTGAAAAAGAATCACCGTGGGAAGAATCAGATAAGTGTTTGGTAAACTCTTGTTTCAAAATTGCTGTATGTTTCAAAAGCAGCATTTGAGCGTTTGGTAAACAAAAGTGATTTATTGCTGTAACGGTATTAAATTACTAAAAAAGACATTGATTATAATAATGTTATTTTGTATTATTATTATTATCACGAGTGGTAAAATTTATTTTTTTCCTAGTTAAATATTTTTTAACAAGACAATGCATTCATTATTATTCTTTTAAAATAAAAATAATAAAAACCTAATAAATTCAAATTTTATAAAAATTACAAAATAAAAATATAGTCATATAGTGCAAAAATTAATTAAATTAATATTATTTTTTATTATCCAACTTGCATCAATTCGATTTCTCAAATGGTTATTAAAGAGTTAGTTTAATTAATTATGGGTAAAATGGGTATTTTAATAATATATAAATGAAAAAGCTAAAAGCAGAATCTGAAAAACTTTTTTTGTCGCTTCTTAAAATCTATTTGTCGGTGAGTCAGATTATTTTATAATCACTTTTAAATTTTTTGCCAAACGCCTAAATCAACTTCTGATTGTCTGAGAATCAGAAGTTGGGCTCTAAAATCAATCACAAACGGGGCCTAAATCACCAAAATGTCTTCACTGGGTTCAAGTTATTGTTGGAATTATCTCCATATAAAACCCATCTCTTACTGTAATTGTACATCCATGAATGCAATAATCATTTAATATTTTATTTATTACTCTTTTAGTGTTCATCATTATCGTACATTAAATTTTTAGTAATTTATTAAATATACAATTAAATTTTTTAAATATTGAATCTATTAAATTAAATATGAAGGTGAAAAGATGATCTCAATTTTATTTTTTTATTTTTTTTTATTTTTCGCATTACGAGATGAGATGAATGCAAAATTGACTTTTAAAAAATAAATGAAAAAAGTTGTAACCTTGTTTATTACCTCATTAAAATTCAAATCATGGTTGTCAAAACTGAATTAGAGATGAAAAGATTATTTTTAATATATGTTACAATAATTTTTTTACAAAAAATAAAATACAAAAAATAATAAATTAACAAAATAGGAAATAAAAATTAAAAATTAATGGTGTGGATTGAAAATTTTAATCTATTTTCATTTAAATTAATTTTTTTATTTAAATAACCAACAAGGGTTGAATTGTTTTTACTATTTAGAATTTTAATTTTATAGAATTTTAATTTTTTAAGAATTTAGAATTTTATTTTTAGAATTTTTTTTTATAATTTTATCTTTCTAGAATTTTTTTTATATAAATTTTTATTTAAATATATTTTGTTTTTCCTATTTTGAGTGTTTTCTATATTTTTACTGAAGACAATCAAAATGTCGAAAATGTGTTTTAAGTTTTGTGTTATAAATTTAAATTTGTTTTTCGAAAATGAATTTTCATCAATATTCTCAAAACATAGGTAAGCATTGACATTTCTTTAATTTTTTTTCCTTGTGTTTATGTTGTTTTCATTTACATTGTCAAATCAGACAAAGCTTACAAAAAAAGAGCACACACAATGAATATTATTTACAATGAGCTACTATTCCAACAAAAGTACAAGATTATGTAGTTAATCATTAAATTCTCTCACAATAAAATCAATAATTATTAATTTTATTATTCTTAAAATGTATTATTGGAGATCCGTATTAATACATCATTAATTCTATAAGATTTGATATCAAATGTTCATCAATCATCAAAGCTCAAATTACTAAAAAGTCTTCACTAGGTTCAAGTTATTATTCGTATTACCATTATATAAAACTCATATATGATTGCAATTGTAGTTCTATGAATGTAAATAAAATATCAACATCGAACAATACATACAATACAATACAACATGTTATCAAAAAGCGTATTTTTTTATCTTTATTGCAATTGCTACTTTAACATTTTAATTATTAACAATTAAAAAATAAAAATATTAAAAATTGACAATATTATTACAAAAACACGTGCAATGCACGCGTGTTTGATAAAAGTCGCTATGTCTCTCACCTACTAGAATTTTTTAAACAAATTTCTGATTGATACAACTTATTACGTATGGAAATTATAAATTATTTTCACAAATTTAAGATTTTTGTATTTTATCGTAATTTTAGATTTTGCTTTTGATAGTCTTTAAATTACTATCTTAGATTAAGATTTCATTATGATATTTTGAAATTTCTTTATAGAATAGGATTCTATTGCATTGTATAAATAACACCAATCGAGACTTTTAAATGTGGGAGTTAATGAAATAAAAAATTGAGTGTTCTCAATTATTTATCTAAAATCTTGACATTATATGTGAATCAACGAGTTTTTAATGCTTAGTTTTCTTGTATTTGTGAGTGAATCAACAGAAAGTTGTTCATAAATTCATGTTTTTACACTTCCGTATGCACTATCCTAAATCACTCATCTAAATTTGATTGGCAAAAACTAGAAGTTTTAAAATGTGCTAGGTCACCAAAACATGACGACTCGACATGTTAAAAGATGGATCTATACAATTGAGCTGATGAGGCATAGATGTAGTTCTCACGGCCCACTCGAGTTTTACCGGGCAACCCGACAAACCATTAGTATTAAAAACATAAATAATTTGCATAGAACCATTAAACCACCACTATGTACAAATACAGAACTGCAAAAGAGCCTAACAACTCTTTTGCATAGTTCCCTCTCTACACAACCTAACAATTTCTCTCGTACTTTCTAAAATTTCACTCATTTATTTTTAAGAACAAAGCCCAAATTTCTTCTCTATAT
The DNA here is from genome assembly GCA_023638005.1 of Forsythia suspensa. Lineage (NCBI taxonomy): Eukaryota > Viridiplantae > Streptophyta > Magnoliopsida > Lamiales > Oleaceae > Forsythia > Forsythia suspensa. Next base: position 23,052,446 of record CM042664.1, on the reverse strand, counting down.
CAGAGAATCATTTTTTGTTCTAAATATTATACATTAAGTAAATGTCCATAACTACATATCTTGCCATATAACCCCATGACCTTAATTCATTTGTGACTTGACCTTTAAGAGTTAGATGAGATAGTAGAAACGAACAATTCTTATCCAATTGTCTCCTAATTCACTTTTGTCTTTCTTGTTGCTTTTTGTTTGATTTACTTTAATTTACAAGTTCATGTTGATATAAAGATATATTAATCTATGTTAGATATTTCAATATGACATCAAATTAAGAGAGATGAACAAAGAGAGAAGAAGAGAACAAAATAATTATCATTAAGCAAAACTAAATTAATTAGTGTTAGGGTTACATTTAGTATTTATAATAGAACAACAACAACAAAAGTGACTAAACTATCCTAAGCAATATTGTAACTCTAAATATTATTAATATTCTAACATTTCTTCTCAAACTCATGATGTAGCAAAGAAAGAACATCGAAAGTTTGTCAAGCAATAAACGAAAATGATGGACCCAATGTGATTTCATTAAAAAGTCAGCAAGTTGAAACGATGAAAAACAAATGGTAAAGAAATAGTTCCATATTAAAAATGGTGGCGAATAAGATGACAGTCAATCTCAATATGCTTCGTGCGCTCATGGAACACAGTTGTGAGAAATCTGAATAGCAGTTTTGTTATCACAATACATATGGGTTGAAGAGGAAAGAGAAACACCCATGTCAGTAAGTAACCAATGCAACCACACAATCTCAGTAGTAGTGGATGCCATAGCACGATACTCTGCTTCAGTAGAAGAATGAAAAACAACAGTATACTTCTTACTCTTCCAAGAGATAAGAGAATCACCCAAAAATAAACAAAAACCAGTAGTGGACTTACGATCAGTGGGGTTACTAGCCCAATCAGCATTAGAGTATGCACATAGCTCTAATAAGGAGGTCGATAGGAACAGAAGACTCAAAGTAAATACCACGAAGGTAGTGCAGAATACGAACAACAACACCTAGTGAAATGTAGTTGTAGAGAAGACAAACTGATTAACAATGTGAACATCTTAAGTAATATAGGGATAGGTGATGTTGAGATAAACGAGACTTCCAATAATATTACGATACAAAGTAAGGCTAGTCAAAGGAGTACCGTCAGAATGTGAAATTGATTATTGGCTTCCAGAAAAGTATCATCAGTTTTAGTATCAGTAAAACGAGCACGCTTAATGTGACACCCAAAAACCTCCTCTACGAGGTCCCAACACGTCTTTCCTATTCTTACCCTTTAAAGCCCGAAAGTAAACTAAAAGTTTTGCGGAATTCTAGATATTATTCAAATAGTCTACAAATGTGAACTTATCAACTATATGGGCTTTAAAGTCGGGTTATTAACCTTTAGAGGATTTTCTTTAAAGTCTAAACTTCTAGTTAACTTAAATGTAACATAAGTTTACTGCCTTTTATTTCTTATACAATAAAACGAGCAACCCAAATGTCATATAAACTTATGAAATTCTAACCAAATAATCATAACTTATCCTTCTAATACATACTAAAATTTCACAATTTTTGGAAATAGTTAAGGTTATTAATAGGGAACAAAGTATATGAAAAACAGAAATTATACAGCTTTCCAACTCATATTTTTATCCCAAAATTCCCTATCAGATGATCTTGAAAAATTCTAATATTTCTAGGGATAAAACATAACATAATATTTAACTCATATCCAAAATTTAGAATTTAATAAAATATGTAAGGTCTCCAAATCAACCTCTAAAATATGGAAGACAGATTCTCGAGTAGAACCGTCCGTCATTTCCAAAACTTGCATTTCTTGCTCTACAGACATCTGAACGAGGTGATTCTAAGTTTCAAAGGACCGAAATTGATAGGTCATCAATCCCACCAAATTTCATCCCAAAACCTAAAGTCGGTTCAGAACATCCATTTGAAACTGGACTTGCAAGTTGAAAATTCTGGACAGTTATATCTCAGTCAACATTATATCATTCAAACATCCTCTGACAATCATCAAGATTTAAATATCATTTCATAGAGTTTCAAGCGAGTTTATACCAAATTAACACTTAACATTCATATCAAAATCATCTTATAACATGTAAAATTCAGAAATCATAACATTATAAAGAAATTGACATTTATTCATCTTTTTGGCCAAAATCTCTTTTCCCATGGCTCAATTCCTTCATCATCGAGCTTCCATCCAACCCTACAATCAATCTATGAATAGAAAAGGGGTGAGTTTGGAAAAAACTCAATAGGAATATCATCATTTAAAAATATGAAAATCCCAATTTAAAATGCTGTAATTAAAATGTATGTAAACCATGCAAACATTCATATTTTCAGTGAGCTCAAGAGTCGAAACCCCAAATTCATTCTTAGGTTTAATCCCGAATGATTTAAAAACCAATAACATTCTTTCTTAAGCTTAATCCCAAGGGATTTAAAACTATAAACATTCTTCATTTACATCCAAAGTAGGATGAACATAATTTTTTGTTTATTCCAAAGGAATAAACTACATTCATATCCAAATGGTCATAAACATTAAATCATTTAGCATAGCATATACATAACCACAATAATAAAAAGGGATTTAGATCACTTGCATAAAAAAATATTCCTACCTTGCTTCTTGAAAGAGAATGAAAAATCTTTTGAAAAAATATTTCTTCTTTCTTCTTTCTTCTTCTCTTTTCTTCTTTTTTTTCTTTGTAAAAATGTTCTTAAGTCTGTTAGGGAAAGGCGAAGGGGGAGGGGCCGAATTTGAGAGGGAGAGAGGGAAGAAGGAATGAATTTGAGGATTTTGGGGTTTATTCCATCATCTTGCAAGTACTTACCTATTTGAAAAGTGGTAAATTTTTGATATGGTGAAATAACCATAATTTTAAAATATCTTACCATTCTTCTCATTTTTAGAAAAATAAAATTAATTAATTAAATAAATAAATCTAAAAATCATTGGATATTTTGTCTAGTGGACTTGGATCGTTTATTATTATTGGACCCCGTTTGGACTTTGAATGGACATGTGGCCATAATTATTTGTTAAGAATTTTACTTAGCTAGAAATAAAATTCTAAATTTTTTGGGTGTTACACTTAATGACATTAGTAGCATACTTAGATTGAGAGAGAAAAAGCAACCTTGATTCCCAAAAAATAAGATAATGGACCTAAGTCCTTCATTTCAAATCAACGAGCTAAGTCATATTTTAAGGCAGCAATCCCATCAACAACATAATAACCAGTGATAATTATGTCATCAATATATAAAAGAAGTAGGGTATGACAGACCAAGGTGTATCTAAAGAACAATGCAAAATCATGATGGCTAAGTGTAAAGCCAAGAGAGGAAATAATAGTGAAAAAGTGCTCAAACCATGTGCAATGTGCTTGTTTGAGACCATAAAGTGCATTTTTGAGTTTGCAGATATATCCAGAATGATGAGAAACACTAGGAGGAGGAACCATATAGACATTTCTTGAAAAGTCCCATTCAAGAAGGTATTTTTAACATCTAACTGAGAGAGATTCCATCGGCAAATAGATACAACTGCAATAAGTGTATGAACATTAGTCATCTTTGCAACATGAGCAAAGGTCTCATCATAATCCAAACCATACTTCTAACTAAACCCTTTAGCAACTAACATAGCCTTGTAGAACTCAATTGAACCATTAGATTTGGTTTTAATCTTAAATACCCAATGAGAACCAATAGCATGTTCACCCGGAGGTAACGAAACCAAATCCTAAGTGTTTGTCTTATGTAGAGCAGAGAGTTCATCAGTCATAACTTGTTGCTAAAGAGGATCTAGAATAGCTTCTTTATAGAAAGAGGGTTCAGGAAGTTTGTGAATAGACGTTAAGAAAAATAGAAAGATTCTAAGTAACAAGAATAAGCAAAATCGAGTAATTGAGTAGACTTATGAATACGTGCAAGATATCGAGGAAAATGAGGAGGACAAAAAATCTGAGACGGTACTTGGGAGGCCAAATGAGGAGTTAGGACATCATGAGTCAACGTATGTGTACCTGCAGTGCATGAAGGATCAACAACAAGTGGCGTATGAGAAGGTAGGCCATCAGTATTATAAGAAAAAAGACCAATACGAATGAGATCAGTCTTAGTCACGTCGTGACTACTATCAGAAATAGAAAAGAATAGAATATATTGAAGAAACACAACATGACGAAAAACATATAATTTTTTATTAATAAGATTAAAACAGTGATAACCCTTCTGTCCCTTCCCATATCCCAAAAATACACAAATGGTATAGCGTTAAGTCAACTTACTATGTTCTACTTTAGGACGAATGACAAAATAAGTGCACTCGAAAACTCTTAAAAGTTAATAATCAAGAGGATGCCCAAACAACGTTTCATATGATGACAAACCCGAAGTGTGAGAAGTTGGAGTTTTATTAATTAAGTAAACAGTTGTTAGAACTGTTTCTCCCCAAAATTCACTAGGAACTTTGGTAGACAAGGGAAGAGAACACACAGTTTTTAAAAATGTGCCTATACTTTCATTCAGCAATACCATTTTATTGTGGGTGTCAGTACATGAAGATTAATGAATTGTGCCATCAGAAGCAAGCAATGTAGAACAATCAGTAGAGGTATGCTCCCTAACTAAGTCACATCTAAAATACTTAATCACAACAGAATGTTGAGTTTTAACAAGTTCACTAAAACAATAATAAATAGAAAGAAAATCAGAACGTCGTTCATAAGATAAATTTAACAATAACGACTATAATAATCAATAAAAGAGACATATTATCTAGACTTTCTTTTTGTAGCAATAAGAACAGATCTCCACACATCATAATAAACAAGATCAAATGATGCAACAGAATGAGAAACACTTCGAAGAATAGGTAAATCAGAAAATTTACCTAATGTACAACCACTACAATAAAAAATATCATGAGTTCATAAATCTCTTAATTGACATTTAAAAATTAAAAATTTTAAACGACTAGCGGAAACATGTCCAAGGCGAGAATGTCACAAATAAAAATTAAAAGAAGAAGAATTTAAAGAGAATGATGACAAATCAACACTAGAGACTGCAGCATGCGGTGGTCTCAGATTGTTCAAAACATATAAACCTAATTTTCCACGGCCTATCCCAATCAGCTTATGAGATTGAGGATCCTACACATGACAAGTAGTAGAAGAAAATTGAACTAAGTATCCAAAGTCACACAACTGACCAATAGAAATAAGATTCAAAGTTAGAGTTGTAACAAAATAGTTATCTGAAAGTGATAAATTATGTGTGTTAATAGAACCAACTCCTTCTAACGTAATAGGGTGCCATCATCAGTCATAACAGACATAGATGAGTTAGAAGGACGTAAAGAATCAAAGAATTTTGAGTTAGACGATGTGTTTGGAAGCACCTAAGTTAAAAATCTACAAAGAAGAAATACATGAGGGGCAATTGGATGACAAACCTACATGAGTAGAGGCTGACATGACATGAGGTTGAGTGGTGATGAACTTTTGAAATTGCTCAGCTAAAGTAGTTAGTAGAGGACCAGATGTAGGTAGTGCTCCAAGAATAGATGAGTCACAAGATGTAATGGCTTCTCATGTGTTAGCATTGAGACGATAGAATCGTTATTGTGACTGCCGATGATTCTGTGAAGGTTGCTGTTTCTTCGATTACTTAGGACATTGAGATTTCCAATGTCCTTTTTGTTTGCAAAAACTACACTCATCACTAGCAACCTGCACATAAATTTTGTTCGATTATGCATAGATGGTCGAGAAGGGACAACCAAAACTGAAGTACTAGGTGTAGGAAGAGATTCCTCACTTGCTAGAGATTTCAAATGTGTTTGCTCAGCCACAAGTACACTAACCACTAAATCAGTGGAATACGATGCAAGATGGAGCCTCTAAGTCCCTCAAAATCACTGCGAAGTGCCATAAAAAATTGAACCAATCCTTACTCTTCTCTATAAATAATATAGTCCTCACATGCTTTCATTCCTGCCGATTCTATAAGAGCCAACTCATCCCAAATCGAGGTCATATGAGGGTAAAATTCCAAATACCCATATTCTTATGTTGTAAAGCCCGTATATCAATCTCTAATAGAAACTGTTTTGCAAAGTTAGACTTAGTGTATAACTTTTGCAAATGATCCCAAACTTCCTTTATCGTTTCATACTTTGCCAACTGTGCACCAATGGAATGTTCAACACAATTGTGAATCCAAGTAAGAAATTGTTTGATTCTCAATAATCTAGTTCTTTTGCATAATTAGCATTTGTACTCTTAGGTATCACAACAATTCCACTCCATAATTTTTTACCCTTAAAGAGATTCTTTATCACAATATTTCAATACGAATAATTCTTACCAATTAATCTTACACTAATATATTGAAGTGAATCATCCTTTTCAGTTGCCATTATGAGGAAAGCAAATAGAGTTACAAATCAGAAGGAATCAAGATTACACAATTTCAGAAAATTAGCAACACAAATGACCAAACAATTTGTCCTTAAAGATGTATCTCAACCAACAGCCAAACAATCACCACCAAAAGATCAAAAATTTACCACGAAACAATTTGTCTCAAAGGAGTAACCCAATTGGAAAAGACACGTGCCCTCAAACATCATCGCCGTCTTTGCGTGTTGGCCTCACGCGCCATTTCAGACTACTTCCATGTGTTGCACACGCCATATGTGGCTGACCACCTCATCACCTTAAGTCTAGATATGGTCACCAATCTCCAAACCGAGGTCACGTTGAACGGATATTGTACATTTTAAGCAGTGGCTAAAATTGATTACTAGGGATTTTTAATGTACACAAGTTCTTAGATGGCAAAGAAAAGAAAGAAACCAATATTCAATATGAAAATTGGCTCTAATGCCATATTAGATATTTCAATATGGCATATCAAACTAAGAGAGACGAACAAAGAGATAAGAATAGAACTAAACAATTATCATTAAGTAAAACTGAATTGATTAGTGTTAGGGTTACATTTAGTATTTATAATAGAACAAACAGAAATGGACTAAAATACCCTATTTAATTGCATTCTTCTCCTTGAGTCATTAGAATTAGTATTAGAGCTCATTTTTTGGCACCAGTCATGGCGGACGTGACTAGAACACAAGAACAAAAGCAACTCGATTTGTAAATGTAATCGACTTTTTAAAATAAATGGAATTTCGTATGAAGAGAATGTTGGTTTTGCTTCATTCCATGTAGAGGGACGAGAACTCGAATGGTTCCAAGGATACGAGGCTAGTAATAAAGATACCATCTTGAGAAAATTTCTTTAGATGTTATCTCCAAATTTGGTCTTAGTGCCTATGATAGTATTGTAGGAGACATAACTAAATTGAAAGATTGATAGCAAAAATCGATGGGTTGCTAGAGAAATGTTTTGTGCAAGCCATCATATTTCGATTCAACACACTAACCTACCCATCCGGTTAGTCTTGATGGGAGAGTGAACAATGGAGACAATTCTCAATGAGGTCAAAGGGTGGGATGAGTATGTTGAATTCTTTAGAATCTAGAAGGACTCGGTTACCTCCAAATGTAAGCAAGATGGGCTAAGAAACTTTGTTATTATTGAGACAAGAAATACGAGCTAGGACATGTATGCAAAACGAACCAATTTTTCTATTAGAAGGTTATGAAAGCGAAGATGAGACAATGAACAAAACTAAAAGTGTTGAAGTTGACAGTGACCCTATGGTTTCACATCATGCAATATATGGGTTAACCTTGTTAAGAATTTACGTATACATACATATCGGAAATTAAATTTACAATTTCTATAAGTCGGATCAACCTTGTACTTAGATAGAATTCGTGATAGAAGTTTACATTGATGAACACCGTTGAATCTGATTATCTGATTAGCTGGAGGTAAAATCTTTAATACCACAGCTGTCCAATTGTCTAGCCTCCAATGATAATCCACACAGCAAAAATAGATATGGACTTTCATGATCAAGAACAGATGAAAGCGGAACTTTAGGAGTAATTGTATTGGGTTCTGTCTCTTGCTTGTGCTAGCAAGTAATGAAGACACATTCACTTGATTCTCTTTTATCCCATAAATTATTGTGGCCCTATTATTTATAGGCGGCGCTAACCTAGTTCTAATCCTACTAGAATTGTGTGTTCTAGTCTTACTAGAACTTTGTTAGCCAACAACTAACGGACTCAATTAATTCAATTAATTAATCTAATTAATTATTTGGTCCAATAAGTAATTGAGTCCGACCCAACTAATTGGACCTTTGACATTAATTCTTACAATCTCCCACTTGGACAAGGTCCAACTCCAGATAATCAATTCTTGCCTTTTGTGTATGACCCATTGGGTTTCCATTCACGATGGCAAACACAGTGATTCACCTAAATCGATCAATTCACGTCGCCGGCCAAGATTGATATCTAACAATGTGTCAAGGCAATCTATGTAAAGGAAATGTCATGTGGTATGACAGAACCAATATATGTGCTTTTACCGTGGAAATATAATCCATTCATCAATGTAACCCAATTGGTTAAAAGATATGAATCAGCGTCAATTTCATTTCAACCAATTTTATTCACCTCAACTCTTCGTCGATCTAATCTAGTTATGATTGAAATATTTTCAACTTATAACTCCACCCGGCCGAGAAAATTTATATCAACTTAAGTGGACAAAATACCGGTCATAATTTCCTACTTTCTAGGAGTGATGAATCTCTATATTGGACATTCACAACCTTCATATTATTTCTACTATATCCATACAACGTCTTCTTGGTTACTCATAATCTTAGGGCCCCATCAAATACTCGCCAAAGTATAGCGGTTCTCATATAAGATTCTATGATATCCTCAAGTTAAAGGACCAAATCCACTACCGTACATTAGAGATTTACCACCGACGCTCGGATAATTATCCATGTGGAATCTCTAGGCAAATCATCTAATATCATGTTCTCATAACAATGCATTCATGTGTTCATTTAGATGTCCATCTACATCTTAGCTTATAAGATCAGCTACTATCTTTAAAAGAAATGCAACACATGCTAGTCTATTTGCGATAATGATATCCGTATCTCATTATTATTATGAATAGGAATATTTCAAGAATAAGTTATTTATAACTTATATCTCACAATCACAACACCTTGTGATTAACAAGTTATTATGAACTTTTCTTCGGACTCTATTATTTTAAATAATAAAATTTAAGAATAACAGATCTACCATTAAAATGTAGACAAACATTTAATTAATCAATTTATTCATATACTTCAATGTCTAACAAAGAGTATATCACAAAATGTCCCATACAAACTAGATCCAATCACTCATGTATCTTAATACCATCATATTTAGTATGATCATCATGCTTGTACTGGGACAACAACTTTGTCAAATGATCTGCTACATTATCGTCTGTCGGGACCCGTTCTACTTTATGTTATTCTTTAAGATCAACTCTCTGATGAGATGATATTGCCTCAATATATATTTGGATCATTGATGAGACCAAGTTTCCTGCGCTTGTGCGATGGTTCCATTGTTATCACAATACAAGGTATTTGATCAACAATGATAGGAACTACTCCAAGTTCATTAATGAATTTCTTGATCTAGACCACTTTCTTGGATACTTCTGCAGCAGCTATATATTTCGCTTTTGTAGTTGAATCAACGGTCATATCTTATTTAGATCCTTTCTAACTAACTGCACCACCATTTAGAGTAAATACATATCCAAATTGGGATTTACTATCGTCTTTATTAAACTGAAAGTTGGTATCGGCATATCCTTGAAATATGAGTTCATTTTCTCCATACATCAAGAATATGTCTTTATTCCTTCTTAAGTGCTTAAGAATGTTCTTGACCACGATGTAATGTTTCTTGCCAGGGTTCACTTAGAACCTACTTGTAACACTCAAAGCATATGAAACATCTGATCGTATACATAACATGTCATACATGATAGATCCTATTGTTGATACATAAGAAATCCTATACATACGATCTCTCACAATCTGTATTTTCAGATACTCTTTTGAGAGATAGATCCCATGCCCATTAGGATAGAGTCTCTTCTTGGACTCTTTCATACTAAATCTTCTCAAGAATTTGTTTATGTAGATAGATTGGAATGGGCCAAGCAATCTTTTACATCTATCTCTATAGTTCTTTATATCGAGAATGTATGTTGCCTCTCCCATGTGCTTCATGGAGAAATTTTGGATAACTACAATTTTGCTAATTTTAGCATGAGGACATCATTTGCTAATAATGGTATGTCATCCACATATAGAATTAAAAACACAACTTTACTCCCACTAACCTTCTTATACACACATGGTTCATCTTCATTATTGATAATATCAAACACTTTGATTGTCGTATCAAAACGAAAGATTCCAGCTCCAGAGGCTTGCTTTAATTCATAAATGGATCTCTGTAGTTTTCATACCTTATTTGTGCTACGTAGATTCAAAATCTCCGGTTGTGTCATATACACATTCTTGCTAAGATTTTCGTTAAGGAATGTGGTTTTAACATCTATTTTCCAGATCTCATAGTCATGGTATGCTACTATCGCAAGTAGAATCGGAATTGACTTAGACATGGCTACTAGTGTGAAGGTTTTTGTCAAAGTCAATTCATTGTCTTTGCTTGTAACCATTCGCAATCAATCTTGTATTGTAAGTATGAACATTACCATCCATGTCGACCTTTTTCTTGTAAACTAATTTACAACCTATAGGTTGTACCCTTCAGGCGAGTCAACTAAGGTCCAAACCTTGTTTTCGTACATGGAGTTCATTTTGAATTCCATGGCTTCCTACCATCTCTTTTAGTTAATACTCGACTTCAATTCTGCATAAGTAGTATGTTCATCTTTCTCGATTAGTAATACTTTACTAGTAATCAAGAGATCGTATCTCCAAGAAAAACGAATGACCTTGCTCAACTTACGCGAGTGATAAGTGTGGTTTTACGCTTATCCGGACCATCAAACTAATTTGAACTCGAGAGAGGTAAATTAGGTTAAATTCATGAATTCGAATCGAATACAACTTTAGTAAACAAATCTTGAGAGGAAGAATTAGAGATGACTAGGTGAATTCGCTTTGTCCAAACTCTTTAACCATTATTCTTTCCTAAATTCTTGTTATTTGCTTTTACATAAGTTATCAGACTATTTCCTTAAATTGTAGTTTTACTTTAAATATTCAAATCAAAATATTTCAAATTGTTTTAAATAAATTAGCATTACGATTAATTTAACTAGTATCTAAATAAGATAGTCTTCGTAGGAACGATAATCCAGACTCAGTAGGTCCACTTTATTACTTGTTTGCGATATTGTATACTTGCAATCAATTTCACAACAAGTTTTTGGAGTCGTTGCCGGGGACTATTCTTATTTAATATTAGTTTAGATTAATCGTTAGTGTTAGTTTTATTTTATTTTTCTAATTTTATTATTATTATTATTGATTTCTTTTATTATTACTATTAGTACTATTTTTCTTTCTTCTTTGTTTATTTGTATCGGATGGCGGATGCACAAATAAGAAGAGAGCTTGAACAAGAGGTCGCAAGAGCACCATCAGAGAAGCAATCCGAATGGCACCAAAGAAATTCAACAACATGAAGAACAGAAGAAGATGACGATGGAAACATGCCAACGGCTCGGTTCCTAACTCCCCAGCTAGCTCCCCCTCGATCGCTCAAGCATAATTTATCCAGCTTTTGGTCTGAACGACTTCCAACTAAGAGCCGATATGATTAATCTTTTCAAAGAACAACCCCAGCAGCTATGGAAAGGCGATCGAAAACCCTAATACTCACTCTCCGTATTCCTACGTATGCTCCATAATTTTCGGGCCACTACGGAGTAAATGAAGATGCCATTAAACTTTGTTATTTCCCTACACTTTGAGGGATGGGGCTGCGGAATGGTTAGACTCGTAACCACATGCTAGTATCACAACATGGGATGACTTGGCTGAAAATTCGCAACAAATACTTTTCACCGCCTAAAGTAGCCAAAAATGAAATTGGAAATTTCTACTTTCCAACAACCGGATGGGCGAAAGGTATCATAAAGCTCGGGGATGATTCAAAAGAATTGTCAGAAAATGTCCAAATCATGGCATTAAAAAGGGCAACAAAGCTCAATATTTTTTTATTCGGGCTATATCTCCAATCTAAATCGACAAAGGACTCCTCTCGCAAGCGGGTCCATTATGCGAATAAAAATGTCAACGAAGCATAGGATCTCTATGAGGCGAAATGATTGCAAACACACGCACCATGTTTTCATCTCGATCGTATTTCACCCCAAGAAAAGTAGCAGTACATGAGATTGATGGTATGTCACCTACCAATGCACAACTTGCTACATTGACAAAGCGGTGGAGCTCTTGGTCGAACACAAATGCAAGGAGTGAATGCAATCCAAGCAACCATCATGTGCTAGAATTGTGGAGCTAACCATTCGACATCGATTGTATGTTATTGGCCTCTAGAACAAAGTCAATTTTGTGCGTAATAATACACATCAAATAGACAATCCATATTCCCAAACATACAATCCAAAGTTGGAAGCAACACCCCAATTTTAGATGGTCCGAGAATCAACAAAGTGGCAATGCATATAATGCTCAAGAAGAAAGAAGACCCGAGTTTAGGAGAGATGTTCCAACAAAAGATATGCGTAAACCGATAAAGCATTGGAGCGATTGGACATCAACAAATAAAATCAACAAGCGTCCTCATCGTAAAAATAGAGACTTAGGTTGGTCAATTAGCCCCACAATTGTCGATAGAAAACCAAGCACTTTACCTAGCACTACGTAAACAAATCCAAGAGAATGTAAATGCCATCACTACTAGGAGCGGGTCCAATCGCTGAAATTCTTGTGAAAAGAACAGAGAAAAAATGATGACAGCTTGATGATTAAGGAAGAAGAAACTGACAACAACATGAGAAATCAAAAGAAAAGTTTCAAAAGAATCATTGAATCATCAAAAGTGAGGGTGCCAATTCCACAAAGCTTATATGCCACCAATTCCATTTTCTTAGAGGTCGATAAGAACAAGCTCGACAAATGCTTGAAAAATTCTTGAAGTTTTCAAGAAACCGTGATATCAACATTCCTTTTGTCGACGCATTAGCTCAAATGCCATTGTGTTTGAAATTTATGAAAGAAATGTTATCCAAGAAGAGAAAACTAGATGAAAAGCGAGACAAGAGCTTTAATCGAGGAATGTAGTGCTATTTTGCTAAATAAGTTGTCTCTCGGGTTAAAAGATCCGTGAGTTTAAATTACCTTGCACAATTGGAGAATTTTATAATTTTAATGCTTTATGTGATTTAGGTGCAAGTATAAATTTAATGCCTCTTTCCGCTCTGATGAGATTAGTGTTGGGAAAAGTAAAAGCAACAAGTGTATCTCTGACACTTTGCCGATAGATCGATCAAGTACCCACGGGTGTGGTTGAGGACGTGCTCATCAAGGTGGAAAAGTTTTTCTTTCTAGTTGATTTTATTATCGCCGACATCAAAGAGGATCGCAATATGCCATCATTTTGGGACGCACCATTCTTAGCAACGAGTCGGATTGATGTTGAAAAGGGGTGAGCGAATCTTGAGGGTACATGATGAACGGATTCAAGAGATGTACACCATACCGAGCAACCAATCGACATCGAGGAGTGCTTTTAGAGTTGATGGGATAACAATTGGCCAAGAAAATCTGCGAACCGGATATAGGTGGACTAGTTACACCAATTAAAGATGAAAAGGGTCGATTTAAAATATGGAGAGCAAAGGAAAAGCGGCAGAAGCCTGGCAATGCAAGACTTCCAAATATCAATTCAAGCCTGATAACCGAGTTGCAAAAAAAAAGTCGAGCTCTAGACTATAACTCGAGCGCTAATAGGAGACAATCCATTTTCTATCTTTTCTATATTTATTGATTGCATGTAGACTTTTAGACCCAGATTAGAAAGTAGAGCACGTTTCCCAATTTTTAATGATTAAGTATATTAATCACTATAGTTTTTATATTTCGTGTTGCACATCGTCATTCCAATCCAATGCGCATCGATGAGCTAAAAGTTCGATTGTTTTCCACGCCTTTGCTTCGGGTTAACTCTTTCTTTTTTATTTATTCTGCGACATTGAGGACAATGTGAACTTTAAGTTTGGGGTGACTTTTGATTATTTCTATTTTTGTGTGTTATTTAAAAAGAAAATTTTATTTTAGTTGTGTGCTTGTATGTTTGATAGCCCCGGCCTGCTATGATATATATTTGAAATTGTTATAGATTCATAATTATGACCAGGTTATGCTACTTATGCTTGTTTTAAAGACTTTACTTATCTATGTGAGATATGATTAAGGAAAGAACATAATGGTCATGAATTTCACTACATCGGGTTGGTATATTGAATAGAATACGAAAGAGTAGTGAAACTTAGTTGAGAAAACCAAAACTACCAATTGATTCAATTACCTAACCAAAGAATAGTTTGGGGGTGGTTAAACCATTGTAGAAGCATTTTAGAGGTGTTGATTCCGCGCTTAAATAGCTACTAGGTAGAATCATCGATGGCCGAATGCTAGGAATCTAATCCCGCGCTTATTTATCTTGCAAAAAAAATGAAAGGCATTGCACTGCAATCTTATACCTCTTCGTAGTTAGTTGACAAAAGTCCGTTGGAGTTCTCAAAACTTGCAAAGTCTACCGCACCTAGGAGCCATCGGCCTCAGCTCGCTATGAACGGTCATCAGAAAGCTTAAGGGAGTGAGGTCTTACACATAAGATATATATCGATTATAAAAAAGAAAGAAAAAAAATGAGAAAAAAAAGAAACAAAACAAGATTGAGCATTTATGCACATAACTCTCGAGATTTAGATTACTAGTGGGTTTGAAAGGTTGATGGCCAAAGCATTCAATAAAAAGGAGAATCTTCACAGATCTGGATAGAAGTAAACTCAGACACGACCTCGTAGAGAATGAATATCAAGATGGGAGTGTGTATTCTGTCGTAGACCATTGGGGTGGAATATTACAACCTAAAGGTTTACCAAACTAAGGTCCAAACCTTGTTTTGTAAGTATTCGTACATGGAGTTCATTTCCAGTTCCATGGCTTCCTACCTCTTTTCGTTAATCTTTTTCGTTAATCCTTATTTCCCATTGTAATTTGAAGCAAATTATTAATCTAGACCACGTAGTCAATCGATGCAAGCTCGAATTAATGCATTGGATTATCTAATTGGTCAATTTCATTTGTGGTTTCTTGAACCTTTTCAAGATCCACTTTTCTCTCACTGTCTTATCTAAGAATATAGCATGTTTCGATACGATGACCTTCATCTCGATGGGATTGTAGAAATAATATCACGCAGTTTTCTTTGGATACTCCACAAATAAATACTCCTAGCTAGTCTAATTCAACGCGCTTCACATAAGCGTTGTAGCCCCAAACCTTCATGTATGAAAGATCGAGTCTTTTTTCTTTTCCATAACTTGTATGGAGTTTTATTGATCGATTTAGATAGGACACGGCTTAGTGTGTGACATGCCGTGTTAAGTACATATTTCCAAAACAATTTTGTAAGAACTGCGTGACTCATCATTGGTCGCACCATATCAAGTAAGGTACAGTCTCTCATTTCATATACACCATTGTGTTGTGGTGTACACAGTAGAGTCCATTGCGAGAGAATCTCATTCTTTTTTAAATGGTCTAAAAACTCACCCCTCAATTATTCTTCACCTAGATCAGATTTAAGTGTCAGAATATTTTCTCATTTTATATTTTTACTTTTTGTTTGAATTCCTCGAACTTTTCAAGGGCTTCGCGCTTGAACTTCATCAAGTAATTGAAACCATGTCTAGAATGGTCATCTGCAAAATGTGATAAAGTAAGAAAAGCCATCTCTAGCATTGATAGACATTTGTCTATATACATCAGTATGTACAAGACCCAAAATATTTGCAACTTTAATTCCTTTTCCAAAAAGGGGGTCTAGGTCATTTTGTCCAACGAGCATGATCCACACTTATCAAATGATTCATAATCATATAAATCCAAGTACCCATCATGACCGAGTATGCAATACCAAAGATATGAGTTATTAGTTTTATCTCTTTTATGCCTTACATTTCCTTTTCTAATGCCATTTGTTTCCACATTGAAAACACAGATCATCAGACTTGGATTTGTCTTTGTCTGCTTTAACTGTTTTTTAGCAAATTTAGCCTTCTTGGATCCTTTCTGAAAGGTCCTTTTAAATTTTCTCTTATTGCCCTTAGAAGTATCAATAGCCAAAATTTGCCCATTTCCTTTGTTTATTTTGGGGCTCAACAGTTTTCAGCATATTCAACAACTCAGTAGGGTACATTGAATCTTATTAATGTTGAAGTTCAGAATGAACTACAAAAAGCTATTAGGCTAAGACTTCAGTAGTAAGTCAACCCCCAGCTCATGGTCCATGGTAAAACTTAATTTCCTAGATCTTTCATTTGTTCTAAAGTGGTACATACATTTAGGTTACTCAAAGATAGTTGGCAATGCCCCTGTCCAGGGATGAGGTGGAAAGTAGTCTTGAAGAGAAAAAACTAAGAAATTGAGAGATAATCTTCCCAACAAATTCTTCTTTGACGGACTATTTCCTTCGGAGAACGGCACAATGGCTTGTATAGTTTCTTATGGAGCATCAAGATGTTTTTTTCTGAATGAATCTTGTGGACTGGAGAACCTCAATAGTGGGAGCATGTGTAATTGGTACATTAAATCCCCGCTCCATCCTTGATTTTTCCATTAAATCCACGATCGGACCTAGCTCAATTTTTTTGAAGCAGCCTGACAATGTATCCATCTAAATGTATAAGGAATTGGATGTCTTCAAGTAAGTGCCCACTTTGCTTTTGGCCATCTTCACAAAGATCATCGACTCAACTCTTGGTACAATTTTCCTCATTACATGTATGGATTTCTTGGAAGATATTTGTTAGCGATTTTTATGTTGTTATTCCACAAAAGTACGAATCGCACAAGTAATTTAATGGATTTTGAGTCCAAGTATTGTACCCATAGGGATTTAGATAGTTCAATGCAATTATAATAACCTTAACCAAATCAAATTAACTTTTGAAGTTTGGTTTCTTAAACTAACTAAACTATGAATTAAGAATAATTAAATAATTATAACTCAAGTAATTAAAAGATTAAGTTTATGATGAATTATTTTAAATTTTGGAAAGAAAAGTACTAGGATCCCGAATCATTATAGTTGTTAATTATTCTATCTTGATTCTTGATTTTGACAAAGTAGATTAGTTATGACGATCAATATCCCTAAATTGTTTAACAGTTTCTATTGAATAAAATCAAACCTATTCATATGTATGACCGACTATATTTTATGACGAATAGGAATACATAAGAATGCATTAAGTTGCAATAGATAATTAAAGATAACATAAAGCATATCGGTATATCTTTATCTTCTATAGGACAATCTCGATAATTAAAATTATGTCTAGCCTGTTTTCATTTCTTGATAGTCAAACAAACCACAAGAATCATACAATTACTACGTTTATAATTGTAGCTAAAAAGAAATCAAAATTAATTATTCAAAACTATATTAATGCAAATCGTCAAAAATTAAGTTTCCAAATAGAAGAATTAAACTACAAGTTTCATTGTAATCCTAGCACAAAAAGGATTTAGCCTAACATATTAAGAAGAAGAAAATAAAAAGAAAATATAAAAGCTATCACCCGGATAGGAAGAAAACTTGAAAATAATGGATGTTGATCTTCGTTCAATCTTCGTTCTTGTTTCTCTTCTTGAATTCTTCTCAAAATCCGGCCACTTAATTATGAGTTAATAACTCATTTATATAGTTCCATAATCGTGCCCAAAAGGATCCAAAAAAATCATTAAAATCGCATTCCAAAACATTTCCTAATTGGAGTTGAACTCTGAAACGTAAGTAAAAAAAATCCACGTGAAATTTTACACTGGGCGATCGCCCAGTTTAGCGTTTTTGTGTTCTGCTTTTTGATCATGGTGCTGGGTGGTCGCCCAACTTAAGTTTTTCAAATATGTGCCTTTAGTCCTCTAACTTTGGATTTTGGTCATTTTAGTCTTCAAATCTTCCAATAGCCTCCAAAATGATCCTTCAAGTTCTAATTGAGTGAAATTGAGTTTCCATACTTTCTAAATATTCGTCAAATTGCTGCTCTTTCCGTCCATTCTTCTCCATTTGCTAATAAACGGGTCCAAAACTGAAATAGAAAGAATAATATACTAAATTAAGTATAAAATTAATAAGATAATGGGATAAAGGCTTAGTTTTAATGTCCGAATAAGTGCACAAAATGCACTTATCAATATTTCAATTTACTCTCATCATATAAAAATGGGAGTTTGAAGGGAAAAGTTTCGAATAATTCAACGCGAGTGCAACAGGTACTTACGGAGAAGTAAGTGAAATTTCTTGCAAACTTAGCCTCCTATTTGAAAACTTAACCTCCTATTTATAGACAACACACCCCAAATTCCATCTATTGGATTCAAGCTACCACAGATCCCAACCGCTAGTTAGGGATTAGATTTGGACCTTAGAATCTAAAAGGACACCAAAATCAGTTCCAAATGAACAACCAGGATGGGCCACTCACCGTACGTGTTCATCAAAGCATGTGATGCATTGTCCCAAGGACTAGTGTTGTGAGTGTGATTACTGCCTCATTTAAATATGAGCCTTAGACTTGGGAGGACAAATAAGTATATGTGATATAAACACTATTTTCAAAGCTGCTTCAAATTCTACTTCGGCAATAACGCCTCAGAATATTGTGTTGGGAATTGAGACCAATTCCTTTATTGCTCACAAGATTCTAAAATATAAAAAGATAGAGATTTTACTTGATTGTCAAAGCTTTCACTATATGAAAAATTGTTACAATCATATAGATTTCACCAACCCAAGTCCCCAAGTATCTCAAGAAAAATAATATCATAAGCTTTACCGCACCCACCAATTTCTACTCTTTGTACAACCTACAAAGAAAACAAGAAAAACAACTAGGATGCTAGGCTTACAATTTTTCTCTCAGAAAACCCTCAAGTCACACCTACAAAAGAGAATAAACCACGTTAATTTATAGTTAACGAATGACCTAATTTTCATACAAGTTTAAACTGTCAAGGAGTCCAAAATTTGGAAACTTTTTCAATTTTAGTTGACCTAGATGCCTTCCAAGTTTCGACTACCAAAGTTAGGAAACTTGTAATTTTAGTCAACTTAGAAGTCTTCCTTTCAACAATTGGTGCATCTTCCGATTTTGGCAAGTTTTGAGAAAATATCCCAACAATCTCCACCTTGACGAAAAACGAGTCAAAAATCAATCATCTCTTCTGCAGACTCTTCATCTTGATACTTAAAAAAAAAGCGGTACACTTTGACAATCCCAATTCTCAAAACAGAGAATTAACATACTCCACCATATAAGTATAATCACTTAGAATTAACAATTCTAAGAATTTCATCGGCTCATGTCGAATAAATTTCTTGAAATATTATGGTGCAACTCCTTTGCTTGACTTACTTGGAAGTTTATTAGCCATCGACATCAATTCCACCACACACCTTGCATTAATATCAAGCCAATGCCCATGTGCAAATGTGGACCCGCTAGTAGTAACATCCTCTATCATGGCAACTAAGCGCGCACGCGAGGATGTAAATATTTACTCAAGCGACATCATCATCTCCCATAAAGAGAGACATATTGTCCGTGTCGATGTCGGCGATTAGTCGAGCTGCTCTACCTTTTGGACAATTTTTTCTCACGTGACCGGGTTTTCTACAATTCCAACAAGATACTTTCTTTTAGTATCAACGAATGACCTAATTTTCATACAAGTTTAAAAGCATCTCGAAATTTGCTCAATCTTAGTTGATCCCTTCCACACCGCATCACTAGGAAACTTGTAGCTTTAGAAATCGTGCATCTTCTAATTTTGGCAATAATGCCCCGAGAAAATGTCAAAAAGTCAAGGTTTGCATCATCAAAACTTTCATCACTCGCTTTGGCATGATGCCCTGAGTATATAGAATCCATAAACCATGAAAGTTTGCTTGAAAGTTTACGCTAAGCAATTATGCCCAAAGAATCTGAGATGAGATAAAAACTTGCATTATCAAGCTTCGGTCTCCACTTTCTCAGAGCATAGAAAAGCCATAAACCGCTAAAGTTCACTTTATTTTTTTCTTCGGTAATTATGCCTCAGAATAAAGAGAAGCTAGACACTTGCTGAAAGTTTGCTTAAGATTCTGCTTTGTCAAGTATGTCTCAGAATATGGAAGAGCTAAACTCTTGCATCATCAAGCTTTGGTCTTTGCTTCAACATGTTGTCTCAAAACATAGAGAAGCCATAAACTCTTGAATTATCTCTCAATCCTCGATCTCTGCCTCGGCTTGATGTCTCGAAGCATAAAGATGCCATAAACTCTCGAACCATCTCTCAAGTTTCTGCTTCGGTATGATGCCTCGAGCATAGAAAAGCCATAAACTCTTGGAACACCTCTCCAGCTCCAGCCTCTGCTCGACATGATACCTAAGAGAATAAAGAAGCTACCCTCCAAACTCATTTACACTTTGACAAGTTTGTAGTATTGGGTTGGTAAGAGATCTTAAAAAGCTTGCAGTTCATCGAACATTGGAATCCATCCACCTCACATGAATATGAGGCTCAGACTTAGCAGACTAATGTTACGTTCAAAAATCATCAAAGTCCACCTAGATGCCACATCATCCCTATGGCATATGTAGCACGATAAACTGATCTTATAAACAAGCTTAGTGCAAAGAGTCGAAGATGTAAGGATCGGCATCAAGGGCTTAATTAATAGCTTTAGACAGAAAAATAGACATATGCTATATACTTGTAGTTCTTAGAGGCCTTAGACTTGAACCTCGGATTCAGGCTTGAGCCTCGGACCAACCCCCAAACTACATAATACTGACATGATCGGACTTTGACATTAATTCACCATAAATTTACATGTCAGATTATACATCTTGGACAATAGTCTACTTATGTTGAAAACCCAGATCATAAAAGAGAATTTCAAATCATCAATGGAAACGTCAAATCACATTAAAAAGGAATGTCAAATCACATTAAATGGTAACGACCTAAATATCCTTAATAATCTCCTATAAATAGACGATTGAACAAGAGATAAAATTTTCAAAAAGCCAAACCCTATACAAAGGTTGCTTGTATAAGCAGAGATTATACAATATACAGTAAAACCTGTCCTTTTGGCATTGAGAGAGAGAGAGAGAGAGAAAAAGGTTCGTTCTTCCACTCTAATTGTTTGGCTTCGAGAGATACCATCATTCAAGACCATAAAGGCCACCATGAACCCCTAGGTATGCCATTCGACTTAACTAACATTCCATCAACTTTTCAAAGAATGAAACTATCTTACAATGGCTGAAACCCAATTCACTCAAATCCTTGAGGTGAGTTTGGATCTTAATGGGTATTATAGGAGGTTTATCAAGCATTATGGAAACGTTAGTTGACCTCTTAGTACATTTTTGAAGAAAGATAATTTTTATTGGACCAAGACAGCATAAAAAACAATGAACAACTTAAAAGTATCATGTGTAGTGCACAAGTTCTAGCAATATCAAACTTTAAGAAAAGTTTTGTAATAGAATGTGATGCATATAGGAATTAAGTAGAAGCGATTTTACAAGAAGGCATACATATTCTCATATTTACTACAGAAATTAAGAGTCAAAATTATGATTTAACAACCACTTAAAAAACAAAGATAAATTTCATTTATAAGTTTGTGTATATTCCAATTCTAAAACTTTCCAAACCTTAAACACCTAACATTTAATCTCTGGTTTCTTCCTAAACTACATCATAAGACTTGTTCTCTTAATATCACTCTCTCATACTTGGCCACTTCTCCTATCTTACTTTCTCTTTTTTCTTTTCTTTTCACAACAAATTACACCCACACAACTCATTGTTCAAAGTTTATACAAATAAAGGAAAAGAAAAGAAAAGATAATTTGAAGCTATTGAAGAACCATGAAAAATCTTGTTTGAAAAGAAAAGACAATTTGAAGCTATTGAAGAACCATGAAAAATCTTGTTTACTTTCAAACAAATTATACATTCTAAGAAAGCTTAAGGTGAGATACCTATATATGCCAGTGATTAGTTTAACTTGTTATAATGTTTTTCATAATCTTACATGATATGCTAATAGACCCTTTTGTTCGATATAATTCGATTTGGTCGGTTATAAGATGGTATATATAATTCTATATATTTCCTTCCAATATGGTTCGATTTGATCACTATTAAATGTTATGTGAAATTGTATAGAGTTTTTCGTTTGATATGGTTCGGTTGCTCACTAAGATATGATGGTATGTATTGTATAAATTTATGTTTAAGAGTATTATTTCAAGATTAAGCTCCACATATGTCACTGTATAAATTTTGAAATACTCACCCTTTTGGGATCTCCCTTTATAGATTGATGAGAACTGGATGGATGGGTGGTATATTGGTGGTGCAAGCGTGTGCCAGATCGAGAGAATAAATTTAAAGAAATGAAAAAGTAAAATTAAGTTATTCGTTTTGATATTTTTAGTATTTTAATTTGTGTTTTGGATTATTTGAATCATGAATTTATGTCTAGTGATTAACTTATGGAGGTTCGTCATCTCATTTTTCGTTTAGATACGTGTTTGCGACTTTGCACCGTTTGCATTTTCTATAAAATGTAAACTTGAAATTGTCCAAGTTTTGAGATTCTAACGTTTACTTTGAACGGTCATTTTCAAATGTGTAGTTTGAGGATCTAAGTTAAACTAGTAAGTTTGAAGGCCTAGCGATATTAAGTGTTAGGTTTTATCTTAAAATGCCAGTCTTGTTAAGAGGAGTAGCCCAAATATTGGTTAATATTTTGGTATTTAATCGATGAGGGATTTATCCCTTAACTTGCCTCTGCAAGATGGTTGCTCATTTGAGCACACCAATCTTAAAATTCGAATCTTTAGATTTAGACCAAATGCTCGTTTGAGCTTAATGAGCTCTAATACCATATTAAGAAACTAATGTGCTTTGAATTATGGAAACTAAAAAATTCTCAGATAAGAATTAACCACATAAGATGAACAATTACAAAGTAAAACTCTTTTTTATATTCATGTCGAATTTTGAGAAAATAACAACATAAATAAGTCTATTAAGGAGATATTTTTTGAGGTAAAGGATACCTAATCCATTGAAGCACTTTATTTAAGGGTTTGTAATTGATAACTAATCGAGGAGTACCTCTCTTGATTTCTCCTTGATTATTGACATAGAAAGCCGAACAATTCCAAGGCGACTTACTAGGTCTAATTAAACCATTTTTTTAGTAGATCATCAATTTCTTTAACACAATAATCGAGCAACTCTTTATTCATTTGAATTGGTCAAGATTTTGTGGGGATTTTTTATTCTTTGAAATCAGGAATATAAGGCAAGGAGATAATATGTTTATTTCTATCCCAAAAAGCATTTGGAATAGTAGAGCATATCTCTTCTTCAATTTATTTATGGAATTGAGATATTTTTTCTTTATTTATAGGCTTTGCAAGTTGTTTGTCAATTCTTGTGTACTTGATTTCCTCTTTTAAAAACCTATAATGTTGTTTTTTGAGGTACATATTATTGACAATCCTTGAGATCGAAGCTTGTTTGAGAGCATTAACATCTTTAAAAGGAAGAGGGTTTGTAAAACGAAAAATGAGTTCCTGACCGAGATTCTTAGTCTTTAACCCATATTTATTAGCATGAACAGGATATATTTGAACAATGAAAGGAGTTCTAAGAATAACTTCTTAGTCCAAATTTTAACAAGGTAGAAAATATTTTTGAAACATATACCCATATTGCAAATATGAGATTTTGAGAGCTTATACTAAATATTGAGCCTTTTTCCACAAGCCCAATAAAAGCGTTTAGTGGTTTTTTCAAAGAACTTAGTAGGCATAAGTCCTTCCCTAATACAATTTTGATCAACTCCTGAGTCGATTAAGACTCTTGTTGTAAGTTTAAATTCTTTATTGACAACAATGGTCATTTGACAATTCCATTTCTGGAGTTGAACTCTATTAATAACATTAAGATGATCTTCTTCTATGGGAGGAAGAGTTTGAATATCTTTTGAGTTGGATTCATCTTTGTTTGATTCCCTGGAATCAAATTGTTTATGTTCTTTTTCAACTTGTTTAACTTTGAGAATGATGACTTCCATTTTTACATCCTTCATCTGTCGTTCTAAACTTGAAATTTAGGTTTGATTTCATTAATTTCAGCTTTGAGATCATTACTTGAGACCTGAGAACTAGAAGGTTCATCTTTGAATCTATCAAAGATTTGAGTGATACAAAATGGTTCAATTTGTGGTTTTTGAGGGGGTAAGAAGTTGATTAAATTTTTCTTAATTGAGGTCTTCAATTTTTTCAATGATCTCTTGAATAATGACCTTTTGAGACTCATTATCTTCTAGAGTGAAAACATTGATAGATTTGTTTTTGCAATGACAAGCTTTGGTTTCGCATCCACAAATTTGTCTATCATTACCATAGTCAGAAGAAATAGAGCTTTCTTCAAAATCAGAATCTTCTCGATTTTGATAAACTTGTTCTTCTTCATTTTCTGAGTATTTCTTAGAATTGGATAAAACAAGATTGAGTAATTTAGTTTTTAAATCATGTTCAATTTGAATATTGTTGATTTTCTTATTAATATGACATTGATGAGAGTAATGTCCTTCTTGCTTACATTTTCAACATATTACATTTTTCTTTTAAAATTTTCTCTTGTGGAATTTTCGTTTTGGTGCCTTGTGAAAATTTTTGTTTTTTTGAGAAGAATGTTCGTTTGAAAGGTTTTTGGTGAGATTTACTTTTCTTTTTGTATTTGGAGGAAGGAGCAATAACTTTCTCAAAACTATATTGCTCACAGAAAGATCCTAGCTCATGTTGAGTCTCAGACCTTCGTTTTTGAGTTTTGCTTTGAATTTGATATCATTGCATAACGCTAAGCCTTCCTCACCATAAGTAAGGGAACCATAAGGGATAGTATCGTGAATTTGATTTTTAATGGAAATTCTAACTCTTTCAACAAAAAGTTTAGGAAGTCTGGAAAGAAAACTTTCTTTCCAGAAAGCTTGAAAACAATATTCTCTAGCCATAACTTTGGCAAGGAAGATGTGACGCCCAAAACCTCATCTATGAGGCCTCGGTGCGTCTCTCCTATTCTTACCATTTTAAAGCCCCTAAAAGTAAACTAAAATTTTGCAGAATTCTAGATATTATTCAAATAGTTTACAAATGTGAACTTGTCAACTATATGGGCTTTAAAATCGAGGTTATCAATCCTTATATGATTTCATTGAAAGTTTAAACCTCTAGTGTACCTAATTGTAACATAAGTTTACTACTCTTAATTTCTTATACATTGAAAAGAGCAACCCAAATCTCATTAAAGCTTATGACATTTTAACCAAATAATCATAACTCATCCATCAAATACATACTAAAATTTAACAATTTTAGGAAATAGTTAAGATCATCAAAAGAGAATCAAAGTATACGAGAAACAGAAGCTAGACAGCTTTCAGATTCATTTTAAATCTCAAATTTTCCCTATCAAAAGGCCTTGAAAAATTCTAATACTTTTAGGAATAAAACTTAACATAATATATCAACTCATATCCAATATTCAGAATTTAATAAAATATGTAAGGTCTCCAAATCAACCTCTAAAACCATGAAGGGAGATTTTTGAGTAGAATTGTCCATCATCACCAAAACTTGCATATCTTGCTCTACAGACATCCGAACGAAGTGATTCCAAGTTTCAAAGGACCAAAATTGGTAGGTCCCAAAAACTGAAGTCTACCATTCAGGACGTCCATTTGAAACTAGACTTGCAAGTTGAAAATTCTGGACAAATACATCCCGGTCAACATTAATCCCTTTAAACATCCTCTAACATTCATCAAGTTGAAAATATCATTTATAGGGTTCCAAACAAGTTCATACCACATTAAAAATTAACAATCATATAAAAAACATCTTATAACAAATAAAATTCAGAAATCATAATAATATAACACAATTGTCATTTATTCGTCTTCTTGATCGAAATCTCTTTTCCATGGCTCAATCCCTTCATCATCGAGCCTTCATCGAACCCTACAATCAATCTAAGAATGGAAGAAGGGTGAGTTTGGGGAAAACTCAATAGGAATATCATCATTTATAAATATGCAAATCCTAATTTATATATCGCAACTAAATGCAAGTAAACCATGCTAACATTCATATTGTGGTGAGCTCAAAGGGTCGAAACTCCAAATTCTTTCATAGGTTTAATCTCGAAGGATTTTAAACCAATAACATTCTTTCTTATGTTTAATCCCAAAGGATTTAAAACCATAAACATTCTTCATTTACATCCAAAGTAGGATGAACATCATATCTTGTTCATTCCAAAAGAACAAACTACATTCATATTCGAATGGCCTTAAACATTAAATCATATAGTATAGCATACACATAATTACAATACATAAAGGGATTTAAATCACTTGCATAAAAATATTCTTACCTTGCTTCTTGAAAAAAAGAATGAAAACCTTATTGAAAATTATTTCTTCTTTACTCCTTCTCTTTCTTCTCTATTCTTTCTTTTTCTCTTTTCTTTTCTTTTATTTCTTTGTAAAAATGGCTTAAGTGTTTAAGGAAAATGAAAAAGGGAGGGGGGCAGAAATTGAGAGGGGATGGGAGGGAAGAAAGGGTTGGATTTGAGAATTTTGGGATTTATTCCATCCTCTTGCAAACACTTACCTTTTTGAATTTTGGTAAGATTTTTATATGGTAAAAATACCATAATTTTAAAATATCTTACCATTCTTCCCCTTTTTAGAAAATAAAATATAATTAATTAATTGATCAAATAAATCTCATAAATAGTTGGATATTTTGTCTAGTGGACTCGGGTTGTTTATTATTATTGGACTCCGTTTGGACTTTGGACGGACATGTGGCCACAATTATTTGCTAAGAATTTTACTTAACCCGAAATAAAATTCTAAATTTTTGGAGTGTTACATCCTCTACTCCTTAAAAATTTTTTTTTCGAAATTTACCTTATGATGGTAACAGTGAGGGTACTTGGCTTTGATCTCTTCTTCTTTGTCCCAAGTGGCCTCGTCCACTCCATGATTTTTGCCATTGAACTTTGACTAACGGCACTTCTCGATTTCTCAAAACATGAACCTTTTGTCTGAAATATAGATTGGAGTCTCCTCATAGGTTAGATCCTTTTGTATTTCCAAAGACTAATAGTCTACCACGTGTCCGGGGTCATGAACATATTTTCTAATCATAGACACATGGAAGACATTATGCACCGTTGAGAGTTCTGGAGGCAAAGCGAGAAGGTAAGTGACATTACCAATTCTCTCAAGTATTTCAAAAGGTACGATGAACCTAGGTCTTAACTTTCCTTTCTTACCGAAACGGAGAACACATTTCATTGGTGCAACCTAAGGAAAACCTTTTCGCCAATTTCAAATTCTAAAACTTTCCTTCTTTTATCTGCATAGCTTTTCTGTCGGTCCTGGATAGATTTTATTCTAGCTCTTATTGTATCGATAGCCTGAACTGTTCGTTCAATGATTTCAGGGCCTAACACTCTCTTTTCTCCAACTTCATCTCAATGTAATGGAGATCTACATTTTTTACCATAAAGTGCCTCATAAGGAGCCATCCCTATCGTAGCTTGAAAGATGTTGTAAGCAAACTCCACTAATGGCAAGTGGGACTCCCAGTTGCCGCCTAAGTCCAAAACACATTCACGAAGCATGTCTTCTAAAATTTGAATAGTTCGTTTGGACTATCCATCTGTCTGAGGATGATATCTAGTACTAAAATTAAGCTTGGTGCCTAAGGCTATCTGCAAACTCTTCCAAAAATTTGATGTAAACCTCGGATCTCTATCTGACACTATTGATAAGGAGGTTCCGTGCAACTTGACAACCTCTCTAAGGTATAGTTGCACTAATTGATCCATGTTGTAGGTCATCTTTACTTGTAAGAAATGGGCCGACTTGGTCAATCGGTCCTCTATTACCCAAATGGCATTGTGACCTCTTGTTGAGTTTGGAAAACCTACTACGAAGTCCATGTTTATGTGATCCCATTTCCATTATGGTATTTCTAACAAATTCAACGGCCCTGATGGCCTTTGATGTTTTGCTTTGACTTGTTGACAAACTAAACACTTTTCCACAAACAACCCTATACCTCTCTTCATGTTTCTCCACCAAAAGGTGTCTCGGAGATCACGATACATCTTTGTTCCTCCAGGATGTGTTGTGTAAGGGATTGAGTGAGCTTCTTCCAAAATTTCTTTTCTCAATTTCTCATCCTTGGGTACACATAATCTTCCTTTGAACACAAGTGCACCGTCTGTATTCAAAATAAAATCCTTGCATTTATCTGTACCAACTTCGGCCTTGATCTTCAGTAGAAAAGGGTCCTTATCTTGTGCTTCTCGAATTCGATCTCTAAGAGTGGGTCGAATCACCAAGGACGTTATTCTTGTAGTATCTTTACTCGATGGTACTAAAACTTCTAGCTATAGTCTCTCGAAGTCCCTTACTAGTTGTTCCTGTATTGTGATTATCGACGTCAACTGTCCTACTGTCTTTCTACTTAAGGCATCAGCCATGACGTTGGCTTTACCTCGGTGATAATGGATTGCATAGTCATAGTCCTTCACTAACTCCAACCATCTTCATTGTCTCATATTTAACTCCTTCTAGGTGAAGAAATACTTGAGACTCTTATGGTCCGTATAACTATCACACTTGCTACCATACAGATAGTGACACCATATCTTTAAGGTGTGAACTACTACAGCCAATTCTAGGTCAAGCGTTGGATAATTTTGTTCATATGGTTTTAGTTGTCTCGAAGCATAGGCGATAACTCTCACATGTTGCATAAGCACACATCTCAAACCTAGTTTGGATGCATTACTATAAATGACAAATCCTTTTGATCCTTATGGTACTGCCAGTACTGGGCTGTGACTAAACGTTACTTAAGTTCTTGAAAACTTTGTTCACATTTGTCATCCCACTGAAACTTTACTCCTTTCCTAGTTAACTGAGTTAACGATCTAGCAATTTTAGAGAAACTTTCTATAAATCTTCGATATTAACCGACTAACCCTAACAAACTGTGTACTTTTCCAGTTTTGGTTGGTCGATTCCAATTTGTTACTACTTCCACTTTAGCTGGGTCGACTTCAATCCCTTGGGCTATAACTACGTGCCCAAGAAAACTCACTTGATCTAGCCAAAATTCGCACTTCTTGAATTTGGCATACAAGTTCTCATTTCTTAATATCTCCAACACTATTCTGAGGTGTTGTTCATGTTGTTCATTATTCTCAGAGTATACCAAGATGTCATCGATGAAGACTATGATGAACTTGTCCAAGAATTCATGTAACACTCTGTTCATTAGGTCCATGAACATTGCTGGTGCATCGGCCTAACCACAAACTTCGTAATGCCCATAACGAGTTTGAAAAGCTATTTTCAGTATGTCACTAGCCTTAATCTTCAATTGATGGTATCCGGATCTCAAGTCAATCTTAGAGAAAACATTTGATCATCTCAGTTGATCAAACAAATCTTCAATCCTTGGAAGGGGGTACTTATTCTTTATCGTCAACTGATTTAATTCTCGATAGTCAATGCACATTCTCATCGATCCGTCCTTCTTCTTCACAAAAAGAACTAGTGCACCCCACGGTGACACACTTGGTCAGATAAAGCCTATAACCAACAATTCTTGAAGTTGAGACTTTAGTTCTTCTAATTCTTTTGGTGCCATCCTATAAGGTGCTTTAGACATCGGTGGCACTCCAGGAACTAAGTCAATCGTCAACTCCAGTTGCTTGTCCGATGGAATCCCTGGTAAATCTTCAAGAAACACGTTGAAAAATTCCCGTATCACCTCTACGTCATCAATAGTTACCTATGGTTGGGATTTACTTGAAGCACTGAAAGATTTTCCTTTACCTGACCTTTTTTTCCTAAGAAACAAACTTACCTTCTCCTGGTTTCTGAAGTACTACCTCCTTTTTGTGGCATTGGATCGACGCGTGGTTATCTCTTAACCAATCCATGCCTAGGATTACATCAAAGTCTCTCATTTCTAGGATGTACAAATCTACTTGTAGTACTTTTCCTCTAATTTCTATCTTAACTGATTTAGCTAGTTGATTAAAAAGTGACTCACCTGAAGGGATGCTAACCTCTATTGTACTAGGCGATTTATTACATACCAGCCTATCTTTAGTGATAAAAGATGCAAAGATGAAAGAATACATTGCTCTAGCATCAAAAAGCACGTGAGCAGGAAAATGTGACAACGGAAGAGTACCTGCTATCACGTTAGATTCTCGTCTGCTTCTTGCTGGGTAAGAGCAAACACTAGCCCATTTCCATTATTATTCTTGTTTCTGTCTTCTTTTTTCTCTTTCATACCTCTTCTTATGGGTGGTTCTGGATAATTCATGATCATGTGGCCCAGTTTTCCACATCGGTAACATACGTTTCTCCCAAACAAGCACTCTCCTAGGTGAGTCTTGTTACATTTTGGGCAGGATAGAGTGGAGGCTCCTAGCTTGACGTTATTGGATCTGGTATTCGACTTTTTTTCTTACCATTTTCCTTTCTCCTTGTCCTGTCCACCCCAATTTCTCTTTCCAATAAAATCCTTATTTTGAGGGACAGGCTATCTACACTGGCTTTACAGTACTAAATTGTCTTTGCTCGAGCTAGCATCTCTCTATAAGAGGTGAAGCTAAGGGACATGAGAATTAAGCTTATATATGTTCTCAATCCTTGCTCAAACATTTTGATTTTCTTAGCTTCAGTATCAACATGGTGAGGTGCATACTTAGATAATTGTTCAAATTTCCGCTCATATTTTGGTAGTGACATGCTGCCTTGCCTTAGCTGTAAGAATTCAATTTCTTTGCTATCCCTCATTGCCTGCGGGAAGTATTTCTCCATCAGTTCTTCCTTGAATTGACTCCAAGTTAGAGCATCCTTCTCTGACTCACTCCTAGTATGAGGCATAGATTCCCATCAGACTGGTATCACCGCGAACATGAATTATGTGCACTTAACTTTCTGCTCATCAATACTTGTCAGCAATCAAAAGATGTGCTCCAACTTACGTAGCCACTCCTCTGCTGCTAGTGGTCCTGAAGAGCCATCGAATGTAGGGGGTTTATGCCTACAAAACTATTCTATCATGGCGGCATGATTGATAACAGTTGAAGTTGAAGATTGGGTAAGAGGTGGAGGTGGAGGTGGAGGTGGAGGTGGAGGTGAAGGAGCCTGACTTTGTCTGGCCAGGTCTTGTACTACTCTTAGCAGATCTCTCGTCGAGTTGTTTTAAGTTGAATGTGCCATTTTCTTTAGACAAAATAAAGGTTGTCCATCAAAAATCAATAAAACCACTATCTCAAATGACATAAGGAAAGCTGGAATTTTTTTTATTAGAATAATCTTCGACAAAATGTCGAAAAAATGTAATTGTTTGGAAGGAAAATAACAATACAAAAAGTAGCAAGAGCAAAATTAGATTACAACTGAAAATCTAGAAAGTACTCTCAATGAAAGTCTGAATGAGAATAATATAATGGAAAATAGGTAAATGATGCCTAATCTGAATCTTCTTCCCGATTGGGCATTAGTTGATTGATGATCTCGATCCTGTGATCCGAGTTTTTTTTCATTATTTAGAAATTTCCAATTCATATAATCTTCGTGACAGTGATTTAGGATGTAGCAATATATCTCGACATCAATATGGTTTGGGTCTTCTTTCAACATTTCATTCTTGATAAAATTTCCCATCTCTACTCTAGATGGGGTAAAGGTAAGCAAAATGTGATCGATAGCTTCAATGTTACTAATTCTATTGCCACGTCTCGTCGCATTTCACCACAATTGAAGGAATTTCTTAGTGTGTTGAGGCATGGGCATGTAGGAATTGAAGTTCTCATAGGCTCGTAGTGCTAAGGCTTTTGGTCTTAGGTGACGCGGTAAACCTGTAGACTTTCTGGTCCAGTCCAACATAAATCCAAAGAAATTTAGGAAACTATATATCAAAATAAATAGCATTCTATTATTTGCGAAAATCATAACTTTATGAAATTCAACTTAGCAAAATCATTGCTACAAAACATTGAAATAATTCTTTCATGTCCCAATTAAAATCTTACCTGAGGGTTTGAGGATGATAGCCGTAAGATGAAGAAGGATAGCCATGTGGAAATCTTTACATTTAAAATTTTCTTTATTACCGATACAATACAAACTTTATTGTAATCATGTAACACATTTCGGTAATACAAGTAATCATCATACACTTAAATAAATACACATTAGGAGAAAAAGAATTTTTTTTGTTGATGAACTGTGTTCGCTAGAGCGAGACAGAGGCCCACTCGAGGGCATTTTTTTTTTTGTATTCATTCTCTATAGGTTCCTAAACTCTTCTTAGTCTATAGAACCGATTTAAAACTCTGGGCTCTGATAACAAGCTGTGATGTCCCAAAACCTCCTCTACGAGGCTTCGGTGCGTCTCTCCTATTCTTACTTTTTAAAGTCTGAAAGTAAACTAAAATTTTGCTGAATTCTAGATATTATTCAAATAGTTTACAAATGTGAACTTATCAACTATATGGGCTTTAAAATCAAGGTTATCAATTCTTATATGATTTCATTGAAAGTCTAAACTTCTAGTGTACCTAATTGTAACATAAGTTTACTGCCCTTAATTTCTTATACACTAAAAAGAGTAACCCAAGGTCTTAAAAGCTTATGAAGTTTTAACCAAATAATCATAACTCATCCATCAAATACATACTAAAACTTCACAATTTTAGGAAATGGTTAAAGTCATCAAAAGAAAATCAAAGTATACAAGATACAGAAGCTAAACAACTTTCAGATTCATTTTAAATCCCAAATTTTTCCCTTACAAAAGGCCTTGAAAAATTCTAATATTTTTAGGGATAAAACATAACATAATATATCAACTCATATCCAATATTCAGAATTTAATAAAATATGTAAGGTCTCCAAATCAACCTCTAAAACCATGAAGGTAGATACCCAAGTAGAATTGTCCATCATCACCAAAACTTACACATCTTTCTCTATAGACATCCGAACGAGGTGATTCCAAGTTTCAAATGACCAAAATTGGTAGGTTATCAATCCCACCAAATTTCATCCCAAAACCTGAAGTCTACCATTCAGGACGTCTATTTGAAATTGGACTTGCAAGTTGGAAATTCTGGACAGATACATATCAATCAACATTAATCCCTTTAAACATCCTCTAACATTCATCAAGTTGAAAATATCACTTATAGGGTTCCAAACAAGTTCATGCCACATTAAAAATTAACAATCATATCAAAAACATCTTATAACATATAAAATTCAGAAATCATAACAATGTAACACTATTGTCATTTATTCGTCTTCTTGATCGAAATCTCTTTTCTCATGGCTCAATCCCTTCATCATCGAGCCTTCATTGAACCCTACAATCAATCTAAGAATGGAAAAAGGGTGAGTTTGGGGAAAACTCAATATGAATATCATCATTTATAAATATGCAAATTCTAATTTATATATCTCAATTAAATGTAAGTAAACTATGCTAACATTGTATTCTGGTGAGCTCAAAGCGTCGAAACCCCAAATTCTTTCATAGGTTTAATCCCGAAGGATTTTAAACCAATAATATTCTTTCTTAGGTTTAATCCCAAATTATTTTAAACCATAAACATTCTTCATTTACATCCAAAGTAGGATGAACATCATATCTTGTTCATTCCAAAGGAACAAACTACATTCATATACGGATGTCCATAAACATTCATATCCGGATGTCCAAAGTAGGATGAACATCATATCTTGTTCATTCCAAAGGAACAAACTACATTCATATCCGGATGTCCATAAACATTAAATCATATAGCATAGCATACACATAATTACAATACATAAAGGGATTTAAATCACTTGCATAAAAATATTCCTACCTTACTTCTTGAAAAAAAAAAATGAAAACCTTTTTGAAAATTATTTCTTCTTTCCTCCTTCTCTTTTCTTCTCTTTTCTTTCTTCTTCTCTTTTCTTCTCTTTTATTTCTTTGTAAAAATTGGTTAAGTGTGTAAGAGAAAGGAAAAAGGGGAGGGGGGCCGAAATTGAGAGGGGAGGAGAGGGAAGAAAGGGATGGATTTGAAGATTGGGGTTTATTCCATCCTTTTGCAAGCACTTACCTTTTTGGATTTTGTTAAGGTATTTATATGGTAAAAATACCATAATTTTAAAATATTTTACCATTCTTCCCCTTTTTAGAAAATAAAATATAATTAAATAATTAATTAAATAAATCTCATAAATCATTGGATATTTTGTCTAATGGACTCGAGTCGTTTATTATTATTGGACCCCGTTTGGACTTTGGATGGACATGTGGCCACAATTATTTGTTAAGAATTTTACTTAACCCGAAATAAAATTCTAAATTTTTGGGGTGTTACAGAAGATGTCTTTATACCATCTGAAATCATGAAGTTTTGGGCAGGTGAGATTCATAAGGATTTCAGATGACCTTTCATGATAGACATTTGGATTTCCATTAAAATTTTTGACTATGGAAAA
The DNA here is from genome assembly GCA_023638005.1 of Forsythia suspensa. Lineage (NCBI taxonomy): Eukaryota > Viridiplantae > Streptophyta > Magnoliopsida > Lamiales > Oleaceae > Forsythia > Forsythia suspensa. The sequence continues at coordinate 23,017,480 of CM042664.1, read as the reverse complement.
AATGAAAGTAGCAATACTATCATTGGTTCCATAAGATTTTTTTGGCCGAAATGATCAAATTTATTTCTTGTTCAATAAGATAGTTATTTCACCACCCCTTAAGTTGACCTGAAATACCAAGTAAAACATTGTCAAAGGCGACATCAACTTGAAGGTCTATACACAAATAAGCAGAATGGCAAATTGCCATATTTTCCACAGTTTGAATAATTTGATATTCAGTCATACCATTAATATTCCATTCAACAACTTCTTCTCCACTGTAGGAGACTTGTGTAGCCCTCTTTTCCTCGTATTGCATATCTAGAAAAGATGGTCTGGAATGGTAACTGTGAATAATTTCTTGAAATTTGTGATCGTAGCTTGTTTATTTGAGAGGGTTCCTTAGTAAATTAATGTTCGAGTTCTTCAAAAGAAGTTTAAACATTAACATGCTTAGGAGAACTTAGTTTCGAAAGTTGTTTTGATATTTCGAAAGGACACTAACTTCATTTGAAAGTGATTTGCCCAGTTTTGGTTTGGAAGTAGAACAGTCAATGGGTTTGAAATGGAAAATCTATCTCTTGAGGATTTTTCTGGAGTTTCAACTTCAGAATGTGCAAGAATACTTGAGGAACAAAAGATAAGATCCAACTATCTTATGTCAGAGCTCATTGTTTTGTTGTTTGATCAATTAGCTTTCAATTCTCATTTTACTTTATAACAGAAACTTTATCTATCTATACAACTTCAGGTTTATTTATAGGATCTTCTTGAACAGAAATAGATTCTTTTGCACGAGTTTACCATCCGTGAAACTTGGAATCATACATATCGGACAACTGTAGTATTAGTTATGATTGTGTTTTTGAACTGCTATAGTGTTATCCTGAAAACTATTTATGTGTAACTTGTTTAATTAATTTGGCCAACTAAACGAATGAGAAAAATAATGAAATTTGGATATGTTGTGAGTATATGAGTTATATGTTCACTGTACATGTTCTAATTTTTCACGGTCGTTTGGTATGTTAATAATTTATGGCTACAAATTGCACAAACTGTATAGTATAGAATCTACATGTTTAAGTTAAGATTCTTCAAATTTAGATTTTATATGCATGAATGTTAATTTAGAGTACACAACTCTAAACTTACTAATATTAGACCCAAACAAGTAAACAAATTACTTGTATTATACCCACAATAAAAGACACTACAACACTTTCCAAAGACCACTCACAATTTGAAGAGAAATAAACACTCAATAGGGAGCTCACAACTTACACTCAAGACACACACTCAAGCTAACACTACAAATACTTATGTTTTTAGAGGATATCTAACCCAAATGCAATGGAGGATATTTATAGTCCTCATATACCATTCTACACCATTCTACACTCTTCTCCTTTCTAGATTCTTCTACAATTTTCTCTTAAAAATGTCTCCCTTCCACATTTGTTGAGAAGCTTCTAAATAAAAATGGATTTGGATCATCCACATTTGTTGAGAAGCTTCTAGGAAATGGATTTGGACTTTGTAATGGGCTGGGGTTGATCTTCAACAATGAATTCATTCATAATTTGAATTTTTGAAACTTTCTCAAAGCAATAAATGAATTATCATTTAGTAGCAGCCTCTTGTGAGGTTTATTTTGAGGCATTGGACAATAGCAAGAAACGAAAAATAGTAATGCATTGGGTTGTAAAACCTGGGGTGTTACATAAACGAATTTTATTAAGAATAGAAGCAAGATGAGAAGATTAAACATCAATAACGAGTCACAAGAATATCCAACTTTGCACTCTAAATTTACATAGGCAAATGATCAGTTGAGATATAAAGGAAGACTTTGGTTAGGGAAAACTTCGAGTCTCAAATGAAGATATTAAAAAAAGCTTAAATTGAAATATAAATGATAGCTCAAGAATAACTAATTAATAGGGGTGAATTAGTTTTTAAAAACTTTTTTGAAAAAAAAAATCTCAAAACAACATGTAGATTAATTGAGTAATAATAGTAAGCAGAATATAGATAAATAAAAGAGTAGAGAGAATGCAAACGATATGTTTATGGAGGTTCCATCCAAACCAATGATCTACGTCCTCGTTATCAAGCTCTCCATCACGAGCAAAGCATTTTAACTATATTGATTGACTTATGGTACAATCAATACCCTTACAACGCTTCTAAAGACTTACAAACAAGGAACACCAATCTTTATACAATATTGAGCTTTAAAGAGACCTCGATATGATCCAATGTTATAAAGAAATTGATTTACAATAAAAATTATCTTTTAATAAATGATAGAAATAAATTAAGTACCAATAGAGACTAACACTTCAATAACTAGTAATAAATAAAAGCTCAGTTGTTAGGTGAGAAACTTTGATGAATATAAAGTTTGCTACAATCAATCAAAAATTTTCAATATGAAGATGTCACTACAAGAAAAGGTAGCTATAGCGACGACAAAATGTTGCATCTACTTGTACTGTACAATAGGGACGACAAAGAAATGTCGTCGCTAAGTTCAAACTCTATAGCGACGACATAAGTCGTCTTTATATACAATATGTCGTCACTATTATTTTTCTTTTATAGCGATGACATAAATTCTCATCGCTACATACATTCCAAATGGCGGGATTAATTAGCGCCATTTTTTTGTACATATAGCGACAACATGTGTCGTCGTCGCATATATATATATATATATATATATATATATATATATATATATATATAGATGTTGTTGTTAGTCACGTGAAACAAGATTCTCCTCGTAATTTGTATTGAAGTTTATTGAGATGATAATTGTCGTCGCTATGGAGTTCTCAAAATTGGCAGAAAAATTGGCGCCCATTTCTTAACTATAGCGACGACATTTTTAATCTATAGAGACGACACTGTCGCCTCTATAGAATCTCCCTTTTCAGCTCTCCATCTCCGTATTTCGGTATTGTATTTGTCAAATTTTTCCATCTCCATCTCCAACATTTTTCTCCATATCCATCTTGTTTCCATTTCATTTCTTCATTTCTATCTTGTTTCCATTTCATTTGTGAAAAAAAAAGTATTTTCAGGTATGGATATTGATAAAGGTTGGACAAAAATTAGAAATTGCACAAAATCATCAAATTTTTGGAACGGTTTGACAACATTTATAAACATAGCTAGGCCATACGTAAATGACAGTGGAAGGATTAAATATTCGTGCACAAGATATTTTAACGGTCTCAACATCCATTTGAAACTGTCGAGGCTCACATATTTTGTCATAGTTTTGCAAAAAAGTTATGTGACAGGGATATACCATGGCGAGACCGAGATTCAGAGTGCGAATGTGTATACACAGAATGAGAGAGCATGTGTGGAGGATGAGATGATGGATGTCATGGACGATATAGTCGATGATGAGCATGCTGGTACAAGCAACGATGGTTCTATGACGAATTGTTTGAGGCTCTGCATTCAGAACTATACCCAGGAGTTTTATCATTTTTGACCTTAAATTTTTTAGTGAAGTTGATGCATATTAAGGTTGTGAACAAATGGATAAACAAGTCTGTCGATGATCTTTTGAAATTGTTGAAGTTAGCTTTCCCAAACATAAACCTGGTGGACTTCCACTACGAACCTAAGAAGATGATGATGAAGTTTGGTTTGGGTTATAAATCCATTCACACTTGCAATAACGACTTTGCACTATTTTAGGGTAAGCATGCTGATAAACACACATGTATGATTTTCTAAGAAATTCGTTGGGTGCATACTTCTGGGAGAGTGATCGGGAATAATGTTCCGCATAAGGTATTGTGCTATTTTTCCTTGGCCACTAGTCTAAAATGAATGTTCGCAATGAAATATAATGTAAAACTCATGCAGTATCATAGTATAGGAAGGTCTAGGAATGAAGATGAAATGTAGCATCCCGTTGACGGGAAGTCATGGCGGGATTTTGATAAGAAACATACACTCTTCGCAAGTGAGATTCGAAATGTTTGGTTAGGTTTGGCCGCAGACGGATTCAATCTATTTGGTGACATGAGTCTGGCGTATAACATGTGGCCAGTAGTTGTAACCGTTTACAAATTGCCACCTTGGTTATACATGAAACCCAAATACCTCATGTTTACTCTCTTGATACCTAACCCTATAGCACCGGTAAGGACATTGATGTATTCGTACGACTATTAGTGGACGAGTTGAAGGAGTTATAGGTCAATGGGATTGACACGCGTGTGACACTAGAACCAATAATAGGTCGGTATTCAGAATGTGTGCAGTGCTGTTGTAGACATTTAACAATTTTCCAACGAGAAGTAGTTTGTCGGGTTGGAGTGGTCAGGGGTACATGGCATGTCCTACATGCAACGAGGAGACTCTTTCAGTCCATGTGATAGGTAAGATAGCTTATATGGGTCATCGATGATTCCTACCGTCCAAGCATCATTGTAGGAACAATTTAGACTTTGACGGGAGGATGGAAAGGCGACCACTTACACGTCAATTAACAGCTGCAGATATTTTAGCACTATTAAACCGTGTGAGACATAGTATTCCAGGAAAGCACCCTAACTACGGGAGTGCTAGAAAGAGGAGAAGTGATGACGAACTGAATTGGAGAAAAATGAGCATTTTCTATGAGTTTCTGTATTGGTCTTCTACTGAGCTAAAACATAACATCGATGTCATATACATAGAGAAGAATATTTGTGAGAGCTTGCTTGGCACACTTCTGGACGATCCATTCAAATCAAAGGACATAGTCAATGCCAGGCGCGATCTGATGTAATTAGAGATCAAAAGAGAGCTGCACTTGTATCAGAACAGGAACAGGTATATGAAGCATGCCGTATGTTACACCATGTCAATTGCAAACCGTCATAGGTTTTGCAACTTCATCTAATCGGTTGAGTTTCCTGATGTCTTCACTTCTAATCTGTCTTCATAATAATATTGTTCCTAATGACAGCCGCATTATTGGGTTGAAACATTATCATGCAACAGTTGTTGCCAGTCGGATGTCGCGCGTTCTTGAATAAAACTATTTCTACTACAATTATTGAACTATGAATGTTCTTCAAGCAGCTTTGAGTAAGAACACTAAAGGTTAGCGACATGATGGCTTCCCACGATCACCTGATACTTATCCTTTACAAGTTGGAACGAATCTTTTCGTCAGCCTTTTTCGACATCATGATTCTCCTCGTAATGCATTTTCCAAAAAAGGCAATCCTTGGAGGTCTAGTGCACATGGGATAGATGTATCCGTTCAAGCAATACCTGAAAAAACTGAAGGACTACGTCAGAAATCGAGCTCGGCCCATGGGTTCAATAGCTTAAGGGTATGTTGTTGATGATGCATTGACTTTTTGTTCGAAGTACTTCGAGGACATAGAAATAAGGTTCAACCGCATGGACAGAAACGAGGATATAAGTATTCTATGAAAACAACTTTCTATTTTTTAGTCGCAGTGTCGCCCAATTGGAAAAAAGACACCAACGACGCTTCCTGCAAATGTTCAAAGTCAAGCGATGTTTTACGTCCTCAACAACTGTACTAAAATTGAGACATTCTTGCAGTAATAAATTGAGACATTCAATCGATAATATACACTAACGAATATTTTTCCAATGTTGTGCAGAGCTACTTTGATCTTCAGGACAATCGGTCGCCCGACAAGTACCGGGTGGTTTGTGCTGTTGTAGATCGCTTGGCGCGATCGTTATCACGATTACAAACTTAAGTCGCATAACTACTTGAAAGAGCACGGGCCAAGCCATCCATACGACAAGCTATCTATTGAGGAATGACAGAAGTGCATTGACATCTTTACAAATCCTACTTTCGTAGTACATACTAAAATGTAGTTTTTTAGTTTTTATGTTAATATTTTTATAACTATAAAGTGTTACGTAATCAATTATTTTTTGTCTTCAAGAACGGTCGACAAAGAATAAGGACAATCGTGGTAAGGCTAAATACCTGAGCGTGCACAAGGGGTTGAAGAGCTTCTCTGCCACGCGTTACGATCAGGTGCAAATAAATTTTTCAATATCATTGTACAAATCTTCAATGCATTACATATGCATGTATTTTAACTAAATTTCACACTTGCAATTGTTGTAGTGGGATCCAGCAACCTAGTAGTAGCCAGGCATTATTGAATCATTCCAAACTTTCCATACCTTCTGGGATGGCAATTGGGTAAACTCGGAGATGGCTGGTGATTATGTGATGACAAATTTCTATTTTTTATTGTTGTTAATTTTATCTAACATTATATTATTATTTATTATTTTTTTCTCATTAAATAAGATAAACTTGTTGAGTGAGGGAGACTCAACAGACACAGGTCACCTCCAGTGGCACGTTAGTTGACGAGCGTGCTATTGTAAATGAGGTTCTTGGAGAACGACGATGACACATCTGTGGGGTTGGACGAGTTTTGAAGGGCACCTCTCCTTCCCTACATTCAACCGTTGCATCGAACACCCCACGATAAATATCTAATCAATTCTCTGGAGAGCCCCTAGAATGAGGATCCTCGGTTTGCCATGTATAAGGCCCAGCTGCGCCGAATGGAGAGGACAATTGCACGTCTTACAGCGAATCTGAAGTATAAAATACCGGAGGTTGTGCTAGAGAAAGATGAGGATGAGGATGAGGATGAGGACGAGGACGAGAATAAGAACGACGGTGTGGGTTTGGGGATCTGTAGATTTTATGTATAATAGAATTGATTTTATTATTAAATTTTAAAAAAAAATTAGAATATTTATAGCGGCGACAAAGTCATTGCTAAAATAAATTTTTTTTTTTTTTGTATTTTGTGACGACAATGTCATCTCTAAATATCTTATATATATAGCGACAACAACAACATCGCTACTACTTATGCTAACAGCGATGATTTTTGCGATGACTTAATCGTTACATTTTCTCTAATTTTGAGAAATATAGCACGACATTGTAATGGCGACAATGTCATTGGTATAGATTCAAATGTATATAGCGATGATATATTGTCGACACTAATAACCTAGTGGCACTAATCTATTAAGACAACATATTGTCATCGCTATACATATAAAAAGACGACAAATGATCTTTTAGTCGCCTCTATAGACCTCCTTTCTTGTTGTATGTGGAAAAAAATAAATGCAATGAAGGTTCAAAGATTTGCTCAAAATATGTATCTCCTTAATGGAATAGTAAGTCTCTAAAGTGATTGCAAAAGAAAGATAATTTATAGAGAACCATTTGTAAACGGATGGGGGATAGGTCGACCTACGTAAGTTCAAATGACAAAAAAAAACTGTTGAATAGTACATGGTCAGAAGTTATAACGGTCAAATTTTTTATTGTTGGAAGTCCAGTCGACCAATGTTTCAAACCGGTCAATGAGGTTTGGTCAACCTAACTAGAGATCAGATGACCAAAATCTCTTACCCGAAAAGTTTTGAAAAACTTAGATTTAACTTTTATCAAAAAAATTTATGCAAGTGATATCAAAATAGTTTTTGGTGCATAAAATCATTTTTGAGCATTTCTCATTCATTGCTAAAGATTAAAGTATCGATCTTCATAACGACCGAAAATTCATATTTCTATTTTAAATATGAAAAGAAAATGAAGCAAGGAATTTAGCTGAGTTTTCCGATAATTTCTTCAAATGTCGTAGCACATAGAATTAAATTTAAATCCGAATAATAAAAAAGGGAGAAAATCGGATTTAATGTATTATAAAAGGGCTAAGATGAATTTATGGGCTTTCATTAAGGCTTGTTTGGTTAAAAGTGAAAATGTTGGGTAAGAGACCCAAAAGAGAAAATCAAAGTTTTGAGCTTTTTGATTTAAAGTTAACTAGCCAACTTTGGAGCCATCGTATGATTTATGTATTGGTCGGAATTCTCTGAAACTTACGTTGTTGTGAAGTACACTTCAAGACCTTGAAATGGTACCAAATATCCGTAAAAACAGCCCGGAAAAATTAGGCCAAAAACGTTCTAGGATATAAGAAATCTGGAAAGCTGAAAAGAACTCCCAGCAAAAACACGTTTTCGGGCAGCCATCTTTAGAATGGTGTTATAATCTCTACGATGATCCGTTTTCCACGATTCAAAGTTCGTTGTAAAGATCCCCGTGAGATCTTCAAAATAGTGTAAGGAACGTTGAAAAAAAAGCACGTTTCGACCCTCAAAACTCGACCCAAAATAGGCCCAAAAATCTGCCAAGTTAGAAATTTTGCATTAATTATCCTATATGGCTAGCTCTAGCATATTTATTCCACCCTTTGAAGCCATGTGCTTAGGGGAGGCGAATTTAAGAGAGCCAACCAGTAAAATCTGCAAAAAATCTCTCCAAAATTCTGGTAATTAATGGAAGATTTGTAATCATTAGAAAAGGATACACTTCTCCCCTATAAATACCCCCTCATTTCAAGCCCCAACTTGCCCCTTTCTTCTCTCTAACCTCCCTAACACTCCCACACCACTCCCTCACGTTTTCTAGCTTTAAGCAAGGAGGAAATAACCCTCCAATAAGAGAAAGATACCAGAGATAGAGGTGAGTGGTTGTATATTAAGAAAGCTTGGGAAGGAGGTTCTCTAATTCAATAGAGGAATCTCAACCCAAAGCACCAATGCCCCATTTCGGGCAACAACTTAGAGGACCAAGAAACTCAGATTTTTGGTGTAGAAAGTTAGATCTTATGGGCCAAGAACGTAGCTTTCAAAATAAAATGTTTTAACACCTTTACTGAAAGGGTATCGATACTACATATTTCGGTTTTATGATGGTACCAATACCCTAAAAACTCTTGTACTGAAATAATTAAAGCTGTTCCTTCATGGTTCAAGCACCCTCAACTTCGATTTAAGTAACATTCACCCCATGCAAGGTTATGATGTTAAAAAACCTTTTATTTTCAGGTGGATCAAGATTTAACAATAAGAAGTTGTGAGTAAATTATGTATATGATTTATATGCAATATGACAAATATATACATCTATATGTGTGTATTTTCCATGTGCTCTTAATGAGCTATATTGATGAGTTTCATGATATGATTGTGAGCATCTTGAGCTTATTGACTATTTATGCAACAAGAAGGAAGAACAAGAATGAGAAAGTTATCTTGTGCTATTTATGCTCAACTTGAGAAAGCAAAAATCATATGTAAACGAAGATAAGTTATGTTTGAACACAAAGATTTCTCCAAACTTATTTGTACACCACGGGCAAAAGTAGCCCATAGGAGACGGTAAGGGTCCCAAGAAAAGAGTTGATTCAACTTTGGCCAAGGGTTAGAGCGACCCACATGAGGACTTGAGGTCCGATTAAATTACGGCCAAAGGCAAAAGTAGCCTATATTGGGACGGTAAGGGTTCCATGAGTTAATCAACTACGGCCAAGGGCAAAAGTGGCCCATAAGAAGGACGATGAGTGTCCTAAGAAGTTTGGCCGTTGTGCTTATGCACAAAGAATATTTATTTGAGCGCTCGGTGTACAAGTATTGTTTGTGGGAAGGGCCCTAAGAAAGATAAAAGACATATCTACATGCAATGTCACACAAGCACCATATTTTACTCATTGAATGTCAAAATTCATAGTCGTTTCATGACTTTTGTAGGAAATGGATCGAGAAATTTATGAAATCATGGGCCAAAGGTAGGAAGTGGCTTCGCAAGGCCATGAATACCATTTGATCACAAAGGTTGACGTGTGGTCGTCAATTCCCCATTTTCCCGGATTGCAAAAATATGAAACTACTTATTTTGTTGTGGACATTTTCGACTATTGGACCATTGAGTACCTCACGACTCGTTTCTATGAATTGTAATAAATTTAAGTAAACACGTCTTATCATGCAACTTCTTTCCTTTTTATAAAATATCTAGTAGTGCTTTCTAAACGGCTCAAGAATTGTGGTCTTTTATGAGACGTAATGATTTGTCATGAGACGTTTTGGAAATGAAATAGTAAGTGAGGTATCTTCTTTTTCAAACTCATATTTTGTAGTAACTTATACTATTGAAAGTGAAATGAAAGACATGATTTTCATGTATTAAACTTCCGCTATATTTAATTTATCATACCTTACCTTATAATTCTTATTTCATTAAATATGCATGCCTTTACTTAGCAAAGAATAAAATAAATCCGAAGCAAAAAGGAGAAAAGGATGATCTCCAAATTCTGTTTGAAGATTGGTTTTAACTACCTTCCTCAAAAGAGAACAAAGAAACATCTTCCAAAACAGTTCTTTTATCAAACCTGGAAGTAAACTACCTTCTGCGAGAAAGGGTACCAATACCCTAAAATGTGGGTACTATTACCCTTCTGGGCAGAATTCAAAAAAAAAAAAAAATTGGCAAAATTTCGAGGTCGCCACAGGTACATTTACATTTGGTCTAAAAACCTAAGACATGTTCTCTTTGCATTTTAGTTACGCCCTTTCCCTCCTCGGGGAGGGCACATAACTCTGGTTTGCCAAGCTAGTACACTTTTCCTATCATATTTTTAGTTTTGAATTCATTTTCAATTTTTTGGCTTTGAGAGTTTGTTTTAAGATTGCTGAAAATGCGTTTGTTTGAACTCAAGCTCGGAATGTCACTAGGAGGGTTAGGAAACGGTGCATCTTATTCTTCTTGGTCATCGTCTCCCATAGCTTTGTCCCCTTCAAAAGGTAATGTCGGTGCCGCGACTCCATATCAAATCTCTTTGTCTTTGCCATTCATTGTCCTTTGCTCCTTTACAATTTTCCTTCTTTTAAGAGTGCTCGTGTTGATAGTGTCGGTAGGTTTTTGAATAATAGAATTCTCATCACTCATAGGCACCTCAAAGTGTTGGAGATTTTTAGTAAGAAGCATTCTGTATGGAAACCCCTTGAACCTACGGGTGGTATGTGAATGGTTCATGTGATTTATGACAATGAAATGAAAGTCAATTTTACGACTGGCTAACAATGAGTCAAGATGGAAGAGATAAAAAAGAGTAACCTCATCATGGTGACCTTTCCTAGGAATCACAACATGAGCAATGATATTATGCAAACCTTTGCAAGGTAAAGAAAGTTGTTTTGAACAAAGTTTTTTGGCAATTTGAAAGAGTTTACCGATGACTCTACTACAAACCTCAACCGGATTATGGCCTTCAAAATTAGGAGGAGTCATTTGTCAATAAATTCTATTTTCTCAATCCTCAAGTTCAAGTAAAGAACGGATGAGGTTTCTAGTGATTTTGATCATTTTTCCTTTAAGAAAGCAATTGATACCTATACCTAGAGAGTAAATCATGTTTTTGTAAAATTATTTCATAAGATTCAATTAGGCTTTTTCTTGTAAGGTAGCAACGGACACCCAACCCATACTAATAAAAAACTCATCAACATGAAAGGAGGGTGAATCAAAAGTAAAGAAGGCAAAATCGAAACTCTTACCTATAAAAATTGGACATTTATCGAATCAGTTTTTCGAGAATGGGGCTTCTTCATCGGATCAAGGAGTTAGTTCCCTTAGTGGTCCTTCTTGGTCTCTTGCTTGGTATCTTTACTTGAGGCATTGTTAAGATGGAAGTAGAATCAGATTTGAGAGCTAGGGTTCGAATAACTAACCAGAAGAAAGAGATTTTGAGTTTTAATTGATTAAAAATATGGATTTTGAGAAATTTTGAGTGTGAATGAGATGAGTTAATGAGTTTGTGTGGAAATTTTGAAGATTGAAATATGCTTTTGTGAATGTGGAAAGAAATTTTGAGAAAGGTTAAGAGAAATGATAGAAAGGTTTTGAAGCAAATGAGGACTTTTTGAATTTAAAAGTAGATTTCACGAATGGTCGATCGACCTATTACTCTGGATGGTCGTCCAAATTTCTTCCCAGAAAATGAAGATAAAGTTTTGTCAATTCGAATTATACTTAGGGCGACTAACTAGTCGATCGAATTTGCTAGACCGGTCATCTGTTTTGCTGAAGGAACTTTTTGGCTGATTCTCTCTCAATTCTGAAGACAAAACGACCGACATGTTTGAAAGAACGGTTGTCCAATTAACTTAAAAATTGATGAAAAATTGAAAAGTGATGCAATGATTCATGTTATGTATTTTGATGAAGTTTTTATCATATAAATTTCAATCAATTAACATCATAGCGTCTACAAAAAATTAATAAACAAATCGTATAAACTCAATTTATCCACATACTTTAGATCATCAATTATGCCCAAACCTCTTTGAATATATAAAAATCTATCAAGTGCTAGAGGTTTTGTGAGAATGTCGGCCAATTGTTTCTCTGTATTCACACATTCTAAAACAATATTCTCCTTTTGTGCATGATCTCTTAGAAAGTGTTAATGTGCTTGGTTAGAGAATGCAAGACGGGGTTTTTAGACAAGTTTATGGCACTAGTGTTATCGCACATGATAGGTATATGATCAAAAGATAAATGACAATAACTTAAAGTTTGTTTCTTTCATAAAACTTGAGCACAACAACTAGCGGCCGAGATATATTAGGCTTTGGCAATAGATAAAGCATGTGAATTTTGTTTCTTGATAAACCATAATACAAGTACAAAGCCTAGAAGTGACAAGTTCCGTTAGTGCTTCTACAGTGAAATGTGCAACCGACCGAATCGGCATCCAAGTAGCTAAGCAAATCAATATCAATGCCCTTAGGATACCAAAGACCTAACGTTCTAGTGCCACTAAGATATCTAAAAATGCATTTAACGGCACTAAGTTGTGAGTCTTTGGGATTAGATTGAAATCTTGCACATAAACACACACTAAACATAATATTGGGTCTACTAGTGGTTAATTAAAGAAGGGATCCAATCATACCTCGATATGTAGTTATGTCTAGTGAAGTACCTTGATCATCTTTGTCTAATTTGATTGATGAACTCATTGAAGTATTCAATGATTTTAACTCCTCCATTTCAAAATTTTTGATCATGTCCATGATGTACATAGTTTAACTAATGAAGATTCCATCATTAGTATGTTTGATTTGAAGTCCAAGGAAGAACTTGAGTTCTCCCATCATGCTCATTTCAAATTCATTGCTTATACAATTTCAAAATTCTTTACAAAGGAAAATGTTAGTGGCACCATATATAATATCATCAATATAAATTTTCACAGCAATCATATCATTCTTTTTGGTTTTGATAAAAAGTGTATTATATGCTTTGCCCATTAAAAATCATTCGATAGAAGAAATTTGCTCAATCTTTCGTACCTTTATCTACGAGTCTGCATTAAACCATAAAGAGTTTTTCTAATTTTAAATATGTTGTCCCGATACTTATGATTTTTGACTTCTTCTTGAATAAAACTATTTAAGAATGCACTTTTGACGTCAATTTGGTAAAGAATAAAAAATCTATGACAAGCAAAAGCAAGAAGCATGCAAACGGATTCTAATCTAGCAACCGCTACAAAAGTTTCTTCAAAGTCAATAACTTCTTCTTGATTATAATCTTGGGCTACTAATTACGCACAATTATACAATTTTCATCTTGTTTATTTTGAAGAAACAATTTTGTGTACGATAACTGTTTGATCATTTATTCTAGCAACTAAATTGCAAACATGATTTCTTTCAAATTGATTTAGTTCATATTGCATAGCTAGATTCCAAAATTCATTAAACTCGGCTTATTTGATTTTTTTTGGTTCAATTTGTGAAATAAAAGCTCAATTATTAAGAAAACTTCTAGTACTTATACCTTTGGATGGATCACCAATGATGAGTTCTTTTGGATGATAAGGGACAAACCTCCATTCTTTTGGTAGAGATTGATCATTTTGTACTTTGGGAGATTCCACTTCATCTTGTTGCATATATTTATTTCTTCATCATGTAGATCTTCAACATTGTTGAGATTTTCCTTGTTTTGATTTTGAATATTCAATTGTTCAAAGAAATCTTCAAATCTAAATAATTTTCAATACCTTTCTCTTGATCAAGATGATTAGTTTCATAAAAAATTACATACATTTATTCTTCAACAACTAAAGTTATTTTGTTGAAAACTCTATATGCCTTGCTAGTCAATATCCAAGAAAGATTCCAATATCGGATTTTGAATCAAATTTTCTTAAATTTTCCTTTGTGTTTAAGATAAAATATTTACAACCAAATACTTCGAAATAACTAATATTGGGAACTCTATTTTTTCAAAGCTCATATGGAATTTTAGTTTTCTTTCGACCAACCGAAACTCTATTCAAAATATATAAAGCAATGTTAATGGCTTCGGCCCAAAAATATTTTGGTAAACCATTTTCATCTAACATAGTACGAGCCATTTCTTGCAATGTGTGATTCTTTCTTTATACTACACTATTTTGTTGAAGAGTTCTAAGAGCTAAAAAATTATGTTCATAGTAATTAATTTTGCAAAAACTCATCAAATGCAATGTTGTCAAATTCTCAACCATTATCACTCTTAATGGTAGTAATAGTGTATCCTTTTTCATTTTGAATTTTTTTACAAAAATGTTTAAATACATTCAAGTAAATCTAGAAAAGTCATTGAAAATAACGAATGCATAGTGTTTACCATTTAAACTAGCGGTTCTAGAAGGTCTAAAAAATTTATGTGGAGAAGTTATAAAGGTTTTGTAGTAGAAGAATGTTGCTTAAGTTTGAAAAAACTCTTTACTTGTTTTCCAAATTAACATGTATCACATATTTTGTCTTTTTCAAATTTTAAATTTGGCAAACCTTTAACAAAGCAATTCTTAGAGATTTTTGAAAGTATTTCCATGCTAACATGACATAATCTTCTATGCTACAACCAAGTATCATCTTTTAGACTTAATAAACATTTTATATCTCTTTCAAGTTCATATTCAATGTTTATGACATAAACATCATTACTTCGACTCCCTATAAACATTACTTATTTAGATATAGCATCCTCCATAAGACATTTGGAAGAATCAAATTTGATTTGATAACTTTTATCACATAATTGATTAATGCTAAGCAAGTTATGTTTGAGGTTATCAACTAATAAAATATTTTCAATGGAGGAAGACGAATGATTACCAATATTTCCAATGCAAATGATTTTTCCATTGGTATTATCTCCAAAAGTGACATGACCTTCATCATTCTTTTTGAGGTTTGCTAGTAATATTTGATTTCCAGATCATATGCTTTGAGCATCCACTATCCAAAAAGCAGTTGCTCTTCATTTTTTTGGCACCTACGAAAAATATTTTAATTTTTTATCTTTGGTACCAACATAACTTTTGGTCCTTGGTAGTTAGTGTTAGTGGACTTTAGAACCCACTTATGTTTTCTTTCAAAATATAACCTCTTTTTGGTTAAACAATTAAAATCTACAAGTTCATCTTTGTTACAAAAACTACATGTAACATTTGGAAGAGAAGAATTAGATGCTTTAACAAAGAAATTTTTAGAAGACTTAAGGTTTGTATCTAATTCTTCCATTATTGAAAACACATTTTTGTTCACAAAATATTAAGTCAAAATTTTTCTTCCCTTAAGTAAATTTGTGAACAATTTTAGTCAAATCCATAATCTTTTCTTTCAAGGAAGAATTTTCTTTAATTAAAGGATTGTGATCAACTTTTTCTTTCTCAAAATCATTTTGTGTTTCCAAAAGTTTCTTCACTTCCCTTTTCAATAGAAAGTGTTTATTATTGAGAATAGTGTTTTAGAGAAAGTTTTTCAAATTCTTCAACAATTTCATCATAAGAGGTAGATAATTTATAATATGAACAATTGTCATTTAAATAATGGCCATGAAGCACATGTTGGCAACTTTCTTTTGACTCTCATTCTTTTTGTGGTCTTCATCATCACTATCATTCCATGTTGCTAGTACCCATATGAGTGATTTCTAAAGCATAACAAATATCATAAGTAGAATCACACGTGCTAATATGATTAAATTCATTTTTATCTAAAACACAATAAAGTAAATCTTTTGCTCTAGCATTTAAAAATAATTTTCGTTTATCTTCTTCATCGTACTCCTCTCTAGGTTTTGAAGTGATTTGGTTCGGTTTACCATCAATCTTAATAACTTTTGTTGGCACATAAGGAAAAAATTCAATAACTTCCTAAATATTATAATGTATTGATTGAATGTATATCATCATTCTAGCCTTCAATAGTTATAATGAGTGTAACGACCAGAATTTTTTCGTCTTTAATTTCAAATAAATAAAATTTTAATTTTCGGTGTCGTTACAAACTTCCTATTGCATTTTAAATATTAGTCGCAATTTTCTTTTCTCATGTTTGCCTTTTTTTTTCTTTGGATTTGATGAATATGGAATAATAGTTTTCCACAAAACCCCGATAAAATTTTAAGATCGAAAGTTTTTATATTGAGTCAATTTTCTTTTTAACTTTCGGCCAACATATTTGATCTAAAAACCGAAGAAAATTTACAACCTTTATTTCGACCCAATAAATCCTAATTTCCAAACACAATCCCGGAAGCAGCCTCATGTTATGTCCGGTTCCAAAATTTTTTTGCTTTGATAAACACCCTTGCTGCCATTTCTTTTGTTGAACCAATCAACCCCTCCACCAGCCAAGAAAAACCACCCCCTCCATGATCAATAATCCACCTCAACTTTAGTTAATAACTGCCCTTAACACCAGCCAAACTTCCCTCCCATTTCTCTCAAGAAACCGTCCCACAACTCTCCATTATCGGTCCTATTTTGTTTCCACTTACTCTCACACGTCAACCACCAAACCAACTACTATTTTCCCCACCCCACCCAAAAAATCCCAGAATTCGGCCCCTACAGTAAATGTTTCTCCTCCCAATAATCAGCTTTGAACTTAAGCAAAAACTCCCCATTTTTCTCCTTCAAAATTCGCCCCCATCAATAGCCCATTATCTTTTCCTTTTAAATTTTGAGCAAATATACACTCTTTCCTCCTCATTCTCCCCTTCATTTTTTAGCAACAAAATTCCATCATTCTTCCCATTTTGCACTCAAGTTTTCGGCCGTAGGATTTGAGACAACACCCTGGTGTTCTTCTTCTTATTTCTAGTCACTAACAACTCATATTCTTCCACCAATCAGCTAAATTAAAGCCCCTTCTTTCTTCTTCAATTTTTGGCCACCAAGAATCTCCATTTTTCTTCAAATTTTAATCCATTTATCACATATTAAACCGTCCCTAAAATTTCAGATTTCATCCCCACGCTTTTCCTATTATCTTCACTTCAATCTTACTACAATACACGATTCTTATAAACAAAAAGGCAAGCGTGCGGGTTTGATTTTAAAAAAGGTGCAGTAACGATTCATTCTCTATCACTACTTCAACTGAAAACTTTTTTTCAGGTAGTTTTATTTACTACTCAAACCAAGATTTATAAATGATTTTGGAAAAATTATTATGTCATATAAATTCCATGTAAATTTATTTATGAATGAACTTTATGATTGTGATTAAAGGTAATCACATATGATGATGGTGATTGAAGAAAATCACATTTAAGTTCATGGGTTACCAATTTATGTTGTTCCTATGTACGTTTGAAATGATGAATGTGCATTTATGTTTTTGTATAATTTTTCCCATATGTTAGTATATACTGAGTGTTTCTTATGAAATACTCACCCCAAAATGAACAAATTTTCAGATTG
Source organism: Forsythia suspensa (assembly GCA_023638005.1). Classification (NCBI taxonomy): domain Eukaryota; kingdom Viridiplantae; phylum Streptophyta; class Magnoliopsida; order Lamiales; family Oleaceae; genus Forsythia; species Forsythia suspensa. The sequence goes on along the minus strand of CM042664.1, from coordinate 22,999,829 downwards.
AAATAGGTTGGCGTTGACACGGTGACGTAGGCTAGCGATCACGAAGTGGACTTCTTTTGTTTAAATTAAGTTTTGGCGTCGAGATGATCAAGTCAATCATGATGTAAATAATATATTTTAAGTGTTGGATTTTTAGTATTTAATTATGTAATGTATATGAAAAACAAGATGTTGGTTTAATTGTCGTTTAAAGTTTTAAAATAGAAATTTCCCTTGTTTCATATTCTTAATTTTTAGCTTCCTACCCCTACTTATAAAAATCATAACTCTCTGGACGTTTGAAATTTTGAGTGAAATTAGTGGCTATAGAAAGCCTTATATGTGTTCTAATAGAAACATTTAGAATCACTCAAAAATTCTATCGTATGAATTTATTATATATGTTTTAGGCTGTCTTAAGGCACCGGATAGTTTTTCTAGCAACTTCGGCCAATATTTTCACCTACCAAACAATGTAGCTAATGTCTAAAATTTTAATATGTTTTAGTCTATGGTCCAAAGTATCTATAGTTAAATATTTGTAATTTTGGAATTCATTTGAATGCTCGAATAAATTGTGGCGACACCTATCACGGTATAGGTAAAACCCTAGAATTTTAGAAGTAAATTTCTTTTTCATTGCGCGCTTGTTATCTTCCGCAATAATTACTATTCAAGAGCACGAGAAATCTACTTGAATTCGTCAAAAATTATTTAAAGAATATTTTAGTGACCTTCCAGGTTGAGAAAATCCAAGATGTTACAATGAGTGCCATCAAAAAAAGAAGGACGATATGTAGGATACCTCTCACGACTTTGAAGATTATGGTTAGCCATTACTCAATATTATAAAATCTTAATTTCAAAGTGAACACATTTCTCTGGTTAGCCATTTCTCAAGATTATTTTAAAAACTTTTTCAAAAAATAATCTCAAAACTAGCAATGTAAAACATGTATATCAATTAAGTAATAATTGTAAGAAAAATATAGATAAATAAAAGAATAGAGAGAATGCAAACGATATGCTTATGTAGGTTCGATTTGTCCCCCATTACTAAGCTCTCCGTCACGAGCAAGACCTTTTCACTATATTGATTGACTTATAGTAGCATCAAAACTCTAACAACGCTTCTAGTGACTTACAAATAAAGAGCACCGATTCATTATACAATATTGAGCTTTAAGAGGACCTCAATATGACCCAAGGGTATAAAAAAATTGATTTACAATGAATTTTCTCTCTTAGTAAATGAAAAATAAATTAAGTACCAAAAGAGACTAACACTTCAATAAGTCTCAATAAATAAAGGTTTAAGTGTTAGATGAAAAACTTTGATGAATATAAAGGTATAAAAGTTTAATTCAATCAATTAAAATTTTTCAATGTAAAGATATAAAAGAAATAAATGCAATGAAAGTTCAAAGATTTGCTCAAAATATTTCTTCATTAATGCACTTGTAAGTCTCTACATTGATTGCAAAAGAAAGACAACTTAATGACTTTTTGTCAGATGAGGAATCGGTCGACCTATGTAAGTTCGGATGACCAAAATGAATCGTTGAACAATACATGGTCAAAAGTCAAAACAGTCAAGTTTTTTATCGTTGGAGGTTCAAGCATTCAAATAGGTCAACTGGTAGACGAGGTCCAGTCGACCTAACTAGAGATCGAATGACCGAAATCTTTGATCAAAATATTTTATACAAGTGATATCAAAATAGTTTTTGGTGCATAAAATCATTTTTGAACTTTTATCATTCATTGCTAAAGACTAAAGTATTAGTACGTTTACATTTGGTTTAAAAACCTAGTCTTTGATCTTTCTTGAAATTGACTCTTGAGCTCTCATCTTGAATGCTTGAAGGAAGAGACTTTGATCTTGACCTTCTTTGAGAGTCCGATTTGTAATGATAGTCTTGATCTTGATCTTGATCTTTGATGACGATCAATTTATCATTCAATGCTTTGAAGACTATGATCACTACAAATCAATTGTTAATAAAACAATGATCAAAACTTTAAGGTTAAAGTCAATCATAAGTCAACAAGAAAGAGGTCACTACGGAGTAAGAAAACCTTAAACCGGAAAAAAATGAGAAGAGAAGCTTTCAAGTTTATATGAAAATGCGACTGTAGTGCCCTAGATTTCAATCATGAAGTTTAACTAATTTACTAACATTTAAGGACTTATATGGACTTACATGGTTGTCAACAAAATCCTAAACTTAAAACTTGTTGCAGAAAAATCATAGTTCATAAAACAGACTTAGATAAATTTGACAATATATCGTAATAATTGGATTTAGACTCCTAAAATATGGTTGAATTTCAAATTTGACATGTACAATGTATAAATACTTAACTAAAATATCGATATTTTTTTATACGAGTAATACTTGAAATAAACTAGTTCATCAAGTTTTAGTTTTCTAATAAATATAGAAATATTTTACTGAAAAAGAAAAATCTACATAACATGCATACATTTAAACAAAATGTTTCAATACATACTACAAACTCTTAGAGCTTGCTTGGGAGTTTTTTTTTTTACCGTTTTTGACCAGTTTTGGATGGTATTGTTTATGAAAGGTTGAGAAAACCAGTAATTGTTAGTTTTTTAGAGCACCGGTTTTGAGTGGTTTTTAAACCGCCAAAAATTGGTGTAGTGTAATTTGAAGCGTATCTCTCAATTCTCCAAATCAATGGTTTTTAGTAGTTCATCAAAATTTCTTCTAATTTTACCTCCTTTCAAACAATTATTTTCAAAACTACTATAAACTTAATATTTGTAAAAATAAAAGAACATATACAAAAGAAAAAAACACATGCATGCGAGAACATCAATTTAATTTTATATTTTCAATGATATGTGGATATATAAAAATTTTAAAATTTAATTTAATTTATTCATGTATGGCATATATATAATTTGATTCTTTTAAAAAACTTTTAGAACCGTAAGTTAATAAACTCTCAATCATGGGTTAGATAGTTTAAAAAGCCGCTAGTAAAACCACCCAAAGTTGCTCTACTCATTAACGCTCAAAATCGGTAGTTTAAAAAATCTTCATAACCGATACGCCAAAACTCCCAAGTAGACCCTTAAATAGAAATTTTCACTTTGATTTTTAATAAGCTTGTAACATTTATTTGAAACATTTAAACGGAAAAAAATTTAGAAGGTGTAACTTAAATTATTTGTTATGTACTTAATCTAGATGTTACAACATCACACTAAATGTGATGCAACACGATATAGTCACTTTAAATTGCACACATATTTAATAAGATATTCAACTTCTTTTAAAACGTAAATTTTTAGGAGGTGTAACTTAAATTATTTGTTATGTACTTGATTTGGATGTTACAACATCACATTGAATGTGATGCAACATGATATAGTCACTTTAAATTGCACACATATTTAATAAGACGTTCAACTTTTTTTAAAACGTAAATTTTATAATATAACAAAAAATCATAGCATGTAAAGGCAAATTAGGTTAAAATAGAGTTTTGCAACAAAAGTATACTGTTAAATCATATCAAACAAGAACATGAAATCCATATATTTTATTAAAACAAAATAAATCCAGCACATTTCAAAACTTATGTTTACAATCAATTTTGATATAAGACATTACATTGCAATACTTACTAATCATTTTTATAAACCATAATTTGTTTCAAAAGGTCAAAAATGTGCAACATATAATTAAATGTATATTTGAAGATAATTAATCAATAAAATGTTCTAACACTTAAAACATTTTGTTACAACACATGACAAAACATAGTATGAAACACAATTTGATTTGATTGTTAAGACAGCATGTTGTAACATGTAGAAGTCGTGTTTGAACACATAAACTAAACATAGTTTTAACAACATAATCTACTAAAATATCAACATAATTACCATCCTCCCGACACCTTGACCAACAACATTCTCCAATAATTAGTTAAAATATCATGTTTTTGTTTTGAGTTTTGAATTCATTTTGATAGAAAAAATGTTGAAAAAACAAAAACTTTACAATTTTTTAGAAATTTGAACTTATTTGAAATTAAAACAATAAAAATTACAATTTAAACTTGGAATGAAAAACATTTAAACTCAATTAAAAATTTTAATTATAGAATTAAAAACATTTAAAACCATTAAAACAAATAAAAAAATGAAAAAAATTAAAACCATCCTCTGACATTTCCTTTGTGACGTCCAAAACATTATATAACATTCTCCAATAATTAGTTTAGTGTTTTGGAAAATACATTTTCGAAAATGGAAAAAGAGAACACGTTTTCACTTTTTCAAAAATAAAAACGGAAACTTGAATGAGTACAAAATTAACAATAGTAAAAATACATAGTAAGGCATAATATAGTTTCCTACTTTAAAATTAGGTAAATTACACTATGGTTTCCAACCTTTCACTTTGTCTCATTTTTGTCCTTTTAAATTTAATTGCACATATCATCCGCAACAATTCAGTAATTCAGACATATGGTCTCTCCTAACAATTTTTATCCAAATTATATATTCATATGTAACGTAAAATGACAATTATACACAGTAACTTAAAGAAACTAGAAAAGGAAAAAATAAAAATAAAATAAGAAAATAAATAAATTTGCAAAAAAGAAAGAAAAAGAAAAAAAAAACAATTTCTTTTCCACTAGTTTCCGCTGCCACCAGCACCAACAAAAACTAGGGAGAAAGCCCTCCGGTTTATTAAAAACCAGGGGTTTTCCCTGTTAGTTTTCTCCTTGGTGGTGGAGGCGACGGCGGAAACCAAGGAAAAAGCCTCGATTAATGAGCAAAAAAACCCTGCAAAATCCAAGGAGAAAACCCCCTATTTTTTGTAAAATAGCAGGGTATTTCTCCTTGGTTTTCGCCACGGGCGAGGATAAAAACCAGGGTTTTTCGATGGAGGGAGGAGGGTTGGAGGTCACTAGCAGGGGTGGTTGTTGTGGTTGGGTGGTGGTTTTGATTGCGGCTATTGGTGGTGGAGGTTTAGGCCGTATATGGTGGAAGTTGGGGTGGGGTGGGGTGGGGTGGGGTGGGGTGGGGTGAAAAACAAGACTAACCGGTTTTTTTCTTTTTCTTTTTTATTTGGGTAAATTCAGGGCCAGTCACTGTTTGGACACTTATGGGCTCTAAAGTCATATGCTCAAAACTTAATTCAATTAAAGTCATATTTTAGAGCTAAAAGACCAACATACCAACATACCCTTAATTGTAAAAAAATGCTAATTGTGATACTGTTTTGTGGTGATACTATTTTTTTGTATTACTGTTTTGTGGTGATACTGTTTTTTGTGATACTGTTTTTTTGTGATACTGTTAAACCTATGATTTTGTACTACTAATGAAACATTTTAAGAACAATAGTATTCTCTTGTTTATTATCTACTGATTAATTCGTCTACCTACCATTAAACACCTTATATATTTATACTTATCTATCCAATGAAAATCTATGTCCTAATTGAATTTCAAACATATTCTAATTCAAGAGAAGAATTAGAAACATTGTTCATAGTTTTAGATGAGAATCCTTTGCATGACTTCCCATTAACTTGAGAATGATTAGCAGTTCTTCTTTCTTCATATTAGCATTGTTCTGAAGTATGTGTTTGCTTTTAAGAGACTCAAATATCTTGGAAGAGCTTTAATTTGCAGCAAAAGGATATACATTAATCCGTGATACTGTTTTAGAGGATTTGTGATACTGTTTTGAAAAAAAAATTAAAGATTGTCATTTTAAGCTAAAGAGACGACTTCAAACGAGTAAAATCCATCATACGTAGTGACAAAGCGACTGGTCTTGACCGTCTCATCAAGACCTTTCTGAAAACATATTATAACAAAAATTCTGAGCACGTGTGCAAATTCTATGATCATTTCTATTGTGATACTATTTTTTGTGATACTGTTTTGCATAATACAGTATCAAAGAACACACATGACTATGATATCATGCTTTTATCTTTGATACTGTTTAATTAGTCATATGTTTTGTTTGATACTGTATTATGTAAAACAGTATCATAGATTAAAACATAGATTAAAACAGTATCAATTTATATTAATGTACATTACCTAAACAAAACATTATCATGGATTAAAACAGTATCATAGACAAACAAAGACATTCAAACAGTATCACGGGTTCAAACACTGTAATAATTAAACAATATCAAAGATAAAAGTACGGTATCATAAATAAAATTCATTCCACATAGATTCAAACAGTATCATGGATTAAAACAATATCAAAATATATTAATACACATTACCTAAACAAAACAAGATCATGAATTAAAAGTAAGACATTCAAACAAGATTATAGGATTAAAACAATATCATAGATTAAAACAATATCAAAATATATTAATGCACATTACCTAAACAAAACAAGATTATGGATTAAAAGTAAGATATTCAAACAAAGATCATAGGATTAAAAGCAATTATCATGGATTAAAACAATATCAAAATATATTAATGCACATTACCTAAACAAAACAAGATCATGGATTAAAACAAAGACATTCAAACAAGATCATAGGATTAAAACAAAGATCATGGATTAAAACAATATCAAAATATACTAATGCACATTACCTAAACAAAACAAGATCATGGATTAAAACTAAGACATTCAAACAAGATCATATGATTAAAACAAGATCATGGATTAAAACAATATCAAAATATACTAATGCACATTACCTAAACAAAACAATATCATGGATTAAAACTAAGACATTCAAACAATATCATATGATTAAAACAAGATTATCATGGATTAAAACAATATCAAAATATACTAATGCACATTACCTAAATAAAACAAATCATAGATTAAACCTAAGAAAATGCATGTTAGTCAGCAGACAAAGATAAACCAACGAAGCATTCCTATGTGGAAGCAGGAACCACAAAGGAAAAATAAGAGGTTTACTCAACCTCCAACACCTTCTCCTAAGAAAAAACCAAGAAAAACAAGGGAAAACCAACAGATGCACGAATAGAAAACTAGGATCAGACCAATAATGAATTTTTCCATCCAGGACAGTTTAGAATTCAAGTGAGCAACAGTCTCCAATAGAAATTTTGAAGGGCAAAACCATCCTTAAGGTTATTGAAAAGAACAAATTAGTGGATCCAGATCTCAACGAACACGATATAATAGTTGCTGAAATCTTGAAATTTATCTATAGAATCTTCCGCGTATTCTAACAGGAATACAACTCTTCCTTCAGTATACTTTTGCAGAAAACAAGAGCTATAAAGGATTTGTGCTTATGAATTTTCAGATTTTTCGAAAAGATGCTTAATGGAGAAAAAAAGTATCATTGCTTCAAGAGATTGTGAAGAAAAAGATCACAATGAAAAAGATCACAACATAAAAGCAGAAAAAATCTGGCAGGTGGCTATGGGTTTCATGAAATCCGGCAGGTGGCTATGGGTTCAATGAAAAAGATCTCCAACGATTTCTGCAGCTTTCAAGTTCACTCTATCACCAAATAAGATTTTGGAATGTTCTCTTGATTCGGCTATTGTGTGGCATGTAAGGTAGTGGTGGTGGTGGTGGTGGCGGCGGCGGGAATAGTGGTGGCTGCAGCAGTGTGTGGGAAATATAGATCATAGGGATAATTTTGAAATTAATATGAAAATTTGATGAAAGTATGACTTATTAACAATTTTGAAATTTGTTTTGACCTAATTTGAAACAAGTCGCTTGTAGATGACTTTTAGACAATTTTCCCTTTTTATTTTTATTTTTTGTCTTTTGGTTATTTTTTCCTTTTTTGTGTTTATTATTTTTTCCCTATTTTCTTTTATTTTATCAAATAAAGTTAGAGGCTAGAATTGTCATTTTATGTGACATTTAACAAAAAATATGGATGGAAGTCATCAGGAAGACTAGTTGCGTGAATTTCTCAAAAGTTGAGGATGATACATGTTATTAAAATTAAATTAAAACAAAATAAAAAATTGGGGATCCAAAGTGTAATTTACTATTTAATTTTAAATATTATAATATAAAGACTTACAAACATTAAATATTAACGATCGATTTTCTTATAAAAATATCAACTCAATCTCAAATTTAGAATCCCGTGAATTGTGTGAATCTCAAATTAAGAATCCTTTGTAACATACATCATTACAAGATTAGAATACAAAATCATCTTTAATAAATTTGTAAATGTATATTAGCAAAACTTTTTTATCGATTTTCTTGAAAAACTTTTTATCGATTTTCTTGAAACTTTTTCTTTTACCTTCTCGTAAAAAATTCTTGCTAATAAAAGATGAACAACCCTCCGTCCCAAATATATATAAATGATTACATTTGAATGTGAAGAATGTAGATTTCTTGTTTCAAAAAATAATGAATTCATAATTCCCTTTTTTCTTTTGACCTCATTGACTCGCCTAAAATTCCATTAAATATTTGAAATTTCTTGAATAATAAATATGGGTAAGATAAAAGATTAAGTGATATATAAATAAGAAATTAAATAAGGGTATTTTAGTTACCTTCAGCCATACCTATATATTTGTATATATTTGGGATGGAGGAATATTTTAAGGGGAAAACGAGTTTAATTCTTGTCATAAAAAAGTGTAAATGAAAAAGTTTTTAACCTCCTTTCCATAATGCCCATATATAACATTTTAATATATATATATATATATATATATATAGAGAGAGAGAGAGAGTGGCAAACCGGTTTGACTCACTGAAATGGGGTCCATATAACTCGAATTTTGAGTTGGACTGGCCCTGGCTCAAACAAAAGTGGACCTAAATAGCTCGGGCTAGTCGGGCTAGCCTTTTTTTTTTTTTTTTTTTTTTTTACTCCTTAACACTAATTACTCATTTTATGAATAGCCATAATACATAATCCAAATAATATCAATTCAAAATAGCCTAAATTCAAACCTCCAATTTAAATTGTCTTTTTTTGAAATATTAATCCAAAAATCTCAAGTTTCAACATAAAATTGTTTAAATTTAATTAAAATTTAGTTTAATTCAAGTTTCAATTCAAATTATATTTGGCGTGACAAGTAAACTATTTATTTTAAATTTACTTATAAGTAAATTTTTAATTTAAGCCAAACAAGCTTATATCTCAAAACAATAAGACTAACTTGCTTTTACTATTTATATTTTTTTTAAAAAAAAAGGTGTCAAGAAATAGTTTACAATTAAAAAAAAAATTATTATTTTGAAAGAAAATTGATGTTTATCTATTAACTAATACATGAGAGTCCCAATTTTATATATTAATCTCTTTAAAAATCTCAAAATATATATTGTCTAAATTTATCTAAGATTGTATTTGATGCAATGTATTAGATTGTATAAAAAAATTATTTTTTTAAGAAAATAAAAATATAAAATTAAGACCGAGTTGGCAAGATGGGCTGGACTGGACCAGCATATATTTGGCCAACAAAAAATTGAACTGGATTGGCCCAGTCAAGTTTCAAGTATGGCCCTGGCCCATTTGTCAGCTCTCTATATTTATATACTAGTTTTAATACAAAAAAATAAGGATAAATTCAGGGCCGGTCACTGTTTGGGCACTTATGGGCTCTAAAGTCATATGCTCAAAACTTAATTCAATTAAAGTCACATTTTAGAGCTAAAAGACCAACATACCCTTAATTGTAAAAAAAAATGCTAATTGTGATACTGTTTTGTAGTAGTGATATTGTTTTTGTTGTGAATCTGCTTTTTTGTATCTTATTAAACCTATGATTTTGTACTACTAATGAAATATTTTAAGAACAATATTATTCTTTTATTTATTCTCTACTGATTAATTAGTCTACTCACCATTAAACACCTTATATATTTATACTTATCTATCCAATGGGAATCTATGTCCTAATTAAATCTCAAACATGTTATAATTCAAGGAAGAATTAGAAACATTGTTCATAGTTTTATCTAAGTCAGATCTAGAACTGCTACTATTGTCTTTAGATTAGAACCCTTTGCATGACTTCCCATTAACTTGAGAATGATTGACAGTTCTTCTTTCTTCATCTTGGCATTGCTCTGAAGTATGTGTTTGCTTTTAAGGGACCCAAATACCTTAGAAGAGCTTTAATTTGCAGCAAAAGGATGTACATTTATCCGCGATACTGTTTTAGAGGATTTTTTATGATACTGTTTTGATAAAAAAAAAAATTAAAGATTGCCATTTTAAGCTAAAGAGACAACTTCAAATAAGTAAAATCCATCATACGCAATGGCAAAACAACTGGTCTTGACCGTCTCGTCGAGACCATTCCGAAAACATATTATAATAAAAATTCTGAGTACATGTGCAAATTCTATGTTCATTTCTATTGTAATACTGGTTTGCATAATACAGTATCAAACAACACATATGACTATGATATCACGTTTTTATCTTTGATACTGTTTAATTAGTCATGTGTTTTATTTGATACTGTATTATGCAAAACAGTATCATAGATTAAAATATGGATTAAAACAGTGTCAAAATGACTAATGCACATTACCTAAATAAAACAGTATATTTGATTAAAACAATATCATAGACAAAACTAAGACATTCAAACAGTATCACAGATTCAAACTTTGTCATAATTAAATAGTATCAAAGATAAAAGCTCAGTATCATAAATAAAACCCATTCTACATAGATTCAAACAGTATCATGGAATAAAATAGCATCATAGATTAAAACAATATCATGGAATAAAACAGCATCATAGATTAAAACAGTATCAAAATATACTAATGCACATTACCTAAATAAAACAGTATCATGGATTGAAATTAAGACATTAAAACAGTAGCATGGATTAAAACAAGATTGAAATATATCAAAATATACTAATGCACATTACTTAAATGAAACAATATCATAGATTAAAACTAAGACATTCAAACAGTATCATAGGATTAAAATAGTATCATGGATTAAAACAGTATTAAATTATATTAATGCACATTACTTAAACAAAACATTATCATGGATTAAAATAGTATCATAGACAAAACTAAGACATTCAAACAGTATCACGAGTTCAAACATTGTCATAATTAAACAGTATCAAAGATAAAAGTACGGTATTATAAATAAAACTCATTCCACATAGATTCAAACAGTATCATGGATTAAAACAATATCAAAATATACTAATGCACATTACCCAAATAAAACAATTATCATGGATTAAAAAGTAAGACATTAAAACAAGATATGATTAAAAAACAAGACCATGGATTAAAACAATATCAAAATATACTAATGCACATTACCTAAACAAAACAAGATATATGGATTAAAACTAAGACATTCAAACAAGATCATGGATTAAAATTATATCAAAATATATTAATGCACATTAAAACAATATCAAAATATACTAATGCATATTAAAATAAACAAAACAAAGATCATGGATTAAAACTAAGACATTCAAACAATATCAAAATATTAAAACACATTTCAAAACATACTAATGTATCATTACCTAAACAAAATTTATCATAGACAAAACTAAGATATTCAAACAATTATCACATATCGAACTTTTTCATTCATACGAAAATTCAAGCTGCTATTTACAATAATAAATTATGGCAACTCTACAGAAATTCATCAAACAAATCTTCCTTAATATTTTCCATAATACAGTATTATGATACAAATGTGTTTATGATAATGTTTCTCATTCTTGATTACAAAACTACCCATTACAAAACAAACCTTCAACAAAGAAGTGAAAATGCATGCTAGTCAGCAGACAAAGATAAACCAATGAAGCTTTTCTATGTGGAAGCAGAAACCACAAAGGAAAGGAACCACAAAGGAAAAATAAGAGGTTTACTCAACCTCCAAAGACCTTCCCCCAAGAAAAACAAAAGAAAATAAGGAAAACCAATAGATGCACGAATAGAAAACTAGGATCAAACTAATAATGAATTTTTCCATCCAAGACAATTTAGAATTCAAGTGAGCAACAGCCTCCAACGTAAATTTTGAAGGCAAAACCATCCTTAAGGTTATTGAAAGGAACATAATCGGTGGATCCGGATCTCAACGAACACGATATAACAGATTCTTTGAAATCTTGAAGATTATCTATAGAATCACGTGTATTCTAACAGAATGCAACTCTTCCTTCAAAGATACTTTTGCGTAAAACAAGAGCTATAAAGGATTTGTGCTTATGAATTTTCAGATTTTGCGAGAAGACGCTTAATGGGGAAAAAAAGCATTGTTGCTTCAAGAGATTGTGAAGAAAAAGAGAACAATAAAAAAGATTACAACATAAAAGCGTAAAAAAAAAGCGGTGGTGGCTATGGTTTCAATGAAAAAGATTTCCAACGATTTCTGCATCTTCTAAGTTCACTTCATCACCAAGAAAGAAAGTTTTGATGTCGAGCCAAATTTTGATATGATGGATTGAGATCTGAATAAGATTTTAGAATGTTCTCTTGACTCGGAGGTGGCGGTGGCGGCGGCGGCGACGCCGACGATGATGGTGGTGGTGGTGGTGGTGGTGGTGGTGGTGGTGGTGGGAACATTGGTGGCTGCGGTAGTGTGTGGAAAATATGGATCATAGGGATAATTTTGGAATTAATATGAAAATTTGATGAAGAGTATGACTTATTAACAATTTTGAAATTTGTTTTGACATAATTTGAAACAAGTCACTTATATATGACTTTTAGACAATTTTTCCAAAAAATAATGACCTTTGTTCAACTGAAATTATTGAAAATAAGCTTCCAAACAGCCTCTAATTGACCATTTGACCATCTTTCCGTGATTGAAAAATTACAAAATTCATATTGTTGAGATTCTTCTAATTTTTTTAATATAAGAATTTATAACTCAATGTTTTAGTTGACCCGGAACTTTCACAGACATAGTCTAAAATCTTGAAAACTTCCAAACGGACTTTGAAGATTCTCAAATTGAACCAAATATGTTATCTCACATAATTGAACATCAAAAAAAAAAAAAAACCTCAATTCATAATATTTTCTCGAATTACAGTTTAATCCCTGAAGTTTCATAAACTTGTTGTGAAAATATTGTGATTGCAAGTGTACAATATCGCACAAAAGTAATAAAGTAGACATATTGAGTCCGGATTATCGTTCCCACGAAGACTATCTTATTTATGTATTAGTTCAATTAATCTTTAGTGATTAATATGTAGAATGCACTATAAAATAAACTGCTTTAAAAGATTTTAAACTAGAACTTTAGATTTTCCAAAATAAGAAAAATAATGCAATAACTTATTTGAAAGCGAAGATCAACAATTTAGAGAAGAATGATGGTTAAAGCGTTTGGACAAACGAATTCACCTAGTTATCATCTCTAATTCCTCCTCTCAAGATTTGTTCCTAAAGTTGTATTCGGTCGAATTTACGAATTTAACCTAATTTATCTCTCTCGAATTCAAATTAATCCTATCTAATTAAGTCAACTTAGGCAGTCAGAATGGTCCTTAATTAGATGCATTAATTCTCCTAATAATTCAATTCAGACCGCAACAATAATAAAAGTCTATCTCTACTTTTTATCCAATTGTCGAATTTTACTACGTAGTCTAGATTAATAATTTGATTCTTAGTTCATTACAATCCACAAGATCAATGAAATAATAGCCAGTTATTCCAAACATTAAGAGAAGAAGTAAAATCAAATACTTAAACAATTTATAAGTCAAAACTTGAGATTCGAAATTAAAGAATTAAAATTAGGCTACATCGTTCATCCAAACTATGAATTTAGCTACTCATGATTCGGGAAAAAGAAAACATTAGAAGATTTGAATACATAACAAGGTTCTGAAAAAAATATGAAAAGATGTTGATTATCTTGATCTTCACGTTCCAGTCTTTTTGATCTTGGTTGTTCTTCGTTTTCTGTGCCGTTCTTTTCTCCGTCTTCTCTTGTGTTTTCCAAATAAGTAACAACCCTTATTTTGACATAGATTATATCTTTATATAGTGTTTTACTAATTTTACAACTCATGTACATGAAAAAACGAAAAAGGCCATGACTGGAATTAAAAATAAGCCAAAAAACACTCAAACGCATGAACAACAAGATTGTTGAGAGGTCAAATCGCGCTTTACAAACGAGCATTACACCGCTGAAACAAGAGAAAATTACCAAATTCAATTCCAATAATAATTGTAGACTTAATCCTCCAAGCTTTAATGTATATTTTATTTGGTCCTTGGTCATATTTTTGTCCTTTTTCCTCTTTAGTTATCTTATTTGCTATCCAAGTCCTTCAACTTTGAATTTTGTCCTCTTTAGTCCTCTAATTTCTTCTTTCATTTCAATTTAGTCCTCTTTTATTTACAAGCCAAGTCCTTCAACTTTTGTATGTTTGCAAGTTGATCCCCATATCCAAGTTTTCGTACGCCTTCAATCCCTTTTCGCCTATTTTGCTTTATTTTTCTCCAATTCCATCCAATATCCGGATTTTCAACTAAAATAATTAAATGGACACATAATTAAGTAGAAAATCACTTAAGAGTACTTACAATTGTCCACTTTTGATGATCCAGATAAGTGAAAAACCACACTTATCATTTGCAAAATTACAAATTGATTGCCAAACTTTCCAAAATTCCTATAATCATCTTTAAAATGATGTCTCAAGTCTGAAAAATCATTAAGATGCAACATTTTATAAATTACAGTTTAGTCTCTAAACTTTTTAATATTGCAATTAAGTCCTAAATAGCTTTTCGATCCTCAAATGACTTATACCAATAAACCTTTAAGTTCATTATTCCTTCAACTAAATCTTATTTGCCAAAAAATCACTTCAGTTCATGTAAGAATCCAATTTAGTTTTCAAGTTCTCAAACTATGCACTTAAGCCATTCATAAAGATTCAAAATATTACAACGACACATGCTAAAGAAATAAGATTGAAAATATAGCATACGCCGGTCTCTTGCAAGCAAGACAGGTCTGATATTTCCATGAATTTCATAGAGAGGCTTCCAAAATCAAATGGTACAGATGCGATTATGGCGATCATAGACACATTAATTAAGTATGCTCATTTCCTAACCTTAATGAATCTCTACATAGCTAATGGTATGGCACTATTATTTGTTGATTGTTTGTAAAAGTTGCATGGCCTCCCAATGACTATTCTGAGTGATAGATATTGAATTTTTGTCAATTTTGTTGGAATTTGGTTAGAAATATGTTGGTTTTGACTAACTTTGACTAATTATTTAAGTAAGACTCGTTAGTTGAGTACGGGAATTATAAGGCCATATGTGTTCAACTACGCGAGTAGATTAACATGGTATATTTAGTTGCTCGAATCAATTTCGAGTGAATGAAAAATTAAGATCCAAAGTAAATCGCTTAAATACACGAATATTGTTGAAAAATTAGATTAAATTATTACGGAATATTTAAGAATATGTTTGGATGAAAAGTCGTGTCTTTTTTGACATGTCATTTTTTAACAGTCATATCTTTTCATTTTAGAGACATGTCTTTTGGACATGTGCTTTCCAACAAAATATGTCTTTCGGACGTGCCTTTTCATGAAATTGTATCTTTTGATGCACAACTTTTCAGATATTATAAATATGCCCCATACGATTGCAAATAAATCACTACACTTTTTACAAAATGTCCATGCACTTTTTGCACAAATCATTTTAATTTAAAAATAATTTTTGCATAAAGTTCAAGTCCAAGTTTTCATTTAAAGGGAGAACAAAATGTTGTTCGGTTCGTTATTTCTCATAATTTGGAGTGTTAGTATTACGAGAAGTGATCGTTGTATTTTAAAAAAATGTGTGCCGAGAAATCATAAACACCTGTGCGGGACAATTTCATCTTAAAGAGAAAAAGTCAAACTCTTGCCTCAACCGAATCTAATTTTTCATTTCTAAAGATTTCTGTAAGTTGTCATTTTGCTTGTTTTGCATGCATGTAATTAATTTGTCAGAATATAAATAATGCACCAAAATTACCAACAATCTAAAGACGAAACATTTATTGCATATTATATTAAATATTAAGAAAAATCCTCTTATGTAGTAACCAGTTCAAATTCTTATAAATAAATGTTATATTTCTGTAAAGTTGTAATAAAATATTTACTTTGTGATAAAGTGTGGTCTCTTCTACTTCATTTGTCATAACCCCGGTCAACGCTTGTGAGGATAAGTCCTAAAAGTTAACCGGAGTGGACTTGAAGAGATGACAACACAAATTGATGATGTATCCCACAACATTGAATCCAACGAGATTCTAGCGTAAAGATGCCACAATCGAGGAAGACAAATTATATAACGGGATGTCAGATCTAATACACTCGGTAATGGTGTTTGAAACCAATATGTTAGATAACCTGAGAATGGTAGATCGACAATGGCGCTACTTGTCATGTTTGTGCTGAAAAGATGTTTTCATCTTACACTTTGATCAGTGGAAGACAACTCTATATGAAGAACTTTTCTACTTTAGAGATCATTGGACTAGGTAAAGTAGTGCTGAAAATGACTTCGAAAAAATAAGTAACCCTAATTGATATTCCATATGTTCCAAAGATTTACAAGAATTTGGTTTTCGGTTTATTATTGAGCAAGGATGGGTTTGGACTAGTTTTTTAGTCTGAAAAATATGTACTTACCATAACAAGATGTATGTGGGCAGGGGTATTTAGTCAATGGATTGTTTAAGATGAATATAATTAACGATATAATCGAATTTTAAAAGAGTTGATGATTTATATTGCTAAATTCTACCCAAAATTGTGGTGGTGGAATTGTTGTTTGCATTATATCCTCAAGTTAAGTTCAAATTTACCTAAGCTTTGTGGGAGAAAGTATTGCTTTCTTCAAATTAGAGTATTGAAGTTTTTGAACAATATTAAAATGTTGAATTACACTGTGATGAATCCCATGTTAAACTTGAAAGTCGTTCGATGTTGTAAATTGGATATCCAATGCAAGGGATTCAAAATCTACTAGTAAATATGTTTTACTATTTACAGTGCAATTATTTCTTAGAAATCTTCCAAATAACTTGAGTATTGAAAGATCATGATATAATTTAAATTTTTGAGCTTTAAATGAAGCTAGAAAAAAGTATGATCTATTCAAAATTTCATAGAAGTACTCAACGCAACGTGTATAGCTTTAGATAAAGCTAGAGAAGAAGCAGAATGGCTTCGTAATTTCTTAAAGGATATTCCATGTTGTCAATAAATATACATTGTGATAGTTAGTTGGCTATCGGAAGGGCACAAAATAGCATGTATGATGGTAAGTCTCGGCATATACGTCAAAAACATAATACCATTAAGAAGTTGATCTCAAATGGTATTATTTCTATTAATTACGTGATATCAAAGGAGAATCTTGCAGATCTGCATACACGAGGCTTACCAAGAGATCAAGCAGGGCCGGTCCTGTAATTTTCAGAGCCTGAGGCGAACTTCGAAAATTGGGCCCCTTATGAGTCACAAATTATATTATACATATAGCGCATGTTCGGTAGCCATTTTTCCATTTTTTGTCTACAATTTTTTAATTTTCAACCTTTTACACTACAAAAAAATTTGAAAAGTTAAAAAGTACTCAAAAAAATCCATTTTTTTCCAAAAAAACTAAACCGAACATGCCCTTAAAATTCATAAGATTTTTACAAAACTAATGTTAACTTAAAACTCAACAATAAAATGACAAACAAAATATATTATACAAAATATTTATATTATAATAAAGTAACAGTATTAAAAGTGTTCTAAATGATCACTTAAATACAACCCGCCTTGCGCTTTAGAGGCAAAATATTAATCAAATTTGAATAATCTAGTTGTTCAACTATTTCTTTCTCAATTGATAACATAGCCAATCCATTCAATCTTTCCCGTGACATAGATGAACAGAGATACGTCTTGATCAACTTCAACTTAGAGAAACTTCTTTACGCATATGCAATCAGAACTTGATATGGTTAGCAAAATTTTATAAGCAATATAAGCATTTGGGAAACAACCATTCAATGTCTTCAAATGTTGTAGTACTTCAATTGCTCTCTTGGTTTCACTTGGTAAATAACACCTCAAGACTGTCAGCTCAGAACATAAATCATCTCCATTAATGTCTAAACGGCCATTATGTTCTAGATACTTCTCAAGATTCATACAAGATTCCAACAAACTTGCAATACTTACACTCTGTAACCTTTCCAAATTAAACAAAAACCCAAATGTCACTTCATATTGTTTGAATTGTTCAAATCGAGTTTGGAGTGAAGATCGTGCTTGATCAATTATAAAGAGGAAGTAATCAATTCTAAAAGATTCTTCAGCTGATTGCTTGATCTCACATTGCCACTTTCATCAAACTGCTTCTTCCTTTGAATAGTACGTTTTTTCCGAAATAGAGTTTCAATTCCCATTTCACCTGCAATTTTTTTTTGCTTCATCCATGGTAATAGAAAATCCAGTTTCTCTATAATCATCGAGAAAGGAAACAAGTCCTTTTAAGAGGTTGATAGCACAATCAATATCCACATTTTCGACTTGAAGAAATTTACTTACAGTATTGACTGCATGCAACAACCTGTACCATATCACCATGCCAAGCAAGAATTCAAAATTTTCAAGTTCATATGTTGCTAAGGACTCAGCTTCACTCTTTATTTTAGGATCTTCACTAATATCTACCAATTCCAGTAAAGCGTCTCTTATTTGTGCAGTTTGCTCTTTAATTGGTCTGGACACTTTCAACATGACTTTCCCAACGTGTTTGTGACAATGGCTTCACCGTCGGACCTTCCACCTTATCTTTGAAAATTTTCCATCTCTTGGTAGAAGAAGAGAATAATATGTAGATGCGTTGTATTACTCAAGAAAGACATAGCTTTAGGACAACATTTCGCCACATCACATAATGTCGATTAAGACTATGACAACCATGGAGTATAGAAAGCTCTCGGATTAATTTCAATTACTCTTTTTGCACACCTTTGTGCCTTCCACTCATATTAGATCCATTGTCATATCCTTGCCCAGCTCAAGATTGGTTAAAACATTTTTAAGCTCATTTGAAAGTCCAAGTCCTGTTGTATCATCTACCTTAAAAAATGCAAGCCAATACTCTTGTATCGTTGGTGCGTTTGCTGAATCATCCACACATCGTATTACTAGAGACATTTGCTCCTCGTGACATGCATCCGTGTACAATCAAGTATGATCGAGAAATATTTTGCATGTTTAACTTTCTTAATAATTGAACTTCTCACATCACCGCCAACATCCGAATCGGTTCATTTTGTATTTTTTACCGAGATATGTATAATGAATCTCACGCTTTAGCACGCCGAATGTGCTCTTGCATTCTTGGATCAAACTCAAAGAACCATTTCTATCATTTGCAAAAGAGACCATTGTTCTCGACATAAAGGTGCTCATCATCTCCTCGTAGTGCCAATGTATTTTTGGCAAGTCTTTTCACAATAGCGATGATCCTTGTTAACACTTGTCTCCAATGTTCTCTTTCTTCATTGATCACCAATTGTACACTTTTATCAATGGTATTTTTGTTCAAGCCCGCTTTCCAATTCAATCCAACTAGTCATGCAATGCATATGCTCCTCATTTCCATCATGACTTTTAAGACACCGATGCAGATTATGCCAATCTTTGTATCCATCATCACCCAATTGCCCAATTTGATTCATTGTTTTGGCATTTTAAATAACTTGCAACAAAAGCAAAATATCCAAATCAAATAAACTGAATATACTAGCCATCTTCTATCAATTGTCTGCCCATTTGGTAGTAATCGTTTATAGTGTGATGAATCGAAATGTCTATTTCTACCATCTTTGGGAAACAAGATGCCATCAACTCTTTTTGGACCAATTGCAACTGAATAATCTCTCATTTTTTGATCAATTTCTTTCCAATTCCCTGGATCTTCTAAATTCAAAGACAAACAATCCTCTTGATTTAAATCTTTATGTTCAACATTTTCATCATCATTCTCCTCTAGTTCTTTCAAACCGCGGGTTCATTCATGTCATTCACTTCCACATTCTCGGTCAATTCATTCACATTGTCATTCTCATTCTCATTCACATTCACATTCACATTCACATTTTCCACGCTTTCTTCCTCCTCTCTTATTTTGTTGCAATTGAAGTACTTATCAATATTTCACCGCTTGACTTTGAACTAATGCCAATTCCTTTCGCTTTTTTTTTCTTTTTTGAGCTCCGCACTCGGGCATCGTATAAGACTATCGTTCGTTGATTAACCTAACAAAATAGAGAAATAGCAAATTATATTAGAATTATGAAAGTGACGCAGTCAGAAGCGTAAAATAATGAAACAAAGCTCAAAATCAATTCGTTAATTCCTATGAATACCGAATTAAATTGATTAAGGTGGAGAAAACTCCAAGAACAATATTCTTATTCAATAACAACTAACTTGATCAATGAAAAGGACCTCAAAATACTAAACTTCTAGTTAAAATAAAACTCTAATTGATAAATAAAATGCAAAAGACAAAAATACACATGGCAACTTAAAGAAAGCCGTTTTAAACTAACTAGACGACTTCAAATGGCTAAAATCTATCATCGGCAATTGCAAAGCAATTGGTTTTATCGACTTCGTCGAGACAATTCGAAAACATATAATAATAAAATTTTCGAGCCCTATGTCCGTTTCTTTGAAAAATCACGATTATGATCCCTTGCATCCGGATAAGCCAATTTATCATTTATCATTTATCCATACAAGATTATCACAAAAATTGGCGCAGGACATCACAATGAGCTAACCATGCGATCGCATGGTATTCCAAATATCGATCGTAAGTTTGACATTTCTGAGGCAGAATGTAATTTCTACGAACCATGCGATCGCACGTATTAAGCCAATGCGATCGCATGGTAATCCAAATCTGCGATCGCAAGAGGGACTTTTACGAGACAGAACGTAATTGATAGAAACCATGCGATCGCACGTAACAATCCCATGCGATCACAAGGTATTCTGCTGGAGGACCTGGAGAAGTTTGGCAAATTTTCGCTTATTTTTCTGACTTCTGATTCTGATTTTTGAGTTAACCAAAAATCCAAAATGTCCAAAAGGACCAAAACCAACTACAAAATTTATTTTCTTGAAAAGAACTTAGGATTTAGGAACAAAAACTGAAAATATATAAAAAAAAAATTACTTGGCTAGCTTTCTTTCCACTTTCCGCACGGTGCTTGCCTCGGTTGCTCGCTTGATGCCTCACTGCATTACTGCAGTTGAGTTGAGATGACGGTATTCACGTGAATCACATTCACCGTTCACAGAAGAATCACAGACTCACAGTGAAGTCTTTAGACTCTTCATGGTGAAGAATGAAGATTTAGGCAATGAGGCAAATGGCAATAGCACTGACCACTGAGGCGGGAAATGGAAATGGAATCGAGAATCGAGAAGCTGGGACTGGGAATCTGGGATCACCAATCATGTACTAACTACTAACGTAATATTCACGTAGAGTCTTCACAGAGAAGATTCAGCTAAAATGGACATTGGGCATTTCGACTGAAATCTGAAGTAGGCCTTGTGGTTGAGGAGTTGGGCTGATAAATTTTTTGGGCTGATAATTGATAATTTTTTTGGCTGAAATCTTACAGAGAGAATTTTTGGGCTGAAATTTTTTTTTTTTTTTTTTTTTGTGGGTTGATCAATTTTTTTTCCCCATTTTGGGCCCCCTCAAAATTTGGGCCTGAGGCACAGGTCTCTTCTGCCTCAAGGCAGGACCGGCCCTGAGATCAAGTATATTGCTTACCAATAGGAATGAGATTAAAAGCCTACTACGCATGAGTCTTTTTAATGATAATCCAACATTGTTGACTGGAGATCCCAAGATCTTGTTTCAATGGGACAACTAAGTTATGAAGCACATATGAGTTATCTCCTACCAGTTTCAATTGTAAGAAAAGTTCTCTCTCAGTGTGTATGAGGTTAAGTAATAAATTTTAATGATTCTTATATATTGGTTAAAACAAGTGGAGTGTGGCAGAATACTCTTAAAAGGAGATCACTTATATAAGTGTAAAGTGGAATTTCAAGGCTTGAATTCTCTAAAACACTTATGAAACCCAAGAGTTGTTAAGGGCCAAAATGAACACAACCGTGAGAACTGGATGTATTAGAGAAGTTATTGTGTGGGTACTATTGTCTTGGTTTACACCAACGGCCGAGCAGCCAAGACATCGCGTTAACCCGATTAGTCAAGTAAATCTGATAGTATTCTACTAAAGAGGTTTAAAGTCATAAGCTATCTATCTTGATATAGTAGCTTTCTGCTTGTACTCTATTTAGTGTCTGCATAGTTATTTGCATTAATTTTCATTCATGTAGGGGATTGTTGAAAATTTGTTAGAAAGATGTTGGTTTTGACTAACTTTGACCAATTATTTAAGCGAGACTTGTTAGTTGAGTACGGAAATTATAAGGTCATGCGTGTTTTACTACGTGAGTAGATTAACATAGTATATTTAGTTGCTCAAATGAATTTTGGGTGACTGAGAAATTAAATTCTAAAGTGAATCGCTTAAATACACGAATTTTGTTGAAAAATAGGATTAGAATATTGCAAAATATTTTAGAATCTGTTTGGATGAAAAATCGTGTCTTTTTTGACATATCATTTCTTAACAGTCACATCGTTTCATTTTAAAGACATGTCTTTTGGACATGTACTTTTTCAACAAAACATGTCTTTTGAACGTGCCTTATTATGAAGTTGTATCTTTTGATACACATCTTTACTGAGATATTATAAATAGGCTCATTATCATTGTAAATAAATCACTTCACTTTTTACAAAATGTCCATGTACTTTTTGCACAAATCATTTTAGTTTAAAAATAATTTTTGCATAAGTTCAAGTCCAAGTTTTCATTTAAAGAGAACAAAATGTTGTTAAGTCCGTTGTTCTTGTAATTTGGAGTGCTACTATTACGAGAAGTGATCGTTGTATCTTGGGAGACGTGTGCTGAGAAAAAATGTAAACACCTCTGCGGGACAATTTTATCTTAAGAAGAAAGAGTCAAACTCTTGCCTCAACTGAATCTAATTTTTCATTTCTCGAGATTTCTGTAAGTTGACATTTTGCTATTTTTGCATGCACGTGATTAAAATGTGAGAATATAAATAATGCACCAAAATTACGTACAAATTTCTCATTGAGTTGTTTAAATTCCAATGGCCCGTTTGGTATATATATGGACAATTGTTAAAGATAATGGATAAAATTTGTTTTATTCTGTTTGGATAGAATTGATGTCCGGATAAACTTTTATCCGGATAACAATTCAAACAAAAAATAATGATTATTTTTGTCCTTAGAAAAAGGAGGACAAAAATTTTTATCCGAATAATCATTCACTCATTTTTTAGAAGACGAACGTACCCTTTTTTATTATAGAACAATTTTTTTTTTTGACATTCATATCCTATAGGATAATCTCTGCCATCCGCCACCACCAGCCACCTCCTACGGCCATTGCCGCTACACCTAATTTTTTTCTCCATTTTTTTTATTTACTTTTTTTTTCGTATAATGAAGAATAATTGTAGAATTGTCTTTTTATATATATATATCAAAAGCTGACTTTTTAACAATGACTTTTTTTTTTTATACCTAGCTAAACCAAACAGGATAATAATAAATCTGTTATAGGATAACTATTATCTAGATAATTTTTATCAAGATAAATAATTTTATCCACAAATCAAATGAACCCATGGACTGAATTACTCATGAATATTTCTTATCACCTACCTAAATGCTTGGAGCAATATTTGAGATGCATATGCAAAGATAAGCCTAAGGTGTGGAGTACGTGGCTATCACTATCCAAATGGTGGTATACACTTCGTTTCATTTCTCATCTAAGATAACCCCTTTCAAGATAGTTTACGGAAGGCAACCTCCTACTTATACTAATATTCCAGGGGAAACAATAGTTGAAGTAGTTGACCAAGCTTTGAAGGATAGGGATTTAATGATGCGTCTTCTTAAGAAGAATTTGCAGCAAGCTCAAACCAGAATCAAGAAAGTTGCATATTCGACATAGGACTGAAAGGAGTTTTGAAGTAGGGGACCAAGTAGTTCTCAAATTACAACTAACACGACTTAACCAAATCATCCTAATGGACCTGAAACGTAACGTGCGTCGATAATAGATGCCAACTAGGTGCCAGACATACCATTAACGCTGACTTTGACTGTAAGATATTTAGAATAATTTCGAGAAACTTTTTCCTGTAAATTGGACTGAACCAAACCTGAAAAGCAACAAATTTTCCAAACATGAATATATGATAACAATTGAGGACCACCAACCCAAACACATAATAATCAAGGTCAAGTATAGAAAACTATATCATATTCAATATTTTTTACAAAAATAACCCAAATGCACATGAATATACAAAAGAAGCAGCGAGTCTATCTAACCATATACATATAATCCAAAATGACCGTACAACAAATTTCTTGTATTAAAATACAGAAATTGTTACAAATTGAAATTTTGTAAAATTACAAAGTGGATAATCTTCTTGTGACTGCGTAGCTGTAGAAACCTCTGATTAACGATCCGATTGTTGAAGACAATGGGACAAGTGGCTTAAATCCTGGACTTCGAAACTTGTTGAAAATTTGATTTGCTTGAACCTTCAATGCTTGGACTTGGATTTAATTTGATTTCTGAAGAAGATTTTGATCTTATTGAGATTTTCCAGAATTTGGGTTTTCTTTCGAGTTATGGATATTCTATTGGACTTGCTTCTGGACTTGAATTTTCTTCTCTTAGAGTTTTTAACTAGCGATTTCTCTTGGATTTGGGTTTCTATTTATAGGGAAATCCCGTACCACCCACTTTCTATTTATAACCGCCCACTTATTATATTTTAAAATAAATATTAAATATAATTAAAATTTCAAAAGTATAATGGGCTTCCTACGTGGGTTTGTTTTTAACACAAAATGGGTCATAATAAACTTAGACTTTAATAAATTTAAATGGACTATTGTTTTTAATAGACCAAGTCCATTTATTTATTTGATTTATTTTTAATGTCTACAAATACCCCCTCAAGATTTATTAATTTATTATACATATAAATAAATGAATAAATTCTGAATTTAAACTTTAGAATTGATTTAAGATTTTAAACTTGAATTTCTATGTAGAATTATACGTTTTTAAGTGTTAAATAAAACACACACGTATTTTTTTATTTTATTTTTACGTTTCCAACTTTCTAGTCTCTTTCTTCTTACCTCAAAAGCTGATTTTGGATTTTATTCAATTTTGTTTCCTCCTTATCTCAAAGCTGATTTAGGCTTTGATCCAAACTGGGACTCATCTTTTTCTTTTCCTAAAATAAGAATTCTAAATGAAGTATACAAGTTGAGTTCTTTTTATTAAAGAATTCGAACTTATAGATATACCAATTCAAAATTGTAAAATCGAACTTGAATTTAAGAGAGAATAATAAGAGAGTTAAAAATTGACACTAAAGTTTACTCAATCCATACCTTTAAAGGAGGAAGCAAGACAAGAAATAACGAATTCGATCAACTTGTTTGGACTTTGTGCTTGAACTTGATAAGTGAATTTGTTTGTTGACCATTTACTTTTATTCAAAATGGGTATTCTCATTTCTCATCACCATAAACTATGTTGTAAAATTAGTAGAGGAATTTATGAAGGTTTGGAGAAATTCCATGCAAAAATCAAGGTGGAAATAGCTAGCCATCTGTAATTCTTCCTAGTTATCGGATGAAAGTGGAAGCATTCAAAACCAGAAACATAAAAAAGAAACAATCTATGA
This sequence comes from Forsythia suspensa, assembly GCA_023638005.1. Classification (NCBI taxonomy): domain Eukaryota; kingdom Viridiplantae; phylum Streptophyta; class Magnoliopsida; order Lamiales; family Oleaceae; genus Forsythia; species Forsythia suspensa. Next base: position 22,973,899 of record CM042664.1, on the reverse strand, counting down.
CCCGGAACCGCTTGAAGAAATCTTGCAATGATTGTATTCTTCTCTCTCTCTCTCTCTCTTTATTTTTTGGAACTTTGGAAGACAATCTATATATATATAGAAGGGCGAGTGCAGCAAACATATAAAAGTAAGGGGAAAATCTCTGTTCCCGAATTGGGGAAAAGAGATTTCCCCGACTAAGGAAAAATGGGGGGGTCCTTTTTATTTTTTGGCCTTAATCGGGGGAATCTCTTTTCCCTGATTCGGGGAACAGAGATTTCTCCATAAAAGTAATGATATTTTTTCAACCTTGTTGCCAATTTATCATAATGATAATGCAATGTGTACAACCTCAATATTATGGTGGGCTCAAGTCAGGGCCGGTCCTGTAATTTTCAGAGCCTGAGGCGAACTTCGAAAATTGGGCCCCCTTATGAGTCGCAAATTATATTATACATATAGCGCATGTTCGGTAGCCATTTTTCCATTTTTTTGTCTACAATTTTTAATTTTCAACCTTTTTACACTACAAAAAAATTTGAAAAGTTAATAAAGTACTCAAAAAAATCCATTTTTTTCCAAAAAAACTAAACCGAACATGCCCTTAAAATTCATAAGATTTTTACAAAACTAATGTTAACTTAAAACTCAACAATAAAATGACAAACAAAATATATTATACAAAATATTTATATTATAATAAAGTAACAATGATTAAAAGTGTTCTAAATGATCACTTAAATACAACCCGTCTTGCGCTTTTAGAGGCAAAATATTAATCAAATTTGAATAATCTAGTTGTTCAACTATTTCTTTCTCAATTGATAACATAGCCAATCCATTCAATCTTTCCCGTGACATAGATGAACAGAGATACGTCTTGATCAACTTCAACTTAGAGAAACTTTTTTTTTTTTGCATATGCAATCAGAATCGTATGGTTAGCAAAATTTTATAAGCAATATAAGCATTTGGGAAACAACCATTCAATGTCTTCAAATGTTGTAGTACTTCAATTGCTCTCTTGGTTTCACTTGGTAAATAACACCTCAAGATCATCACCGTAACATAAATCATCTCCATTAATGTCTAAACGGCCATTATGTTCTAGATACTTCTCAAGATTCATACAAGATTCCAACAAACTTGCAATACTTACACTCAGTAACCTTTCCAAATTAAACAAAAACCCAAATGTCTCTTCATATTGTTTGAATTGTTCAAATCGAGTTTGGAGTGAAGATCGTGTTGATCAATTATAAAGAGGAAGTAATCAATTCTAAAAGATTCTTCACCGATTGCTTGATCTCATCATTGCCACTTTCATCAAACTCGCTTCTTCCTTTGAATAGTACGTTTTTTCCGAAATAGAGTTTCAATTCCCATTTCACCCGCAATTTTTTGCTTCATCCATGGTAATAGAAAATCCAGTTTCTATAATCATCGAGAAAGGAAACAAGTCCTTTTAAGAGGTTGATAGCACAATCAATATCCACATTTTCGACTTGAAGAAATTTACTTACAGATGATTGATCGCATGCAACAACACATGCACTATATCACCATGCCAAGCAAGAATTCAAAATTTTCAAGTTCATATGTTGCTAAGGACTCGACTTCACTCTTTATTTTAGGATCTTCACTAATATCTACCAATTCCAAGAAAAGCGTCTCTTATTTGTGCAGTTTGCTCTTTAATTGGTGGGACACTTTCAACATGACTTTCCCAACGTGTTTGTGACAATGGCTTCACCGCCGACCTTCCACCTTATCTTTGAAAATTTTCCATCTCTTGGTAGAAGAAGAGAATAATATGTAGATGCGTTGTATTACTCTCGAAGAAAGACATAGCTTTAGGACAACATTTCGCCATATCACATAATGTCGATTAAGACTATGACAACCACATGGAGTATAGAAAGCTCTCTGATTAATTTCAATTACTCTTTTTGCACACCTTTGTGCCTTCCACTCATATTAGATCCATTGTCATATCCTTGCCTGACAAATTTCAAGATTGGTTAAAACATTTTTAAGCTCATTTGAAAGTCCAAGTCCCGTTGTATCATCTACCTTAAAAATGCAAGCCAATACTCTTGTATCGTTGGTGCGTTTGTTTGAATCATCCACACATCGTACACTAGAGACATTTGCTCCTCGTGACTTGCATCCGGTGTACAATCAAGTATGACCGAGAAATATTTTGCATGTTTAACTTTCTTAATAATTGAACTTCTCACCTCACCGCCAACATCCGAATCAGTTCATTTTGTATTTTTTACCGAGATATGTTTAATGAATCTCACGCGCTTTAGCACGCCGAATGTGCTCTTGCATTCTTGGATCAAACTCAAAGAACCATTTCTATCATTTGCAAAAAGAGACCATTGTTCTCGAAGATAAAGATGCTCATCATCTCCTCGTAGTGCCAATGTATTTTTGGCAAGTCTTTTCACAATAGCGATGATCCTCGTTAACACTTGTCTCCAATGTTCTCTTTCTTCATTGATCACCAATTGTACACTTTTATCAATGGTATTTTTGTTCAAGCCCGCTTTCCAATTCAATCCAACTAGTCATGCAACGCATATGCTCCTCATTTCCATCATGACTTTTAAGACACCGATGCAGATTATGTCAATCTTTGTATCCATCATCACCCAATTGCCCAATTTGATTCATTGTTTTGGCATTTTAAATAACTTGCAACAAAAGCAAAAGATCCGGTCCAAATAAACCGAATATACTAGCCATCTTCTATCAATTGTCGCCCATTTGGTAGTAATCATTTATAGTGTGATGAATCGAAATGTCTATTTCTACCATCTTTGGGAAACAAGATGCCATCAACTCTTTTTGGACCAATTGCAACCTGAATAATCTCTCATTTTTGATCAATTTCTTTCCAATTCCACGGATCTTCTAAATTCAAAGACAAACAATCCTCTTGATTTAAATCTTTATGTTCAACATTTTCATCATCATTCTCCTCTAGTTCTTTCAAACTGGCAGGTTCATTCATGTCATTGACTTCCACATTCTCAGTCAATTCATTCACATTGTCATTCTCATTCTCATTCACATTCACATTCACATTTTCCATGCTTTCTTCCTCCTCTCTTATTTTGTTGCAATTGAAGTACTTATCAATATTTCTGCTTGACTTTGAACTAATGCCAATTCCTTTCGTTTTCTTTTTCTTTTTGAGCTCCGCACTCGTGCATCGTATAAGACTATCGCTCAATGATTAACCTAACAAAATGGAGAAATAGCAAATTATATTAGAATTATGAAAGTGACGCAGTGTATGCGTAAAATAATGAAACAAAGCTCAAAATCAATTCGTTAATTCCTATGAATACCGAATTAAATTGATTAAGGTGGAGAAAACTCCAAGAACAATATTCTTATTCAATAACAACTAACTTGATCAATGAAAAAGGACCCTGAAATACTAAACTTCTAGTTAAAATAAAACTCTAATTGATAAATAAAATGCAAAAAGACAAAAATACACATGACAACTTAAAGAAAGCCGTTTTAAACTAACTAGACGACTTCAAATGGCTAAAATCTATCATCAGCAATTGCAAAGCAATTGGTTTTGTCCGGCTCGTCGAGACAATTCCGAAAACATATAATAATAAAAATTCTGAGCCCTATATCCGTTTCTTTGAAAAATCACGATTATGATCTCTTGCATCCAGATAAGCCAATTTATCATTTATCATTTATCCATACAGTATTATCACAAAAATTAGCGCAGGACATCACAACAGCTAACCATGCGATCGCATGGTATTCCAAATATGCGATCGCAAGTTTGACATGTCTGAGGCAGAATGTAATTTCTACAAACCATGCGATCGCACGTATTAAGCCAATGCGATCGCATGGTAATCCAAATCTGCGATCGCAAGAGGGACTTTTATGAGACAGAACGTAATTGATAGAAACCATGCGATCGCACGTAACAATCCCATGCGATCACAAGGTATTCTCCTGGAGGACCTGGAGAAGTTTGGCAAATTTTTGCTTATTTTTCTGACTTCTGATTCTGATTTTTGAGTTAACCAAAAATCCAAAATGTCCAAAAGGACCAAAACCAACTACAGAATTCATTTTCTTGAAAAGAACTTAGGATTTAGGAACAAAAACTGAAAATATATAAAAAAAAATTTACTTGGCTAGCTTTCTTTCCACTTTCCAGACAGGTGCTTACCTCGGTTTGCTGCTTGATTAGCCTGGCATTGCTCGCAATTGAGTTGAGTTGACGGTATTCATGTGAATCACGTTCACCGTTCACAGAAGAATCACAGACTCACAGTGAAGTCTTTAGACTCTTCATGGTGAAGAATGAAGATTTAGGCAATGAGGCAAATGGCAATAGCACTGACCACTGAGGCGGGAAATGGAAATGGAATCAGCAATCAGAGAAGCTGGGACTGGGAATCTGGGATCACCGATCATGTACTAACTACTAACGTACTATTCACGTAGAGTCTTCACAGAGAAGATTCAGCTAAAATGGACATTGGGCATTTCATTTCAAATCAAGTGGGCCTTGTGGTTGAGGAGTTGGGTGATAAATTTTTCAATGATAATTGATAATTTTTTTCAATGAAATCTTCTGAGAGAGAATTTTTGGGCTGAAATTTTTTTTTTTTTTTTTTTTGGTGGGTTGATCAATTTTTTCCCCATTTTGGGCCCCTCAAAATTTGGGCTGAGGCACAGTCTCTCTTCCGCCTCAAGCGGGACCTGCCCCCGGCTCAGTGTGTGTGTTTGAAAGTGTATGTATAAACAATCAACAAGTTTTTTTTTTTTTGGTTATTATTTGTTATTTTACTCATTTTTAAGAAAATTTATAATCCTAGAAAATTTTCATTTACGAGATACATGTACTTTTTTGAAAAAATATTTTTTTAATAAGAATTTTTTTTATTTAGGAGATCAGGAAATAGAAGTCCAGAACTTATCTTTTTATCTTTTTAGATATTCTCCAGAAACTCACCTTTCTAGGATGGAGACTTATTAGACTTAGAAATATTTTTTAGATATTCTCCGGAGACTCACCCTTTTAAGATAGAGGCTTAGAAGACCTAAAAATAGAGGCTCGGAACGTATCTTTTTAGTTATTACCCAGAGACTCATCCTTCTACGATGGAGGTTTAGAAGATTTACGGCCCTAGACAAATGACTTTAACACTTTTAGAAAATTTAATGTTCATAATCACTTTAAATTATAGACCATTTTTATTATTGTTTTTTTGACTATTTTATTGTCATTTTGTACTCTTGTTTGCTGATTTTTTATTTTTATTTTTGTTTGTTTGTCTTGCAGGAATGGCACAATCAAATTTTAAAGATAAAAAGAATATGATATTACCTAAAATTAATGAGCTTAATGATACGACACGGAAGAACAAAGTTCTTTACTTTTCCTAAGACGATTGTGAAGTATCACAGCCAGACCAACGCCATATGAGAGCTTAAGCTTACTATCTACAGGCTGATGACATTTTCTTTTACTCCATATATGTTCCTTTAAAAAAGCTGCACATACATATTTTTAGTGACCGCCAGAGAATATGAATGATTTCCAATATTCTTCATTGGGTCCACCTCCACATCATTCTCAGGACATGAAGATATTTTAAGAGTGATTATTTTCGAGAGGATTAATTAGAGGAAAATAAGATGGAGAAGTGCACTTAGTAGCCGTGGAGAACCTTCTTATCTTCCGAAGTTTTTAGATCCATAAACTCTTAGTCAAATGGAATCTTCTGAGTTAACTTCTGCAATTTATTCTGTTACGAAGGAATATCTCCGTATAAATTCTATGTATAGAGCTCTTTGTGAGGTTTGGTGTCTAGACACCAATACATTTATAACCACAAATTTAAATTAGATATTTAATTTAATAAGCTATTTTCTTCTTCCAAATAAAAGTTGAAAAAAATGTCGTTGATTTAGGGACCAATAGCACCGCCGCATAACCTTCTTCTTTCCTAAGTATTTTCTTCTTCCAGCGTCTTCACCGCCGACTGCTAGAGTGCCACAAGGTTGTTCTCTGTTCTTCCAAACTAACAAGCAGTAAGTTCTTATCATTATGGTCCCCGTTCTGCCAGAGTTTTTATTTGAAATTCCAATTGTGTGTCTTCGAATTCATGTCTATACTTTCAGATTTTTTATTTTCATTTTGATTTTCCAATTGTGTTCTGCCAAATTACAATTGTGTTCTGTCTTTTTTTTTTTTTTGATTTTTGATTTCATTTCCCTGTTTGACTGATTTCATTTCACAGTTGGTTCACTGAGTTGATGAATTGGAGTTGGAGTTGGTTCACTGAGTTGGAGATCATTTTGTGATGTAATTAGTTGTGCATTTGAGTTCATCAATTAGGGACTTATTTGAAATAAATTCAAAGTTTAGGGGCCTATTCAAAGTGTAAGGACCTATTTGAAATTCCATAAGTTTGGGGACCAATTAAACAAATTTAAATTTATTAGAAATTACAAAAAAAATTAAAAGTTTAGGGACCTATTCATAATCAAATTAAAACGTATTAGAAATTACGCTAAAATTCAAAGTGTAAGGACCTATTTGAAATTCCATAAGTTTAGGGACCAATTAATCAACAAATTAAAACTTAAAACTTATTAGAAATTAAGAAAAAATTCAAAGTTTAGGGACTTATTTGAAATAAAATAAGTTTAGGGACCAATTCATCAACAAATTAAAACTTATTAGAAATTACAAAAAAAAATCAAAATTTAGGGACCTATTTGAAATAAATTAAGTTTAGGGACTAATTCATCAAAAAATTAAAACTTATTAGAAATTACGAAAGAATTCAAAGTTTAGGGACCTATTTGAAATAAATTAAGTTTAGGGACCAATTCATCAACAAATTAAAACTTATTAGAAATTACGAAAACATTCAATGTTTAGGGACCTATTTGAAATAAAAAAATTTAGGGACCAATTTATCAACAAATTAAAACTTATTAGACAGTACAAAAAAATTTAAAGTTTAGGGACCTATTTGAAATAAATTAAGTTTAGGGACCAATTCATTAACAAATTAAAACTTATTACGAGTTTAATATAAATTCAAAGTGTTGGACTTATTATAATAAAATAAGTTTAGGGACCAATTCATCATCCAAAGTTTATGGATTTTTTCTATTTCTACTAAGTTAGGGACCAATTAAGCAGTAATTTAAAAGCTAGAGATCAATTTCACTAAGTGTAGGGACATATTCCACACTATTTGATGTTCGCAATTATTTCATGTGTTAGTATAGCTGACGTGATGTCGCACGGAGGTGATGGTGCAGTGATCCTCTCATAGCAGCCACCTCACCGGCTTGATTCGGCCTGCGAGTCTGGTAATAATTTTCGTTTAAATCTTTTTTTTTTGGTATTTTATAAACATCGTTGAATTTTGTATGATACATATGGTTCGTATTTGTTCTTTTTCAACCCCCTCACCAAAGCGACAGGATATCTCTCGAGGCATTAACCTTGAGAAGGTTTGGCAGGCCAACGAGAAGATGTCACTTCCATCGTCGAACGCACAACGCACAATGTAGCCGATCGAGAATAACGCGAAGTACTTCACGCGTTTGGTTAGGAACCAAGTGAGATTCACCGTGCCCCTATGCTACCGTTCATGGACAGAGATTCCAGATGAGCAGCGGGTACAGTTACGTAGCATCATCGAGGTATTAACTTACGTTAGTTTTGTTATTAGTGCATTCCATAAATAATTGTTCCATGTAATATACATTAACGTAATTTTTTCCATTCTTGCAAAGTTACTTCAATCTTCAGGGCGATCGATCGCCCGATGAGTACCGGGCGGTTTGTGCCACTGTAGATCGCCTAGCGGCCGATCGTTATCGTGATTACAAACTCAAGGTGCATAATCACTTAAAAGCACATGGACCCAACCGACCATATGGCGATATGTCTGCTGAAGACTGACAGAAGTGCATTGACTTCTTCACCAGTCCTACTTTCATGGTATGTATTGTTTATTTACTTTTTACGTTTTTATTTTAATATTGTTTTAACTATTAAGTTTTCTGCTAATCAATTATTTTTTATACCTTCAGGAACGGTCCTCGAAAAATAAGGCCAATCGGGGTAAGGCTAAATACTCGAGCGTGCAAGGGTCGAAGAGCTTCTCTGCCACGCGTTACGATAAGGTATAACTAAATTTTTCAATATCATTATACAAATCTTCAATGCATTACGTAACAATGTCTACTAACTACATTTCACGTTTAAATTATTGTAGCGGGACCCCGAGACCCAGCAGTGGCCAAGGATTATTGAGTCGTTCTGGACTTTTCACACCTTCCGGGATGGCAATTGGGTGAACTTACAGGCGGCTAGTGACTATGTGAGGACTTTTAAATGTTGTTAATTTAATTTTATCTAACGTGATATTATTATTATTTTTTTATTAAACAGGATAAATTTGTTGAGTCGAGAGGGACTCAACAATCATAGGTCGTCTTGAGTGGACGCGTCATTAGACAAGCATGCCATTGCGAAGAAGGTTCTTGGATAACGACGAGAACACGTCCGTGGGGTTGGACGGGATCCGAAGGGCACCTCTCCCTCCCTAGATTCGACCGCTGCATCGAATGCCCCAGAAAGAACATCCCATCAGTTCTTTGGAGACACGATGAGGATCAACCTTCGTTTGAATGTATGAAGATCAAATTCAAAATTCAACTTCGAAGAATAGCATATCGGAGATTGCGTGAGAGGAGGAGGAGGAGGAGGATGAGGACAATGGTTTGGGGAATTTGTAGATTTGTAGAATTCTTTATTATTTTAAATATAAAAAAATTAATTTTTTAAATGTCTATAGTGGCGACATTGTCGTCGCTAAAACAAAACAACTTATTACATATTAGCGGCGACAAGGTTGCCGCTATACCTCCTAAACATATAGCGACGACAAATATGTGGTATATAAAATGTAATAGCGACGACACAATCGCTACTATTTCACATTGTCATCATGTTTTTTCTAATTTCGAGATATAGACCACGACAATGTTAATCTAGAGATACTAATCTATTGCGGCAATAGTCAGCAACGACTATATCGTCGCTATATAATTAAGCGACGATATGTGATCCTACGCTATTGACCTCCTTTCTTGTAGTGGTCTTAATTGTGTAATCTGCAAGTTTTTTCGTAATCGAATAATTGAGCAAATAATCTCGCAAGCGCCATGTTACGAGTATGCAATAAACACACATGTGACCAACTAATGGATCCATCTATTAATATCATAAAATTTCTAGAATGATCTACATAGAGGGTAAGTGTGTCCACAATGTTCACCATAATTTTTTTTAGAAATTTTGGAAATTCAACCTCAATTTTAGTTAGTGATACAACGATTAATTTGCCCTAAAAACAATCAGTACATGAGAATTCAATATATTGAAACATTCTAGTTCTTCAATAGATATACACACGAATTCTAAATAAATTTTACACTGTTATTAATCTGGGACGGTCTAACGTGTAATGCCTATCAATAAAAATTTGAGTTATTGAACTTCTGATTCAATACAATGTAGTATGTATATTTTTTATTTATTTAGATAACAAATGACTGATATTTAATTTTGTTCATCTACTTAACAAAATATTAGTTCTACTAGAACCTTCAATAAGATTTGAAGAACTTAATATTGTATTAACATTTTTTTTTTTGCTAATTTAAAAAATTATTTTTTGTGTTGAAGAATTGTATGCGTAGTTGCACTATTTGCTAAAAAGACATATCGGCAATTCATCCTGAATCTTTTTTTTTCCCCTAAAATAATGATGTGTATAAAGTTGTTCTTATTAAATAACATTAAAATATTATTCCTATATATTCAAACATAGATATATATGAAGTAATGCTTGTTCAGGAGGATCGACACATTTTTTTTCTTTAGAAATACCGATATATATAAAGTTGTTTTTTTTATGAACAACATAATATTTTTCTAGACTATTAAGTTGTATAAATTTGTACTCTTCAGGAGCAACAACACAATATTCTTTATGAATATTGTTATAGAATAATTTATACTTTTTAAGAGAAATTTTATCTATATAATTATTAATATATAAATTTGTGCTTCTTCAGAGGCAATTACATAATATTTGTTTATTGTATTACTATAAGAGTCGTGCTTTTTCGTGAGTGTTAACACAATATTTTTCTAAAATTTAGTTTTTATGAAGTGGTACTTTTTCAAGAGTAACAACACAATATTCTATTTAAATATTTATGTATGTGGGTTGTGTTTCTTCAAGAATATCCATGAAATATTCGTATAGAAAATTGATATATATAAATTTATGCTTCTTTTAGAATATGTATATTTTATTCTAATCAAAATTTTGATATGTATAAAGTTGTGGTTCTTCTAGAACAATATATAAATTCTTCTAAAATATTAATAAGTATCAAGTTGTATTTTTTTCAATAGCAACAACATAATACTCATATGTAAAAGAGCAATATTATAATATTTATATAAATATTCTTATGAAATATTGATTATACATGTGTCTTTCTCCAATATTGATAATACAATATTCTAATATTCTGGAATATTGTTACAAAGTAAATTTCATTCAACATTTAATCCATACACATATATATTCTATATATAATATATGAATATATATAATATATGAAAGATAGCAAATAAAAGAAAAGCTCATGTATTAATTGAATTTGATAGATTTAAAAAAAATTTAGTCTCAAATTCTTTAAAAATGTAAATTTGAAAATTTTTGTTGTTTTCCAAAAATTCACAATCTTCCAATCAATTCAAAAGCTGTTACTATTCATGTAAAAAATTTATCACGAATGAACCATATGACCTTGATTTTAATTGCTAGAATTGAAAGACAATGAGTTTTAAACTTTATGTGCGAATTTCACGATAATCGGACCACATGACATAGAGATATCAACGTTTGATTACAACTGTATAGGCTGACTAAATTTTGCAAATTTTATGCACTATTGATCTTGGATTTTCTCTATTTTATGTGAGTTTCTTCGTATTGATAACATGTTATAAACTAGAATGAATAATAGAAGAGAATTGAAAGAGTTAGGACTCAAGTGTAGAGGTGGCAAAATAAGCTCGCCTTGTATAGTCTGAATTTCAGGTCAAGCTGGCCCGAACAAAATCGGGCCTATATGGCCCGGCTCGGCGGGCTGGGCTTGAACTGGATTGGCTCACAATTTTTTTTGGCTCCTCAGACACTAATAACTAATCTTTATGATAGTCCTAATACATAATCTAAACAATCTCAATTTAAAATGACCTAAGCTCAAGTCCCACAACTTAAATTATCTTTTTTAAAATTATTAGTTCAAGAATCCCAAGTTCCAACACAAAATTGTTTAGATTCAATTAAAATCTAGTTTAATTTAAGTTTCAACCCAAATTTCATATGTATTTCGAACTATGCTTGTGCATATATATATATATATATACATACATATATATATATATATATATATATATATATATATATACACACACACACACACACACAAACGGAGAAGAAGATTTGTAGGCGTAAAGCAAAAATAAATAGTGGATGGTTCTCCAATGCAATGCCAATGAGAAATTATTCATTTATCTCTTTATTTCTTTTACTATCTTTTCTGTTTTCTATACTCTATTATTGCCTCCATCAATTGCAACTTTTGTTTAACCACTACTCGTAAATCCAATAATCACAATTTTATTATTAAAACAGAGAAAATTTAATTCAGTGCCATTTAAATTTAAATTATTATTCAACATGCAATCACACCTTTAATAAGAGGAATAAAGAGTTATATAAAAATTATTGTATAAATTTTGATTTTTAACTTATAACACACATTTTTAACATAAAAGATATATTATTTATCATTCTAGTAAAAAAAATTATTTAAAAAAACAAGAAAAAATAAAATAAAATTAGGGTCGATTGACCTATTGGCCCGATGGGCTAGGCTGGGCCGGCATGGGCAGTTTCAAGTGTGGCCCGTCTCTGCCGGCTCTAGTGTGTATTTCATTATTAGAATCAACTTAATATATAGAGAGTTTTAATAAGAGTTACAATCTAATCAAGATATAGACTTCTAGAATAACTAGGACTAATTGCTAGATATCCTAATTGAGCAAATAATCATTCATATTTATCTATAATTTTACAAAAAAATAAAAGATTTTTTAACAACTTGATTGACAGATTGTTAGCAGGACCAATGTTGCTACAAAATTGATGGGTCTAGAGAAGAAGGGAGTTTGTTGTAATTTTCACTTTTTTGTTTGTGTTTTTTTTTTTTTTTTTTGTTTTAATTCGAAAAAAAGGTAATCTTGTCGTTTGAAGATAATTTGGTTATTTAACGGTCAAACTAACAATTTTTTTGATAGAAGGACTTTGCTTGTGCTTTTTTTTTAAAATTAAGGACCTGAAATGCTAGAAATTGAAGGTTTGAAACTCCATCGTCACAAGATTCAAAACTGGAACCTCCAGTGCTATTTATTCCAACAAATATGCGCTGGAGACTAAGTTGCGATATGTGTATAGATTGGGGACCAATGCTGTAATTGTTCCTATAATTTAACCGGACATCAAAATAACTTAAAAGTCGAGACACATACGTCTCTTTCTTTCTCTGTGTATTGCTGTTTTATTTCACAGTTTGTACACATGCTTCTATACAAAATGAAGAGTTCATGTAATTCTCTCGATGTATTTGAGTTCAAAGAAGAAGATGAACTAACAGAAATGGCGGCCAAAACGTTGTCCAGCAAGTATACTCTCCTTCATCGTGGTTAGTGTTCGTAGTTTTCCTTCTTTAAACTTCTCTTATAGCTTTGAACGCATATCAGGTGGGAATCAGGGAATGTATGCTTCGGATTGTGGATATGGAGCGTTTGAAATGTTTAATCGTGAGAACTGAAATTTTGTTGTTTGAAATTGAAATTATGTGATTCCGGTATAAGCTTATGCTTTTAGATTGTTATATTAATGGGCAATGTTGTTGGATAATTGCCAGGGCAAAGGTTGAGTTCGATTTTTAGTTTGCGGGATATGTGACATTAGGGTGCTCATAAGCCTGAGAATGTCATATGGAAAGTTTTGTATGGTTTAAGCCTTCTTTTTGTGATTATTTTATCAATTTGCGGATGATTTTTTATTTTCAAGCTTGTGAAATTACTAGTATACCACTTCATTGTGGTGGGATCCGACCGTAGGATCTATTATGATGAGGGAAATGATTGGTGGAAGGATATGATCGATTCAGGTACATGAATTGAGGTGATGAGAAGATTTTGGAGAAGGTTGGAGATGATTGAATCAGTGAGATTGCAAATTTTGGAGGAGATGATTTTGTGATGGGAGAAATTGAAGACGTAGTGACACACGGATGATTAAGTATAGCGGAGAAAACTCCTAACGGTCGTGATAATATTTTACCTGGGAAACTATAATTCACCAAGATGAAAGATTTGATAGTACGAATTTTCATTTCTCATCACTTTTGTTGTACAGAAGCTAGATACTGTAAGACACAGGACTACAGTTTTGAATATTATCACTTCATTCAAATTTGCATTTCTCATTATTTTTGTTGTACAGAAGCTAGTTGTAGTTGCTAAAGGCGTTCTTTATTATAGATGTTTTAATGTTTTGGATGCTCTAGGCACCTTATGAATAGGCAATCTAATTCTGTGCTTTTCCTAAAATCAGTATTGAGAATTTTCTAAAGAAGATGTTTGAGTTTTTGATGACAAAGAGTTTTCTGTCAGTCAGGGATTATAAGCATCTATAACTTTCTTCTTTTATCAAAATACTGTCAATAGTTTTGCTTAATGCCCTTATTTTCATGTTTGACAATGACTTGTTGTGTTATGCCTTTTAGTTGGCCGGGAAACTGAAATTCAGTCAAAGGAGATTAATTGTGTACCTTGTGTAGATATTGATGCTACTGATATTGGTCACGGTTGTAATGCTGCTAGTTCATTTACTTCATTAGACCCAGAGGATTGTGCCAAGAAAAAAATGCCTGGAGTAAGCAATGTTCATCATGTCAATTCAAGAAGCCAAGAACAATGTGCTGCAATTAGATACAATAAGCTCGACTGTGGGAAGGACCACTCAAATTGTGCCTTTCCAGAATCTTTACTCAAAGTACTTTAAAATCTATAATTAGATCATTATATTAGTACCAGACTTCTTTTTTCTTAAATCTTTCTCATGATTTTTGAAATGTATGCAGGATGAGCCAGCTGGCAAGACTTCATTCACTAATCAAAGCATTAGTGAGGGATCTCCTTCATGTGCTATTGCAGAAGATGATGGTTTGACAACGCCAATTTTATGTTTTTTCTTGCTTCACCATGTCTGTTTCATTCCTTTTTGTGGCTGGGGTTGTGGTATCTGGGATATTGGGTTGGGTTAAATTTTGGATTTCATTGTTTTGCTGTGCATCTTCTTATCATGGTTATTGTAATGTCTCAGCTTCTAATGATGGATCATCATCTGAGAACTGCTGCAGTGGCTGGGATGTGGTAAACATCATTGCACTTCCATTTTTTCAATCAGTAATATCTACTTTCTAACAGCTCCCTTGCCTCCTCTTTTTCTTAATCCTTTTATTTTTCACTTTTATTTTTCTTTTTTGTTTGTGGGGTCGGGTTGCTAAATATTTTACCCTGTGGATAGAGTAAGAGATGAAATAATGGTAAGCACTGAAAATCATTGACAATGTTAATGTCCAATGTGTTGCATATTCCTAGTACTTGTATTTTTGCTCACTTCTTTTTGTTAGAGTATGTTTGCCGGTGCTTATAAGCACTTAGAAGTTGATCAAACATCATTTTTATCCACACATTTCGTAGGACCCACAACTTTTATCCACACATTCCGTAGGACTCACTGCTTATAATATACAAAAATCTTTACCAAACATACTCTTAATGATCTCACTTTGCTCTAGGCGAGCTAGTTTATGAGTTTGTCCTCCAAGCTAGATTATGAGTTTGTCCTCCATTTGGTTTAAAAAACTTCAAATTTGTTTCCACAGTCCAATAGTGAAATAGTAGGTGTTTATGAGGGCATTTAGCTGGACAAATGTGTTTTTCTAGGGCATGTGCTTGGAATAATGCGCTATTCTTTTTGTTTTTCTTATTTTCACCCTATACAAATGGAAAATTTTAGGCAGTTATAATGGTATTAGGTGAATGAGTGTATTCTTCTTTCTTTACTTTTGTAAGCGTTTTCTTCTTTCTTCATGTGCATGTGTCTTGCCATGGGGGCTGTATCTATACGGAAGATCCTAAAAGCTAGAAAAGCTTAAGAAGAAAATATTAGTGTCTATAATATTTACAATTAAACGAATGTTTTCCTCCTATAATCTACTGCAAGAGTTGTTCTCTAAGATCATGCTTGAACTGACTTAATACTCCCGCAGATAAAGATAATTTGGCCTTGTATGAGGCAAATAGATATATATTAATTTCTTCAGGTCTAGGGTACATAAAAATCAGAAGCCGATTGAGCTATATTTTCTCATATTTTTCCTCAGTGATAATGAATTTAGTGTGTGTTTGATTGAGAAAGGTGGAAAAGGAAAAAAAATTTCCATGTTACAAGGAAAATAAAAACCACCAAAATGGTGAGAAAACATTTTCCAACAAAGTGGTCAAATCCATACTTTAAGTAATTGTACCTTATAATTTTTTTTTCTTTTTCCATCTTGTATCAAACAGCCAAAGTTGGAAAACATTTTCCTCTGATGTGACATTATTTTCCATGGATGTGACATTTTCCATGGAAAATGGTGCAATTAAACACAGCTTTAAGGTTCAATTTTCCACTTCCTTTTCCTCTCATCTTTATTCTTCATGAAAAAACTTATTTTATTAGTTTACGATAAAATGTTGTCGGTGTTGGCACTATAGATGTTTCTCCTTACTTCTTCTTGTATCCCAAATTGCCGAACTGCTACTTAAATTGATTGTCATGAAGGGGTTTATACGGTACAGGCTGAGACTAAACTCTAGGAAAATGCTTGGAAATATGTGAACCATGAGGAGGTGGGATGCTTTATTTTTGTGTCATGAAAAATCATTTCCTTGAAAGTTGATTTTTCTCCTGTTTTCATTTTCAGATGTTTCTGCACAAACTTCACTTCTTTTTCGGTTGAATGCTGTGAGCAAGCATTCTTTCAAAGAAAACTTTCCAAGATGATGTTATGAAATGTTCAAATTTAGCTGATTGATTTCAACTTCAGATAAATAATAGATACTTCACTATTTTCCCCCTCGTGCAGAAAATATCTTATTTGCACTGCAATCACTTTTTTTCTTTTGATTGGCAGGGTGATCACAGAACTGAAGTTGTTTTCTTCCCTGATTATGTTGATTATCGTGGTGTACATTATCTAAATACTGTAGTGATCTTTTCAAGAAATTCTGTTGAAGTTAAAACTAAAACTGCCAATGGGAACAACAGAACTTTTGATATTCAGTTGGAAATCGAAGATATTGTTAAAATAGACTCTCTGTGGTCTGCCCGGGTAAGTTACAGTATGACAAGATTCAGAGTGTATGTTTTGCAGTGTTCTTTATGTGAATGAAGCTGAAAAACTGACAGAATCATTTTTTCTTTTATCAAGTATGAGACAGGCACCATAAACATCTGTTTTATTTCAAAAGATGAAGTACAAAATGATACTTTTCACAATACTTCAGGTTAGTTAACTTCTGCAGGCTTTATTTTTTTATTTATTTTTTATTTTTACCTCTGTTTCTTGTTGTTGCTTCATACAGAAATACAAACACATATCTTCTTAATACTCTTATGTCGGATTTTTGTTTACATAAAGTAATCAGAATATCAAAGAATATTTTTCAGTTTCCATTTCTCTCACCCTCTTTTGAAGACTTCGCCAGTCTCCACTAAAATCTCCCTCCCCCCTCTATCTGTCTAATGCTTCTTATCTAAAATCTGGTCAAAGTAAACTATCTCATGGACAGACTACAGGAAAAAGAAGAGTCCATCAGTTATTCAGATGGAGTGACTCCAATACAATTTTGAAGTCTTAATTGTAATCTTCTTATCCATTTCTTAGTTGGGCTATGTAGACTTGTAACTTCAGTTAAGATAGCTACTTGTTATGATAATTTCTTATGTCAAATAAAGAAATAAATGAATTTTGTTTTAGGATGCACCCGGTTGCACAACAATATGTGGCTGAATTATATTTGGGTTTTACAAGGATATAAGAGAATGTGATTTGGAAAGTTTCAGGCTGGAAATATTTACTAGTACCATTGAAATGGGGATCATGGATCACATGAGCAAGTCAATATTTAAGAAAACCTTGTTGGAGTTGGTCTAGGTTTGGGTCTTTGAGTTAGTTTTAAGATAATTAAAGGGATTATACTTTTTGGAATTTTACTTAATGTGTTTGGAGAAAATTTGAAGCTGACCATTCACAGATGAGTATTGAAAGTTCGGGAATACGGGGATGTTTAGGAGAGTGAGTTCAAATGGTGTCTCCAATCTCATACGCTCTGGTGTTCAATTGGTGTCAACATGACCAAGGAACTTGAGAGAGGTGATACATTGGTAAAAGGGTACTTGTCATTATATAAGGGAAAAACAGTAGTGGAGTGTAGTACAACAACAACAAACCAAGTTTGGTTCCAAATAAATTTGGGTTCATCAACATCAATTTTTTGGCCACTCCGTTCGGCTCATTGCCAGATCTATTGGGAGATCTAAAGTTACTAGATCCCTCTTCATACTTGCTCTACCATGTTCAAAAGCTTCATCGTTCGCTGAGCTATTCACCCCTGGCGGCTTGGCTGGGTTGTTTACTTGTGCCGTGTACTCTGATGTAGTTGTGTTGACTGGGCAACTTCTTGTTGAGATAAAAATAAAGACATGAATTTGTGTTTACAGTTTTTTTTTTTTTTTAATTGAAAGTCTGTTGAAATAATAGTGTTTTCAAATTTACTTTAAGTTATTTAGACTCCATTCAATTGAGACAATTTATTAAGACGTGTCTAGAATCACTTATCATTTTGTTCATCTTTTGGATGAATTTATTGAATGAATTTTCAAAAATAGTTTTTTTAATATGTTGGAATACTTCTTGTGAACATTTAAGAAATTTTGGAATTTGTTTAAGTAAAAAACAACGTATTTTTTTAGGATATTTTGATCAATGGCATTTTAATCATTATTACTTGACAAATTAAAAGAAGAGAAAAGGTAAATGGTGTATATAGCTGAAATTCAAACATTACCCATGTTTTTGATTTTTTATGCTTACATGTAATGTAATCATTACACGTGTACAACAATATATATGTATGTATACGTATGTATTTAATGAATAAAATATGATTACCTTGCTTGCATCATCATCCAAATTTTACATTCATATGCGTGCAACTTGAAAGTTTGCAATCATTACTTATACACACATTATAAAATTATGAAATAATATATGCACAAAGAATATTTGCTTGACCAAAGAATATTTGCTTGAGAAAATTTCTTCATCTCTAACCATTATGTGTAAACCTTTTGTGTATCAGTGTTGGAAGGCTAACAAACAGTTGTTTCATTTATTGTTACGTATGCAACTAAATTTCTCTCTGTCTATGTCCATATGCGATATGTTCTCAAAAATTTTCAAGCTTAGGTGGTGAGTTTGAATTTTTGGTGCATGATTGAATTTGAATTCAAAATTCTGTATATTGCTGAACAGACAAAAATTTGGTTATAAATTTGCGTCGATTTTCAGATTAGGGGTAGACATACAAGAAAGAGAAAAGATATACTTCCTTTTATAACTCGCTCATTTATTTAGGTTTAACTTGATAATTTATTGTGGAAGATGTAAGTTTTGAAAATTAAAATTGACATGTAAAATTTACTACCGTGGAAATAATTTTTTATTAACTAAAGAATTGTGAAAATACTTTTTTATTAACTAAAGAATCATGATTTAATCTATTCACTCCCCTCTAGATTAAATCTTGTCATTTTGGGAATAACACTTCTCACCGTGGCCGGTCTTTTGCCAATCTTATAAACATGAGTTTCTTTAGGTTTATTCAATACATGGCCCTACTAACGCAGTTGTCATTCCCTTAATTTATCCTCAATCAACGTCACCCTATTTGTACATCCATTTTAGCATCCCCATTTCCCCTAGATTCATCTTATGGACGTTTTGTCCTTTAATAGCTCGGCACTAAAACATAAGTATAGCAGGTCGAATTACTATTTAACAAAAATGGCCTTTATCCTTACAAGATTCTATTTGAAAGTTCATATACGACCAATGTAAAAAATAAGGGCTTAAGGTAAAACTTCGATGCAAGCCTACATTGATAGAGAAATCACTACTACTGTCACTTATATCTCACGCTCATGACTGCTCTATCATACATATCCTTGATAACATTGATATATGTAATAATAGAAATTCACTCTAGCACTCACGAAAGCAATTTCCTGGGCATCCTTTCCTAGATCAATGAAAATCATTTTCTCTGTATTTCTCCATCAATCTCCTAGGCAATTAAATCTTGTATCTTTCCGTATTCCTTGGTTCTAACATAACCATACAACTTCTCACATTCTTTTGTACCGGACTCTGAACCAACTTCTTGGCTTTTGTTTAGCTAACTTGTATGTTTTAAAAGCCTCAACATTTCATCTTTTGCTAAGTTTATATATCATTCTCTTTTAATCTCATTGCACCTTTTCTTTCCACCACCACGTCTTCTTATTAGGTGATGTGACTCTTAGATTCTCGTGGAACCTCTTTTGCTAAACTTCTAATGCATCTGACCAACTCATTCTAAATCATGTCACTATCTCCATTTATATCCATTATCTTTCATTCAAATGTCTTTAACTTTCACTTATTTTTCACCCCCTAGGTTCTTCCATCTTGTTGTACGAACTCTCATAGCTTTGGTACTGCCTTTTCATTTCTTAATAGAATAGGGACTGGAGCATGATAGAATAGCCATATGGGAAGCGAAGCTTCTAGGGAGAGTTAATACTTGTTGGGTATTTTTTTGTTTGACATGACTTCGCACCCGTAAAATGAAGCTAATTTGCTAATTTGCGTTAAATTTGGAAATAGAAGTCTTCTTTTCTTTCTCGACAGTGAAGTAACACCAAACTCATGTGCCTATTATCCTGGTAAGAGCAAGTTGATAGGATCTTATCTTTGACATCCTAGTGTCCCCCTCCCCTACCCCCAACCCTCGTGGTGACGGACATCATGTAAAAATGAAATGAAAATTTGTACATTGAATAGTATTGATATTAACCATCTGATAATATTGAGACGATATTAGAATTGTCAAATCGAAATTCTATGTTCTGTATTGATATCAACTGTTGAATTCTAGGATATTCCATGTTCATGTGAAACTTTATATTGTCTGTGGATGCCATAGTGTATAATAAGAATAAAACTCGTAGGCATAGAAAATTTCTATGATGTGGCTTGCTTAGCTAAGAGGTTTGAATATCTCATTGCTAACATGAAAAAGACAAACATAAACATTAAACAAGACAAGTCATTTATGTTGGCTTACTTGCGAGGCTTGCGTTCCATCGACATTGCATATGTGATGGACTCTGACTTGTTTTCTTCAAAGACTTGTCTCCGAAGTTGTGGGATGTAAATTGCAACGGTAGGAGAACTCAAAAGGAATTGATGGGGCTTTCACAAGCAGTAGAGTATGATGGGAATATGAGACCAAAAAAACTTATAGCCAAGCCCTTTCAATTAAAGTAAGCTCAAGCTGAATCTTCAGAATAAAATATGACGTCTAAGTTATGGCATTAAAAAAAAATATAAAAACGTCTTATCTGATTCATTTAGCATATAAATCTCCATGTAAACGAAATTCAACCAAATAAGTAATCAACATAAAACATAATTCAACGATAATCTTCATTTCAAAGATGTGTATAATGATAGATCTGCTTGAAGGTAATCAAACTGGCAGTTACTGTGGCCTTCTTTTCTGGTCTTTTTGGCAAAGTTTCTCGGTCTTCTGGTTATGGTTATTCTGCTCTCTAGTGTATGTTATATAGATTTTGCACTTACCAGTTAAAATCAAGCGGCTACTTTCTTCAGAGATTTGTCTGTACTTAGAATGCTGTCTTAGTTGGCTTGAAGAATTTAAAATTTGAACAAATGAACTTTTATTTTGCATTTTATTTATAGTTGGAAGGTGTGATTGGCTCAAATCTTCTTGCAATAAGATTCCTTCAGAATTAAGTGTTCCTAGTTAATCCTTGTCTCTCTCAAACCATTACCTGTCTTGTATAATTGTTGCAATTGACATGAAATATTGATGCTTGTGAATTGCTTCATTAACATCAGTTCTTTTCCCTGCCTGTATTTACAGTATCAGAAATTGAGGGGTTAAAGTTTCCGACAGTTGACTCTGACTGGTATGAGAAACAGGAAGCAATTCAATCTCTTGATGTGAGATATAAAGCACTATGGAATATCCTACTTGAGTGAGTGTTCAACTCACCTTTTTTTTTGTGTATGAATTGTTTCAAGTTTTACTTATTAAGTCAAATAAGTAATTTATGCTTGTGTGTTTATTAATAACTATGATTTCTAAGTATCGTATTGTACAGTTCAATAGTACAAGGGTTTTTTGACTAGTTAATTATATTCAGATTGATTAGATTTAATGTGTTTTGGTGAATAAGGTTTGACATTGCCTGGATAACGCTTGCTTTTTCAATAATCTACATGTAGAGAATTTAGGACATGAATGCAATTGAATGCCTCCTTTTTGTTATGAGTTGTTAACCACCTCATCTAAAGCTTAACATGTTAAAAAGTGGCACATTTATTTATTCAATTTTGATCTTCAGCATGCCCTTCACGTGCAGGCCGGGTTCATTTTTTCATCAAAGGCCTCTCACGTGCACAAATTTCTTAAATGGGTGGCGACAAGAGTTGAACTAAGTTATTTTGCTTGGCTTTGATACCATATTGAGTCTTAGGCTTCTCAAGGTCAACCTTATTAAGAGGAGTTTCCAAACCTTTATTTATTGATTATTTAAGCGAATATGAGATTTTACCTTTAACATACCCCTGCAAGATGGTGGCTGCGAACACCAATTTTGGAATCTAATGGCTCATTTGAGTTTTAGACACAACAAATTGTGCGTTTGAGCTTTTTGAGATTTAATATCATATTAACCAACTCATCTAAAAGCTTAAGCTCTTAGTGAGGGGCCACATTTATTTATTCAAATTTGTTCTTCCTCATGAGCTATATTTGTAATTTCTTTATATTGCGAAATGAACGAATATCTAAATTATAGTTCTCAAGCGATTGTTTATGAAAGAGGTTTGCTTTATCGCTTCTCCTTTTCTTTTCCTTCTCCTCCTTTGTATTCTCAGAATGTCTCCATCGCATTAGCTGTGCATGACATAGTAGAGTAAGTTGTGTAATATTATGCTGTCCACTGAGTTTCTGATACAGCTTTGTTGACTTAGTATGTATCATTGTAAAGTTAAATGTGCAGCAGAATGTATTTAATTGCATGAATAAGTGTTTGTCAGTCATAGGTTTTTGTGTTTAGACCTTTCATATTTGAGTTGATTTCTTTTCTCTTCTTGTTTCTTCTATGGAAATCTTTGAAAAATTTATTTGGACCCTTTTTTTTTTTTTTTTTTTTTTTTTTGTTCATGAAATGACTCACTATATGTTATTTAGCTCTCAATTCTGATGATATAACTTGGTCTGTGTTTCTCTTGTCTGGAGTATTGGGATGGAAGCATGTACAGAGGCCTCAGCCGCTGAGAAAGCCATGCTTCTGTCAAGAAGCTATTTCCCCAAGTGAGTACAAGAGAGTGAGTTGAATTTTTTATGTCACCTCTGATAAAAAAGATGCACTTTACCTGTGGGTGATATTTTATATTTTGTGATTTTTTTTCCAACAATTTCTTTTAGTAGAGTTTTCAATGTAATTTATAAACTTAAAATATATCACCACAGTTACAAAGAAAAATAAATATGGTTCCAGAAAATTGGTTGTTTGACAAAGTTGACACAGTGGGACAGCGAAACAGAAAAGTCTTAACAATGAAAGATTCCCTCGAAATTATTTTATGTGCAAAGGTGTGATTCATAACGAGAAATCAGAATTATGGATGATTTCTTCTTTTAATTTATTGTCAGAGTGCATTTATTGTGCTCCTGCAGTTCTTGATGATTAATATGGGCTGGTGTGCTATGAGTACACTGTTAAAAGTATCTAATTTTCTTTGATAGAGAATGTTAAACAAAGATCTTTGACAGTAGTCTTAAACCATTGCCTTGTTTGTTGAATTAAGTGTAAGAATGCTGCAAAAATTGTTAAGGTTTACCACGTTTGACATCACAAGTATTTTGCCTACTCTTTTGTAGAGAACCCAAGGTAATTTGTATTTCATGACATCTCTGTATTTCGACTAACTTTTGCAAGTTATCAAAGAACCACCATTCAGACCCTTTAGGCTCAGCAATCAGGTCTCTCCTGATTGTTTTTGATATGTGAAGTCTCTTTCAAGGACATTTATAGATAGTTATTCTCAGATGGGGGTGGGAACTACTAACTTGTGTCCGAGTAGAAGCTGTGTCAAAAGAATCAAGGTCTCCTATATATTCTGACTTATTACACCTATTTCATGGCTGATTCACCACTTCATCTACAGAAAATATGAAGTGTCACTGTAGTTGGAAGTTACCCCCCCCCTACCCTCTCCTTTATCTAAAATGTGCAAATGGTCGTACATAACAGAAGTTGAGTGCCAGAACACTTGAGCAATCTTAGATGTAAATACTTCTAAGCTTATCTCATGTAGGCTAACTTTAATGGACGGTGAAGCAGCAGATATTTCTACTGTGCAATTGTATTCAGCTTGTTTATGCATTTAATCACCAATTCATTTAAATTCTTTATAACCTATCCCCTCCAATGATGGTCTTTACGTGCCCTTGCAAACTAATCAACCCCAAAAATATGAGAAAAGAAAACAGGAATGGCATATAGTAGAAAATAAACTTCTCATCAGTTCTTTTATACCCTGAATGGTTTGACACCACATTTACACATGCATACAAAGAAACAAAAAGAGTTGGTACTTAATAAAGAAGAGTATTTTTTTGTATTTCAACTATTTTTATTTTCTTATTTATTCATACCCTGAATGTTTTGACATGACAATTTCACATGCGTGCAAAGAACAAAAATGAGTTGGTACTTAATAGATTCTATTTTTTAATCCCAACTGTCTCATGATATCTTCATCTTCCTCTCTTCTTTGCTTAAATATTGCCGAACACAGACCTTTCATCCCGTCTTTCAATCATTTGGACTATGAAAATCCTATCAAATATTTAGGATAATGTGTTTTTAAGTGTAATTCCTCATTCGCCCTCCTGGTTTAAGGGTTAAGTGGTAATTAGGAGATTGATTGATTGTACCTTTTCCATCTCTAGCCCAAAAAATAATTGCTAATTAAGAAACACACTCGAACAATCGGCATTCACTATATTTTAATCAAGCACAATTAGAATTATGAACATGGATAAAATTACTGGTAATGCTTGTTCTCTAATATATACATTGGCTGATTTGAAATGTTGCAGTTTCAATAAGCCTTTTGAAGAAGTTATTTACCCAAAAGGAGATCCTGATGCTGTTTCCATTAGTAAGAGAGATGTGGATCTGCTACGGCCAGATACATTTGTTAATGATACGATAATAGACTTTTACATCAAGTAAGTGTATCAGAATATATGTTACTATGTTTTCATTTTCATCTTTCAAGAAATGTAATAAAATTAAGATTTTCACTTGATTGCAGGAAAGGAACTTATAAGAAGATTAAGTTCTTTTTGCATTGCCTCACTATTAGACATATAGGAAAAGAGATTGATAGATTGGGAACTTTATGGTTTTCACCACTTTATGAGAATGACAAGCGAAAATATAAGTTGATGAAGATAGAGAGTTGGGGACATCAGCTTAACATATTGGCATTTTCCATTAAATTCCATTTTACTTCGGAATAATGGTTTTCTGGATGAACAGATGATAAATAATCTCTTTAATTTGGACTTTGGGAAAATGATATTGGCTTAGTGAAACTGTATCTAAATTCTCTTTTTGGCTCATAGTTTCTACTCTTAATTGTTTTCTGGTTTAAACCAAATCATTATCTTCTAACAGATATTTGAAGAATAAACAAAAACCTGAGGAGAGGTTTAGGTTCCACTTTTTCAACAGTTTCTTCTTCCGAAAGATGGCCAACATGGACAAAGATCCATCTAGTGTCTTTGACGGAAAGGCTGCTTTCCAGCGTGTTCGCAAATGGACAAGGAAAGTGAACTTACTTGAAAAGGACTTCATATTCATTCCTATAAATTATAAGTAAGAGCTCAAATAATAATTGTAATTGAGGAATTTCTTTTTTGAGGAATTTCTTTTTTTTTTTTTTGGATTTGGAATACTGAGTATGACATCAAGAAATGATAATAGTGGTCTCTAATAAGTTGCATTATTGTTATGACAGTTATCACTGGAGTCTTATAGTAATATGTTATTTTGGTGAAGTGGCGAAGTATGAAGGCAAGTTATTTCCAATGGCATGCTGTCTTCCACATACAAGTTTCTGGTAATGTAACATGTTCTGGTGATATTTTTGGTGTAGAAACTGATAAATCAGTTAGAGTACCATGCATATTGCATATGGATTCTGTCAGAGGAAGTCATGCAGGCCTTAATGATCTTATGCAAAGGTACTATTGTTCTCTATGATTTTCTCTGGGTTCATTAATACAGGTACTTTTTGGAGTATGTGTGCATTTATTTACATAGAAGTACCCAGGTTACTACTCTTGGCGTTATTGCATGTGAGAATAGGAAATAGCCTTGTGTAATTTTATGAGCCTTGATAGCCCCAGGGGGTGAAGAGAAGGGAGTTGGGGGTGGGTTCACAACACATCTTCACCTTAAAAATCCTTGTTTAAAAATTAATACATATTAGTGAAAGCGTTGTTCCATTTTTTTATCAGATGTTCCCGAAGGGACATACTACTAGTAAAAGCATTTAACTAATGTGTAACAACTAACAATAAGGCTGGTTACTCAAAGCGAGCTCTGATGCATGATAAAGCTTTTTAACCTAGAGCATGTTTGGCATAGTTATTTTTAAACTCTTTTTTTTCCAAATTCATTTTCAACCACATATTTAATGCAATTCACAACTTTTATCAACTTTTCAACCACATATTTCACCAACTTTTTTTAAAAAACTACTTTTAAACTCCATCAAACAGGCACCTAATCACTTGAAAATAAATTGAAATAGTCTGGATCTTGAATTAAATTGGGATGCTCAACACTTTTAAGTTTCAACATTTACGGTCACTTTTCAATGTTTCCATGTTCCAGTGTTATTTTATTCTCCAGAATTTTTTTTTTCCCTTGGATAACCTGTCATCTATTGAATTTGAATGCTTGACCTGGCCGTTTATAACTTGAAATGGCAGTTACCTCTGGGAGGAGTGGAAAGAAAGACAGACGGAAGCATGTGAAGATTTGCACACAAAATTTAGAAATTTAAAATTTGTCTTGCTGGAGGTACTGCTTTTGGTCTTTGATTAGTTTGCTATCTTCCAGTATAGATATCTAGTTTGTTTTGATGCACCAAGGGGGTGCACGTATGTGCAAAGATTGTTTAAAAACATATTTAGGAAAATGGACTCTCCAGAAACTTTATTTAAGCTGCATGTGTATATGCACAAATAAAACTCATTTGTTCCAAAATGGGGAGTAGTGAAATATTTAAGCCTGAAGTCTCTTAGTAGACAGTAGAATACTATACTTCAAGTCTTTTGATATACAGTTCAATACAATGTTACACTCGTTGGTTTCTCTTTCTACGTGCTCTGATAAGTGCACAACGGATCTGTACCGGGGATCTTTCTGCCTCTGTCTTCGACATAAAGGACAACTGAGGAGAAATCCTTAATATTAGAGGCATTACCCGTTGTGGTCCTGTCAGTAGTAATTAAAAGAAAAATGTAGAACTGATGCCAATAACAATGAAGAAGATGGGCTACAGTTCTCCAGTTTGATAGATAATAACACCACTCAACATGATCCTTCTCAATATGTCGCAGTTAGGATGGCTTCTTAAGTGGCTCCCCAAGGATGTGTTATTAAGGAACATGAGTCTGAAGCTTCCTTGCAAGGATAAGTAACTCTATCTATCGTATCAAAGCATTTATGAGAAAAATCCGAGAGAGGGCTTAATGTCCATTCCCTACTCATTTTTTCCATCACCCATTCCTTCAAATTGACATTACGTAACATCTCCAGATAGGGCTGAATAGCATCTACTTTCTTTGAAGGAAGGATTCCATAACTCTATTTCTCGTATCAAAGCATTTATGAGAAAAATCCGAGAGAGGGCTTAATGTCCATTCCCTACTCATTTTTCCATCACCCATTCCTTCAAATTGACATTACGTAACATCTCCAGATAGGGCTGAATAGCATCTACTTTCTTTGAAGGAAGGACTCCATACTCTGTATCATCTCTAGAATTCTACCATGTCTGTTTGTTGACTAGATGCTGTAATGCTCAAGAAACCTTTTTTCTGATCCATCTCTCCCACACAGAGAATCCGACTCTGTTTTCGTTGCTTACTTTAAAACACACAAATTTCTGAAATTGGTTCCTTGCAGATCTCTTCCCTTAAGGATGTTCCTTAGAATTACTTTCCCAATTTGGCCATTCCTCCTGCTTTAAGCTTTACTTCTCCTGAATAACTCTCGTCTAGAGTGTTCTTGATGTTAAATCTCTATAAGCATTTACCTACCAAAGCCTTATTAAACTATGTATGATCTCTAACACTGTTCCCACCTTCTATGCACCAACTTGAGGGGGAGAGTTAGAATTATAGTTATATTTAGTTTCCTTATTCACTTGAAGTAGTATGGTAATAGTTGTATAGTTTTCTTCCCTAGATAGGATTCAACTTGTATAAATACTCATTGAAGCTTAATGAATAATAAGCTCAAATTATCAATTGTTAAGGTTGACCTTAATTGTTTCCAAGCCTGCAAATTTTCTTGTAAGTGATGTCACCCTTTTTAGCTTGAACTTTGAGTCCAGACACTAGTTGAAAATCAGCATCATTGTGGTGTTTCACAATTGATGAGATTCAAAACAAAACAGTGTTGTATGCCTTTTTGAAATGCTTGGTTCACTTGATGTAATTTTAGTGAGAATGAGGTTTTGTTGTAAGTTAAATATGTTGAAGACAATATTTAAATGATAATTCAACATAGTTTAAATGATTCAACATTGTATGAGAGTACACAAAGGTCTTGGGTTAAAGTCTCGCCGCTAACCATTTAAATGAATTGTGTATGTGTTAGACTTTGATACGATAAAATGAACCTTGCCTACAAATGAGGGGGCTTGTTGGAGACAATATTTAAATGATATACATGTGGCACTATCTACTAGCTTAAGCTTTTAGAGCAAGTAGATCAACAAAATAGGTTTTTGGTTACCTTACGGTTAAGTGTCGGGCCGAGTTGAAAAACTGGTGGAGTGAATAGGTTTTCGATGAGTGGGAGTGCTTTAAATTTATGCAAAAACCGAAGATGGTAAGAAATAAACTAAATGTTTAGATTAAAGAAGTCTATGACGATTTGAGGATTGATAAAGGCAATATCTTATCTAGATTGGAGTTGTATTAGGGTGATGGTATCTCAAGGGAAGAGCTTAGAAGGGGGAGAGTTATATTGAGATATAGTCTAGAAGAGCTAATCTTTAAGCAGTTCATCACTTGAGACAAAAAATGAATTTAGATGTTAAGAATACCTGACTTTATTACTTTATGTGAACACAGGATGAAATGTTTATAATATCAAATTAGTTACTGAGGCATGTTACTTTCATGCAGTTAGGCATAAGCCTCACCACCAACCAAAAATTAAGTAAAAAAGATTATAAAATTCCCAACATAAACCCATAATTAACCAGAAACAATCTGGAAAATTAACAAAAAACAATTAAGTCTAAGTTGCAAATAAACGTAAAATGTCAACAAAATAATATATCATCAGAGTTGAGATCACATGACAAAATTGTGCTAAGAAAAGCTTAAAAGTCTTCCATATCATCACACTACTAATAGGATCTTGTAGAGAATCATCAGCATATTTAGTTCTCTTCTCATCTTTCTCATCACTATCAGTTTCTTCACATTCATTTTCCTTGTCCTCTAGTTGCAACGCTTCCTAAACCTTCCCCTTGTAAATGCAAACAAGAAGTCCATCAATATAATTTCATAAAGAAATGAGCAAATGCAAATTTCAATTTGACAAGTACGAAATGCCCTTTTCTGGGAAAGATCCTTTTTATGAGGTTGGCTTTGTGTAGCAGTAGCACTTAATTTCCTTTTGCAAAAAGATCAATATCATTTATATTAAACGTGTTAGATTTTCTACCACCTTTGTGGTCAACAATCATTCAGCATCAGATGGGTCATCCACAGTCAAAGGATCTTTGTCCTCTTGGAGTGTCTTTAATCTTAAATGTTTATCTTTGAGCATCTTAATACACATTATGTAAACCAAACTCTTTGTAGTCAAGTGATTTCTTCTTGATGCACGTAAGTG
Source organism: Forsythia suspensa (assembly GCA_023638005.1). Lineage (NCBI taxonomy): Eukaryota > Viridiplantae > Streptophyta > Magnoliopsida > Lamiales > Oleaceae > Forsythia > Forsythia suspensa. Next base: position 22,944,107 of record CM042664.1, on the reverse strand, counting down.
CTGCATTTACGGCTGTCAATTATCTCATCACTAGCCCGCTTTTGTGTTGGTCATGGATGTTCAAACCATACCAACATGCTCCATGCCACTTGGGTATGGAGGAGTATTGTGTAGTGTCATAGAAATTCATGATATGGAACCTGTAAGATTATAGGGAACATGATTATAATGTGTCCATATTGTATGGTTTCCAATTTACATGTTAAACTTTTTGATGTTATTGTCTTATTAACTCAGGACCTCAATCATTGCTGTCCATATTTACCTACATACTTCTGTCTATAAATGATCTGGAAGGGAAATAATGTGGAAGTATCTTGACTTGTTTCAACTTTTCACGAGCAAGAAATAAGCTAACAAAAAAGAAATCATGATTTTATATTCATAAAACATGAACAACTTCCACTATTCTGTATTTCTATTATTTCCTGTGTCTCCCGCTGACATATTACACTGAAGATTTCCTGTTACTTTTCTGTCTGGTTAGTTCATAGTGATTTAGGTAGCAATAGCATATTTTGGTTTTATGACACATAATGCTGTATGCATATCTCTGTATTTGGGGCATGTACAGAAGCTTATTGACTTGGGTTCATGTTATGTGCAGCTACCTCAGCAGCAAAACTCGTATGATTGTGGACTTTTCTTACTTCACTATGTTGAGCTTTTTCTGGAGGAAGTTCCAGTTAATTTTGGCATATATAACATAACGTCGTCCTCCAAGTTTGTAAGTACTGCCTTATTGTACATTATCTGATATGCCTATCTTTTGTCTTTAAATTTCATGAAAGATGACTGCTGATCAATCCATCAGATCTTTAATTGAAAGAAAACCATAAAGAAGGGTCAAGCCTTTATCATTTTTATTTTTTCCCAGTTCAACCTAAGTCAAGTGATTTCTGTCGTTAGTCTATTCTTTCTCTAGGTGTTCATATCAATTGAAATAAAGAGTTTCTGAGCTGGAAAGTGCACCAACTATTTAAGTTGCAAAAGGGCTGCCTAGAAGAAAAATTTATCGCCAGAAAAGTGTTCGCTTATTCTTTAGCTTAAGTTGCTGCTCATTTTGATTTATTTTGGTATGTCTTCTGCTTCAAGGGTATGCTGCTAACTTCATTGACTTGGGAAAATATGCTTTAGTTCGACTTCAGAGTATTAATTGATACTTACTTTGTTTTGAATGATCGGAATTCTGTGAGTAGTTACCTGTTACTCCAGTGTGTAAATGTTGATGTATTTTTCAAGAAATATAGAGTTTATTAGTTTGAGATAAAAGAGAATATGGTCTGTTGTGCAATTCCCAATCCCTAACATGAAGCCTATGGTTCCCCTTGTGCATCAAGGCTTCCACCTTCTTTTTCATCTCCTCTTCTATTCTTTAGAAATGCAAACATGTGTGACCTCCAAAATAGTTTTCTTTAGCTTTCACCACCACTAATCTTCAAGCCTAACCTACTCTCTTTAGGCTTTTGACTCTAAACTACCTAAAAGTCTCGAATTGCTATCTTGAATAGAGTTTACAGAACTCATAACAGGTCTAATGCCATTCTTTGCTTCTACAATGCTCTAATCCACTGTCCATCCATCATCCTTCTAAACCCCTTCCAACCCAATAGTTTTCTTCAGTTTTCAGCCACAAATTTGAAGTTTATGAGTCTGAAATATTCTTGGTTCCACTGCTAGTCTAGTCAAGTTGATGCACATTGTATGTAAAACATCTGTTGATGCATTTATTGTTCCACTTTTATTTATTGTGAGCTTTCTACTTCCTTTTTTTTATTCCTTTTGTTTAAACCTTTCATGCCTTCTTTCTTTGGTAATTTCTTTAGATTTTGGTATTCTTGGGAGGACTTGATTGAATTTATCCCCTCATAGTTTAGCTGGGTTGTGCCATCAACGTTTGGTTGACTTGGGGGTTTGCAATTATTGGGACAACCTGGAAGTGTCTTGCATGTTATTTGGGAGGAACGGAGTGATGTTTGCTGTCCTATTGGAAAAAATTCCATTTTACAGTCAATCACTCTATATGTCATCTGTTATGGGAAGCACAGCCTTACATAGACAATCTTTTTCCTAGATGGTGTTGCGAATTAGGATTTGAAATACTATTTACCAAATATGAGACTAATAAATCAAAACTTTGGAAGCATACGACAACTTCTATGTAAAATTGGACACAACGGAGGGAGAGAAAAAGGTGTGCAAGTTAGCGAGTTTGGGGAAAGCAAATCTAGAGACCTCACAAAGTGCATCAAGGATGGAAACTCAGTATTCTTGGTAAAGGATGAATACTTCAGAGAATTAGAGATGAAAAAAGCTATTTAAGAGATTGTTCGATGAAATTTATAGCACAAACATTGGTGTAGAAGAAGCTATTAACCTCATGGAGAACAGGGATATTTCTATTTTTACACAGAATTAAGAGAGGTGAGAAAGCTTTGAAGTTGTAAAGGTCTTTGGACTAGACAATATCACATTTGAGGTTTGGAAGTCTTAGTGAAGTCAGATCGCTTTGGTTGATGTAGTTACATAAATGTCATTTTAACTAAAAAGATACTAAATGAGTGAAGGAAGTGTATTCAAAGCTGTGCAAATTATATGGCATTAAGTCATGAGTTGCATAACGAAGCTTTGGGAGAGAAACATCTGAGAGTCGATTTAGACTTGAAATGGAGATTTTAGAGAATTAATTTGGCTGTATGTATAGTAGATCATCCGTGGAGGCTATTTATTTGTGGAGAGACTAATGGAGTGATATTGGGAGGAAAAGAAATACCTTCGTATGGTTTTATTGATTTAGATAAACTATAAGGTAGTACGTCTAGAGATGCTAGAGATTTTAGAAAGAAAGAGAAATAAAAAACTATTTACAGTGATGTTTTTAAGGATGTCAGATGGGGCTATGACCATAGTGATAAATGTAAGAAAATCTAGTGAATTTCTCATTAATATAGGTTGCATCTGGGGTTAGCTCGAAGTCAATATTATTTTGTTCTAATTCTCCTTCAATTTTGAGTCATGGAGAGAACATCTTGAAAGGTTTAATTTAGTCAGAGTAAGATTTGGTTAGTCAAGGTAGAAGTTGTGCTGAGAAGCAATACATATGGAAGTCATAAAATATGTAAGAGCGAATATTTTCATAGGATTAAGTTGGTTGGTTTAACGGAAGAATATATCTAAAGTTGTGTCTTCAAGTTTTCCAATATAATTAAAAGAGATATTAGTATTCAAAACACTTTAAGTCACTAATTGTTGACCAATAGAAATATCTCATCTTCAGTACGTGTTACCTTAACAATTGAGTTCATGTGGCATTCTATATCTTGTTTAACTATCTCATTTTAACATTATCATCTTTGCCAGACTCGGTGTATATATTCTAGCCATGAGCCCTATATTTTTCCACATATATGGATATGGCCTTGGAGCATAATGGAAAATGAGGATCCGTGTGGATGAGTATGGGATGAGGTTTTGTTGAATTGAGTCAAGCTTTACTATAGTTTATTTTTATGCCAAAATCTAGTTAATTAAGGTGATAGAAACAAATTCTACCGATTGATTGACATTAAGTCTGAAGACAAAGGAATAACTGCAGAGGGGAAGAGATGATCCCCCGAAGACACTCCAATTTTTAAGTCACTAGGGATTCTGGCAGAGAGAAATAGAAATTGATCAAGTTCTAATGTGTTACCTTTTAGAGTTTGATGATGGTTGTATTTAAATGTCAGAGTGCTTGTGATTAACTTCTATACATATTGCAGTGGTTGAGTTTTGTATGACCTCATCATTATGCTTTAGTGAAGATAAATTTTCTATTTTACTAGTTGGAGTTCCAATGAATCACAGTCTGCGAGGACCTCAATATTGTGGAAAGGGACTCTTACGGAAACAAGTTTATTTCACGGATGAGCCTTTTGCGGGTGTGCTAGGTCTGCATGAGTCTTATGACTCGATCATCCAATAGCTTACTTTTAGCAAATTGTCTCCACATTTGCAATTGGAAATGCTGGAGAGTAGTCATTTATTGTTCGGTTTTTTACATGTTTTTTATGGCCTTCATGCATCTGCATTGATTGCTGGTTCACATCCGTCAGTTTCAGGGTTCACGTGATCTCGTCATTTCCTTGTGAGAAATATGAGAAATGAATTGTGATTTTATTCATTAGAGTTACTGGTTATTTGTACAAAACCTTGTGCTTCTAGGGAAGAAAAAGGTATACTAGCAATAAATATAAATGGTTGTACACAAGGAAAAGATCTTCGAACAATAAATGTGGACTGCTGTAATTAAGGATCTCCTTTTGATCTCTTCAAGATTTGTTAAACTTTGTTCAGATTTGTTCAAATCAATATTCTGTCATCAAATATTTGTCCAAATCTGTGAACATTCCCCTCAAGCCAAGCTGGTACATGGAAAAACAAGAGGTTCCGTGTATTGCACTTAGTAAAAAATATGAGATTTTACTACACAAATGTTTTAAATGTCATTTGCTTGATTACTTGTAATGGAGGTAGTTCCTCCACGTCTCTTGCTTTAAAACTTCAATGGGCCTTATATTTTAAGGTGTATAGCCACTTACATCCCACAATGTTTTTCCTTTAATGAAGCTCTACCATCTCCCAAGTTCCATTCTTCATTAAAGTATTCAATTCCTCGTTCATGAAATCACTCCGGTGTTTATTACGTAGAGCCTCTTAAACATTTTTGGAATCTCAGTGGTTGTAAGATTTAATAAAATGCTCGGCGTGTGGGAGACAAACGGTGAAATGATACAAAATTGGAGATAGGGTGTTGGGCATATGTTTGGAGGTGCTGAAATTATAATTTAAGTGCTTATATTATAAGTAGTTGGTAAATGTGTGGATAAAAAGTGGTTGTAAGTTGTGGGTCCCATGAAATGTATGGATGAGAATTATATTTGACCAGTTTGACCAACTGAAATTATAATTTAAGTGGTGCCAAACATATGCTGGGTATGTTGTCCAGTACCTTGCCTTAGAGCAATAGGATCATCAAGATCATTATCCGGAATGTTATTAGAAATTGGACTTGTATCTATATTTTTCATACCTTCCATTGGTTCAGATGCTTGGTTGTGCGAAGGGACAATGGACTTTTTCTTCCTCGGATACACTAGGATCTCAGGTTCCTCGGTCACGTGCTTTTCTTCAGATTGCTAAAGAACATTTTCAGTTTGATTTTCCTGGTTGAGATGGTTGGAATGATGAGAGGATAATTTATAGATAAATTGTAAGGCAGGACTGAAGACCAAAATCAGTAAAAGATAAGGTAGGATTTGGATGTAACTTTGACATTCCACTTCTCATGTGATTCTCCCCCTGAGATCATTGTGATCAGTTGATGTTCAAAAAAGTTGGCATCTGTTGGGGTAAACAATTTTATAGAGGGAGGATGATAGCATTTATACCCTTTTTGAGTGGAATATCCAAGGAACAAACATTCACTGCTTCGGGATCAAGCTTACCTTGCACTTAGGTGCAAGGCTTATCGCCCAGTTGTCCAATGTTCATGGTTCCATCATCCACCAGTTTACTCTTTTCCTCGAACTTGGCTGATCGTCAAAGGTCTGACTTTTGAACCTTGTGCTGGGTTGGGAATGTCCATGTGTCCTAGCGGGCTTCGAATAGCTTTCCCCATATGAGCAACTCTGTAGATGTGGCAATTAGTCAGATATAGCTACTTCAGTTATGAGAATATATCCTAATCTGATTCTCACTAATTCGCAAAATCCCACCTAAGTGGCTTCTTCTATTAATGGTTTCATGAGAGTTTCTATAAGATTTAGGAAACAGGTTGTAGCCTATTCCCTCCATTGCCTACATAATCCTATATATTTTGTCAACACCACCAATAAAATGTGGACCCATCGCTGTCAACAAGGGGGCCATGAAGTGCCAAAGTTAAAGAGATGCTCCTTTAGTCTCTTGCTGAGAACCTGTCTATGCATCCACAGAGAGGGGAAGACCTGCCTTACAAATTAGTAAAACATGTGGTACAAGAGACACTAGTCATGTATCCTTTGAATTAGATGTATGGCTTTTTCACCAAGTTCTTTTTTTACTGCAAGAAATCGGAAGGTCTTTTTCTTTTCTTAGTTTCTCTGGTAAGCTAATTACATGTCACGAGTTTTTATGCATGAGTAACATAGTCTTTGTTTGTATTTCCAGCTTAATGCAGATTGGTTCCCACCTGGCGAAGCTTCCCTCAAACGAGCTCATATCGAGAGATTAATTCATGATCTGCTTGAGAATCATCTTGAAGGAAGTTCTCTATCTTGTGGCAGTTACAAGAATTGTTCCTCTAACATTCCTGAGACCACTAATGACTCTGGAAATCCTATTGAGTTTCTTTTGCAGAGAACCAGTCCTTTTAAGAGTTTTAATGGAAGTCTATTTTGTTCTCGACCGAGGGAGGGATTTGAGATGAGTTCACTATTGACTTCGTCTTTGAAGAATGCTCAATGTGACAGCTACTCGGGATTGGTTTTAAAGGAGTTTTTGGAGCCAGGATTTGCTTCATTACCACTCTTCAATGCCAAGCATTTTGCTCGAGAATCTTTCAAAAAGTTTAAGAGGCCTATTTCGCCTATAGAGGTACTTCAAATTTCATCTCTGTATTCAAGAGTAATCAAAATGAGGTGCCTTCTTTGGCTATCCACTTATTTATTTATTTTTAAATATATTTTATCCCCTCTTTTTACCTTTTGAGTTCATGCCTGTACTTTATTTTTCTTTTGTTGTTTTACATTTTTCCTCGTCCCTTTTCTTATGGAAAAGTCTTTGTTTTGGGGGTCCAGGTGGGCCTTTCATGTGAACAACTTTAAGTTCTCATCTGTATTAATCAGGGCAAAGCAAAAATCTCTATGGTAACGTCAATCACACAGACATAAATTATTGTAAGCGATGAGTGTAGTTTTGACATTAAGACCTGAAATAAATTCTATAAGGGCGTAGAGAAGTTACACAAAATTTACTTGGGAAATATTGAATCCAAAAGTGTTGGAGGTGAAAAAAACAGAGGTTAAAGAAATATATACTGTCATTAAAATTGTCTATGGATTTAAGCTGATTGTCAATATTTCTGATTTTTGCTGTCTAGTGATATTTTCTTGGCTTGAGTACTTGGGTGCTTAATGTCCTTACTATTCGTTCGGGAGTTGTTTCTTTCCTAGTTTTTATTACTACTGTGCTGAATGGTTGGCATGCATTCAACTTGTGTCTTCTGCCAATTTTAAACTTTGAAAAACCAATGACTGATCCCTCTTTATGAATCCCCAGAAACCTGACCCCTCCTTCCCCCACAACATCAAAACTAAAAAATTTATCACAAAAAAGAAAAGGAAGGGGAACTTTGCACAAGAATAGTGCGGTGCATAATGCATATATACTCCCAACACTTCTTTCCTCTCTCTAAATCCATTTCTCCAACTTGCTTTTCCTTGTGCATTAAATGCTGGAACTTTTAGCCATCTGAGTTATTTAATCTATTGACTGGTGCTTTTGCCTTAATGGTAGCTTCAATGTCAAGTGATCAAGAGCCTCGATAGGGTTTCTGTTGATCTATGCTTCTCATAATTCTTGATACTTAAAAAATGAATTATAAACTATTTGTTCTGCCACTGTGTCTATTGCTGCTCCAAGGGTTAAAATTTTGTATATTTTCTGATAATATTAGTTCATATAAAATAATAGTCAGTATTTTCTGAACCAAAATAACTTTAGAAGGAGAAGGAAGAAATGATTGAAAAGAATTAATGAAAAACATGTAACTGGAAAAAAAATCCTTGAAATCAATAAGCTTTCTCAAAGACCTCTACTTACATATTCTATTGCAAGCAGGATGAAGCAACATGGACAAAAGCACTTGGACCATGTAAAAGATTAAACCTATATGCCTAGAATGCAAATCCAGAAAGCTTTGACTCCCTCTGGTCTAATAATCTATTTCACTAGTTATCAGTGAAGTTCTTTTTAAGAAAGATTATGTGGACCAAACTGCTTAGGTCCTCACTGGGCCACAAATAAATTAAAATAAAACACTGACATGGACACTCATACTCGCACTTACGTGCGAGAGATAGGGAGAGTTCGGTGTTGTCAAAACTAAAGAGCATTCTGATGTACTTTCTGCTTAACTTAACTAGGAATACTAGTGCTGAAGTCAAGTACAGCCTTTTAGTCCTTCATTATCTACTTACTAATTCTACTCAAAATGACTTATACTAGTCCCATACGTATTACTACACAAATTATCAATGGGGAAAAGAATAGCAGTGGAGGGAACAAGCCAGGGCTTTTGACTTACAACACAGTATTTCCTAGTACTCTTTTTACACAAAAATACTAGTAATGAAGTCAAAACAGAGCCTTTTAGTCCTCTGTTATCTGCTTACTAAATTTTCTCAAAATGAGTTATAGTGGTCCATTCTTACTGTGCTACACAAGTTAGTAGTGAAGGAAAGGATCCAGGGCTTTTGCCTAAAGCCAAGGTGTTTCTCTATACTCATTTTGCATTTGGACGTTTCATTCCTTCTAGCTGCATCTAATGTGATGTTATTTCAGTGCTCTAGTTTTTGCTCATGGTGACATTCAGTTTCTAAACTGAAGCATATTTATCATCTCCATACTACTGATCAAGAGAGAGCAGCTTACTCTCTCCTCCTGGTCTCTTAAGCTAATTTATTTATATATCAGCTAATCCTATGACAATACAATATTTGTCGTCCAAACCTCAGTGCAGAAGTTGGGATTCAACTCTATTTTGAAATGCTTTGCCAAAGAAGACACATATGACATGAATCGAGGTTTTGACAATTATTGTTTGCTTTGCAGGGTCATCAACTTCTGAAAATCTTTATGATTTGGTTTTAGTAGATGTGGTAATTCATTTTTTAGGTGTTTTAGAATAATTATACTGTCAAATTGGTGTGTGTTGTGGTGTGTCTGGTTTGTTTTGAAGTGGAGAGTAAATTGTATTGTTGCACTGAGATATCCATTATTTTCGCCATGTTTCTTTGATGTGGGTCATGTGCCATGTATAGCAGAGACCAAGACAATGAAGGAAATGAAAAAAATTTGTCGAAACACTATAATTATTATTCCTCCATCACAATCTCTCACAACCCTCTTTAAGTTATTGTTCTGTTCTCATTTTTCCCCCTCAAAAAAGAGTACCTAGCCTTGAGGGTGACGTGGAGAAGGGATTGGCATGTCTTTCTGACAGTTCTTCTTTTCTCACAACCTCCATGATTTAAATATTCTTCATTGGATTTTATTATCTAGCAGTTGCATATGCATTGGAAATTCGAGGAAAGGTAAAATTTCCGGCAGGGGGAGAGGCCGGGGGTGGGGGGTGGTGGGGGGGGGGGCACATCTATTTTCACAGAGAGAAAACAGATAACACACATTGCACATCTAATATGCCCTGGTAGCTTGTAGCATTTGGACTTGCTGAACTGTTTCGAATAGTTATATCTAGATTTTTTCAACAGGAAGACGTGGAAGCTAGTACGCATTTTGCTTATACAACATCAATGGGCACTGCCTTCCAGTATCTAGATGAAATCAGACCAGAAACTTATGTCTTTCCGTGTCCATCTACGGATTTTAAACCGGAGTCTGTTTTCCAAGATGCATTAAAGGATACCACCACATCTCCAGCAACATCAATTTATGATTCTGATGATTCATCTGAAGTGGAGGTGGTTAAAAAATGCCAGGTTGTTGGGGAAATCAGCTTCGATGATAAACTAGATAGGCCAAGATGTACATCAGCTGAAAATATAGTCTGCTCGACAGGTTGCCTTGCCTCTGCTCCGGGACAAATGCAATATGCTGGAGAATCTCGCACTCCTGTCCAGATAAGTGACCGCAACTATGATGCATATCCAATCAACACTTTCCAGAAGAGTTTACCAGAAATTTATCCTCAAGAAAATGAGTTGCCAAGGAATGGGGGCATTCCTCATGAATACTCGAATGATTGTCCTGACCCTGTTTCGGGTGAAATGCTGGATGTTTCAGATTCTGAATGTACCACTCGAATGCTTGAACTCGATGATAATGCAGATCTACTTGAAAGTTCACCCGGATTATACTGTCACAGAAATGATACGCAAGAGGATGGAATCGAATCTGTACCAGAACTACACTGCCCAAAAAGGATGCGGCTCACAACCTCTGCGTGAAAGGAAAGAACTTACAATTAACCCATACAATGGGGTATACATTCGTCCCTTTTGAGAGTCAGTTGTGAATAGTGTTGATGATTTTTACTGGAAAATACTTCTACTCGCTATTTAGAATGATGGTCGTGATATGTTTTGAATTGTTGGGACGACCAGGTATATATGAAAGAAAATTTTTTGGAGTTGCAGTGCTGTAAACTATTTGATTGGAAATTAGTTACTTTCTTTTTCTTCTAATGATGCATAAAATTTTGGTGTATTTTTTGATAGAGCCTATTCAAAGCACAAACATTTTCTTTAGGCTTTACTTACACTTAATATCCTTTTTAGGCCTCTTTTGTCAAAAATGTCTATATTACCCTTGTCATATTATTACAATAACTAAAACGCCCTCAACACAAATGACTCATAAACCCTTCAGCAACAACCAAAACAATTCACCCCTTTAATGACGTCAATTGCAAATTTGAAAAAACCCCAAGTTTGAAAAATTATTTCTCCCTCCAAATTTCTCTACTGTAATCTTGGCTTTCTTCCTTCATTTTCGATGGACCAAGAGAAAGAATTGACACCGGTAATCAAATTTTCTTGTTGCAAATTCTTCATTAATAATATATTCTCATCCTTTTCATTCTTTGATCTGTACATGGCATTTATACATGGCAATTGTTTTGTCTGTTCAAATGAATGTTATTCATTTGAAATGGTGAAGTTAAGGACGGACCTACATTAGTTGTGGGCAGTGGAATGTCGTACGACTGTAGTCGTGTTGAACAACATGGTTGTTTTAAGACGACCATTTGTCGTTTTAAATGACGAAGCACAGTTTGAACTACTACTACAGCCTAGTTGAGGTCGTTAAAAACACCGTCTTTAATTTTTTGAAAAACAAAGTATTTATTTAGATTACATATGAAAAAGTTTAAATGAATTGCAAAAATGGACTCAGTAGTATAGGTCGCTATATTTTATTTTGGTGAGTTTGTTAGGAAGGATCAGAGTAAGTGGAATTGAAAATGGGGTGATAGTCATATTGTGGATGGACTTCAAATTTCTACAGAGATTTCATATAAAGATCTGTATGGTAAACTACTGGCCTTGCATGAATTGGAGATAAGGTTTCTTCTACTTGGTGATGCACTATTTGCAAAGCCAATCTAGATTACATTAGACAAACATGTGCACTGGTATGTAGGTCTCATTAAACAAGGTCAGCCTCTTTTCATTTGCGTAACCTGTGTGAGTAAGGTCTAGCAAAGTTTTCACACGGAACAATTTATGATCAATCTGATTCTGTCGAACTGGGTGAACTAGAGTGTGACATCGAAATGGAAACATTGTCATTCAACAATGTACAATCACAAAGGAATGACTATTGGGATAACTTGGAATAGTTTCATAAAATAATGTACGATTGCAAGCCAACGACGATAATGAATTGGATCAAAATATAGATGATTATTGAGTTGAGATGAATATAAATGCACATGATCATAATTTAGATATTTCTCATTGGAAATTATCATAATACTGCATGCTATACCTTTAGACCTGAGGTGGTCAAAGACAATTAGTTTACAAATGAGCAACTTCTAGCTTTATCTACACCTGTTACAATGCACGTGATTTTCTCAGATAAAGATATGGCAGATGACAAAGTCTTTAAGTTAAAAAAAGATCTGAACTTGAGGTGCACATGCTTGTAATGAAGTACGACTTTGAATTCAAAGTGAAGAAATTAAACAAGGAGACGTACACCATTATTTGCTTCGATTGGAATTCAAAATGGTGTTTGCGAGCAACGAAGTTCAAACAATCTGATTACTTTAAAGTTTGCAAATACAAATGTGAACATACTTGCTCTATGAGCATTCACGGCAATGATCATAAACAAGCAAGATCGTGGGTTGTTGAGAGACATATCATGCCAAAGTTTCTAAACCTCATCATGGTGTACAGATCATTAGATGTCATTAATGACGTGCAAAACGACTTCGGGGCAGTCTTGAGTTATCGAAAGGCATGGAAGTGTAGATAATTTTCCCTTGCATATCTAAGAGGTTCACCTGAGGAAAGCTATGCCAAATTGGCCTCATATGCCCACAACTTGTCTGTTACCAATCCTGGCATGGTAACACGTCTACAGATTGATAGTGATAGAAGATTATTGTATTGTTTTACGGCTCTCGGACCTTGTATTCGTGGATTTCACAATTTCATGAGAATAGTAATTATTGTAGATGGAATCTCGCTGAAAGAAAGATATAAAGATATCCTGATTTTTGCTACTTGTCAAGATGCAAACAATCGGATATATCCTATTGCATGGAGAATATTTAATTTGGAGAATGATGCGTTGTGGAATTGAAGGGAGTGACTAGTGACCTATCGTACCTTGTTTTGATATCTGATTGAGGCCAGAGTATCATTAATAGCATCCTAGATGTATACCCGAACACGCACCATGTCCACTATATCTATCACATAAAGGACAACTTGAGGTTGAAGATGAAAAATTTAGAGGTTTTATCGCTGTTCAGGAAAGTAGCAGAGGCCTATACTATGGAAGAGTTTGAAAATTATATGACTCAAAAAAAGTATATGCATAAATGTAGTTGGGATTATTTACAGGAAGCGAACTCTGAAAGCTTGTCCACATCCTACTTCAAGGAGAACCGCTACAATAGCATGACATCGAACAATACGGAGTCGATCAACTTGTTTTTGAAGAAAGATCGGGAGTTACCAGTCCTTGGATTGATTGAGAACATCCGAAGAAAGCTACAGAAATGATTTTACAAAAGACGCGTGATTGCACATGGTTGAACGAGCGCTCTAACCCTCTCTCCCAACCACCACCACCAACAATGGAAGAAAAACTCCTTAAGAATCATGGTAAGGCCAAAAAGTTCGTGTTGGCTCCCATTAATCTAGTAAGAGATCAAGGTATGATGTGAGAAAAAATCTTGAGGTACACTGTTAACTTGGACGAGAAAACTTGTACATATAGACGGTTTCAGTTGGAGCACTTATCGTGCGAGCATTCAATTGAAGCGACGAAGGTGAGTAGGCATTCAGTTTATCTATTGTCGCTATATTACACGACTGATTATTGGATAGCGGAGTATGATGAAACAATATTTTGTTTGCCGAATGAAGTTGATTGGGTTGTTCTTAAGTATATCAGGACTTTGAAAGTCAATCTTCCGGTAGTCAAACGCCAAGCTAGACGTAAGAGAACAATGCATATATCATCTGCTTGAGAGTTTTCTAAGAGGCATAAATGTAGTAGGTGCAGAGCAACTGGACACAACAACAACTGTCTAAGATATACACACCAGCCAATGGGTGATAGCAGAGCGGGAAGATTAGTGCAGTTTCCTTTTTTTTTTTTTTTGTGAACAACAAATGTAAATGTAATCTCTTTATTGTGTGAATTGAGATTTATCGTTATGTGGAATACATATGTTGTGTTTATGTTATTTATCTTTTTATCCTAGTTAAACAAAAAATATTTGCTACAAGTTGCTAAGTATTTTATCTTTCTTTGAACTACATATGTTGTGTTCTTTAGCTGCATGGTCATTCCTTGTTATAGAGTAAAAATATACTGCAAACTTAAAAAAAATGACAGCCGTCATTTTAAACAACATTAGACGTTTAGTACAGAATGACTAGAATTGTTCTAAACGTGTCCAAACATTTTTGGTTGGAGATTCTCCAAACAATTGAACACGTTGTGCAACATATACCGTCTTTTTAAATAACCGTAGATGTTTGGTAAAGAATGAATAGAGTTCTAAACGTCTCCAGGCATTTTTAGTTAGAGATTCCCCAAACAATTGAACATGTCGTGAAACGTATACCTTCTTTTTAAACAACCATAGACGTTTAGTACAGAATGACTAGAGTTTTTCTAAAACGTATACCTTCTTTTTAAATAACCATTACGTCCATCATACCCCATTTTACCTTCTGTTTAACTAATCCACACTATGATGACCATCGTTTAACTCGATCATGTCGAAAAAATGTATATTATGTCGATTGTACCCCATTATACATTCTGTTTAACTAATCCACACTACGATGACCATCGTCTAACTCGTTCGTATCGATGCAATACTATAATGACTTCCTTGTTTCAAAATGATTGTAGTCGTGTTTAAAAAAACCTCTAGACATTTTGGAAAAAGAATAGGGCTATTTAGATTAACAGAAATATAACGAGATCGTGGTTGTCTAACAGTTCTAGTCGTTTTATAAAACTATCATTTGAATACATTTTACTTATACTTTACTTTATTGTCCATAGTTACATTCATCCACCCGCCAACCGATTATTAAAGAGAGAGAGAGAGAGAGAGACAGAGAGAGAAAAGTGCACGATATAAACCATCGCCAATTCGCACGTAACGGAGGTTTAAAGTTCTACACTGTAACTCCCATTGTCAAGAATCATAGTTAGGTGAATGGATTGTTGTTGAAAATCAACCATGGGTTGTTTGTTTATTTCAATTTCCATGATTAGGGTTTTTGCCAAATTAATTTTGTAATTAGAGTTTTTTAGTAAATTTGTTTTGGAAATTAGGTAAAGTTGATTTCGAAATTAGGGTTTTAAGGTAAAGTCGATTGTTGTTGTATTTGGAGATTTTTGGGTTTCTATAGTTGTTTGCATTCTTCTAAGAAAGATGTCCCAAACACACCTTTACATTACCCATTGACTTGTCCAAAATATTCTCTCGTGTACAACGTACGACCACAGTTAATTTTATCATGATTGTATTCATTGATGAATGAGCTCGGTCGTTATAGAATGAATACTATTATTCCAAAAAGTATGTGGTCTTTTCAAAACTATACCTTTTATTTCACTCACTACTTGTCTTCTTTTCTTTACAGGATGGAGTACTTCATAGCCAGGGATCTTGTAACTAATTCTAAGGTGTCTTTGAGATCCATGCTGCCAAAAATTAACACAGTGTACGATACACTATATGATAAACACAAAGAGCTGTTCCTAAACACATGCTTCGAAAAGCTGTACAATGTCATGACCATGCAAATCTCTCCAAATCTAATTCACAACCTATTAATCAATAGGGTTCGTTCTGAAAATGAGGACAAGTTTTGGTTTTGTTTGGAGAATGAACAAGCTGTCTGGTTCTCTTTTTTTGAGTTTACGCTCGTGACGGGCTTTAAGCTATGAGATAAGGCTGAGTACAAAACCAGGATAATCCAGAATGGGTTGTTGGAGATATACTTTGGAGATGGGAGTAAGATCACCCCCAGTCGTTTATTTGAAACCTTTGAAAATCAAGTAGATGATATGGATGATAAGTACAAGTTAGGATTGGCTTGTATCTATGGTTCGGTACTGAGAGCCAAGGAACTGAACACAAACATAGTTGGTAACATATTGGATTTGGTAGACGACTTGAATTTATTCGATCAATATCCATAGATGAAGGATTTATGACTTCACAAGGTAGGCATTTATGAAAAGCTGGGAAGAGCAGAATGAGAAGTATTCTTTCAGGGAGTTCCCATTGGCGGTGCGGGTCATAGGATCTGACACTCAAATTTGGATTATATATAAACATTTGTAACTCAATGACATGTGAATTTCTTCATAGGTTTGGGCATTTGAGGTAATACCACGTATAACGCACATGTTTCATGCTCGGTTGAATGAAATGAGACTCTTGAGGCTATGCTCGTGAATTCATGCTTAACATTTGAATCAAGAGACATTGTAGAGGTCTTGGACGATCCACAGCTATGCGTCCATTGCACGTTGCATGCTAGTCTCGCAGAGAGGAAACAAGAGTATGTGAGATTGTTTGTCTTCGACCTTAGAAGGGAAGAACCAATCCTCGATGCCCACCTTCACGTAGATGAAAGAAATATGAGTGTCGGAGATGAAGAACTTTTTGATGTATTCAAAGATGTATGAGATGATGACCCCGTACGTTCTCTAGTTACGCAAGATGTGCATGATGTATGTATAATTGCAAATATTCGATGTTGGAAAATCACTTATGATCTTGGTAACTCACATTTTTTGTTATTCTTTGTCAAGCCCATGCTTAATCTGCAGAACTTCGTGCTCCTCCACATAGAAGCTATCTTTGTTGCAAACACGGAAATCTACTGAGGCAAATACTTCAACAAATGGAGAGTCTGGTGGATAAATTCGACGAGTTGAATAAGAAGGTGGACATGTCAAAATAATAGAGATAGCATAGCCCACATTTATAGAGAGATTCCATAGACGTTGACTAGGAAATGAATTGAGACGGAGCTGACGTATTATTTGGAGATCAGGTAGATGGATGCGGGAGATTTGAGCTAGAGGCGGATGTCATCCAGACTGATAGAGAGAGCCCAAAGAGAGAGAGAGAGAGAGAGAGAGAGAGGGTGCAGAAAAGGTAGATGATACAGAAGTAGAGACAGCAAAGCAGATGAGTGCGGATGAGGTGGTGGATATAGGGGTAGAGACAACGAGGCAATAGAGTGCAAAAGAAGTAGTAGGTACAGGGATAGAAACAGCGGGGCAGGAGACTACGGAGACATCGGTGGATACAGAGGTGGAGACAGGGGGTCAGTGTGATGTGGATGAGATAGTAGAGGCATGTAGGAAAAGATCAGGCCTACCAAAGGATGTACAGGAAAATCCTAAGGTGTTTCTACGCGGGAGAAAAAAAAAGTTGTAGCAACGTCGGATGTAGAAGAACAGTCGTGGAAAACGAGAGTGAAAAAGCCTTCACAGTGGGTGAGCTTTCCATACACCACTGAAGGTCAATGGAGAAAGCACGTTGATGCTACGACGGTTGATCTCTTCCGAGATGTTGACCAGGTGAAGGATAATGAGTTCTCTAAGTGGTACGACCAATTAGATGAAGGAGTAACATCTTTTCCAAGTTAGTATATTTATTACTTTGTAATTTTCATTTCGATTTTATCTTCATTCATATTTTGTCCGTTCTTGCTTTACGCCCAGCAATAGTTACCAGTTGGACTACTTAAGATTGAAGGATGCCAAAAAATAGTTTCATGACATTTTCACGGAGGGATCTTGGCTTTTAGATGAGGCATGTAGTCCCATAGCGTGAAATATGTTTTGAACAAAGATAATTACTTTGGCTAACACTTACTTATTTTGAAGCATGTTGATTTGGCAATGCAATTGCTGTGTTAGTGGCGATGAAATATCCTAAATCCTTCGATCGTTCGCGAGTCCTTCTGGACGTTAACTTCCATATAAATTGCATGCTAGCGATGTTTGAGTTAGATGTAAAAGAACATATGTTTGAGTTTCTAGAACTATTCAACACTTACCTAGATGACGAGTTTCCAAAACATGGTCAGAAGTGGGAGGGGTGCACCTATTTATATTTTTTGATTTGCAGTCGTAGTCACTAGAATGCTGTCGAGATGGACATCGACAAATCGACGATGTTCATATACGATCCTGAGAGGAGCTACTCTACCAGTGATTAAATTAGAGCTGACTTTAGGCCCATGACTAAGAATCTCCTTGATGCTGCTGAAGAAAATCAACATTGTCATTGATCCTCTAGCAATAGAACAGATCACAACAACTTCGAAACAATCGAACTCGTAAGTTTCCTATAACATTAATCAACTGCAAAACTGCGGTTATCTATTTTAATTTTCACTATTAATCTCCAACTTTGAAACTGTGATGCAGGGGTGATTGTGGTGTTTACGCCATCAACTATATAGAATTCTTGAGCATCGGCAAATAAGAAAAGCTAGTTAACGGCTTCCACATGTACCCCCATAAAACATATTTTTCATGTGTTTTGTTTTTATTTTGATATGTTGTCATCTGGTTTAAATGTTTTAGATATCAGGGTTAAGCAGTTGTAAAAGTTGGTTAAGATGTACATTTCAGGTTGACAGTAATCTAAAACGATGAAAGTAGTTAAAGAATGACAACAGTAGTTTCAAAACGACATTTGTAGTTCAAGAACAACCCATGTAGTTTTAGAACGCTTGTATTTGTTTCAAAACAGCAGTACTAGTTTTAGATTTTTCTGAACGTATTTTGGCAGATCTTTTTGTAGGTTGTAAGTACTTGTGGGATTTGGACTTTTGTTGGTTAATTATTACTGTGTTGGGATTCAGTTTGTCAATGGAATTTTATTTACCCAAATTCATTCTAATCTTTGTTGTCAACGCAATTGGATCCTTTAGGAATGAAAGCTGCCAATGGTTTGTTATTGCGATGGAGGTCGATGAAACAACTGTGCAAATAATTCATATAATAAATTGACACCGAATATTGGAGTTGTATGCAAATGTTAGATCTTGTATTCATTGTCATATTACACAGTTTTTATTACAACCATAATTTTGTGAAACTCTGGTAATAAATTGATGTTTCTCCAGTAAAAAATTAAAGAAAAAGGTTCGTTCGAGCAAATTTAAATGACACAAACAAGCTTTTTGCAAAAAAACTATTTTTCATTCAAAATAAACTACCATACATTAGAAGAAATACTGATAAACCACAACATTTTTCCAAAGACCTATAAAATAATGTGACAACCATCCATACTACTTAAAAAGAAATAACAACTAAAACAACAACCATTCAAACTTGACAAGCGACCAACACAAATCCTCTTCCTCTGACTGTTCAATCATCTTCCTCTTCTCCCGACTGCTCAATTTCTTCATCCATGTCCCCGGCCTCCAAATAGCAAGAGTAGACTTCATTGAAATACTCAAGAGGGTGCAAAAATATGTCAAGCAAAGCTTTTACTTTCCACAACGCAACAAAGTTTGGTGGGTATTTCTGAACTTTCCAATGGTGGTCATGCTTCTCATGAAAAACATTGAATATATGCTCATCTAACTGCACCTTTACTGTAGCGAATGAAACATGAGGGTTGAAGAAGAAAAGATCAAAATGATCCTTACCACCACAATGAAGAGAGAATAATGAATTGTGTGTCATTGAAATAATTTTGGTGCCTCTGTATAACCGAATGCAGCTGAAGCTCTCTAGGATTGAATTAGTTGGAGAAGATGTCCTTTGGAAGCCATCGATACGATGGAAGAAGAGTAGAAGACAAAACCAATACAAAGTTATGATAAAAAAATTGCATAACACGCCAAAGTTATGGCACATAACAAAGCAAACTAAGTGTCATTAACAAAATGGGGAGGGGAAAAACCTCAATCCCTCAGTGATCATTCGAATTATTATTTACCAACAGTCATTAACACAAATGAAAGGTAAAAAGCCTCAGTGACCATTCAAATTATTATTATTTACCAAGTGTCATTTATACAAAGAAGTTGGAAAAACCTTCAGTACCTCAGTGACTGTTGTAGATTTTAATCGCACGTGGACGGATCGATTACAAGTAATAAAGTGATGTGAAAAGTGTTGAACCCACGAGGACTAGCTATCAATTAACTAATTAATTATATAATTAGATTTTAACAAAATTAAAACACATATTCTTTATGATTTTAATTCCTACGATTATCCTATTCTAATTCAACTAAGTCTAAATTATCACGTAAAGGAAAATATAATAATTTTCAAATTCAAGTTTTATTAGCACTAGGATTCACGAATCTACCATCACATTTCAACAATTAATTATCAATCACTCGTCTTCGTAAATTATTGCCTTAGGTCGAAAATCGATGACCTAGTATAATCAAAAGTCTGTCTCGACGGTCAATCAATTCTATACCTCTATATGAACATAACCATCTATAGTTAAATTTCGAACACAAAGGTATGTATTTAATCACAACGAACATCTAGAAAGATTTCATCAAGCATAATAGTAATCTCTATCTATTATTGGACCCTATGCTATTTATTATCACGTGCTCATCTAAATTGAATATCTTGAAAGCAATCTAGACCACAAAAACGTTTTAATGGTGATCAAACATCAAAACGAAAATAATGAATAATAAATAATATACTCGAAAATCAATAAATTTACAAAAACAAATAACTTTTAATTAATTAAAAACACAAGGTTTCATCGTTTATCCTAGATATGAAAGATTTAGTCGAACATGATTCCTATGAATATAGCAATATTAATAAAAGAATTCATGAACCGAAAGAAAAAGAAGAAGAATAGATACAACCCTTAATATTGAATTAATCCAATATCACCGATTGCACCGTGTTGAATGTTGCTCAAGAATTCTTCTTTTCCTTGCTTTTGATCTTTTTCTTTATTCAATTGCGTAACCCTTTCAAAATACCTAGAAGATGTCTATTTATAGTCCTTGGAAAGTCTTCAAAATTGTGTTTTAAAAGAGTCCTAATTCTACTTAACTTTAGAAAACCGCATTTATAACTATCATTCAGCGTAGGTCGCACCTAGGATGCGCCTAGGTTGCACAATGCATTCTGCTACCTAGGTGCGACTTCCAGTAAGTTTTCACTACCACACCTAGGTCGCACTACTTAGGTGTGACATTTGTTTTGAATACTTACAATTTGGTCTCCAGTTTGACTTCTGATGTACCGTTTTGGTCATTTCTTCTTTAAATCTTCTCAATTCAATCTAAAATCTTCCAAATGCATTCTAATTGGTCCTCACCCTTCTAAAGTCTTCCAAAGTGGCCTTCCAACTATTTGAAATTGTGCAAATTAGTTCTCAAACTTTTATAAATATGATTTTTGCTCCTGAAACTTTTGAATTCACCACACTAAGCGACAATTAAAATTCAAACTCTTCTTTTTCATTTCAAACTCATCCAAATTGGTTTTGTACCTACGTATACAATAATTGAACTCATTTAAATAGAAATATGCTTATGTAGTGAATATATAATAAGTTTACAAGCATAAATAAGCGTATAAAATACACTTATCAAACACCCTCAAACTTGAACTCTTGTTCGTCCCAAGCAATATTATCTACTCAAAACACACAAAATAAAATGGAATAGGAAAAAAAATAGATTCGTTAGATAGCACGCTGTATTCGCCTCAGGATTTGAAACTGTTCAACTAATTCATGAAAAGCTTATAAATAATGCTACAAAAACTAATTTTTAACTTATCCGATGGTTGACCAATCCTGAATGGTCAAATGTTTTCTCTCCGTCTCGTGAGGTGCATCTCCAAACTTGATTTTTTTTTGAATCTCTCACACTCTCACCCGGGGTGTTAATTCTAATGTTGCTTTCAAATCACTCAATATTTTTCTGCTTAAGTTTGGTTGGGTCTAACCAATAAAAGTAATTACTTAGATCTATGATGATTCTCCTCAGATTTAAGTGCTCCAACCTTCAGGCTTTCACTTGGCAATTCAAACCGGTTAGTTGTCTAAATCCTCATGTTAACTCTGCAAAGGACCCTTTTTGTTGTCTTTGCAATTTTTTTTTTTTAAAAAATATTATATGTAAACTTCAGTCCCTTAAGCTTTCTATATGACCTTGTAATGAGCTCTAAGCCGATGGCACCCAGATTTTACAAACCTTAGGACATCGAGTTTTAAAACCCTTGCGAATTATATCACTTGAGTAAAAAGGCTAAAACAAAGGTATAAGATAGAGCCAGCGCCAAGTTTATGTGTAAACCTCAGTCCCTTAAGTTTTCTAGATGACATTTGTAACAAACTTTAGGCCGATGGCTCCCAGATTTTACAAACCTTAGGGCACCGGACCCCTACGGGCTTTATCATTCGATTCAAAAAAGCTACGAAGAAAGGTATAAGATAGAGCCAGTGCTAAGTCCTTTGCATGCAATAGTTTATATGTGAGGTCTAGATTTCTAACATCCGGCCATTACCTAACTTCATTTTGTTAGCCACAACACTCTACACCAATATTTAACATGCATGGAATCAACATATCTCCAAATAATTACTCTCATGAGCTCTACCATTCCGAAACAATCTCACACATGGTCATATGATATTTTTTGATTTATGTGGTATATTATTTATTTATAACTTGGCAACCTAACTGTCACAATTACATAAATATAGCCTGCTTGCATAACGATGGTTGTGACTATAGTGCTCAAAGATATTTAAGTCTCACATGAACAAGTAATTACACAATATAAGCATATGTAGCATCACTTAATCACCAGTCATGATTTGATTACACCTTCCAATATAAATTTCATCATCATAAGCCAACAAGGCTATCCAACATCACACAAGCATGCACTAAATATTTTTTTTATTTAAAAAAAACAATAGACTCCAAATAGATTAAACTTAAAAGACTCAATAAGCAGATTAAATCATATCACTCACAATCATTCAAAATAAAAGCAACACAATCATTCAAAATAAAAGAAACACATACAAACGGAGTACACTCCCAACTTAGACACTACATTGTCTCAATGTAAATAAAAGAATGATTGGCATGTATTCCATTGGGTCTGACTGGTTTTTCAAAGTGAAAGTGTTGGTTCTCTCTTGGTTAATGACATCACTATAGAAACAAGAATCTGAAGAGCTCAAAAATTTAGTTGCTTTAAACACATCGAATGTAATATGTTTATCATTCAACCTCAACTTTAGTTGCTATTTTGCACATCAATCAATACCCGACCAGTAGCCAAGAAGGGTCGACCTAAAATAACTAGTACATCCCTATCTTCGCACATATCTAAAATAATAAAATCAGTATGGAATGTGAACTTATCCACTTTCACTAATATGTCTTCAACGATCCCTCTTGGATGTTTGATGGACCTATCTACAAGCTACAATGATACTGTTGTTGATTTTGATTCTCCCAAATCGAGCTGCTTAAAAATAGAATAAGGCATGCACCCAAATCACATAGAGCTTTGTAAAAAAATAAACTACCAATAGTGTGAGAAATAGTAAACTCGCTAGATTTTTTAATTTCAGAGGTAGCTTGATTGCATTTTATCACTGCATTCTTCGGTAAGCATGATTGTTTCGTGCTCCTCCAACTTTCTTTTGTTTGAAAGAATTTTCTTCATAAATTTTGCATAGCTTGACATTTGAGCTAAAGCATCGGCAAAAGGTATGTTGATTTGGAGTTTCTTGAATACATCGAGGAATTTCTTGAATTGCTAGTCTAGTTTATGTTTTCGTAGCATTTGAGAAAATAGAATTGGATGGGCGTAAGCTGGGGGTGGAATATAATTTGGTGGAGAGTTCTCTTTTTCTTGTTCAACTGCTTCTTTAAATTTATCGATTTTTTTCTCTTTTTTTGCTGGACACAGTTTTCTTTTCTACACTGGTCTCTTTACATGAATTTTTAATAATTCAACTCTGCTTCTTGTTGTAATTACATTTACTTGCTCTTCTGGATTGACTTCGGTATTGCTTGGCCATGTGCCTAGTTGTCGCTCGCTCAATAGTTTAGCTAACTGCCCAATCTAATTTTCTATATTTTTTATCGTGATATCTTGTCTTTTTGCACTTTCTTGATTTTAGATTCCATGCATGTGACAGTTTCTTCCAATCATTCTTTTCTTTCTTTTCTTGTGGCCTCTCTTGATTTGGCAAATTTTAAATATTTTGGGTATTTTCATAGGAGAAGTTTGGATGATTTCTCCATTCTGGATTGTAAGTCTGTGAGTATGGATTATTTTGCTGTCGCTGAAAGTTATAAGCATATGCAACTTGTTCAGGTGATGACATATCAATGGTGGTTAAAGGGCATTCTGATGATTGATGGTTTATCTTGCATGTTACACATATTGGTAGGGACATTTGAACCATATTAGGCTGAGTGAGAATATTTCATTGCTTCCATCTACTTTGCCAATGCATCAATTTTCACCAGTACAAAAGATTTGATTTCCACTTCGTGCATTCCTGTTGTTTTCTTCTGCAACCATCTGTTTGGCCACATAACGAACTGTTCACTCATCGTTTCATATAAGTCATGAAGATCACCGACGGATCTATTTTGGATAGAGCCACCTGCTGCAAAATCTACTGAAGAACGACTGTTTGGAGCTAAACCAGAGTATAAATAATGATTCTGAACCGCTAAAGGAAAGCCATAACTTGGATACTTTTAGAGCAGTTGCTTGAATCTTACCCATGGCTCGTGAAAATTTTTCAACTCAGATTGTTAGAAGTTGGATATTTCATGCTTCAATCTGTTCACTCTGACCAGAGAAAAGTATTTCAGTGCAAATTTTTTGATCAAGTCTGTCAAATTAGTGATGTTCCCAGATGGTAGAGAATCTAACTATTCTCTAGCTTTATCCTTCAATGTATGTAGAAAGAGCCTCATCTTAAGTGCCTCTGCCTCAACCATGATATTTGAAATTTCTACGTTGTTGTGTCCATAAGATATGGTATAGATTATCTTTCCCATAGACCGATTTTCAACAATCGGTGGCATCATATACTCACCCATAAGAATATCTCGTTCATTAATTTTAACTGGTCGAGCCATTGGTGCAAGAATATTTCTCACATCTGCAGGTAATGTATTCTGGATTCGATTGTCTTCCATTGTGTCTTTTTGTTGTTGTTTCTTTTCTCTTCGCTAACGTTGTCATTGGCAAAAGCTCCGTTCAATTTCTGGGTCTAAATCAAATAGATCAAGATCTTTTGTACGGCGAATACACACTTGACAACTGAATCTTTAGAAAATAGCTGGAAGGCAGTAGTAACAGAAAGAACTGAGAAGAAAAATAAAAATAAATAATACTAAAAAAATTGTTAAAACTAAATTATCAATTAATGTAGTAATTAATAAAACTAGTCCCCAGCAACGGCGTCAAAAACTTGTTATAGATTTTAATCCCACAAGTGGACGGATCGGTTACAAGTAATAAAGTTATGTGAGAAGTGTCAAACTCATGAGGACTATCTATCAATTAACTAATTAATTATATATTTAGATTTTAACAAAATTAAAACATAGATTCTTTATGATTTCAATTCCTACGATTATCATATTCTAATTCAACTAAGTCTAAATTATCACGTAAACGAAAATAGAATAATTATCAAATTCAAGTTTTACTAGTACTAGGATTCACGAATCCACCATCACGTTTCAACAATTAATTATCAATCATTCGTCTTCGTAAATTATTGCCCTAGGTCGAAAATTGATGGTCAATCAATTCTATACTTCTATATGAACCTAACCATCTATAGTTAAATTTTGAACACAAAGGTACGTATTCAATCACAACGAACATCTGGAAAGATTTCATAAAGTATAATAGTAATCTCTATCTATTATTGGACCCTATGTTATTTATTACCACGTGCTCATCTAAATTGAATTTCTCGAAAGCAATCTAGAATACAAAAATGTTTTAATGGTGATCAAACATCAAAACGAAAATAATGAATAATAAATAATCAACTCGGAATCAATAAATTTACAAAAATACGAGGTTTCATCGTTTATCTTAGATATAAAAGATTTAGCTGGACATGGTTCATACGAATACAACGATATTAATAAAATAATTCATGAATCGGAAGAAAAAGAAGAAGAATAAATACAACCCTTAATCTTGAATTAATCCAAAATCACCGATTGCATCGTGATGAATGTTGCCCAAGAATTCTTCTTTTCCTTGCTCTTCATCTTTTTCTCTGTTCAATTGCGTAACCCTTTCAAAAGACCTAGAAGATGTCTATTTATAGTCCTTGGAAAGTCTTCAAAATTGTGTCTTAAAAGAGTCCTAATTCCACTTAACTTTAGAAAAATCGCATTTATAACTTTCTTTCAGCGTAGGTCGCTCATAGGTCACGCGTAGGTCGTGCCTAGGTCGCACAATGCATTTTGCTACCTAGGTGCGATCTCTAGTAAGTTTTCACTACCGCACCTAGGTCGCACATAGGCTGCATCTAGTTCGAACTACTTAGGTGTGACATTTGTTTTGAAAACTTACAATTTGGTCTCCAATTTGGCTTCTTATGTACGATTTTGGTCCTTTATTCTTTAAATTTTCTCAATTCAATCCAAAAGCTTCCAAATGCATTCTAGTTGGTCCACACCCTTCTAAAGTCTTCCAAACTGGCCTTCCAACTATTCAAAATTGTGCAAATTAGTCCCTGAACTTTTAGAAATCTGACTTTTGATCCTCAAAACTTTTGAATTCACCACAGTAAGCATTAATTAGGCTTCAAACTCTTCTTTTTCATTCCAAACTCATCCAAATTGGATTTTGTACTTACGTATACAATAATTAAACTCATTTAAATGAAAATATACTCATATAGTGAATATATAATAAGTTTACAAGTATAAATAAGCGTATAAAATACACTTACCAATGACCATTCGAATTATTTACCCCTATATTTTGATATACGTAAAAAATAACAATAGTTGTTTAAAAACGAGCATAGTTGTTCCAAAATGACAATGATCATTTTTAAATAACTATTGTCGTTCAACGAAGACTTTCATTGTTTCACAAATCGTTTTGAACATCTGAGTTTTCCATAAACCACACATTCAACAGACATCCAACATCATATGCAAATGCATATAGCAACCATTACCCATGAAATTCCGACTTAGATCAGAGATATACATAGCTTCTGAAAAATCAATAACAGATAAACAGTTTACCTCAGATATAAAAATTAGTATCATATCTTTCTTCACGCTTGAGGATTCATAGGAATGTTGTCGTATTTGAACATCAGTGCCATTACAATTTGCCCGCTTGTTTAGATGGTCTAATGCCGTGAGGAAAAAAATGAGGGTTAACGAGATGGAGAGGAGGAGTGAAAGTAAACTCACGTTCAAAGGTAAGGGTAAAATAAAAAAACACAAATTACACAGTTTATAACTTTTTTTAAATGTCGAAATCTGATCAAATGCCTTAAAACGTTAGGGTGCAGGTGACCCGGCCTTTTACGATGATTTCCACTAAAAAAATTTGCTCTACAGTGTTGTATAGTGCTAGGCTAGAACAATTCCATGGGATGTTGCATTAAATTATGAGTTATTCCTGTTAGTTACTATATGACTTTGGCTTTGTTTCGTTATATCGGCATACCGAGAGGTCATTAAAGATTAAATTAGGCCCACCACTGTTTATTTCCTCAAATATTGAAAAATACGTAACTTTGCCAAAGCTTTCAAATCTCAAGTTCGCTCTCAATCCCAAATCGTTTTAGTACGAAATTTTCTCAAAATTTATGCAAGATTCAGTTACCATCCTAAATCGCATTCCATTATTATCCAAACGAAATCTAGATTTTTAATTTCGCTCAATAATATTCACCCATTAGCAAAACCCCAAAAATAGATGATAGAAACGTTAAACAAACATTTTCAATCAATATTCCTCTCAATATCTCTCGATTTCTACCCGAATTAGTAAGTAACATCCCAAATTGTGGTAACTTGTTCATCTCTGATAAAGGATTATGTTGACCTCCAAAATGGTCGCCAACAGGATCCCCATGCTACCTCTCGCCCATGTGTACTTTTCCTCTTACTAAGGCCCCACGTGGTTTATTCAACCATGTAGATAAGCCTCGGGCCGGGTAGAAGAATAACAAAAGGTCAAGGACACTCGTGAAGGTAGAGGTGATAGCTTAAGGGCCTCTAACTAACAAATTCCAAGGTGGTTAAGACACTTAAGAATGGTTAGAATGGAGGGCTTGATATATGTGTGGTGAGTAATATTTTCAACATCCTTTTCTTGTGGAAATAAGCTTAGTATTTATAGGCAAATTCTACAAGAATGATCTCCTTCGATGTGCGACACGTGGTTCCATCTGAAGGGTTCTCGAGTCACATTTTTGGCGTCACGTCAATAGTATTAATTAAAAAGTCACTGTCGGCCGCAAGCTAAGAGGCTATGATCGTGACAAGTGATGGCAATGACCGGTCCATCGATCTTTTCAAGATTGAATGGCAAGTTTAGCGAAGAGGCTTTCTCAAGACGCAACCTGGGGTTGGTTACTTAAGCTACTCGGCATCCCAAGCCTCGGAATTTACCTCCTCGGCCTGGACCACCTCGGAGAAGGGTTAGGCTCAGCCTGCACCGCCTCGGAGAAGGGTTAGGCTCAACCAGAACCGCCCGACTACGCTTATGTGGCGTCATGGACTGCCGTGTAGGATTGGTGCGTAATAATAGTCTCCCAAGTTGAATCATCATTCATGTGGGATGCTTTGGACTTGGATGTTTATTTTTAAAGTTTGAGTTAGGGATTTAAGTCCCGCAAGGCCCGGGACGTTTATTTATGTGGGTGGCGGGCCTTGATATTGTTGGTGGTTTTAGCTTGGTGGGGTTCTGCGTGAGACGAGTCCCAGATTGGGAGAGGTCGACAATGCCGAGCCCCAAGTTGGGAGATGCCAACTTGGGAGAGGCTGAGTGGTCGAATCCCAAGTTGGGAGAGGCCGGAAGCCCGAGTCCCAAGTTGGGAGAGGCCGAGTGGCCGAATCCCAAGTCGAGAGAGGCCGGAAGCCCGAGTCCCAAATGGGAGGGCCGAAAGGTGAGTCCTAGATTGGGAGGGTGAGTGGTCGAATCCCACCCGGGGAGGGGAAGCCCGAGTCCCAAATGGAGAGGGGCCGAAGGCCGAGTCCCAGATTGGGAGAGGGTGGAAGCCCGAGTCCCAAATTGGAAGGGGTCGAAAGGTCGAGTCCCAGAGTGGGAGAGGCTGGAAGCCCGAGTCCCAAATTGAGAGGGGCCGAAAGGTCGAGTCCCAGTTGGGAGAGGGTGGGCTTAGAGTCCCAAATGGGAGGGGCTGAAAGGTGAGTCCCAGTTGGGAGGGTGGGCTTGAGTCCCAAATTGGGAGGGGCCGAAGGCCGAGTCCCAGTTGGGAAAGGCCGAGTGGCCGAATCCCAAGTCGGGAGAGGATGGTCCCAAGTTGGGAGAGGCGACAAGCCGAGCCCCAAGTTGGAATTGGGAGACAAGCCAAGCCCCAAGTTGGGAGGCGGAGAGGCTCTCTGCAGGACAATGAATGGTTCAACTTACGGGTCATGGACTGATTGGGTAACTTCCGCCGCACGCCTAGTTGGGTATGATGAAAAGACAGCGCGGGTAATGATGGCGTTTAATTTTGGGGGCTTTGGTGGTATTGAGAAGTCACACGCGCATGGTAAGCACGCCCGCATCGGGCCGGCGTTCATTCAAATAGGTGCTGGCGTCCTCTCAAATTCAAGGGTAGAGATGCCCTGATGCCTTCGGACGGTGTGGATGGATTTTTGGTTGATCCAACGGTGTGAGATCATCCTTATTTTCCTATAAATAAGTGAGAAGGGTCGTAATATTTCCTTACGCTATTTTGAGAGATTTGCGAGAGAGTTTGCGTTTCTATACTTGACGAAAATTTCCCGACGTTTGTTTCCGTCTTCCTTTCTGGCGAAGATTTAGGTTTAGGTAAACCCTTTATCTGAAGCCCCTTTACTTACTGAATTTCTTTTAATTTAACAATGTCCGCTGACTTCGGTGAAAACGAGGCTTCTGGTTGTGTTGAGGACGCGGGGTCTCCACCTGTCTCACCTTCCATGGCTGAGGTGCTGCCCCTTAGGGGCATCTACGGCTCGACGGGCGAGGTGATGGATGTGTCTTCACTGTCTAGGGTGGTGGAGGGAACAAACCCGTATACGGCCGACCCAGTTAGGTGGACTGCGATGGATGTTCATTCGATTATGGTGGAAGGGGACTTGGTGTCCTTGAGGGAGCAGTATAGGGTACTTGGGGATATTGAATTTATACTTCCGGAGCCAAACGAGCTAGCCTGTGTTCCGAGAAGGGATTGTAATGCCTTGCACCTCAACGCTTTCGTGGGTGGTTTGCGATTGCCTCTGCATCCCTTCTTCCGATGGATCCTACGGGCTTATGGGCTGGCTCTAACTCAGGTGGCTCTGAATGGGTGGAGTCAAATGGCAGGGAGCATGTACCTGTGGTTCAGGCATTCGTTAGGGTTGGAGATGCCTCTTCACGTGTTTCAAACCTTATACCAGCCGAGGAAATTGCCGAGGAAGAAGGACAAAGAGGAGGAGCTTGGTTGGTACTACTTCTGCCCATGGGGAGCACACAAGCCCCTTGTGACGGACTGCCCCTCTTCCATTAAACAATGAAAAGAGTCCTGGTTCTGGGTGACGGGTAATTGGCAGAGGGTAATGAACGACCCAGAGCCAGATTTGGATGTGTCCAGTTTTTACAGAATTGCCAGTGAGTGAGGGATGCGGAAGCGATTGTATTCGATGCGGGTGACTATATTCTAACTTATCCTTGGTTTTATTTTCAGGAGCGCTGCCCCGTTGTGAGTTATCTGAAGACCTGGTCGACGTGCTTCGATCCATTTACCAATCGCCTCCGTTGAATAGGCCATACGGGT
The DNA here is from genome assembly GCA_023638005.1 of Forsythia suspensa. Lineage (NCBI taxonomy): Eukaryota > Viridiplantae > Streptophyta > Magnoliopsida > Lamiales > Oleaceae > Forsythia > Forsythia suspensa. Next base: position 22,913,596 of record CM042664.1, on the reverse strand, counting down.
TTCTTCTAAACCGGCGTTATCTCGAGCGAGTTGGGTTTGATGGCCTCTAAAGGTAATGTACCGATATCCCTGCTTGATTCGAGCCTCGTTTAGAATTATGGTAACACTGGAACTTCTTTGCTTTCACAGCTGAAATAGAACAAGGCAAGCGTCCGAGGCCAACCTTGGCCCGTCTATCAAAGTAAAAACTGAGGGTTCTCACTACCGGCTCTAAAGAGGAGGCTAGGCAGAATAAGGTTGTGGAAGACCTGAGCCGAGAAGGAAACAAGGAAGAAACTGAGGCCTCGAAGGTGATAGAGGTCGATGACGTTAGTGCTCCGGAGGGTGAAGAGCCTTTGAGGAGGAAGAGGAAACTCAAGGCTACCTCGTCCGAAGCCCCACAGGCCAAGGAGAAGGCTGTGGAGGTAGTTGATGATACAGTCTACACTACCCGGGCCGACCGTCTGACAAGTGTGTGTGAACACATCGAGAGAGGTGGTTCTGGAGGGGCCCCCGAAGTCCCAGGACGCGGGAGGCAACGGAGGGGGGGGGTCTTATGACTCCAAGAAAAGGCTGAGAGAGTTGATTGGGAGTTCCGGAGCGAGAATTCCAGAAGATTCGCTTCGGAATTTACCTTTTTACCCTTCCCTGGCGCCCAGGCCGTGAAGAAATATTTCACTCCCAAGTGGAAAGAGCTCTCTTCGCATGGGGCCCGGAGGACGTTCAGTGGCCACTTGGCCCAAAGAATCGGGGCCTCGGCCATGCGAGATGAAGGTGCTCGATGAGTTTCGGACACGCATGATGGAGCGAGAGGAAACTCGGTCACAGAGGCCTCCAAAAATGATAAGGAGCACAAGCGAGCTCGAGGTCTGCAGGCCGCTGTGGACAGCGCTCGTGTGGCCTACGAGCAGTTGGAGGCTGACACGAGGAGTCGACTCAACGTTTTGAATATGACGAGGCAGCTGGACAATGCCAATGCGGCCCAGAAGGTGACTATCGAGGCCCCAGAGGCTGCGCCAATAAAGAGAAAATGCGGCTCTTGGATGAGGCCCAGTCTCGTGAAGAGGAGCTGAGAAGCCTGAAGGGGAGTTTGGACTCATCTGAGTCAGAGGTGGCACGGCTGTTGGCCGAGAAGAAGGAGTTGGAGGCGAGGCTGGGGAGCGCGGAGACGAATTTTGTGGCCAATTTTCATAATACTGAGGCTTATACCAACTTCTCAGATTATTTTGCTAGGGTTGGGCAACAGGAGGTCCTGGCGGCAACTCCGAAATGACCATCCTAGGTTCGACCTTGCGGTGCTAGAAGCTAGGTTCCCTCCGCCCGATGTAGAGGGCGATGAGGATAGTTAGGTTCTCTTCTTGTATAGCCTTCCTTTGTAATTCCTTCGTTATGAAATAAAGTTGTTATATTTTTCTTATTGGCCTAGTTTTGAGTTTGCTTTTTGACACCGCGAATTTTTGTCATCAAACAAATAAGATTAAACATGGCTCGTCGCATTATAATCGCCAAAACAGAGAATTAAATTAACAACTCGGCCTTATAACGACCCTTTTAGCTCTCGATAATACCCGCGCAAGTGCTCGGCATTCCAGGGATGGGGCTGCAATTTGGCGTTCATGTCTTCAATGCGATATGTCCCGGGCCGTGTTTCGCCAACGACCTTGTATGGTCCTTCCTAGTTGGGCCCGAGGGTTCCGACGCCATGTTCCTTGGAGGATAGGAACACTCTCCTTAGGACAAGGTCTCCAACGCGAAAAGTCTTATTTTTTACTTTTTTGTTGAAGTATCTGGACATCTTTCTCTGATAAGACGTTAACCTCATCTGGGAGTCATCTCTTCTTTTACTCAGTAGGTCTAAACCCGTCCTCATCAGGCCTTCGTTAACCTGATCGCTGAATAGTAATCGGCGGGGCGAGGGAATACCAATTTCAACCCAAGCTTACGACCTCGGCGCCATAAGCTATGGAAAACGGGGTTTCTCCAGTCGGAATTTTCATGGTGGTTCGGATAGCCCATAGAACTTGAGGAAGTTCATCGACCCACGCCTCTTTTGATCTCTCAAGTTTCCGTTTAAGCGAGTATTTGATGGTTTTGTTGACCGCCTCAACTTGACCGTTGGCTCGAGGATGATGGGGACTAGAAAAGTGTTTGGCGATTCCAGGTTCCTCGCATGGGTTCCCGACCTTTTTGTTGTCGAATTGTTTTCCATTATCCGATACCAGAGAGTGGAATTTTGAACCTACATATGATATTTTTCCATATGAATTTGGAGGTGTTAGCCTCGGTGATTTTCACCATTGGCTCTGCTTCTACCCATTTCGTGAAGTAGTCGATAGCGACCAAGGCGTGGCAGACATTACCCCTACCCCTCGGCATAGGGCCTATGAAATCTATCCCCTACTTGGCAAAGGGCCATGGGTCAGTTCTTCGGTAAGCTCCGATGGAGCCGACGCAGTATGGTGTGGCCACCGACACTTATCACATTTCCTCGCGTGACTCAAGGAATCTTTCTTTAGCGATGGCCAGAAGTATCCCCATCTCGAGGATTTTTGCGCCAAGGCTAAGCCTCCCGTGTGGTTGCCGCAGACTCCTCGTGGACTTCCCGGAGGATGTAATCGGCTTCGCTCATTCCAACACACCGAGGAGGCGGTATGGAGTAGCCTCGCTTATGCAAAGACGTCGTCGAGATAAGGCGGTGGGCGGCACTTCTCCTTAGCTTTCTTGCCTCTTCTCGATCCATGGGGACCTGTTTGGTCTTTTAAGAAAGTGAGGATGGGATCTATCCGGGTGGTGGTTTTCTCGACCCACATTACTTCCGTGACTGCTTCTATGGAGGGTCGGCCGAGGTGTTCAATGGGAACCATCTTAAGGAGTTACGAGTCCTTACTACTTGCGCTTTAGAGAGCATTGGCGTTGGCGTTATCAGCCCTTGGCACTTGAATTAGTTCGAATTTTTCAAAACTGGAGATGAGGTTTCTTACCAGTTTTAGGTAGGAAGCCATATTTTTCTCCATAGCGGCGAAATTCCCTTTCACTTGGCTCACTACTAACTGGGAGTCACTCGCCGCAGAGAGCCTCTGAATTTTCATTTCCTTAGCCCGAGCATATGCTGACAGATACCTCGTGATTCTCGCGACATTGTTTAAGGCTTTGAAGTCGAACCGGATAGCGCAGTTCAGCCTATGACCTTCGGGGCTCGCAAGGACCACCCCAAGACACGACCCGCATCTCTCGACGAACCGTCCACGAAGAGATACCAAGTTGGTGGCTCTACGGGATCCATCGGGGTATCTATCACGGGTGTGCTAGCAAATTCTGCCACGAAATCTGCTAAGGCTTGTCCTTTGATGGACGCCCGGGGTATGAATGTAATGTCGAACTGGCTTAATTCGACTGCCCATTTTAGTAGCCTCCCTGAGGCGTCGGGCTTCTGCATCACCTGCCTCAGAGGAAAGTTGGTTAGGACATGGATGCTATGGGCCAAGAAGTATGGCCTCAGCTTTCGAGAAGCGGTAATGAGGGATAATGCCAGCTTCTCCATGTTCGGATATCGTGTCTCCGCCCCTAGTAGGGCCTTGCTTACATAGTAGACTGGCAGTTGATGCCCCTCTTCCCTGACCAGGACCGAGCTTACTGATTCGACGGAGACGGCTAGATAAAGTAGCAGTGCTTCTCCTAGCTTGGGTTTCGATGGCGGGGGCACAGCCAGGCCAAGGTGCTCCTTCAAGGCCTGGAATGCGGCCTCGTATTCCTCTGTCCACTCGAATCGGTTACCTCTTTTCAAGATTTTAAAGAAAGGGAGGCACTTATCAGCCCTTTGAGATAAATCGGCCGAGGGCTACCATTCTTCCCAGTGAGGCATTTGTACATCCTTGGGCCTCTTTGGTGATTTCATTTCCATTAGCGCTCTGATTTTCTCAGGGTTGGCCTCGATACCTCTCTGGTTTACCAGGTAGCCTAGGAATTTTCTTGAGGCAACTTCGAAGGCGCACTTCTGAGGATTGAGCCTCATCTTGTAAGCTCTGAGTATTTCGAAAGTCTTTTCCAAGTGCCGTATGTGATCTTCGGCTTTTAAGCTTTTGATAAGCATATCATCCACGTAGACTTCCATGGTTGAACCGAGCTGGTCGGCAAACATCTTATTGACGAGCCTTTGGTAGGTCTCCCAGTTTTTCAAACCAAATGGCATGACCTTGTAGCATTAGAGTCCTTTATGCATTACAAATGACGTGTGCTCCTCATCTGGTGGATACATCGAATTTGATTGTATCCCGAGTAGGCATCCATGAAACTTAGGAGTTCACGTCTGCGGTGGCGTCAACCACCGATCAATCCAAGGCGGTGGAAAAGCGTCTTTGGGACATGCTTGGTTGATGTTAGAGAAATCTATCACGTTCTCATTTTTCCATTTGGCTTTTTGACCAACACCGGGTTGGATACCCACTTCGGATACCTGGCTTCTCGTATAAAGTTGCTTTGCAGGAGTATGTTCACTTCTTCCTTCAAGGCTTCGTACTTTTCAGCATTCAATGGCCTCCTTTTCTACCTATGTGACGGGAACTTGGGGTCAATATTGAGGCGGTGGCAACTTATTTTTGCGTCGATCCCAACCATGTCTTCGTGTTTCCACGCAAAGACATCCAGATTTGCTTTAAGGAACCTTTTCAGGGCTACCTTGGGCTTTTCAGAGAGATCTTTCCCTATCTGGAGCTTCTTCGTCGGGTCGTTGCCGTCTACCTGAAAATGCTCTAATTCCCCGCTGGAGGAGGCTTGGAATCAGCCCCCGTTATTCTTGGATCAATATCATCAGGGGTCGCAGCTTCTTCCATCGTGATATCCCCCGGCTCTTCTAATACCGTTTCCGCCATTTCTACGTCCAACAAAGTCATGTTAATCTCTTTTTTCTCCGCCTTTCTTAAGGCATTTTGATAACATTTTCGAGCCTCGGGTTGATTGCCTCGTACTGTTGCTATTCCCCCTTCGGTGGAGAATTTCATGCAGAGGTGGTGGATGGAAGTTACTGTCCAAAGTTCCTTCAAGGCTGGTCGGCCCAAAACTCTGTGATAAGCCGACCTTCTGTCAACCACCAAGAACTCCATGAAAGTATGGGATGCGAGAGGCTCTTCTCCCATGCTAACGGAGAGGCGCACTATACCTTTTGGGGTTACGCAATCACCGGTGAACCCATAGAGAGGCTCGGTCGATGGTTCCAGCCAGACATCCACATTCATTTGCTCATAAGTGCTCAAGAAAATGACATTGACGGAGTTGCCGTTGTCCACGAACATTCTCCCTAGTCCGCTTCGAGCCACCACTTGCCCTTACTACAAGGGGCGTCGCAGGAGGGTAATGTACACCCTTCATGTCTTCTTCTGTGAAGGTGATAGGATCGGCCCGCTTTGATCCCGATGGCCTACTATTGATGAGCCGCTTAGTCATTTGTGTTCCTTGGCCTCTTTGGCATAGCTTACGGGCATTCCGGGGTTTGACCTCCAATATAAGGTCCTCCGTGGATAGTGTCTATCTCATGGATGGGAGCCTTCTCGGCCCCTTTAACAACCGAGGCCCCTGGTCCCTTGGTGGTGAGGTTGTCTCACACCTGCTTTTGGAATGTCGTCTTTGACGCCCCAAATCGGATGGCCTTCCGTCCCATTGCTTTGGGTGCGCTGTCATTGTCTTGTAATCGACGTCTCCTCATTGGAGACTGGCCTCCCCGCCTGAGGTTTTCTCCACGCCTTGTTCCCTGGTTGGCTTCTCTCCTGTTGGCCAAGTTTTCCACCTCACGACATTCTTCAGTGCTATGCCCGTAGCTTTTATGGACGCAGCAGTACTTTGGCTGAGCCTCTTGAGGGGAGAAAATTACTGGAGACGCCCTGGTCCCGGCTTCATAGTAGGTAGATGGGGACATGCCGTAGTTGTATAATTCGACCGCCGGGACTGAGGGTATTGGAGCAGTGAAAGGGAGGAGCAGGCCCTCTTGTGCAGAGGCCACATAACTTATCCCAACATTTGGGTCCGATGGGTAGTTTCTCCACCTCGGATTGTGTTGGGGAGCAGGTCTAAGGGGATTTTGGCCATACCCGGCTCTAGATGCTGTGTTGGCTCCTAGCCCGCCTCGATTCCTATGGAGGATCATGTTCTCGTTGGTTATTTCCTCAGTGATCATCTCCAGCAGCTGGTTAAAGGTGGCCGGGTTCTTGTTGCGGACATATCTCCAGAACGGATGGTTCATGTCTAGTCCTGCCTTTAGGGCGGACAAGGCCTCGGCGTCTGTTATTCTTTCACGAGAACAATATTTCTTCATTGAAGCGGCCCGAGATAACTGCGGTGGCTCGCTTGGGGCCCGCCTTACGTCGTGGGGCGTTGGACGGTGGGGCGATCACGAGCTTTGAGATGAGAAGTAATTTATGAGCGTCTTTTTCAGCTCGGCCACCGAAAATGCTTCCTGCGACTAGCTTATTAAACCATTGCTTCGCTCCCCGACAAGGTCGGTGAAAGGCCACATTTTCAAGGCCGGAGTGGCTCTTGAAGGCTCATTTCTATTTTATGCGTGTTTACGTGATCCAATGGATCTCCACACTTTGTGTGAAGGGGTAATCTTGGGCACGCCGAAATTCGTGGGGATTGACGCATTCTCGATTACGGCCGAAAAGGGAGGTTCTCATCGTCGTCGTCTATCTCGAATGATCTCGTGGGCCTCGAATATTCCGCCCGACGTTCGTTTGGAAGGAGCGGGGAGGCGCCGGGCTTGGTGTTCGTCCCCATAGTCCCGGGTAGGGGCTACGGCGGCATGGTTGGGCAGGGCGGCGTGGGGTTGTAATCGACTCCCCTCTAGCCTCGGTCTCCCTCGCCATCCTTTCCCGCCTATTTCTAGGAGGACTTTGGGGCGATTCCTCCTTTGTAGATTCTCTTGCGGCCATCTCCTGCTCCCTTATTCGCCTAGCCTTTGAATACACCGGCGGACATCGTGGGTTGGGGCCTTCTTTTTGACGCTGTGTTGCTGGCCCCTCCTCGTTGGTTACAGCGTGAAGAGGCCTCTACCCGGCTTGCGGGTCACGGATAGCCCACTATCGACTTCTGTTCCTCATCGGGATCGTCAGGGTCGGACCACCCTGAAGACGGTTCTCACCCCTTGCATGCATCATTTGGATATACCCTTGCATTTGCACGTGATCTTTGGGCACCGCCTCACACCGGCGGCCATCGTTCTCATTTCTCGTTCAAGATTTGTGGGAGGCCTCCTTCCTCGCCTCCTCCTTGGAGCTTCTTCAGCCCTGACTTCTCCGTCCGTTGCAGGCCTGGTTCTTCTTGGGTTCTCTTCTTCGTTGCTTCCACTCATTTTGTGGGTCGGTTGATCTCTTGCTCAGGGAAACTCCTTTGTTCAAGGAAAGAAAGCTTTTGTCGCGCTTCCCATAGACGGTGCCAATCTGTTGACCTCTAAAAATGGCTGCCAACAGGATCCCCACGCTACCTCCGCCCACGTGTACTTTCCTTCTTACTAAGATCGCCACGTGGTTTATTCAACCACGTAGATAAGCCTCGGGCTGGGTAGAAGAATAACAAAAGTTCAATGACACTCGTAAGGTAGAGGTGATAGCTTGAGGGCCTCTAACTAACAAATTCCCAGGTGGTTAAGACACTTAAGAATGGTTAGAATGGAGGGCTTGATATATGTGTGGTGAGTAATATTTTCAACATCCTTTTCTTGTAGAAATAAGCTTAGTATTTATAGGCAAATTCTACAAGAATGATCTCCTTCGATGTGCGACACGTGGTTCCATCTGAAGGGTTCTCGAGTCACATATTTGACGTCACGTCAATAGCATTAATTAAAAAGTCACCGTCGGCCGCAAGCTAAGAGGCTATGAATGTGACAAAGCGCGATGTGACGATCCCATCGATCTTTTCAAGATTGAATGGCAAGTTTGGCGAAGGCTTTCTCGACGCATAGCGGGGTTGGTTACTCAAGCTACTCGGCATCCCAAGCCTCGAATTTACCCCTCGGCCTGGACCGCCTCGGAGAAGGGTTAGGCTCGGCCCAGACCGCCCCGGCTACGCCTTTATGTGGTCTTTGCGGACCGCCGGAGTAGGATTGGTGCGTAATAGATTCCACATCACGGAAGGCTCCCAAAATGTGCCCTACAAATGATGGAAAATCACCATCAAAATCCAAAAAGGTTCGAAAATATGTAGGCAAATCATCAACAAAATCAAAGAAGAAGCAAGCCATGTCATATGAACGATGGGTAAATTTCATTTGAATATATGTAAGGTACCCATGCATATACTTTCCCACCTTTCATGTATTGTTTGATCATGGTTGTGCTTGTATTTAATTTTAAAAGAATTTTTGTTTTTGGAATTTTGTTTAAAAGACAAGTAGTATACTAGTGAAGTAGAGTATCGTTTCCTCGATGATTGTACTAATTATTTTGACCTAATTAATCTTATATGTTACTTGAATCACTAAAAATCTAACAAGAGAATTGGTTTACTTAAAGAATCTCTAATCTAAGAATTAACTAAAGTGATTAACAATCGAAGATTTGAGAAAACTTGATGATTTTAAAGGCGTTAGGACTCGCGATTTTACCGTAGTTATCAATTTTAACTTTGCCTACCGAGCTATTGCAATTTATTTTCTACTATGTTGTTGATTGAATTTATCTAAATTATTTGACAATCTCTCTCAAGTATAATCAAACCCACTTAAATAAATAAATTCACTATATTTCTACATGAATTTCAGCCTATTCAAGTGAATTTAGTCACAAGAAATTCAATGAAAGAACGAATAATTTATAGAAATATATCTCTAAATCCTATGTAAATCATGATTTTTACCATTAGAGCTAAGTTTTTGTTTTACCTCTCGGTTTCGACACAAATTTAATAATTCATAAACATGCCAGATTCATGAAAAGAAATTAAATTCATGATAAAGATTCAACACAAAATCATAATTAGAGTCATAAGTCGAAAATTGAAATTAAACAAGTGAAAATTAAGACCTCCGCCTTTTTTACATCAAAATTTTGAAATACATTGGTCTTCTTTATTTTATTCATCAATATATATTTTCATTCACATTTACTACATTTTTATAATTTATTATTTCATTTATTATATAATTTAAAAAATATATAATTTGGTAGGTGCTAAATTTCAGGGACCAAAACGTATAAATTTTATCCCCTCAAATTAAGCACTCACCAACTTGAATCCACAAATTTAGGACTCCAAATATATGAAAATCTATTATGGAAAGAAAAATCAATTAGAATCAAAATCAAATATTTGAATCATGAAAAGATGGAGATTCATCGTAACTAATCATCTCTCCTCCTCCGAGAAAAATGAAAAAATACATGGTAACCAACCCACAAAGCCACCAGGCCCACCTCATCGTACTTCAAGTATGTTTGTTTCCCCAATTTTTGTTAAATCTTGAACTCATTTCATTCATCTTCATAGAATTACGTTGTACAAATGATAACCATGTTTAGATTGTTTAGATAATAGAACCAAGAAACTTTCATACCCTGTCAAATATACTTTGGTTGGTCAATTTTCTTTGCAAGCGTTAATCACAATGGTGAGAATGACATTCGATTCTCAAAAAACTAAAAATTAATAACGTGAATAGAGAATTTTAATCTGTTTAAATAATTTTTAAGAATTTTTATTTAAATAATCAATAAGGACTTGAACTATTTTTATTTTTAGAATTTTTATTTTTTAGAATTTAATTTTTAGAATTTTCATTTTTATGGAATTTTATTTTTATTTTTTAGAATTTAATTTTTTTTAGAATTTAATTTTTTAAAAATTAAAAATTAATTTTTTAAATTTTTTATTCAAACACTTATTTCCAATATTTTGAGTGTTTTGACATTTTCACCGAAAACATTGAAAATGTCAAATACCTGATTTTAGAGTGTATATATATATATATATATATATATATATATATATATATATATATATATATATATATATATATATTTTACTCCGTCCCACAAAGAAAAAAACTAAACAACTTAACAACAGAGAAAATGCCATTTAATGTAATTGAAATTATAAAATTTCACACAATTCATTATACCCTTATTTAAGTTAAATAGAAATAAAAAGATGGATATATATATATATATATATATATATATATATGGGAGAGAGAGAGAGAGAGAGAGAGCTACACGAAAAAAACAATGAAGGTTTACGAGAATTATATAGATAGAGAGTTACATTGAAAAAAGAAAAAAGTAAATGAAAGTTTAGAGATGTTATATTTTGGTTGATAACAATGTAAATTAAATAGGGGTATATTAGGAAAAATAAAATTTAATATATCCTTATAAAGTAAGTAGCCTATAATTTGGGACAAATAAATAAGGAAAACGGGTCTATCTTGTGAGAACGGAGGAGTTATCATAAATTTAACTTTATTTTCAAAAGTAATATACCAAATAAATTTGAAGTATTTTATAAAATAAAAAATTAAAAACAACTTAAAAACAGAGAACATGCCCTTAACAATCTCAAGTTTGCTTTCTTGAAATCATAACGCACTAAGAAAGACGGCACGTAATCTAAGCCCTCAGAATATCTCGTATGATGGTGTATGACAAATAAGAAAATGGTGATTGAGCTTGGGGACCAAACCATGTATTTATGCACATCCTCCCATTAAGAAAGTCTATCCGTTACCAATTTTGTTCATCACAATCAATGAGGAAACATTCTAACTTTGTAACTGAAAGCATATTAAGAGGTTTGTAATTGAAGGCACATTAAGAGGTTTGAAACATTTGGACCATAACAAAGGAAAAACGGGAAAATGTTTACATTCTCCCACTTGGTCCATACGTTTAACCTATATCTCGATTTTAATCCCATTGATAGTCTTTTCTTAATAAATAATTACATGAATCATGGCGGTAAGTCTTCTAAAAACGATTATTACCTTCCATATATTACAATGCATTCAGTTTCTCAAGTATTATTCTTTTTGTGGCAACATTACTTAATAAATAAACCTTATGTTTATTCTTGGTCCTATACAGATGTATTTTCTCAAATAAATTAAGGCGCACATGAATATTAGAAAACATCACAATAAATAAGAGTTCCATTCAAATATATACAATCACATAGTGAGACCACGTCCTATTTTATCTATATGATCCTTGAATTCAATGATAGCATGCTCTTAGTCAAAGGATCAGCAATCATCAACTCAGTACTGAAGTGCTCAATGACCACTTTCCTTTCTTTAACACATTTCATTATAGCTAAGTATTTAATGTCGATGTGTTTATTTCGACTTCCACATTTGTTGATCTTAGCCATAAAGACAGCAGCTGAATTGTCACAGTAAATTTTCAGTGGCCTAGACATGTAATCCATAACTTTAAGCCCAGATACGAAAGTCTTGATCCATACACTTGTGAAGTAGCCTCAAAACAAGATACGAACTCGACTTCCATAATGGGAGTAGCAATCAAGGTTTCCTTTGCATTCTTCCATGATATAGCTCCACTGGCCATCATGAAAATGTACCCTCATGTTGATTTGCATGAATCAACGCAGCCAACAAAGTCAAAATATGAGTAGCCAATCACTTCTAGATTATCCGTCTCGTCTATACATAAGCATGTAGTCATTGGTCCCTTGAAGGAATCTCATCACTTTCTTTGCAGCTCTCTCCAGTGGTCCATGCCTGGATTACTCTGATATCATTCTAACATTCCTACAACAAATGCAATGTTAGGCCTTGTGCAGACCTGAGCATACATCACACTTTCGACAGCAAAATCATATAAATTGTTCTTCATTTTCACAATGGGAGCTACACTTGGTGAACAATTATTCATCTGAAATCTCTCTAAAACTTTATTGATCTGTCTCTATGAATCTTAATGCTAATGACATAAAATGCCTCACCCATATCCTTCATATAAAACTTTTTAGAGAAGAATTGTTTTACCTTGTATAGCAAACCCTTATCATTGGTTGCAAGAAAAATGTCATCCACGTATAAAACAAGAAAACAAATCTTACTCCCACTGACCTTTTGGTATATACATTGATCCATATTCTCAACAAATCTGAATGAAGAAATTATTCCATGGAATTTAGAATACCATTGACGGGACGCTTGTTTTAGACCGTATATGGATATCTTGAGTTTACAAACCAAATGCTCACCATCACTAAAAGGGAATCCTTCAGGTTGTTTCATATAAACTTTCTCCTCTAGATCTCCATTGAGAAAATCTGTTTTTACATCCAATTGTTGCAACTCAAGGTCAAAATGGGCTACTAATGCCAAAATAATGCACAAGGAATCTTTCTTAGATACATGAGAAAAGGTTTTCGTGTAAACGATTCATTCCTTTTGAGTGAATCCCTTAGCAACGAGTCTTGCCTTGTATTTCTTAATGTTGCCTAATGAGTTCTTTTTAGTCTTAAAGACCCATTTAGAGCCCATAGATTTTGCACCATTAGGCAACGCAACAAGATCCCAGACTCCGTTACTCTTCATAAAACGCATTTCTTCCTTCATGGCATTATACCATAATTCTGACTCTTTATAGCTCATGATGTAACGCCCTAGATTTTCTCAACTCAGATGGTCACTAAAATAATATCTAAAATATATTGGAAGACTCCAAATAATATTTTCCGTATCCTTGAATAGTTTTAAAAATATAACTTTTGCGAGAAGATAACAAGCGCGCAAGGAAAAATAATTTTTCTTTAAGTTTGTATGGTTTTGCCTATACCGTGATATGTGTCGCCATAAATTATTTGACCATAAAAACGAATTCCAAACAATTTAAAATTTTGAATTGTAGATACCACGGACTACATACTACAATATTGTAAAATTTCAAACCTTAGCTATATAGTTTGGTAGGTGAAAATTATAGCCAAAGTTGCTTGAAAAATTGTTTTCATAATAAATTCATACAATGGAATTTTTGAGTAAAACTAATTGCTTTTATTAGACCATATATATGACTTTCCATAGTCACTGATTTCACTCAAAAATGCAATCGTAACATAAGTTATGATATTTCAAAGTAGGGACAGTAAGATGGAAATTTCAGAAAATTAAAACTAGGCATTTCTAAGTTGAAACTTTTAACGGCAAACGAACCGACATCTCTTTTTCAAAATTTTACATAATCAAATACTAAATTATAGACTTGAAAATATCATATTTACATCATAATTGACTCAATCATCTCGACGTCAAAATTTAAACTAGAAAGAAAATTCCATGACAAGCTCGCTAGCCTACGCCATCGTATCAACGCTAATCAATTCAATTTGAAAATTTGTTCATTTTGGGGGTGAGTATTTCATAAGAAACACTCAGTAGAAATACATACAACATGTGGAAAAATTATACGTAAACATAAATACGACAGCCATCATTTTTAAACATGCATAGGAACATAAAAATTGGTAGCCGACACCACATAATGTCATACGTGATTACCTTTAATCACTATCATAAAGTTCTTTCGTAATTTGGTTTGCATGGCATTTATATCACATAATAATTCCCCAAAGGTCATTTAAAAATCGTAATAAAATTAGTAAGTAAAACTACCTCAAAATTTGGTTTTCGGTTGGAGTTTTGATGTACAAAATTTATTTATGGAACTTCCAAATTCAAGACCCGTACACTATATATAGTTGTATATATAAGGATCTTTTTGATTTAAAAAGAAAGCTTAACAACCTTCACCATTGGCCAAAAATTGAAGGGAAAAGTGAAGAAAATACTGGAAAATTTCTCACTGCTGGACCAAATTCTCTTTTGACAGAAAAGAGGATAAAACAAATGCTGAAAATGGAAGATTTGTTGCTGGAATTTTGGGGTTGATATGGAGGGAGGAAAATGAGTGTATTCTTGTTGAAAAAAATAACAAAAAACACCAAACTTGCTTAACCAAAGATGGAGGCTGAATTTGATGAAGGGAAATAGGGGATTGTTGCTTAAGTTAGGGGTTGATTTCTGGGCTCTGGATGAACGAATTTGGGGTGAAGAAACCAGTTTGTTTGAGGGCTGAAAAGTGAGGAGAAATGGGAGAAAAGAGAATGGAAAGTTTTGGAGGATCATGGGGCGGTTCATGGAGTGCTGGAAGGCAGTTTAGTGGAAGAAAACAAACAGGATGCTGGGGCCAAACTCTTCAGTAAAAATGCATGAGTGCTGGACGTTTTTGTGATGATTAATGAGGTGGATAGTTTTAGTTATTTGGTGATGGAAGAGTGAGAGAGAACATGGTAGGTTGAAGGAGTTAAATGCTGGAAATGGCTGATGGTGGGTGGTTTTATTTAGATCGTAGAGGGGCTGTTTAGTTGATGCTAAATGGTAGAGTTTAAGGGATGGTTTGGCTAGTTTTTTTGGTGGATTTTTAAGGTGTTGTTTGGGTGGGTCTTTGGTTAACTTTTGGAGTTGAAAAGTAAACCAAGTTTTGGCTAAGAAATCGAAAATAAATGGTTGGGATTTTGAGATAGAACCGGAGAACAAATTTTAAAAATTTAGGCTAGCTATAAATTATTCCTTGTTCAACTTGAAATTCAAAACTTACCAAATAAAAATAGAATAAGGTTCATTTTCAAATTAATTCTATAGTAGTCGAACTAAAAATTTTGAAGTAACACGCGCAAAATTTTAACGTGACCAAAAGTTAAATATGAACCATGAGGTTCGATGCGACGCTAAAAGTAAGAAATTTTATTCACTTGAAATTAATAGACGATAAAAATTCTAGTTGTTACAACCCTCCCCACTTAAAATAATTTCATCCTCGAAATTTAACTTACATGGTTTACAAAGTTCAGGTACTTAGCTAAAATATCTTCTTCTCTTTCCCAAGTGACCCCGTCTTCCTCATGTCTAGCCCATTGAACCTTAACTAATGGGATCTCCCGATTTCTCAGAACATTGAACTTTCTTTCTAGGATCACCATCGACACTTTCTTCGTAAGTCATATTATTCCTTAAATTCAACGACTCATTTTTTTTAACACTTGCGTAGGATCATGTACGCACTTCTTTAACATCGAACGTAGAATACATCATGCACTACCGAGAGTTTGGGTGGCAATGCCAAACGATGCACAACATTTCCAATTTTCTCAAGAATCTCAAATGGGCCGAAGTTGGTCTTAACTTTCCTTTCTTCCCAAAACGTAAAATTCATTTCATCGAAGCCACTTTAAGAAATACATTCACACTGACTTCAAACTCTAACTCGTTCCTCCTTTGGCCGACATAACTTTTCTGACGATCATGAGATCTCTTAATTCTAGATCTGATCTTGCCTATATCATCTACCATTTTCTCAAAAAATTCTAGATCCAAAATTCTTCTTTCATCAACCTCATCCCAACAAATTGGCGAACGACATCAACGACAATAAAATGCCTCATATCACCATGTCAAAATTAGCTTGGAAACTATTAATAAATGCAAACTCTACCAATGGTAAGTGACTTTCCCATTTACCACCAATATCCATAACACACGCCCTCAACATATCTTCCAGAATTTGGATGGTTTATTTTGATTGCCCGTCAATTTGACGAAGATACGTTGTACTAAAATCTAATTAAGTTCTCATAGCTCCCTGAAGGCTTTTCCAGATATTTGATGTAAACCTCTGGTCTTGATCCGATACAATAGATGCTGGTACCCCACGAAGTCTGACAATTTCTTTGACATACAATCGTGCTAATTGCTCCAAACTATAATTCATATTCGCAAAGAAAAATGAGAAGATTTTGTCAAACGGTCTACTACAACCCTGATGGCTTCACGACCCCTTGTCGATCAAAGAAAAGCCATAACAAAATTCATTGCGATTTTCTTCCATTTCCATTATGGAATATCCATTGGATTTTTTTTTTTTTTGAAGCTTCAAGCACCAAGACAGTCCCCAAGATGATTTTAGGCCTATACCGAAGGATAGGTTTGGTGGGTTTGGATGCCCCACCATCGTATTTATATAAAAATGGTAGTACATGGAGGGGGATATGAACCTGACCTCCAAGCATACAACGAATGAAAAAATTCCTCAAACTACAAACAAATAAAGAGATACTACTTCCGGGTGCATAATTAGCAAAAGCAAAACAAATGAAAACCAAACTAACATATCCATTGTTATTTAATGGCCCTGACAACCTCTGATGTTCTGCTTTGTTGACACACCAAACACTTAGACACAATTCGAGCTATAATCCTTTTGATGTTTATCCACCAAAAATGTGTTATATAAATCTTTATATATTTTGGTTCCTTTTGGATGTGTGACGTAAGGAGCAGAATGAGCTTCAAATAAATCTCATTCCTCAACCTCTCATCCTAGGCATTCACAACCAACTTTAAACATCAAAGTTTTATCCTCGACTATTTCAAATCATTTCCTCTTTTTAGTTCCCACGCCAACCCTATTTGTTTTTTTAATCAAAAGGGATCATTTTTCTTAGCTTTCACAACTTTATCTTTGAGTGTCAGTTTTAATGTCAGACTTGTTATCATTGTTGATGCGCACACTGGCGGCGCCAACACTTCAATTCTTAAATTTTCAAAATTCTTGATCAATTTTTCTTACTTTGTTCACAACGCTAACAATTGATCCATGTTATTCTTGCTTAGAGCACCCACGATTACATTAGCCTTACTGAGATGGTACATGATAGTGTAGTCATAGTTCTTCATCAACTCTAACCACCATCGTTGTCTTATTTTTAACTTCTTCTGAATGAAGAAGTACTTGTGGTTGGTGTAAATCTCACACTTGCTTCTACTGGCACATTATCTAGTATCGTCTCTTCCGATGAGTTACCAGTGAGATGGACAAGATATCCTTGATGGGATGCCTTAACCTTCGACCGTAATACCTAAACTCTTTACCTCCTAGTTGCCAAAACATAACTTCTTTCTCCAAAACACACAATTGTGGAAAGATTATTTCTTAGCCAAACTATACCAAAAATTATACTAAAATATTTCATTCTACCACAACCAATTATGCTTTTAAGATCAAACCATCAAAATTTTTCTGTACTGCCTATGATATTTTATATATGTCTCCATAAGTCCTACTAATGACATACTAACCTCAAATACACTATTATAATCCGTCAAATACACAACAATCATACTTGGAAAAAAATAATAATGAAGGAGAACTCACAAAGATAGAAAAATATAATATATTTTATCATTCACTTGATCATTCAAGAGAAATATAAAAAAAAATAGCGTTTGGCGCTCGAAAAATTGGAAAGGAAAAATCCTACTCCCAACTAATACTATCTAAAATTCATCTGAAATAGAAATCTTACTAGATTTATCGTATCTCTACTCCTCAACGTTTGAGTAGGCGATAGTGCATCTTCACAAATTCTCATCTTTGATGGCACTTTTTTAGCCTCGAAAAACTCAAGTGCGTCATCCCAGCCTCTTCCCATAAAGTGTCGTCAACTCTGCATAAAAGGCCTCATAGTCAATCTCTCGTGGTAGGATTGGTACAGCTGACGCCCATAATAGATCATAAACCATCTCATCCACGTCTTGCCACTCATCTGGTAATGTGTCAATAAGGTGGCACATAACCTAGTGATTATTGACAATGAAACCCAATCGCCTTACCTCCGTCCACATTTCCAGCATCGTATTGGATGTGTTGGCCCATGTTGTGCCCCGGCCCTGGGTTCCATTGGTGTTCTTCATATCGTCTGAGAATTTCATCGCTACCAAGTGGCCTAAATGTGTATGTCTTTGTGCATGTTCTCTTAGTTTGTACCATGTCTGGAATACCAATTATGAAAAGTCCAATTAGGTGGGTATCTAACATCTTTTAATTAAATTCTGATGACTAAAAAATAAACTAAACTTTCAAAATACTTAGTTCGCAAGAATGAGTATCCACATCTCATTTTCAATTTCAACTTTTCTAAACATGACATTTTATCATAATTGAAGCGGATATAAAAATTCGTATATAAGAATTCTTCAAACTTGTCTTTACATTAGAGTTGTTGTAGCGCGGCGATGGTGAGTAGCGACACTGAATACTTAAGATCCGAATAATTTAAATTTAAACTTGACAAAATAAAATTAAGATCGAGTATAGTAACAATAAAAATTTTGTGAGCCTACAGAAAAGTAAAACCGAGTTCTAATACCAAGTTGTAACGCCCCGGATTTTCTCGACCTGGAGGGTCACTAAAATAATTTCTAAAATATATTGGAAGACTCCAAATAATATTTCTTGTGCCCTTGAAAGGTTTCAAAAATATAAATTTTGCAGAAGATAACAAGCATGCCAAGGAAAAAGAATTTTTCTTTAAGTTTGTATGGTTTTACCTATATCGTGATAGGTGTCGCCACAAATTATTTGACTATACAAAAAAATTCCAAAAATTTAAAAATTTGAACTGTAGATACTAGGGACTACAGACTACAACGTGGTAAAATTTCAAACTTTAGCTACGTCGTTTGGTAGGTGAAAATGATAGCCGAAGTTGCTTGAAAAAGCTGTCATGGGTGCCTTAAGGCAGCTTGCTAAAACGTTCATAATAAATTCATACAATAGAATTTTTGAGTCAAACCAATTGCTGTAAAGTGCTGGAAATGGCTGATGGTGGCGCTTTTATTTAGATCATGAAGAGACTGTTTGGTTGATGCTAAATGATAGAGTTTAAGGGATTGTTTGGCTATTTTTTTGGTGGATTTTTAAGGTGTTGTTTGAATGGGTCTTTGGTTAACTTTTGGAGTTGAAAAGTAAACCGAGTTTTGGCTAAGAAATCGAAAATAAATGGCCGGAATTTTTAGATAGAACCAGAGAATTTTGGATAGAACGAGAGAACAAATTTTAAAAATTTAGGCTAGCTATAAATATTCCTCATTCAACTTGAAATTCAAAACTTACTAAAAGAAAATAGAACAAGGTTCGTTTTCAAATTAATTCTATAATAGTCGAACTAAAAAAATTTGAAGTGAACACGCGCAAAATTTTAACGTGACCAAATATTTAATATGAACCATGAGGTCATTAATTTATTGATTGACCATTTATCCTTATGCGTGTTGTATGAGATTTTGAATGGCATGTACTCGCTATAGGAGGGTGTACAATATATAGTGCACCAGGAATGAGATTTTGAATGGCCCGTCACTTAGATGTACTTAGGGTTTTTTCAAATGTAGCCTACTAACTCTTAAGCACATTTTTGGAAGTGTTTATAAATTGTCTTATAAAATGTGTAGATAATAAGTGAGTAGTTAATTGTGGGTGTGGATAATAATTGGATAGTTAATTGTGGGTTTTACGAAATGTGTAAATAAAAAATATATTTAATTAATTTAACCAACTTAAATTATAATTTAATCTATCCTTTGAATTTCATTTAAAGTTTCAAACTTTCATAAAAAAATTTCACATGCTCTTTAATACATAAGGCTAATTTTTGTTGATTGAAATAGTGTGTTTTAGCCGGTGAACCCTTTTTCGACATAGTTTTTAACTTAATTAGTCATAGTTAGACATGCGTTTCACGTTATTTTCAAATTTAATAAATGTTAATGATAGATGTATAATTCATTAAACTTGGTTTTCGTCTGCCACATGTAAGTTGATCTTTCTTTAATTTTATCATGAGTTATTATATATAAATTTTATTCATATTAATAAAACATAGTTGAACTTTTGAGTTCCATATGATTATATAAAATTTTGTTTTTACGTCTTTTCTTTTAACTTGGATTGTTAACTATAACTTTTATTGTATGTTGTATGTATATTAGAGAGGAGGGAGGAGGGAGGAGGGAGGAGTGATGGGAGAGAGAAGAATCGGTGAAGGGAATTTTTGACCGAAAATGTGGGTGTAAAAATTTTATTTATATTTTGCACATTTTTATTTATTCATCTTTTCACTTTTCAATCAATATTTTGGTAATTTTTTTTTTTTTTTTTTTGAAGTGAATACGAACTTGATATTACTTTGTAGGAAATTGAAGATTTACTTTGAAAGGACAAGAACAATTCAAGACAAAAATTTACTTTATTTTCTTGGAGTGATGTTGAGAAAATAATGTGATTGCAAGTCACACAATATCGTTAACAAGTAATAAAGTGGACTTTTTGAGTCCGGATTATCGCTCCCACGAAGACTATCTTATTTAGATACTAGTTAAATTAATCAAATCGCTAATCTATTGAAAACAAGTTAAAATCAATTGAATTTGAATATTTAAACTAGAACTTTGGATTTTTTCGAAAATAATAATAAAGCGTAAATCAAGAATTAATAAAATATGATGGTTGAAGCGCTTGGACGAACGAAATCACCTAGTTGTCATCTCTAATTCCTCATCTCAAGATTCGCTTTCCTAAAGTTGTATTCGGTCCGAATTCACAACTTTAACCTAATTTCCCTCTCTCGAGTTCAAATTAGTCCTATCTAATTAAGTCAACTTAGGCAGTCAGAATGGTCCTTAATTAGATGCATTAAATCTTCTAAGAATTCAATTCAAGACCGTGACAATAACAAAAGCGTATCTCTACCTTTTGTCCAATTGCCAGATTTTACTACGTGGTCTAGATTAATAATTTACCTCTCGGTTCATTACAATCCACAAAATCAATGAAATAATGGCCAATCATTCAAAGCATTAAGAAAAGAAGTAAAATCAAATACTTAATCAATTTATAAATCAAAACTTGAGAGTCGAAATTAAAGAATATAACTTAGGCTACATCGTTCATCCAAACATAAAATCTAGCTATTCATAACTCGGAAGAAAGAAAAGATGAAAAGAATTGAAAACATAACCGGATCTTGAAAATAATAGAGGAAGAGACGTTCAATATCTTGCACCAAGAAATCTCTGTCTTCAAGCTCCAATCTTCAATTCCGCCTTGTTCTTCGTCTCTTGATATCTCCCTCTCTCAATATGATTTTTCACAAGAATTTCAACAACCTTTGTTATGAGAGTATAAGTCCTATTTATAGGTCTCTCAAGATGACATAAAAGATACCTCAAAATCATCAAAATCGTGCACTACAAGTTTCCTAATTGTTTTTGAACTCAAAAAAGGAAACAAAATAAAATAAAATTTGCATGCCAAAAATTGGGCATGATGAGGGCGCACGCCTGTGCTTGGAAAAACAAATTCGGTGTTTGTTGCTTAAATTGGCGTGCGTGCGCCCGCCTTTGGTGTAGGTGTTCGCCAAAGATGCATTTATGTCCATTCAAGGCTTGTGGTCCTTCAACTTTTGGTTGTAGTCATTTTAGTCCTCTGATTCCTTCTTATATTTCAATTCAGTCCTCTTTATTTGCACCCCATGTCCTTCAACTTTTGGAGGTTTGCAAGTTGACCCCCATCTCCAAGTTTTCGTACACTTTCAGTCCTTTTCGTCTATTTTGCTTTGTTTTTCTCCAATTCCATCCAATCTTGGGTTTTGACCTGAAATAATTACATCAACACACAATTAAGTAGAAAAGTACTTATGAGCACTTACAATTGTCCACTTTTGATAGTAAATAAGTGTAAAATCACACTTATCAAGTGACTTCTCATAAAATGTGTAACATTACAAAGAATTTTATAAGATATCCAAAGTATGCATCCTATTACATGTATCTATATATTACAAAATTCACCTCACTAAATAATTCATGCATGTAACTAGTACATGAATCCACTTATTTTCAAGTGTCTAATTCTTAAATTACACAAGTGATCAATAAAATTCACAAATACATGAGCACATAATTAAATTAAATTTATGTTCCAATAAATATTAATTGAAGTCTCCTTGACTTTCATGAAAGTGTTGAAAAGTCCATTTGCCTTCCCCCAATACATATTTATAGAAGGGTATTATTGAAATAATCTCAAATTTTTCAAGATAAAATTATCATTAAAATAATTCTCAACTCATGGGACATTTAATATATTATAGTTTATAGCTAGATTATAGATTAAGTGTTTTCCAAATCGAAGTAGAATTAGAGTTTACTTTTGAACCGTCTTCCTAGGGTTGGTCAATTTTGACCTTGGTGTACATATACTTGAAAATTTTTACATGTGATCTGGATGGTCGAGTCTTGAACTAGATGATTTGAACTCAATTCAGTTGACCAAATCCTTAATTTGACTTTTTCACACTCAAACGTCCGGAATAGTATAAGAATTTCATAAATGTGGTTTTTCTATCTATTGATGAGGATTCTTTAAGACCTCGAAATGTAGAAAATTCAAAAAACCAGCGTCAATATGCTTATAACTTATTGTGAATTTTGATCCCTGAAAATGCACAATAGCCTCAAACAAAATCCAAATCGATATCTATATTCCACTAACTGAACTAGATTTGTCCTTTCTCAGGTTGAAAGCATATTTATCAATGAAGGTTGAGGAAGGAGGTGGATGCTTCAAAAGTTTTCCAAAGTAATAATCTGCTCCAATTGCACCAGAGGTCACTGGAATTTCACTATTCTTTGCAACTAGGTCACTGAACTTCATTTTGGTGTAATAAGCCACTATACTTAAATTTTCAAACAATCTGGTCGCTCCGTTTGGATTTCGTCAATGAACTTGTTGTCATGTTTACCAAATTAATGGCGTGCCAATGTGTCATCCAGTTACCCATATCAGCTCATCTAAAATTGCACTTGAGGTCACTGAACTATTGCCATACTTGTAATTAGGTCACTTAATTTTTTACCATACTTACAACTAGGCCACTGAACCTTGATTTGGTGCAATCATGCCACTGTACATTAACTTATGAGCAATCATGTCACTCCATGTGGTGGATAAAAGGGGAAATTTGTAGGATTTATCCCATATATGCAATAGACATAATTGAAGATTAAATTTTCGATCAATTGTAACGCCAATGTGCCATTGTGGAGAAAGATTGATCCTTAGAACATCATAGATAGATAACAATCTAGGTCATAGTTTGTTTGGATGCTATAAATCCGAGATATTTGATGTTCTTATTCATAAATATTTTAATTTTTTTTATCTTCTCTGAGTTTCGCATAATGTTAGATACGAAAGGTTGATGACTTGTAAACAAAATTAATAAATGAGGGGGTGAAAAGGAACACCAAAAAAGATGTAATGTTGCGTGTTTATGTTTTTCGTTCACAATGGGTGGTTTTTAACTAAATCAAGACTACTAAATCAATCATTCTTAAATCAACTAACCGCGGTAGGGTCATTGACGAAACTCAAATGGAGTATTATGTAAATTAAAATATAGTGGCCTAATTGTACCAAATTGAAGTTTAGTGACCTAGTTGCAAGTATAATGAAAGTTCAATGACCTCTAGTAAAAATTTAGATAAGATGACGTTGAAAATGGACTAACACGTTGGCGCGTCGTTAGATTTGATAGACATGTCAGGCTTATTGATAGAACCAAATAGAGTGACTTGATTGGTCATAAATTAAAGTATAATGGTCTAATTGCACCAAATTAAATTTCAATAATCTAGTTGCAACAAAAATAAAAGTTCAGTGACCTCCAATGCAATTTACCCAATAATCCCCAACCTTCAAGTCTTCAAAATCCGTCATGGGTAAATAAATCAGATAATCCAGTCAAGTCCGATTTAGGATGTTGGAATGTGACTATTAATCTCAACAAAAATTAATTTCTTTTTAAATATATTAGTCAAATGTACGTGCAAGGCACGTGTTGTATTTTAATTAATTATTTAATAGTGTAGTTATTTTTAGTGAATTTTTTAATTATTTTTCACTTATGACAGACTAAGTAAAACATATATTAAAACTTATTAAGAAAAGTATATATTATTTAAATGATGGGCGATATAGTTTCATTTGATCATTAACACGAAGGTTCTTTATTTTTAGATGATGTAATGAATGGTGTGTAGTTTACTAAGAAATTGATTAATACAAATCCTAGAACTTGATACTTCAATTATGATCTCACAAGATTATTCTACTACTTTAAAGTTTAAATTTATTCCATATTTCTCCTCATTATGGCCCAACTTTGTAAATTATTTTAATTTAATTTTATTCATTCTAATGTATCAAATATTAAAAAAAATTTAAATCATACGAGTGTCATGAGATATGCAAAAAATTTCTTGTGAACTTGCGGTAATAAGTGTTAAAATACTTATTATAGATTAGCATAAGTTTTTAATTAGTAATTTTATTTTTTGGTATATTGGACAGGGTTGTACTCATAGATATATTTTCTTTCTCTACTATTGTAACTTTCTATTTTGAGAATAATAGTCTCTCTTTTTTTTTTTTTTTTTTTTTTTTTTTTGCACAGTGCAAGATTTTGTGTTTGCAGGTAAATTTTCTTGGACTTAATTGTAATTTGATAAAGTAATCGTTAGAAAAAATGAATTAAAACTATGTATTTCTTGTAATCTTGATCATTGTGTTGTTAACTTAAAATAAGTAATTAATTGAAGAAAAATTATTTTGATTGCAAATAATTTTGAAGTTCAAAGTGGGTTGCTTGGTATATATTACCATGTTTTGGCCTAAGAGGCCCAACTTAGAGCCTAATATATACATGTGTGGAGCTAAATTTTGTTTCAATGGTTTAAATTATTAGGCATTTGGATAACTTTTTCTGGAGAAAAAAAATTGATTGAATATAAAAAATAATGAACATATTTGCAAAAATTTTGGACAATTTTTTGAATGACATGACTAAAATCGGAAGAAAGACGAACAAGACGACCAACGAAGACGAGAAAAATAAAAAGACATTCGAAAAAAATTAGGGCGGAAAAAGATCAACAATTGAAAAAATTGAAAAAGAAAGAAATGATAGGAAATTGGAAAAAGTTAATAAAAAAATAATAATAACACGCATTCGTATAAATGGTGCATACACTCCATTCCCTTTTTTTAATATATAGGGATAAATAACCAAATAAGATATGAACTTTTTGAACTCTTAAAAGATAATAAGATAATGACTTAAATCTACAAATAATTAGCTTAAAAAATTACCCTATATTCGTGCTTGAAATGGCCTTCCTTAGCAATCAAGCAAACCTTCTTTCAACTCCTTAGCTTTCTCCCTTGTATCTCCTTAGATGCCTTTTGGAAAAAATGTGATGTGTGCAAACCCTAGCCTTAGAAAACGTACCTTTAAGTGACCTATAAATAGGCCACAATTAGGACAGCCCTTAAGAAGGTCGATTACCCTAATGTCCCTAGTATAATCACAATAATATGCACAATTTTTTCTTGGACTTATTGCAGTGGATTAATTAACTCCTTCATATATCTTGGAGCCAAGAGAGGAACCAAATCAGACTCACAAGACCTGAACTCCAATAGATAATGTCTCCAAATTAGTCAACTCTTGATCAATTGAAACTTATCTATTAATTTCGGTTCATTCCACTAAAAAATCGAAATTGCACTCTCGTGTCAAGTGACAATTACAGAAGTAAGTATCCTCCAATCATCATGCCACAATCAACCCCCTATTTGACTGCCAATATATTAGAGCTGGCAAAATGACTTATTTGTCCTTTCAATATGTATAGCCCTCTAAGTCATATTTTCATGAGGCAAATCCGTTGTGAGCGCATCATAACATAGAGTCCAACGATCCCATCGTTGGACTATTGAGCTCAGATTTGATTGCCTACTAGAAAATCTTTTGGAGCGACGATCATCTCAACTAAATAATTAACGGATTCTCTTTCACAAGTATATGTTATGAAATCGTTTCGCCTCAATTCCCAAAATACCGAGATTGATGTTCCAATCAAGATCCCACTCATGGTTACCTCAAAAAACTTGAGCTAACAATTAAGGGTACATTACCCTTTCAGTATTTATGTGGCTCGTTCGATAATCAAGTAGAGTCTTATCCCTATCGATCACAAATAAGTCATCTACATGATCCCGTTCAATGTGCACCGAACACATCATTGTTCTTATTTTTCGGATCTGGATAAATTCCAATAAGAACAATACAATCTTATCAAGATAAAGCGTTCAACTTTATCTACCGATTGCAAAAGATATAGTTTTGATCACTTCACAAATTGTGTCTTACTATACTTGACCACCAAGTATACAATTTGTAACATCTTGTATGATGATGGAGACTTATGACCAAGGGCCAAAATTTTGGCCCAATATGTTGTTAAAAAAAGAGAAAAAAGAAATAAAGCCCAAATTTCACCAAATATAGAAAAAGAATTATTTTACTCTCAATTGTTCATCCAAATTTAATTAAACGAACAATTATTTGCATTTCATGTAAGTATTAGAAAGTTCAAAATTGAAATTCAAACTTTAGAAATTTCAAAATTCGAACGTAGATTTGAATTTCTTAATTTGTTGCACATTCTACTATTTAGTGTTGAAATATCATTTTATTTTCTAACTTGATTGTAATAATTTCGTTGTGTATGACTTACTTATATGTCGTTTCATTAAATATATGATTACAATATAATTGTATATAACACTACTAAAGAGTTTAATATTTTGTGCATCGACTACATAACTTAGTTTTAGATAAAATAGATATAGAATATATTATAAAACAATTTTTGTGCACCGATTACATAATAATTTTTGTTGAGAAAGACCTTGTTAATAAAATAAATATAGATTCTATTATAGAAGAATTTGTAATTGTAAAAGATCGTTGGGCACAACTTTCTTTAGCTAGTTTAGATGTTGAATATTTTTGTTTAATGACTTCTTGTAACCTTTTTAAAGATTGTGACTTATAAAAAAATATTAGATTTTCATAAAAATGGACTAAATAATTGTGGTTTGAGAAAAAAAAAATTTCGGGGAAGAAACCCCTGTAAGGGGGGGTCCTTCTTCCCCAACCCACTCTTTAGGTACATCCTGGCTCCGTCCCTGCTTATGACCCAAGTTATATACGCTAATAAACGTTATATTCGAATTATAATTTATAATGTTGCTTACAAAATTACTTTAAGATCATTAAACTAACATGGGCAGGTTTGCATGTCTTGTAAGGCTTGGTTATCTAGTCCAACAAGCTACGAGGATTGTCTCGACTAAACAGTTTATTAGAAAAAATAAAAAGTAAAATAAACTAAAAAGACTCATTTTATCTATCAATAATAATTTATCTTCTACATTTTTCTCACAATCTCTCGCTTACTTAAACTATAGTGATGCATCTATTATTATCACTAAACTTTACTTGTAAATTGTTTTATTGTATTTCACTATTAGTTACAATTTAATCAGCAAAAATATTCATTTTTTAATGACAACTCAACTTTAAATCATATAAAAATTCTAAAAGTCAGAAATAAATAAATAAAATATGATGGGTTGCACTAGCCAGCCCTCAATATAGATCATTTCGTGTTTCGGTCTAGTCGTTGAATTTAGAAGACGATCAAGACTAGACCTTGACCCCACACACATTCACATATATATAGACAGGGTCAATCCAAACTCGCAAAGGTACATGATTTAACTGTCACAAAATTGTACTGACACGTTGTCACTATTAATCATTCAATACATTTAACAAGTATACATTCTTATGAACATATGATAACATCTGATAATATTAGATTGAAACCCTTAATTTGACTATATCATGCTAAAACGTCAGGTATTTTATAATAATTTCATAAATGTGGTTTTTCTTTCTAAATTGGACTTTTTAAGGCATCGAAATGTAGAAAATTCAAAAACTAGCGTCAAGATGCTTAGAACTTATTATTGTAAATTTTGATCCCTGAAAATGCACCATAACCCCAAATAAAATTAATATCGTTTTCTTTAGCAATTAATTACCCTATATTTCACTAATTGAACTAGATTTGTCCTTCTTCAGGTTTAAAGCATATTTATCAAAGGTTGTGAAGAGAGGTTAAGGAAACAAAAATGAAAATCTTAAAAAGTTTTCCAAGTAATAATCCGCTCCAATTGCACCACAGGTCACTGAAATTTCACTATACTTGCAATTAGGTCACTGAACTTCATTTTGGTGCAATCCAATCACTCCATCTGGATTCCGTCAATGAACTTGTTGTCAAGTACACCAAAATAAAGACGTGCCAATGTGTCAGTCACTTTCCCACATCAGATCATCTAAAATTCCACTTGAGGTTACTGAACTATTGCCATACTTGTAATTAGGTCACTTCATTTTTACCATAATTGCAACTAGGCCACTGTACTTCGAATTGGTGCAATCATTCCATTGAACTTAATTTATGAGCAATCACGTCACTACGTGTGGTGAAGAAAAGAGATAAAATTTGTAGGGGTTCTTCTATATCTGTAATAAACGTAATTGGAGATGAATTCTTGACCAATTGTAACGCCAATGTACCATTGTGGAAAGTCCGATTCTTACAACACTATACAACAATCCAGGTCATAGTTTGTGTTACCACCCAAATTCGTTGAGGCCTCTATGTCAATAGGGAGCCCCAGCGAGCAAAGTCCACGCCTTGACCATACGTGGCAGACAATGTCCCAAATTACAATAAAAGGCCCTCATATTTTATTACTTAGCCAAGTGAAGTAAAATAAGGCCTTCAACCCCTCCTGATGAACTTGGGTTTCTCGCACTCTACGAATCTCCCAGGTATTTGATATTTTGATGTAACCAAATGGATAATCCAAAAAAGATTACGTTTGATTAACAGACGAATCTTACAAGGAAACCATGTGTCAATTCCCAAAAAAGAGCAACACAATTCCAGAGATTGACAATGATTAGAAAAAGAATCTAAGAAGACCACAACGAGATTGAATTTGGACTTATCCTTTAAAGAATGAGGATCTCATTAGATTTCTAATTGATTGCTTCCCTAAATCAATAAGAACTACCCCTATAAATACCATATCTCTGTTCATTCCAAAATACGCATTATCCTCTACCCTAAAAATTGTACAAATCTCTGTCTGCTTGTCTTTCCCACACCCATATTTTCTCATATATCTTATACCGGTAGTTGACTTGATCGTTGGAGTACTAACAGTCGTCGACTTCTTTTTCTTTAGTGATCTTGGTGCCTAATGATTGTCCAAGTGTGCAGGTAACATACAGGTTGACAGAAGATTGATTGAAGATCCGTTGACATGTGGATAATGCAGATTTCGAGGTCAACAGATTGGCGCCGTCTATAGAAAAACATACGTTATACAAAAAAATTCTACTGGAAGAACATGGCAACAGAGAACTCTCAAGAGAAAGTTGAGTCCCGCCACATTGATTAGCGGCAGGGAAGCATTCTGGATTTCCAGAATATGACCTGCCACCGAAGAAGAAGACAACACTAGAGATGAACAACTGAACAAGACATCATTGACTTGAAAGTTGAGATTGCCCGGATGAGGGCCACGGTCGAGCGATTGGGAAAATAGCCCGTCCAGTCAGGAAGTAAGCGCAACCGTAACTGGCAAAGCCCTTCGAGGTTCGGCTCCTTCAAAAGTCGTCAATCTCGGGATGATCCACCAGTAAATGAAATCCTTGAAATTAAAACCCAAGCCCCTCACATGAACATCAAAAAGAGAAGCCTCTTCTATTGTGAGGAAACAAGCCTACATTGTCCGTTAGTGTAATTGATAGGCTTGGGGCTAGATCCTCTATAGCATTGCCCCAATCACAAAATAGTCGACGTAGTGAGCACAGTGAGGCTCGCCTAGAGATGATGAAGGATTCTAGAGCTGTAGATGTGAAATCTGGGAAAGAAAAATAGGTACGTTCATGCGATCTAGATGACAATGATGAGAACCTCCCATTCTCCAAATAACTTAAGGCTAGGAAACTGCCAATTGGTTTCAAAATGCCTACCATAGAGAAGTACAATGGACAAGGTGAACCCACGAACCACATCAATGTGTACAAGACAAGGTTGCAAGGTTACATCCTAGCGGTAAAATACAAGAACCTTCATACCATCCACGTCACCGACGCGAAGAGGTGCTACAACAAGTTGTAGCCCGGAAGTATCAAAAGTTGGCCACAACTGAAGCAGGAGTTTATCAACGCCTTTATCGACAATTGAACGACCATAGCCAATGTGGCCCAACTCCCCTACATTCAACAAAAGGATGGTGAGTCCATGAAAAGCTACTTCATGAGGTTCAGCAAAGTCATTAACAAATTTGAGTACGTCACCGATAACAAAGCACTTGATGCATTGATAACTGGCTCCACATACGAATTTTCTTCTAGAGAGCTGTTTAGAACAGAAAACCAAAGACTAGCTGGTAGACCTAATTCAGATGGAGGTTTGGTCAAAAGAAACTATTGAAAATTGAGAGAAGGCCAAGATGGGAAAAAAAGAGAGCGCTATAGCCACGAAGGGCAACGATCTCCAGATACTCATCACAGTCATTACAGGAGGTTTAATCGGACCAAACGCAGTTTAGGGCACCTACCTAGACCACTCATGGCCATCTCTCCACCACTAGCTCTAGCTCTGAAGTTTTATCGTATCCACCAAACTAGGGATCATAATACGGATGACTGTACGGAGGTACGAAAACTAATCAATTAGGAAAATTGGCAGTAGAAATGAGGATATTGACCGACTCAAAAGTGGCAAGGACCTTCCAACCACGGTCGAAGACCTTCACATTAGCACCAGGACGACCATCCTCGACATGATGATAAAAAGAACGACAAGAACATGGATCCACCTCGACAAAACTAACCTGTAAAGACCCATCCTATCTGCAAAATTAACACCATAATTAGAGGGCCTTATGTCAAGGGCCACACGATGAACTCATAGAAAAATTACGCTAAAGTAGTATGGAGGAAGCCAGTAGAAAGCTGGCAAGTTCATGGACATAAACCCAAGGCCCCATCATCACATTTACAAAAGAAGATGAGGTTGGTGTTCATTACCCACTCTGCGATGTCCTTGTAGTATGCACCATTGTCCCCATGAATGGACTAGGTAGAATGTTGGTCGATGATGGCAATTCTGTGAATATTTTATTTGGTAGTGCATTCGATCAGATGGAGGTAGACCATGAGTTGACGGCCATCTCAGAGTCACTGTTCTGTTTCACATGTGACAGCCTCATCCCGCAGGAGAGGATTATCCTCGTCATGGATTTTGGAAAGCCCATGTGCTACGTAAATAAATTCATAAAATTCTAGGTGGCCAATACTCCTTATGCTTATCACAAGGTCCTGGGCAGACTAGATCTCTAAGACTTGCAAGTTGTGACCTCGATTCACCACCTAGCGATGAAATTGCTCACACCTAGTTGAATTGCTATATTCAAGGCAACCAGACGAAAGTTTGAGCTTGTTACATGAATGCGCTCTGTAAAGTAACAACATGTGAGTACATGATCCCTTTATAATGATAGTAGAGATCGAGGCAAGGAGACGAAGAGGACATAGTCCTCGACGAAGGCCTCGACCATTGGATTATTGGTTCGGATTCGCAAGCTTCACCTACAAAAAAGTTAGAGACATTTTCTATTAGCCCGTCTGACCCCTCCAAGTATTGTAGGTGGGTCAAGCCCTGAAAAAGGGTTAAATGAGAAGTGTTGGAAAACCTCGATGTTTTTACATGGACGCATTCTAACATGGAGGTGATAGATCTATTGGTGGCGTGTCACATCCTAAAAGTGGATTCAAAAGTCTACCCAAAAATATAGAAGAGAAGGTCGTTAAACGCATAAATATATAACGCGCTAAAAAAAGAAATGGAGACTATCGGCAAACAGTTTCATCAAAGAAGCAGTGTACTCGTAGGAGGTGTCACAAGTGGATGGTGTACATAGACTTCTCTGATCTAATCCAAGCATGCCCTTAATATAGCTTTCTCCCTACCTCGCGTAGATTAACTGGTCGATGCCACATTAGGTTATAAGATACTTAACTTTATGGACACCTACTTCGGCTACAATCAGATCTCCATGTTCGTTAAGGACGAGGAGCATACTTCATTTAAAATAGATCGGGGCCTGTATTGTTCAAAATGATGCCCTTTGGTCTGAAGAACACTGGGCTACTTATCAAATGTTAGTAAACTGCATGTTTGTGGAATAGATCGGGGATACCATGGAGGTCTACGTCAATGACATGCTCGTAAAGAGCATGAACATATAGCACACTTAGAGGAGACGTTCAAAATCCTTCGCAAATATTAGATGAAGCTCAATTCTTTGAAATGTGCCTTTGGAGTTACTTCTGGAAAATTCCTATGATACATGGTAAATCAGCAAAGAATCGAGGCTAACCCTGAGATAATCTAGGCGTTTATGGACATGCGATCCCCATCCTCACCCAAGAAAGTCCAGACCATCAAATGAGGAAAGAAATTTTAATGGACAGAAGAATGCGAGACCACTTACTAGAAGCTCATGGACCTCATCAGAAAGGCCCCACTACTATCCAAGCCAAAGCTCGTGGATAGGTTACTGGTTTACCTTACAGTATTAGAGAGTTGTGCAGCTCAGTGCTGATCTGTGAAAAAAGGACCACTACAGCTCTCCATGAACTACGTTAGTAAAGCTTTACAGGATGCTAAAACGCAATATCCAGGCATGGAGAAGCTCGCCCTATCCCTAGTCGTAACATATAAGAAACTTCGGCCTTACTTCCAAGAACATAACATTGATGTACAGAAAAGCCTCCCTCTGAGACAGATTTTCCAAAAGTCGAATGTCTCCAAAAGGCTGATGAAGTGGTCTGTAGAACTCAGCCAATTCAAAATCTCCTATAAACCCAGGACATCGATAAAGGGCAAGGCATTACCAGATTTTGTGACCAAATTCGCCCACATCCTAGAAGGATTGCAAGTGACTGAACCCAACGAGGTACCAACATAGAAATTGTATGTTGATGGATCCTCGGACGATGCTGGAGCTAGAATTCTATCGATCAGTCCGATGGGCACAACCTCAAGTGTGCACTTCGCATTGAGTTCAAAGACTCAAAAAACGCAGCTGAGTATGAGGCATTCCTAGCGGGCTTTAGGTTAGCACATGAGATGAAGGCAAGAAGAATCCAGGTCTATAACAACTTATAGCTAGTGGTCAGTCAAGTTAATAGGAGTTTCACAACTCGAGAACAAACGATGCTGGCTTATTTGAAGATGGCCATGAAATTTCTGCTACACTTTGAAAAGTTTGAGCCGCTCCAAATCCCAAGGACTGAGAATAGTTATGCTAATGTTCTCTCCAAGTTGGCAAGCTGCAAAGATTTGAACTTGATAAAAGTCATACCAATTGAGTGACTCAATCGGCCCATGATCAAAGACATCCCAGCTCCAACTTCAATGTCAATCAACGAGTCGCTCGGCTAAATGAAGAAAATCATTGCATATCTAATTGATCATGTAGTGCCAAAAATAGGGATGAAGCTCGCAAGCTTCGTAGGAAGGCCGCGAAGTTCATCCTCCAGGATGAGATTCTATACAAACAAGGATTCAGCTAGCCACTTTTGCGATGTGTGGCTAAGGACGAGGCTGACTATGTTATGCATGAAATCCATGAAGGGGTTTGTGGCAACCATACATGAGGGATGGTCCTAGCACAGAAAGCTTTGAAGTAAGGATACTATTGGCCAAAAATGAAGAGGGATTATCACGACTTTGTACAAAAGTGTGACAAATGTCAGCGATTCACTATTATTCCAACGAACCCAGCCCATACTATCATCCTAGTAACGAGTCCATGGCCTTTTGCTAAATAGGGGATCGACTTCATTGGTTCTCTCCCAACACACAAATGATGAGTCAAGTTTGACATAGTAGATGTGGACTACTTCACCAAGTGGTGCGAGGTCCAACCTTTGGCGAAGATAACTAAAATGAATGCATGGAAATTTATATGGAAAAACATAATATATCGCTTTGGAATTCCACACTCCCTAGTTTTAGACAACAAGACTTAGTTCGCCGGAAAGAAATTCAACTTAAATTGTGAAGAGCTTGGTATTAGAAGAGACTTCTCCACCTCTTATTACCTGCAATCCAATGGATAGGTCAAGACAGTCAACAAGTTTATCAAATACACACTAAAGAGAAAGTTGGATTCAGCAACAAGTGGATGGGCAAAGGAGCTATAGAAGTCCTCTGATCCTACCAAATAATGTCTCAAACAGCAGAAACCGAAGAATCTCCTTTCCTATGACCTATGGGCCAAAACAATGATCTCTGTTGAAGAAAGAATGCCCTTCCAAAAACATCTACACTTTGACGAAGTGTACAGCGAAGATCTACATAGAGTAAACTTTGACTTATAGGATGAAAGACACACAAACTAACAACTTTGCCTGGTATTCTATCAAAGGAAAATAGCCAGATACTACAACTCAAAGGTCAAGAACATGAGTTTCAAGATCAATGATTGGGTATTTAAAAAGATTTTCCTCGCCAATATAGAAGTCGGGGCTAGAACCCTAAGGCCCACGTGGGAAGGACCATACATGGTCATTGAAATAATTCATCCCGTGACCTACAAGTTAGAATACTCTAGTAGAAACGAAACAAGACATCCATGGAACATCACATATCTTCGCCCGTATTACCAATAGGTTATGTGGTTAATAAGCATCAGGTTGCCAAGGTTAATGTCAGTTTTTTTTATTCACTTTGAACACTGTGAATAATTATGTCCAAAGTCCAATTATTTCAATACAATCATTTCATTACCAATACTGTCTTTGACAACAAAGCAGTGAGAGAGTATGGTCCGCGGCCACCTCCTTAACCCACCAGGTAAAACTACATAACCCGTGCAACTATCAGTCAAATTACTAAGCAGGAAGGAAACATGGTACGCGACCAACTCCTCAACTTGCTGGGTAAACTACTTAATAAGTGCAACTATCAGGGGCCTTGGCACTCTCTTGGGCTTCGATAGAAAAAGGAGCTTCAGCAAAGATAGGTATCTCGGATGATCTCTAAGCTTTGGTAAGAGGAAGAGCTTCGGCACGAAATGATAGTAGGAAAAAAAATCCCAATCAGGGTTAACATCCCAGATCCTCTTAGTCCACTGATCGCCCCGACTTCTATGAAGTGAGTGGTAATGTATGAGTACTAGGGCGTTGAGGCAAAGCTCTTCTTGTACAGCCTTACCGTCCTAGCCTTTACCTCCTCCACCAAGGTCTTAACAGTCACCAGTTCTTCCCTAGCCTTCTCCATCCCCACTGTTGCCTCGGACAACTGCATGTCCTTTTCAAATACCATAGTCTCAAAATTATAGTTGACCGAGGCAATGGAGTTTTTCGTTGCTGCAACTCAATCTTCTGCCAATCTTATCTGGCTAAGGGCTTCAGCTACCCTGATCTTTGCTAATATCATATCCTCAAGGCTGGATACCAGCTTGACCTTCAGAGTAGCCTTAGTCGAGGCCAACTCCTCTGCCTTAGACCGCAAGGCTTCATTTTTAGTGCCCAATTTCGTGTTCACCAAGCCCATCGCCTGCAAGTCTTTAGCGAGCTTTTTGGCATTCACCTCTTCCCTCTCTAGCTTACCAGTAAAGTCCATAATAGTGTTATATAACTTACTATTCAGAACGAAGCTACATGTCGTGTTCATTACGGCCATCGTCACCATCTCCTCCAGCGAGGCCTTCTCCGCAGCTTTTTCCTATAAGGGAGACCAAAACTAGTGAACACTAGATGCGGCCAATGATAGAGTCAAATACAACATTTTTAGTACAGAGAAGTCAAGGTCATCATGATGAGAGCCGATGTTGATGTAGTCGATGTCCTCGATCTCCGGACAAGTGTTGTGTCAAGTATTTCGAGCATCCATCATAAGGCCGTCGCCTACCATTGAAAGCAGATCCTCCGAAAGAATGGAGAAACATTCATCATAAGGTCGTTGCCTGCCATCATCATAGATGGTGACATGGCCCACCAAAAGATCATCGGCTCACTCGTAAGAGTGATGAGCGCATAGGCTGATCAACTTCGAAATGTCATAGGCCAATCACAACACCTCCATGTCCATCTTCTTTATCTTGCTTTGGACTGTGGAGGCAACATTGGCCGACGAAGAAAGCTCATCGTCTAAATAGCGGATTGTAGTGGCATTTTTCTAATTCAACAAGCCTCTTATCTCCGAGGGGTCCTTATTCTATTTATTTTTTGCCTTCACCATTTACGAGGCCCTACCATGTATTATCTGTCGATTCTCAGGTTCACTGATTGAGGTCGGTAGAAAGAATGCAACGGTATGTCTTTGGTCAACCTCATCATTATGATCAGGTAACGGTTAGACCTCACCCAAAATCTCAGGGTCATTAGGGGGATCAAACCTATTTTGAGAATTGTAATTATCCGTGACATTCTCCTTGTATTTTTCAAAATGGTTAATAACTCTCTTGTTCTATAAACCTGGTCGGAGGAGCAGAAGGGTGCCGAAAAAATAGAAAAAATAAAAGAAAAATAAAAGAAAAGAAAAAGACAGAGCAAAGGTTCTTCTTTACCTAGGCAAATACACCGGAGCAAGCTTTCTGAACTAGAGCAGAAAAATGAACGCAAGAGACTGAGACGGATGAACTCTGAAAACTTGAAATATTTTTGATGCACAATGTCAAGAGAGAATAGAAGAAATGATAGGGTTTATATAAGCAAGGGCCGTAGCATCCGGGCCATTGGATTAGAACCCAAAGATCCAAATCGTTGATCAAAGGGACACATGGCAAGAAAACACTTCCCACGCGTGCTCCCAAAGACTGCAATTGAAAGACTGCTGCAATGATAACACTGTCACTCCAACTTACGAAACAACATCACCATCATTGCCTGCCCCAACTGATCGTCCCTCCAATTTTCAAAAATTGACTCCTTAGCTCTGGCGGCACTACGTGGACTCCTACCCATATACCTTTTGTAAACTGCCAAGTCGAAGCCTACACCTGCTATAAATGAGCAAGCCTCAGAATTGGAGGACTGTATATATCTATGAAGGCCCTTGAAGTTTAAAAATTCTTTGTATGGCTCGCCAACATAGCAAAGGCTTCTCCTAACGGTCAAACATCAGTAAAGGTTCGTTGGTGTTCATCTATGAAGACCTCCCAAAGGCTCAAATATTTCCATACATCACTCTCTTAAATCCTACGCTTAATATGAATAATAAACTCAGACTTGGAAGACTATTGTTACCACCCAATTCGGTTAGGCCTCTACGTTAGTAGAGGGGGCCTCTAGGTCCTTGCCTCAAAGTCCCAAATTATAATAGTATTCTAGTACCTAACCAAGCGAAGTCCAATAAGGCCTTTGCCCTCTCTTGATAAACCTGGGTTCCTCACGTTCCACGAATCCCTCAGGTATTATGATATTTTGAAGTAACCAAAGGTCTAGAAAAGATTAGGTTTAATTAACAGAAAAATTCTACAAGGAAACCGCATGTCAATCTTTCAAAAATGAACAATACAATCTCGAGATTGACAAGGATTAGGAAAGAATATGAGAAGATCACGACGAGATTGAATTTGGACTTATCCTATAAGGAAAGAGGATCCCATTAGATTTCTAATTTATTACTTCCCTAAATCTATTAGAACTCTATCCCTATAAATATCAGATATTTGTTCATCCCAAGGTACGCACTTTCTCTACCTAAAGTCTATTCAAATCTCTGACTTCTTGTCTCTTCCACACCCATATTTTTCCATATATCTTATACTGACAGTTGACTTAATCGTTAGAGTATCAATGGTCATCGTCACATTTTTCTTCGGTAATCTTGGTGCCTAACGATTGGCCAAGTGTACTTGTAACATATAGACTGACAAACATATGATTGATTGGAGATTTGTTGACAAGTGGATAATGCAAATTTTGAGGTCAACTATTTGAATTGATGCTAGAAATCTGAGGTAGTTGATGTTTTTATTCATAAAACTTTTCAATTTTTTGATCTCCACTAAATTTTGTGTGATAGATATGAAATGTTGTTGCCTTAGAAACAGAATTCATAAATGAGGGGATGAAAAGGAACACCGAAAAAGATATAGTGTTGTGTGTTTATGTTCTTAATTCATATTGGGTGGTTTTCAACTAAATCAATTCGACTACTACATCAGTCACTCTTAAATCAATGAACTACACTAGGGTCATTGATGAAACTCGAATGGAGTGACCTGATTACTTGTAAACTTAAATTATAGTGGCCTAATTGCACCAAATTGAAGTTCAGACCTAGTTGCAAGTATTATAAAAGTTCAGTGATCTCTAGTACAATTTCAGATAAGATGACATGGGAAATGGACTGATATGTTGGCGTGTTGTTAGTTTTGACAATGATAGAACCTAAATAGAGTGACTTGATTGCTCATAATTAAAGTATAACGGTCTAATGGCAACTTATTGAATTTCAATGATCTAGTTGCAAATAAAATGAAAGTTTAGTGACCTCCAATGCAATTTATCCAATAATTCTCAGCCTTCAGGTCTTCAAATTCACTTGTATGAGGCAAGTCTTGTCAGGCTTGGTTATCTAACTTGACAACCTACGAAGATTGTCTTGACTGTCGAGTTTATTTATCTAACTCGACAACTTACAAGAATTGTCCCGACTGACCCAATTTATTATGAAAAAAAAAATAAAAAAAAAAATTAAAAGACTTGTTCTGGCTGTCTATACTAATTTATCATCTACATTTTTCACACAATCTTTCGCTAACTTACATTACAATGAAACCATAATGATGTATCTTTATTTTTTAGTGTTTATTTGGTAAAGTTTAAAAGTAGTATATTTGGAGATTTTGAAAAAAGTTAGAGAGATTTGTAGTTGAAAAGTTGATAAAAGTTATGGATCGCATGAAATATATGGTTGAAAATGAGTTTGAAGAAAAACTCCTTCAAACACGTTCTTAGTAACTCTATTTGTAAATTGTTTTATTATATTTCACTAATAGTTACGATTTAATCGCTAAGGGTGTGTTTGATTTTGATTAAAAAGTTGATGAAATGTTGAGTTAAAATGTTGTGGGTCCATGAAATGTGGGTTAAAATTAATTGTTGACGTTGACTTCAATTTTTTGGTAAAATTTTAATTAAAAACAAACGGGGCCTAAGTATATTCATTTTTTTCATGACAATTTAACTTTAAATTGTAAATTTTTTCTAAAGATCGAAAATAAATAAATAAATAAAACATGATGGGTAGCGCTTGCCAAACCCTCAATAGTGATCAGTTCGTGTGTTGATGTGATCTTTGAAATTAAAAGATGACTCAAACTAGGCCCAAATCGTGTATATATATATATATATATATATATATATATATATATATATAGATCTGACCTGTTCAAACTCACAATTGTACATGATTTGACTGTCATAAAATTGTACAATACATTATCAATTTCAACCATTGTGTTACCACCATATTTTGTTAAGGCCTCCACATCAGTAAAGGCCCAGTAAAGACCCACGTATAGGCCCAAGTCATGCCTCGCTAAGGTCTCATGGGCCCAACGAGGACCTCACAGGTTCATGAAGGCCTCATATACCTAGAGAAGGCCTCGTGGATACGTGTAAGACCCAGAAATATATTAGCATTACTGAATCAGAGTAGGGAAGCCCATGAAAGGCCTCGACACTCATGGCCGACTCAGAGAACTTTGTCATGCTTTGAATCCCTCGTAATCTGCATGCAGTATAATATTTCAGAATAACTAGAGGAGTAATTAAAGAAATATTATGTTTGATTGGTACACGGATTCTTACAAGGAAACTAAATACCAATCTCTTGAAGATTAGGCAACGTGATAATAGGAATCAACTCAAACAAGGGATAGAATCTAGGAGATTGCATTACTAACCGATTGACCCTATCCCATAAGGAAGGAGGATCCAATCAGATATCTAATTAATTGTTTTTCAAAATCATTTAGGACTCTGAGGTTATAAATATAACGTCTCCAGTTATTCTATGGTGCGCACTTTTATACGCATTATTCTCACCATTAAACCCTGCTCAAAACTCTGCCTACTTGTCCCTCCCACACCTAATTGTTTTTATTTCCCGTGTATCATCTAATATGCCAACAGTTGACTTGATCGTCGGAGTACCAACGATTGCCGGAACCCTCAAAATATCAATTCGAGACCCTCACAAGAAAATCAAAATGGGAGACCCCCTTCAGCATGTGGAAACTAGCTAACTCCTGCCAGCATGTTTGACCGGTTAGGGGTGGGATCTTTCATAGCACCACCCCACCGGCGCACAGCAAGCACAACGAGTATAGTGAGGCCTGTATAGAAAGGAGAAAGGACCCGAAGCTTGTCTCCGCGAGGCTCGAAGATGAAAATGAAAGGTTAGAATGCTATGAAGATGACGACAACCAAAACCTTCCATTCACCAATTTCATGAAGGCCATTGAGGTTTTCGCTAATTTCAGAATGCCCCTGATGGACAAACATAACGGGAGTGGCAACCTTACGGATCACATCAATGTATATAAGACGAAGCTCAAAGGTCACTCCCCTGTAGTAAAATGCTGAAATTTCTACACCACACTCACATCTGATACGAAGATATGGTATAACAAACTGAAACCAGGAAGCATCAGGAGCTGGCCTCAGCTCAAATGAGAGTTCATCAACGCTTTCATTGGTAATCAGACAATGATAGCTGATATTGCCCAACTCCATGACATTCGGCAGAAAGAAGAAGAATCAGTGAAGAGCTATTTCAAGAGATTTAGCAATGTCATCAACAAGATCAAGAGTGTAACCGATGACAAAGCCCTAGATGCACAGGTGATCGGACTTCACATGTGCACTCCTTTCTGGAGAGACGTCCAAAATAGCCAACCCAAAACATACAGTCAGTTGGTAGACCTGATCCAACGAGAAATCTGATTAGATAAGACGATCGAGAACAGAGAGAGCTAAAAGAGACATAGGAGATCGCTATTGGAGAGAGGGGCGGCGCTATCCTCAACCTTGTTTCAATCGCTTTCAAGGAAAGCGTTCCTTTAGGCCGCAAAACCACCGTTACAGGAGATTTAAGTAGACCACCCGTAGCGGCTCCTTTGCCAACTGCTCCTCCACCCAAGTTCTACCGCCAGGGTGCATAATACAGAAGATTTATCCAACGTAAAAGAATTGATCAACTGAGAAAATCAGAGGCAATGAGAGAATAATCAACAGGCCCGAGGGCGTCAAGGACCGTCCAACCAAGAGAGAGGACCTTTGCCCCAGCACCAAAACGATTGACCCCGTCGCAATGATAGAGAAAATGACAAAAACATTAAGGGGCCCTATGTTGGGGGCATACGATGAATTTGCGATGAAACTATGCGAAGCCAGCAGCAAGAGAAGAACCAGTGGAAAGTTGGCAGGTCCATGGGCACCGACCCAAGGCCCCACAAATCACGTTCACTGAAGAAGACAAGGCTGGTGTACATTATCCTTATTACGATGCCTTGGTGGTTCACGCCATTGTAGCCAGGAACCAGCTAGGATGAATGTTAATCGATGACGAAAGCGTCGTGAACATCTTGTTTGGTAGTACCTTTGACCAAATGGATGTGGACCATGAATTGACGGCCATCTCAGAACCGCTATTTGGTTTCACGGGTGATAGCTTCGTCCCATGTGGGAAGATCAACCTCACAGTAGACTTTGGAGAGCTCTCGTGTCATCTGAAGAAATTCATGGAATTCTTAGTGGTTGATACTTGCTCTGCTGATAAGTGCATTTTATGCACTTATTTTGGCTTTTGAATTAATCATTTATGCCGTCATATAGTTTTTTTTTATACTTAATCTAGTTTATTATTGTTCTATTTCAGTTTTGGACACGTTTGTGAACAATTGGGGAAGATGGGGCGAAAAGAGCAATGACTTAAAAGATATCTCATAAGTTCGAAGACTCAATTGCACTCAATCCAAAGTTGAGGGACCAAATTAGAGATTATCCAAAGTTGAAGGACCAAATGAGATGTCATGAAAAGATGGAGGACTGAAATGATCAAGACTTAAAGTGGAAAGACCAAATCAGTGACCGTTGAAACAAGAAGGACCAAGTTGCAAACCTTCAAAGGAACCAAGTCAAGGCGATCGCCGCTTACTTAATCTTTGAGCAAGCACCGGTTCAAGACATAAGCGTAACCTAAATAGCCCGCCTGGTGATCGCCGGGAATAGCACAAGCGATCGCCCGAGCCATTTTTTTGCCTACGTTTTTAATTCTGTGTTTTCTTTCTTTTTTTAGTTCTAATTTCTTTTCCTAACTCTTGGCCCACGAAATTTGTAATCTTTTGAGATATTTTGGGGCACAACTAGGGTAGTATAAATATGAGTTATATTCTCATATCAAGGGGGAGAATTTTTGGGAGCCGAATCAAGAGAAAGCGGAAGAAAACAAGAGAAGACAAGCGGATCGACAATCAAGAGTTTTTGAAGATTTCTTCTCCTTCAATCCATGCCGGGTTCTATCAATTCTTGTATTTTTAATTTAATTATGTTCTTCTAATTTTACGTAGTCAAGGTAGACGATGAAACCTTGTTTTAATTAAGTAATTATTTCATTATTCGCTTAATTCCTTTTTAGGGCTTTAACGTTCATGGTTCGTTCTTAACTAAATTAATTAAATATAATTTCTTTCATCTTAAATATCATGTATTTTTTATAGTTAGATATTGGTTTAATTAATCCATGCTTGATGCTTAAATAGGTTCTATTAATTTCTTTTGATTTTTCATCTTCTTTTATTAGTATTGGGATACATAGAATGCTTAGGTAATCTTTGATTCTTTGTCTTCTTTCAATAGAATTTGATATGAAAAATGCTTAAGTAATTTATGTTTGAAGCATAAGGGGAGCCTATATTTGATTTTCTTCTGTTGGACTTAATTGATAAATCTTTAGGGACGACAATAGATTGATTTCGTGTTGTCGTATATTTTTGGGAATTAATTGATAATTGGATAATTGCTAAGTTAGACAACGGTGGATTCCGAAACCTTGGTGTTTTACACAACTTTAATTATCAATTCATCTTTTTATTATATTTCTTTAATCTTTAAGTTAACTATTTCAACAAAAATCTCTTCAACTCAACTAGCTTAGAATAATAGTTAATTTGGATTAAATTATACCTTTCTCCATAGCAGTCTCCGTGGGATCGACCTCGTTACTACTTATCTATATTCTAATAGATTCGTACACTTGCGAGTTAATTAAAATTTGACATCTATTATGGAGTCCTCGGTAGGCCTGCACTCAAAGATCTACAGGCGGTTACTTCTATCCACCACTTGGCAATGAAGTTCTCGATGCCTGGAGGAGTTGCGAAGGTTCGTAGTAACCAGACAGAGGCGAGGGCCTGTTATATGAACGTGCTACGAAAGGCAGCAAAGTACGAAGATGTTATCCCGCAGTAATGAAAATACAAACAGAGCTAATGGACATGGACTCTGAAAAAATAGATGAGGAGATGGTACTAGACGAAGGTCTAGACCCCCAGATTATAGGCTCGGACTCGATGGCCTCTCCAACAGAAGACTTGGAACCATTTTCGGTAAATCCCTAAGAACCAACCCAGATGTTGTACGCGGGTAGAAACTTGAGAAAAGGATGAAGGAAGAACTGAAGTAGTTCCTACGAGAGGGCACTGACATCTTCGCATGGAAACATAGTGACATGGTGAGAATTGATCCATCCATGGCTTGCCACGCCCTAAAAGTGGGTTCG
Organism: Forsythia suspensa; assembly: GCA_023638005.1. NCBI lineage: Eukaryota > Viridiplantae > Streptophyta > Magnoliopsida > Lamiales > Oleaceae > Forsythia > Forsythia suspensa. The sequence continues at coordinate 22,869,903 of CM042664.1, read as the reverse complement.
AAAATGCACCCTAAGATACAAAAGAGAAGGCATTTGAGTACCAAGAGGTATGGCACTTTGAAAGAGGAAGTTGACAAGCTGCTAGCTAACAGGTTCATCAGGCAGGCAGTCTATCCCCAGTGGGTATCTAACCCCGTATTGGTAAAGAAAAGCACCAAGAAGTGGAGGGTATGCATAGACTTCTTAGATTTGAATCAGGCGTGCCCCAAAGATAGCTTTTCGCTACTGTCCATCAATTAGTTGGTTGATACGATCGTCGGTCACAAGATACTTAGCTTTATAGATGCCTACTCCAGCTACAACCAGATCTCGATGTTCGTAGGAGATGAGAAGAACACCTCGTTTATTATAGACCGAGGACTATACTGCTACAAGATGATGCCCTTCGGTCTAAAGAACACCGGAGCTACATATTAGTATTTAGTGAACTGCATGTTCTCGGAATAGATTGGACATACAATAGAGGTCTAAGTTGATAACATGCTAGTGAAAAGCGTGAATGCCGAAGACCACATTGGGCACTTGAAAGAGATGTTCGGTATTCTCTGTAAATAGCGCATGAAGCTTAACCCCCTGAAATGCGCCTTCGGAGTTGCGTATGGGAAATTCTTAGGTTATATGATGAATCAACAGGGAATAGAGACTAATCCTGAGAAGATCAAGGTGCTCGTCGATATGCGATCGCCATTCTCTCCCAATGAGGTCTAGAGTCTGACAAGAAGATTGGTAGCCTTGAACCGATTCATATCAAAGGCGACCGACCGCTGCTAGCCATTCTTCCAGACCATCAAAGGAGGAAGCAGTTTGAATGGACCGAAGAATCCAAGAAAGCCTTCTAGGAACTCAAGATCCTCATTGGGAAAGCCCCACTATTGTCCAAGCCAAAGAATGGAGAAACTTTACTGGTCCACCTCGCAGTGTTCGAAAAGGCAGTGAGTTCGGTCTTGATCAGAGAAGAAGTCCCGACACAGCTCTCACTCAATTATGTGAGCAAGGCCCAGCAGGATGCGAGGACAAGATACTCGGACATGGAGAATTTCGCTTTGTCTATGATTATTGTATCCCAAAAGCTCCAGTCCTACTTCAAGTCACATAGCATCGATGTCCTAACAAATCTTCCTCTGAGACAGATTCTCCAAAAGCCAGACACCTAGGGAAGGCTGATGAAATGGTCCATCGAACTCAGCCAATTTGACATTTCTTACAAGCCAAGGCCTTCCATAAAAAAACAAGCCTTAGCAGATTTTATGGCCAAATTCTTCCATATCCCAGAGGGCTTGCTTGAATCCAAACATCAGAAGGTACCAACATGGAAATTATATGTTGATAGATCCTTAGGCAAGGCCAGAGCTGGAGCTGAGATTCTGCTGATTAGCTCCGATAGCCATAATCTCAACTGTGCACTTCGCCTGGAGTTCAAAGCCTCGAACAACGCTACCAAATATGAGGCACTCCTAGCAGGCTTGAGGCTGGCACAAGATATGAAGGCGAGAAAAATACAGATCTACAGTGACTCGCAGCTAGTAGTGAGCCAAGTCAATAAAACCTACACGGCTCGCGAGCAATCTATGGTGACCTATTTAAAGAAGGCCAAAGATCTCCTATCCCACTTCAAGGTATTCAAAATGCTCTATATCCCTAGAATTGAGAATGGTTACACAGATCTCTTTCCAAGTTGGCGAGTAGCAAAGACTTCGACTTGATGAGGCCATTCCAGTTGAAAAGCTCAGCAAACCTTCCATTGACAAAGCTACTCCCAAGAATGTCATGGTGATCAATGAATCTCCCAAATGTATGAAGGAGATCGTCGCATACCTGACTAATCAGGCCTTGCTTGAAGACAAAGAAGAGGCTAGAAAACTCCGCAAAAGGGCCGCAAAAGTCACCCTGCATGATGGAATCCTATATAAGAGAGGTTTCAGCCACCCACTCCTGTGTTGTATTACACAGGATCAGGCCAATTTCGTGATGAAATAAATACATGAAGGAATATGTGGTAATCACTCAAGAGGGATGGCCCTAGCATAGAAGGCCCTAAAGCAGGGGTACTACGGGCCGACCATGAAAAAGAATGCGCATGCTTATGCCAGGAGATGCGACAAATGCCAGGGATTCGTCATTGTACCGAAGCTCTCGACTCAAAACCTCACCCCATCACCAATCCTTGGTCTTTCGCCAAATGGAGGATCGACTTCATAGGTCCTCTCCCTACCGGAAGGAGTGGGGTCAAGTTTGCGGTTGTAGCGGTTCACTATTTCACCAAGTGGTGCGAAGCTGAACCTCTGGCTAAAATCACGGAGGAGAATACGTGGAAATTTTTCTAAAAAAACATCGTCTGCTATTTTGGGATACCTTACTCCCTTTTTTCCTCCGGGAAGGAATTTAACTCGAACTGTAAAGAACTTGACATTCGGATGGATTTCTCCATCCCCTACTATCTCCAGTCCAATGGCTAGGTATAGGCCGTCAATAAGATCATCAAGCACACCCTGAAAATAAAGTTAGAATCTGCCAAAGAAAACTGAAGAATTACCTGAGACCCTTTGGTCATAACAGACCACATTTAGGACAGCAATTGGCGAAACTCCTTTCACCACGGCATATGAAGCAAAAGCAATTATTCCCGTAGAAGTAGGGATACCTTCGCCACGGCACCGACACTTCGACGAAGTGGTCAATGAAGATCTTCGTAGAGCGAACCTCAACTTACAAGAAAAGAGGCACGCCGACTCGCAACTTCGTTGGCTAGGTACTATAACTCGAAATTAAAAACAGGACTTTCCACGTTAACGACTTGGTCCTCAAAAAGGTTTTCCTGGCTAATAGAGAAGTGGGGGCTGGAACCCTCGGACCTACTTGGGAAGGACCGTACAAGGTTGTCAAGGAGGTTCGACTAGGAACCTATAGGTTAGAAGACTCGGAGAGAAGGGAAACGAGGCACCATTGGAAAATCACACATCTACGCCCATATTATCATTGTTTCTTTTGGCTTTGTTCAAACGCTGCATTACTGCAATAAAGTTCAGTGTTCTCCGAATATTGATACCTTATGCTCAATCATGCAAGTAAAGAAAATTTGGTAGGAATGGAGTGTGGTTCGTGACCAGCTCTTTCAACTCGCTGGGTAAACATTCAATGCATAATCAAGCAAGTAAAGAAAATTCGACAGCGATGGAGTGTGGTTCGCGGCCATCTCTTTCAACTTGCTGGGCAAAAATTCAACGCAGTAATCAAACAAGTAAATAAAATTTGGCAGCAATGGAGTGTGGTTCGTGGCCAACTCTTTCAACTCACGGGGTAAACATTCAACGCGTAGTCGAACAAGTAAAATTCGGTAGCGATGGAGTGTGGTTCGCGGCCAACTCTTGCGACTCGCTGGATAAACATTCTACACGTACACATTTACATATTAATAGCGAAACATCTGATAAACGACGTGAAAGAAGAATATTTTCCATTAATGAATTCGACAAAAACCACCTTGAAAATAATATTGAAAAATCATAATTCCTACGCCTCGTCCAAACCTTTGGGATTGGTGCAACCAGAGGCCCCTAATTTGGCCAGCAACTCTTTGGACTTTGAAAGCTCTGCCAAGGCCCCTTTTAACTCCTTATGTTTGGCATGAGCCATATGTTTGCACACCTTGAGTTTCAACTCGGCTTGCTTTAGAGCCTTGATAGATAATTTTTGAATTGTTTCGGCCATACTTATCCTATACTCGACCTTGGCCCTCGCATCCTTGGAGATTGCAAGCCTCAAACAAGCATCTTGTTCTCCGCACGTAGCTCATCGATATCCTCAGCTCCCTCGACTGTTGAGTGCAGTTCGTCAACCTTCATTACCAGCACCTTGTACAACTTACAGTTGAGTACATGGCTTCGGAAGGTATATATCTCTGCCAATTTTAACAACTCTATCAACTATGTGTTATCCGCTGCCTTCACAAAGGCGGAAGTCCAATACTTATGGACTGAAGCCACCGCAATGGCAGATGGAGCTGGTAATTTTTCCAAAATGGCTGGGTCCAATTCATCTTGATGAGACTCGATATTAATATGCTCGGACCAGTCAGGAGAGGAGGAATAGAGGTCCGAGTCGCACTTCTAGGACTGGGAACATATTCTCTGGCTCTCTGAAGAGGAGCCTCCCAACCTCGCTTGGCCTTCCGAGAATCTCCCACACTACTGTCATCCTATATGCCCCCGTTTTGGCATGGTTGTTTCTTCCTCATCATTGGCAACCCTCTTTCCTTTGTCTGGTTGCCAGATATCTTCGGACGAAAATATGGGTCCTCTAGAAGGAAAAACAGAGAAAATGTCCACTGTCGCTTCCGGCACCAATGAGATAGTGAAGAGAATGCCCACTGTTACTTCTGGCACCAAGAAGACGGTGGAGGAAACGGCCTCTATTACTTTCGACATCAGAGGGATAGCAACATTCAAAACAGACACCATGCGCGGTACCGGAGGCTGGGAAGAAATATCTTCTTTTTCACCCACAACTCTCCCACTTCTTATTTTGAACTTTGGTACCCTAGAAAAATAAAAACTTGCCATGACCAACAATGGTTGAGTTCTGATACTATGGAAATGAGAGGGAAGTGAAAGGAATCAAAGCAAGTTCTGCAAACATATATAGTGGCAAAGAGGAATGCAAACTCTTAGATAACGGACACGTACATGGGGGATTGCACCCTAGAAAACCCTATGAATGTATAAAGGCTGGGGTGAATTAAACGCACATGTGCAATTGCACCATCCTCATGTAATAATGGCACCGACAGTATACATCATGTGTAGGGATACTCTTGGAAACACCCAAGTCAAAAAGCATCGCCTATGTTGTGAAGCTACATCGATCGAAGAGCCTTGCTACTTCTCAACTTATTGATACACATTGAAGATGAACACCTTGACCAGAGTCTTGCTCACCTTGCGAAGGCAAACACCTCGATAAAAGAGCTTCACATATATAATACAAGTATCCCGATCAACAAGCCACGCACAGTCAGCAAAGGCTATTATCTCAAGCCTCGATGAATGAATAGGTTTGGTTACTATTTGGGATAGTTCATTCCAACCTTAATTACGCAACAGACAAGGATAATCAAAGTGTTTTCTCATTCATTATAATAATCCGAGCTACAAGATAAAATGAAATGAACACGATTATCTTCCTACTACCTACCGCCTCTCTAGCATCAGCACAAAGAGGGACCTATATTCTACCTAATTAACCGCTGGTCTTCAATGTTACGAGGGCTTTGTCAAGCTCTGTTATTGGAACAAGTCTGGTTTCACCATGATAGGGAGTCTCTCAAATCAATATGAGTTGATTTGGTGACTAATTAGGCCATACTGCTCAAAAACGCCATTAACGCCTTTGGCAGATGGCTTTCAGCCTCGTCATCCGAATCAGAATCATCAAAGGATTTATCATCGATGACCATTGTGGAGGCACCGATTGAAAACTTCTCTCTAAGGCTACTAGTCCCAACCCCTCCGCGCGTTTGGTACTTTGAACATGGGTTCTCTGAATGTTTGGTACTCTCTTTCATGACACACTTGGGTTGAATATTGAAACCAAGCAGACAAGTGTTAGGAGATGTTCTTTTGTGTTTTTTCTAGGAGAAGTTATACCCATGGGGATTAACTGTTCGGATTTACAGGGATTATGAATGCGTGAAAAATGAAATAAAGGACCCTGGTGTTTTTATAGGAGGTGCAAAAGAAACGTGAAACATGGTTGCACCGAGAACGCGGTATATTAATGGGTTTGTTAACAAAGATTCATTTAATAAGCATTTGGAATGCCACAAGTTCTGCGCCATTAATGATGTTAACCTTCTACATTCAAACCTTATTCCTCTTCAATCTCAATTCACGTTGGTCCTTCTTTGGAATGGGTGGCTTCCCACAATCTGCAAGAATGAACGAAGCATTAAGTCAGAAATGACAAAAAAAAATTCACACAAGACAGTAAGTTATACCAAGTTCCCCGAATTGGTGGGGAATGGTCACGTTTGGGAGAGGATCATCTGGCATGAACTCCCAGTCCCTTCCGACGAAGATGAACCTCTTCTTCCAGTTATGAACTTTGTTGGGACTATCATTCGCCGTTCTCTATCTCTGGCTCGACTAAGAAGAAATATCAAACCAACCCGTAGATCGGCAGGGTCGATAAATTGATTCAAATTTCCTAGGAGTTAAGTCCCCACCAACCTCAGCAATCCTTCACAACAGGAATGATGCCACCATCTGGACCCAACCGTTCGGTGTTATCTGGCATGGGGCCAAATTCCAATCTCTCAGCACCTCGCAAAAGAATCAGCATAAGCAGACGAAGACCTTGTTGCATCGAAGGTTCATAAATTACAATGAACCCCTCAGGTGGATCATTCGCACGCCCCTCGGGACCAGGAGCCTTGAGCTCCACAGAAGCAGGAATATCGTAAGACAACCTTATATCCTCCAACTTGGCTTCTTTAATTCTGGAACGATCCATGGAGGCCACGGTGGTCGAACGTTTAAGCTCTTCGTCAAGTTGTCGAGTAGTAGGGGCATCTTTTTTATCTAACGATCCCCTCATCTCAGGGATCCCCGCACCACTTTGTTTCTTACCCACCTTCACCTTCGACGACGCATTTGGGTTCTTATCCCTCCCACTCATAGACGTTGTAGGGGACCCTTGATCAGCTTTTCATTGTCCTTCATTTGACGAAGAAGACGAACTCGAAGGAGAAGCTTCACCCATAATTTCAAGACTTATCTCGGCTTCCGATTGATTCTAAGAATTATCGTTTTCAGACAACATCACAAATTTTCTCGGCTCCAAAAGAAATCACTTCCACAATTGTGGAGAAATATGATAGGTAGCCACACCCTAACCAAGAAACCAGTGCAGCGAGATATGGAACAAAGCACAATAATCCCTATAGTGTTTACCTCAAAATATTAGTTGAACTCCCTAATCGCCGGAATACCCTGAACTTTCTTGATTGACGCCGAAACGCTCACTCGGTGAAAAGACACAAAAGTAAAAGAAAAATCTTGAGGAGGTAAAAAATATTTTATATAGACAAACCCCTATCAGTTCCCACCATCGAATTCAAAACATGAAATCTCAACTGCCCGTCTAGCGAACATGTGTCCAAGGCAAGGCAAGAGGTGAAAAAACAGAACCCAAGGCATTTAATGATACAATGTGACGCGCTCCACGTGCACCCCCAATCGTCCATCATGCGCCAACAACATTTATGGTGCAGACTCTTTCACTCATCATTACCTGACCATTATGACAACTTTGAATGACCGCTTGGACATAATTACACCAACCGCTGACACGTCAGCAATCAAAGCCCTCACCCATCATAAATAAATAGGCTTCGGGCCGGAAAATGTACTACATGAACGAGTCCAACATGCATCCGTGAAGGACTCCATTAAGTAATCCCATATTTTAGACAATAAGAGGAATTTTTGTTCGCCAAACAAAAATATGAGGTACAAAAACTTTTTTGTAAAAGTCTTACGCCTACCATAAATAATAGGCATGGACTTGGGGGACTATTGTTATCACCAGATTTCGTTAAGGCCTTCACGTCAGTAAGGGCCAAGTAAAGACCCCGTATAGGCCCAAGTCAGGCCTCGCTAAGGTCTCATGGGCCCAATGAGGACATTACAGATTCATGAAGGCCTCAAACACCTAGCGAAGGCCTCGTGGATACGTGTAAGACCCAGAAATATATTAGCATTACTGAATAAGAGTAAAGTGAACCCCATGAAAGGCCTCGACACTCATGGCTGACCCAGGGAGCTTCACCGTACTTCGAATCCCTCGTAATCTGCAAACAATATAATATTTCATAATAACCAGAGGAGTAATTAAAGAAAGATTATTTTTGATTGGCACACAGATTCTCACAAAGAAACTAAATACCAATCTCACGAAAATTAGGCAATGTGATAATAGGAATCAACTCAACAAGGGATAGAATCTAGGATATTGCATTGCTAACCGATTGACCCTATCCCATAAGGAAGAATGATCTAATCAGATATCTAATTGATTATTTTCCTAAATCAGTTAGGACTCTGAGATTATAAATACAACGCGTCTCAGGTTATTCTAAGATATACACTTTTATACGCATTATTCTCACCCTTAAACTCGCTTTCGATCTCTCTGCTTGTCCCTTTCACACCAAATTGTTTTCATTCCCGTATATCATCTTATATATCGACAGTTGACTTGATCGTCGGAGTACCAACGATTACTGGACTCTTTTTCCCTGGTGATTTTGGTATCTAACGTTCGTCTTAGTGTGCATGTAACATACATGTTTGTAGAGAAGTGACTAGAGATCTATTGACTAGGTAAAATGGTGTTGTCTCTCTAAAATAAAGAGAATTGGGATAATAAAGAGTTTTTTTTTTTCAAAATACTCTCAATATAAGTACGATAATACAATAGTAATTTGACACAACATTTGTTCATACAGCACGGGTCGTCCCTACTAGCTCCGTGAACCTTAAGCTCTAGTTCTCACTTCGTGCAGCTCTGTTCACCCCTCTGGAGATTTGTTGTCAAATTTTAAATAACTTGCAAGTGTACGAAGTTATTGGAATAGAGAAAAGTAGCAACAAAGTCGATCCCACAGAGACTGTAATGAAGAAAGTCTAATTTAATCCGAATTAACTATTATTCTAGGCTAGTTGGGTCGACAGGAGTTTGGTTGAAAGAAAATTAATTTAAAAGACTAATTAACTATGCTAAAAAGTAAAGTTGAAGGTTCAAATTGTTTAGAGTACCAAGGTTTCGGAATCCACTATTGTTTAACTTAGCAATTATCCAATTATTGATTAATTTTAAAAAACAAATAATAACTCGGGATCAATCTATTGTCGTCTTAAAATATTTATCAATTAAATCCGAAATAAGAAAATCAAATATCGGCTTTGATCTTAAATTACTTAAGCGTTTTCCATATCAAACTCAATTAAAAGCGTTTTCCATATCAAAATTACTTGGGGGACTATTGTTATCACCAGATTTCGTTAAGGCCTTCACGTCAGTAAGGGCCAAGTAAAGACCCCGTATAGGCCCAAGTCAGGCCTCGCTAAGGTCTCATGGGCCCAATGAGGACATTACAGATTCATGAAGGCCTCAAACACCTAGCGAAAGGCCTCGTGGATACGTGTAAGACCCGTAAATATATTAGCATTCTTGAATAAGAGTAAAGTGAACCCCATGAAAGTCCTCGACACTCATGGGTGACCCAGGGGAGCTTCACCGCATTGAATCCCTCGTAATCGCAAAACAATATAATATTTCATAATAACCAGAGGAGTAATTAAAGAAAGATTATTTTTGATTGGCACACAGATTCTCACAAAGAAACTAAATACCAATCTCCTGAAAATTAGGCAATGTGATAATAGGAATCAACTCAAACAAGGGATAGAATCTAGGATATTGCATTGCTAACCGATTGACCCTATCCCATAAGGAAGAATGATCCAATCAGATATCTAATTGATTATTTTCCTAAATCAGTTAGGACTCTGAGATTATAAATACAACGTCTCCGGTTATTCTAAGATATACACTTTTATACGCATTATTCTCACCCTTAAACTCTGCTCAAATCTCTGCCTGCTTGTCCCTTTCACACCAAATTGTTTTCATTCCCCGTATATCATCTTATATATCGACAGTTGACTTGATCGTCGGAGTACCAACGATTACTGGACTCTTTTTCCCTGGTGATTTTGGTATCTAACGTTCGTCTTAGTGTGCATGTAACATACATGTTTGTAGAGAAGTGACTAGAGATCTATTGACTAGGTAAAATGGTGTTGTCTCTCTAAAATAAAGAGAATTGGGATAATAAAGAGTTTTTTTTTTTCAAAATACTCTCAATATAAGTACGATAATACAATAGTAATTTGACACAACATTTGTTCATACAGCACGGGTCGTCCCTACTAGCTCCGTGAACCTTAAGCTCTAGTTCTCACTTCGTGCAGCTCTGTTCACCCCTCCGGAGATTTGTTGTCAAATTTTAAATAACTTGCAAGTGTACTGAAGTTATTGGAATAGAGAAAAGTAGCAACAAAGTCGATCCCACGTAGAACCAGTAATGAAGAAAGTCTAATTTAATCCGAATTAACTATTATTCTAGGCTAGTTGGGTCGACGGAGTTTGGTTGAAAGAAAATTAATTTAAAAGACTAATTAACTATGCTAAAAAGTAAAGTTGAAGGTTCAAATTGTTTAGAGTACCAAGGTTTCGGAATCCACTATTGTTTAACTTAGCAATTATCCAATTATTGATTAATTTTAAAAAACAAATAATAACTCGGGATCAATCTATTGTCGTCTTAAAATATTTATCAATTAAATCCGAAATAAGAAAATCAAATATCGGCTTTGATCTTAAATTACTTAAGCGTTTTCCATATCAAACTCAATTAAAAGAAAACAAAGAATCAAATATTTCGCATCTTAAGCATTCTATGTATCCTAAAACGATAACAAGATAACCAAAAATCAAAAGAAATTAATAGAACAAATTCAAGCACCAAGCACGAATTAATTAAATTAATTTCTAAATATCAAGTATACGTGATATTTAAGATGAAATAGATTTTATTTAATTTTTCCAACAAGAACGAAACATGAAAGTTAAAGCTCGAAAATAGAATTAAAATGATAACAAGATAATCACTTTGTTTAAACAAAGTTTCATCGTCTACCTTGGCTCAAGAAAATTAGAAGAACATAATTAAATTAAAACAAAAAGATTTAATAGAACTCGGCATGGATTGAAGAATAAGAAATCTTTCAAAAGTCTTCTTCATCACGTGATTCTTCTCACTTGTTCTTAGCCGTCGTCCTTCTCTTAATTCGACATAAATTCGGTCTTTATATAGTGTTTTATCAATTTTGAAACTTGTGTCCGTGAAAAAATGGAAAATGCCTTGACTTAGAGTTAAAAAGAAGCCAAAAAATATCCAGACGGGCCTCGATTTGCTTGCCACGGCCCATCCGCGGCAAACAACTTTTTTTTCCTTTGGTTGAACTTTTGACCAAAAAATTGGTTCCAATCACAATTTGCAAGCTTGGTCCTCAAAGTTCCAATATATATGCAATTTGATCCCACTTCAAGTTTAGTCGTTTTTGCTCCAAAGCTTTAAGCTTGGTCCCATATTTTTAAAAACTTCTATCTTAGTCCTCAAATCTTCATAGTTGTTGACAATATGTCATAATTCAAATAAGATATTAATTAGTACTTTATCAATGAATAATTAATAACAAAATAAGATAATCGGTTAACATGTATACTAAATTGCGCTAATCAAATACTTCCAAACATAAATTTTGCTAGTCCTCGAACAAAAATTGAGATAAAAATACTATTTATTCTTTTTTTTTTTATCTAGGCACTCTGCATTCACTTAATCAATCAAACTAATAACAATTAATGGATAAAAGTACAAGCATTATCAAAGTTTTGGAGAAATATCACTTCAACATTCATCAATTCACACATATCAGTTAATAAACTTGTACAATTAGATAAGCTATCAAAGCTACAATAACCAAACAATTTCCAAGAATACCATGTCAATCCCCAAATCTCACAATATGTATGTAAGAACATTACTCTCAGAAGAAAATAATCTCAATTTGTATATGCTCAAATAACATGGTAAAGTGAGCGATGTTGAATAAAAATAGTATCACACACTCACCTCCAAGATGTGCATGTAAAGGAAAACTCGTCCATGATTTAGAATTAAGTACAATCAATTTTTTTCTCCCATATATCACTACTCCCTACAACTCATAGTCCTAGCATCGACTTCAGATATTTGCTCTCTAAAATTAAGATGAACTTTTATTTGGTTGTAATGTAGGCTCAGGACAGGGCTAATCAAATAAATGGATAAACAAAGCATGAGTGAGAAAAATAGAGATTTTTTTAAAGACGAGGGTTATTGTACATTTTCTCCCACTTTTTTTTTATTTAAAAGTTTTTCCAAATAACTCTCTCTATTTTGTTTTTGTAAGTGCACCATATGTAGTGAGTGCACATTTTCAATTTTTTTTTTAATATATTTTTCATAAGAGCTACTTTTTTACTTTGATCTCTTTTACTTTATACACTTCATCATCATCTTCTGATTTTCTCTCTCTCTCTCTCTCTCTCTCTCTCTCTCTCTCTCTCTCTCTTCGTTCACCCTTCACATTTTTTTAGCACCACCATTTGATATAGATTTATCTATACGTTCTCAATCATAAAAATGACATGAAATATGGATTATATTATAAACGTGGATTAGCTCAGGGTAGGAATATTTGGCTAACAAAGAAAAATTCAAAACTTTTTACTTTTTTTTTTTTTACATTAGGCTTCAAACTAGCTGCTAGGGGTCAATGTTTATTTGATAGGCTAGAAAGGCTCAAACGCATCAAAGATGGCTTCAATATCACTTTATAGAGAGCAAATTAGTCATTCAACAACACCAATCTTACGGACTTTCAAGTGCAGTGATACCTAGAAAAAAAACTGAACAGAGTGAATGCAAAAATTAGTCATAAAGGGTTCTCTCCAAGAAGATATAAGGCTCAAGACTCACTTGGATTTTGATATATTTAACACGTGAATTATCTTCAATTGATTAATCACTTTCACTCGTCGAACTTCTCTTTTCACACCTGTGACTAACATCAACATGTAAAACTGAAAAACAATGTATCACAGTACTCCAAGCCAATGGTAATACAAGTACTAAAAAAAAAATCCTTACTTTATCCAATTTCCAAAGTCCATGCGCAGTGCCTTAATTTTTTAAACACCCTATCCCCAAATCTATTCTAAACATTATTTACAATGTTTCAATTTTTACAATTCAGTTAGGTGCATGCAAATATACAATATATAGTAATAAAGAGAGACAAAAAGAGAAGATAAAAGTGGGAAAGATTGTAACTGGGTCAGTTGTACCACCACACACTCTTACTAAGAAATACATTAAGATAAAACATAATTATTATTGTTTTCATTTTTTTCATTTTTTTCATTTTTTTTTAATTTTTTAATTTAATTAATTTTTTAAGATGGATAAATAGGATCACTCAAGTAAATTTTTTCCTTCCCCTCTCGAGAGTTGAACTCCAAAGATGGTTTTAATCTTTGGCCATTAACTTTGAAAATATCACAATTTTGGGGGTTTTCAATCTCAATCGCTCCATGGGGATAAAATGTACGAACAATAAAAGGGCCTGACTATCTAGAACTTTACCTGAAAATAAATACAAACGAGAATTGTATAAAAGTACTTTCTGACCGGGAGTGAACGATTTTTTTACTATGTACTTGTCATGATCATGACAAACTTTCATTCTTTGCTAGTAGATCTTTGCATTCTCATAAGCGTCATTCTGAATCTCCTCAAGTTCTGCCAACTACTATTTTCTTTTTAGCCCATTTTCCTTTAAATCAAAATTAAATTTCTTGATAGCCCAATAAGCTTGATACTCCAGCTCAACCGGTAGGTGGCAGGCTTTCCCGTACACTAGTCTATAAGGAGACATTCCAATGGATATTTTGAAAGCTGTCCCATATGCCTACAATGCATCAGTAAGTCGTAGAGACCAACATTTCTATCAGGTCGAACTGTCTTTTCCAAAATCTGTTTTATCTATCGATTTGAAACCTTTACATGTTCGCTAGTTTGTGGGTGGTATGAGGTTGCAACCTTGTGTGTGATGGAATAATTTGCTAACAGCGTTTGAAAATACTTATTGCAGAAATGAGATCCATCATCACTGATTATGACCCATTGAGTGCCAAAGTGAGATAAAATATTGCTATTCAAAAATGTCACCACACTTTTGTGATCATTGGTCCTGCATAGAATTGCCTCGACCCACTTGGAAACATAATCGACACCAACCAATATGTTAAAATAGCCAAATGATGGGGAAAAAGATTCCAAGAAATCGATCCCCCATACGTCAAAGATCTCAACTATGGGAATAGGATTAAGCGGCATCTTGTTTCTTTTTGAAATGCTTTCCATGCGTTAACACCTATCACATGAAGAACGAAAAACATAAGTGTCACGAAAAAGAGTAGTCCAATAAAAACCATATTGTAAAATTTTAGCAGTAGTCTTTTTAGCATTGAAATAGCCTCCACAAGCTTGGTCATGGCAAATAGAGATCACACTTTAGAATTCACTTTCTAGGACACCTCTCTTTATAATTTGATTATCACAATATTTAAACAAATAAGGATAATCCCAAAAGAAGTTCTTCGCTTCAGCTAAGAACTAAGTTCTATCTTGTTCAGTCCAATGTTCTTAAAACTTACCTGTAACAAGATAATTAACTATATTAGCAAACCAGGGTACTACATCAATATTCATAGGTTGTTTATCTAGAAACAACTCATTTAATGATAGTTTTTTCTATATACAGAGTCAAGCACAATACGAGATAAGTGATCAGTTACAACATTTTCAAAATCCTTTTTATCTCTAAACTCGATGTCAAATTCTTGCAAAAGCGAAATCCACCGAATCAACATTTGTTTAGCATCTTTCTTAGTAAGAAGATATTTGAGGACATCATGGTTAGAAAAAATAATTACTTTACACCCTACAAGATATGATCGAAATTTATATAGCTGCTAGCATTTTTTTCTCTGTTGTAGAATAATTCAATTGTGCATCATTAAGAGTCTTACCAGCATAGTAAATAACAGAAGGCAACCGATCTAATCTCTATTTTAAAACTATTCATATTGCAAAATCATATGCATCACACATGAGTTCAAAAGGTAAATTCCAATCAGGTGGTTGAATAATAGGTGTAGTGGTCAACAATTTTGTAAGTTTTTCAAACGCTACTAAAAAAGAATCATTAAAGACAAAAGGTGCATATTTAACAAATAAATTGCATAGGGTCTAGAGATTTTACTAAAATTTTGAATGAATCTTCAGTAAAAACTAGCATGCATAAGGAAAGATCATACTTCTTTCACTGATTTTGGAGGTGGAAGATTGGAGATAAGATCCACTTTGGCCTTGTCAACTTCAATACCACTACTAGAGATAATGTGACCAAAAATAATACATTGTTTCACCATGGAGTGACATTTTTTCCAATTTAAAACTAAGTTTTTTTCCTCGCATCTTTACAAAACTAAAGTTAGATGGCGCAAACATTCATCAAACAAATTCCATATATAGAAAAATCATCCATGAACACGTCAAGAAACCTCTCAACAATGTCAAAAAAAATACTAAGCATACTTCTTTGAAAAGTAGCAGGTGCATTACACAAATCAAATAGCATTCTTCTATACGCAAAGGTTTCGAAAGGACAAGTGAAATTAGTTTTTTATTGATCTTCTGGAGCTATGGAAATTTGATTATAGCCAGAATAACTATCAAGAAAACAATAAAAATCATGACATACAAGCCTATTAAGCATTTGATCAATGAATGGAAGAAAAAAGTGATCTTTTCTAGTGACTGAATTCAAATTTATGTAATCAATGCAAACATGTCAACCTGTAGTCACTCTAGTTGGAACCAATTCATAGCTAGTATTAGCAACTACTATGATACGTGTACTGGACTTATCCACGTGCTATCAAAAAAAGGATAAATAATCCTACCATCTAACAATTTAAGCACTTCAGTTCTTATCACCTTTTTCATATTAGGATTTAACCTACGTTGTATCTCTATAGTAAACCTAGAATTCTTCTCAAGATAGATATGATGCATATAATCTACTAGATTTATACCTATGATATCAGCCTAGTGCCTCTTATGTTGAGTCAAAGCACTTAACAACTTACCTTTTTACACATCATCAAGGAAAGAAGAGATAATTACTGGTAAAGTGTCGACCTCTCCCAAGAATGTATATTGCAAAGTGTCAGACAATGCTTTATGCTCTAATTTTGGTGGTTGTTGAATTGATGGGATGTTCTTATTCTCACTTGTTGGAAGTGGCTCAATTTTTTTTTTTCACTTAGATGTATCCATGACAGGTGCCTACTCAAGCAAGATATTCACTTCATTTATAGCAATATCAACATCAAAATATGAACCAAAATGAGTTAAACACGTCTTTAAAGCATCATCACAATTAGTAGAAACAAAAGAATCATCAACTAATGCTTCTATCATATCAACATTAGCAACTTCTTCACCGTCATATGGTTGCTTGTTGACATTAAAAACATTCCATTCTATTGTCATGTTATCAAAAGATAGCTGCATAAATCCATTCCTACAATTAATAATAGCATTAGACATTGCTAGAAAAGGACGACAAAAAATTACACGAATGTATTTTGTAGAGTCTCATACCAGTTGAGTATCAAGTACAATAAAATCAACAGAAAATAAAACTTGTCAACTTGTATCAAAACATCCTCTACAATTCCACGGGGGACTTTCACATATCTATTAGCAAGTTGTAAAATCACAGATATTGGTTTTAACGCGCCTAGCCCAAGTTGCATATACCAAAGTAAGGAAGAAGATTAACACTAGTTCCTAAATCTAGCAAAGCCTTCTCAATCTTATGGTTTCCTATGATGCATGAGATAGTGGGACAACTTGGATATTTAAATTTTGGAGAGGTATTGCTTTAAATTATAGAGCTAACATGTTCAGTTAAAAAGGTTATTTTGCACACATGCAATTGTCTCATTTTCGTACATATGTCCTTCAAGAACTTAGCATAGGCACGAACTTGTTTAGTAGAATCAAGTAGAGGGATATTTATACTTACCTGCTTGAAGATTTGCATGATTTCATTGATCGCACTACCTTGCTTCACTTTTGTTAGCTTCTGAAAAAATAGGGCTTTTGGAATGTAAGATGGCTTATTGTTCTCTCTGGGAGCTTCCTGAACTGAATCATCAGTTGGTGCATTACCTAAAAAAACTGGTTGAGATGTTTTTTTTTTTAATTTCTACTTGGTTATCAAACAATTTATAGCGTCTCAAAGTCGTGATGGATTTAGCCTTTTCCTGTTGGTTGCTTGAATTAGTCCCAATATTGTGTACTTCTGTTGGTTTCAACGCGCCTAGTCCAAGTTGCATATACCAGAGTAAGGAAGAAGATTAACATTGGCTCTTAAATCTAGCAAAGCCTTCTCAATCTTATAGTTTCCTATGATGCATGAGATAGTAGGACAACCTGGATATTTAAATTTTGGATAGGTATTACTTTAAATTATAAAGCTAACATGTTCAGTTAAAAAGGTCTTTTTACGCACATGCAATTGTCTCATTTTCGTACATAGGTCCTTCAAGAACTTAGCATAGGCAGGAACTTGTTTAGTAGAATCAAGTAGAGGGATATTTATACTTACCTGCTTGAAGATTTCCATGATTTTATTGATCACACTACCTTGCTTCATTTTTGTTAGCCTCTGAAGAAATAGGGCTTTTGGAATGTAAGATGGCTTATTGTTCTCTTTGGGAGCTTCCTGAACTAAATCATCAGTTGGTGCATTACTCGGGAACTTGAAAACTTTCCTTTCTCAATAGTTGTTGCCAACTGTTGGACTGACGAGGCTAGTTGTCCCATCATATTTTCCATATTAGTGATGGATTGTGCCTGTGAGTTTTGGCTAGTTTGAACTTCAGTCTTGAACTCGATAATGGTATGATTCTGATGCTCTAATATAGCTTGTGTAGCTTTTGTCAATTTTTGAATTGCCTCCTCCCATGGTTTTGGCTGTGAAATTTTTTGATTGAACTGTCTGGTATTTTGTTGAGGGATTTGACTTGCCGTACTATCATGTTGAACACCCTGTGACCAAGACAAATTGAGGTGAACTCTCCATCCTAGGTTATAAGTGTTGGAATAAGGATTGTAAGGTGGTTTTCTCATCACTTTGAGGACATTCACTTGATCAGAACATGCATCTGGCTCAACAAAATTATTGGTTGTCAACGAGGTTAACTGGCGAAAAATATCTTCTATCATGCCTTTGACTTCTTTGATTTTGAGTTAGGTTCACTGCTTCAAATATCATAGCTTCGAGTTATTCAAAGTGTGAAAGCTTTTTCGACTTTCGCTCCAAAAGATGATGTTATTAACGAGATTTGTGAACCTTAAGGTTTTATTAATCCACGGTTGGTCGCTAAAAGAAAAACTAGGACTCGTACAAATAAGGGATAGTGAAGTATGGTCTTTTCGGTGAACTTTGGTATTCTGTGAAACCTCAAATCCATGTTGTGACAGAGGGATAGGTACGGCTCTGATGCAGCAAGCAAGTTTCTAGCTTACTACAGCAAAGCACTGGAAACTAAGCATGGAGGTGTCGTAAAGGAGAATGGTGAAATCGACCTCGAGAAACTACAAATCCTGGTCTGGGGGTCTCTTATCTATAGTTAATGGCAGGTTCATCAACTTTTGAAAAAAATGGCTGGAACAGCAACAACTATTGAAATTTTTAATTTTCTATTTTAAATCTGCTTTCCTCATTTTTTAACTTAGCCATTCTGGATGAGGACGATTAAAGTATATATAATTAAAAAAGTATAGAATTCTATAGAAGCAAAAGACTTCTTTATTTCGTCTTGAACGATTTCGCTTTTGCCTTATCTGTCATGCTCTCGCCTCTCACTTCGTTGACAGAAATCAAAGCTAATAAAGATATTATCATATAAGATAGTCTAGATCACCTATAGGTATATTCATACAAAATCTAGACTCTTCTACAGGCTACAAGACGTCGGCTATTGTTGGTAGCAAGGATACGTCGGTTGAAGATGATCTTACGTGGCGTTCAGAACCAGCCTTGAAGTGAATGAATCTACAACTTCCACTAAAATCCAAAGGAAAGAAACTACATCTAAGTAAACTGGCTAGCTTGATCACTAGATTTCCCTTACAGAGGATATTTATAACCCTAAGGGGCACACTCTCAAGATCTGCTACATGGAAAGAAAGTTTTTAGCGATATATTAGAAATTTTTTTCTCTCCTTTGCTTTGAGGCCGATTTAAAGTACTCGTCTCAGTCTTTCCAGTAGAGACAATCTTGAAGATTCTAGAAACAAAAAGAAGTTCAGCCCATATTTCTTGAAGTGCTGGGGAGAATTCTCAACCCGAGATGTTAGAAGGTGCAAAATCAATTGGTGCCGGAGCTGCTACAATTGCTTCAATCTTTCTTTCCTTTAGTTCAGTCCGAGAAGATCGACTTCATTGTTGTGAATTGTCAGCCTGTTTTTGAAAGAAGCTCCAAATTTCTATTTCATTTTTTGGATATAAGCTCTCCACCACTTGTGGTCATCAATCACTCTTGAATATACGATAGTAATCCCTTCAAAAAATATTAGCATAAGTGCCATTTTTCATAATCGTGATGTGGACATTTCAAAAGAAGCCCATTAAATCTCTCCCAAGTTTCATAAAATGGTTCTTCGTCTTTCTACAAAAACTCTAAAATTTTCCTTTGAATAGTATTAGTTTTATAAACAAAAAATATTTATTCAAAAATTTAGCAACCATTTGTTCCCAATATGAAATACTATTGGCACGTAACGTATTAAAATATGATCTAGATCTATCTTTCGGAGAAAAAAGAAACAGAAAAAATTTAACATTATCAGGACAAACATTCTTATATTTAAATGTCTCATATACAGCATAAAAATCTATCAAATGATTATAAGGTTCTGCACTATCTAAACCATAGAAAGATGGAAGACAATTAAGCACGCTCGATTTTAGTTCAAAATTCCTAGCAGCTACTTGTGGGTATTGTACGCATGAGGTGTTCAAATTAGCTAATGGACTTAGATAGCCCATAAAAGGTCTCTCCTCAAGTTTATCACACATAGTGATTATTACTTCGATTCCTTCAATTTTATCTTAAGTAGTAGCCCGTTTTCGACCTAAAAAATTGTCTAGACGGGCCGCGGCCCATCCATGGCAAACAACTTCTTTTTTCCTATGTCGCGGTCAAACTATAGTTGACGGCGGCAAATAGTGAACTTTTCCCCAAAAAATTGGTTCCAATCATAATTTGCAATCTCGGTCCTCAAAGTTCTAACATGTATACGATTAGGTCCCCACTTCAAGTTTTACTTGCAGGGTTAGTCCTTTTTGCTACAAAGCTTTAAGATTGGTCCCATACTTCCAAAAAATTCATTCTTAGTCTCCAAATCTTCATAGTTGTTGACAATATGTCCTAATTCAAATAAGACATTAATTAGTATTTTTATCAATTAATAATTAATAATAAAATAAGATAAGCGGGTAACATGTATACTAAAATTGCGCTCATCAAGATTCTTGTTTCATACTACGTCTTTCAACATTTGATTTTCTTTCAGATCCTTCTGCTTTGATGCTTCGATAAGAGCTACTACTCCTAGATATTGAATCCTTAAGTGCATGGCTGTGGGTAAGAGGTAAAAAGAAAATAAGGTATTTCTTCACTTCACTATCTAAAATCTCTGTTTGGATTAAAATTTAATGAGATTCTTCCAATATTGAGATTGCGAACTAGTACACCACCTTCTATTCTTAGTCGTAGAGATCCCTCATCACTCGTTTCTAGTTATTATTAATTGGCTTAGTCAAATTGGTCAAAGGCCTTTTTCTTCGTGTTTGGGAGACTATTTAGTAGAATTCTTCATCAGAAGACTCACAAAGGGATAATGTGTAACGCCTTAGATTTTCTCAACTCGGAGGGTTACTAAAATAAAATCTAAATAATATTTGATGACTCCAAATAATATTTTACATGCCCTTGAAGGGTTTTAAAAATGTAATTAATAATAAGCGCGCAAGGAAAAAATAATTTCACTTCTAATTTTTAAGGTTTTTGTCTATACAGTGATAGGTGTCGCCATAATTTAATTGACCATTCAAATAAATTCTAAAAATTCCAAAATTTTAACAGTAGAACTAGACCATCTTAAAATTTTATACCTTAGATACATTGTTTAGTAGGTGAAAAAATTAGCCAAAGTTGCTTAAACAACTGTCATAGGTGCCTAAAGGCAGCCCGCTAAAACGTTCATAATAAGTTCATACGATGAAATTTATGAGTGATTCTAATTGCTTCCATTAGACCACATATAAAGATTTTCATTGCCACTGATTTCAATAAAAAAATCCAAACGTACAAAGAGTTATAATTTTTCAAAGTAGGAGCAGAAAGTTGAAAATTTAGAATATGAAACAAGGCAAATTTCTATTTTAAAATTTAAACGACAATTAAACCAACATCTTGTTTTTTATGTACTAACATAATTAAATACTGGAAAAATCAACACTTAAAATTTAGTATTTAGATCATGATTGACTCCACCATCTCGATGCCAAAACGTAATTTAAATAAAAGAAGTTAACTTCATGTTTGTAAGCCTACGCCATCATGTCAACGCCAACTGTTTCATTTGAAAATTTATTCGTTTTGGGATGATTATTTCATAAGAAACACTCAGTAGTAACATATACTAACATGTGAGAACATGTGAGAACCTTCAATCACAATCATAAAATTCAATTTTATCATTCATATATAATTTTTCTCAATTTAAAAATCATGGCTTTAAATCGATAATACAAAAAACTACTTTGTATATTCGTAGTCTTTTGGTTGACTTAAAATGTGAATAATGGATGTATCTTTCCTCAAAATAATAACTCTGTGTCCTTTATTTACCAAATTTGTGTGTTGTAGTGTGGTTTGAGTGACTAAAAGAAGAGGAAAATGCGAAGGAAAATATGATATTGCTGGATGAAAATGAGGGCTGAAACAAGAGCAAAATTAGAGTAAAAAGGGCTGCTGATTTTACATTGTCGAAGCCAGGTCTTTGGATAGAAAAATAGGGAAAATGATAAAGCAAAAATAAGGTATTGAATACCTACTGCTAGAGGCTGAAATGTATAAGAAAATAAATGAAGAATCTGATGTAAAATTCGAGTATGGAAGGCAGTTGCTGGGCTTGAAAATTATAGAAAACAAGGAAGCCTAGGGAAAAAGTAAACAAAACAAAGGGTTAGTAGCTTAATGCTAGGGGCTAAAACTTGAAGAGAAAGGGACTGGACTTCTAGATAAAAACTAAGGCTAAAACTTATTGGTAAAGCTGAAATTGAAGGAGGAAAATTGGAGAATTGTTGTATTTTTGTGATTTGAAATGAAAGGAATTAATGTGCTTAAGGAGGCCAATATTGGAGACTTTATGGGGGCTAAACACTGTGATTTGGTGGGTGAAACAATGAGGGGAAAATGGGACTTAAGGGGCTAAAAATCTGGAGATAAAAGAGCATTTTGGGAAAGTTTTTCTGTAGGTTTCATGGGAGCAGTTTGACTGAAAATTAAGTGGGTTAAATGGTGGATTAATGGGGTTGTAAGGCGGTTTTGTTCAGGTGAAAAGAAGGGGGTTTGGTTGAGTTTTGAAGTGGTTTGGGTGGTGGAGAACATGAGGCCAAAATGTGGTTGTGGGGCAGCTATGAGGGCAGTTTTTCATCAGGGTTTAGGGACTCTTTGGGGGTGTTTTCTGCCAGGGAATAAGGAGCTGTTTGGAGTGTGGTATTTAATTATCATGAAATAATTGATTTTGGTGGTTGATAAAATTCCATGTTCATCACGTAAAACAAGGCAATCACATGCAACAAAATTTTCGAGACAAAATGTTTAAAACTTACCAGGAAGTTCGTAGCGACGCCAAAAGTTAAAAATTTATTTTCTTGGAATTTTAAAAGCTAGAAAATTTCCAGTTGCTACATACTAACAAGTCCAAATACCTTTTTGATACAAATTTGGGGGCTCGTGCTTCCTTTTCCGCTTTGCAGAATTAAGAGATCTTTAAAGAATTAAGAAATTTTTTCGTCCACTTACTATTATACCTTCCCTCAACGAATATTCGCTTTATATTGGTCAGCCAAACTTGTTATTGAAATAAAAAATGGAATAAGATATATATATTTACCACGTGTGATTAAATAAAAAACACAAGAAACTATTTTTTTAAGTTGATTTTATTCAACAATTGACCCAAAAAAATATTAATAAATAATATATTGCATGAACTTAGATCAATCAAATAATGATATTTTTATGCATATGCAATAATTCGTCCTAATTAATTTGCTCAATTAGATTGTATTTGGGTGGAATAATGATATATAAAAAAAAAAGTGGAAGGGAGAAAAGAATTTACAAAAAAGGAGGACTATTGAAAAATGGATTAATTATTGATTCAAGATGAGAATCGAACTATATATATATATATATATATATATATATATATATATATATATATATATATATATAATATATATATATACTATGGTAAATCAACTATGGTAGATGTTTCGTCGATTGATGCTTGAATCCAATTAAATCTAAGATGAATTATTGTTTTACGTCACATAATCAAAACCAGCTCTTCCCTAATTCTTTGGTTATAAAGCCTGGACACAGTACGATCAAAAGTTGGTATTCCACGTAGAGGTGGCAAAATGGGCTGGCTCCAGATAACCCGGAATTTGGGATGGGCCAGCCCTATAAAAAATTGATCAAGTAAAAATCGGGTCAATTTAACCCGGTACAACTAACCCAACGGGCTGAAACCGCTAGCTCGGCTTGATCAAAACATGAGGAAAAATCCACACCCTCTCCCTCTTCTTTGTTTCTCGAAAAATCGGGGCTCTCGATTTTTTCTTGAACCCCGAAACCAAGGCGCGAAACCAGTCTCCCTAGTTTCGCGACCGGGAGGGGGGGGGATTTCTCCCCCCTTTCTCGTCGGGATTTCCCGGCGACGAAGTAGGGAGAACCCCACCCCCCTCTCCCCGGTTTCTCAAAAAACAGAGAGCTCCTGGGTTTTTTTCGAACACTGCGCGAAACCAGGCTCACTGGTTTCGCGACCGTGGGGGGAGGGGTGTGGGGGTGAAGTTTGTTCTTTTTTTTTTTATATAAATTGAAATTTTTATGTTAGGCTGGCCTAGTAGCCGTGTTGGATCCGATTTATATATATACACACTCAGATACACAACCTTGATACACTTAAAACATGTCCAACACGTGGTGAATCCTAATATATTTACACCTTAAGTATAGATTCGAAGATGTAATATATAATATATATGACTTTAAACAATGATAAAATTGTACTCCATCCGTCCCAGAAAGATAGACTCGTTTTTCTTATTTATCTGTTTCAAATTATAGGTCACTTACTTTATAGAGGGTGTATTAAATTTTTCATTTTCCTAATATACCCTTATTTAATTTACATTGTTATCAACCCAAAACAAGTATTTAAATTTATTATATTCATGAATGACTAATATTAAATGAGGATATAATAAGAAAAGTGTGTGAAAAATTTATAATTTCAATTACATTAAATATGTTTTCTTAATCTGTGTGAAAAAAAAAAATGAATCTATCTTTGTGGGACGGATGAATTATATTTAATAAAAATTACATGTGGATGTGTCTATAATTAATGAATATCAATTACAATTGAGCAATTAATAGGCATTTAAAGAGGATCTCTCCATGAGAGAGAATTTATGCCATTGTTATTTTTGAAAAGGATAGAATAGACATTTTATTCTAAACATGGCCTTGTTAGAGAAAAAAAAAACAAAATAATATTCCCCAACAATTTTTGTTAGGCAAATTACATTTTAATTGTAATAAAAGTTTCTAATTATTACTAAATTTTACATTTATATCTCTAACTATTTTTTATCATATTTTTATCATCAACCTATTAATTTGCACATCTTATCTATATTTTTGATGATTTTTCTATTTAAAAAGTTAATTAAGAGGGCATAATTTTTATTTTTTTTTAATTCTCGTATTTTTAAATAAGCAAAATAAATAATACATAAAAAAGTTTGACAAAATATTTGCCCCTCATTTCAATGCACATTAACATAATATTTAGACTAAAATCATCATCAGAGACAAGATGTGATAATTAATTGAAATTTAATAATAAAAATGCAACGAAAAAATTGGGGACAAAAGTATCAAAATGTCAAAAATTAGGAGACCTTTATTACAATTAAAACGTAGAGTAAATAACAAAAATTGTAGTGTAAATATATATGAGTAATTATATTTATACAAATTTTATTATCTACATCACGTTTTAAATACAGTGAAGATACATTTTGACATTTATGTCTCTAATCTTTTTTCGTCGTATTTTTATCAGTAACTTTTAATTAATTTTCTTATCTTGTATCTGATCACATTTTTTGTTCAAATATTTTGCTAATGTGTATTGAAATGGAGGATAAATATTTATTTACTTTTTTTTAATTAATAGATTGATAATAAAGTTGTGATAGAAAATAGTTGGAGATATAAATACGAAAATGAGTAATAATTGAAAATATTCATTGCAATTAAAATATAGTATAATTAATAAAAAATTTAGTTGAAATATAATTACCATGCCATAAAAGGAAGAATCCATACAAAATTTCGCCTTAAATAACCCACACAAACCTCACTTTCATTTCCAACAATTTAACATGGCCTCCGCCACCGTTGACTCCACCACAGCCGCTGACGAACGCCCACTCCAAGTACCTGTTGTAGATCTCCGATTACTCTCTCAATCCGAATTATATTCTCTCTCCCAATGCTATTCTTCTTCCGTTGTCGGCCCCCTCCGCCGTGACGACGTCGTAATCAAGATCGACCGGAGCGTCTTCTATGAGTCCGCCGGTTCTCGCAAACAAACTTATTCCCGCATCCGCCTCGCTTCTGCCTCCTCTTCCTCCGCCACCATCTCTTCTGCTCCTCGCCACCGCACTCCTCATCTTTGTTCTACAGCCGTTACAAACAATAATAATGGTAATTCGAATCAAGAAAAGGAAGGGAATTCGCAGATCATCGCTGTCCTCAAGCAATTATTTGTTTCCAACTCCAACTCCAACCCCGATGAACTAATCCCTGAAATTTCAGATGCCTCCACCTCCGCGATCTGATTACTCCTCTTTTTTCTTTTTTTTTTTTTTTTTTTTTTTTTGTTTTCAATTTCTTAGATTGCTCTCCATTTTCAGAGTTGCATTTTTTCATGGTCTGAAATTTCATATCTGAACCGTGTTGATGTTGGGCAGAATTAGTATTTTTTTTTTTTTTTTGATTTTGCGAGTTCATCCCCTACACTGCCCCAAATCTAAAATTTCAGATACGAACTTTGTTGTGGTTTTATTCCCGAATTTGGAATTTCATCCCCAAATATGAAAGTTCTCCCTTTTTTCAATTTTCAATGTTTGGCGGCAACCTGTACTGTGAGCAAGATTGTGAATGTCACCCCACCCCAACAATTCTTTGTAAAGACGTAAATAATAATTTTTCAAAACAATTTGAGTGAATCTATAGTAGACTTTGAAAAAAGTTGGGTGAAATGTGTGGTTGAAAATTGATAAAAATTATAGTCCCATTAAATAAGTGATTGAAAAAAAATTTAAGAAAAAAAATTATTTTAAATTCTACCAAACGTGAATTGTGGAAGCAATTGATATAACACAATCTTGTAGTGAGATTACAAAATATCATTTAGAGACTATAATTTGTAAAGGAAAATGCTACTTGTACATCTAAAACTTACATACTTATTTACACCTTCACATGTGTCGAATAATGATTGGGTCATTTATTTATTTGGCCAAATAAATAATGATTTTAACAAACTAGTATTTGACACAATGGGTCATTTATTTATTTGGCCAAATAAATAATGATTTTAACCAACTAGTATTTGACACATGTGGTGGTATAAGGAAGAGTGTAAAGGAGAGTGTACAACTAGCATGATCCAACATAGTACAATTTTTCTAAAATAGTTTCAAACTATCTTTTATTGTCCATTAGTACTAAGAGCATTTCCAACTGTGAGGGCTATTTAGGAGTGAAAACTCCAAAATGGTGTACAAATCTACTCCAACTTAGCGCTATTTTTGTGCACCATTTTGAGGAGATGAATAGTGATGCGCAAAATTGTAGAGATGAAGATGGTTTGCAGTGAATTTTAATTCCAATTATACTCTTGTATTGCTGAAGTAAAAATTTATTTTTTGTGTCCTTATTAATTTGAATTTTATTATTTTTGTTATAAAAAAGTGAATTATGCTTATTTTAATTTGATTATTATTTTTAATGACACAATAAATTGTATTAGAAGTACTAAATATATTTAAAATCACATCGCACTTTGAAATGCATTGATTGATCATTTGTGGGATAAATCTACTAATTCCGAGAATTAAATGACAAAATTAATTATGTTTTATATTTCTTTTATTTGTATCTGTCCAATTTTTTTAAATTTTTTTTATATTAAATGTTTTTATAAATTGTGATATTGAGTATCGTGCATTTTCTTATTTTTTTTAATGAATGCAATAATTACGGTAAATAAATGTATTTTAAATTTTATATATTTAATGTAAATACACTATATAATTAAATAATTTTTGAACTAAATTATTGTTTAGAATTAAAAATATAAATATATGAGAATAGACACAATTCATTTGGTGCAACATTTGAAGTAATGGGTTGGAGGTGACATATGGATTTGGTGTGAAAGTTGCACAATTTTAGTATAAAAGTTGGACAATTTTAGTATATAAGTTGCACCAATTTCAATACATGGGTTGAAGATGGCCTAAGGGGGAAGGAGAGGTGTATACAAATTCGGAAATGGGGAATGGGGAAGGGAAGGAAGGAGAAGGGGGGTGTATACAAATTTGGACTTTTAAATTTTTTTAAGAATTTATAAGTTTAGGGGTATTACAAAATTTTTAAAACTCTCTAAACTAAAAGTATTGATGAATTCAATAGAAATTTTTAGTTGCATTTCAATTTTGAGTTTTTAATTCATTTTCAGTTGTCTGTTTTGAGAGTCTATTTTAATATTGCTGAAAATACATTTGATTTGTCATTCTGAAAAACTATTTTTGAAAATAGAAAATTGAAAAACACGTTTTGTTTGAAATTTTGAAAATTGTTTTATAATATTTTATTTAATGAATTTGATTATTCAGTAAAATAGAACAATTTTATATTGATATATTATCAAGTAATATAAACATTTTAAAGTTGGTGGATCTTATAATATTTTTTTCTGTTACAAAAATAAAATAGGTTAATTTCACCAACGGTCACTAAAGTTTCAGTAAAATTATAAAACAGTCACTAAAGTTACAAAGTTTTAGTGTCGATCACTGAAGTATACTAATGAATTCACCAATGGCTACTCTATTAAATTCACAGCGTAAATTGATGACATATCACCGTTAGGTGCCCACGTGGCACATAATCGGTCGACATTTGATAAAAGTTGATGTCACGTGGACTTTATGTACTAATAACAATAAATTCAAACAAAAAAGGATGAACATAAAATATGAGGACCTAGATACAATTTCTAGATAATATCTAAATCAGATTCACGATCTGATTTAACCATTAGGGGTGGGGTGTGAAGGGGATTAGAGTTTGTGCTTGTTTTTGGAGAAAAATTGATAGCATGGACTAATAATCTTAGTCTATTTTTATTTAAATAAATTTTAAATTTTTTTATTTAAATAACTAATAAAGGCTTGAATTATCTTTTAGTATTTTAGAAATTTCATGTTTATTTTAGAATTTTATTTTTTTATTTATATAATTTTATTTTACATGTTTTAAGCATTTTTATTGAAAACACTCAAAACGTCAAAAATGTGTTTTGAGTTTTGTATTATAAATTAAATTTTTTTCCGAAAATGAATTTTTAAAAATATCAAAGTAACAAGTTTTGGGAGTTTTACAAAACTGAAAACTTAAATACAAAGAGAACGGACCATAAACTTTTTAAAAACTTTTTGATGAAAAATATAAATAGTAAATTTAAAAAAAAAAATTTCGTATGCCAATGAGATTTGTGAAGACTCCATAACCCAAAAATAAAGAACTCCACTTTTCTATTCTCGTATATCTTTCGGTAAGAATTTGATTTTACTTATTATAGATACGCCATTTTCTAATTTATGTGAAATCTGAATTTATTATTTTTCAGTGAGTACTTTTCTTGATTGCATAAAATGATTTTTTATTTAACGAGTTCTCAAGATGGTAACGGATTGTTTTGCTTTCTAATTACGACAATTGTGCATTTATGGATTTTTCAATACATGATAATCTGAATTTCATTTCATATCAGATTAGTTTGTCCTAAAAAAGGATTGTTAGAATCATGTTTGTTTTGGAATCACTTTGCTTCTTAGTCCATTTTAAATAGTTAATTAAAATATCAAATCTCTCTCTCTCTCTCTCTCTCTCTCTCTCTCTCTCCACACACACACACACTTTCTGTTGATTGATTGATATAGATACACGTAAATGCATTTAGATTTATATTGATATGTGATAAGTGTGGTTTTCGCACTTATTTTAGCATTTAAAAATAGATAATTGTGAGTTCTTTCAAGTTGTTTACTACTTATTTATGTTCTTTTGTTTATTTAGGTAAAAATCCGAGCTTGGATGGTGATTGGAAGAGTTCCACGCAAAAAATGAGCAAAAAGGACTAAATTTGTGCAAATCAAAAATCTCGAGGACCAAAAGATAAATATGTCTAAAGATGGAGGACCAATGTTGCAATTTATAGAGGACCTATATGAAAGACAACCAAAAATTCAAGGACTAAAGTCAACATTTCAGATAGTTCAAGAACTGGAATTGCAATTAATCAAAAGTCAAAATCAAGTACTTTGAAATTTGGCCCATGCAATCGCATGGGCCAATTTGTGCGCGATCGCGAGATGGCCCTTTTTCCAGCAGAATGTTTTTTACCTCTACCATGCGATCGCATGGTTCATTTTCTGATTCCCTGCGATTTTGTTCAGCTTTTTAATGGCTTTTTGGTATTTTCACCCTTCACGATTTCTAGAGTTAAATGGGCCATTTTATCTGCATTTTTGAGGTATTCTCTCACACTCACTCTTACATAGAAAGCTCTCAAAAAAGAAGAAGATTATGGTTCTTGGAAAACTCCATGGAAATGGGTTTTCTTTGATTTTTTGTAAATCATTGTGAGCAATTTGTAAATAGAAGAAGATGAATGGAGGTTTATAATGGGTAAATGGAGACAACCATGGGCTCAAGCTAAATATTCTATTTCTCTTGAATTTATCAAATCCGGTGATGTATTTTGTATCTATTTTCCATTTTGTCTTTGTAAATATTATGGGCTAATTTTAATTACTAGGAATGAGATTAATCCATTTATGAAGATTTAAAGTGCATTGTTCTTATTATTGATTCCTTATACTTGGCTTTTATGGTTGTTTATTATTGAGTTTTATTATGTATTGAGATGATTGATCACCATTGAAATACTTTTGTGACTTAGTTGCTATCGGGAGGTTGAAATCAGGTTTAGCACATTTAATTAACAACACAAGGTTTATGGAAGGTAGGAATACTCTTTCATACTTTGTGCAATCAATAATGAATGTTCTTAAGTTTTAATGCATTTTTACATATACGTTCTCTCGGTAGGAATGCTTTGGAGTCTTATGTAAAATTAGGTTTGGCTTTACTCGAGAGAGATTGCGAGACATTTTAGGAGCATGGATTGCCATATTAACCTCATTTTGGAATTGATAATGGAAAATGAAATTTTAAAGTGGAATAATTGGTGAAGTCGAATTCCTAGTATCTTTTTCTAGTTGATTTTATTTCTTACAAATTTCTCTTTTAATATCTTTCTTATTAGCTTATTTTTTATCATCTTTGAATTCTTAGTTTAATCATCAAAATAATATGTTTTATTGTGTGTTTAAAATAGGGCTAGATTAATTTGGATGTTAGCAAAATTATTTGTCATCGTGGGTTCGACATTCTCTCATCACTTTGTTACTTGAACGCGACCCGTGCACTTGCGGTACATTTTTAGCGAACAAGTTTTTGGCGCCGTTGCCGAGGATGGATTTAATTAGTTAGATCCTTGTTATTTCTAGCTTTACTTCTTTAATTTTATTTTATTTTTCCATTTAAAATTCCAGTGCTACATTTGTTCCTTTCAGGCATATTATCTTTGGTGGATGCAATATTTTGAAAATCTTGAGAATTTGGTGTTTGACCCCAAGATTGAAAGAACTTTCAGACACCGAAGAAGAGAACAAAGAGAAGCACGACATAGAGTGAACACCATGGCGGGGCATTTAAGAAGATCAAATGGTTGAGATAATGAGGATGATTTGCTAGTTGGGGATATTATTACTCCAAATGTGGTTCAAAGCTAATCTAGCATAGCATATCCGCTTATGGGAAGGATAATTTTCAATTGAGACCGGATGTCATCAATCTCTTCCAGAATACTCTTCAATTCTATGGGCGTTCAAATGAAAACCCTCATATACATCTATCACGCTTCTTGGAGACAAAGTGAACAATTTTTAATATCAAGATGTCAACATGGAAGCTATCAAACTCGATTATTTCCACATACTTTGAGAGATGGAGCAAGAGAGTGGTTGGATTCACATTCCGCGGGGAGTATTACTACTTGGAATGATCTTGTTCAAAAATTCACGAACAAATACTTTTTCCCACCAAAGTTGCAAAGTTGAAGCATGACATCTCCATATTCAGGCAGCAAGACACAGAAAATTTTCATGAAGCTTGGGAGAGGTTCAAAGAGATGCTTCGGAAGTGTCCTAGTCTTGGTATCAAGAAGGCTTTCCAAGTTCAATATTTCTATGCCGGATTACTTCCACATTGTCGTTCCATTGTTGACTCATCCTCAAATGGGTAAATCAACACAAAGACAATCAAAGAGGCATGGGTATTATTTGAAAGAATGGCTGAGACAAGTTCAAATTGGCCGGATGATAGGGGAGTAACTAAAAGGGCACCAGGGATGCATGAGGTTGATGTTATATCTGCTCTTTCTGCACAAATAGCCGCCATGGAGAAAAAGATGATGGATACTATAGCTCGTAATCAGACAGCTCATGCTATTCAGACGCCTACGCTTGAATGTGATGGTTGTGGAGCAAATCATTCAACGGGGAATTGCCCACTGTTGACCAATTCTTCAACATCCACTGAGCAAGCTTGTTATGCTCAAAATCAGCCTAGTCAGCAAGGTAATATCTACTCCAACACATATAATCCAGCTTGGAAAAATCATCCAAATTTTTCATGGAGCAACAACCAACATCAACAAGGTGCTCCGAGACAATAATCGAATTTTCAACAGAAATGAGGTTGGGAAGAAGCTACGGCTTAGTTGGCACACCAACAATTAAAATTTCAAGAACGAACTGAAGAATCTATTCAGAGTATCAGAGCATCCGTGAAGGGCTTGGAGAGTCAAATGGGTCAGATGGCAAAACTTCTCTCTGAAAGACAACAAGGACAATTACCGAGCAACACTAAAATCAACCCAAGAGAGCAGCTTAAAGCAATTACTAGAAGAAGTTGGGTTCAGTTGCCTAAGATACAAGTCAAAAGAAATGTTGTCACTCATGACAAGACACCCTCTATTGATGATGAACAAGTGGACCAATCTAATGCACAACAGGATTCTAGTCAAGAAAAAGATTTGGATACTCCACCTACTAAGACAACTCCTCAAGTAAAAACATATGTGCCTCCAATTCCATTTCCACAAAGATTGAAAAAGCACAAGTTGGATAAGCAATTTGAGAAATTCTTGGAAGTCTTCAAGAAATTGCAAATCAACATCCCTTTTGCTGATGCCTTAGCTCAGATGCCTAGCTACGCAAAATTTATGAAAGAAATTCTATCTAACAAGAGGAAGCTAGAGGAGCACGAGACAGTGATGTTGACCGAAGAGTGCAGTACTATCTTGCAGAACAAATTGTCACCTAAGCTTAAAGATCCAGAGAGTTTTACTATTCCTTGTACCATTGGTAATATTGATTTTAATAAAGCTCTTTGTGATTTAGGTACAAGTATTAACTTGATGCCGTTTTCTGTCTACAGGAGATTTGGATTGGGAGAGGCAAAAGCAACAACGGTTTCTTTACAGTTAGCCAATCGCTCAATCAAATATCCTAGGAGAATCATTGAGGATATCTTGGTAAAAGTTGACAAATTTATTTTTCCTGTTGACTTCATCATTCTGGACATGGAAGAAGACAAGGATATTCCTCTAATATTGGGCAGACCATTTTTGGCTACTGGAAGAGCTTTGATTGATGTGCACAAAGGCCAGATGATATTGAGGTTAAATGATGAAGAGGTGGTATTCAATGTCTTCAAAGTAGTCAAGTATCCAATGGATTCTGACAGTTGTTTCAGGGTTGATGTGGTAGAAGAAATGGTGGCAGAATCTTTTGCACTAAATCATCCTCAAGATCTACTTGAGACATGTTTGGTTCATTCTTTCACCGAGGCTTTCAATTCAGAAGAAACCAAGCCCATTGTGAAGCAATTAGAGGCAAATCCAGCTTATAAATGGCAACCATCTTTCCAGGAGCTTGGGAAAAGTCAACAAAGTTACCACCATCTATTGAAAAGCCTTCACGGTTAGAACTCAAGCAATTGCCATCTCACTTGCGTTATGCTTATTTGGGTGATGATTCTACACTTCCAGTTATCATTGCAAACTCCATCAGTAATTTGGAAGAGGAAAAATTGCTATGAGTCTTTCGAGAGCACAAAACTGCAATAGGGTGGTCTATCTCAGATATAAAAGGCATTAGTCCTACTGTCTGTCTGCACAAAATTCTCATGGAAGATGATTTTAAGCCATCAGTCCAGCGTCAAAGAAGATTGAATCCAACACTGCAAGAGATAGTCAAGGCTGAGATTTTTAGATGCGGAGATCATCTATCATATTTCAGACAGCGCTTGGGTCAGTCCAATCCAAGTAGTACCGAAGAAAGGAGGGATCACAGTGGTGCCCAATGACAACAATGAGCTCATTCTAACCAGAACAGTTACGGGATGGTGAGTTTGCATCGATTATCGCAAACTCAACACTGCAACTCGAAAGGATCATTTTCCTTTGCCATTCATCGATCAAATGTTGGAAAGGTTAGCAGGGCATTCACATTATTGCTTTTTGGATGGATATTCTGGATATAATCAGATTCTGATAGCTCCAGAAGATCAGGAGAAGACCACATTTATATGTCTCTACAGCACATTTGCTTATAAAAGGATGCCGTTCGGCCTATGCAATGCTCCAGCTACTTTCCAGTGCTGTATGATATCCATATTTTCAGATATGGTGGAGAAATACATTGAGGTCTTCATGGGTGATTTCTCAGTCTTTAGAGCATCTTTTGATGAGTGTCTTCATCATCTATCTTTGGTTTTGTAGCGTTGTGAAGAAACCAATCTTGTCCTAAATTAGGAGAAGTGCCATTTCATGGTTCAAGAGGGAATTGTTTTGGGGCACTTAATTTCAGCAAAGGGCATTAAGGTTGACAAAGCAAAGATTCAAGTAATTGAGAAATTGCCACCTCCAACGTCAGTAAAGAGAATTCAGAGTTTTCTTGGGCATGCAGGCTTCTATCGGCGTTTTATAAAGGATTTCTCAAAAATCACGAAGCCACTTTGCAACCTTTTGGAAAAAGATACTCATTTTCATTTCTCTGAAGAGTGTCTACATGCTTTCAACACTATTAAAAAAAAGTTTGTGACAGCACCAGTTTTGGTTACATCTGATTGGAGTCTACCCTTTGAGCTAATGTGTGATGCTAGTGATTTTGCAGTTGGGATAGTGTTGGGGCAACGCAATGATAAAATTTTTCATGTGATTCACTATGCCAGTCGGATCTTGAATGATGCTCAGCTAAACTATGCCACCACAAAAAAGGAGCTTCTTGTAATGGTTTATGCTTTCGATAAATTCCGGTCCTATCTTGTGGGATCGAAGATGATTATCCATACAGATCATGCCGCCTCGAGGCATCCGCTTTGCAAAGAAAGATGCTAAGCTTCTCGATTCATCGATGGATACTTCTCTGCCGCAGGAGTTTGACATAGAGATTAGAGATAAAAAGAGAGAGAAATGTGGTCGCCGACCATCTATCTAGACTTGAGATTGGAGAAGAGTCGCGAAGTGGAGAGATAAATGAGGAATTTCTGATAAGCAAATCTTTGCAGTTGAGGAAGCATCGTGGTATGCAGATATTGTCAACTTCCTTGCCAGCAACATCACTCCACCAAATCTCTCTAGCCATCAAAAGAAAAGGTTCTTTGCAGACATCAAGCACTACTTTTGGAATGATCCAATTCTTTACAAAAGGAGACCAGATCAGATAATCAGAAGATGTATACCAGAAGGAGAGATAATGGATATCCTACAGCATTGTCATTTATTAGAATATACCGGGCATTTTGGGGCCTCTAAAATTGCTGCAAATGTATTACAGTCCAGTTTCTACTAGCCTACCTTATTCAAGGATGCCTACAGAGTTGTGAAAACATGTGATCGGTGCCAGAGGACAGGGAATGTTTCAAGAAAGAATGAAATGCCTCTCAACAGTATTCTAGAAGTAGAAATTTTTTATGTTTGGGATATTGACTTTATGGGACCATTTCCACCATCATTCTCTAATCAATACATATTGGTGGCGATTGATTATGTCTCAAAGTGGGTGGAGGCCGTTGCATTACCCACCAATGATGGTCGGGTTGTGATTAACTTTTTGAGAAATCACATTTTTACCCATTTTGGTACTCAACGAGCAATAATCAGTGATGGGGGTAAGCACTTTTGCAATCGCCAATTTGAGTCGGTGTTGGCTAAGTATGGTGTACGTCATCGAGTGTCCATTCCTTATCATCCTCAAACAAGTGCGCAAGTCAAAAATCTCCAATCGGGAGTTTAAAAGAATTTTGGAGGTAACGGTGAATGCTTCAAGGAAGGACTGGTCCAAAAAATTGGACGATGCACTTTGAGCGTACCGCACTGTATTCAAAACTCTCATTGGTATGTCTCCATATCGTCTAGTGTTTGGAAAAGCATGTCACCTGCTTGTAGAGTTGGAGCACCGTGCTTATTGGGCAGTGAAAAGCTTAATTTTGATTGGAAAGAAGCCGGTGAAAAGAGACTCCTCCAATTAAACGAAATGGATGAATTTCGACTTGAGGCATATGAAAATTCCAAAATCTACAAGGAGTGCACTAAGAAATGGCACGATAACCACATCCAAAGAAGACAGTTTGAGGTTGGGCAACAAGTTCTACTAATTAATTCCCGACTCAAGCTTTTTCCAGGAAAGTTACGCTCTAGGTGGTCGGGACCATTCACAATTAAGCGAGTGTATCCATCTGGGGCTGTGGAAGTTGAGGATGAAAGCAAGAGGACATTTACAGTGAACGGTCAGAGGTTGAAGCATTATTGGGGTGATGATTTTTCCAATGGAAAATCAATTGTCCATCTCACCAATCCTGCCTAATCATCTGCTAAAAGTTTAGCTAGTGACTATAAAGAAGTGCTGAATGGGAGGCAACCCATTTTCTTTCCTTCACTTTTTATTTTGCAAGTAGTTCATTCTTTTGGCATGATTCCATTCCTTGAAAATTAGGTGAATTGTGATTTTGTTGTCCTTGTTTGGCAGGCCTAATAGCAATGAGTCCACAAAAAGAAGGAATGTAGTCTCCAACAATCTCAATTAGTCCAAACAAAGATTTCTCCAACTTGAAGTTACCATCACCAACCAACTCAGCCCAGGGGAGTACCTTTTTCTCTTCTCTTTTGATTTTTAGTTTTACATTGAGGACAATGTACATTTTAAGTTTGGAGGTATGGATTTTGCTTGTGTCTTTGCATGTTAGAGAGCCTTGCCGGCTAATATAGGTATTTTGCTTGTTTATTATGCTTGTTAGAGAGCATTGCCGGCTAATGTTGTGATTTTGTTGAAATTGATATGATTCATGGATTGTAGACATAAATGCTACTTGTGGTTTTTCATAAATATACTTATTCCATGCTAGATACCCTTTCTAGCACTTTCGTCATGATGTTCATTGCAAACAAATGTTGAGTGCACTTGTTCTTCATAAGCAGTTTCTAGAACTTAAATGGTGTTATCCATTACCTACATATCATCTCTTTAATTTGTCCAAATAGAAGGATAGTTTGGGAATGGTTGAGTCGTGATTTATCTCATTAGGAGTGTGTTGATTCCATGCTTTTTGAACATGTATGTGGAGTTGTTTTGACTAACTAGCAGAAACTTGGTAATGACCATATGCTTGGAATCTAATCCCCATATTAAAGTTTGTTGATTGTGCTCAAGATGTCTATACTTTTGCTCTATTTTTAATTCTTTTATCTTATTTTGTAGTCTTTTTAACTTGAGCGATTAAGTCCGTTGGGGCATCTCAAAGCCCTGTACCCTTTGGTCTCTTTTAAACCAGAGAGTTACCGACATAAAGCTTGTTATATGGGTCAAATAGAAAGCTTAAGGGAGTAAGATTCCAAAAAAAAAAATCAATCATCATGAGATTTTCATAGCAAATCTTGCTAGTTTGAGCCACTGTGACTACTTTTCGAAATTTAGATGACTAGTGGGTTTGAATTACTTGGTGGAAGTTTGTTTGTTGAACTACTCAAATTTTTTGAGAATCTTCACAAGCCTAAGTAATTATAATCATTGGCTAAATCCAACCAAACTTGAGCGGGAATGATTGAGTGACTTGAGAGAAACTATTGAATAGACATCCCATGTTAGAGAGAAAATATCAAGTTTGGGGGAGTGCATCCAACGAGAAGGAAAGGAAATTTTGACCATTGAGGGTTGGGTATTCACCAATTTTTGTTTTGCAATGATTCAAAGTGACTTTGCACACACATACATCTAGCATGGATTAAGTTGAAAAGTTTCTTTTGTTTTTAGCATTTGTGTACATTTTTCATGAACTATAAGCAACTTTAAAAAAAAAATCATGGTAAGGTGGCAAGCTCCCTAACATTTCGCGTGTTTGTAGTCTTTTATAGTTTGATTGTGGGTGTATGCTTGCATGATATTTTTAGATCATTTTGTTTGAGGACAAACAAAAATGCAAGTTTGGGGGTGTGATAAGTACAGTTTTCGTACTTATTTTAGCCTTTAAAAATAGATAATTGTGAGTTCTTTCAAGTTGTTTACTACTTATTTATGTTCTTTTGTTTATTTAGGTAAAAACCCGAGCTTGGATGGTGATTGGAAGAGATCCACGCGAAAAATGAGCAAAAAGGACTAAATTTGTGCAAATCAAAAATCTCGAGGACCAAAAGATAAATATGTCTAAAGATAGAGGACCAATGTTGTAATTTATGGAGGACCTATATGAAAGACATACAAAAATTCAAGGACTAAAGTCAACATTTCAGAAAGTTCAGGAGACTAGAATTGTAATTAATCAAAAGTTAAAATCAAGTACTTTGAAATTTGGCCCATGCATGGGCCAATTTGTGTGTGATCGCGAGATGACCCTTTTTCCAGCAGAATGTTTTTGACCTCTACCATGCGATCGCATGAATTAAAACCATGCGATCGCATGGTTCATTTTCTGATTCCCCGCAATTTTTGTTTAACTTTTCAAGGGCTTTTTGGTATTTTCACCATTCACGATTTCTAGGGTTAAAGGGGCCGTTTTATCTGCATTTTTGAGGTATTCTCTCACACTCACTCTTACATAGAAAGCTCTCCAAGAAGAAGAAGATTAGGATTCTTGAAAAACTCCATGGAAATGGGTTTTCTTTGATTTTTTGTACATCATTGTGAGCATTTTGTAAATAGAGGAAGATGAATGGAAGTTTATAATGGGTAAATGAAGACAACCATGAGCTCAAGCTAAATCTTCCATTTCTCTTTACTTTATCAAATCTGGTGATGTATTTTGTATCTATTTTCTATTTTGTCTTTGTAAATATTATGTGCTAATTTTAATTACTAGGAATGAGATGAATCTATTTATGAAGCTTTAAAGTGCATTGTTTTTGTTATTGATTCCTATACTTGGCTTTTATAGTTGTTTATTATTGGGTTTTATTGTGTATTGAGATGATTGATCACCATTGAAATGCTTTTGTGACTTAGTTGCTATCGGGAGGTTGAAATTAGGTTTAGCACATTTAATTAACAACACAAGGTTTATGGAAGGTAGGAATACTCTTTCATACTTTGTGCAATCAATAATGAATGTTCTTGAGTTTTAATGCATTTTTACATATACGTTCTCTCGGTAGGAATGCTTGAGAGTCTTGTGTAAAATTAGGTATGGCTTTACTCTGGAGAGATTGCGAGACATTTTAGGAGCATGGATTGCCATATTAACCTCATTTTGAAATTGATAATGGAAAATGAAACTTTAAAGTGGAATAATTGGTGAAGTCGAATTCCTAGCATCTTCTTCTAGTTGATTTTATTTCCTACAAATTTCTCTTTTCATATCTTTCTTATTAGCTTATTTTTCATCATCTTTGAATTCTTAGTTTAATCATCAAAACAATATGTTTTATTGTGTGTTTAAAATAGGGCTAGATTGATTTGGATGTTAGCAAAATTATCTATCCTCGTGGGTTCGACACTCTCTCATCACTTTATTACTTGAACGCGACCCGTGCACTTGCAATACATTTTTAGCGAACAATATGAAATGGACTGGGTGAGGTTGATGTTGAAGTTGAAATAATTTGATTTTTGAATACTATTATCTAAATTTTAAATAAAATTATCAAGTTGCAAGCAATTTTTTATGGAACATATGTTATTATTCTTTTTGGTATTTAAGTAATTTGTTAATCTAATTGAGGTGGCTTAATTTTTTTTTTCATATACTCTAAAAAGTATTTTATTGACTTGAGAAATATGATTTATTATTTTAGGTTCTTAATTACATGTGTTGTAGATTATTTAGACATATGAGAAGTTTTTCAATACATTATATAAAAATTTAGCTTAGTAGTTTTTTTTTTTTAAAAATAAGAGTATATAGAAGTTTACGGAAGTTTTTAATGAAAGTCTACATAAGTTTATAGAAGACTTTTATTAATTCCTAATAAATTCATAAAAATTATTTAAAAGTCCATGAATTCACAAAAGTCACCGAGTTACAAAAGTCTTTAAAAGTCTGAGTTGAATATACCCCTTAAGAATACTTTAAAATCAAAGCGAGAAAGTCATTGATAGAAAAATAACATCACCTCGAGGTTGTTTTTGTATTAAACATACTTGACAAAATACCGTATTTTAGAAAATATTTATCATTACAAGACATTTAAAAAATGACAACTTTTTTATATTTTGACGAGCCCCATAACTCGTCACCTAGCACATCTACATGTGTCTAATGAGAAATCATGTCAACCATTTGTAGAGGAAATTGCACCAGGTCTTTTACAAATTATTTGTAAAAATGTCCGGGTTAAAAACATTGTCAAAATTGTCTATTTTTTGAAATTCTGGACGAAA
Organism: Forsythia suspensa; assembly: GCA_023638005.1. Classification (NCBI taxonomy): domain Eukaryota; kingdom Viridiplantae; phylum Streptophyta; class Magnoliopsida; order Lamiales; family Oleaceae; genus Forsythia; species Forsythia suspensa. Next base: position 22,829,431 of record CM042664.1, on the reverse strand, counting down.
ATGCCCTTAATTAGATTTTGAAATTTCAACCAGATGTCTTCATACCAAAAGCCAATGGAAATAATAGAGGTCAACACGTGTCCATGGAGAGTGTGAAACATTAAAAACAATTTGACATTGGCAAAATTCAGTGTAACAAATTGAAAATTTGAAGTCGAGATAAGCAAAACTCTCTCTCCAAACCCACCCTACAACATGTTGTTGTCGTCATCTTCATTGTGTCCAAATGAACCAAACTGACCTACAAAACCTATATCTCTCTTCCAAATAGTCGTACAAAATTTGAGGGTAACCGACGGAGAGAGAACGCGCAGAGAGAAAATCGATTGAGGTCATACTAGCGAAATTGTGTATCCAAAAGCTTCTAGACTTCGATTAGAATAGAATGTTTGCCTCCCATCTCTAATGAACTAGGGTTTTTCCCCAAAAAAAAAATAGTGGGCTTCCTTCGAAAATAGTTTACGTTCGCCTCCCATCTCCAATCTGTGGTGGGCTTGCTTTTGAAAATATTTTTCATCTTCAATGTGCTTCATAGTTAATTTCGTGCGCCTCCTATCTCTAATTTTTTTGGATTTTCTTTATTTTTTTCTTTGAAGTTTGATGTTGATTTTATGATTTTTGAATGAAAACTTGGATTAAAATTTTTCTTTAAGACTCAATTCATTATTTTTTTTTCCAAAATATTTGTAGGGATGCATTTGGATTAATGGTTGAATTTGAGTATTTTACTTTGAGATTTTATGCTAAACTCAAGTATGTAACTTTTCTTGATTAATTTCTTTTTCTTAAGTTGGATTTCTATTTTTACTTGCTTGCACTTAAATTTTAAGATTGAGTTTTCGCTCTGGATTTTAAGCTCTTTATTGATATAATTTTGATTAGTAAATTTTAAACTCTCATTTGTTTGGTCACCAATAACTCTGACTGCATATGCTTTTTGAAAAAAAATTCAATGCAATTATCTAGCATGATTTTAGTTAGAGCAGAGCGTAGTTTTCCTCTAATTGGATTGAAATGAGAATAATAAGTTATGGTAATAGTTTTCGAATTGTGGTCTTGAATGTTGTTGTGAATTGAATTTTTGCTAAAAAATTTGATAATGGAAAAAGGGAATTTGATGATGTTGTTGACTATGTTGTGGGTATATTATTGTTTGTTACACAAATGTCAAACACAGTATAGTGTTTATGTTGGAAAAAAAATAAGTTATGTTATTAGTTGTTTGGTTGTAGTTTTGAATGTTCTATTTAATTAAATAGTTGCTAAAACTTGTTGAGTTTGGAGAACGTGCATTTGATGATGTTTTTGCCTATGTTGTAGGTATTTTATTGTTTTCTAAACAAAGACCAATTCAGTGAGTATGATGCATGTAATTCGAATCTTTGCTCTCGACTGTTAAAGCACCAATCTCGACATTTCATTTGTCAATCTCAATAGTGGGTCTAAGTAATTCTCGACAATTTAAATCATGTTGTGTGAAATGTCTATAATTCTCTACAATTAATTTTAGTATTGCTTAAACTTGTTGTTGACATAAAAATTTGTTGATGTTGTTGGTGCAAATAGACTTCTGGTATTAAATTCTCGAGGAAGACCGAGTTCGCGTTTCGGTTTTGCAAAGAAGTAACCTGAAATATTTCAAAACTGCGCACGGTAGGTTAGACGCATAACAAAAATTTGATTTTGAAGGATCTATGTTAGGACACATGGCAAGATTGTCGGAAATTCAATTTTTGCTTAGCTTGTTTCACAATTGATTGTCCAAAAAGTGGTGTCTCGAAAAGGCAACGAAGTGTGCTTTAAGGTGAATGGTCATCTAACCCAGTTTGGGTTTATAGAATATGCAATCGTAATTGGTTTTAGATGTATATGACTTCTGGGAGATCCAGAATTGGAGAAAGTACTATCCAAATCTCGGTTGAAGGACAAGCTCTTCAAAGAGAGTGAATGTGTCCAGAAAGCCAATGTTTTGCACGCAAATAGATACAAGTTGGGGTTGACATTACAATAGAGGACGTGTTTCAAGCTAGAGACAAAAATTTGAGTATCGATTTGTCGACATTGTCAATTTTTGACAATTTGGAGATTTTTATGAATGTCTGTGGGGGCAAAATTGCCTATCAAATTCTTTTGAAGTTCTTGCAGTCTAATTGGAGCAAGAAAGCCGAGGTGACTATGAGTATGCTTTGTAAAGTTTTTTTTATAGATTATAAATAGTAGGTCCTACAAAATACGTGGATAAAAAGTGAGTAAAATTTGTGGATCCTACGAAATGTGTGGATAAAAATAATGTTTGACTAGCTTATAAGTACTTATAAACACTAACAAATATGCTTTAAGAAAACGGAGGCTGAAAAATAACTTACACTCTATATAAATTTCATATGGCGACTAATTAATTATTAATTCAATTTGTATTTTTTTTTTTTTTTTTTTTCCACATTTGTATTGTTATGTGATTAACGAATTTTATTGCTAATGCATAACTTTGGGCGTACGAGGCCATACCCAAAATCAGTTGTCAATTTACGAAGAAACTTGGTAACAATATTCTGAGGATGTTAAATTAGAAAGCTACTAAGAAGCCCCAAGAACAAATGTACATTAAGTTTTTGAAGGAAAAAGAGGTAATTTCGAACACGTATAGTTGATTTTAGACTTATTGAGGATGTTACTATATGCGTACTTACATTTGTAACGCCCCGAATTTTCTCAATCCGGAGGATTACTAAAATAAATCTTTAAATGTATATGACAACTCCAAATTTTCTCAATCGTCTATGTAAGTTCTTGGTACCGTTTTAAAAAACTTACAATGAGCTTCGAAACCCATCTTCCGTATCCAATAACCGTTGATCGATGAACTCGAACGATCAAGTCAAAGATGGCTAGCTAAAATTGGTTTAATATTCTTATTTCGATATAGCTAAATCCGATGTCAATTTAAATAAAATTGTATTCGACGTCAATTATGGCTCATCTTACTTGAATAATTAAATATAAAAATCTGACGATTTTCGAGGCATTAGAGTAAAGCAGGTAAATCTAAGTTTTGGATTTGTGTTGGTTTTTGGTAGAGAGCGATGGTCGTGGCGGTGGTTTCGGCTGTTTAGAGGATTGCCCTAGGTTTTGGGAGTCGCGAATCTAGTATTTATGATGAAATGAGTTGGAGCTGGTAACATAAATTAACACAATATGTTGCGTTACAACTAACAAGGTAATACATTATGTTACCAAAGAAGCAACACGGTAACACAATGTAATACCAAGAAAAATCAATGGTTGAAGGCGGCGCGATGGTAGAAAACAGTGTCAGACGAGATTGTGTTTAGGTTTGAAATCATAGTAACACAGTAAGACACATGTTACTTTCAAATCAAAAAATAAGTAACACATGTTAATCTACAAGTATTATATAACATATAAAATAAGGTAACATAAGTAACATCAAGTAAAAATAAAAATATAACACTGTAACACATGATTTGTAAAATAAGGCAACATAAGTTAAAATAAAATTAAAAATTAAAAAATGAAGTATTTTTTAGTATTTAAAGAAAAGTATGGTAGTTGTCAAAATAGCGAACTTAAATGTATCTTACTATTATTAGTATTATGCTCTAGGTCCAATAGTTGTCAGGGTGTAATGAGTTTACATTTATCATTAATGCAATGAACTTTTTTTTATTGACATCTTTATTATCTTGCTTATTTGTTTGAATATTTGTATAATAGAGTCCGCATAATAAATGTGAGTGATAGGAGTTGTGATTGAGAGATACATATCATGTTGATTTATTCTTGAACCATCCCTAATCGTATAGTTTTGAACCATCCCTAATCGTATGAACTATTATTAGTCCGAACAGGCTAGCACGTAATATAGTTCTCGCTCTTGGAGAGAATAGTTGAGTTCACAAACTATTGGGAACATTTGAGTGAATATGTGGTTGCTTGTTAGATGAACAAGTTCATTGGACAACCCGTTCTAGAGATTCCACATGGATGAATATCTCCGTGCCAACGGATTTTCTCTGCATGTCAATTGTAAAACTAATCATAAAATCTTATGTGTGGATTGTCACATTTTGACAGCGATGGATGTGATTATGTTTAGGGATTGCTAATACAACTCTGATTGGGTATGACGAGAATCAAATAAAGATTTATGGATGATCAAGATGAGATTCATCACTCTTAAGTATGAGATTATATCATGACATTCGCAGACTTGAGTATTGATTCTAGAAGACCTTAGCTAAGGTGAAGTTGTGATTTGAAATCAATTTCAAATACAACTTGATGAATCTACAATCCTAAGTAACGAAAAACATAATTGATATATATTTGACGAATAGATTGTATTTTATGGTATCCAGGCATTTAAGGTCTTGTCATATTAAATGACTTATTACATCACTTGGACAGTCTTGACACATTGCTAGATGTCAATCTAAGACATTTGTTATGAATTAATTAATTAGTTGAATTAATAAATAAACAAATCATAATACTTTTGATCCTGATTGGGAGCCTAATGGTTCACATACAAAAAAGTGGGAGTTGGAAGATTAAATTCAGGAAATTAATTAACAAATAAGTATACGATGCTTGTGGGCTTGATTGATTAGAGAATGGGTTGAATAGTTAATTAAATTATAGGCCCAACTGGTTAATAAACTAGGGCAAAGCTATGAATTTACGTTAGAATCGCTGAAATTTTAAAATAGTTACTCTACGAATAAAATTTATGTATAACACAAAAAGTCATAACACTATATTACCTACTGAAATGGTGTCCCGATGATTTTTTACAGCATAACTATAATACAACAATCCAGCCAAGTTTGAGAAAAGATAACTACCAAGCAAAATTCCTGTTGTGACTTGTGCATAGCCTGTAGGCTGTAAGGGCGTGAAATTAGAGCAACCCAAGTCTAAAGTTCGACTGAGACACAGAGGCAGTCTGAATCAGAAAACATTAAAAACAAATATGGACATTAAAGTTTAAACTATTAAAATTATTCATTGCATTTGTCTTTAGTCCTTACTCCTAGAAAACCACCAGTTATTAGGTCAAGAACAACATCTATCCTTCTATAAAGAAAATCCAAATCCTTTGAAAGCTATCATAAAATTCTAAAACCATCACTTTAAGACTATACATTTTTTTCCCACAAAGATAAAATAAAACTAGTATACCGCTTATCGGTAAAATTCGACTGTAGAAAAATAAATGGAGATTGATAGGAGAAACATGGTTGAGAATGAAAGATTTGAAGAAGAATTGTGAAGAGAGAGAATTGAGGAAATTGGGGGGAAAAATTGGAAAAGGTGAAGACAAATGTATAGTGGATTTTTGGGCCAGTGAAGGAGAAATTCCCTACAGCCATGATTATTTAAAAAAGATATACAAATATTTTATGCCATCTTGATATTACCAGTGTTAACACATTGAAATAAGCATCAACAATCACGAGAAACTAAAAACCAAAAGAAAAAACTCCATCTCTACAAGATTAAATCTTTACCAAAAACCCAGAAAAGAAACAACCTTTCACCAAAAATTGTACAAAAGCATTACTTTTGTTTTTATTTTAATTTGGCTTACTTAAATTATATTGCTGATATTTAATGTTGAAAGTGGAGGTAAACGTGTACGACTGGCTGAGATAGTAAGTGGATTTTTTCGGATCACATGAGCTGCGAATTTTATTATGTTTCTTTATATATTATGATCTGATTTCGTCGCAAACATGTACAACTCATATTTTCTAGGTCATATACCATCTCTTATATTCTTAGATTTGTTTAGGAAGAAAATATTTAGGGATAATCTTGACTTTCCTAAATATTTTCCTTCTACAAATCATGGAAATCTTTTTGTATCTATTTTCATATTCTTACCACTCTTATTGCAGATTTCTAGGTAAGAAATAATTCATAATTTTATTATTACTCTACCTATAAGTAAGAGTAAAAATCAATAAGGAATTAAGCTTTGGAATTACAATTATTGTTCTTGTTCTCCAAGCTCTCTCTTGGCCGAATTCATGGAGGATGAACAAGAAATAAAGCTTCATTGATTAAGTTTTCAAAACAAAGGTTTTCTTCAAACTCATTGAAAATAAAAAACAGTTGGTTTTCAAGGAACGATTCTATATTTTGATTAATCTACTTGGCGTGAAGTTGGGGGTTCTTAATCCAAGTGGTGGTTGTAGCCAATTACAATAGAGAAGTGATGATAAAGTTAAGATCGGTGAGTTTGATTCTACTTCATAAACAAGTCAAAATAAGAAGTATCAAAGAAAAGTTGATCAAAGTTCTTTTAGTTGTTATTTTGTTAATTTTGCGAAATTACAAAAATTGGACTATTGTATTTTTAATCAAGATTATTAATGGATTGTTTTTACCCATGGTATGGGGGCCTCATGGATGTTTTCTTTTGGAGTTTACTATGTTACATCTTGTGTTCATGTTTAATTCTTTAAATTTCACACTTAACAAACTGCTGTTAAACGAATACTGTTAGGACTTGCGTGTGTGAGTTAGAACTTTATCATTGTCACTAGCCAGTTCTGACTGTTGTTCTGTCCACTACTTTTAAATTAGGATTAAAATTGAATTGAATTGAATTATTCTAAGTTTTAGAACTTTCAAATGGTATTAGAGAGTGTACTTTTTTATAAGTGTGATCTAAAAAACCTAGATATGGATGGAGTACCGTTTAGACCATCAGTTTTAGATGGTACTGATTATGCCTATTCAAAAATTAGGATTTAAGTCTATATCCAATTTCTTGAGGAAAAAGTTTGGCACTCTATTGTTTATGATTATAAAACTCCCACTGTTGTTGAAAATAGTGTTTAAAGAGAAAAAAGGCAGAACAGTGGAAGATAATTGATTTTAATTTTACTAATTGGAATTCCAAAGTTTAAAATGCCATATTTTTTTGTGTGGATTATAATCAATGTCATTTGATATCTACTTGTCAGGTTACTAAAGAAGCTTGAGATATCTTACAGATTGCTCATGAGGGAACCTCTATTATCAAGTATTTGAAGATCATCTAATCTTCAAATACTTGCTCTAGAATTTGAACAACTGTCCATGACAGATGATGACAAGCTCAAGGACTTCTATGCAACTCAGTGACATCACCAATATAGCTTATACCATGGGAAAGAAATACCTGGAGAGTAAAATTGTAAAGAAAATTCTCCGATCCTTGCCTAATCATTTCTACTCCAAAGTAACTGTCATTGAAAAAAACAAGAATATTGAGAAAATGAAAGTTCAAGATTTTGTGGGATCATTGATGATATATGAACTACATCTACAAATGAGGAAGAAAGAAAATAGATCTTGTATCGCCTTCAAAATTAAAAAAAAAAAAAAAAAAAAGATTAAGAAGAGGTTTATGGCGAAGAGAATGAAACAGATGAAAACATGGACATGCTCGCCAATTAATTCAAAAGATTTCTAAAAAAAATTGGAAAGGAAAGAACATGAATGCTCAACTATAACAAGAGAAGACATTTTCAAATAACACAAGGTAAAACCCTACTACATCTATGATAGACATGAAAATTGAATTCAATCTCATGAGTCTGAGGAGTTTTGGTCACATAGCCTCTGAATGTGCAAATACTCTAAAGAAATCTTATACCAAGAAGGCCATGAATATTACTTAGAGTGAAGATGATGAAAAAGATTCAAACGAGGACGAGGAAAAGGACGACAAAACAATCAGGTAACTTCTTTGACTGTGAACTTACAATCTAGTACTGATTCCTTACAAAATTTGATTGCAGGTTGACTCCTTGAATATACCATTAGAAGGACCAAACCGTGTATGTTCTAACTGCATTAGCGTGAACAAAAAATTAAAAGACGAACATGAGAAGAATCTTTCTATTCATGTAATGATGGAATTTTTGGAAGATGGTAAGGCAGCAATTGATACTAAAAATGATAGTCTAACCAACCTTTTAAAAGAGAAGGGCAATCAAATTGTGGACCTACTTGATGAATTAGATAAAACAAAAGAAATTGGAACCTCTCATTTGAATAAATGCTAAACTATCGAAGGATTTCAAACGTCAAAGAAGGCTTGGGATATGATGGAAAATGAAAAGGAAAAGTCTCGAATTAGATTAATTTTGTCAAAGAAACGCAGACTGTTGTATTCCCAGACAGAACTGCTCACACTACATTCATAGCTGAGACTAACTCGCCTCTGCAGGTTCTAATCAATGCCAAGACTATAATTCAGACTTTTTCATCAGTTAAACAACCAAGATATCAAGTCTCAATGCATAGAGGTAAATCAAAATACTTTGTAAAATGTTGCATCTGTGGTTATTTAGGACATGGCTCCTTTCATTGTTTATCTAATAAGAACTTGATTAGTAGACAAATGAGATGACATGGCAACACTAAATTGTTAGAAAAAGTGATTTAAATTGTTATATGGTTGATGTTGCTTATAGAACATTTTTTCACTCATGGTATTTTGATAGTGGATGTTCTAGACATATGACTGGTAGTCGATCTTATCTAACTAATTACAAGAGTCATGCATGTGGACTGGTTACCTTTGGTGATGAGGCACAAGATAAAATTGAAGGTGTGGGCACTATCCTGATTGATAAATTTTTTTAAAAAAGAAGTGTTGTTTGTTGTAGGTTTAAAAGCTAATCTAATTAGTATAGGCCAATTGTGTGATGATAATCACTTAGTTATGTTCTCAAAAAATTCATGTAAAGTCTTGAAATATGATGGTAATTGTATCTTACATGGTATTAAGTCTAGTGATAAATGTTATCTTCTTGACACAAAAACTACTTGTCATGTTTCAAAGACTAACTCTATAGAACATGTGGCACAAATGGTTGAGACATTTGAACTACGCTGACCTGTTGAGACTAACAAAATTAAATACAGTACGATGAGTTCCTAGGCTCATTGAAAATCCTGAAAGTGTGTGTGGTTCATGCCAAAAAGGTAAGCAAACTAAAAGTATATACAAAAAAGGTCAGTTTCTTGCTACATCTCATGTTTTAGAATTACTACACATGGATTTGATGGGACCTATTCAGGTCGAAAGTATTGGTGGTAAAACAATATCTATGTTTGTGTGGATGACTTTTCTAGATATATTTGGGTAGATTTCTTGAGAGAAAAGTCTGACATTTTTGAAAGATTTAAATTTTTGCAACTAAAATTAACAACTGATGAACACTTTAAGGGGGATAAAAATAATGAGGATTAGAAGTGATCATGGAAAGAAGTTTGAAAATGCCAATTTCTCTACTTTTGGTGAAAAATATGGCATATTTCATGAATTTTCTGCTCGTAAACCCCAGAGTTGTGGAAAGAAAAAATAGGTATTTTACAAGAGATTGCTAGAATGATGCTAAATAGTAAGAAACATCGTGTTAAATTGTGGGCTGAAGCCATTAGTATTGCATGTTATATTTTGAATCGTGTCTTTGAGAACAGGTACCACACAAATTTCCTACGAGATCTGGAATAGAAGAAAATCGAATCTCAAGTATTTCCATTCTTTTGGTAGCAAGTGCTACGTGTTGAATGATCAAGAATACTTGGGTACATTCGATTCAAAAAGTGATGAGAGATTATTTATTGGCTATTCAGAAAATGGTTGAGCTTATAGAATTTATAACACGTGAACTCAAACTATCATTGAATCCATCATTGTAGATAATTGTCATTTTTTAAATGAAACTGATAATTTTTTTCTCTAATTTACATGAACCTCAAATTCAGACTTTGGAAGAATAGGCTGATGGAAATCATAACACTCAAGATAACAATATATCCGGTTTAGACGGTGATGACATAAAACAGACTAAAACAAATGTAATTATGTTATGTTGTCTCTACCCCAACTCTTGGAGGTGCTGATTAACCTAATACAAATGAAGAACAAGAAACAAGATGGCAACTCCCTTCTTAGATATAGAAGGCACATCTCTTGGACAATGTTCTCTCTAATTCCAGTAAAGGTATGATGACTAAGAGTAGGCTTGCTGCTGAACTTAGAAATGTTTGATAATGAAAATTAGGTTCTATCCATGCATGAAGAGCTAGCTCAATTTCAAAGAAATGAAGTGTGGAAACTTGTACTCCAATCAAAGGACACAAATGTGATCAAGACAAAGTAGGTCTTCAAAAATAAATATGATGAACATGGCAACATAGTTAGAAACAAGGCATGCTTGGTTGAACAGGGATATATTCAAGTGGAATGAGTGAATTTTGATGAAATATTTGCACCCGTGGCTAGATTTGAATCCATTAAACTTTTACTATTTGTGGCATGTCAAATGAGGTTCAAGCTCTACCAAATGAATGTCAAAAGTACCTTTTGAATGGAATTCTGAATGAAGAAGCCTATGTGTTCAGACTCAAAAAGACTCAAAACTTGTTCGGACTAAAACAAACTCCACGTGCTTGGTGTTCGGACTAAAACAAACTCCACGTGCTTGGTGTGAACGACTGGTATGAACGACTGACTATGTTCTTGTTGGAGCAAGGATACAAGAGAGGGAGATGTGACAAAACTTTGTTAATCAAACATTTGAAAACTGGATTAACAATTGCACGAATCTATGTTGATGATATTGTGTTTAGTTCTACCTTAGAAATAAAATCCAGGGAATTTGTTACATTTATGCAAAATGAATTTGAAATGAGTATGGTTGGTGAACTAAACTCCTTTTTAGGTTTGCTTATCAAACATGTTGGATCAGTTATTTTTATCTCACAGACAATTATGCTAAAAATCTGGTAAAGAAGTTTGGTCTTGAACACACCAAGTTAGTCATAACTCCCATGGTCAAGTCCTTGAAGATCTCCAGAGATGACCAGGGCAAGGAGTTCGACTCCTATGATAGGTAGTTTGCTGTATGTGACTGCAAGCCGTCCTGACATATCATTCAATATTGGAGTTTGTGCGCATTATCAAACCAAACCAAAAGAATCTCATCTTGCGGATGTGAAGCGAATTATTCGCTATATTAACTATACTTCTATTTTGGTTTATGGTATACTAATGATACTAACTCTTATCTTGTAGGATACACTGAAGCTGACTAGGCAGGAAACATGGATGATAGGAAAAGCATGATTGTAGGATGTTTCCACATTGGCAATAATCTCATTGCGGGGTCAAGTAATAAACAAAACTCTATTTCTTCATCTACTGCAGAAGCTGAGTATATTGCTGCTAGTAGTTGTCACACTCAATTGCTCTGGATGAAACAAATGCTAAGTGACTATAGTATTGATCAGTATTATGTTACAATATTATGTATAATACTAGTTCTATCAATATTTTTAAAAATCATGTTCATCACTCTAAGACCAAACATATTGACATTAGACATTATTTCATTAGAGATTTGGCCGAGAGAAAAATAATTACTTTAGAACATATTCAGACTGAGTATGAGTTGGCTAATTTTCTCACCACGGCCTTAGATTCTGCTAGATTTGAGACTTTACGAAAAGTTGTGGGCATTTGCTTGATTCATTGAAAAAAAGTTCTTGTATACTTAGTAGAAGTAGCATTTTTTTTGTTTATTCCTTTTTGTGTGATTTCATCATGTGTGCTTGTATTTGTTTTGTATTTACTTACTTTTTTCAAATAAAAAAAAAGGTTCTTGCACATAGCATATGAAATAAATGTATTATTAGTCTATAAATATTGGGATTAACTTGGATTAACCAATTTGTATGTTATGCTCATTAAACTTATGGTAAAATATGTTTGCTCAAATTTTGAATATAGGGTGAAGAAACAACATGTTTCTTTCTTTTCCAAAAAGCATTAGGAATATTGGAACATATTTCGTTGACAATTTTGTCATGAAATTATTTGATACGAAGTTGTATTTTGGGCTCAGCTAGTTGATATTCAATTCTCTTGTACTTGATTTCTTCCTTAAGATATTGGATTTGTTGTTCTTTTAGGTTAGTTTTTGAATCTTTTGAATTGAAGCGGATTTGATTTCGTTGACTTTACGAGAAGAAATGGGATAAAGAAATTTGAAAAGAATCTTTTGGTCGAAAATCATAGACGTAATTCCTTCTTGTGAAACTTGAAATGGATAAATTTGAACAATGAAATTGATGCCAAAGATAATTTCTTGATGAAGATCTTTGACAAGAATAAAAGGAGTTTTGAAACAAATTCCTTGATTACAAATGTGAGGTTTTAAAAGTTTATATTTAACATTAAGCTTTAGTCCATTGGCATTGTAGAGACGTTCAGTTATTTTTCCTAAGTATTTAGTCGAAACTATACCTTCTTGGATGCAGTTTTGATCGGCCCCAGTGTCAATTAGAACTTTAGCCAAAAATTCATATTCTCAATTGATGACAATTGTCATCCAACAATACCATTTTTCAAGCGGTATGTTTTACAAAACATTGATAAAGTCCTTTTCTCTTTCTACAAATTCGTATTTAAAATGGGTTGCTTATCTCTTGAGACCTTTTGCTTATTAGATTAAAGAAGAATGTTGAGAGCTAAGACTTTTGATTGGGTATCAAGATGGCTTAAGATTTGGAATTCATCTTTCATGTTTTTAACTTCTCTTTGAAGATCTTGTAAGGAAGTGGGGATAGTCTTATTTTCAAATCTAGAGAATTTTGTTGAGATTAAAGGTTCTAGATTAGGAACTTGTTCATCAGAAAGAACATGGTGTTGAAGTTTATAGAGATAGTCTCGTCTTTCAGCATGATCTTCAATTTTACTGATCATATCATAAATAACTTTTGTCTTTGGTAATGCCATTGACTATTTTGCTGCAAGAGCAAAATCCTTGACAAACATTATTATAGGTGTTGGAAGAGTCATAAGATTCTTCGTTATCTAAAGATTCTTCCTAAATTTGAAAAATATGTTCAAAAGAAGAGTCTTTACATGACTCGAAGTTGCTAGAGTCAACAAGATGTAATAATTGTTTCTTTAGATGTTCATCAATTTGTAGTTCATTAACTTTTCCTTTCATAGGACATCTATTTGAATAATGAACTGTTTGTTTGCATTTCCTGCAAAAAATATCTTTGGGATTATTTTTTGAATTGGTTTTTCTTTTGAAGTTATTTTTCTTGTAGTTTTGAAATTTTCTTGAAGAATGTCTTTTATAATAATTTTTTTAGTTATGATCATTAGAATATTGCCTCCTATAAAACTTATTTTGAAGCATCTTATGTTTGGACGATCTTCTCATAACCATATTGAGCACAGCATGACCCAAGTTCTTTATGGCCATCTTGAAGTTCACTCTTCATTTTAGCTTTGAGTTTAAGGTCCATGTAGAGGGATAAACCTTTTGTGTTGATGACATTAATTAATTCTCCATATGATAAATTATCATATGGGATTTTTCCTTGAAATTAATTATGTATAGAGTTTCTAACATTTTGAACAAAGAGCTTAGTAATACCAGCTATAAAATTTTCTTTTCAAAAGTTGATTGCAATCAATTCTAGTAAAAACTTTACTTAAAAACATATGTTTGTACCATTGAAAATCTTGTAACTTTGGACATGATAAATTTGATAGGTTCTCCAACAAAATATTTTTTTATGGCAAAAAACAAAGTATTAACGACATCTAAAATTTTGATGATGTCGTCTTGTAATTTCTTTACTGCCTATTGAATAGACAATTGATCATTTTCTGTGAGATAATTGTCCCACCATCCTTTTAATTGACCGGTAAATCTCACAATTAAAGTCTTTGCAATTTAAGAGTCAGAATTTTCATAGCTTTATAAGAGATAACAACTATGGACATTTCCTGAATGGTATTAATGATTTGATGTTCCATATATCCATGAATATTGCATTTACAAATACTTGAGTAAGAAAAGGTTTTTCTTTGTACCAATGATCAAGAAGAAAAAATGTCTTGGATAATAAGTTTTTTGAGGTGTGTGGATGTTGAATCTTGTTGATTGAAATTTCTTCAAATTGATCTTGGAGACTTTTTATATTTCGATCATCTTCTGATATATTTATAACATTCACATTGGAAGGAAGAATCAATTCTTCGGAAGTAGTTTCTCCTAGGCTTCTGAGTTGCTTATCTATTTGATCAAGTAAAACAGACGAGTTTCTAAATTTTATTAAATCCTTTTGTTGAATATCGAAAGGTTTTGAATATATGTTTAATATTTTTCTATAGATGACGAGATTTCTTTTTTTGAGGGAGAAAAAGATATGTTACATTCTATTCGTGTCATCTGTTTTGACATATAATGTAATAGGACATTAGTATTATTATTTGGTAGCTGAATATTTTTGACATCCCTAAGAGATGGGGATTGCCTCACTTCATTGGTGTGACTTATCGTTTGAGGATGGTTAAAGTCTGTGATCATTTTAAAAGAAAAAGCAATAACATCTTATTTACACATGTCAATTTGATTTCCTCCAAATGGGGACGTAGGGAAGAAATTTTTTGGTTTTGAGAAGTTTTCCATTCTTGATGGTTCGAGGATATGTGACATTAATATTTTGGTAACTTTCTCAATTCGTAAACCAATCAAAGAAGAAAATGTTCACCTTATGCTTTTCCATAGTAGATTAATACTCTTCTTGGATAACTTTCCCTAATCTGTATCAAAGCTTTGGAGAAAGATTTGACGAGCTTTAGAATTTTCAAGAGAATAGAAGTCTTCACACATGACTTCTTTGTTGATTTCAAAAGGTTTTGAGATAACGTTTAATTGATTCATGTCAGATTGAGTTGGAGAGATACTTATAGAAAATTATTCGCCTGTTTTTTAAAAGGGTCGAGGAATGTTGGGACCAAAAACAACACCTTTCAATTTAGAATCTAACAAAGATATTTTGGTATCGATTGAAGATATTGAGTATCGAGATGGCTCAAAACTTTTGATAGAGAATTTTAACGCGAGAGGATGATGAATAAAACTGAATTTGAACACTACCATTAGAGTGTTCCACAATTTGAGACACAAGTGAAGGCTTACTCTTCTTAGAAGGAGCAGTTTGATCTATATTCCAAACTGTAGATGTAGTTACTTTATCCCAAGACAAGAGTTTAGGAACAATAGAATTTGTATTTTCATGATTAACCTCTTAACAATAAGGTTTTGCCTTTAGGAGAAGATCATACTGTCCTTGGGTTAAGAGTAGTAGACATTACTTTGTAATATACTCTATAGATTAGAGCAATAGATTGAGTATCAACTTTCCAATCTATATTTTGTGTTTGATTATTTAACATTAAGGATTGTAAAACATTTGGATCGGACAAAGAAACAGAAAAGTCTGGATAACAACTGAAAAATATTGAGGCCTTAATAAGGTTGGATTCAAGTATAGATAAAATAGAGTTTGAAAATTTCCAATGTCTTTTGTCCCTAAGAAGGAGTAGGATGGGAGTGTCTAATCATGTTCGAAATAAAGGTTTGACTGCAACCTGAACCAGGCCAATATGTAAAAATTTGTATTTTTCTAAATGATGAACAGGTGCTTCTTGAGAAAATAAAGGCAACGTTTCCATATCTTGATTTATGGAAATTGTTTGTTCTAGTTATAATAGAGTAATACTTGAAAAAATTCGAACTTGCCGATTTGATAAATAGTAGTAACCTCCTTTTTAAGAATTGACCAATTATGCAATTGCTTATCTATCTTAGCAATGTTAAATTCTTGACTATTCATAATCTTTTGTGCACGGTGATCATTATCATCTTGTATAAAACTACTCTCTTCTAAACAATGATCTTGACATGATTTCTTTGAAATCTTGCTCGATTAAACTTCTCTTTGTTTCTAGTCATCTAAGGACCACCACTACTAAATACCCAACAGCTATGTTTTGTATGTATAATCATTAAGGGGTGTGTGTTTTGAGTTTTTAATTTTTTTATTTTTGAATCAAAAACATAAACATCATAAATTTTTTTAACAAGCCCTTGAAGGAGATCAGGAACTTTGAAATTCAAAACTTCATGCTTAAGAACATGATTCAAAATATTCAGGCTAAACCAAGGTCCAAAACTTTTAAAAGTAAAAAACATTTTCTATTTGAAGGCTAAGTACCAAACTTTTACAGTCCAAGACATTTTATGTTGAGGACCAAGGATTGAAACTTTTTTAGTCCAATGTATTTTATGTTGAGGACCAATGACAAGAACTTTCATATTCCAATGCATTTTATGTTCAGGGCCAAGGATTGGAACTTTCACAGTCCAAGGTATTTTATGTTGAGGACCAAGGATCAGAACTTTCCTAATCAAGGCATTTTATGTTGAGGGCCAAGGATCGGAACTTTTAAAGTCCAAAAGTACATGCCATGTATATATTTGGGAGAATTGTTGATCCAACACTAAATCTCAAAAGACTTAACAGATTTAGTGTGAAGAAATATTTTAAATTAAAGACACACGTGACCCTTCCTTGTTTTTAAGACCACTTTATATATGTTTACTAATTTTTTTTATTTTTTTATTTAGCAAGTATGGCTAGATTAAACTCGAATAATAAGGTGAATTTAGATACACACAAAATTATCAAGCTTAAAAACCAAGGAAAAAATTAGCTCTGCTTTCAGGATACTGATGTGAAGTACCACGCCCAGCCCAATTTACAGAGTCAACTTAAACTTTGCATTCATAAGAAAATGACACATCCTCCTCTTTGTGTCCCTCCACAAAATTTGTTAGAATTGTACATGCCTATCCTTAGTGAATATCATGAGAGCTCAGACATTGGTGAGTCTAGTAGTTCGAGCAATCAACGTACCTTTTGTGTCTTCCGCCCCATCACTCACAAAGCATGGAATTTATTCCAATGGAAACAATTTCTGAGAGAATCTGGAAGAATGAAATACAATGGGGAGGGGCCCTTGTGAGCCGTGGAAAAATTTCATATCTTCAAAAAATTTAGGAGTGATTTACTTGGATTCAAAAAGTTCTTCACAAAAGAAATCTTTGTGAATTAGGTGATGTTGTTAGTTCTAGTGTAAAAGATTACCATCGCCCAAACTCTACCTATAGAGTCCCTTGTGAGTTTGAGTGTCTAGAGACCAATACTTTCGTGACCATAGGAGGTGAAATTGATATTTCTCTCTAGGATCTCCAGGATATTACTGGACTTTCAATTTTGGTTGGATATTATGATCCCATGCCTTTCAGAGTTGATGGATTTGCTTCCCAAGTCTTGCCGATATTTGTTTAATGTTTTGTCATTGATTGCTGATGAGAAGACATATGACAGCATTAGTCATATTAATTGGGATTAATTTTTGGTTTCAAGAAAAATGTTGTGTTCAAAATCCTTGGCAGAACAAATTGTATAACGATGCCATGGATTTAAATCCATACAAAAGATGTTAGCGAAAACCACTAAAGAAGATCCAAAGGCTCGTGGCTCTAGACATACCAAATGATATTTTTGTAGATACCGTAGTCATTGGGGCGAACTCTCTTTTTTCTTTATCTATTGAGGAAGAATAAGAGTTAGAAATAGCAACTTATATTTCCCTTTGGCTCAGTCACTTCATCCTTCCTTTTGGAGACAAATATATCAGAGTTGGAACTTTTAAAGTAGCTTCCAAAATAGTTACCGGATTTACATACGGTCTAGTTCCTCCTATCTTGGCCAGCCTTTATAGATGACTTATACAAACACCAAATTGCCTAAGAGGCTCAAACCTTGGTTCAATTCCACATTTGTACTTCCTTTTATGCTTGGGCTACAATTTATTTTGTCCAAGGTAATTATGGTTGTATTGACAAGAGCATTTGTTGTCCAACTATTTGAAAATATGCTGAAATTTTAAATGTTTTCCAATCTTGGGAAATTGTCATAAATGACTGTCAAAATCTTATCCAAGGGTGAACAGATGATGACTTGAGATCCAAGGACACTGCATAATTTATGATGAGTATCTGACCTGGATTTGTTTCTTATCATCGAGGATCTTCTCATTTCCTTCTTGAGACGTATAATCCTCATAGGTTTGCAAGGCAACAAGGCTTCAGGTAAAGACTTACAAGTTCACCATAGAAGTTGAACATTTTAAGTAATCCAATCAATATGTATCGTGTTTGGTTATCTCTAAATCATAAAGGGAGTAGAACTACATTCCATGATCGAGTATACCAATGTTTGGAAAACTCAACCAGACCTGCCGGTTCAACTGGAAAAACTAGGAACCGACCTTAAAACTGGTCCAGAATTGTTAATTAACCATCCAGAGAAGAACCAAACTAGAAACCAGGTTCTAAAGATGTTCAACCGCGAATCCGGGTTCGCAATAGTATGCGATTAAATCGGTCAAAAGGAAATTTAAGTCAAAATCATATTTCATTCCCAATTTTCACTTTTTTAGCCTTTTTTTCCTTCTTCCATAGGGGCGACGCGATGAAACTTCTTCTTCTTCTTCCGATTTCTTCATATCTTCTCCATTTCTGTTTGAAAATTCTTCCTTACTTTATCACTTTCAACATTTCTTGTGGTTGTGGAATCCCGAAACTGAACTCTTCTCCCACAACGCTGCTCGTGCACAAATTAGGTTAGAATTCAGATTTTTTTGATACAAATTTCTAATTGGAAAGTTTTTGTTGCTTTTTCTAGCTGGTTTTTTATTTTTATGTGTTAATGTGTTATCTATGACATCAATTTTTTCGGTTAATGTTCATGTTCTTGTTTTTCAATTTTTTTATTTCTGTTTGATTTTTCAATTCTTCTTTTTTGGGTTAATGTTCATGTTCTTGTATTTTATAGGATTGATTCTATTGGTGTGGTTCGGACAGCTCAAAAACTTTCATATTTTCTTGGAAATTCAGTTGGTGCAATTGATATTTTTACAGCAACCTGCATTGAGGACTTAGCAAATTTGTAGAAAATCTTTTACAGAAGTCCCGTCCTCAATCAGTTACCAGTTGGCTATTTCAAATCATAAAACTTGCTTATGTTTCCATCTTGCTGATGTTTCCTGCATATCTACTAGTTTCTATTTTTTCACATTGGATATCTACTGGCCACATATTGATGCACACAATCTTTACTTCATTCGGCCAGTTTATAATTTGGCTTTCTACTTCTTCTTGATTGTGTAGGATAAGCACTCCACCATCATCAGAGGGACAACCAACTGCATCTACCCCTTCTGTTCGTGGGAAGAGTGATCTGGCATGGGAGCACTTCACTTCTACTCATGATAACGATGGTAGAGTTCATTACACATACCTTTATTGCAGCAATACCTTTAAGGATAGGGGTATTAACCGAATGAAATATCACCTAGATGGAATGAAATGTTAAACATCTCAATATAAGAGAGTTCTTTTTTATGTTAAGTCTCAAATGCAAAAAGTGCTTAATGAAATATCTCAAAAGAAAAAGCAATCAAAATAGGCTCATGAATATACATTTGGTGATGACCCTATGGAAATTGGAGAGAATATGGATGATGATGTGGAAGACATAAGTGTGTCCTTACAAAGAAATGAGAAATCAAAAGGAAAGAGAAAAGCAGTGGAATGAATTGATAACTATTTTGCACCAAGAACTACTCCAAGTTCTCAACCTAGTATTAAGAGTGTTTTAGCTGGTAAAGAAGCAACAAAAAAAGCACATATGGAATGGGCTAGGTGGTTTTATGATGCTTGCATTCCATTTAATGCTTTGCAATCACCATACTTTCAACTTGCATTAGATGCTACTTCTGCAATTGGCCCTGGATATAAAGGTCCATTATATGATGATGTTCGTATTAATTTGTTAAGAGATTGTAAGAGATAATGTCAATTACTTATTGATGGTTATAGAAAAAAAAAATGGGCTAGTAGTGGGTGTACACTAATGGCAGATGGTTGGAGTGATCAAAGACAAAGGACTTTGATTATATTTTTAGCATATTGCTCTTCTGGAGTTACATTTATCAAATCTGTTGATGTATATGATGTTGTGAAAGATGCTAAAACATTGTGTGATTTATTCATAGAGGTTGTTGAACGGGTTGGGCCACAAAATGTAGTGCATATGGTTACTGATAATGCAACGAACTACGTAGATGTAGGGAAGTTGTTGCATAAAAAATATGATAACATTTTTTGGTCCCCTTGTGCTGCACATTGTTTGAATCTTGTTTTGAAGGATATTGGTAGTATGCATCATGTACACTCTCTTGCTTTGCTTTCTTCAAAAATTACAATATTTGTGTATAATCATACCATTTTCTTATCTTGGTTGAGAAAAAGACCCGAATGGAAAGAGATTGTATGCCCAGCAACCACTCGTTTTGCTATTACCTTTATTACATTGAAAAACATTTATAAACACAAGCAAGTATTTCAAAGTTTAGTGACAAGTATACATTTCACAACCCAAAAACTTTCAAAAAGTGCAAAAAAGAAACTTGTAAGCTCTATTATCTTAGATAACAAATTTTGGGATGATTGCTTGATGATAGTGAAAAATTTGGCACCGCTTATAAGATTGCTACACATTGTCGATGCAGATGAAAAACTTTCTTGGGGATATGTGTACGATGGCATGGATAGGGGAAGAGAAGACAATCAAGAACATATTTTTGAACAAAGAAAGATTGTACAAGTCTTATATTGACATAATTGATGAAAGATGGGATAAGCATCTTCGGCATGACAAACATGTAGCATCATACTTTCTTAATCCTGCTTTCATTTATGAGGAAGGATTTTGTCAAAAAGTAGAAGTCATGAATGGTCTCTTCAATTTACTTGAGATCAAAAGTATTTATTCCGACGAGCAACAAGCAATGAGAGAAATAAAGATTTATCAAGAACGTCAAGAGAGTTTCAGTAGACCATCTGGATTAAATGCGTGCAAAAATTTACAGCTTGGTAAGCATTAAAATTTTAGCTCTTGTTATTTTATTTTTACATAATATGATTCTTTATTACTTTATCTAACATATTGATTCAAGATCACTTTAATTTAATTTAATAAGTAGATGAATGGTGAAAACTATTTGGAGCAAGTGCTCCTAATTTGCAAAAGATAGCCATTTGAATCCTTAGTCAAACATCATCTACTTCGGGATGTGAAAGAAATTGGAGTGTTTTTTAGCATATTCACACCAAGAAAAGAAATAGATTGGAGTATCAAAAACTAAATGATCTTGTTTACGTGTCTTATAACATTAAATTGTGATTGAACAATAGGTATGCTATCTCTTCAATACATTTTAATTGAGTAATTTTTAAATGTGTTAGTTAAATTGTTATTTGTTTGTGTAATTTTTTTTAAACCTTACAGACTTCATTATAATAAGAGAAGTTATGATCCAACTGATTATGAGTGTATTGACAAGACGGACTTTTGGATTGAAGAAGAAACACCACCTCAAGAACTTGATTATGAAGAATTGGAGGATACAATTTATGAGGACAATGCAATTCTCAATGTTGATTGTCATGTCAATGACGCTTCAACTCAAAGTTAGTGTATACAATCATCCTATTCGTTATTTTATTTTTTCTTATACGAGTGAAAAAATATATATAACTAATTTATTATTTCTCTTAATCTATATATTTGTTAGATGACAATCAAAATATGGAGGAGCTTCATACCCAGGACGTGGATGATCTGGATGTCATTCGTCATTTTGGTGGTTCAAGTGATTTTGAAACGCCGCAAAAATTCAAGCTTATAGATGAGATTGATTCACATGATTTATTTGTTTCACTTTGATTTTGTCATATTAGTTGTAATCACTTTGGTTGGTTGTGGTTTGTTCATTCCATTTGTGCTATGTTAATGTTTTGAACTTTGAGTTTTGGACATGTATTTTGACTATTTTCTACTAATGTTGGAAACGGACATTATGAAAACTCTATTTGAAGCCAAGTTTTGTGAGTTATTTTGTCTATAAATGTTGGTTTATTTGCAAATAACTTATTTTTAGAAATTGTGAGATTTATAGATTATTTTTTTAATTTTTTTAATTAAAACCGGTTCAACCTTTTGACCCTTGACCCGTTGCCTTTTCCGAGTCGATGGCCGGTCCCCTTTTTTGAACATTGGAGTATACCAAGGACATACAACATCAAGTTGATACAGAGTACCAGGACTGGTGGAACAACAAAGTATTGACAAGCTTGATCAAGATTCTATTGTGTGTTTTTATCATCTAGTGAGAGATCCAATTTTGCGCTTGAACCTAATTGTCCTAAGACAAACAAGTAAGGATAGAGTCAAAGAGCTAAACCATCCAAATATATTTCATGAAGAGACTTTCCGGAAGAGGGAACCAAACTTTCTAAATGAAGGAGGTATGAAGAAAATTAAAATCAAAATCCCTTCAACGAAGCCCACTTTCATTCCAAAATAAGTAGCTAAGATATATAATGCAATTCCGATCTCGAAGAAAATAATTCTAGAGATCGGGTATCCCAAGCACTCGCATAAACTCTAACTCCAAAATAAAGAAGTCTCGAAGATCAGGGATGGAACTACATATTTTTTACAAAATATGTATATTTTTAGCTTACTATTTGTACCTTATTTGATGTATCAAATTTAACTTCATGTTCCACTTTCTCAAGTATTATACGTCTAAGAAAGCCTCAAGTTGTTCAAAACCCCAAGGAAGCCCATCTTGAAACTTCTAAACTTGACTTGAGCATCCCAGATATATCTTCAAGCGATGAACATTTGGATATATCACCTCGGACATGAAATACAAGTATATATGTGCTTGTTATTATTTTACTTAACTATTTGATACATCGGTGCAAGCTTTCCTTCATTTTTTTTCTTCGTAGGATTTCCAAAAGTTTCCAAAGAGTTGAATTTATATACAAGTCAAAACCTTTTACTAGATCAGACCAGTGAAAATCATGACGTGATTGACTCACTTGATGTGATTGATGGCATTAATGGTTCAAAAGATCTTCCATTCAAATACCCTAGTCATATCAGTGGTCGTATTTTAGCATCCAAGCTAGCAGATGTCAATGATGCGGAAGAAGTGAATTCAAGGACTTTTGTAATTAACATCCCCAAGACTGGACAAGAAGCTTCTGTTGTCGAGTCCCCAATGGCTTTGGCTATTACTCTGTCTCAAAATGTAAATAGTTGGAGGCTTGCGCCGATTTGTTCTTCCTTGTCTAGACCTCCACCTAGAATCATTGAAGACTTTTTTTCTTCTAAAAACTACTCTCCGAGAAGCCATGACTAATTATCTTCAGAAGTCATTTATGGATGTTTTAAAATGTGATTTTTCCAACCTTAGGACTTGGTAGGCTAACATCAATCTGACACTTCAAAACTTGATCACTGAATCATTTCAAGCGGATCAGTACCTTTGACGAGACATATGGAAACGTTTCTCAAAAAATTTGATGCTTATCTTTCCAAAAGAAAGAAAAATTTAGAGTGTTTAACTTCAAAAGAAAGGGACCAGCAATTGGAGTCTTTAATGGGTCAAATTCGCAGTGCATCTTTGTCCACGATCTTGTATGCTCCATTGGTAAATGTATGAATAACAACAACTATACCATCCCATTTAGGCTGGAACTTGTCTCATGCCTTTTTTGTAATTATGATAGGCCTGCGTACTCAAAGTACTAAATCTCTAACTTGAAATGACCTCGGCCTTATCTTTTTATTGAAAGACTTTTCCATCCGAGCTTGATAATATTCGAGGTGATTTTGAGCCTCTAATCTTTTCTTATCCAAAGCTTCCAACTTCTCAAGTCAAAAACGTGCATTTTTTCATCGTCAAACCTTCTTGGATGGCAATTCGAAATGATGGAATCTAACACCTCAAATGAACCACACCATACACCAGGACATAGGGAGTAGCATGTGTTGGAGTCTAGTAAGTAGTGCAATAAGCCCACAAAGTTTCTCTAATTCTTTCATGCTAGTCCATTTTGGATTTGGATCCAACATTCTTCAACAAATTGCACAAGGTCTTGCTGAATGCTTATATCAATCCATTAGCTGTTGTATTATACATGAATGAGTTGTATTTTCTTAACCCAAATTTGGTGCAAAGATTATTAATGTGACTATTGCAGAAGGGTTTTCCACTATCCGTGATGATGTACCGAAGAACTCCATACCAATAAATTATTTGAACACAAATGAAATTCGCCACATTTTCTTTTTTTACTTCCCTCAATGGTATAGATTTAGCCCACTTAGAGAAATAGGCCATCCCAATAAGGATGTAAGAATGCTCATTTGAAGACTTCAAGTTATGGGTCCAATCACATCAAGACCCCATGCATCGAATAGCCAGGAAGCTATTGTTGGGTGTAATGGTTTTGGAGGCTAAAGAATGAAATGTGCATAGACTTGGCAAGCTTCACATCTTTTTGCAAAATCCATGGAATCCTGAACTATAGTAGGCCAATAGTATCCCATTTTTTATCCAAAAATGGAGCTTAGGTCCGGACTGATAAACACAACATATTCGAGAATCAGCTTCCTCGAGGGCACATGTTGCTTTTGCACTACTTAAACATCAAAGGAAAACTACATCAAACGAGCTTCAGTAGAGTACGTCCTTATAGAAGATAAAGCAAAAAGCAAGTCTTTGGACTTTAGTCTTACATCGAGGGTTATCTGGTAATTTATGATGTTGAAGATAATCAATTATTAGTTGACTCCAATCGTCCTTTTCCTCACCAATAACTTCAACATTATTGTTCTCCTCGAGATTTTTGGGCAACATTGGAGGAATCACCCATCTTTGAACAATTGATACTGGGTGGGAAAAGTCTTCATCTGACTTGGCCAGAACAACACCCAAATTAGCCAATGCATTAACTTCTTTGTTTTCATTTCTGGGAACGAATTTGACTTTTACAGATTCAAATCGTTTTAAGAGTGTTGATACATATTCATGATATGGTTTCAAGTCTAAATTTTGAACTTTATACTCGGAAAGAAGTAGGTTTTCTAGTTGATTGACTTTCATATCCAGTGTTGTTTCCAAAATAATAATAAGAGCATGATACTTCGCCATATTGTTGGAACACTTTTTTGTCAAGGCAAATGAATAGGGCATGACTTGATTATGGTGAGTAACAAATTCAACTACTACTCCAACACTATATCTTCGGGCTGCACCATCAAAGATTAACCTCCATAAAGGTATGATTTCAGTGTAAAGGACTTCTTCATCTGAAAAATCTTTAAGAAGTTTCCAATTTGTCGGAATAGGATGATCAACGAGGAAATATACCAAGGCTTGTCCTTTTATAGCCTTCTATGGAATGAATTTGATGTCAAATTTAGAAAATAAAGTGCCCATTTCTCTATCCTTGTGGAAAGAACCAGTCTGTACATTATATATTTTAATAGATCAATCCTTGAGATATGATTGATTGTGTATGCTAACATATAGTGCCTCAACTTCTTAGCTGCAAAAATCAATGCAATACAAATTTTTCTCAATAGGTTAATACTTCATTTCGACACCTACCAATGTTCGGCTTAAGTAATAGAGTGCATTTTCCTTTCCTTCGTCATTAATTTGGATGAGAAGTGCACCTAGAGAACATTATTGTGCTACAATATAGAAAGTCGATGGCTTCTCCAGGGTTGGAGCTACGAGCACCGGTGGATGATATAAATATTGTTTAATACTTTGTGAAAGCATTTTTACAAGTACCATCCTACTCAAATGGCACATGTGTCTTCACCATGTTAAATGGATGACAACATGTGATAAGATTTGGAGATAAATCTTTGAATGTATGTCAACTTTCTTTAAAGACTTTTCAACTCATGCAAATTACTTGGCTCTAGCATGTTGATTGTAACATCAATTTTTGATTGATCTATTTCAATACATCTTTGTCGAACAATGAAGCTAAAAAAATTTCCAGAAGTGGCAACAAATGCACTTTTTAGTGGATTTATCTTCAACTAGTAATGTCGAAGTCTTTTGAAAACATCCTGCAAGTCTTGTAGACGATCGTCCCGTTTCTTTCTTTTGACAACAAGGTCATCCACATAGCATTCCACTTTCTTATACATCATATCATCAAAAATATTTCACATCGCCCATTGATAAGTTGCTCCAATATTTTTTAATTCAAACGGCATGACTTTGTAACAATATATGCTCTTAGGAGTACGGAATACTGTATGAGCTCTTTGTCTTTTGGATTTATTCAAAATTAATTGTACTTGAAAGACCCATCCATGAAAAATAGAATTTCATATCCAGTAGTTGTATCCACTATCAACTTTGTTATCGAACGTGGAAAATCAACTTTCGGACAAGCCTAATTCAGATCTCGAAAGTCATCACAACCTCTTAATTGTCTATTATTTTTCCTTGAACAATTGTAGATGTTCTTGCCTTAAATTTGGATTTCCTCTTTTGATTTTTTATTGGATTTCTTCTCGGTCTTTTTTTTTCATTATAGGTGTCGGGACTTGGAAGTTGTGGAGCTTTTTGATGATGTCTTTTCACGAGAGTCCTTGCCTCCTGACATTCTTTTGACGATACTTCTTCAATAGATTGAACTTCCGTACTCAATGTCCCCAGTGTTGGTCTTGAGATCATTTTTTACCTATTTCGTTTGATCTCCAATATTTTTCCTTCTTACTTATAAAGGTAGACGATCCATCACCAATTTCATCTATAAACTCAGAGTCAGTATCCCAAATGTCTAGATCATCAGTCATGATTTCATAGAAAGTTAGGCGATTACCTCTATCTGGTTTGAACATCTCTGGACAAACATATGTGACAGTGACTTCTCCGTCTACTTTGAGTTATACCAAAATAGCTCTTTCCAAAAGTTGAGGTCTAAATTCAATCGCTTCGGATAGGAACTTTCCAACATTATATGTAGGAGGAAGGTTTATCCTTCATTTGAAATGGAAATTGGATCAAATGACCCAAAGAAAAAAAAAACAATTGAACGGAATCTTATTCTCTTTGTCTAAGCAGACAATAAGATCATTCAATACAAAACACATCTCCACTGAGTGACTAATGATCCAATAAAATTTGCAATATTTAGGATGATCAATTTGACTAGCCTCTTCTGACCTTTTTGGTGCTGGAAGTTCGATTATCTTCTATTTAAGGAATTGGTCTAAAATCCCAAAAACTTCAGGGTTTGAGAATGGATAATCATTTTCTTCAAGTTCCTTCAGAGTCATAAGACACTTCTTTTAGACTTGTACTTTGTTAGGCCTGAACTTCAATTTTGGCTTTGGACTCGGCTTTAAACTTGATTTTTGAAAAATGATTTTTGCAGAGTAGTGGAAATTGTCATGGCCACTTTGGGCTTACCTGTCTTATGATCCCTCTTGATTTCCTTCTTGGGATCTTTCTTGTCACGTAGATCACTCGGTAAGTAACTTATGTGTCTTGCAATATGAATTTCTAGATCATTGGCATGTGTAGCCAACTCTTCAAAAAAGTGAGGCATATTTGCCTGGAGATTATAAAGTATTCCCCAATACATGCCTTGGACACACAAGTGAATAGAGGATGCTTCACTAATGCATTCTTTATAATTAAGAACAAGATTTCTCCATCTTTCGACATACTCTACGACCAGCTCATCCTTGCTCTGCTTTGTTTAGGTAAGGTCCGAAAGGCTAACTGTTGTCCTAGTATTATAGAAGCATGTTAAGAACTCTCGCTCAAGTTGATCCCAACTATCAATTAATCTACCTGGTAAGTCTATATACCATTCAAATGATGCGCCTTTGAGGGAGCGTACAAACTGCTTCGCCATGGTGTCATTATAGATGCCAGCATTATTACATGTTCCAATGAAATAAGCTACATGTTGATTTGGGTTTTCTTTTCCATCAAAACATTGGAACTTCGGGGACTGGTAGCCAAGCGTCATCCTCATTCTGTCAATCCGATAGCAGTAGGGTTCATCATAAACCAGTGAAAATTATTGCAAGCCACCATACTGGGCACGAAAGGTGTCAACAATCATATGGACAGACAAAGAGCCAACAGAGAGTTGAGTGGTGTCACGCAATACATTTTGCACTACTGTCCGGTCATGCATATCTTGCTTCTGTTGATGCTCTTGGAATTCTGGATCTTTTGGTCTAGAAGAGCTTGCATATTTTAGACTACCTTCTGTCAATGGACTTTGCAGCTCGAGTCGGTACATGAGGACGATAATCTG
This sequence comes from Forsythia suspensa, assembly GCA_023638005.1. Lineage (NCBI taxonomy): Eukaryota > Viridiplantae > Streptophyta > Magnoliopsida > Lamiales > Oleaceae > Forsythia > Forsythia suspensa. The sequence continues at coordinate 22,801,238 of CM042664.1, read as the reverse complement.
TGCATCTATGTCTTCCAAGGATTTTGTTAACTTTCATTCGCCAAGGCCATTTGTTGAATCTGGTAATCAGAGTCAGGTGTTATTTCCGTGACCATCACTGGCTCGAGAGATTCTTCTAAGGTGGTATAATCACCCAATTTTGTAGAGAAGTGACGTGTGTGGATTCAGACACTAGACATCAAACTGGAATGGAAATCTTTTGGCAAGTTCTTCGATTTTTGTGCAGATCAGAAAGTGTACTTTCTAGATTTGAAGATTTTGACCTTGCCCTTGTTAAAAAACTTCCTTAGTAGTGAAACCAACTAAGTTTTCCCAGTTTTCGTCTAGGCTTTGGTTGCATGGAAAAGGTCAGCAAGTGTATTAAAAATTTGTATGAAGAATTTCATGTATTTAAAATGCAGAAATTGTTACAAATTGAAATTTTATAAAATTACAGAGTGAAAGATCTTCTTGTGACTGCGTAGTTGCAGAATTATCTGATTAACGATCTAATTGTTAAAGACGATGGGCCACGTGACTTGAATCCTAGACTTTAAAATTTGTTGGGACTGGATTTACTTGAATATTCGAGGCTTGAATTTGATTTGCGAAGAAAATTTTGATCTTCTTGGAGTACTTTCTTTGATTCGAAGAAGATTTTGTTCTTCTTGAGATTTTTCGAACTTTGGATTTTCTCCCAGACTCGGGATTTTCTCCTAGATTTTCTTCTGAACTTGTGGTTTTTATTCTGAACTTGAACTTATGATTTTTCTTGGACTTAATGTCATATATATAGAGAAATCTCGTAACCACCATTATATTGAAATTATTATTAAATATAATTATGAATTTTGAAAAGTAAGACGAGCTTCTGCATGGGCCTCTTTTAACACAATAGTTCTTAATAGACTTTGACTTCAATAGACTTAAGTGAACTATTTATTTTAAGAAAAAATTGCCTTTAAGTCACCCATATGTGACCTTTTCCAAATTAGGTTCAAAAACTTTTTAAAATTGTCATTAAGTCATACTTTTCATTTTTTTAAAATAAAAATTCGGGAATATTCAGGCAAATACCATAATGCCCTTATATCATAAATTTAAGTATATCATCTCTCTCACTTTCTCTTGCTATATGTAATAAAGAGTAGTCTTCAACTATCAAAATAGGAACTCTCCATTCGTTTTTCTTTCTACGATATTTCATATTCTTTAGTTTTTCTCTAGATTTCATTTACAAAGTTGAGTGCGAGATTCGATTGTTCTTCGTGTCCGAAAAAAGGTATGTGTCGTGATCAATTTTGTCTCTAGATATATTTTTCCAATTATATGAAAAAATAATTTGTGGAATAAATGGCACTTTTTTCTCTTTCTGGGTTAGTGAAATAATAATCTTTGATTTAATCGAGATTCATTTAGCTTTCTTTGATTAATCGCACTATTTAAATTATTTGAGTTGGTATGAGTACTTTGAAACACACCAAATTAAGCATAATTTTTGTGCTTGTGTAAAAATGGTTCTTGGAAGATTAATTTGATTTAAATTTCAAACATTACCAAAATTAAATACAAAGAATTATTTTTAAGGATAATCTAATTTTTAGATTATAGATAAATAGTTTCTTTTTTTATTTAGTGGTTGGAAATCACGAGAATTGAATATCTAGCTTACTAAAACAATTGAAATTTAGAAAATATGATTTATATATATATATATATATATATAGTTAATGGTATTATATTGAATTAAAAATATAAATTATTATATTCACTCGAATCTCACAACTAATATAAAATTCTTATGTCTAATATTCACAAGTAATATCTACCTAGCTCGAACCAGACTGACTCGAGCTACAAACACGACTAGAGCTTCTCGTGACCCGAAACAAAGCGTGATATTGTCTACGTAGCTCTTCTATGCTTGATGCTTGATGTCAAGCATCAATTGACTAAAAGACAATATAAACGCGAGAGTATAAATTGAAAAATATGTAAAGTGTAAATGAATAATGAATTATTGTTAAGTATACAGTATCATAGGTAGCACAATATCTTAATAAAACAGTATCATACATATTTTTAGATGCAAAATATGATTGTTTAATAATAAACCATAACTCAAAACAAGAATTTTTATAGAGTACTATTACGATGTCATTATATGATTCTATTAGTATATTATTATTTGTGTACATATTTGTATCCATTGATTTCCATGTTTTTCTGATTTGATATTATTTTATGCATAATAATATACAATATACAGTTTCACTAAAATAATTCTTTTTCTAACTAGTAGTTATATGCAAATTCTTACCATCGTTGTTTTATTTATAACAATATAACAGTATATACTATACAGTATCATAGGTATCATGGTATCTTAAAAAAACAGTATTATGCATATTCTTGGAGGCAAAATATGATTATTTAAAAATAAACCATAACTATTTTTATGCAATAAATTGTTGTTCTAATATAATTTTCTTTCATGTACTTGTACGATGTCATTATATGATTATATGTTAGTAATATTATTATTTGTGTGCATGTTTGTATCCATTAAGTCCAATATTTATTTTAATTTGATAATATTTTATGTATAACAATATACACTATGAGTATCATTAAAATAAATTTTTTTCTAGCTATAGTTAAATGCAAATTCTTACCCTCGTTGTTTTATTTATAACAGTATATCATTGAAGAACAGTATCATATGTAGCAAAGTATCATAATAAAACAGTATGATGCATATTCTTGAAGGCAAAATAAGATTGGTTAATAATAAACAATAACTCGAAACAAGTATTTTTTCTGATTTGATATTGTTTATGTAACACTATACAATATCAGTATCATTATTACTGTGTTCAATAAGCTTTTTTTTGGATTGTGTTGCAGTTCTAATATAATTTTCTTTCAAATATTATTATGATGTCATTACATTATTTTGTTGGTAATATTATTATTTTGTGTACATGTTTTTATCAATTGACGTTTGCCTCCACCAGGAAATCATATGGGGCCTAAAAAGAGGCGAAAGAGAACAAATAGTGAGCAAGTACAGTTGATACGATGTGGAAGGTGTGAAAAGTTAGTAATCACTATAAGAAAACTTGTAAAGAGCCATTGACCTAAGATTTGAACTGAATGTTACTAATTCATGAGAATACTATTTATGTAAAGCAACCAAATGATACTATTTTGAATTTGATAAAGATATTTGTTTCTCATATATTTTATATCGCACAGAATTGTGTAGGATTTTTTCCATATTAATGAGTTATAATACTGTTTATTGTACAATATCGTATGAAGATGACAATATACTTCATACAACAATATACATTATACAAAAATTTAAGCATGTATTTTTAATGTAACGTGAAATAATTATGAAATAGCAAAAAAAATAAAATTTCTATGGGAATTAGAGAAAATGTTATAATATATTGCAAAATAATTATGAAATAGTAAATATATATATATGAAAAAACAATAAAGAAAGAGAGATGTTAAATATGAAATGCTAAATGTGTTTTTGCTAGATCTTACGACTTAAAATGAAGGTTTTTGGGGTGTATGACTTGGAAGCCCATAAATCCAATTAAGGCGACCGGCCCTAAATTCTCCCTTATTTTCAATAGACCAAGTCCGTTTATTTATTATGTCTAAACACTTCATTTTGCTTAATCCAATATGTGTTTATTATTTTTCTTAATCTTTAATTTTGGCATGCTTCCTTCTTAGCATATGTTTGGTAGTGCTGGAATTATTTTTTAAGTACTAATATTATAAGTTGTGAGTGAATATGTATATAAAAAGTGAGCTGTAAGTTGTAGGTTATATGAAATGTGTGGAAAAAAAATATGTTTGCTTAATTTGACCAACTGAAATTATAATTTAAGCAATGACAAATATGTGCTTAATTATTATATGATTTGCCTCTATTTTATTTTGTAACTACTATTTAATTCAATCAACATATGGTGTTTGAAAATTGTAGTCCTTTGAATGCATATTTCAAAAAGTTAATTTAGAAAGTGTGTTGGAACATAATTTTTAGGGATGTTTAAAGAGACTCGTTTGGTTTATAGATAAAATTATTTATTTGAATAAAAGTTATATGGATAACAGATTTATTATTATCTTGTTTGGTTCAGTTAGATATAAGAAATGAAAAAAAAGTCAATGTTAAAAAGTTAGCTTTGTTCAAAAAACAATTATACTATTATTTTTAATTAAACAAAAAAAAAGTAAATAAAAAAAACTAAAGGAAAAAAAATGGGTAGAGTGGTGGAGGGTGGTGATGGTGACGAGCATTGGGTGGCGGGCTGGGCGGCAATGGCGATGACAATTATCGTAGGATATAGATGTTCAAAAATAAATTTGTTATATATTATAAATGACATATTCGTCTTTTAAAAAAAGGAGTAAATCATTATCCGAATAAAAAATTTTGTTGTCTTGTTTTCGAGAACAAAATTTATCCTTAAAGCTTAAATCGTTATTCACATAAAAGTTTATCCAGACATTAATTATACGCGAATAAGACAAGATAAATCTTATCCATTATGTATCAAACTTGTTATAGAACTAGTGTGAGCACATGCGATGCACGTAATGTCTCGTTAATTAAGAACGTAACAGTGTTTAATATCTTTATTTTACGAATTGATTTGATATTAGTAATATAAGTGGAAAAAATCAAATATTAAAAAATCAGGCGATTGAAACATAAATATAAGCATGCTTATAATTTTAAAAAAATAGTTTATTAAAATTCATTACAATAGATGACTCAAACATATGATAAAATTGAATTCAATTTACTTCATAAAATCCACTATTTTTAAGTACCATTTTTCCTAGAATTTGCATTTCTCCTCGAAGACTAAGTTCATTCTTTTATAATATTCTAATCACGTAAAGAAAGTCGAATACTTTTACATTAAGAAGTTTTACATTTGCTCTAGAATAAAACTCTGGGCATAAGTATCTACAACAACATCTGTACATTAATTTCAATTTATTTTTCAAATAACTTCAATAAAAGATAAAGAGAGTGTTGGATTGAGCTTACACCATCAAAGATTTTGATTTTCAATAATGATAAATTAGGCTTCTTCGGTAAGTGTACCAATTCAATTATCATGGTGTTTAGTGGCAGAATAAAAAGTTAATAAAAATCTTCTTTGTTGCTTTAGGTGAAGTTCTGGAGATAATCAATAAGTTAATTGATCAAATCGTTTCATGTTCAAATTTAAATTCTTAAAACAACATAATTTCTAAAAGTAAATAAATCACGTTACAGTTGTTAATTAAGCATGCTAGTGGAAGTTGTATATATTTGATAAAAGTTAGAGATTGTGGGCTACAAATGTGTAAAAAAGTAAACAAGTCAATAAACGTATTAATTACAATTAAAATTGTTCCACAACTACCCTTGTGTAAAAAGTAACATCTTCAATACTAATTTCTAAAGTACTAAATAGAGTTTGCATTGCTAATGTGCAAACAAATCATATTACAAAATAATACTCTAGAGTTGCATTAATATTCAAAAGGAAAATGACAATAAAATTATATACGCCATTTTGTTATTTATTTAGGGACAATTTGCGCCAATTTTTCTAAAAATTAAGTTAAAATGTGAAGAATACAATTGAGCTCTAATAGACTAATATTTATAGTTAATAAACGAATGACTCAATTAATAAAAATATTTGAATATCATATTTGTGACAAAATTATTATTTTTATGTTGTAATAATAAAATAAAAATTTTAAATTTAAATAATAAAATTACTTAATAATAAAAAAATAATTTTATTTAACATATTTATTAATAATTATGAACTTAAATTTTAGCTATTTTACAATAGTTCGTAAAATATACAAAATAATTTAGTACAATATCAAATTGGTCAATAAAATGTCAATTAAAAAAAAGAACTTGTTAGTTTTTTTTTATATATATAAAAAAATAAAATCATTGGACCCATTTGCATATTTTGCAAAAATTAGAAATCCAATTACAATTTTCTCTAATTAAAACTAATGGTATATTTATCTTTTTTTATCAAATAAAGACCAATTCCACAATAAAATACATAGGCTAGAGGTCTTCTATGTAAAAAACGGGATGATTTATGTATTGAGGACAAATATGAAAGACCATTTGCATCAATTTATCTTTTGGTTGACCATTATAAATAGTGAACTCAAACTACACATTTTTAATATCGGTAGAGAATAGGAAGTATAAAAACAATGGATTTTCTTAATTTAAAAAAATTAAAGATAAAATAGGCATTTTATAATTAAACGAGTTTTTTTTTTTTTTTTTTTGACGACAATCCATTAAAATTTCGCCTTAAATAACCCATACAAACGTAACAAACCTCACTCATTTCCAACAATTTAAACATGGCCTCCGCCATCGTCGATTCCGCCGCCACCTCCTCCTCCGCCGCAGATGGAGGCCCTCTCCAAGTAGACTCAGTACCCATTGTAGATCTCCGGTTACTATCTCAATCGGAACTATATTCTCTCTCCCAATGCTCTGCCTCCGCCGTCGGCCCCCTCCGCTGCGATGACGTCGTAATTCCGAAGATCGACCGGAGCGTCTTCAATGAGTCCGCTGGCTCCCGCAAACAGACATATTCCCGCCTCCGCCTCGCTCCTGCCTCCGCCGCTATCTCCTCCGCCCCTCGCCGCCGCACTCCTCATCTCCGTCCTGCAGCCGTTACAAACAATAATAATGGTATTTCAGATCCAGAAAAGGTAGAGAATTCGCAGATTATTGCTCTCCTTAAGCAATTATTTGTTTCCAACTCCAACCCTGATGAACTAATCCCTGTTAAAGTAGATTACTCTTATTCCCTCTTCCCCCAACAATTAGCGTCATTTCCCTCCTCATCGTCTAATGTGGTTCCAATTAACCATAAACGGAAACGCGGTCGCCCTTGTCGTCTTGAAATGTTGGAGAATAATGCCAACTCGACCCAGGGGGTTAGTGCTAATGTTGATTTTTATGATGGTAATCATAATAAGAACGGTTCCTCAATGATGAGTGAGATTTTCGTGGGTGAGAATGTGGGGGGCAGGGATAGAGATGGGAAGGTGTTGAATAGGAATGGGGTGGCAGTGGATTTGGTGGCTTTGGGGACAGTGGAGGATCCATATGGGGAGGAAATTAGACAGAGGACAGAAGGTTTGAAGAGCCAAGAGGAGTTATTGGGGTTTCTGGAAGGATTGAACGGGAAGTGGGGAAGTAGCAGGAAGAAGAGGAGGATTGTGGATGCGAGCATGTTCGGGAGTGCACTGCCAATTGGTTGGAAGCTTTTACTCTCTCTCAAGAAGAAGCAAGGACACATGTGGTTGTATTGTCGGCGTTACCTAAGGTTATTATTCAAACAACACTGTTACGTTATTCATTGGTTCTTGTTTGCTTTGTGTTTTGCAATTGCGGAATCTAGATGTACTAAGAAAAAGACAGCTTATAAATTAATTGAGTAGATTAGGATTACTTTGTTGACGACAGGGAAAATTGGAATGTATGCCTTGATATTTATTAACTAGTATTGAATAATGCAGTGTACAGGTATGCTCTTGAGTATTGCCATTATGATGTGCTCATCGTTGATCGGAATATAGTAAAACACGCTAGGAATAGATTATTCAATTTTTAACTTAAATTGATTTTTGGGATGGAACGCTAGGAAGACTGCCATTCTACATGATGAAGCACTTAGGCAAGGAAAAAAATTGATCCGTGTTTGACTTAAGAAAATTATCGCAAAACCATTGTACATGATCCAGAGTTTGCACATTGTAGACAATGGCTTGAAAGAGACTACAGAAATGCTGATTATAGGGACAACAACAATTCTATGAATGGTTAAATAAATCATTTTTGAGAGAAATAAAGACATTGATATTTTTTTCTTTTTTCCTTTTTGCAGTTAAAAATCCAAATATATGTTAGTGAATTAGCAGATGCTCGTAAACACTAAAACTCCCTAGGGTAGAGTGTCGGTGTTCGATGCACATTCAACACTGATAAGGCTTGAATGCGATGGTGCGTGTCTTATATATTTTTTAATATCTTAGACGAAAGTTTATGGCCAGACAAGTCAAGGACACATAAAGTCCCATTTTGTATATTTTTGAATATAGAAGGGGAAATTTCAAGTTTAAAAACATTTATTTAAAAGAATCTGAAATTCATGAGAAAGGTTGTACGAAGTTAATGTTGAATTTGTTTTATAACTATTAAAAACAATTTTTTATACATGACTTTTGTTAACTTTTTTGCGCTAGTAATACAAATATGAACCAAAATTATCTTATTACAACAAACAACTGATCCTCAATTTCGAAAGATTTCACCAGTAAAATTCGAAATCAAAGCTAAATAAGAATATAAGTTTATTTCAAAAATTACCAATTAATATATAGTGATAGTGGTGCATAGAAAGTTGGGAAATAGTAAATGAAAGCACTAAAAGTATTATATAAAGAGCGGGTTTGGCTCTCTACGTTAGAGAGTCAAATCGACTCTTTATTTTAATTTTTCAATATAGATAGAAGTTTGTTGGATTCTTCAAAAAGATGATTGACTCTCTAGAATAAAGAGGACGTGACTAAAATGAGTCTTTTGGAATGCTCTTACTGTGGTAGGATAGGTGAGGCTTAAATATACTTGCAAAAATATCTTCCTCATTAATGTGTTTGTGTCTATCGGACATGGGAAATTGACATCAAAATGTTGTATGCCCTAATTTGTACAGGCAAGATTTCCCCGGCCATTTGTTGGTTCTGGCTGATTTTGACACCTGTTATTTTGAAGTCATATCTAGTATTAAGAATTTGCATCGATTTGGGGCCGCGAGAGTAGAAATTAGTTGAAGAATTTGCTAAACAAAGCATCATCCATTCATCCTTCCCTTATTATATGCATTTTATTAACACGGTTTGAGCGGACATCGTATTTAAGCTGTAATAATCTTGCTTATTTCTTTCTCCTCTCATTGAGAAAAATGATTCGATTTGAAGTTTTGTCCATGAATAAAATTCTAATAAATGTAAAATTGGCCTATATAATCCAATTAGACATTGATTCTAAGTCTTTTTTTCTTTTTCTACTTTTCATTTCCCTTCTTATGGAAAACCCTTTTTCGCTCTGCTTATCCTCATCCTTCTCTAGGAGATCCCTAATGTGGGTGTGCGGGTGGATTTGGTCAGGGAGATGCACAAATAATACTTCAATATGCATTACGTGTTCAAGGCCTTTCATTCTTCTTGGCATTTGTCATTTTGGCATAATTTTTTTTCAAGAATGGAAATGTCTTGTTCATAGAGTGGAGGGAAAGGAAGCGAATAATTAGTAACTGGACCGTACATTTATCACTCTTTAATTATCTAGTATTATTTTTTTCATCGTAACTGGACCGTACATTTATCACTCTTTAATTATCTAGTATTATTTTTTTCCCATAAAAGGTTATATATGGGTGTGTGTGTGTGTTTTTTTTTTTTTTTTTTTTTTGGTTTGGTGGGGGTTGGGGGAGGTTGAGGGGATGAGTGATTTCTATACAATTCATAATTAGAACTCTGCAATATCATTTCTATTGTTTTATTAATTGTTTAAAAACATTTTAGAGCACTTGAAGATCCTGTGCCAAGATTTTATTAATTTGGCAAGTGAAAATTAGCATTTGCCTGATAATTTTATTAGTTCCTGAAAAGATCTCAACCGCTTGGCTTCACAGCAGATAAATAAATGAAGCTTTACAAAAAATTTTATTGCTTCAGAAATGCTCATCTGTTTCGATAGCTAATTTAAGTGCCTGAACCTGAATCGTACTATTGGCACATCTGATTTCGTTGATATTATATTTCACTTGTATTTCCTTTTTTTTTTTTTTTTTTGGTGGTGTTTAACTATTTGTACTGAGTTATTGCTAATTTGGTGATATTCAGCCCCAGTGGACGGCAGTTTGTGTCGTGCAAGGATATTTCTTCATACTTGCTCTCTCTTCATTGTGTCCAAGATACGAATAAGGTTAATTGTGCTGAGAATAATGAGAGTATTAATGATGCTAACAGCTTGGCTTCTGTCAGCGTAAGTTACCCTGTGTTTACGATTTCTTTCTTTCTTTGTCCCTATGTATGCTTTCTTTTTGTTTGTTGATTTGTTCATGGGATATTATACAGATTGCAAATGTTACTAACCAAGATGACAACAGAAAGGAAAACCTGGTTTGCCATGCATCATCACTTATTGTTACTTCGACATCTTCTAATCATGAAATGCAATTCACATTGAATGCTGGGGATCTGCCAGAGGACAAGGTAGGAAACAAGTTAAACTGTGACGAATGCAAAATGACTTTCAGTGAGAAGGATAATCTATTGCACCACCAGTCATCTCTTCATCGGAAAAAGATATATAAGAATGGTCTGTCACTCAATGATGATGTAATAGTCAAAGAGGGAAACTATGAACACATGTTCACCCATAATACATTTAACAAAATGAGTAATTATAATGGTCATATAGGAGCTCATGAGAGAAACAATGTGAAAAGTACCGAAGAATCACTATCTGTTGATGCTGGAGTGTGTATTGACCCCAGTTCTTTTTGTCGACAACCTGATAGAGAGGTTATGTTGGAAGGATCAGTAGGTACAGTAGGCAATAATATTGCGGAAACTTCCAATGTGAATACCAGTGACCATGTTGGAGATTGCATGGCATTTAATTGCAATTTAGGACGAGTTGATGAGTTTCTCTCGTCTAACAATGAGGACAAAAGTTTCCATGAAGGTTCTGTTGATGCGCGTATCCCTGATAGTGTTGCTGGAATATCTGATGGTGGTTGCAATATGCAGGGGAAAAGTTCTGAAGGTCGTTCACCTTTTCCATTCACTGAAGCAGCAGCTGGCGTTATGAACAAGGTAATTAAAAATTCTGTTACCTTAGAGGATTCCAAACAAGACAGATTCTCTGGAAGTGGTTTATTTGGTTCAGTTGATAATGTGGAAACAAATGATATTGCTGTAAATGATGAGCATTTCTGCCTGTCAATGAACGAACTCAAACGCAATGCTGAGAAGTTTGTGGATAATGACTCTGTATTTGGATTTTGCTCGAGGCCTGTTGGACAGGAGAATTATAGTGGAATCAGGGTCGAGCAGCATAGTAATTTTGAAGTCCTTTCCCGTGAGAATGTTAACAGTGTGCCCATTCCATCAATTTCTACAGAAACATGGTCTGATCAAAACAAAGAATCCAAAAGGAACATGCTGACTGCACATGGAGATGAGGAAGTGGTTGTTGAAGACTTTGTACCCAGTTCAGTTGATGAGTATACACTTGATGGAAAATGTAGCTTCAGAACCAGTGGGAATAGCAGTTCTGAAGCAGATAAGGATGCTCTGAGTCTGAGTGGCGTCCAGGAGGAAATGCAATTTGGGATCTCTTCAGTTCCATCTTGGAATGAGCAAGCTAGTGTTAAAAGTAATGGAAATGAGGAGGCCACTTGTTTGGCGAAGGAAGTGGGGATGCAAAATACCTGTAAAGGCAGTTTGCTTACTTTATCTGATCACGAGAGGAACATCGGTACTGAACATCTTGTTGACAAGGTTTGCAGAAGAAAAATGGAAAAGCCTGAAGTTGATGGTGTCCAAAAAGTTAGGACTAGTGAACTGTTTCTTTCTTTCAGTGGTCATGCTAAAGTAAATTCAGATTCTGTGATTGGCATTGAGGAAAAAATTCTTCAACGTTGCTCTCCTTCTGCATTTGAAACTGAGAAAAATATTTGGATAGAAGATGATGTAATCCGGGTGATCAGCAGTGCTGTGGAAGAGTGCAAACAGGAACCATCTGGAAGTGTATTGCTTCCACAGTCTTCTGCTGCAAAAGGCTCTGATGAGTCGTATACTGTACATAAGATCTCCACTACCTCTGTGAATGATCCTAAACTTCATGATATAGAATACCCCAGAAATCGTAAGCTCAGCCTTTCTTCTGGCCATCTCCATACAGAACCCCATACAAACTCTGATACAGTTGAACAGGAAAAAAATTTTCTAGGTAGTTTTAGTGTTCAATGTGGCACTGAGAAAACATATGGTGTCCAAACTAATTTTAGTAACAATGATAGCAGTGCAGTAGAGGATGCCAAACGAGGAAAACATATAGGGTTTGGCTTACTTGATTCGTCTTTAAACACCAAGACATGCGAACTTGGAACTAGTTTCAGCATGAATTATTCAGGCAGCGATTGGGATGGACCTAGAGGCAATCAGATGGGAAATTCTGGTAACGACTTCATAATTGGTTTTGGCAGAAACAATCTGCAGCCTGATGAGGATGTCATGACTGGCGGCCTTTGGACAACTGGTCAAGAAAATGTCTTGCAGGATTCTTTCACTGCTACTACAAGTTCACAAGTGCAACCATCAAGCTGCTTTCACGCCTTTGATATAATGTCAGATAAGGTACCCATTTAGAATCTTTAATGTGCAATATTTGTTCAGGTGTCTTCAATATGCATGAACAAGGTTAACCTGTGCAAGTTATGCTTCATAGCTTCGGACAATTGTAAAGATCACTTCTTATCATTTATTACTCTTTAATGAAATTTATACAAGAACCTTATTTGTTCAAATGTGGGGCACTGTCTTGAACACAGGATTTTTTAATTATATCTCTAGAAGAGTACGCTCAATTTCTTGCTTAATCATGTAGTTGCGCGCCATGAAGTGTCTGGTAGCAAGCTCAATTTTCTTTTAACCTAGCTATGTTAGGCTCTTTAACCATTGTTGCCAGAATTTCCCACCTGATTGCCCCCTGATTGCTCACCACATGTATTTCATGCCCCCTTATCGATATCTAGCTACTGAATTTGGTACACAACTGTCATTGTCTACAAACTAATTGTACAATGTAATCCTGTAAAAGCGTTCTGTTTTTCAATATCAGTTTTTCCTCCATTCATTTTGAATATTAGAATTTACTAATCATATAGTTTAGATTTTTCACCGAGGAATAATTTCTACTTCAGGTTATTAGTATCGGCTGATTAGTTGAAGGTTCTGTTTCCCCATTTTAAATCAGAGTTGACGGGGATTGATTCCCCTTTCTCAAATTTGACCCCAATGCATGAAGCAATTCGTGCCTTCTCGATTCTATTACCTGTACTTACGCGATCAATATCTTTTGCGGGCAGGACTCGCAAGGATTATTTGAAGTTCATGAGAAGTACAATATCAACACTGATGTTGAAGGAATGAGGGCAGGTAGAGCTGAACCAGTTGAATACAGTTTTCTGGGTTCAAACAGTGCTATTCCCATGGAGTCCAACATTTTCTCGCATAACACAAATATGGAACAAGAACTCGATTCCTCATTTTGGCTGGAAAATGATGCGTTGATGCCAAATATAGCTGACGATAGGAGTAAGAGCTCTAGTGTTTGTGTTTGGTGCAGAAATGTGTACTATCATGAGCCTATCCAGCCTGAAATAGAAGCAGCAGGTGCAATTGGTTCAATGTGTCCAACATGTAGTGCAAGGATCCCGGGCCACTTCAATGTGCTGTAGAACTCCTCATCTCTCAACGTATTCTGGGTTAATTTTTTATTCGACTAAAACAATCAGAATAGGTTTGGAAAGAAAAACAGATATTCCATCTGGATCCATTTTTGGTTAAGAAAGTTATTGATAAGTTGTTTTCCTCTAATGTGTTTTTAATTGAAAGGTGAGAATATCTAATCTATTCAGGGCGATGGACAATTTTATCTGCGGTCACTAAACTTTCATTGAAATCTTAATTGGGTAACTGAACTTTAATAGTCTAGTATAATGATGTGGCGCTTATGTCAGACATCCCTGCCAAATTGAATGCACTTTTTATATATTTCAAAAGCTTATGAAAGTAATTTGTGGGCCAATATTGGGTATATTGACGCTACAATTTTTATAAGCACACTGTATTTTAATTTTATTTAAGATCTTCAACTTTTGTTCGTTCTATCACTTATGTTTTTAACTTTTTTTGACAAAATTTTATCTTCAACTTCTATTGACTAACACATCGCATCCTTCATGATGATTCTTGTTAAGATGTTTTATTTGCATGCTTTGAAATAAACAAAAAATATTTTGTCGTATTTTTATATATATTTTTTAAATATAATTAACAAATAAGTTGTTTTGTGTATTTTCAATAGAATTTTTTAGACGAAAATTATTATTAGACACAAGATGTGTTAGTTAATAAAAAGTTGAGGATATGAGTACAACAATGAACAAAGATTAAAGACATTAAGTGTAATTAAAATATGGTATCACAGAAATTATATTTTTTTTTTTTTTTTTTGACAAATAATTACATTTAACATATTTGTCGAATTTACAATTTCTATTTTTCTTGACAAGGAATAAGATTGATCCAAAATTTTCTATTCAGACATCATTACATAAATTTAATAATATTCATTATATCGCCTCCTGGAGCACGCACCAAGTTGGCAAAGGACGGACATTGCGGGGCTCGCAACCCTCGGGGTGGGGAGTTCGATTCCTGGATGGAGCGGTAGGTGATGTAATATTCATTTATGGGTGGAAGCGACTTGGTGATGTAATATTCATGGAGGAAGGCGGGGTAGGGAGTATAAAGGGTGCACGAACCCCAGGTCAACTTGGGCATATCCATGATTTACCTCCACCCATCACCGAGGGGTAGGGGATGGGTGGTCAGGACATAGTCCTGGTCTAAACCGGGATACCCTTATATCAAAAAAAAAAAAAAAATAATAATAATAATAATATTCATTATATCTATAAACAATGGTTGCATTTAAATAAAAATCTTAAGAAATAAGAAGAAAACAGAGAAATGAGAATAGTTAAATATATTATTCAATAATTTTAAAAAATTATATTATAAATACATAAGAGTAGAATAAGAATAAAAAATTAATTGGGATAATATGTTATAGAAAACAAATTTTAGGGGAAGTTTTTGTAATTTTTAAAAATGAGATTTATGTAATTTTTAAAACTAGATTTTTGTAATCGTATTTATTATAGTGCATATTATAATCTTATTTTACAATGACACCATCCATGTATACAAAAATTGAAACTCAATGTGAAAATTTATTAATTTACAAGTTTGAGTTTGAATGAATAGCTTACTTTCACCCTGCAATTTGATCGGCTCCTAAAGTTTTAAAAAAAAAAAAAAAAAAAAAATTCCATCTACTTTTAGAGCATGTTTGGTACAAGTAAAAATCGAGGTTATTTGACTCGGTACAATTAACTCACTAGACCAATCGAATTGAAACTGGGGTAGCCCAATTATTTTGGATTGCCCCGATAAAATTTCCCACCCCATTGCAATAATCTATAACAAACTGAGGGGAATTCTCCTCCCTTGTTTGCTGCGAAATCAAGGAGAAAATCTTCATGGTTTCGTGAAAACTAGGGAGTAAAATGTTTTGCGAAAACCTGGGAGTACCTTTATTCTCTGCAGAAACCAGAGAAATTTTCTCCCCTGTTTCGTGACAAGTCGAAAGGAGGATTTCTTCCCCTTGATCGTCGGGCTTCGACTTGGTGGGGTGGGGTGGGGTGGTTCCTTTTATTTTTTTTTTATTTTATATATATAATTGTTTTGGGAAAATAAAGTGAACTTGACAACAAACCTACGTTTTCTAAAAAATTAAAAAATACCCCCTTTTTATTTTTCAAAAAATACCTCATTTTCATGATTTTTTTTTTAAAATACCTCATTTTTATTAAAATTAATATTTTATAATTTATTTATGTTATGATTTAATAAAAAAAGTATATTATTTTCCTTTAAAATCCATACTTCAATTTTTCATTATTTAAAATTATATTATTTTCTTTTAAAATTAATATTTCAGTTTTTCATTATCTAAAATTATATTATTTTTATCTAAAAATATCATATTTGTATACTATTTCAAATATAATAGTAATTATAATATTATTTTATAATTTATTTCCTTTGATAATATTTTTAAAAATGCATTATTTTAATTTAAATCAATTTTTCAATTTTTCATTTGAAAAATAATATTTTTACATGGGTATATGTTACTATATTATTTTCATTAAAATCAATATTTTCAAATTTATCTCATTTTTTATATATTTTTTTAAATACATTAATTTCTTTTAAAATCAATATATAATTCTTTTAATTGAAAACAACATTTTTACACATGTAACATATGCTTCATTATTTTAATTAAAATTAAAATTTTATAATTTATCGCATTTTTATATTTTTAAGAACATACATCATCTTCATTCAAAATCTATATTTCAATTTTTTATTTAAAAAAAATATTTTTACATGAGTAACATACGTGTTACCATATGCGTTACTATATGTCATTTCATCGTCTTCATTAAAATCTATATTTTATTATTTTTATTCATTTTATAGTTTTTATATAAATACATCATTTTCATTTAAAATCAATTTTTAATTTTTTTTCATTTGAAAATAGCATTTACACATTAGCTACATGTGTTACTTTCATCGTCTTCGTTAAAATTAATATTTTACAATTTATCTCACTTTTATAATTTTAAAGAAAATAAATTACTTTTATTTTAAATTAAAATTTCAATTTCCTTTTATTTGAAAAAAATATTTTTACACGAATAACATATGTTACCATATGTTACTTCAGCATTGTCATTAAAATCAATATTTTACAATTTATATCCTTCTATAAATCTAAAAAAAAATATGTTATTTTAATTTAAAATCAATATTTCAAAATTTTCATTTGAAAATAACATTTTTACAAATAACACATATATGTTACCATATGGGTTATTATATGTTATTTTCTCGTCTTAGTTAAAATCAATATTTGACAATTTATCTCATTTTATAAATTTCAAAATAATACATTATTTTCATTTAAAATTAATTTTTCAATTTTTTTTTCATTTAAAAACAATATATTTACACAAGTAACATATTTGTTATTATATGTTATTTTCCAATCTTCATTAAAAGCAAAATTTGACGATTTTCTCTTTTTTATCTATACTAATTCTAAAAGTCCCTTAAAAGGAGAAACATTTTTGGATGACATTGCCCCTCAAATAACTTATAATTCTTAAAATCATCTTTCAATTAATATAATTAATTTTGGCTTTAATTTAAACTATTTAATACTATATAAATATTGTATTTTGATCATTAAAAGTATTTTGTCTCTTTAAATTCTATTATATATTGTAATTAATGAAAATAAATAAAAATATACTAATAAAATTTTTAATATATTGAAATTATTATCTTTAGTTGTAAAATCAAAGAGTCAATCTTATTATGCACGAGAATTTAAGCAAATTCCTTCATCAACATAACAAAACAAGATAAATTTGGCTTTGCATTTCAACTTTTTATTATCAATTCATACTTTCTTCCTCTGTTCCAAATATGGGAGAAATATTTTTGGACGATATTGCCCCTCAAATAACTTATAATTCCTAAAATCATCTTTCCATTAATATAATTTATTTTGACTTTAATTTAAACTATTTAATACTATATAAATATTGCATTTTGATCATTGAAAGTGATTTGCCTCTTTAAATTCTATTATATATATTGTAATTAATGAAAATAAATGAAAATATACTAATAAATTTTTAATATATTGAAATTATTAACTTTAATTGTAAATAATCAAAGAGTCAATCTTATTATGCACGAGAATTGAAGCAAATTCCTTCACCAACATAACAAAACAAAATGAATTTGGCTTTGCATTTCGACTTTCTTATTATTGATTCATACTTTCTTCTTTTGTTATTCGTCTTTGTTTTTTATTATGCCAATAATATTTTTTTCCTCGCAATGACGATTTTTAATCTTTGATAATTAATTTGATAGTAATGTGGTAATAATGGATGTGTTAATTTTTCATGAATGATTCACTAATTTTAAGAATATATATGATGGTAATATTGATTTTAAATTTTGATTTCTATATCTTTTTTTTCTTGATTTAGAAAATTTGTTCAATGTAAAAATGTTAATTATTGTGGTGGTCTTGATAACAAAGGGATTTAAGTTTGAATGATGTTTTATGTCATTTTGTAAGCAATTAAACGTATATTTATTGTGGAAGAACGAGTTAGAAGAAGGAGAATTGGTGTTAGTCTAACTCTTTCAAGCACGCGGTTGAAGAAGACATAAATTGGATAAAGTGAGTCATGTTATGTATAAGGTGAAGGTAAATCTCGCATAATAAGTGGTTTTATGTGATGAGCTAAATTCATTGTCCAAATATTTGGTTGTTTTGAATTTTCTTGAAATTTAATAATATTTCAAATGGAATTACGGGAAAGAATGCATGAAGAGAACAAAAAAAAAAACCCTTTAATTTATAGGGTGCATTAAAATTAAAACTGAATGGATATTGCAATAGAAAATTCTTCTTTGTCTTATGTCAAAGAATTTTGAGATTATTTTTCTTGAGAAATAATTACCTAAAAAGGCTAAATATTTTATTTTCGTGTGCTTTTTATAATGATATAAATACAGAAAATCAATGAAAAATTGTGTTATACTTATATCTACTATTTTTATGTATTTTAGAATTTGATACTAATTTTCATAAAAGAAAGTTGACTTTTCTGATATGCTATTAGATATATGCTTTAAAATATAATTAAAAGAGTATTAATAATCTTTCAAACTTAATATTCACGTAGGCCATGTATATATTAATGAACCACATGTTTTACCAAGAAGTTTGAATATAATTCCTTAGTTGGTCATAATCATTGATGAACTTATGATTGAAAATGAGTTTCATTTAAGTATTATATTCATCGATAATTTTAAAATAAAAAAATCATAATATTATTACAAAATCACGTGCAACGCACGTATTCTTAACTAGTAGTTTTAAAATACATCATTTTCATTTAAAATCAAATTTTCATTTGAAACAACAATTTTACACGGGTAACATTTGTGTTACCATATGTGTTACTATATGTTATTTCTTCGTCTTCTTTAAAATTAATATTTTATTATTTATCTTCTTTTTATAGATTTTTAAAAAATACATTATGATCATTTTAAATCAATTGTTCAATTTTTCAATAAAAACAACATTTTTACACAGGTAACATATATTAACTTCCTCATTTTCATTAACATAATATATTTTATAATTTTTTAAAACACACGTTATTTTTATTTAAATTAATATTGATTTGAAAACAACATTGTTACATGAGTAACAATGTGTTACCACATGTGTTACTTCCTTATTTTAATTAAAATTAATATTTTACAATTTATCTCATTTTACAATGTTTTAAAAAACATATTATTTTCTTTTTAAATCTATTTTTCAAATTTTCATTTGAAAACAACATTTATACATAGGTAACATATATGTTATCATATGTCTCACCATACGTTACTTCCTGTTTTTGTTAAAATTAATATTTTATAATTACCTCATTTTTATAAATTATAAAAAAAGTACATTATTTTTATTTAAAATTAATATTTTAAATAAAAAATTTGAAAACAATATATTTAAACTAGTAACACGTGTTACTCATGTGTTACTTGTAAAGTAACACATGTGTTACCACCACCACCATCTTTTTACCAATCACCGCGCAACTCCAACACACCGACAACACTGCTCCACTACCACCATCACCACAACAACTATTTAAATTAGTGTAACACATGGGTTACCCTAATTTTTAGTACCTGTAGGATAACATATGGGTTACCACCACCACCATATTTTCCAACTATCGCGCACTTCTAGCACCTACATTGACATTGCTCCACTACCACAACTTATTTACAACTTATTTAAATTAAGATAATACATGTATTACTTGTAATGTATTAAGTAATACATAAAAGGATACCAAAGAATACCTTAATTACATATACCTCATGAATATACAACAAGCTGTTGGTGCAAAGCATCATGTGTATTTTTTTTGTTTTTTTCAATTGTGTTAGGAAGTCCACAATCACGTCTTGCACATTGTTACTTAAATCAATCAATTAACAGAAACAAAGCAAGCAATAATAACAATTTAGAGACACTAAGGTGACATAGTATGTTATTGAAACATTAAGTTAATCCAAACACTTGACTTTCTAATTTTTAAACTAGTAATAAAGTTATCATGCATGTTACTCTCTAGAATACGTGTTCTTAAATACCCTTTTGTTGGTCTCCTAAGAATTCAATTCAAACCGCAGCAATAATAAAAGTGTATCTCTATTTTTTATCCAATTGCCAGATTTTATTACGTGGTCTAGATTAATAATTTACTTCTCAGTTCATTACAATCCACAAAATCAATAAAATAATGGTAAGTTATTCCAAGTGTTGTGCGATTTAAATCCCGCAAGTGGACGGATCGTTGACAAGTAATATAATGATGAATGAAGTGTCGAACCCACGAGGACTAGATATTAATTTAACCTATTAATTTATAACCTAAATTCTAACAATATGAAAACACATATTCAATTTGATTTTTTTGTGATTCTATACTATTTTAATTAAAACTAAATTATCAAACAATTAACTTTAAAATAGTGAGAACGAATTCAAGATCTACTAACACTAGGATTTGCGAATCCACCAACACTTTCCTTAATCAAATATCCGTTTAACCGTTTTAGCTTATAATTACCATAGATTGAAAATCGACGTTCCTAAAATAATCAAAAGCCTCTCTCGATGGTTAATCAATTCTATATGTTATGCGAACCTAATTATCTCTAATTAAGCTTTGAACATAAACACATGCATTAAAATCTCAAGAACACCTAAATAGATTTCATAAAGCATAATAGTAATTTCTATCTATTATTGGACCATATGTTATTCAATACCACGTGCTTAATCTATATTGAATCTCTCGACTTCAATATAAATCACAATATATTCTAATGGTGATCAGGCATTAAAATAATAGAAAAACTGCATAAAGAATAATCAACCTAAAAGAAATTAATTATTAAAGCGGAAAAACTTCTAATTAATTAAAAATCATGAGGTTTCATCGTTCATCCTAGAAAAAGTAAATTAGCCGGACATGATTTCGTCATTTATGACAATAATTGACTTCATCATGATCCGCGAAAAGAAAAGAAGAAGAAATAATTACAACCCGTGACTCTAGATGAAGAATCTTCAATCCTGCACTTTGATCTTCGATTCTCCTCTTGTATCTTGTTCCCAAAATTGCCTCCCCTTTGTTATGCATCTTCTTTGCCTTTTATAATGTTCTTCAAACTTTCCAAGACGTGATTTAGGTAGGTGAATCCATATAGACTTCGTAGAGTTCTAAATCCATCAGGAATCTGCCAACTGTTGTCGCGTATGCCCATGCGATCACATGGTGTAATACCTTGCGATCACATGGTATTCAATAAAAACTTTCTGCAGATTTTCTTGGAGACTTGCGATCGCAGGAATGGTTAACCATGCGATCGCATGGTTAACTTGGTCGCAGATCCGGTTTCCTTTCTTTGATATTTGCTTGCCAAGTCCCTCACGTCTCTTTGTCTGTTCAATTAAGTTTTCTTTTCTTCTGTTTGCTCTCTTTTCATTCGATTGACACTTGAATTTGATTAATTCCTAAATTAATAAGAAAACAACATGCAATTAAACTGAAATCAAATAATATGACTCATAATCGTCCTTTTTTGTGAGGTCCAATAAGTACAAAATTGTACTTATCAAATACCTCCAAACTTGAACTTTTATTCGTCCTCGAATAAACTAGATGAAAATAATCATGTACTTAATAAAATAAGTAGTAACATAATTCACAATATAAATAGCTTTCCATTTTTGCTTCAGGTTTTGCAAAAAAGAAAAACTTATAATTCATGACAAGTGTTCAAGTTATACAGTTGTAAACGTGATTCTACTTAAACCATAATTGATATGTGTGTGAGACCCGTTAATCTGATCAACTTAAATTCTATGGTGGTGATAGCCCAACCACTTGGTCAACTTTTCCTTTCCCTCTCGTAAAGTACACTTTCCCAAAATAATTGTTTTCTCTCAAATTCCAAGATTTTGGTTCAAAGGTTCAACTTCACATTATTTTCTTGCTCGAGACTAGTTGAGAAAACTAATAATCGTGACAACTTAAGTATATGAAGATTCTCCAATTTATGAGCACTCTCGACCAGAAAGTTTCTACTAAATAAGTCAAACCTATTAGTTATCTAATCCCCAAATTTACTTTGCAAAGGATTTTTTTTTTCTGGACAGAAATAAAAATTAAATTTAAATAAATAAATAATAATTTTTTTTTTTTATTTTTTATTTAAATATATAGATCTTATGTACAAAACTCAATCCATTAAGCTTTCTAAATGACTCATGTAACGAGCTTAAGGTCCATGACTCCTAGGTCTTTCGAACCTTAGGGCATCGAGTTCGAGAAACCCTACTGACCTTTTCACTCGAGTCAAATAGGCTACGAAAGGAGTTATAAGATATTAATAAAGTGCAAAACTCAGTCCATTAAGCTTTCTAAATGACTCATGTAACGAGCTTGAGGTCAATGACTCCAGGGTCTTTCGAACTTTAGGGCATCGGTTTTGAGAAACCTCTACGGACCTTTTCACTCGAGTCAAATAGGCTACAAAAAGAGTTAAATAATAATAATAATAATTTTTGTTCCTTATGCGTGCAATAAGTTCATACTTGAGGATTAGATTCCTAACGTTCGGTCATTACTTAGTTTCCTCTAACTGGTCTAAAGTGCTTCACACAAATTTTCAACATACATGGAATCAATCATAACCTAGATAGCCACTATCATAGTTTAATTACCACACTTTCTCACTATATTGGTTATTTGTTCGAGATACAGATGATTTTTTGGTTTAAACAGGGTATCCTATTGTTTTCAACTTAAGTGCACCAACATAGCTAAAAATCATCTTAACTGGCCGACACAACACAATATCAAACATGGTCAAATAGTCTCACATTTAAACAATAGTAATAATTTGTTCACAAGTCATGGATTAAAGCGAAATAATTAAATAAAAAATTGCATCATTAGCCGGCAAGACTATTCATATCACATACATATGCAAACAAATAAATATAATAAATTTTTTTTAACGAAAATAAATTAAAAATCAAATATCAAATATCAATTATCGAATCAAGAAAATTTTTCATTTTAGTCCATTACCCCCAAACTTGAAAGAAACATTGTCCCTAATGTAAAATTTAAAATCAAAAGATTAGAGACTTCCCTAAGATAGATCTGATGGTGTAAAGAGAAAATGTGTGATAAGATCAACTAGAAGAGAAATCTGTACAGGTTGGTCGACAAATCTTTGTTTGAATGTCATCCAGATAGACTGCAGGTTGTAACCTTAAAAAGAAAAGAAAAACGAACTTATTAAATATTTTTTTTAAAGAAAAACGAAATTAATTTTTTTTTTAAATATAAATGTAAAATAATTGGACAACGTGATTATGCAAGATGACGATGATTGCAACCTCAAAACCTAAGAATTAAAGACCTACTTTAAATCATAAAAACCTAAAACGTGCAAATTGTCAATTGAAATCTTAAAATTGAAATAATACAAAATTTAAATAAATAAAAGGGTAGAAAAATGGGTTGCCTCCCATTGAGCGCTTCTTTAAAGTCATTAGCTTGACTTTGTCGTGATGATCGCTCAAGACACTTTGAATAGATCTTTGTAGGCCTTGCTTTTCTTGCTTTGATCGACTTTGGAACCATTTTTGTTTACCAAGCTTGATTTTTCCCTTATCATATTGATATGATTTTGTTTTGCCTCCATGCTCGAATTCAACTAAGAAAATTTCAGCCTCCTCATCAGATTTGATCACAGAAGACGGATAGACTTCCTCTTTCTGCACATATTCTTCTTCTCTAAGTGGTGCATCCTGATGTTGGGTAACAACTTTATCATCTAAGTTCTCTGCCTTCTGGTCAATGACATCAATCTCGAAACAAGAATCTGAAGAGCTTAGAAATTTAATTGCTTTGAACACATTGAATGTAATGTGTTCATCATTCACTTTCAACTTAAGTTCTCCTTTCTGAACGTCAATTACTGCCCGACCAGTAGCCAAGAAAGGTCGACCCAAAATGAGTGGTACATCCTTGTCTTCACACATATCCAGAATAATAAAATCAATAGGGAATATGAACTTGCCCACTTTCACCAATATGTCTTCAACTATTCCCCTTGGGCGTTTGATTGTTCTATCTGCAAGCTGCAATGTTACTGTTGTTGGCTTTGCTTTTCCTAAATCGAGCTATTTAAAAATAGAATAAGGCATTAGATTTACACTAGCACCCAAATCACATAAAGCTCTATCAAAAAATAAACTACCAATAGTGCAAGGAATATTAAAACTCCCTGGATCTTTTAATTTCAGCAGTAGCTTGTTTTGCAATATGGCACTGCATTCTTCAGTTAGCGCAACTGTTTCATGCTCCTCCAACTTCCTTTTGTTTGAAAGAATGTCCTTCATGAATTTAGCATAACTAGGCATTTGAGCTAATGCATCGACGAAAGGTATGTTGATGTGAATCTTTTTGAAAACATCCAGGAATTTCTTGAATTGTTGGTCTAGCTTATGTTGTCGTAGTCTTTGAAGAAATGGAATTGGAGGGACGTAAGCCGGTGGTGGAATATAAGCTGGTGGAGAGTTCTAGTTTTCTTGTGCAACTTTTGCATCTGGTTTGTTTCCTCTCTCTTTGTTGGACACACTTTCCTTTTCTACACCTGGTCTAGTCACATGAATCTCTGGCAATTCAAGCCCGCTTCTCGTGGTGATTGCATTGACTTGCTCTTTTGGGTTGACCTCTGTATTGCTTGGCCATGTGCCTGGTTGTCGCTCGGTCAACAGTTTAGCCAACTGCCCAATCTGATTTTTCATATTCTTTATCGAGACATCTGTCCTTTTTTGCATTTCTTTTAGCGCATAATCTATACGTTCTGACAATTTAGCAACTGTATCCTCTAATCCTCCTTCTCTTTCCTGGTGCCTTCCCTGATTTGGTGGATTCTGAATATTTTGGTTATTGCCATAGGAGAAGTTTGGATGATTCTCCATCCTGGGTTGTAAGTTTGTGAATACGGATTATTCTGCTGTTGCTGAAAGTTCCGAGCATATGCAACTTGTTCAGGGGACATATCAAATTTTGTCAAAGGACACTCTGATGATTGATGGTTTGCCCCGCATGTTACACAGATTGGTAGAGACATCTGAACCATATTGGCTGACTGCGAATATTTCATTGCTTCCATCTACTTTGCCAATGCATCAATTTTCGCCAGTACAAGTGAATTAGTGTTCACTTCGTGTATTCCTGCTGTTTTCTTTTGCAATCCTCTTTCTGGCCACATAATAAACTGTTCACTCATGGTTTCAAATAGATCGTAAAGGTCACCGGCGGATCTATTTTGGATAGAGCCACCTGCTGCAGAATCCACTGAAGAACGACTGGTTGGAGCTAGTCCATAGTAAAAATAATGATTCTGAGCTGCTAAGGGGAAGCCATGACTTGGACACTTTCTGAGCAGTTGCTTGAATCTTTCCCATGCCTCGTGAAAATTTTCCAACTCAGATTATTGGAAATTGAAAATTTCATATTTCATCTGTTTACTCTAGCCGGAGGAAAATATTTCGATGTAAATTTTGGATCGAGATCGACCAAGTAGTGATACTCCACGGTGGTAGAGAATCTAGCAATTCTCTAGCTTTATCCTTCAATGTATGTGGAAAGAGATTCATCTTCAGTGCTTCTTCATTAACACCGTTGTATTTGAAATTTCTGCAGTATTCATCGAAGCGAGAAATATGGTAATGAAAATTTTCATCTGTCATCCCATAAAACGGTAGATTGTTCGAAAATAAATTCATCACATCTGGTCTCAACTGGAAGTTTTCGTGTCTATAAGGCGGATAGACTATGCTGGACCGATTCTCAACAATCGGTGGCATCATATACTCACCCATAAGAATATCTTGTTCATTAACTTCAACTGGTCGAGCTATTGGTGCTTGATTATGTATCAAATCTGCAGGTAGTTGATCATGTACTTGGTGGTCTGCCAATGTGTCTTTTTTCTGTATTTTCTTTTCTCGTTTTTCACGTTGTCGTCGGTGAAAGCTTCGTTTAATTTCTGGATCTAAATCAAATAGATCAAGATCTTTTGTATGGGGCATGCACACTTAACACCTGAAAAATTAGAAAATATATACAATTCAAAGAAAGATCACGAAAAAATTAAAATTAAAATTAAAAATAAATATAAAATAAAATAAATATAAATATAAATAATACTAAAAAGAATTGTTAAAAGCTAAATTATAAACTAACGTAGTAATTAATAAAACTAGTCCCGAACAGCGGCGCGCCAAAAAACTTGTTGTGCGATTTAAATCCCGCAAGTGGACGGATCGTTGATAAGTAATATAATGATGAATGAAGTGTCGAACCCACGAGGACTAGATATTAATTTAACCTATTAATTTATAACCTAAATTCTAACAATATGAAAACACAGATTCAATTTGATTTTTTTGTAATTCTATACTATTTTAATTAAAACTAAATTATCAAACAATTAACTTTAAAATAGTGAGAACGAATTCAAGATCTACTAACACTAGGATTTGCGAATCCACCAACAATTTTCTTAATCAAATATCCGTTTAACCGTTTTAGTTTATAATTACCATAGATTGAAAATCGGCGTTCCTAAAATAATCAAAAGCTTCTCTCGATGGTCAATCAATTCTATATGTTATGCGAACCTAATTATCTCTAATTAAGCTTCGAACATAAACACATGCATTAAAATCTCAAGAACACCTAAATAGATTTCATAAAGCATAATAGTAATTTCTATCTATTATTGGACCCTATGTTATTCAATACCACGTGCTTAATCTATATTGAATCTCTCGACTTCAATATAAATCACAATATATTCTAATAGTGATCAAGCATTAAAATAATAGAAAAATTGCATAAAGAATAATCAATCCAAAAGCAATTAATTACTAAAACGGAAAAACTTCTAATTAATTAAAAATCATGAGGTTTCATCGTTCATCCTAGAAAAAATAAATTAGCCGGACATGATTTCGTCATTTATGACAATAATTGACTTCATCATGATCCGGCGAAAGAAAAAGAAGAATAAATAATTACAACCCGTGACTCTGGATGAAGAATCTTCAATCTCGTGCCTTGATCTTCGATTCTCCTCTTGTATCTTGTTCCCAAAATTCGTCTCCCCTTTGTTATGCATCTTCTTTGCCTTTTATAATGTTCTTCAAACCTTCCAAGACGTGATTTAGGTAGGTGAATCCATATAGACTTCGTAGAGTTCTAAATCCATCAGGAATCTGCCAATTGTTGTCGCATATGCCCATGCGATCGCATGGTGTAATACCTTACGGTCGCATGGTATTCAATAAAAGCTTTCTGCAGATTTTCTTGGGGACTTGCGATCGCAGGAATGGTTAACCATGCGATCACATGGTTAACTTGGTCGCAGATCTGGTTTCCTTTCTTTGATATTTTCTTGCCAAGTCCCTCACGTCTCTTTGTCTGTTCAATTAAGTCCTCTTTTCTTCTGTTTGCTCTCTTTTCATCCGATTGACACTTGAATTTGATTAATTCCTAAATTAATAAGAAAACAACATGCAATTAAACTGAAATCAAATAATATGACTCATAATCGTCCCTTTTTGTGAGCTCTAATAAGTACAAAATTGTACTTATCACCAAGCATTAATAAAAGAAGCAAAATCAAATACTTGAACAATTTATAAATCAAAACTTGAGATTCGAAAATAAAGAATTAAACTTAGGCTACATCGTTCATCCAAACTTTAAATCTAGCTACTCACGATTCAGGAGAAAAACAATAAGGAAAGTTCGGAATACATTACTGGATCTTGAATAAAAGAAGAGAAAACGTTGAATATCTTGCACCAAGAATTCTTTATTTCCACGTTCCAATCTTCAAGATCTTGGTCGTTCTTCGTGTTCTTCGTCGTTCTTTCCTCCCTTTTCTCTTCCGTTTTCCAAGATTCAACTCCCTTCTTTTGACCTAGGTTAGGTTTTTATATAATGTTTTACTAATTTTGAAACTCATGTACATGAAAAGACGAAAAAGGCCCTAACTGAAATTAAAAATTAGCCAAAAACGCCCGGATCATGTGAATAATTACATTACCATGGTCGAACCATGGGTGTGGCAAACAGTAAGGAATTACCAATTTCAATTCCAATCATAATTTGCAGACTTAGTCCTCCAAGCTTTAATGTATATTTTATTTGATCCTTGGTCATATTTTTATCCTTTTTACTCTTTTCACGTAAATTTTAATATTATTTGTGTGATTGTTTAAGTAAATAGTCATGTTTGAAGACAAACAAATGTTCAAGTTTGAGAGTATTTGATGTGTCGATTTACGCTTATCTGTAGTGTCAAAACCACTGTTTTAAAAAGCTCGCATAAGCTTCGCCTAGACTTGAAGCTCGGTCTCCACGCCTAGCCACGCCTCACGCTTCGCCAACTCTTTTCCTTTATCTTGCTCTCGCCTAGGCCTTGCCTAAGCTCGAAAAGCTTGAAGCTCGACCTCAACGCCTAGTCACGCTTTACGCTTTTTAGAACATTGGTCAAAACTAAACAACTGTATGTAATCTTGAATGATGGTTAAAGCGTTTGGATAAACGAATTCACCATAGTTGTCATCTCTAATATCTCATCTCAAGATTTGTTCCTAATGTTGTATTTGGTCATCTATAGTTCTCTAATTTCTTCTTTCATTTCAATTTAGTCCTCTTTTATTTGTAACTCAAGTTCTTCAACTTTTGGATATTTTCAAGTTGGTCCCCATATCTAAGTCTTCGTACGCATTTAGTCATTTTTCCCCTATTTTGCTTTGTTTTTCTCCAATTCCATCCCGATCTCAGGTTTTAACCTAAAACAATTAAATCAACACACAATTAAGTAGAAAATCACTCAAGAATACTTATAATTGTCCAATTTTGATGGTCCAAATAAGTGTAAAATCACACTTATCAGTTGGCATCTTGGTAGAATGAACTTAAAACTTTTGCAACGGTACAAATAAAACAAAGCAATAAATTACCGTAACATACTAACTATATTAAGAAAGCTACATAACAAACTTAGAAACAATAAGGTAACATGGTATGTTATTGAAATGTTAAATTTAGCCTAAACACTTGACTTTTTAATTTTTAAACTAGTAATCAAGTTATCAACTAGGTGCATGCATGTTGCTCTCTAAAATACCTGTTCTTGCATCTCCTTTTGTTGCATCTCAACTGAATGAACTTAAAACTTTTGTAATGGTACAAATGAAAGAAAGCAATAAATTACCTTTCACGTAAGGATAACATACTATCTATATCACGAAATCAACAATAACAAATCAAGTAATAATAACAACTTAGATACAAGATAACATGGTATGTTACTGAAACAATAAGTTAACCACAAATACTTGACTTTCTAATTTTTAAACTAGTAATCAAGTTATCAAAAAATATTATAAATGCGTGTTATTTTTCGTTTTTTCCCATGTTGTAACATTGGCACATTCTTTATCATGACATCTTAAATATTTTCAACATATATACTTAAAATAACTTACTTTAATTCACTCAACTATATTTGTAACAGTTTAGTTATCCATCACTCATCAATTTTAAACTAGTGGTTTAAGTGAAGATATAATTAAATACTCTATTTAGTCTAACTCACCCTGGAATTTGTCAATATTGATGACTCGTTCCATTCTAAAACACCACACACGTGATTGTTTTGCATAACACACATATATGAATTCCTACTTCCTATTCATGCATATAGAGTCACACTGGCACAAAAATGGGTTATAGGAATAATGTCATGGCTTCTTCTTGTGATTAGAGTCACACTGCCTAAGCACGCATATGTATTGCACACTCACACACTAATACTCTGATACCTAATGATTATCAAGCAAACAAAAACACCAATGCAGCCATGGTAACATGGTACTGAGATATTCCTTTCTGGATGATTATTAGTCATACACAATGGCTCACCTAAGCACTTGACATATAGCATGAATACGCTGAACTTACCGTTAAAATAGTCCTCTATAGTTAATATTAAATGTAATTGTGGGCTAATATATTAATATTAGAACTAATACGATTAATTGAATTTGAACACCTCAAAAGTCTCATGTCCTCCTACCAAAAACAAATAAACTACTATGAAGTCATAAAAATGTAAAGTACAAAATCACAAAAAAAAAATTGAAAACAAAAATATAATGAATCAAATCATGCATTTGGTCATATGGAGCTTCGTCAACATATTCATTGATCAAAATTTTCACCCAATGAAGAAATCCATAAAACCCTAAACTACAAAATCACAAAAAACATTCAATGAAACAATACACAAAGTTGGTACATATGGACCTTCATCAAATATTTCATCTATTAATTGTTTCAATTTCTTCGATTTGCTCTTCTTCTTGCTTCGACTTGAAGTCGCAACGCCTTACTCTTCACCTTTGTAGGCACCATAGTTCATTCCAACATAGCAGTAGAAATTTGAGAAATGATGGCCACAAAGTTTGGAATTATTCATGTCATAAGGTGCAACAAGTTTTAGGCTGATAATAAACCTACCACAATCCTCCTTTATATGGGCTTGGAATTGGCTAGAGAAACATAGGAAGATTTAATTCCTGATAAATTAAGAAAGAAATTCTTAGGCGCATTAGATCTCATTATTGTCTACTTGGTACAATTATTGATTTGGATTGGGTTTGATTGCAGAATATTAAGAGTGAAGCTTTTAGAGAGGCTTATTTACAATTTTCGAACAGTAAACAAAACATGGAAAAGGAGCTGAGATCAGCTTGTCACGCTCGTGGTACGAAAGTAGATAGTGTTTTCAAGGTAATCCTTTGTTTCAGGAAGTTGCTTCTTTTGTGAAATGTCATTCTCACTTTTAATACCTTCATAGATAAGTTGTAAGAGACACCAGTTTAAGAGTAAGTAAATGCATAGGAAGGTGACATCTCTAATGTTATTTCAGGTTCTTGATGAGCTTTTGTCGAAATATAAAACTACTTGTCATTGACCAGGGAAATGGCGAAAAGTAGTCATGTTTTTTCAACAAAGGTTTGCATCATATTATTTACTTTTTATGGATTTGTATATGAGGCTGTATTTAACAATGTCACTCTCCAGCTTGGAAAGTTTCACTTCTTGACATCAGCAAATACATCAAATTGGAATGTGTGGTAATTTAGATAGATCTATGAGAGTTAATAATTGTGTATCTTAGTAACAATTCTACAATTTTAAGACAATAATATTATTTATATTTAATTAATTGTACAAGCTTTAATGATGTAAGTTAATTTTTAAAATAAATGGGTATCTTAGTAACAATTCTACTGTGATGCAAGAAATTGAAAATTTATCATTGTTAAAAGTATTATGCAATGAAAATTCACATTGTCACAAAATAATATTTACATGTTGTGGAATGGAATACGCGATACATACACTACAAGAAATGAAGTCAACATTGAATCATCAGAAGTCGTCTCTTTAAATTTTTAGAGACGACAAAGTCATCACTCAATGTCGCCGCAATATGTTAGTGTCTCTAGATATATAGCGACGACTTTATGTCGTCGCTATATATATTTGAATCTATAGCGACGACAATTTCTTCGCAACATTGTCGTGGTCTATATCTCGAAACAGATATAAAGGGACGACAAAGTCGTCGCTGTTATACAAAATAATAGCGACGTGAAAAATGTTGCTATTATCTCGTCGCCATACGTCTTTCTTATATAGCGACGACAAAGTCGTCGCTATTGCTTTTCTTTTACTACAGCGACGACAATGTCGCCGCTATAAACTTTTTGAATTTTTTACATTTTTTATTTATTTCCAAATAATATAAATAATGTATAAAAAATTCTAAAATCTACGGATCCTCCAAACCGTCGTCCTCGTCCTCGTTCTCCTCCTCCTCCGCAGCACAACTGATATTCTACTTTTCGAAACTCAATTTCACGCTGCATTTGGCGTAGGCGATCCTCGTACATGGCAAACCGAAGATCGTTATTCGGAGGTCTCCGAGAACCGATGGGAAGTTCTTTGTGGGGCAAACGATGCGGCGATCGAATCTAGTGAGGGAGAGGTGCCCTTGAACCCGGCCAACCCCATGGACGTGACCTCGTTGTTCTCCGAGAACCTCCTTTGCAATGGCACGCTGCGTCAACGACGCCGCCGTTGGAGGCGACGACTGTGTATGTTGAGTCTCTCTCAACTCAACAAGTTTATCCTATTCGGTGAAAAAATAATAATAAATAATAATATCATGCATGTCGATAAAATTATATTAACATAATTTAAAAATCATCACATAGTCACCAGCCGTCTGCGGGTTCACCCAATTGCTATCCTGGAAGGTGTGAAACGTCCCGAACGAATCAATAATCCCCGACCACTTCTAGGTGCCGCTACGACAATTTAAACGTGAAATGTAGTTAGTAGACATTTTTATGTAATATAGTGAAAATATGTATAATGGTATTGAAAATTTATATGTTGTACATCATCGTAACGCGTGACAGAGAAGCTCTTCGACCCCTGCACGCTTGGATATTTAGCCTTACCCCGATTAGCCTTATTTTTGGAGGACCGTTCCTAGAAGTATAACATATAATTGATTAGCAAAAAATGCAATAGTTAAAAAAGTATATAAAATATCGTAAAAAATATATAAACAATACGTACCACGAAGGTAGGACTGGTGAAGAAGTCAATGCACTTCTGCCAGTCCTCGGTGGACATCTCGTCGTATGGTCAGCTCGAACCATGCGCTTTTAAGTGATTATGCGCCTTAAGTTTGTAATCGCGATAGCGATCGGCCGCTAGACGATCTACAGCGGCACATACTGCCCGGTACTTGTCGGGCGACCGATCGCCCTACAGATCAAAGTAGCTCTGCAAGAGTGAAAAAAAGTACGTTAATGTAGAAGTCGTAGAACAATTATTTATTAAGTGTACTAATAACAAAACTACCTTAAGTTCATACCTCGATAATGCTACGTAACCGTACCTGCTACTCATTTGGAACCTCTGTCCATGAAGGGTAGCACGGGGGCACGGTGAATCTCACTTGATTCTCAACCAAGCGCGTGAAGTACTTCGAGTTATTTTCGATCGGTGCATTGTGCATTCGACAATGTTGACGATAGGAAGTCGCATCTTCTCATTAGCTCGCCAAACCATCTCAAGGTTGATGCCTCGAGAGATACCCGTCGCTTTGGCGGGGTCTTTAAAAAATGAAAAAATTGGAAATTGTATTTATCATACGATTTTCAACGATATATATAAAATAATAAATAATTACAATTTGAACGAAAAGTGTTGCCAGACTCATGCAGTGAAAGCGGTGGTGAGATGAGATGGTCATGAGAGGATCTCTTGCACCATCACCTCCGTGCGACATCACGTCGACCATACTAACACATGAAATAATTGTGAACATCAATTAGTACGGAATAGGTCCCTACATTTAGTGAAATTGATCCTAATAAACTTTTTTCTTTATTTCAAATAGGTCCCTGAACTTTGACATTTTATCTAATATGTCCCTCAACTTTGAATTTTTTATTCATTTCTAATAAGTTTCAATTTGTTGATAAATTGGTCCCTCGACTTATTCCTATGTCAAATAGGTCCTTACAATTTGAATATTATCGTAATTTCTAATACGTTATAATTTTGTTATAATTAGGTCCCTAATGAAATTGTTCATTTCAAATATGTCCATATACTTTGACTTTATTGTAAATAGATCCATAAAAATTTTATTTTATTTCAAATATATCTCTGAACTTTGAAATTGGTCATAGTTTCTAATAAGTTTGAAGTTGTTGAAGAATTGGTCCTTAAACTTTGAATTTATGTGAAAATTTGAATTTATTATATTTTATTTTAAATTGGTCCCTAAACTTATTTTATTGCAAATAAGTCCCTAAACTTTGAATTTATGTGAAAATTTGAATTTATTATATTTTATTTCAAATTGTCCCTAAACTTATTTTATTTCAAATAAGACCCTAAACTTTGAATTTATGTAAAAATTTGAATTTATTATATTTTATTTCAAATTGGTCCCTAAATTTATTTTATTGTAAATAAGACCCTAAACTTTGAATTTATTATATTTTATTTCAAATTGGTCCCTAAACTTATTTTATTACAAATAAGTCCCTAAACTTTGAATTTATGTGAAAATTTGAATTTATTATATTTTATTTCAAATTGGTCCCTAAACTTATTTTATTGCAAATAAGTCCCTAAACTTTGAATTTATGTGAAAATTTGAATTTATTATATTTTATTTCAAATTGGTCCATAAACTTATTTTATTACAAATAAGTCCCTAAACTTTGAATTTATGTGAATTTATGTTTCCTAAAATTTTTTAATTTATTATATTTTATTTCAAATTGGTTTATTATATTTTATTTCAAATTGGTCCCTAAACTTATTTTATTGCAAATAAGTCCCTAAACTTTGAATTTATGTGAAAATTTGAATAAGTTTTATTTGATTGATGAATTGGTCCCTAACTTATTTTACTACAAATAAGTCCCTAAACTTTGAATTTTTGTCATAATTTGTAAAAGTTTAATTTGATTGATGAATTGGTCCCTAAACTTATTTTATTTCAAATAAGTCCCTAAACTTTGAATTTTTGTCAAAATTTGAATAAGTTTAATTTGATTGATGAATTGGTCCCTAAACTTTGAATTTATGTCAAAATTTGAATAAGATAATGTCAACTATGCCCTAAAATTCAACCTCATTCAACCTAAAATTCAACCTTCCTTCAACATTCATCCCTTAAAAACAACCTTCATTCAACCTTCATCTAACCTAAAATGAATTAATCATTTAATTATCAATCAAATACACCTCAAGAAACGTATCACCAACAAATTCAAACCAAATATGTAATTATCCAAATTTTTTAACATGTAATTATCCAAAATCAGTTCAATCAAATCAAATTTCAATCGAAATAAAAAAAAAACAGCACAAAAATCAAGAGGTTCACAGCACAAAAAACATTCACAAAAACAAGCACAAAAATCAATGTTCAACCCAAATCATTTCATTTCATTAGATAACACGCACAAAACGGATGGAACATGCGGCAGGAAGAAACCCACTGGTTTCACCAAATCATTGGGTTAACCAAGTTTAGAGACTAACTTGATTTTAGAGCGAGATGAAGAAAGAGATGAACATCGTGGCAACAATCCAGCACAGGCGTACAATCCTCGGGCGACAATGGAAAAACAGAGAGAAAACGACGAAAAAATGTGAGAAAAAGCAGAAGTGGAGAAGAATAAGAAGAAGAAGATTAGATGCGTGTAATAAGGGTATTGTCTGTAGTGACGACATATGTCGTCTCTATAGACATATTAGCGGCAACATAAATTTTAATTTTTTTTGTGCACGCACTCAGAACGTGACGCTAAATTTTCAACGCACATGTCGTCGCTATAAAAGTTGTCTCTGTTGGTTATTTGTAGTTAAGTCCTTCATCTTTATTGTCCTTTAGTAAAACAAGCAAATTTTGAAAATACATATTTGAAAATAAGATTAAATTTATAATATAAAAATAAAAACAAGTTTTTAACTAAAAACATCATGATACTCAAAATAGGAGAAATGAACATTTAAAATAAAAATTGTAAACGAATGAAAATTTTAAAAATAAAATTCTACATTCTTATTCTTAATTTCAAAAATCCTGAAAAATTAAAAATTCTAAAATATTTAATTCTAAAATGTTGGAAAAAAAATTATTAAAAAGTAAAAATAGTTAAAACTCTTATTGGTTATTAAAAAATGGAATTTTAAAAATTTAGTTGAATAAAAAAAGATTAAAATTCTTAATCCACAACATTACATTTTGTTTCTATTTTGGTAATTTATTATTTGTTTGTATCTCATTTTTGTAGCGAAAAAAATTATTAGAAGATTTATAAAATTATTCTATGAATAACCAATTAATTGAATAAAATGTCGTAAAATAATTTGTCAAAATTCCATAAAGTTTTTCATAATGACAAACGAAACGTATTTTTTGCAACATTCAATCTGATTCACTATCATGATACGATTGATCCTCATCATCGTCATTGTCGTCCTCATTGAGTTCACTTGATGTTTCGTCATCTTCGTATTCTGCATTTTTATCGTCTTCACATCATCGTCGTTTATAAACAAAGTTTCTCCTACAGTATCATACGAGGCTCTCCTGATAACCGATGCTTCTATCTCATCAGCTTCATCATCATCCCGGTGCAAGGATACGTGCTCTATGTTGCCAAGATCAACGACTAGAGATAAACCGGAAGAGTAGTTATTGTGGAGCAGGTCAATCTCTGTGATGTTAGCTCCCACTGTGTCCCACGTGCTCTTGTGATGGACAATTTGTATTACTCGCCAGTTCGGATCACGAGATGGATCTTCAATGTAGAACACTTGTTGTGCTTGGCTCACAAGTATGAATTGATCATCCTTGAACGCCTTTGCACTGATGTCAATACTGGTAACGTTATTCTCAGTTACCATCCGTCTCCCATCACACCTAAACCACTTGCATAGGAACAGATAAACTGAAAGTTTCGATCCATATTGTAGCTCCAAAGATATCTTGCGCACTTGCCCGTAGTAAATCTCACCCCGGTCCACAGGACGGACACACACCCACCGTTTCGAGTTTTTCTTCGAATTTCATGATCATATGTCAGGAACCGAACTCCTTTGACAACACAAGCCGTGTATGACATAACCTGCTGGTAACATCCAATGGCCAACGCAAATAACTCATGAGAAACTTGATGGTTGTGGCTTTGGCGCATTGCATATAGCTGCATGACGAGAATTATTCTCAGTTATTGAAAGCAATTATGTTGAAATCTTGCAATTTTATTCAGTCGATGTTCATTTACCTTTCTGTAGAACCAACCGTGAAAGTCTCTTCTGTGCACTAGTTCGATGTTTGGACAACCATTGTTCAGTAGTTCCCACCTATGTTCCCTGAACAAAGTATGGAAGATCAAAGTTCATTAGTTCGTTTCAAATGATAAAGTTAATTCGAGATAAATGAATAATAATCAGGAATTAACGCCGTCTTACTATAAGAATGGATCAACATCAATACAGTTGTTCAGGATGTAAAAAATCGCTTGATTTCGAACTTAAGTAGGAAACGTCGTTGGTGTCGCTTTCCAAGTGGGCGACATTGAGGTCGAAAAATGCAAAGTTGTGTTTGTGGAACAAGAGCATCCTCGTTTCGTTTGGTCGGTCAAACCTTGTCCCTATGTCCTCGGTACCTCGAATAAAAAGTCAATGCCTCGTCCACAACATACCCTTGACTATTGATTGATCCCTCGAGCCGAGCTCGATTTCCCGACGTAGCCCTTCAATTTTTTCAGGTATCGCTCGAATGGATATATCCATCTCATGTGCACCAGACCTCCAAGGATTGCCTCTGCTGGTAAATGCATTACGAGGTGAATCATGATGTCGAAGAAGGCTGGCAGAAATATCCGTTCCAACTTACAGAGAATGAGTACAAGGTGACCGTGGAAAGCTATCATGTCGCTAACCTTTAGTGTTCTTGCACAAAGCTTTCTGAAGAACGTGCACAGTTCAATAATTGTCGTGGAAATTATTTTATTCAAGAATACCCGACATCTGACTGGCAATAAACGTTGCATGATAATATGGTAATCATGTGACTTCAACCCGATAATACGGCTGTCATTAGGAGCAATATTCTTTCGAAGATTAGAAGAGAAGGCATCTGGAAACTCAACCGATCGGATAAATTTACAAAACTTCTTACGATTTGAAGACGACATGGTGTAACATGCGGTGGGCTTCATCCACCTATTCCGCTCTCGACAAGTGCACTCTTTTTGATCCCTAATTGCATCGGATCGCACTCGCATTGATCGTGTCTTTTGATTTGAATGGATCGTCCATAATTGTGCCTAGCAAGCTACCACAAACATTCTTCTCTACGTACATGACATCGATATTATGTTTGAGCTCTGTAGAAGTCCAATACGGCAACTCATAGAAAATACTCTTTTTTCTCCAATTTGGCTCGTCATCACTTCTTCGAATTGTAGCACCACCGTAATTAGGGTGCTTTCCTGGACTTCTATATCTGACACGGCTTAACTGTGCTAAAATATCTGTAGGCATTAACCAACGTGGAGGTGGTCGCCTCTCTGTCCTCCCATCGAAGTCTAAATTGCTCCGAAAATGATGCCTGGATGGCAGGAACCGATGGTGACCCACATAAGCTGTCTTACCTATCACTTGGACTGAAGGAGTATCCTCGTTGCACGTTGGACATGCCTTGTACCCCTGACCACTCCAACCCGACAAACTACTTCTCGTTGGAAAATCGTTAATCCCCGCAACAATGCATGCATGCGATCGAATACCGACTTGTTGTTGGTTCTACCGTCACCCGTGTCAGTCCCATCGGCCCACAAACCCCTTCAACTTGTCCACTAATGGTCGTAAAAATACATCAATGTCCTTACCCGGTGCTTTAGGACCAGGTATCAACAGAGTAAGCATGAGGTATTCGGGCTTCATGTATAACCATGGTGGCAAGTTGTAAACTCATACAACTACTAGCCACATCTTTGTATCGACGGACTCATGTCACCGAATGGATTGAATCCGTCTCAGCGCCAAACGTAACGACATTCCCCGATCTCACTTGCGAGCGATGGATGTTTCATGTCAAAATCCCGCCATGCCTTTCCATCAACGAGATGTCGCATTTCATAATCGTCCCTAGACCTTCCTATACTATGCCACCTCATGAGTTTTGTAGTATCCTTCGTCGTGAACATATGTTTTAGTCTCGGGGTCAAGGAAAAATATCCGTAACATTCTTCCTATTCACTTTTCCCGTAGTGTGCACCCAACGACTTTCCCGACAAATCGAGCAAGTTTGTCTATCGGCATGTTCACCCCAAAACAAAGGTCTGCGATCGTTCTTGCAGGCATGAATAGATTTGTAACCCAAACCAATTCATCATCGACTTCTTAGCTTCGTGTGAGAGTCAACCAGTTCATGTTTGGGAATACTAACTTCAGCAATTTCAAAAGATCATCGATGAGACTTGTTTATCCATTTGTTCATAACTTTAATATGCATCAACTTGACTAAAAATTTAGGGATGAAAATGATGAAACTCCGGCACACATTTCAATGGAGAGCACGAAACAATTCATCATAGTAACCATCGGTGCTTGTACGTGCATGCTTATCACCAGCTACGTCATCCATGACATCTATCATCTCATCCTCCACACCAGCTCACTCATTCTGTCTATACACATTCGCAGTATGAACATTGATCTTGCCATGATATATCCAGGTGACATAACTCTCTGCAAAACCATTACGAAATATGTGAGCCTCGACAATTTCTAATGGATGTGTGAGACCGTTTAAACATTTTTTGCACGGACATTTAATCATTCCTCTGCCATTAACGTATGGCCTCGCCATGTTTATAAATGTTTGCAAACCGTTCCGAAAATCTGCAGATTTTATGCTATTTCTAATTGTTGTCCAACTTTTATCAATATCAATACTTGAAAAATACTATATATTCTTACAAATACAGTAAGGATAATAAATAGAGATGAAGAAATGAACTTTAAAGAAGATGATTATGAAGGAAAACAATAGAATTACAATTGACCGGGGAGATGCGGAGATGGAGAAGAGATATTTTTGGGTGTGTAGTCCATGCGATACAAAAATGCGGAGATGGGGAGAAGATAAAGAAGACTCTATAGCGGCGACAATGTCGTCGCTATAGATAAAAGTCGTCGCTATGAGGATCATTCATATTTTACGAAGAAATTAATAACTCACGTGCCTACCAAAATGATCAATATGAATATAGCGACGACACATGTGTCGCCGCTGATTTAACAATGGGCGCCAATTTTCCCGTTTAAATTGATGTAGGTATATAGCGACGACATAGGTCATCGCTATAGAGCTCATCGCATTTTACGAGAAAATTAATGATTCACGTGACTTACAACATTATCCGCAACTCAATTGCGACAACATATGTCGTCACTATTTATGCATCAAAATACCGCCATTTGTTCCCGCCGTTTCCGAAACTAATTGGCGACGACATTGAAAGACGTCGTTATAGATTCTATTTAATGGCGACGACATATAATATATTGCGACGACATATGTCGTCACTATAAGTTTTGCATATGTGGCGATGACATTTCTTTATCGTCTCTACTATGTAGAATCAATAGAGACGACTTTGTGTCGTCGCAATAAGTGTCGCCGCTATAGACTCTTTTTGTTGTAGTGATATAAACAATTACGTTATAAATTGTGCAACAATTATATAGCGTTGCACAAATGTTGATGCGACAAATTCTGTGTTGTAAAATAAATTCAACTACAAATACAACTTGTCACATAAACGAATATTCATTGTCACAAAATAATATTTACAACAATTTTATTTGTTGTAAAATAGAATATAGGACATATATAAGTCCAAATACACTAAATTACGCAACAACTATACATTGATACGCGACAAACTCTCTGTGTTGTAGAATATATTCAACTTCAAACATAACCTGTCATATAAGCGAATATCCATTGCCACCAAATAATATTTGTAACAATTTTATATGTTGTAAATTATAATACACAACCTATATATATAGTTACCACATAAATTAGGCAACAACTATACATCGTTGCAAAAATGATGATGCGACAAACTCTCTATGTTGCTGAATAAATTTAACTACACACAAAATATGTTACATAATAAATTATACTTCAAACATTGAATATCTTATAATATATTCTGTAACGAAACAATCTCATTGTAAAATAAATTACGCGACAACAATTACCTATTATAATATGTATATTACTACAATCATGTTTTGTTGCAAAATAGAATAGGTAACAAACGTTATACTTTTAAAATAGTTTTTGTAACAAACATTTCTTCTTGCAATTTTTTTTTGGAATAAACGTTGCGACAAATTGACTTTTTGCCATTTTAATTTTTCGCGACATCTATGTATTGCAATGACATTATGACGACAAAAATATTGTTGTTATTTCATACTTTCTGTGACAAAAAAAATGTTGTAAGTTTGCTTATGTGACGAGTGACTGATAGTTGTTGCAGAATAAATTCTATGGTGTTTATAGCGCAACAATGGCCGTAACAAACATCTTGTTGTCGCTAAATTAATTTTACAACAAAATTGTATTTATGCAACAACATTTTTTTTTTGCAAAATAGGTATTTTTTTTTGTAATGAACCATTGCTTGATTGAAGAAGGCGATTATAGAAATTGGAGATGAAGAATTAATATAGGGAAATTCGTGTTTCTGGAAAGTTGGAAAATTGGGCATAGAGAAACGTCGGTGGATGTAGAAGTTCGCCTATTTTGATTTTTTTTTTTTTAAATGGCAAAGAGCCGTTTAAAGTGAAAGATGTGATAAATGCGTGATGTTTTAGTCTTTAAATATATGAAAGAAAATAGAAATTGAATACAGAAATTAAAAAATGTGAATTTATCATTGTTATTTATTTTTTATTTAGTAATTTAATACATTTTTTGTCATACATGTAAACATTTTTTTTAATTACAATAGGTAACTAAATTTTTTTAGTATTTTTTTAAAAAGGTAACTAAATTTTTTATTTTAATTAATTTTTTATTCATACGGGCGAGCCGGGTTGAACCGCGGCCTACATGGGCTCGACCCGGATGGGCCGACGGGTGAGCCCGGGCTCGTGTTCAATTTTTGTGTGCTGGGTTGACCCGGCCAGCAACCCGCCGTGGCGCAGGCTTTTTCTAAAGCGGGCCGTCATCGGACTTCATTGGAGGCGGGCCGACCTAGTCCGCCTGACTCGGATTAACACCTCTAGGTAGGTGCGTGGCTATTTGGGATGTTTTGCCTAAAGGTGCGGGCCTTTGTCAAATTTGTCATTGGTAGTTACTAGTTAGTGGGTTTAAATTCAGTTTAATTACAAAAGGGTAAATATTAATATTTAAAAAATGATGGTATATTTCAATTTTTTCTAAGAAAAGGGTTATTGGGGCTAATTAGGGTTTGACAAATTAACCGCTAAACCGTCAAACCGATCCGACCCGAACCGACTCGGGTCAATTTGGGTTGATTTTTTTTTCAATTTGGGTCAATTTTTTGATTTTTTTTGGTTGGTTTTTTTCATTTTTAGGTTGGGTTTTCCCAACCCAAACTGAAAACTCGAACCGTTTTTGGGTTGATTTCGGGCAAAAAAATTTTTTGGGTTGGTTTCGATTTGGTTTTTGCTAAACCGAATTTTTATCAGTTTGGATCGGATTGGGTCCCTAGGGCTAATCTTTTCAAAAATAAATTAAAAATTTAAATTAAGTTGGCTCAGTACACCTGTGGCCCAAAGTCGAGCTAGGTTGGCCCAGTAAATATGAGCCCGTGTAAAATCGGGCCAAGACTAGCTCTATCCAATTTTTTGTGTGGCCTGTCCAGTTTTGGGCCGGATCGATCTGTCTGGCCCATTTGCCACCTCTAGTTGTGAGTAGTTTTTCTTTTTCACGATTTAAAATATATTCAAAATAATTAATATTTTATTAACTCGTAAATTAAGTTTTATTGTGATGAAACACTCAATAAGCAGGTTAAACGAGCATTTAAAGAGCCGACATTCGATCGTAAGGCTTTAACACCTTAGCTCTTGTTTAGTTATGCTTAAATTATAAATTAAGTTGATCAAATATATTTTTATCCATATATTTCATATGATTTACAACTTAATATTTACTTATTATCTACATATTTTATAGAATCAACAATTTATAAGTATTTAAAAAATAATTTCTAAACGGTCAAACATGCACTTAGTCGCATGTAGACAATCTACTATTTTGCAATTAGATATCATATCTTACATGGTCTGATTTTTATGGGATCAACATTTAATAAACACGTTGGTTGTGGTATGGAAGAAGAAAGATATTTGTTGAGCAAAATAAAATACATATTCTAAGAACATTTCCAAAAATCTCTTTATTTTAAAAAGTATCTTTAAATTTAAAGGGTAAAATATTTTATACTATTCAACAATAGTCTTTATTTTACTTTTTTTAAATAAATATTTATTATTTTTTCCTCATTTTGTATTAAATATATATTTTTACAATCAAATGATATACTAATGGTTAAAATCGGTGTTATTAAACCTGGCCCGACCCGGCTCGGCTCGACCAGTCTGACTGGAAAAGTCCCAATTGGTCCGGTTCTCTTAATTTGACCACCTAGCAATCCAATCGTTAACGACCTAAAAAAACCACGGATTTTTTAATTAACGACCCAAAAAAACCACGGATTTTTTAAGTAACTCGGTGACCCGTCCAGATCATTTTTTTAATATCATATTCTACCCAAAAGATGCATCAAGTACTTCTTCAATCTATTAATGAAATGTTAATTCAATTAAATGCAATAATTAGTTGATGATACTAGTAGTATCGTACTTATTTTGTTAAATACGTTTTTGATGGTAGTGATTTTCTATTATATCTATATATATAGTGTTTTGTTTGATTTAGACTTGCAGAGTGATTTTTAGTCACAAAATTAATATAATATTAATTTATTAGAGTTCAATAATTCATGATTTTATATTATATTTAACAAAAAAGACTTATCGATTCGACATGAATTGATCTACCGGTTCAACCACTAGATCGTCGGTTGAACCATCAACCCGGTGACCCAACTCCATCTCCGGATCGATGATGAGGCCGAGTCTAATAACTATGGTTGAAATATTCAAGTGTTATTTAAATAGTAAAAAAAGTGGAGCATTGAAACTTACAATTCATAAAATATATTTAATATAATTAAAATAGAGAGTGAATTTAACTCTCCAAATGTGAAGAATTAAAAAAGTTAAAATAGAGAGTATGTTGAAACTTTATTTTATGTATTTAGAGGTGACAAATGGACCAAATGGGCTAGACCGGCCCAAAACGAGATGAGCCACACAAAAAATTGGATTGAGGGCTAGCTTTAGCTTTATTTTACACATGCTCATATTTGCTGGACTAACCTAGCCCGATTTTGAGCCACAGGACTATTGGGTCAGCCCAACATAAAATTTTAATTTATTTTTTCAAAACAATTATATATAATATATATATATATATATATATATGGGTAAATTTAAGGTCGGTCACTGTTTTGGCATTTATGGGCTCTAAAGTTATATGCTCAAAACTTAATTCAATTAAAGTCACATTTTAGAGCTTAAAAGACCAACATACCCTTAATTGTAAAAAATGCTAATTGTGATACTGTTTTGTTGTGATACTGTTTTATTGTGATACTGTTTTGTTGTGATACTGTTTTTTTTTTGTATTACTATTTTTTTTGTGATGCTGTTAAACCTATGATTTGGTACTATTAATGGAACATTTTAAGAACAATATTATTCTCTTATTTATTCTCTACTGATTACTTTGTCTACCATTAAACACCATATATATTTATACTTATCTAT
This sequence comes from Forsythia suspensa, assembly GCA_023638005.1. Classification (NCBI taxonomy): domain Eukaryota; kingdom Viridiplantae; phylum Streptophyta; class Magnoliopsida; order Lamiales; family Oleaceae; genus Forsythia; species Forsythia suspensa. The sequence goes on along the minus strand of CM042664.1, from coordinate 22,756,386 downwards.
CCAATTAGAATCTATGTCCTAATTGAATCTCAAACATGTTCATAGCCTCGATAGATCTCTCGAACAAGTTGAAATTTCAACAACATATAATTCAAGGCTTACCTTGAGATTCACAAATCAGCTTAAAACTTTGGAGTTTTCAATATGACCATATTGGAGTTTTCGATATGACCATGTTTTCTGCATAAAATATATTCAAGCACCAGTTTTGTGGTGACTATTCAGAAGGTTTTCGTGTTATGAGTAGTCAAGTACAAGTTTATGATTCTTGTAGTGAACTTTGTTTAGGATCTAATCAATCAAGAACTGGAAGTGTTAATGAAAAAGGATCAAGTTCAAAGGATGTTCAACAAGAGAAAGATGAAGGATGGCTTCAAGAAAGATACATTTATCCGTGATACTGTTTTAGAGGATGTGTGATAATGTTTTCGTAAGAAAAATTAAAGATTGCCATTTTAAGCTAAAGAGACGACTTCAAACGGGTAAAATCCATGTACGCAGTGGCAAAACGACTGGACTTGACCGTCTCGTCGAGACCATTCTGAAAAATATATTACAATAAAAATTCTGAGCATGTATGCGAATTCTATGTTCATTTCTATTGTGATACCGTTTTCTGTGATACTGTTTTGTATAATATAGTATCAAACAACACACATGATTATGATACCATGCTTTTATCTTTGATATTGTTTAATTAGTCATGTGTGTTGTTTGATACTGTATTATGTAAAACAGTAACATGGATTAAAATAGTATCAAAATTACTAATGCACATTACCTAAATAAAATGGTATCATGGATTAAAACAGTATCATAGACAAAACTAATACATTCAAACAGTATCACAGGTTCAAACCTTGCCATAATTAAACGGTATTAAAGATAAAAGTATGATAACATAAATAAAACCCATTCCACATAGATTCAAACAGTATCATGGATAAAATATACTAATGCGCATTACCTAAATAAAACAGTATCATGGATTAAAACAGTATCGTGGATTAAAACTAAGACATTAAAACAATATTATAAGATTAAAACAGTATCATGGATTAAAACAATATCAAAATATACTAATGCACATTACCTAAACAAAACAGTATCATAGATTAAAACGATATCAAACAACACACATGACTAACAATTTTTTCTCGTGATCTTTGTTTTCTAACACTCAGTTTTTCGTGATAATTGTTTTCTATATAATGATATCAAACAACACACACTAACAATGTTTTACGTGATATTTTTTATGATATTGTTTTTCTATACTAACAATATTTTACGTGATATTGTTTTCTATAATACAATATCAAACATCATGCTCTCTTTTAATGTGCCTTCAATGTTTAATGTTTCTTCTCGCTTGGGAGGGTAGAAGGAGATCCCGCTACATGCCTTCTCTCAAGATCACCCTCACGGTGACTACAGCAGCCTTTTCAACCTCTTGCTTGGAGGCCTTGTACCTAATTTCCATGAAGCTCTTCTGATATGTCAATTTTCAAATTACCCCCACTGTTAAGATTATTTTCCCTTTGCTTGTCTTCTTCACCTCCTTCAAATAGCCATGCAATTGATTCCTCTACTCTGCCTTCATTCAGAATAAGAGCCATTATTGCCCGTTCTTGAGAGAAACCCATAGCCACAAGTTGTTGTGCAAGTGCTTCTAGCTTCCTCGACATGAGATATCAATTACATCGCTCGTGTAGTTCTTGAGCTCGTCTCTCTTTTTGTCGTTGATGTTTTCTCTCGTTCTTTTGGCGATTTTTTCTTGTTTGTCATTGTCAGCTCAAGGCACCGACTCTTATGCATGTTTGGTATGCTGATTGGTGGTGGTGGTGGTGGTGGTGGCGGCGGCGGCGGCGATGATGCGATCTCTTGGTCATTGAGTCTGTGCAATGGGTGATTTTGAAATTAATTTAAAATATTGATAAAAGTATGACTTAATCACAATTTAGAAAAATATTTTGACCTAATTTGAAACAAGTTATGTGCAAGTGACTTATAGGCAATTTTTCCTATATATATATATATACACACACACGCACGCACACGCACACACACACACACACACTAGTGAAATTCACGTGTAAGGCACGTGTTGGATTTTAACTAAGTATTTAATAGTGTAGTCATTGTTAGTGAATTTTTTAATTATTTTTTTTTTATGAAAGACTAAGTAATACATATATTAAAATTTATTGAAAAAAGTACGTAATATTAAAATGGGCGATATAGCTTCAATTGATCTTTAACAAAAATGTTCTTCATTTAAAAAATAAATGGTGTGTAGTTCACTAACATAATTGATTAATACAAATCTTAGAACTGAATACTTCAAATATGATATCACAAAATTATTCTGTTGCTTTAAAGCTACAAGAAAAATAGCCTTTTGCAACATCTAAATAACAACATTCATTAATTGTTTATTGCTAAAAATAGTTTATCGCAAGAATCATTAAATGTATGTTGCCATTGGTTAACTTAATTGAGAGTTGGCAATAGTTTTCAAATGAACGTTGTCAATGTATCATTTTACAACATTCATAGTCTGTTGCAAAAATATATATATAATTTTTCATTTAACAACGGACAATGACTGTTGCCAAAGAATAGAATATTTGGCAACATTCACGCACGTTGCTAAACATGTAGTTTTAGGACATTTCGCAACGTTTAAAGTGTGTTGCAAAAAAAATTATATAAGGCCATTTCCAACCCATATCTTTAAATTGGTGTAAATTTTGCACTAAAATAGTGCAACTTTCACACCAAATCCATATATTATCTCCAACCCATTACTTCAAATGTTGCATCAAATGAATAGTGTCTATTCTCATATATTTATATTTTTAATTTTGAACAATAATTTAGTTCAAAAATTAGTTAATTATATAGTGTATTTATATTAATTATATAAATTTAAAATACATTTAATTTTTGTAATTATTGCATTAATTAAAAAATAAGAAAAAGCACGATACTCAATATCACAATTAAAAAAAATATTTAACATAAAAAAAAATTGGACAGATACCAATATAAAAAAAAACATAAAACATAATTAATTTTGTTATTTAATTCTCGGAATTAGTATATTCATCCACAAATGATCAATCAATGCATTTTGAAGTTGCGAGCCTCTTTATTTTTGATTTGCCAATGTCGAGACAAGGAGTTTTATTTTAACGTATATATTAAATATTTTTTATTAATCGATTACAATTTTTTATATTAATAAAAATAATAATGAAATTCAAATAAACATAAATAAAATTAAACAATAAAATAATAAAAGAGTATAAAAAAGGATATATAAGGAAAAATAAATTTGACAAGTATAAAATGAAGGACAAAAATGAAATTAAAAAAATTTCACTTTTTTACGCCAAATGAAATTTGGCGCAGCACTGTTCACTACTCTATTTTGGAGTACTGATTTGGCTATGCATTGGAGATGGCCTAATAGCTTATTTGGCATTGAACATTGCCCTTTGTTAATAAGCATAGATGGCCCAATTTAATGTGAAATTCTACCCGCGAAAACTATTCTATTGGCTCCAAACCCAAAATCCAATTAACAACGTCGCGTGTCTCCTACTTCACTGAATCTTTTGGGAAAACCTAATTATCTTTCGGCACCTTCAATGTTTTTACCGGGAAGAAGACGTTGAGGATTATAAAATTAGTTGCCTAGGATTGCTAGGAAGAAGATGTTCGAGGACCATCGTCAATCTCATATGGGTAGGTGAATCAAACTCTTTCTATGATTGAGATTAACTTTTGGTTATACCATGTTATAGTTTGAACCCAGAACCCAATAATGGAGAAATTCAAACTATAATCAGAATCTAGAAGTCCTTTGCTGCCCGAAAACTGAAATCTAAACAAATATCTGTGAATTTAATTTAATTTGAATAAGAAAGAGGGAGATAAACAGAAAATGGAGATAAAATGTAATGAAGAAGATGAATTGTAGAGAAGGAGGTGGAAGGGATTTCTTGACATTCTGTTGAAAACAATCATAATCTTTCTTATCTATCCTATCCACGTAATATACCAGCAACAAGCCAAAACGTGTTTCTAACATTACAACTTAACTAAACGTAAATTGCTTAATTAAACTGAAGTTAAATAAAACGGCGCCGTTTCTGCATTTGAAATTCGGTGTCTGGTTGGTCCTTTTCTTCTTCCTTCCCCATTTCCATCCTCCTGTTCTTCCCGTTCTTCTACTGGTGCTTCTTCCACTTCATCATTACAACCCCCTGCTTATCTAAACCTTGTCCCCAAGGTTTAAATGTGGGATGCTACTTCTGTACCTCTTCTGAATCCTCCCAGGTAGCTTCTTCTTTCAACTGATTAGCCCATTGAATAAACCACTTGACCCCAGCTCTTTCCTCCTTATTGAACATTTTGGCCTCTATAATCCTTAAGGGTTGTTTGTCAAAGTGCATGGTGCTCGTGTCAGAGGGAAGTTCTGTTACACATATAACTTTATCTCCAATCTTCTTCTTGAGTAAAGATACATGGAAAGCAGGATGAATCTTAGCTCCCACCGAAAGTGTTAATCATGTAGGCTACCTCTCCAACTTTCTCTTCCACTTTAAATAGACCATAGTACTTAGGACTTAGCTTTTGATTTTCCCTTTTTACCATAGTTTGTTGCTGATATGGGTAAAGTTTCAAGTAAACCTAATCTCCCACAGAAAAATGTCTCTCAATTCTGTTTTTATCAGCATAGTGTTTCATTCTAGCACTGGCTTGTGTTAGGCTTTCTTTCAATCGTTTATCCATCTTATACCTTTCCTGTAACCAATCCTCCACTGCAGCAAGATTTGTCTGTTGGTATGGTCTCAAGGCCAACTGAGAAGGAAGAATACCATAGATGGATTCCAAAGGTGTTCTCTGTATAGCTGTGTGGTATGTAGTGTTGTACCACCATTCAGCCAAAGCAATCCACTTAGCCCATGCTTTAGGTTTATCATGAGTCATACACCTAAGATACATCTCCAAGCATTGATTCAATCTTTCAATTTATCCATCAAATTGTGGGTGATAAGCTGTACTGAACTACAATTTGGTTTCCAAGAGTTCAAATAATTCTTGTCAGAAGGAACTTGTAAAAATCATGTCTCTGTCTGAGATTATAGACTGTGGAAGACCATGCAGCCTGCTGCATGTTGTCCAAGAATAATTGGGCCACCCTCTTAGTTGTAAATGGATGAGATAATGTAATAAAATGCCCATACTTTGTGAATCTATCCACCACCACCATTATGACATCTTTTCTCTCAGATTTAGGTAGTCCTTTTATGAAATCTAGAGAGATGTGACTCCAGGAATGTTGAGAAATTGGCAAAGGCTGAAGGAGGCCTGTTAATGAGTATGTTCCCCTTTTCACCTTTGACATATATCACACTGCAAAACTTCCATTTTAATGTCCTTTGACATGCCTGGCCAAAAAAAGTGTTGTTTGGCCCTCATGATGCTTGCCTATACTCCAGAATGACCTCCATATTGGGATGAATGAAAACACTGTATCATCTTCTTCGTGATATCTCCTCCACCACCAATATATAATTTGTCCTTGTATCTAAGTACCCCATTATAGTATTGGTATGATTGATCGATGATGGATCAATTACCAGTAACTGAATCTTCTCTGTGCCTACATTGTCACCCCCATAACTATTCATCACCTCTTGTATCCATGTAGGAGTAAGTTGTGTTAATGCACTGCACTCTTCTTCTTCTCTCCTTGATAGGGCATCTGCTACTATGTTTTCCACCCTTTCTTATATTGTATTTCATAGTCTAGTCCATCAGTTTGGTAAGCCACCTTTGGTGTAAGGGAGTAGTTATTCTTTGCTCCAATAGATACTTCAGGGATTGATGGTCTGTTTTAATCACAAAGTGATGTCCTTCCAAGTAATACCTCCACTTTACCATTGCAGTTACCAATACCAGCAACTCCTTCTCATATATGGACATTCCCAGATTTTTTGGTCCCATAGACTTACTGATATAAGATAATGGTATCCTATTTTGCATCAATACAACCCATATTCTCCCATAGTAGGCATCAGTTTCAATGGTAAATGGTTGGTTGAAATCTGGTAAAGCAAGTACATGAGTGGTACTCATAGCCACCTTAAGGTTGTTAAAAGTTGCTTCAGACCACAAGAAACTGTTCTTCTTCAAAAGTTCAATTAATAGTTTAGCGAAAGTTCCATATCCTTTCACAAATTTTCTGTAGTAGCCAGTTAGCCCCAAGAAACCCCTCAACTGCTTTAGGTTAGTTGGTAAAGGCCATGATTGCATAGCTTCAACCTTCTTTGGATCTGCTGATAAACCTTGTTGATCAATAATGTGCCCCAAGTATTCCACTCTAGTTTGTCCAAAACTACATTTGCTAAGATTGGCATATAGTTGATGTTTTCTTAATATTTGTAGCACATTTCCTAAGTGTTCTGTGTGAGTTACAATGTCTCCACTATAAACCAGAATATCATCAAAGAATACTAGAACATACTTCCTCAATTGATTCATAAATATCTCATTCATTAACCCTTGGAATGTGGCTCGTGCATTGGTAAACCCAAATGGTATTACTCTGAATTCATGCAAGTCTTGATGTGTCTTAAAGGCTGTCTTATATATATCATCTGGCTTAACTCTTATCTGATGGTAACCAGCCCTGAGGTCTATCTTGGAGAAATATTTGGCACCATTCAACCATCAATTAACTCATCAATCAGTGGCATAGGGTACTTATCTTTGACAGTTAGGTTGTTAAGCTGCCTATAGTCCACACAAAATCTCACCATCCTTGTTTTAACCAACAACACTGGAGAAGCAAAAGGGCTATTACTAGTCTGAATTAGTCTAGAAGACATCATCCCTTGACTAGTCTTTCCACCTTAGTTTTTTGGATAAAAGGACATCTATAGGGTCTGATTTTAAAAGGTTGTGCCTCTCTTTGAGAGGAATATGATGGTCATGGGACCTAGCTAGAGGTATACCTTTTGGCTCTTCAAATACATCATTAAAGTCAGCTATAATCGACTTTATTTTCTTTGGAGTTTCTATTAATTCTTTCCCTGATATTGCATACAACTATCCCATTACTCCATATGCTTGCTTAGCCATCAAAGATCTCATTTGTGTCTCAATAATCATTTTAAATTTGCTGTTAGGGACTTTACTGCTCAATGTCACCTGACTTTCTTCACTAATAAAGCTGATGCATCCCTGATTAAAATCAAATGTTATTGGTCCAAATTGGCTAAGCCAGTTAACTAGTGACACCATGTCACTTTCTCCCAATTTAAGTGATCTAAGTTTAAACTGAAACTCCATACCTTGCATTTGCCAACTCACTGGAGGGTAGATTGACATGCTTTCCAATTTCTGCCCATTAGCCACAGTTACCATCAATGGATTGGACTCATTATTATGGTACCCCAAGGATTTAATCAGTCCCTCATCAATGAAGTTATGAGTACTCTCACTATCTATCAAAATAGATATCTTACTACCTTTAATCTTTCCTAGTATTCCGATAGTCCTGTGCTGGACACTCCCTATCAAGGCATCAAGAGAGATTTGCATGATCTCTTTCTCTTCCTACTCATCAGTTCTCTCATTCCCTTTCTCCTCATTATCCCTATCATCCTCCTCATTCTCCTCATCAACAACCACGTAATTCAACGTCCTGTTCTTACATACATGTCCTAGTGTGTATTTTTCATCACATATAAAACAAAGTCCAAAGCTCTTTTGGTTTGTATATTAGTAGGGGTAATGGTTTTATATGGTAATGGTGGTGATCTTTTAGGAGGTGGTTTAGGTGATTTTTGAGGATTAGATGAATTTTTGGGGTTGGGGACAAATTTGTTGGGTTTTTGAGTTTTATTCAAAGCTGAAATGGTGGTTTCTTGTAGCAGGGCTGTTTCAAAGGCTTGTTTTAATGTTGTGGGTATAATCATCTTCACCATGGACTTAATCTCTCCCTTCAACCCACTGGTAAACACACTAATATAGTAGGAGGCAAGTAGGTTAGGTAGTGATTGCATAGTTTGGGCTTTAAGATCCTCAAACCTCTCCATGTACTCGCCTACTCCTCCATATTGTCGATCTACTGTAATGTCTCTCTTTCTCCAGTGGGGTTTAGCAAACCTTCATTAACCACTTATCAAATAAAAATGAGAAACTTCATATTACATGAATAGAAAACAAAAATTAAGAAAACTCCAGAGTTAAAACTGAAAAAGAAAGCAAACCGAGGCCTATACAAGTACAATTTTCTTAAAATAGATTCGTCCCCTACCATAGGTTATGAACGTCTGTTTCTTAAGATACAACAGTAGAACTAGTTGTACCAGTGAACCGACCTACTACTCAAACAATATCACCTCTAAGAAATTCGAATCCCAAAGAGGAAAACGAATGCTAAAGAACCTAAGGAGGAAAAGTTGAATTGTTGTGTATAGAATGAGAAAAATGGACATGCTTATATAGGCCTTAGAGTGACATTTCAATTCCAAATCTACCATTAAAAAGTGAGTTACAAAAGTTACAAAATATGAAAGGGTTGAGAGTTGAGAAGTTGGAAAGGTGAGCTTTAATTTTCATTCACCATACTTATTTTCCAACAATCCCCCACATGAATGAAAAAAATTGAAAGAGACACGGAAGACTTGGTGATAAAGTTCAACGTCTGAATCCTGCATATGATAGGTAGGTATTACCCTTTGAACCTTTCCTTATGAAAGTATATTTACTTTACTAGTCGATCGAGAGACGAAGTTCCTTGACGTGCTCACTGTTTGTGTAAAACGATAATATACCTCACACGTAATTCATCCCGACATAGTTCGATTCTCAATGTTATGTTCATTTATGGCCGTGAACATGAGCACCGTTCTCATGAGAGTTTTTAAGAATTGAGCCTTCACACATTCTCTTAGAAGCGGCCCCCTACTTTTCTCTCACATAGGTGATTTCTTAATTAAGTAGCCCGCTTTCTACTCCAAGCGTAAGAATCATTAAAAGCCTATTGCTTATCCTTTCATCTACGAGTATCACTGTTTCATCATAGGAATGGGTAGGAGAGAACCCCCACAGTGATCTAATTAAGTATTTACAATTAGGTTGTCCCTTTGAACCTAGATCTTGGGATCTCCAGTCAACTAGGTTGGATTTCTATTGTATTAACTTATTCTTCCAAAGGCTTAAGTCCCATTCCTTTTGACGACTTTTCAACTAACTCTCTATTCAAACCTTTAGTTAGAAGATCTGTAATATTATCCTTTGACTTTACATAGTCAATAGAGATAACTCCAGTTGAGAGTAGTTGTCTTATGGTATTATATCTACGACGTATGTGTCTAGACTTACCATTATACATGTTACTATATGCCCTACCAATTGTAGATTGACTATCACAATGTATGCAAATTGCTGGCACAGGCTTCGACCATCTAGGAATATCCTCTAGAAAGTGACGTAACCACTCAGCCTCCTCACTACACTTGTCCAAGGCTATAAACTTAGATTCCATAGTGGATCTGGCTATAACCGTTTGTTTAGAAGATTTCCATGATATAGCTACACCTCCTAGTGTGAACGCAAATCCACTTATAGATTTTGAGTCTTTTATATCAGATATCCAGTTAGCGTTATTGTATCCTTCAATAACTTTCGGATATCTAGTATAGTGCAGCCCATAATCACAAATATATCTCAAATACTTTAATATTCTTATTATTCCTTTTCAGTGGTCAACTCCTGGATTACTCGTGTATCTACTCAGTTTGTTAATTGTGTAGGCTATGTCTGGTCTTACATTACTCATTAAGTACATTAGACTTCTAATAATTCAAGAGTATTCTACTTGAGAGATACTCTCGCCTCTGTTATTTGATAGATGCTGACTGGTATCTATCGACGTTCTAGCCATGCCAGAATCATCCTTGTTAAATTTATCAAGAATTTTGTCCACATAGTGTGATTGACTTAGGACAATTCCCTCTGATGTTCTTGAAATTTTAATTCCATATATCACATCTGCTAAGCCCATATCCTTCATGTCAAAATCTTGAATTTAACATGTCTTTAGTAGATTTAATCATCTTATCGTTGTTTCCAACAATAAGCATGTCATCAACGTAAAGACATAAAATGACATAGCTATTTTCAGTGTCTTTGATATAAACGCATTTATCGCACTCGTTGATTTTAAATCCACATTCCATCATGACATGATCAAACTTTTCATGCCATTGTTTTAGAGCTTGTTTCAAGCCATACAATGACTTTATCAATTTACAGACTTTGTTTTCTTACCCTGGAGCGGAAAAAACCCTCAGGTTGTTCCATATAGATTTCTTCATCTAAATCTCTATTTAGAAAGGCAGTTTTCATATCCATTTGATGTACTTCGAGATTCTGCAAAGCTGCAAATGCAAGTATCATCCTGATGGATGTTATTCTTGTTACTGGAGAATATGTATAAAAGTAATCAATGACCTTCTCGTTGTCTATTTTCTTTTATAACAAGCATTGCCTTATACTTTTCGATTGTCCATCTGCTTTCATTTTTTCTTGAAAATCCATTTGTAGCCTAGTGGTTTGCATCCCTGAGGAAGATCCACTAGCTCCCATGTATGGTTTTGTAGAATAGAATCTATCTCACTTTAATTGCCTCTTTCCATTGAGTCCTTCTGAAGAGTTTACAGCTTCTTTGAAGCTTTAAGGTTCAATTTCTAGCATATAAGTCAAAAAATCAGGACCATAAGATTTTTTGTCCTTTCTCGTTTGCTACGTCTTGGTTCAATCTCAACTTCCTCTTCTACTTCTTGGTCCTAACTATTTTCAATCATAGTCTCATATGTCCGTTTAGAAGAGCTCGCTTCTTCTTTGGGCTTGTATAGAAATACATGTTCAAAAAATGATGCATTTTTCGATTCTATTATCGTGTTTTTGTGTATATCAGAAATTTTTGAATCAAACACAAGAAATCGATAAGCACTACTGCTATGTGCATATCCGATAAATATGTAATCAATAGTTTTTGGTCCTATTTTCACCTTCTTTGGTGTAGGTACCGCCACTTTGGCAAGACACCTCCACACTAGTAAGTATTTGTAGGAAGGCTTTCTTCTTTTCAATAACTCGTAGGGGCTCTTATCTTCTTTCTTTCGGGGCACCTTATTTAAAAGGTAATTAGCTAATAACATAGCTTCTCCCCACATGTTCTGAGGTAATCTAGAACTTAACAACATTGCATTCATCATTTCTTTCAATGTTCTATTTTTTTGTTCAGCAACACTATTTTGTTGAGGTGAATAAGGTGTTGTTGTTTCATGTTTAATTTCGTGTTGTGCACTGAATTTAGCAAATGGTGATTCATATCCACCACCTCTATCACTTCTCAACACTTTGATCTTCTTGTTGAGTTGATTTTCAATTTCATTCTTATAGATAACAAATTTCTCTATAGCTTCGTCTTTACTTCTAAGAAAATACACAAAATAATATTTTGTGCTATCGTCAATAAAAGTAATAAAATATTTGTTGCATTTTCTTGTTTATAAAGATTTTAAATCACATACATCGGTGTGAATTAAATTAAGTGGTTCAGTTTTTCTATCAACAGATTGAAATGATGACCTTGTCAATTTTGTCTCAACACAAGTTTCACACTTATGTTTATTATCAATTTAGAATGTATGTATGCAATTCAAGTTAATTAGTCTACGCAAAGTGTCGTAATTAACATGTCCTAGTCTACCATGCCACAAATTGGAAGATTCAAGCAAGTAAACAGAAGAGTTTTTCATTTTATTCATTTTTGGCTTAATAGCCATAACATTGATCTTAAAGAGCCCATCACTTACATAACCCTTTCTTACAAACCTTCCAGATTTAGACAAAATAACTTTGTCTGACTCAAACACCATACGAAATCCATGCTTGTTCAACAATGAGCGGACACCAAATTCTTGCGAATCTACGGCACATAGAGCACGTTGTTTAGAGTCGACTCTTTCCCGAGACATCATCTTTAGAACCACTTTTCCATCGCCTTGATTTGATTTCTTGATTCGTGAGGTTGCTAAATTTCCCATATACAACTTTTTCTCCTCTGCTTCTTCAAAACCACTAAACATCTCCTTGTCGAAGCAACATGTCGGGTGGCACCGGTGTCTATCCACCATTCTCTCGGATTTGAACCCACCATATTCACTTCAGAAATAAATGCAGCGAGGTTCATTTCAGACACATCATGTGTGATGTCTTCAACAACATTTGCTTCTTTCTTGTTGTTCTTCTTCGGCAACTTGTACTCCAATGATCTGTGACCTACTATGTCACAGTTGTAGCATTTTTCAAGAAATTTCTTCTTGGAAACTCCTCCTTTTGGACCCATTTTCATCCCTTTCCCAGACATTACTCTTATTTGTCTTAGAGCTTTGACCATGCTCCACAACATTTTCTTTGGCCATTTGTGGATTAAATCCCTTCTTTTCAAAATTTTTGTTGTCTTCTTCAATTCGAAGTCTGACAATTAGTTTTTCAATGTTCATTTCCTTTCGCTTGTGCTTCAGGTAATTCTTGAAATCTTTCCAAGCCGGAGGCAGCTTTTCAATCATTGTTGCCACTTGGAAAGTTTCACTTAAAACCATCCCCTCGGCATGAATCTCGTGCAAGATTACTTGAAGTTTTTGTACTTGACCGATTCTGATTTTGAGTCCACCATTTTATAATCCGAGAAGCGGCCAACAATAAATTTTTAGCCCTGTATCCTCAGTTTTATATTTTCGGTCTAAAGACTCCCATAATTCCTTTGCCGTTTTCATTGAACTATACATTGTATAGTGAATCGCCAAGCTATTCATGACATAATTCCGGCGAGGGAAATCGAATGTTTCCAAGCTTCAACAAAATACTGAAAAAGGTGGTCGATAAAATAACATTTTCTGCTGCCACCTTTTGAAATTTAATCCATTGAACTTTTTAGGTTTTCTCCATGATTAACTAGAAACGATTACAGCTATATGACCGATTGGAGCCACAATTTGGGTCATAGCAAAAAACTTGACACTTGTGCCATAGTCTCGATTTTCGATGCCACAACTTGATGAATTGGATTAGTTGCCATTTTCAAACAAACAAGAAGAAAATTTAGTTCCACTTTTAAATAAAATTAACCTTTCTTTTCGTCTTGTTGATTTGAATAACACGCAACTAAAAGGCTTGTGCGTTTTGAGCCACGTTCAAATTTAGCCATCATAGCCACTAAAGATTCATATTTAGAGTTTATATCATGCAATAAATCCTCAATTCTATCTTGTTTACAACGCAACTCTTAAGATCTTTACCAACCATCTTACCGACCAAGGTGGAATAAGCAAGACCCAAGTCACCGAGATCCTTGTCCATCTTCTTAAGGTGCTCCTCGATCACTTTTGTCTAGTTTCCATGGTTGTGTCTCCAGAAATCTTTAATGCTTTGATACCAATTGTTATATTTTGAACCCAATAATGGATGAATTCAAACTATAATCAGAATCTAGAAATCCTTTACTGTCCGAAAACTGAAATCTGAACAAATATCTGTGAATTTAATTTAATTTGAATAAGAAAGAGGGAGATAAACAGAAAATGGAGATAAAAAGTAATGAAGAAGATGAATTGGAGAGAAGGAAGTGGAAGGGATTTCCTGACATTTTGTTGAAAACAATCATAATCTTTCTTCTCTCTCATATCCACGTAATATACCTGCAACAAGCCAAAAACGTGTTTCTAACATTACAACTTAACAAAATGTAAATTGCTTAATTAAATTGAAGTTAAATAAAATGGCACCGTTTCTGCATTTGAAATTCAGGTAATACGGTTGGCATTTTCTTCTTCCTTCTCCATTTCCATCCTTCTGTTCTTCCTGGTTCTTCTGCTGGTGCTTCTTCCACTTCATCATTACATACCATGGGTTGAATTTCTTAGTGGACTTCCCCCTCATTTCTCCAATTCTCCTAATCAATTGAAATTTTGGGTTTCATTTCATTAATCTGATTTAAATTGGTTTATGACTTTATTCTTTGTTTTGGGTTTAATTTCTTTGTTTTGGTAATGTGCTATAGAATGGAAGATTTAGATTGGTTTATGACTTTATTCTTTATATGTATTTCCTTAAATCATCACTGCCGTGATAAGCATATATGTGAACAATTTGCTTTGAATATGCAACACACGGATCGTAGTAAAACGATTATAAGCGATAGCCGGACTCGCATGCCACTCGATCCTTTTAATTGTCGGCCATCTTTTACAAAGAAAAAGATCGCAAGGAAAGCTCGGTGCATGAATGTTAATATCAATAAATTTGTTAAATAAATGATGCACCTAGATAAGAACCTAGGATTTGGGAATGAAATATGGATTTAGGATATCACTGCATCTAGAATGAAGGGTTGGTGATGTACTTGTTATGATAAAAGAATGTTCAATTTGTCCAAATCCAAAGTTCAGCTTGTGATCGAAAGCTTTCCATTTACTTAAAAAGTTAAATCTAATTGAGGAAAAATCTAAATAATTATGACAATCTGCCTTTATCTTTTAAAAAGGATAAGAAAGGAAAATAGCATTGATTGATATTAAATATTTTTCTCAAATCCAAGACTTTCAGATTCTGAAATTACAAATCTAGAGTTCAAATCCATTTCCCAATAAATGATTCCTATCCATTATACAATTGTCCTTCTGTCAAGGAAGGGTTATATTTGTCTTCTTTACTGATGAAAATGTAATTAATGCAGAGATTTTACTTAATGACTACGGTTGACTATTTAAGTTCATATGGTTAAGGCTTTTTCTCTATTTTTCCACGAAACCTGTTTGTATAGTTGTCCTCATCACAATCGAAATCATGCCCATTATTCCAACTTTTAGATGCCTCACTTTCTTACGCTTGCAGTTTCAGAAGCAATTTTTGTAACATTGAAATCATTACTTCTTGCACATCCTCTAGAAATATATGCAGCTTTAGCCATGTGCATCTGCTGCTAGTAGTGAATGTGTTTTGATCCACTTGTAAAATAAAGTAAACTTGGTTTCTTTTTGCATGCAGGCAGGTAGAAAATTAGTACAGAAGGTCAACAATTCCAAGGTATAGCTTAAGATTTAAATCTCTGGCTAGGCCTTTTACTTGAATTTTTGTTTTTATGGAAAATTGAATTCTTTTTTATTTTTTACATTGGGAAGACAGTGAACGAAGAGAAGGCAATATTAAGGGGTTAAATAGGTTCGAGGTAGCCCCAGTGCGAGAGGAGGTACAGTTCTTGTGCGTGCTGTGAAGCCATTCAGGTACTACTAACCCCCAAACAAGAAGTGGAATCAAGTATTCCACCACAGCTTCAACAATTGCCTATGCTAGAACTGATGACAATACCAACTACAAACCAATGAGCTGGAAATGCAAATGTGGAAGCCTCATTTTCAACCTATAACCAGTTCATAAATTAGTTCAATATATTAGAGAAGTGATAAATAATATTTTTGTTCTTCTACTTCTAGTCTCTATTTTGGGAAACAAATTATTGTTTCTTTTCTGGGCATCATGAATATTTCCTCCATTATCTCATGTAAAAAATCTTTATTATTATGATATTGCATGCATTAATTATATAATATATTTCTAGTGTTGGGAAATATTGTTGCTTGGCCAAAGAGTAGTATTAAAATTATTTGGTAAATGTATTTTTACTTGGGAAGTATTTATTTATTAAACTTACTGGGGAAGTATTTAGTCTTGGTTTGTGATTATACTTTTAGACAGAGATTGCTCTATCTGTAGTTATCTTATGACTATTTTGTAAGATGTATTTTATATGATATATATTTTAATTTTGCATTATCTAACACATTCGTTTGGATCTATCACAACATACTGCTCCTCGTGGGCTCATGAACAATTTCCTAGTTCCTGCATTTCGACCCAGTAGGACATACTTACTAGGAACCAGGAGGCATGAGATGTGCCCTATTGATTTTATTTTAGTAAAATTCTCACTTATCAAAAAGAAAACCTTAATTGATCACTATGCGTCCACTGCAAGTGTGGTATCTTTGCTAGTCTTGGATAAGGATTGGACATGTTCATAATTTTCTGTTATTTTATGCTTACTGAAACTTTTATTTGTATTATCAACCTTCTTGCATACTTATGTCAACATGTGCTGGGGGTTTGCTTCAATTATACATTGAAGTGTTTAAAATATGTTCACTTTACCTTGTGTTTCATTGGAAATCACCTTATGGATGACAACCGAATCATTATTGCTCAACTATGCATTTTATTCACCATGTTACTTTTTTCAAGTACTTTAGTGAGTTGATTGAATATATTTTCCTTGCAGCAATCCTGGTTTGGATATTTGTGACCAAATAAGAGCTGTGAACTTAAATCTTCGGACAATAAATGTTTGACATTACGGATTCGTTGATTCGAGGTGTTAGTTATCAAGTTTTTTTTTTGCTATATTTTGCTAGATTAAATGTACAATATTGTAAGAAACTTCTAGGACACGTGTTTTGCTAGGTTTGGTTCAAACTTTGTATGTTTAAAGAAACTTTTAGGCTATATTTTGTATGACAAATTTTATTAATATTGTATAAATTCTAGTTAAGAGTTGATGTGGTGTATAGATTGAGTTTTATTATATCTACAATGTAATTTGTTATTTAAATGATTGAGAAAGTAAATGTACATGAATATATATAAAATATGTTTCAAAATAATAGATAAAAAACTCAAGGTAAAGACAACATGCAAATATACGTCGCTAAAACTAAATGACAATGCACAGTGAACATTGCTAAAAACAAAATGACAACGGACATTGAACATTGTTAAAGAGATATAACAACGAACACATGAACGTTGCTAAAAAATAAACCACAATGTGCGGCTGAATGTTGTCAAAATACCACTCGTTCATAAACGACAATGTATATTCACTGTTGTTAAAAAATAAATGGCCACACACTTTTTTTTTTCCTAACAACGTGCAATGCCTGTTGCCATAAATGGATACTTTTCGGCAACATCAAAGGATGCAATGTACTAGTGAACATTGCCAAAACCCTTTTGCAACGTATTCTACCCGTTGCACAAGGCTCTTTTTCTTGTAGTGATTATTCCATATTTCTCTTCATTATGACCCGACTTTGTAAATTATTTCAAATTTTTAATTTAATTTTATTCATTATAATGTATCAAATATTAAAAAAAGTTTAAATCACATGAGTGTCGTGGGATATGCATAAGATTTCTTGTGAACTAGCGATAATAAATAGTAAAAATGTTTATTATAGATTAGCATAAGTTGTTAATTAGTGAATTTATTTTCATGGTATATTGGACAGAGTTGTACTCATGGATATATTTTCTTTCTCTACTATTGTAACTTTCTACCTTGAGAGTAGTATTCTCTCTTTTTTTCTTGCATAGTCCAAGATTTTGTGCTTGTGGGTAAATTTTCTTGGACTTAATTGTAATTTGATTCAGTAATCAATAGAAAAATTGAATTAAAACTATGTATTTTTTGTAATCTTGATCACTGTGTTGCTAACTTAATATAAGTAATTAATTGAAGGAAAGTTGTTTCGATTGCAAATGATTTTGAAGTTCAAAGTGGGTTGCTTGATATATGTTACTATGTCTTGGCCTAAGAGGCCGAACCTATAGCCTAATATATATATGTGGAACTGAATTTTGTTTCAATAGTTTAAGCTATTAAGAGTTTAGATAGCTTCTATTTGGAGAAAAACAAAAACAATATTTGATTGGGTATCTAAAATATTAAAAATATCTGCAAAACTTTTAGGCAATTTTTCAAAAGGCAAGACTAAAGTCGGAAGGAAGACGAACAAGACTACCAAAGGAAGACGAGAAAAATGACAAAACGTTGAAAAAAATTTGGGCTGAAAAAATCTACGATTGAAAAAAAATTGAAAATGAAACAAAGGATAAGAAGTAGGGAAAAGTTAAAAAAAAAGAAAAAGAAATAATAACTGGGCACGCATTCTTACGAACAGTGCCCACACTCAATTCACTCTTTTAATATATAGGGATAAAAGGAAAATGAACTTCATCATCTTTCTCCAACCCACCCCCAATCAATGTTTTCTCGTTCTTCAACCAAAATTCCAAAATTTCTTCATTTTAGGGATTTTAGTTGTGTGATTCATGGGCTAGAAAAAGCTAGAGATAAAGTGAATTGAGGATAAAAGCGCTATGCAAGTGACGTTCTCCAAACGCCAAAATGGGTTGGTGAAAAAAGCCAAGGAACTCGCCTTCCTCTGCGATGTAATAGTGGTAGTGTTTATCTTCTCCAACCGTGGAAAGCTATACCATTACTATAACACCAATAGTCATTGTTCTAAAAAGGCCTAGGCTTGAAGCTCGGCGCCTCGCGCTTCGTCCTCGCCTTGCCCTTGTCTTGCTCTCACCTAGGCCTCGCTTAGGCTCGAAAATCTTGAAGCTCGGCCTCCACGCCTAGCCACGCTCTATGCTTTTTAGAACATTGCCAACATGTATTCCATCATTTTTTTCATTTTTCTCAAGCTTTGATTTTGCGAATGTGTTTTCTGATTTCAATTTTTAGATATTTTTCCCTCTCCATTTCTCGTAGTATAGAGATTTAGCTCGTTTAAAAATCTCTAAGTTTCGATTTACCCAAAGTAGAAATAAAGAGAGCCAATAAACCAAAATAGAAATAATGAACCCCAGATGCAAAGTTTTCATCGTCTAGTCGCGAAACCGGGACCCTGGTTTCATGTAAACAAAGGGAGAATTCTTCCTGTTTGCTTTGCAAATTATTACATCGAGGAGAGGGAGAGGGAGAGGAGAGGGAGGGGGGGGTGGTGGTGGTGGTGGTGGTGGTGGTGGGGGGGTTGGGTGCATGAATGGGGGTAGAGGACTTGGGCCAAAAAAATTTACTGGGTCATCCCGGCTTCAATCCGATTGCCCAGTGGGTTAGTTTTACCGGGTCAAATATGTTGATTTTTACTTGACCAATTTTTATTAGACGGCCCATTTCGTAGTCCCAAGGTTATCTTGACTAGCCCATTGGGCCGGCCTATTTTTGCCACCTCTGTCTATATTCACTTTTTAAAATAAAAGAACATCTTACTTTTAAATTGTCTCTTGCAGATAGTTTAAGTCAATGAAAAAGAAAATCAAATAGCTAGTATATCTCTGTAGTACATATATTTGAACAATGTACCTGTGAGTTTATATTTATTAGTGAAGGAGTAATTTTAAGTAAAATAAAGGGTAAATAGCACTACAATGACCTATCGTTTGAGGTCACTATGCAGGAAGAACTTATCATTTGAATTTAGTAAAATTAGTCCCCAATTCAACATTTCATTGAGCACGAAGTACCTCCGTCCATCACCATCCATAAATTGTTGTTAAGTAAGTGCGTGACATCCAAATATGTTTATATGCCTCAATTAATAAGGGCATTTTTGTCCATCTCTTAACTTATATATAATTTCATTAAAATTTTGTCAAAATGAAGACCTATTGTTTGTTGTTCTTGACTTTATAAAGAATTATCCTTTATATATATATATATATATATATATATATATAAATTAAGGACTTATCATTTTAACTGTCATGCAAAATAAGAACCTAAAATATAAATAAGTATGATAAGTAAATTATTTGAACACACTTACAATTTCTTGAACTAATCAACACGTCATCATTAATTGATTTTCATAAAATAACTATTACCAAAGAAATCATGATTTCTTAAAGAGACCTATGCAATTAAATTAAGAAATTCCGCAACCTGTAATAAAGAACCAACATTGAAAAAAACTCGAGCCCAAGCACAAACATATCAGCCAAAACTACAGCAATTGAGAGCAATTGTTTTTCATTCATTTCAGCAAAAAATAAAAATAAAAAATAGAAACACGCTGCCCTTAACAGCCTATATTCAATTAGTAAAATATTAAATAAAGTTTGTTGATCCAAACTCTCCAACAAAAAATAGTATGAGTCCATAAAAAGATCATACTCATGCTTAACATATTACAACCCATAAAAAGAAAAAGAAAAATAAATTCGAAAAATAATGGAATTACGGTTCAAATATATCAAAAGCGTTAGTGACACTACCTCATTGAATCTTAAAAACTAAATATCTAATGTTCTTGTTCGTCACAACCTTCAGGTTCAAAATATGAGAGGCCAAGGGTATGATGGTGCTAGTAATATGAGATGTGCTTGGAATGGACTACAAGCATTATTTCTCAGAGATTGTCCATACGCATATTACGTCCACTGTTTTGCCCACCGATTAGAGCTTACATTGGTTTCTGCAGCTAAGGATGTCCGTGATATTTGAGAATTCTTTTCTCACTTGGACACTGTTGTTAATATTATTACTTGTTAATATTATTACGTCTTCTCCTAAGCGTATTGATGAGTTGCAAACTGCACAAAGACAAAAAATTGAGCATTTGTTGACAATTGGAGAACGCTAGTTAGGTAGTGGAGCTAATCAGAATGGTAATTTGCAACGATCAAGAGCTACTCGTTGGAGTTCTCATTACAACTCATGAACGAGCTTGATAGAAATGTATGTTGCAACTTGTAAGGTGCTTGAGTCTCTTAGTAAACATTCTCCAAATACAAAGATGTCGGTGAAGTTGGTGGTGTATACAAAATATTACGAGCTTCGAATTTGTGTTTGTTTTGCATTTCATGCGTAGAATTTTGTCAATCAACGATCTTCTTTGTCGGGCCGTTCAAAAAAAAACCCAAGACATCTTATCTGCTATGAGATTTGTCTATACTATAAAAACTGTCCTTCAAATATTGAGAGAAGATGGCTGGGAAGAATTTCTTGAAAAAGTGAAAACTTTTTGCTCAAGAAATGATATTTATATATCGGACTTTGAAATTTCATATATGGTTGGTTATTCTTTGTGGTCGTGAGCATCCTACTGATTGAGCATCATTACCACTTTGATGTTTTTAATAAAGCAATAGATTTCCTATTGATGGAGTTAAATACAAGGTTTAATGAGATATCGATAGAACTCCTTTCTCTCGGTCTTTGCTTTGGATCCTAAAATTTTTTTGAATCATTTAACATGGATAATATTTGCAAGCTCATGAGAAGTTTTATCCTCAAGATTTTACATCTCAAGATATTTATTGTTTGAAAGTTGAGTTACAACATTATCAAAAGCGTGTGATTTTTGAACCTTGGTTTCAAGTACCAACACTTTACGAATTATGCCAAAGAATTGGAAGCAAGTAGAAAGTCAGATCATGTTGACTTGATTGATTAAGTCTTGTATGCCAACAATTGGTAGCAAGCGTATGGTCGAGATCATTATGTTATGTTGACTTGATTGATTAGTCTTGTATTAACTCTACACTGTTTCTCTGACAGCGGTTGAGCGAGCATTTTCGACAATGAAGCATGTGAAGACGGCAATTGTAACAAAATGGAGGATGATTTTCTTCTTGTTGTATGACACTCTACATTGAGCGAGAATTTCTTCAGAAACATAGATATAGATTCTATTATAGATGAATTTTATGTTGTAAAAGATCGTCGAGGACAACTTCAATAGGTAATACCATATTGTGATTTTTCCTGTTTAATATAAATTTTGTTTGTACATTAACTTTTTTAAATTTTTTGTCCCCCAACGTAGATTCTTGGCTCCACCCCTGGCTACAATCCTTTGCATCTTCTATTGTCGTGCCCTGATTATTCACTTTTCTTAGATTTCATTGTCAATCTTTTGTGGCTTGCATTGGTTGTTGATGTCTGAGGTTGTTCATCATGACCATTTCTTCTCGCCTTCTTCGGTCTCCCGGCCTTCTTCGTAAGACAGGTGGGGTCAATGGGTGAGCAACTAGATTCAACCATAACTCTGGTCCCATTATAGGAAAAATCGGTGTATGAATATGTCCTGTGGTAGGACTCTTTTTTGTAGATATTACCCACAAAGTTGATTATTGGCATGTCCTTGGAGCTTAGGGCAACCATTGTATGGCAACATGGGATTCTAGTTAGTTGCCAAAGTCGACAAGTACAAGTCCTACCCTCAAAATCAACAATATTTAACAAACCGGAGTTGTGCTGCACTTAAAACTTACCATTCCCCGAGTAGACAACGTTTTCATATCTTGAAAACTTTGCATTCTAGTCCATTATCTTCATAATTCTTGGCCCTATATTTTACTACCCCACTTGTCTCACGCTTCAAACTTGCTCACAATCCACTTCATCAGGTGCACCCTTATATCTTCTAACATGGATAGGATGGGCTTTTCCCGGGCAATACGTATAATAGAGTTAAAAGATTCATAAAGGTTGTTTAATAACATGTCACAATTTGTCAACTCCATAAGACGTGACCAACTCCATAAGACGTGACTTACTCTGTTGGCTAGTTGGTTTCTTCTCAAGCCGTATATGCATCTCCACTCAAATCTTTCATTCTTTGCATTATTCTCAACCACCATGGCACTGTTGTTGCCCTCGCAGCATCCCATAGGAAATTTTTTAAAGCCAGGCCCTTGTGTATCAAACTAAAGTTTATATACAAATGCCTCACGCACATCTTATGTTTTGCATGCTCAAAATACTTTCCAATTGCACTAACTATTCACTTCTACTTGTCCGACATAAATGTCCACCTTAATGAATTCTCAATCGAAGTCAAACTTCAACAACTCCAATAACCAATCCCAGTTATGCCCGTTTCAACATCCACATCTGCATATGCAAGTAGATATATGCTATTATTCCCATCTACCCCCAACCACAGTTAGTAACTGTCTCCCTATGTTAGTTTTCAAGAAGCACCCATCTACCCCAATCACTCTCCAACATCCACTAATGAACCCACGCTTCAATGCACCTAAAAAACATACACTCTCTTAAATTCAGACTCGTGTCCTTCTACCTGCACGATACTCTCGTCATTGGTTGCCTTCAACTGCTGATCGTAATCCCATGGTAGCCTATAATGATCATCCACACTACCTTTTATCTTCGCCATACACATCGCCCAAGTTCTATAAAATTTCCACACTCTCATGTCTCCTATACAATCTTCTTTCAACTTATCTTCATCTTACAATCTCATATGAACTTTTTTTATCAAGTTTATATTCAAAATATTATTAGAATATTTTTATAAAACTTTTGACCTTTTATATTTACGTTGACGATTTTTTTGACGTAAGGAACCAAATTTTAACTTAAATTTGGAAGTGAAACTTCCTTTTTTAAGTATTAGCATTCATATTTCACAGTACCTAAAAGGTTGATAATCCAACTTAATAAATTTCATATTTGAAGATTTCGGTAATGTGAGGTTGATGATTTAAAGAATAACTTAGGGAGTGTATTTAATTTAGATTTTTAAAGAGTTTTGCTAACATTTTTTAAGTGATTAGGAGAGTGTATTTAATCTTGACTTTTAAAGAATTGATTGAAATTTTTAAAAGATGGTATATTCAATTAAGACTTGATAAGACTTTTAAAGATTTTTATGGAGTTTAAAAGTCTAGGTGTATTCAATTTAAATTTTTTAAATTCCATAAAAATTTTGGGGTATTCAATATATATTTATAAAGACTTTTAAAATATCTTATAAAATCATACGATATTCAATTCAGACATTTTAAAATCCTACGAAATTCAGGAGTATTCAAAATGTCGATGACTTTTAATGACTTTATAGATCATTTTATATATACAAACTTTAAAGCACAATGTATAAATAAACGATTTCACAATTTCTCTCTCATTCACTCCTAAGATTTTGAAAGACTTTGGGGGAAAAAAAATAAAATTCATACCCTTATTTTTTTCCCGTATATATGCAACATTTCTCCTTTATTTTTTCTTTCGACAATTAGTAGAGTCAAGATTAATATTTTTCTCTTTCGTCAATGTAATTTTTTTCCCTCTTCAATATATTCTTCTAACTATTTTTTTTCTCTTCTTTCTTTTTCCTTCTACAAATCCTATAACCATGATTAATTACCAATATTTTTCATGAAAAAGAATATTAATATTTTTATTTCTAGTCGATTTGATTTTTTTCTTTTCAATATTTTCCTAACTATTTTTCCATTTTCTTCTTTTCCTTCTATAAATTTTTAGAGACAATGTGATTTTTTCTTTAATATTTCCATAACTATTTTTCTCTCTCTTTTTCATCGTTTTTTTTTTTTTCATTAAAAACAAGATAAATTTATAATTAAATTCTTATATAATGTTTTATTATAGTTTATTAATGAATTTCACCGGGTTAAAAATTAGTTTTTTATTAATGTATTTTTTTTCATTTTCATTCTTGTTTTTTCTATATAATGGTTACATTTTTTTTTTCTTTGTAAATTGGTACTTTGGTTATTTATTATGCAATTGTCGTGATTAATAATAGTATGTTATTACCTATAGATTATTAAATATAAAATGCAGAAGATTATAAACTCGATAAATTTTTGTTGGAAAATATTTTTAAAAAGAATTGCATGCCATTATTTTTTGAATTTATCCACAAGCCATTTGAAAGTTTATAGTTTTCCCCAATAGAAAAAATAGAGTGAATTAATAATTTATATTATTAACTTTTGACGTAGTTACTTGCAAATAGAACATTTTTTTATGAATTTAATAATATTAATACAATTAAATAAATTGTTACTAAACTTTTTTCCTGTGGTATTTTTTTTAATTGTGGGATATTAAATTTTTATATTCAAAATTTTTAATTAAAAAAAAGTCTATAAAAGTCCATAAAAGTCTGTGAAAGTCTAAGAAAATATTTCAATGAAATCTATACAAATCCATAAAAGTTTGTAGGAGTCTTAAAATCTATAAAAGTCAATAAAAGTTAATAAAATTCATCAAAGTCAAAGTCAGTCACTTGAAAAATGTCAATCAAAGTCTTTAAAAGCCTAGATTAAATACACCCCCTAAGTGAATGAATTTAATGGATTATGGATTTCATTGTAAAAGACTTTCACATATTTTTATGGATTTTCATGGACTTTTATTTTTTTCAATTAGATATCTTAAATATAAAAATATAATGTCTTCTAGTTAAAAAATTGTCGTGCGAGAAAATTTTTGTAAGATTTTACTTAATTGCTTTAATTTTATTAAATCCATAAAAAATTTAAGTTATAATGTTCTATTTATTTACTACAAGTAAATTACGTCAAAAGTCAATGACATAAATTGTTAGCTTACTATTTTTTTTCCCTTTTGTGTGAAACTGTGAACTTCCAAATGGCTTGTAGATAAATTTAAAAATTATGGATGTGATTCCTTTTAAAAATATTTTTCAACAATAGATTTTTTATCCAGTTCATAATGTCACTTCTTATCTTTAATAATCTATAAATAACATATCATTTCAACAAGTCACCTCAATTACATAAATAAATAATCAAAGTATTAATTTTTTTAAAACAATTCAGTACTATTCTATATAAAAAAAATCACCGATTAATATTATCAACCTGTCCAACATCACTCCTCATAGCAGTAACTATAGTATCCCTCAACTCATTAGCATTCCCACTTTGTTGTTCTCGACTCTCAAAAAATGTTTCAAAGTTGTCATCTTGATCATCTAACACCGATGAAGATGATGAAACTTCATTATCTTGTTCAATTGAAAACTCATTGAAGTATTTCAATATATAGACTCAAAGTAACACAAATAATTGAAGACATATTAATACAATTTTACGGAAAAAAAAAAGAAGAAGACACACATTCTCATCAGGATAAATAGAAAAAATAAGAATAAAAAATATAGTAATAAAAGATTAATTTTTAACCTGGTGAAATTTATTAATAAATTATAAGCAACTATTATATAAGAATTTAATTATAAATTGATATTGTTTTTAATGAAAAATAAAAGAGAAAAAAATGGTTATGGGAATATTGAAGAAAAAATTACATTGAAGTGAGAAAAAAATTTAATATTCTTTTTTCATAAAAAGCAGGTAATTAATCATTTGTCTAGGGTTCGTATAAGGAAAAAGGAGAAAGAGAGAAAAATGGTTAGGAGAATATTGAAAAACTAAAAAAAATTACATTGAATAGAAAGAAAAATGTTAATACTCTTTTCTTAAAAAATATAGATAATTAATTATGGATATAGGGGTTGTAAAAGGAGGGGAAAAAGAATGAGGAAAAAATAGTTAGAGAATATTGAAGAGAAAAAAAAACTACGTTGAAGAAAGAAAAAAAATATTAATCTTGATTTTAGAGTTTGTAGAAAAGGAAAAAAGAAGAATATTGCATAAAAAAAATATCATAGGATGAAAGATTTTTCCCCGAAAGTCTTTCAAAGTCTTAGGAGTGAATGCGGAAAATTGTGATATCTTTTATTTATATTTTGTACTTTAAAGTTAGTATATATAAAATCCTATAAAAATCATTAAAAGTCATTGAATTTTTGAATACCCTCAAATTTCGTAGGATTTTAAAAAGTATGAATTGAATAACGCATGACTTTTAAAGACTTTTTAAATACTCCAAGACTTTTATGGAATTTAAAAAGTCTGTATTAAATACACTTATACTTTTAAACTCTATTAGAATATTTAAAAGTCTTAATTAAATACACCTCCTAACTTTTATAGATGTCATTAATTTTTGACTTTTATAAATTTTAATAGATTTCCATAAATTTCATTTTGAAAGATTTTCCTAGATTTTTAGTTTTTCACAGACTTTTATGAATTTTTATAGACTTTTAATTTTTTAATTAAAAGTCTTGAATATAAAAATATAATGTCCCATAGTTTAAAAAAAAATTGTAGGAGAAAATTCTAGTAATAATTTATTTAACTGCATTAATATTATTAACTTCATAATTTTTTTTAATTTACAATGTTATATTTACTAGCTGCAAATAAACTATGTCAAAAGCCAATGACATAAATTATTAGATCACTTTTTCTTTTTTTTTTCTTTATGAGTTAAACTATGAACTTCTAAATGACTTGTTTTTCAAAAAGACCATTGTATACATAAAAAAAAAGGAGAAGGTTATTTGAAAAATGATATTGCAAATATTCAACTTTCAAATGTAAATATTTTCTTCGTCCTTTTATTTTCTCTGAAAATAATTTTCATAATCAAAACAAACATAGAAAAAGAACAATTCTCCCAAATGAGTGTTGAAAAGTGGTACAAATGAATATATAAATATACTCAAACTGGCGCATGTTTAGTAGTACTAAAATTATTTTTTAAGTATTTATATTATAAGTTGTTAGGAAATACGTGGATAAAAAGTTGATTATAAGTTGTGAGTCATATGATATATATTAGATTAAAAATATATTTAATTAGTTTGACCAGATGAAATTATAATTTAAGCCATCTCAAACATGTACCTAGTCTGACAATACATGTGACAAAAAAACAAAGAAAGGGGTATATATAGGAATAACACTGTGAATCACACAGGATTTCAAAATATCAGTGCACATATATAGGAAGAAAATATAAAAAGAAGGCAAATGACTTCAGCAAGCCAATCAAAAACCTGAACCAAAATTTTAATTACATGAATGGAAGAAATAGTGAAAGAAGACTGACTTGCTCTAAATGTTGATTGCAGTAATATAGCAAAGCCAACAGTCTTTACAGCATAATTTTTTTTTTTTTTTTTTTTTTTTTTTTTTTTATTATCGAATCTTTACAGCATAATTGATTGAAGAAGAGGAAGATCATGGGATTAAGTAACAAATATTCTATTTGTCCCATAAAAATATGCTTAATTTTTTTTTTTTTTTTATCGTGTGTCAATTTATAGGCTACTTTCCTTATTGAGAGTATAGTTAATTTCTTAGTTCCTTAATATTCTGATATTTAATATATTTCGTTATTAATAAATCATAAACTAGCATTATTCAATTGTGGTTTGGATAATAAATAAAAGACCAATGCATACATTTTCCATCTTTTGAGAGTATCTAATCAAATATATTTGGAGTGTAAAAAAATCTACTATCATCTATTTGTTGGAAAATAAGTTGAATGAAAATTTTAAACTTTAAACTCTTCATTTGTTTGAGACCTTCCATCTTCTCAACCATTCATGTTTTGTAAATCTTGTAACTCTTGTAACTTTCATGTTAATGGTAGAATTGGAAGGTCGCTCTAAGGCCTATATTAACATGTCAATTTTCCTCATTCTATACACAATAATTCAACTTTTCCTCATCCGGTTCTTTAGCATTCGTTTTTCCTATTTGGCATTCGAATTTTCTTGCGGTGATATTGTTCGGGCACGTAGGTCGGTTCGCTGGTACAACCAGTTCTACCCTTGTATCATGGAAAACAGACGTTCATAAGCTACGGTAGGGGACGAATATGTTTTAAGGAAATTGTACTTGTACAGGCTTCGGTTTGCATTCCTCTTCTATTTATATTCTAAAATTGTACTAATTATTTGTTTACTGTTTTTAATGTTTTCAATTGACATATGGACTAACAATCTTAAAACAGATTCGATAAACACATATTATATGAAAAACAGTGATATTTGTTATTAATTCACAGATTTCAACGACCAAATTTTTTGTTTTTTTTAAGTGTTTTGATTTCGCTGATTTCAGTGACCAAAAGATTGATTAACCTGTATTAAACAATTGATTCCTGTAATTACTGCAATTGGCAGATTGTTTTTAATGTTTAACTATTGTTTCATGATTCCAATAAATCAATTGCGTGCGTTTTTTTTTTTCTTTTAACAATTGTATCAATGATTAACAATTGTTTGTTTAGATTATTGAATTTTGATTAACAAGTGATAACTCTTTGGTAGGAAAAAGAAGAAGAAGAAACAATTGTTTCATAATTGGTTTTTAATTGTTTTGTTTTCAGTGGAATAAAAACAGTGGAATATTTTAAATGGAATAAAAATAAACTTAACAATTGTTTGATAATATATCTATTGACCAGTTTCTGTAATTCATGTTATGATCAGTTTTAATTGATATGCTTGGATAAGTTCATTTCTTGCTATTTAATTAAATTATGTAAGTGTAACTAAATGGTAATCAATTTCAATTACGTGTAATTTCAAGTGTGACTAAACTGGAAAACAGGTTTAACTTTATTTAAAAGTTAACAGTTTAATTTTATTTAAAAGTTGAACTGAATTTTTATTCTTGTTTCAGAAAATGGCAACTGATCTGATTACTCAAGTTGTGGCTACTGAAAACCAAAATGTGGCTATTGTGCCAAATCCATTTGTGAACCAAATTGTGGCACAAGTGCCAAGTTTTGTTGTGACCCAAACTTTGGCTCCAACTGGTCATGTAAATGTTCCTATTAATCATGGAGAAAAATTTGAGAAGTTCAATGGAATGAATTTCAAAAAGTGGCAGCAGAAAATGTTATTTTATCTGACCACCTTGAATCTTGTGAGATTCTTGACTGAAAATGCTCCAAAACTCAAACAGGTTGACGGAGACATACAAGCTGTCAGCGCTCTTGAACCTTGGAAACATTCTGATTTCCTATGCCGGTATTATGTCATAAATAGCTTGACAGATTCACTATACAACGTGTATAGTACAATGAAAATGGTGAAGGAATTGTAGGAGTCTCAAGACCGCAAATATAAAACTGAGGATGCGGGGGCTAAGAAATTCATTGTTGGCCGCTTCCTCGATTATAAAATGGTGGACTCAAAACCCGTGATTAGTCAAGTACAAGAATTGCAAGTGATCTTGCAAGAGATTCATGTTAGAGGAAATGAGTTTGAGTGAAACTTTCAAAGTGGCAGCTATTATTGAAAAGCTACCTACGGCTTGGAAAGATTTCAAAAATTATCTCAAACACAAGAGAAAGGAAATGAATATTGAAGAACTGATTGTCAGACTTCAAATTGAAGAAGACAGCAAAGGTTCAGAAAAGAAGGAGTTCAATCTTCCAATGGTCAAAGCTAACGTTGTAGAGCATGGTCAAAGATCTAAGATGAACAAAAACAAGTTCGGAAAAGGGCCAAAGATGGGACCGAAAGGAAGTGTGTCCAAGAAGAAATTTCTTGGAAAATGCTACAACTGTGATAGAGTAGGTCATAGATCGTCAGAGTGCAGGTTGTCGAAGAGGAACAACAAGAAAGAAGTCAATGTGGTTGATGACATCACAAATGATGTTTCTGAAATGAACCTCGTTGCTATCATTGCTGAAGTGAATCTAGTGGGATCAAATCCAAGAGAATGGTGGATTGACACCGGTGCTACCCGACATGTCTGCTCGGATAAAGAGATGTTCAGTTCTTTTGAAGAAACTGAGAATGGAGAAAAGCTGTTTATGGAAAATTCAGCTACTCTGAAATAAAGGACCAAGGCAGAGTGGTTTTGAAGATGACGTCTGGGAAAGAGCTTACTCTAAACAATGTGCTTTTTGTGCCAAAATTCGCAAGAACCTGGTGTTTGGGTCACTGCTAAACAAGCTTGGTTTTCGTATAGTGTTTGAGTTAGATAAAGTCATTTTGTCTAAGAGTGGAATGTTTGTTGGAAAATGTTATGTGTCTGATGGGCTTTTTAAGCTAAATGTAATGACTAGTAAGCGGAAATTAATAAAGTGAATAATTCTTCTGCTTACTTGCTTGAGTCTTCCAATTTGTGGCATGGTAGACTAGGACATGTTAATTATGATACTTTGCGTAGATTAATTAACCTGAATTGCATACCTGCATTCCATATTGATTCTAAACACAAGTGTGAAACGTGTGTTGAGGCAAAATTGACAAGGTCATTATTTCAAACTATTGAAAAGAAAACCGAACCACTTTATATAATTCACACTGACGTTTGTGATTTAAAATCTGTACAAACAAAGGGTGGCAACAAGTACTTCATTACTTTTGTTGATGATAGCACAAAATATTGTTATGTCTATCTATTTAAAAGTAAAGACGGAGCTATAGAGAAAATTTTTTTTTATAAGAATGAAGTTGAGAATCAACTCAATAAGAAAATTAAGGTATTGAGACGTGATGGAGGTGGTGAATATGAATCACCATTTGCTTTGAATTTTGTGTACAAAGCGGAATCACACATGAAACCACAAAGACCTTATTCACCTCAACAAAATGGTGTTCTTTGAGAGGAAAAATCATACCTTAAAAGAAATAATGAATGCAATGCTATTAAGTTACGGGTTACCTCGAAAACATGTGGGGAGAAAACTGCTTTTATCGCCTAATTACCTTTAAATAAGGTGCCTCGAGAGAAAGAAGAAAAGACCCCATACGAGTTATGGAAAGGAAGGAAGCCTTCCTATAAATACTTGCGAGTGTGGGGTGTCTTTACAAAAAGTAGTCGTACCTACAAAGAAAAAAGGTAAAATAGGTCCAAAAACTGTTAATTGTATTTTTATTGGCTATGCACATAACAGCAGTGCTTATCGATTTTTTGTACATGAATCTAAAATTTTAGACATACACAAAAATACGATAATGGAATCGAGAAATACTTCATTTTTTGAACATATATTTCTGTACAGAACCATAGAGGAAGCAAGCTCTTCTAAACGGACACATGAAGCAACTAACCAAGAAGAACAACCAAAAGAAGAAGATGAGGTTGAACCAAGACGTAGCAAAAGAGCTAGAACTAAAAAATCTTTTGGTCCAGATTTTCTAACTTATATGCTAGAAAGTGAACCTCAAAGCTTTAAAGAAGCTGTGAACTCTTCAGAAGGACCTCAATGGAAAGGGACAATTAAAAGTGAGATAGATTCTATTCTACAAAACCATACATGGGAGCTAGTGGATCTTCTTTCGGGATGCAAACCACTAGGGTACAAATGGATTTTCAAGAAGAAAATGAAAGCAAATGGAACAATCGAGAAGTATAAGGTCAGGCTTGTTATAAAAGGGTACATACAATGAGAAGGCCTTGATTACTTTGATACATATTCTTCAGTTACGAGAATAACATCCATTAGGTTAATACTTGCAATTACTACTTTGTGAAATCTTGAAGTACATCAAATGGATGTGAAAATTGCCTTTCTAAATGGAGATTTAGATTAAGAAATCTACATGGAACAACCTGAGGGTTTTTCTGCTCAAGGGCAAGAAAGTAAAGTCTGTAAATTGGTGAAGTCATTGTATAACTTGAAACAAGCTCTAAAATAATGGCATGAAAAGTTTGATCATGTCATGATGGAATGTGGATTTAAAATCAACGAATGCGACAAATGCGTTTAAATCAAGACATTGAAAATGGCTATGTCATTTTATGTCTTTACGTTGATGACATGCTTATTGTTGGAAGCAACGATAAGATGATTAAATCTACTAAAGATATGTTAAATTCAAGATTTGACATGAAAGATATGGGCTTAGCGGATGTGATACTTGTGATTAAAATTTCAAGAACATCGAGAGAAATGTCCTAAGTCAATCACACTATGTTGACAAAATTCTTGACAAATTTAACAAGAATGATTTTGGCATGGGATAAGTGCAATTTATACACTTATATTGATTTCTTAATGAAGAGTTTTTATACACTTATATTGATTCTTTAATGAAGAATATTTTATAATCGATATCTATTGATATTTTTGTTTATTTTTTTGTGATTGTAGGACAAAATCTCCGAACTTAAGTCACATTGGTGAAATCGGCGAGAAAATGAGAAGAAATTGAGTTTTTGAAGTGAATATCAAGAGAAATATTGGAGGATGAGAAAGAAGATAAAATCAATAGATTTAAGGTGTTTTGGAGTGACAATGAAGAGTTGAAATGAAGGATCAAACACCTAAAAGCCGAAGAAGCAAATTGAGAAACTACAATCGACACATGTGGAGAAATTAGAGTACAAACTTTGGTACAAACATCTACATTAGTCAAATGATATACCATTGGAAGAATAATTGAATTATGGTTCTAACGCTTTTTACGGATCACAATTTGGAGTTTCCTACGAGAAGTTATGGCCATATGAAAATTAGTCGCCGGCGGGACAGAATTCTGTCCACTAGAGCGGGCAGGAGGCTTGCTCGAGCGGACCTTCAGCCGAAAAAACTCCGTCTCTGTCCGCTCGAGCGGACAGACCAGCCTCTTGGGTGGACTGTGCTGCGGCCAATTACTTATTTGAGTTAAAATTTATTTTTGGCATGTTTTGGGGAGATTTAGGGTCCGAAATTCAACCCTAGTTGGACCCATATAAATAGGAGAACTCCTATAACGATGGGGGAGTGAAATTTTGGAGAGAACAAAAAGGCAAAACACAAGATCTTTAAAAAAATTTCTTCATCCGGACAAGATTATTGAGATTCCAAGCAAGAGAAAGTTGGGATTATTAGACAATCCATTGAAGATATTCAAGGAGTCAAATTAATCTTCAAAGTTCTTCTTGCAATCAAATATTCCAGGTGACAAATTCTCCATTTATTATGTGTTTTTGTAAATCAAACATGATGAGCTAAACTCTTTATGCTAAGGATTATGATGTAAACCATATGTTGAAGTTTTAATTTAAGAATTCTTGTTTTTAATCTTAATTTGTGTTTGTTTGAGTTATGCCATGGTTTTAATATCCGTTTGAATGATTGATCACCGTTTGAACGTGTTTGTGATTTATTTTCGTTTCTGAAAAGTTCAAAATAGATTAGCTCATTATGGTTTTAAACACTAAGTCCTATAGATATTAGGAATAATTTCATAATCTTGGTGCAATCAAATTTGATAATTTTGATATTGAAAGCATTTTTATATATTCGTATTCAAAATAGGAATATTTTGGAACTTATATGAAAATATGTTTAATTCTACTCGAAAGAGATTATTAGATAACTTAGGATTATCGATTGTTAATTTGAACATAAATTAGTTTAGAACGTGGGATTTCGAGGATTAAAATTAAAATAGATACTAATGGTGGAGTGAAATTCCTAGCATAACTCATTTACTTAATTTTTCTCCAAAAACTATATTTGTACTTAGTTAAATCGTAGTTATAGTTTAGATAATTTCATATTTTCTTGATCCAAATATTTATTGTGTGTATTCGATTTAAGCTCGAATTAGTATAAATTAAGCTAAAGTCTAATCCTCATAGAAACGATACTCTTTTACTCACTTTTTACTATTACTTGTCAACGAACCCGTACGCTTGCTAGATTTCACCGTACAAGTTTTTGGCACTGTTGTCGGAGAATTAAGATTTTTGTCTTAAGTTTTGTTAATTTTAGCTTGTATTTGAATTTTTCTTTTTATTATTATTATTTATTTTCTTTGTTTACTCTAGTACCTTTTTTTGTTCTTTTTAGGCAGTTGCAGTCGTTTTATGCAAGTTTGGAAGATCTTGACCTTTTGCCATTTGATCCCGAGATTAAAATAACATTTTGTCATCGAAGAAGAGGATAGAGAAATACACCAAAAACAACAACACAAGATGACAAGATGACAAAAGATGAGGACGACATGCTTGTTGGAGATGTCTTCGCAATGTACCAGGCTATAGAGAGATATAATGCAACTTCTGAGATTAATGAGGACGACATGCTTGTCTTTGCAATATACCAGGCTAATATAGTGAGATATGATGCAACTTCTGAGATTGATGATGACGACATGCTTGTTAGAGATGTCTTCACAATGCACCAGACTTTAACTTGTCCACTAACGAATTCATTCACATCGAACCTTGAAGAAGTCAACTATACTCAGAATTTTTCATGTCAACAGAACAACTCTTACTCCAACACTTATAATCCGGAATGGAGAAATCATTCAAATTTCTCTTGGGGTAACCATCATAATCAGGAAAATCAAAGTCAAGGAAAACCATCTGGATTTCAACAACTTGGATTCCAACAGCAGCAAGAGAACAAGCCATTGTTTGAAGACTTAATGTATCAGTACATTAACAAAATTGATAATATTCTACAACATCAATAGGCTTCACTTAAAAATCTGGAATATCAGATTGGACAGATAGTAGCAGCTTTATTTGGGAATCCACAAGGCATCTTCCCAAGCGACACTGAAGCCAACCCAATGGAACACATGCCAAGCATTACAACAAGGAGCGGTGAGCAACTGTCCAAGATTTTAGATAATAGACATGTCATCCAACCAGAAAAAGTACCAATTAAAGAAGAAGATTATGTGGAGAAAGTGAAGTTAAATAGACAAAATGAAAAAGTGATAATTAATGATGTACTTATCAAGCAATTATCCGACTCTTCTCTTTCTTCTAAAATTAATTTGTGATCAAGATTAATGAGGAAGTTGAAGTTTTCGTAGTTGTATTCGAGCAAGATGCTAAACTGAAATTATATTTTTATGAGGAGCGCAAATTCAAATTTTTGAGGATAAACAAAAAATAGTGTAAAGTCAATAGATGCAAGCAAAGCAAATCCTTCAAAGCACTATTTAAAGTGCCGTGAAACGATTGTTACAGAGTCAAGCTAACGACTCTAAGCAAGCGCTTATTGGGAGGCAACCCAATTTTTAACCCTTTTATTTACTTGCTTTTAAGTAATAGTTTTAAGGAAAATTTTTGCATTTAGGTTGTCGTCATCTTTTTGTATGAAATTTCTCAATTACCACATAAAATATTTTTTGCTTTTGCAGGTCACTCACAAAGTGTTCGATGAAATACTTTAACCAAAAAATTGTTCCAAAGGACTTGGAAGATTCACTATAAGTTTGAGAAAAATAGCATGGTCGATTCAAAGTGCTAAAATAATCTAACCATAAAGAAGAATAATAGGGGAGTATCATGATCATTCTCTTTATTTTCATAATTTGTCTTCGTACTTACATTGGGACAACGTTGATTTAAGTTTGGAGGTGGAGTCGATTTGTTGAGTCAAGTTATTATTATTATTATTTATTTATTTATTTAGAGTACGTAGTGTAAAAAAAACAAAAACAAAATAACAAAAAAGTCAAAAATATTTTCTTCGTGTGTCATAGTTAGATAACTTGCTAACTTATTATGATTTCTAATTGGTCTAAGATTAATTGTTGAAAAATGATTGAGTATTACTACAATGTGCTTAGTTTTGTTAAAATTCCTTATCTGTGTGAGACTTAAGACTATTTTGAGCACATAGCTATTTTTGTTGTTGCTTAAGTTAGGAGACAAGTTATGTGATGTAAATGGAGACTTGAGTTTAAGACTTTAGATGGTGTTTTTGATTTCCAAGTGCCAGTTGAAAAATTCACTAAACCAACATTTGAGAATAAGTTTGGGGGTGATTGAACTAGTAACGGTGATAGTTTAGAGAAGTGATGATTCAGCATTTATTGAGAAAATTTATAATTAGTTCAAGTTGACGGGTTGAAACTAGGCATTGACTATTTTCTAGAATTCTAATTCCAACTTTCAGTCTCAATGAAAGACATTGCACTAGTCAAGGTACATCGAGTAGGAAAAAATTGTCTATACTGATGTGTGAAAGCTAACCTTGAGTAATCTGACCTTAAGTATCAACAATATATAAGAGACGATCTACCATGGAAGAGGGCTGCCTCAGTATTAGAGCGAAAACTATCTACTGTGGTGAATAAATAAATAAATAACAAAATTATAAAGAAAAACAGTAGCAATAACAGAAATAAAAGTAGTGTATTTGCCTGACTAAGTCTTAGACAAGAAAGAAGATTTAGATGCCTAGTTAGTTTGACTTGCTTATTTATGACCTAAAGACTAGAACACTTGACATCATGGAGAATCATTGCCTATCTAAACTTTGCCTTAATCAATTAGATCCTTCTAGCTTGAGAATGAAGACTAAAATGTGAGTCTAGCCTTGGTTGAAAGCCATTGATGAGAAGTGATAGATACTTGAATATAGTGTGAAATTTACGAGAGGAGAAAGAAAAATATGACCATTGATGGTTGGGATTGAAAGATTTAAGAATCTATTTGTTTGAATAACTTTATCCAAATTAAAGTAATGACTGAAATAGCTATTAACATACACACACAAGTCGAACATTGGATAAGTGTTAAAATCTTTTATGTAGCAATATTTGAATATTTTTCTTGAATTAAATGATTAGATCTATACTAGAGGCGAAAGTGGTAAGAAGTTCAACGGTGTGCAAAATTTTTCTTTGTATGCATTAGAGTCTTTGTTTTATCTTATTTTTGCTCGGGACAAGCAAAAGTTCAAGTTTGTTTTTGATAAGTGTAATTTACCATTGGAAATATAATTGAATTATGGTTCTAAAGCTTTTTACGGATTGCAATTTGGAGTCTCCTACAAGAAGTTATGGCCGTTTGAAAATCAGTCATTTGGTGAGACACAACTCGAGCGGACCTTCGCTGAAAACCTGCTTGTTCATCGCTTGAAAGAGCAGCCGTGGCACCCGCTCGGCGGACAAATCCACGGCCAAAGACTTATTTTGGTTAAAAATCTATTTTTGGAAGATTTTTGGAGACTTTTGGTACAAAATTCAACCCTAATTGGACACGGCTGCTCGAGCGGACAAATCCACGGCCAAAGACTTATTTTGGTTAAAAATCTATTTTTGGAAGATTTTTGGAGACTTTTGGTACAAAATTCAACCCTAATTGGACCCATATAAATAGGAAAACTCTTATAACAATTGGGGGGTCGAATTTGGAAAGAACGAAGAAGACAAAACACAAGATCTTTACAAGAATTTCTTCATCCGGGCAAGATTATTGGGATTTTAAGCAAGAGAAATTTGGGATTTTTGGGCAATCCATTGAAGACATTCAAGAGGGCCAATTTAATATTCAAAGTTCTTCTTGCAATTAAATATTCCTGGTGATAAATTCTCCATTTATTATGTGTTTTTGTAAATTAAACATGATGGGCTAAACTTTTTATGCTAAGGATGATGATGTAAACCATATGTTGAAATTTTAATTTAAGGATTCCCGTTTCTAATCTTAATTTGTGTTTGTTTGATTTTTCCATAGTTTTAATATCCATTTGAATGATTGATCACCGTTTAAACGTGTTTGTGATTTATTTTCGTTTCCAAAAAGTTCAAAATAGATTGGCTCATTATGGTTTTACACACCAAGTTCTATAGAGATTAGGAATAATTTCCTATGCTTGGTGCAATCAAATTTGATAATCTTGATATTGAAAGCATTTTTGTATATTCGTATTCAAAATAGGAATATTTTGGAACTTATATGAAAATAGGTTTAATGCTACTCGAAAGAGATTATTAGATAACTTAGGATTATCGATTGTTAATTTGAACATAAATTAGATTAGAACGTAGGATTTCGAAGATTAAAATAGATACTAATGGTGGAATCGGATTCCTAGCATAACTTCTTTACTTGATTTTTCTCCAAAAACTATATTTGCATTTAGTTAAATCGTAGTTATAGTTTAGATAATTTCATAGTTTTTTGATCCAAATATTTATCGTGTGTATTCGATTTAAGCTCGAATTGGTCCAAATTAAGCTAAAGTCTAATCCTCGTGGGAACGATACTCTTTTACTCACTTTTTACTACTACTTGTCAACGAACCCGTAGGCTTGCGGGATTTCACCGAACAGAAATCTTCTAAATAGACGGTTATAGCCAGATCCACTATGGAATCTGAGTTTATAGCCTTGGACAAGTGTGGTGAAGAGGCTGAGTGGTTACGCCACTTCATAGAGGATATTCCTAGATGGCCAAAGCCTGTGCTAGCAATTTGTATATATTGTGATAGCCAATCTGCAATTGGTAGGGCACAGAATAACACCTATAATGGTAAGTCTAGACACATACGTCGGAGACATAATATCATACGACAACTACTCTCAACTGGAGTTATCTCTATTGACTATGAGAAGTCAATAGATAGTATTGCGGATTCACTAACTAAATGTTTGAATAGAGAGTTAGTTGAAAAATCGTCGAAAGGAATGTGACTTAAGCCTTTGGAAGAATAAGTTAATACAATAGAAACCCAACCTAGTTGACTAGAGATCTCAAGATCTAGGTTCAAAGAGACAACCTACTTGTAAATACTTAATTAGATCGCTGTAGAGGTTCTCTCCTACCCATTCCTATAATGAAATAGTGATACCCGTAGAGGAAAGGATAAGCAATAGTCTTTTAATGATTCTTACGTGCAGAGTAGAGCAGGCCATTCTTAATAAGAAATCACCTATGTGAGAGAGAAGTGGGACCGCTTCTAAGAGAATTGTGTAAGGCACAATTCTTAAAAACTCTCGTAGAACCGGCATATATGTTCACGGCCATAAATGAACATAACAATGGGAACTCGAACTATGTCGAGAAAGAATTACGTGTGAAGTATATCATCGTTTACACAAATGACATAATAGTTCAAGGACATCGCGTCTCTTCGGTCGATTAGTAAAGTAAATATACTTTCATAAGGAATGTTCAAAGGATAACACTTACCTATCCTATGCGAAATTGAGACGTTGAACTTTATCACCAAGTCTTCCGTATCTCTATCAATTTTCATTCATGTGGGGGATTGTTGGAAAATAAATTGAATGAATTTTTAAACTTTAAACTCTTCATTTGTTTGAGACCTTCCATCTTCTCAATCATTCATGTTTTGTAACTCTTGTAACTCTTGTAACTTTCATGTTAATGGTGGAATCGGAAGGTCACTCTAAGGCCTATATAAACATGTCTATTTTTCTCATTCTACACACAACAATTCAACTTTTCCTCCTTCGGTTCTTTAGCATTCGTTTTTCTTTTGACATTCGAATTTCCTTGCGGTGATATTGTTCGGACAGTACGTCGGTTCACTGGTACAACCCGTTCTACCATTGTATCCTAGGAGACAGACGTTCATAACCTACGGTAGGGGACGAATATGTTTTAAGGAAACTGTACTTGTACATGCTTCGATTTGCATTCCTCTTCTATTTTTATTCTAAAATTGTACTAGTTATTTGTTTAATGTTTTTTTTAATATGCTGTTTAATGTTTTCAATTGACATATGGACTAACACTATTGTCATAATTGTCTCAAACCATGAGTAAGAAACTAAAAGACCATCCACATTCCATCAATGTTTCTAAAATACTCCTATAACAATAGATCATAACTTGAAAACTAACTTGGCGGGTAAATGCAAAATATTTGGAAAATCTTTAAGTGCATTACCAAATTGAATATATATATATTTTTCAATACTTCGAATTTTTTTATGGTTGCCAGATTTGGCAATTTCATTATTTTTAACCATGTTGGCCAAGTTTTCAACGTTAATTGCCTAGATTCTTGCATTAAAGAATAATTAGCTCCAAGAATAATTTAATATTTCATAGTCCCATCTAGTTTTAATAGAGTAATGATGTTAATATAGAGGTATATTAAAAGAAACGTTAATAAAATTTATTGTTGTAACTATAATAACTAGATTTTTCTTAATCTGTGTGCAAATAGAACTAACTATATCTTTTTGGGACGGAGAGAATATAAAATTAGAATAAAATAAAGAAGGACGATATATTTGAAGGTAAAATATGGGGGAGAAGAGTAAGAAATAATGAATTGAAAACTATCTTTTGCACATTTTCATTTGATGAGCACCTCAATATTTATACAACAATTGAATAACAAAGTGTTGAACCTGAGAGGAGATGAAGAACAAAAACAAGACAAACTTAAGCACCAATGGAAGGGTTTGAACACGATTTTGAATCGCTGCCCTCAAACGATATTTGCTACCACCAGGATAAGTGCTTGAAGACTTTAAATGCAAATAGTTTGTAGGAGTAATCAAACCTTTAATTCAAATTCAAAATCAAGCAAAATGAGCTTGAATATGAACTTGAAGAACACTTTAGAAATCTGAGTTTTGATCATTGATTTGGATATAGATAAATGTATTTGATGTTAATCTCTTGTCTTTCAACATGAAAACCATCTATACTTATAGATTATCAAGTCTAATTCACGAAAATGTATCAAAACCAAACCAAAAGGTGCCAAAAACCTCCAAAACGTCGCCAGAAATTCAAACTCCAATGGCTCGAATTTTGGTCTAGGCGAACACCAATACAAACTGGGTGTTTGCTCATGCCAACGATTTGGTCTCTCATTGCAGACCAAGGAGGTCAAGCGAATCAAGAGAAATTTTGACCTTCTTCTTTTGTTTTCCATCTAATTGTTATCCTCTTGATTCCAAATCACTTCTCATTATATAATTTGAACAATATTACAACAATCCTCCACTTGTTCAA
Organism: Forsythia suspensa; assembly: GCA_023638005.1. Lineage (NCBI taxonomy): Eukaryota > Viridiplantae > Streptophyta > Magnoliopsida > Lamiales > Oleaceae > Forsythia > Forsythia suspensa. The sequence goes on along the minus strand of CM042664.1, from coordinate 22,715,085 downwards.
TTATATAATAAGCACAAACTCAAATTTAACGACGTTTATGCATTAAGTATAGATATCTTTCGATTTGAATCTAACCTTAGTGTAAATTTTACAAAGTATTATCAAAATCTCGGGTAGTGTGAAAGCTTTGAACCCGATATTCCTTGTGATAATACCGATGAAATCACACACACAAGCATCATGTGTTCCAAGTTCCACACTGTCTCATTTAGCGCTCTTAAGGCCTTGCGCTTATCCTATTCATGAACTTTTAAGAGATAAACTCCAACTCTCTATTGAGGCGGCACCACCTCGAAGTTCATATAGGTAAAGTTCTTGTAGTATCTTTGTCACTTTTAGAGATACTTGATCCAATGATCTTAACTTTATTAAGAGTTATAGAAACTCATCACTCCTTTTCCGTGACAACCATCACTTATAACCTAGGATAGGGTTTAAGTAAGAATAAGTGCTAAAACTATCCACTTATCAAATGACTTGTTGTTATCCTTTGAACCCGATATATACTTGTTAGTATAATCAGGTAGGGTTGCCATCTTTTGGTGGATTTAATTATGGAGTTTCAATCCCATCCTACTAGTTGTTGTCCGTACTAACTCTTTTGTGAGCGATTTAGTAAGCGGATCATCCAAGTTCTCATTTGATTTTACATAAGTGGGTGAAATTATTCCATCTTTAATTAATTTTCTCACATAGTCATATCTTAGACTCATGTGTCTAGACTTACCATTATACACTTCATTGTTTGCTCTAGCTAAAGTGGCTTGACTATCACATAAGATAGATATAGAAGAATTATTCTTCTTTTCCAATGGAATTTTATACATTAAATCTTTAAGCCATTCAGCCTCTTTTTCGGTTTCAACCAATGTTACGAATTCGGATTCCATAGTTGCATATGTGATGCCCATTTGTTTCTTGAATTTCCAAGAGATTGCACCTCCTCCAAGGGTGAATACCCAACCTGGGGTAGATTTATTTTCACCCGCATTAGAGATCCAACTAGCATCAGTAAATCCTTCTAGGATTGTCGAAAATTTAGAATATTGGAGACCTAGATCCTTGGTCTTCTTCAAATAATCAATAACCCTTCCAATAGCTTTCCAATTTTCTTCACTTTGATTGCTAGTAAACCTACTAAGTTTACTAATTACAAATGCTATACTGGTCTTGTGCATTGCACCGCATACATAAGACTTCCAATAATACTTGCATACTCATGTTGTGCTATTGCTATTACTCTTCCATCATTCTTTACAAGTCTCAAACTTGAATCAAACGGGGTATTTACCTCTTTGATGTTCAAGTGATTGTACTTCTTGATCTCATTCTCAACATAATGTGTTTGGTTCAACATATAACCCCCACTAGTCTTGGTAACATTGATACCTAATATGGTATCTACTTGACCAAGATCTTTCATGTTGAATGTGGAAGATAGAAACCTCTTTATTTCTTTTATACCTTGCATCTGATTACTTACAATTAACATATCACCCACGTATAAACAAATAAGCACAACATAATTATCACATACTTTTGAATATAAACATTTATCAACGCTATTATGTTTAAATCCAAATGATATTATTGCTAATTCAAGTTTTTCATGTAATTTCTTTGGTTCTTGTTTTAAACCATATAATGATTTTACTAATTTGCATACTTTATGTTCATTTCTAGGTAGAACAAAACTTTTCGGTTGTTCCATATAAACCTCCTCATTGAGATCCTCATTTAAGAATGTTGTCTTAACATCTATTTGATGTATATGCAAATCATAAATAGAAGCTAAAGCGAATAAAATCTTAATCGAGATTATTCTAGCAACTGGTGCATACGTGTCAAAGTAATCTATTCATTCTCTTTGTCGATATCCTTTGGCCACTAACCTATCTTTAAAGGTATTAAGAGTACTGTCTGCATTATACTTCCTCCTAAATACTCATTTACGACTATAATTTTTTTGAGTCAGGTGGCAAATCGACTAATTCTCAAGTATTGTTTGACATAATTGAATCCATTTAATCATTTATAGCATCTTTTCAAAAGATACTATCTCTTGATGACATTGCTTCTCGATAAGTTTTAGGATCGATTTCCACTTGAAGAACATATGGAATAGTTCTTGTGACACTCTTCTCATTTTCTTCAACTAAATAGAAGAAAATAAGTTGAGAATCAATTTCATCCGGTCCTAGTACTTTATCCTTTCGAGCTCTTTTACTTCTACGAAGTTCTTTTGTATTAACATCCTTGGAAGGTGTTTCTACTTGTGATCTTGTAGAACTAGGAGTCTCTACTTGAGATTCTCTTAATGAATTATTATCCGAAGATAATAAATTTTAAAAGAACTTTACATCACGAGATTCAATTATAACATTGGTTTCTAAATTTAATAAACGATGTGCTTTCTGTTTTGAGCATATCCTACAAAAGCACATTTGATCCTTCTAGGACCCAACTTAGTCCTTTTAGGATCTGTGTTCTTGCAATAAGCTAGACACCCCCACAGTTTAAAATAACCAATGTTTGGTTTTCTTCCTTTCCACAATTCGTAGGAAGAAATTTTTAATCTTTTAGAAGGAATTCTATTAACTATATGACACGCACTTAGTAAAGCTTCACCCCATAAATTAAATAGCAACTTAGAATTTAATAACATAGCATTTTTCATCTCAACTAATGTCATATTCTTTCTCTCAGCCAAACTATTTTGTTCGGGTGTTCTAGGAGCACTACATTAATGTATTATGTCATATTGCTTACAAAAAAGATTAAATTCATTAGAAAAGTATTCATCTCCTCTATCACTTCTAATAATTTTAATCTTTCTATTTAATTGGTTTTCTACTTCGATTTTGTATATCTTAAACGTATTAAAGACTTCATCATTATGCTTTATTAAATAGATATAACAAAATCTAGAATGATCATATATGAATGTTATGAAGTATTTATTACCTCATCTAGTTAATATTCTATTTTTTTTATTCAACACACCACCATATCCCCGGTAGATGGTTGTCGCCTCCACCAGGAAAGGATTGGGGGGTTCGGATACCCCAACTATATATAAATAACTCATAAAAAATACATGAGAGGGGGACGTAAAACCTTACCTCCAATCAGAAGAGTTAAAACAAACAAATAAATGAATAAATAATAAAGCAATAAAAAAGGAGGTACTACCTCTCAAACAATAAGTCCTAAAAATTCTATAGTCTTCTAACTGTAGGAAGCCCATGTCTATCAATCTGAACTAAGCTACGGTATCGCCGCGGTAAGTCTTGAGCGCTGTACTCGAAATAGTATCGACGATCCCAACCCTCTGAAGCAAGTAAATCGGCCACCTAGTTGCCCTCGCGATAAATATGAGAAATAGTATCACGGTCGAAAACAAGGAGATGTCTGATGCGGTGAAGAGTGGCTTGAATAGACCAAGGTCCTCAACCTTTGGTGATGCATTGAATGGCCAAAGTAGAGTCGGCATCAATCCATAAATCTGATACTGAAATCCTCCGAGCAAGAATGATACCGTCAAGAATAGCTCTGAGCTCGGCCTCTAAAATAGGGCACTCACCATATGAAGAGAAGAATGCACGAACACATTGACCTGCTGAATTCCTAATAATCCCCCCTGCACTCGCAAATCCATCTTTGACACATCCATCAGTGTTGACCTTGTAAGATTCCACTGGTGGAGTATGCCAATAAACCAAAACAGGTGGAAGAAGGGATGGAGTAGTAAGAGAGATACTAAAAATAGGAGCAGTATCAATATCACCTCGCCAATGAATAACCCAAAATAAATAACATGTATGCAGTAGAGAGATAGTTTGGTACACTCTTCAGATGATCCGTCTCGGTTCTATAGAGATATCTCGGTACTTAGCATCATTCTTCGCATTCCAAATAAACCAGAGAATCAAAAGAGGAATGATCGTGCGAATATAACCCCGCCTGACAAACTGACCTGAGAAATGCCAAGACTGGAAGCGATACTAAAAGCCCTCCATCGATCGAAGGGTTATATGAAAAATATCAGAAAAGTGGTGCCAAACCTGGTCAACAATACAACTGTCAATAAATAAATGCTGAATAGTCTCAATAGCCGAGCAACACTGACAACGAGAAGCCATATGACTCCCAATTCTCCTTTGAATCACAACATCAACTGGAATGAGACCCTGCCATAGTCTCCAGCAGAAGAAAGAGACAGTTGTCGGGATAATAGAACTCCAAATCATGTCAGATACAACTGAATAGTATACCCCGTTCGAACTAGCTACCATGCGAGACTTGGTAGCAAATCTACCATCCGGGTGTCCTTCCACATAATCGATCATGCACTCAAGCCGGTGATAGGATGTTCCCTATCTGCTTTCAAAGAATAATATATGGTACTAGCTAAAGAAGTTCATCAATGTTCCATCCAAGATCATCAAATAATTCTCTAACCTGGATAGATGAATGTGTCAAGTGTGGGTGCTGATCAGCTAATGTAGACTCGCCCATCCAACAGTCATGCCATAAGAAATAGTAGCCAGCAGCGGATGGGTACCCTGACAATACTTACTCAGTAAAACTGAGCCCATAGCGACTGCTGAGATCTAAATAACCACCAGAGCTTTAGGGAGAATGTATCAACAAGATCATGCAGTCTCCTAAAGCCTAGTCCACCCTCCTCAGTAGGAATACAAAGGTCTTTCCATCTCCTCCAATATTCTATTTAATTCACATATATCGGAATGAATCAAGTCTAATAAATTAGAGGTTCTTTCAACGCTATGAAAATCTTTCTTAATTATTTTATACTTAACACATAATTCACATTTATTATGTTATATGTTTTCGCATGAAATTATTTTATTTTTTATTATTCTTTTCATAGTAGAAAAACTAATATGTCATAGTCTATCATGCCATAATGAAATAGACTCAACAACATAATTCAAATTTGTAGTTTTATTAATATCGGTTTCAACAATACAAAATTTGACTATTCCATCACTAGAATAACTTTTTCCAACAAATACACCATTCTGAGAAAGTACAAGTTTGTCCGACTCATATACGGACTTAATTCTCAGTTTTTCCAATAAATCACCACTTACAAGATTTCTATTCATATCCGGTACATGTAAAATATTTATTAATGTAATGTTCTTGCCGGATGTGAAAAGTAAGTCCACATTTCTTTTGTCAACAACCTTCGATTGAACTTCATTTCTCATTTGAATGTGTTCATCATCTACTTCTTGATAGATTTTGAAAAGTGACTTATCATAACAAACATGTATAGTGGCACAAGTATCATACCACCATCCTTGAACATTTCATTTGACAGTATTGACAATGCTCACAAGAGAGCAACAATATTTTTCGTGTCAATGGAGTTCACTTTTCCTGCTTGTTTTGGTTGTTTCTTGCGGTTTCGCACTCACGGGCATAATGTCCGGTTTTCCACACACATAACAAGAAACTTTGAATTTTTTTTTTTTGTTCTTGTTGTCTTTGTTGGAGTTTGAGAATTCTTTCTTTATGGAATCCTTGTTGGATTTGTCGACTTGGTCCACGACATGGGCTTTGAAGTCCCTTCATGAGAATGTTCATTCTCATCTCGTGCCCTGATTCTTCCTCAATTTGAAGATGCTTTTGAATTCCTTCCAAAGAATAATCTTTGGAACTATGAAGAATTTTTTTCCTATAACCTTTCCATGATGATGGCAACTTAGCAATAATTGCACCAACTTGAAAAGTTTTAGGAATTTCAATATTCACAGACTTCATTTTGTTGACAATGACTTGCAACTCATGTACTTGTCCTAACAATGGTATGTTATCCAAAAATTTGAAATCGAAGTATTTAGAAATCAGAAACTTTTTGGTACCATCTTTCTCTGCCTTGTATTTATTTTCCAATGCGTTCCATATCTTTCTTGTCGAAGTGGTGTTTGTGTAGAGATCATAAAGGCGATCAGAGAGAGCATTCAAGATGTGTCCTCTGCAAATAAACTCGTCTTCTTGTCTCTTCTTTCTTTCTGCCTTTATCGCATCAGAATCATTTGGGGTTGGTTTCAGCAATGGTGCCAAATCTGGATCCAAGATGTAGAAAATTTTCAATGTGGTTAGAAGGAATTTCAACTTGTTCTTCCATTTTATAAAATTAGATCCATCGAACCTATCAAGCCTCACAAGGTCTTGATTCATCATCTTGATAGTAGCCATTGTAGTCTCGTTCTCCATCAAAAAATTGTCGTTAGAGATTGTTAAACTTGAAAGGAGACGAAGAACAAAACAAAAAAAACTTAAGCACTAATGGAAGGGTTTGAACACGATTTTGAATTACTGTCCTCAAACGATATTTTCCGCCATTAGGATAAGTTTTTGAAGGCTTTAAATACAAATAGTTTGTAGGGGTAATCAAACATTTAATTCAAATTCAAAATCAAGCAAAATGAACTTCAAGAACACTTTATTAACACTTTAGAAATCTGAGTTTTGATCATTGATTTAGATGTAGATAAATGTATTTGATGTTAATGTCTTGTCTATCAACTTGAAAACCATCTATACTTATAGCTTATCAAGTCCAATACAAGAAAATGTGTCAAAACCAAATCAAAAGGTGCCAAAAACCTCCAAAACGTTGCCAGAAATTCAAACTCCAATGGCTAGAATTTTGGCCTGGGCAAACGCCCAATATAATCCTAGGCGTTCACCCAGGCCAACGATTTGGTCTCTGTTGCAGACCAAGGACGCTGGGCGTTCGCCCAACCTAAATTTCCAAGAGAAATTTTGGCTTTCTTCTTTTGTTTTTCGGGTTTTGTTTACTACCTAATTGTTATCCTCTTGATTCTAAATCACTTCTCATTATATATTTTGAACAATATTATAGCACAAAGTTTCCTAACAATTAGTATTTGTGATAAATCACTTCCTAACTCTAAGCTGTACAAATGGGTAATAATTTGAAATTCAAAATACAACATTTAAAAAAGTCAGCTAAGCAATCCTTCAATGGCTATCTATTATTATCCCCTTCAAGATTGGGCTTGGGAACAAAGTCCAATATTTAATTTGAGATTAGATAATCGTGCTTGAGGAAGTGCTTTGGTGAGAATGATGACACATGAGCAACACGTAGAACACCACTTTGAACTTGATCCCTAATGAAATGAAAATCAAGGGCAAAATGTTTCATTTTGAATGGAAAATCAGGTTAGAACATAATTGATTGGCGCCAATGTTATCACAATAAATCAAGGGGCATGAGGATAGTTTAATGTCAAGATTAGATAAGAGATACAAAAAAATTGAGTCCGGCAAACTTATTGGCAATAGAACGATATAAAGTCTTAGTTGAGGATCGGGCAATTGTTTTTGCTTTTTAGAACTCAATGATACTAGATTTCAACCAAGATAAACGACATATTCACTTGTGGACGAAAAACCAGATTTGTTTCTAGCTTAATCGGCATTAGAGAAGGCATATAAACATAAAGAGAAACCATGGAATAGCTGCAACCCAACATGAAGAGTGTCAGACAAGTACCGTAAGAGCAAGTTAACACAGGCACCAATGTTTAGTTGTTTAGTGATGCATATATTATAAGAGTTTATTGACAGCAAAAGCATTGCTGGGTTGCATGAGTAAGAGATATTGAAGACTGCCAACTATAGTATGATACTTACTAGGATTTCATAAAGAAGAGCACGAGGTCAGCGTAAGAGGTGAACTAGTTGGCAAATATAATGGGTAAGAACCAGCTTTGATTCTTGCATGTGGTGTCTAGGCAAGAATGTCACGGATGTAGCACCGTTGAGAGAGCAACAAGCCATGTTTATTAGGAACAACTTCGACACCCAGAAGTAATTCAGTCAGCCTAGATCTTTAAGAGAGAACTTTTGAGCAAAGACAACTACAAATTTATTGACTATGGCTACATTATCAGCTGTAAGGATTAAATCATCAACATAGATGAGAAGATATTTAATGTGTTTAGCAGTAGTAAGTATAAAGAGAAAATAATCAACATGAGAATTCTTAAAGCTACAATGAAGTAGAAAGGTGAGAAGCTCATGATACCACGCTCAAAAGGCTTGTTTAAGGCCATGATTGGCTTTTCAGAGTTTGCGCACATAAGATGGATTGTCGGAATCAATAAATCCATGCGGTTGAGCCATATATACATGTTTAGAAAGATAACCTTGCATGAATGTGTTGTTCACATCAAGTTGGAATAATGACCAGCCATGGCTCAATGCTATACTAAAAATAGCAGACGGTAGTCAATTTAACAAGATGGTTGAATGTGTCATGGTAATCAACACCAAGACGTTGATGAAAGCCCTTAGCTACCAAGCGAGCTTTGAACCTATCAATAGAGCCATCAAAATTACTTTTAGGTCAAAAATTCCATTTTTAGCCAATACAATTTTGGTTGGAATTAGGTGGAACTAGCTTCCACGCTCCATTTCATACTAGAGCATCATATTCGACAGACATAGCTCGGTGCCAATTGTTATGTTTTAGATCTTGGGTTATAGTGGTAGGTTCAAGATTAGAGAATGGTGAGAATTGGTCATGAAGGTTCATTTTTTAAGAGGCTTGTCGTTGTTTTTTTTTTTACTGTAGTGGTTATACCATGAGTAGGCTGGAGAGGGTTCACAGGTAGATGAGGGAGTGGAGGTGGTGTCGAAGAATTGTTGAGAGTTGAGTGGGCGAATGGAGAAGACAAAGGTAATGTTGAAGGAAAAAAGATGTTACTAGGATAATGCTAACAAGCTACAACGTCAGATGGCTCAGATGGAAAGGTAACTCAGAGTGGTGGATGAATCTAAGTAGTGATGGTTGACGGTTGAGGATGAGAGGCTCGATGAGATAGATGAGCATAAGAGAACAAGACTCGACAAACATTACATGGTGAGAGACATAGATTTTGGACGTTGAAGGATCATGACAATTGTATGCACTTTGAGTTAAAGAGTAACCAAGGTAGACACATGGTTTAGAGCGAGAGTCAAGCATGTAGGAATGGTCGTAGCCATGGGTAACAAAGACAGCCAAAAACTCATAATTTGGCATATTTAGGAGCAGTTTGACATATGCTTTCCTATGGCGATTAAAGGTGCAATGTTGGTGTTGGCATGCAATTGTTTAAGAAAATGGTAGTAGCAAAAGCATGAGACCAGTAAGTTAGAGAGAATGAGGCATGGGCTAATTGTGCTAGACCAATTTCGACAATGTGAAGGTGTCGTGTTTCAAAGAGACTATTGTGTTCGGGGGTGTGGGTAGTGTTGGTAAATGGGATATAGCATTGATGGATAGAAGATTAGCAAGAGAGATGTATTTGCCACCATTGTCTAAATATAGTCTTTATATAGCTGTCAAAGTATTTTTCCACAACATCTTTAATTCGAATAAAAACATCTTCCACGTCAAATTTTTGCTTGATAGGATAAAACCATATATGTTGTGTATAATGATCAATAATGATAAATAATACCATCATGTGAAATTAATGGTGAAGTCTGCACATCAAAGAATATAGTTTCAAGTGGGTGATATGAGACCAATGTTGAGTTGCAAAAGGATAACTTGGCTTTTATTACTGAGACATGCATTATACGAAAATTTAAATGACAATGGTGTAGAAACTCCTAAGTTATTACTATAAATAATGTGCTTTAGACTGGAAATGTTGCTAGATGTCCTTATCTATGATACCACTCGTAAATGGAAGTTTTAATGCTAGGAAAGGCAAGCAATGGGGGTGGATGTTGGCCACTCCTATATGCCATCTTTAGTTTTGCCCGTCAGAAATGATGCCTTCATGCGAAGGTCCTTCATAAAGAAAACTTATGAACCACTCAATTGAAACATGATTTGACGTGAAAAATTGAGATATTGAGATTATATTATTTTTCATGCTAGGGACACATAGAACATTGTGTAATTTAAAATTATGTGTAGAAGTGGTAATGGGGGTGGAATCAGTGTGTAATGGAGAAACTTGAGCCATCGCCAATCATAATGTCATCAGACCGTTGTAGGGAGCATGTAGTGATAGATTAGTTAAGTCGAAAGATAACATAGTGAGATGCACCACTGTCCAAGAGCAACGAGGAAGAGTTGAAGTAGTTGGAAGCATAATGGGCTCTAGGTTGCCACAGAGACGGAGAATTACAATGAGGCATGAGAAGAATTAGTGTTTAAGTGAATTGGGACCATTCGATACAAGGGCCATCGCTTTGCCGTATGGCCTTGGAGTTTACATATTTGACAGTATCCAATGTATGAACTAGAGATACGATCACCAAGAGTGGGGATGTGGGTCTCTAGTGGGTGAGGGATGGTAGCGGTGGTTTGTATTAGGTGAAGGACGTTAGGGAGTGTTATTGTGGCCATAGTGAGGGGTGGGCGCCATTATGGTGTGGTTTGATTGGTAGGATTAACGGTGGCTGGAAAGTGAAGATGCTCAGGCTAGATTGTTAGCAACGAGGCTACAAAATTAAATTATTTTTTTTTTTGGTGAAGTTCTGCAAAGGTGATGGAGGTGCCTCTAGCTTGGATTGCACACACTAGTTCCCTATATTGATCATCGAGGCCAACCAGAATTTTATCTGTGAGGTCATCAACGTTAATTGAGGCTCCAAGAAGAGCAAGCTCATTAGCCCGTGCTTTGAAATTTTGCTGGAACTCGGTCACACTGCCTAAACCTTTGGTGATTTGTTTGAGTTGGCTTTTAACTTACTTGGTGCAGTCTCGAGAGGTGTGGTATATGTGTGGGATAAAATGGTCCATGCTTGACAAGATGTTTTTGCTTGAACAATGAAAGGTATTATAGGGGTGAGATCGAGCCAATGATGGTATTGAGGATTAGCTAATCCTGACGAGTCGATATGATGTGGGTAGGATTTGGGATTGTGGTGCCATTTTGAGTGAGGGTCACTGGTGGGCATGTATTTCAACATAACTAAGTATGTCATAGCCAATGAATAGAGTCTGAAATTGTAACTTCCAACAGATATAGTTTTGGTCGTTAGTTTAAGAGAAGTTTGTGCTACCACATTGATGCCGATAAGAATGTTGTGGGGTTCAATGTTGTGAATGGTGGTTAAAGTTGGTGGAGCTCCAATGAAATAAGTGGAATTAGAGTTAGTAATTAGGAAGCACGGGAAATGAAGAGGGAGTGAATCGGTTGGAGGGGAAATAGGAAGGAAACATAATGAATTAGCTTAGACAATTTTGATTAGCAGAGAAACGGAGAGGAAAGATTACCGACTACCACTTTGGATAATAAGACTTTGATACCATAAGAAAGGAAGAATTGAAAATAATCTTTTGCACATTTTCATTTGATGAGCAACTTTGCATAGAATAACAAAGTTTTTAAAAACTTGTATTTGTGATAAATTACTTCCTAAGTATAATATGTACATTTGGAATAATAATTTGAAATTCAAAATACAACATTTGACACAATCAATTAAGCAATCCTTAAAGTTGAGGAAGGCCATCCATTTTTAAAGCATAGTGGAAATTACCGTCTTTTAATGAATGCTAAAAATTGAATGCAAACCCTAGAAATTCCATATTTCATTCTTTGAACAATAAAATTGATTGGTTTTCAATTCCATATAAACACTAAACCACAAATCACTATTCCACACATCTAAACATATGTCAATAAAAGAAATGAATAAAGAATGTGGTCTCTATCTAATTTGGAAGAAGCATTTGGATCAATAGATCACAAGATGATGATAGAAAGAAAAGCGATTGAACATTTGTTTTATTTTTTTTAAAAAAAAAAATTTCAAAATTTTTAAGATCAATTAAAATGAAATAAATAAATTACTATTTATACTTGCCATCGAAAAGTTTGGCACGTACAAATTTTTATTAAAATCAATAATATTTTAAATACTTTGAAATTTTGTAAAATTTTAAAAAGTTTAAATTGGATTTCACATTTTACTTTTAAAATCTAAATTAAAAAGTCTATAAAATATTGTAGAATTTTAAAGTCAATTAATCACGATCTAAGAAATTTTCTCTACGTGAAGAAAAAAATATTTACATGTCTGTGTGTCATTATGTCTTCAATTTTTCTTTCACAAAATCATCTCTTCCAAAATTTGTTGACAGTTTCAATCCATCTCCATCTCTATCTCTCCTCAACAGATTATCTTCAAAATCTGTTCACCACTTCAATCAATCATCTCCCTCCATCGATCATCTTCAAAATATGTTCACTACCTTAATCCATCATAATAATAAAATTTATAATCGAATTCTACTGCAAATAAACTGTACACTAGTTAAATACTACAACAATATGAAATCGTATTGTGGTGATCATACATGGCAACAGGCAATTGGACAAAGGCGAATAACATTTAATGTTGCCAAATTTTTTTGACCAATTGGCAACATATCTCTTGAGATCACCACTCTGGAAGCGTAACCCCATTTTTAAGTTTGAGCATTTTATATTCAAGATAATTACAGACCTAATAGATCTCACATCCTCTTAACAATATCCTAAATCGCCTCCCCTCCTCACATTTCAAAACCACCCAACAGATCTCTTGACAAACCCCTTAAAACTCGCAAAACACTACACAGATCTCACATTCTCCTCCAATTTTCCGACCAAGAAACATCACAATCATGGCAGCAGCAGTATCGGCGCGTGAGGAGAACGTTTACATGGCCAAACTAGCCGAGCAGGCCGAGCGCTACGAGGAAATGGTTGAATTCATGGAGAAAGTGTCGGCCTCGTTAACGGACTCCGAGGAACTCACCATTGAGGAGAGAAATCTACTTTCGGTGGCGTATAAGAACGTGATTGGGGCGCGGAGGGCGTCCTGGCGCATCATATCGTCCATTGAGCAGAAGGAGGAGTCGAGGGGGAATGAAGACCATGTGAGCACTATTAAGGACTACAGATCTAAAATTGAATCTGAACTTTCGAACATTTGTGGTGGAATTCTTAAGTTGCTTGATTCCAGGCTGATTCCTTCTGCTTCTATTGGGGATTCTAAGGTTTTTTATCTGAAAATGAAAGGGGATTATCATAGGTACTTGGCTGAGTTTTTGACTGGTTCTGAAAGAAAAGATGCTGCGGAGAATACTCTTTCCGCCTACAAGTCTGCTCAGGTTTGTTCTTGATTTGTTTAGATTTTGTTTATACATTACTCCTCTTATTCCCAAATTGAATTCTGTATTTGACTTCTTTGATTCGGTCCAAAATCACAATCTTATATGAATCGATATGATTTCCATATTCATTTCAAATATGTTATTTTCTGTTAATTTTTCAGTTTGTGATGATTTTCTCTAAAATTAGTTTACTATAAAATACAGCCCAGTCACCACCCACAAAATCTTCTCTCAGACCCCGGGAGTATATATTATGCTTTTTTTTTTTTCATGAAAATGTCTGGAAATTGGTGAATTAGTGTTACAGGCTTGGAGTTTCTTGTTTGATTAAATTAATGATATATTGTCGCAGAAAGATACCGATTTTAAGATAACACTGATCAATTCCATCAATTGTGCCATTAATTAGCATTGCAGATGAGATTGTTGATTTATTTAATCAGCTATGAATTTTTTTTGCCCATTTCAATCTGTAATGAAATTGATGAGATTTGGCCTTTGAGGTGATTTGTTTGTACAGATCAATTAAAACCATGAAGATGAAGAGAGAAGTACCCAGGGGCAGGCCTAGACCTCGATCTACATTTTAGGGTGGGCTAAGTAATTCTTTGGGCCAATTTTATAAAATAAAATTTGGCATTTTTTTTTGTACAATTTGATGAAGTAAAAGATTTTTTTTTTTTTTTTTGAACTTCACACTGGGCTTTAGTCCTATATGGCAAAACACATATCAGCCACTTGAAGTACCCATTTCTTTGACAGCTTTAATAGGAGATCTTCTGGTGGAAATCATTAGGTTATCATACAGGAACTGGTTAGCTAATGTACAATGATAAAATCTGTGTTATCGTGCCAGCTATTGTTGCATGTAGAGTGTAAACAGCTACGTATGATCACACATTAGAGTCTTGGAATTCTTGCGAACATAGGTTATTGTAACACATGTTATCAAGTAATCACATGGATAACTTATTATCTTACTGCTATGTTATAAAAAGATTGTGCCTCTCTCTGTTATGTTGTTGCAGGACATTGCTAATACAGAACTTGCTCCGACACACCCAATCCGACTTGGACTGGCTCTGAACTTCTCTGTGTTCTACTATGAGATTTTGAACTCTCCTGACCGTGCTTGTAATCTTGCTAAACAGGTAAGCTGGATAATTTTGTCTGTTCTGAATTTAAAGGAATTTAGCATACAGAAGTTGAGATTTGTGTATGGAGGGGTTCCCAACGTGCTTTAGTAATGCCAGTTTTTGTGATATTTATTTTCTTGTCTGGTTTGTCAAGGCCTTTGATGAAGCAATTGCTGAGTTGGATACCCTAGGCGAGGAGTCATACAAAGACAGCACTTTGATTATGCAACTTCTTCGCGATAATCTCACTCTCTGGACATCTGACATGCAGGTATTCATCAAATCTGCTTCTGCACAATTCAGCTTTTGTATTACATGTTAAATTTCTTTCCACCTGGTTAAATACATTGGTGTTCACTAAACTTTTAAGGAATTTTATGTTGGTGATTAAATTTTATTTTGTTTCAAATTGGTTACGTTAATTAAACTTTGTAACAATTTTGTTGGTTCGTCAAACTAACAAAAAAGATGACACAGCAATCTAGTTATTTGTCAATTAAACTTCCAACCAAGGGCGGACTAGAAACTTTTGTAGACCGAGCTGCTACTAAAATTATTTATTGATTATTTATTTTTGCACATCAAGATCGGGCTGTTACTATTTTTTTTATTTTTTTTTACACTAAAAAATTCCGGTCCCGCCCCTGCTTCCAACTAGATTGCAACATCAAACTTTTTTGTTAGTCCAATTAATGCACATGGATGAAGTGACAAAAGTGTAACAAAAGTTCAAGTTTGGCGACCAACTTGAAACAAATGTTAATGACCAACACAAAATTTCGGGAAAAGTTCAATGACCACTGGAACGACCTTATATTTCTACACTTCCATTTTCACGTGTTTGCTGTCGTGTTTCAAATATGAGTTAAGTGGAGAAATTGAGAAGTACTAGTGCTAAATAATAATCACCATGTGGATTTGAATGTAGGATGAAGGAACCGATGAGATCAAAGATGCTCCTAAACGAGATGATGAACAAAAACAGGCCGAGTGAGAGTCGGTGGTACTCCACGGCCATCAAACTCAATTTTAAGTTTCACTTCTCTGATGGCTGTTTTTTCCTATTAGGAGAAGTTGATTATTTTCTTTCCTTGCTATTCTGGCTTTTCTTCTAGGAGTTTATTGTCTTTTTTACATGATTGCACTTGGATATTAATGCCATAGCTCAGTTTGGCCTTGATTTTAAGTTTGGAGTATTTTCAGTTTTCATCTAAGCATCTGAGTTAACTCGGTTTCCATAATATCCGAGTTAACTTTATCCAGGCTACATCAAACCCCTAGCACCGGAAAAAAAAAAAAAAAAAAAAAAAAAAAAATAAAAAAAATGCAAACAAACTAATTTCATTTCTTAATAAATTTGGAATTGGCTACATTTGTTTTTGCTATTCTGTTTAATTCATTGTTAGATCAATTAAAAGATTTAAACTGTTTAAATCTCGTTAATCTTACCCTTTATCTTCTAACTCGTGATTGCGTCACTCTCTTTAAAAGCAAGATTAAAGGATTAAGAAATAAAATTTCACCACCACCACGTCTAGTTGTTTAGTTTTAATCTTGTTCTTGATAAATTTGATTTAGTTTTAATCTTGTTCTTGATAAATTTGATGGTTGTTATACGAATCTTTCTTTGTTACTTCGTTTAGTGTATTGTTAAATCTACTAAAAGATTAACTATGATAAGTCAGATTAGTTTTGATCTATTCTTTCTTTTAACATCATAAAGAAAAGAAAGTTCACGTGAATTTAATTATAAGCAATTCTAAGCTGGTTCAATATAATTTTTATCCAACATTTTGTAGTATCTACAATTTTTATTTATTTTTTATCTACACATTTTGTAAAATACACTATTTATAATCTATAAAGTACTCGTCCAATTTTATTTTGAGAAAATTACATCTGGGATTCCAAACCTACATACATAATAGATCATCTAGATCCTCAAACTTTCACGTTTTGAGTAATTGAGTCGTCACTTGACAGCTAACTTCCCATTTGACCGTTACAAGTCATATTGTTTGTGGAAAAAACCATTACACTCTCAGTGTGAACGAATTAAAAATAAAAGGAGCGGAAAAAGAAAACAAAGAAAAAACTAACAGAAATGAAAAACAAAATAATTAAAATGAATCTGTTCCCACCCCCGTCTCCGCCACCAGCCGGCGGTGCAAATTCAAAATTCTATACTTGGATGGCAGTGTGGCGTTAGTCATACAGATTGAAATAATCTACTAAAATTCATGTTTTGATAAATTCACTTTCGTTGGGATTTTCAAGTCAAATATTGTCCAAGGTTCAAATAATGTGAAATAATATGTTTGGTTGAATTTGAGAATTTTCGACTCTTTGGGATTTTTCTTCCGGGACAATTGATAAATGTGTTTTACACTTATATTCTAGTGAATAAACTTGATTTCTTTATATAATTTGAACATATTACTACTTAATTGGATATGAATATCTTTGTAGGTGAATACACAAATTGAAAGGCATTTGAAGCAAAAAAGACAAATTCTGCACGAAAAGTTCAAGTAAGGACCATATCAAATTACTTAGAAAGACCGAGGACCGAAAAGGCAAAATCCTAGGCCACGGCAGCCCCTGCAGTGGCTGCTTTCCGCGGTTAGGCCGTACAAGCAAACTGCGGCCGCGACAGCCTCTAAGGGGCTGTTTGCTGCGGCCCGATTGAGAAAAATTGGCGAAAACTTTATTTTTAAGAAGGGACATTTTTGTCGTCTAGGTCAAAGAGGTTGTTGGAGAAGGGAGATAGAAGACACAAGATTAAAGAGAGAACTTGGGGGAAAAATGCAAGGGGAGATCAAGATTTCGCAGAAGATTTCAATGTTGATTATCAACGCTTGGTACAAGATTAGATTCTCAACTCTCTCTTTTCTTTCTATTGAACCGGGTGATGTATTCTATTAAAATATATTGTTTTTATTTGAACAACATCATGCGTAGCTAAAATTCTCCGTGTTGGGACGAACGATGTAGACATTGCTAATTGTTTGATTCTAGTTATTTAGGATTGACTCAGAAGCTTATGTTGTTTTAATTTTCTATCGTGTTTATATTGTCTTCTCGTGAATCTGACTAATTTATGATTATGCATGTGAATTTGCGTTGAAATTGAAAAGTAATTTACCAATTAAGCACTGCGATAGGAAACACGAATTCTCATAAGAAGTAGAGATATATTCTTATAGTTTGTGCAATTGTTAATAATTGAGTTGGTATTAACGTGCTCGTTTAAATTAAAATTCACGTAGATATATAGTGTGTTTACTTAATTGGGTAGGTTTGATATTGCTTGAGGAAGAATATCAAACGGAACTTTGTGAAATTTGGTTGTTAAAACAAGGTAAGTAGATGATCATGACTTGGTAGTTAGAATAAACTTGATAGCTATTGTTAATTTGTTAGTCCCAACATTCGTTTTATCAATCTATTTTATAAAAAGAAACAATTCTTTCTCTTGTAAACAACCATAAATTAGGAATTAGATTAGAAGTACTTTAGCTTTTAGATACATTTAAACTAAACATTCATTTGGTGTTATTTGGTTTCAAATTCACGTAGCGTTCAATTAATTGAAATTAATAGTGGTATAGGTTCTCGTGGGATCGACATTTCGAACTCCTAAAGTCCGCTTTACTACTTATTTGACGACATCATATACTTGCGCTTAATTTTACAAAAAGTTTTTGGTGTCATTGCCAGGGACTGTGTTATTTATTTTGATTTTAGTTAATTATATTGCTTTTTGAATTTTTATTTTCTCTTTTAGGTTCTCATGTTCGGTGCATGACATGAATAAACCTTGCTAATTTAGTTGTTGCTAATCCGGAGATCAATCGTACTTTTTATAGGAGACTTGGGAACAACAGAGTACATCAAATCACAATGGTCGATCTATCATCATAGAACGGAAACAATCTAGGCAATGCAGGGCACGCAGATCCAGAATTTCAGCTTGGGATTGAACTTTCAGCGGTAGTGGGTGTTCTACAATGATGATGATTATCCATTTGGAGAACTTTCCTATCGTACCCTTGCAGTTAGTCTAGCATAGCACCTTCTGCAATTGGACAACTTTTTTTTTAGCTAAGACTAGATGCTATAGGTATTATGAGGAACATGTGTGTGTTCAATGGGACAACAGATGAAGATCCACATGCGCACGTGTCAGAGTTTTTAGAATTATGTGATTCCACTTCATACTGGAGAGTGTCAGACGATGCAGTAAAGATGATGCTATTTATTTATACTCTGAAGGGAACATCTCATGACTGATTGTCATCTTTTCCAGCAAGAAGCATCACTACTTGGGATGATTTGGCTCAAAAATTTCTGACCAAGTATTATCCACCAGCAAAAGCTGCAATCAGGATTATTCTAGCGAGTAAGATTATTCTAGATAAAGTATTTTTACGGTAGGTTAACTGTAGCGAGCATGATTATTCTAGATGTAACTGCAAACTGTTCCATAAGCTCAATTGGCTTCTATGACCAAGAAAATTTAAGAGTTCATGATAGGTCAGACAATTAAGGTAGTGCAGACTCAGCGCAGTTTGTGAAAATTGTGGAGCTAATCACCACACTGCTGAATATCCTATTGAACGGGTGAAATATCTTTCGATGGAACAAGTGAATTATGTGCAAAACCAGCTAAGAGAGTAGCATAACCCTTACTTCTCTACTTACAACTTAGTATTCAGTCTTTTCATCAGTGCTCGAGTTTTATCTCGATAAAACTCGAAACCACTAATTATATCACCTGGCATTCACAAATCATTTCCTTAGTTCGCAGTCTTGGTGTTCTTCACCATCTCACTTCTTAGAAACCAGATGAAGAACTCAAAGATGACAAGGAAAATGCCATTCCAAATTCGCAGTACAAAGTATAGTTCAACATGATGCACTTCTTACCTCATGGCTTCTTGGAACCATGAAGCAAGAAGTTCTCAGCCTTGTTTTTGAAATCGAAACAACGACTGCCTTTGATGTTTGGACGTCCCTGCAACAACAACTTCTTCCTATCATTGCTGAAAAGGAAGGACACCTCAAAAATATGTTAATCAATTTTAAGATGGGTTCACGATCCATAGAAGAATACCTGAGGGACTTCAAGTCAATATGCGATAATCTCGCTGCTATTAAAAAACATGTTCTCGATCTTGATAAAGTGTTCCATTTTTGTTTGGCCTTGGTCCGAAAACGAGAATTTTCGTGTTGTAATGCTTGCTAAGGCTTCTTATCCTTCTTTCATTGAATTTGTTCTAGCTTTACAAAGCCATGATCATTCACTCTCTTCCAAAAAGAAGAAGAAAAGACGTTCATTGAACATGCCCAAGCATTCTTTGTACAACGTGGACGAGGCCCAAACAATTGTGCTGGAAGAGGAAATTTCAACTCACGTGGTAGAGGTTTTACATCAGCCGGGCATTATAACACACAAAATGGTGGTTCGACTTCTCATATCAACAACATCAAGCAATCTAACAATAATTTCAGCTAACCTATGGGTGGTAATCAACAGCAGCCACATTCAAATGAAGCAAACAATGGTGGTAAGACAACTTGTCAAATCTGTGATAAACCCAATCATGGTGCAATTGAATGTTGGTATCATTTTGATTATTCCTACCAATCTGAGGACTTTCTCCAAGCCCTTGCTGCTCTTGCAATTAATAATGACCAATCATTTGTCATCGAATCTGGGGCTACTGCACACATGGTAAATGATGCACGTAAACTCTCACATATTAAGTCATACAATGGTGGTGATGCAATATATGTTGGTGATGGAAATTATTTACCTATATCTCATATTGGTGAAGCTTGCATTATTACAAGTGATGGGAAAATGAAATTAAAAGATGTTTTGATAGTTCCAGAATTAAAGAAAAAATTATTATCAGCTGGAAAATTTGCTTCAGATAATCGATGTACTTTTGAATTTACATGTTATGGCTTTGTTGTTAAGGATCAGAACAAAAGGACATTTGCGAAACAGAATAAGAGGGGATATTTATATACTTTGGAATGGCAATAAGGAGTGGTGGCTCATTTTCTACTATTTGGCACCAACGACTTGGACATCCAAATTCAAAGATTTTGTCTTTGTTGAAAAAAAGAAAAGTCATTGATGTCACCAATTGGGTAGCTAAACCCTCTATATGTGTTAGCTGTCAGTTGGGTAAAAGCTATAAACTACCATTTCATACAAAAAATAAAGTGTCTCAATTTCCTCTAGAAAAGATCCATTGTGACCTTTGGGAACCAGCCCCTTTGAATTCAAATCAATCATTCCGATTCTATGTGATTTTTGTGGACGACTTTTTGATGTACACATGGATACTTCCTTTAAAAAGAAAGTCGGACTTTTTTTATTGTTTCATTAAATTTCAAAAGTTAGTAGAGAATCAGTTTGATCGCAGAATTAAAAATTTTCATTGTGATGGTGGAGGAGAATTTAGCTCTAATATTTTCATTGAGCATCTTGAAAATTGTGGGATTGATCAACACATTTCTTGTCCCGATACACCTGGACAAAACGGAGTTGTCGAACGCAAGCATCGACACATTGTCGAAACTGGGTTAACGATGCTATTTTCACGCTCACATGCCATTATCATTTTGGGTTAAGAGTTTTCTTACTAATGTTTATCTAATCAACAGATTGCCATCTTCGGTTCTAATGAATGAAAGTCCTTATTACAAGATTTACAATAGACATTCGAATTTTAACGGCTTGCGGGTGCTTGGGTGTCAGTGTTTTCCATCTTTACGATATCAAAGTAAATCTAAATTTCGTGAAATGACTTATCCTTGTATATTTCTTGGTTATAGCCCGAATCACAAAGGCTATAGGTGTTTGGAACAAAAAACAAAGAAAGTCTTAATTTCTCGGCATGTGGTCTTCAATGAAGTAAGCCACCAGACTCCAAGGCTGAATTACCACATTTATCATTGTCTGAATATCCATGCTTGGATGAATGGCTCGATAAAATGAAAAAGAAAAATATTTTGTTAATTAATGTGTAGATTTCTATCCCTCTTATCAATTCTACAAAGGAAAATATGACAGCGATTGATTCTGATTTTATTAAATGTTGTGATAGCAATTTAATTGTTGCATCGTGTTTAGGAAATGTAGAAAACGGGGTTGAAAATCAAGAGCAAGTCATACAAAATCTGGAGTTGGAAAATGCATGTCAAAATTCCAATTCTTTATGCTCAGATCCTTTATCAACAATAGCTCTTACAACATTCTTGCAGATTGAGATTCCTAATCTAAATGGAAAATCAGATTGTTTGCTTGTCAGATTCCGTTCAACCTACTACTCCAGCTACAATTTCAGATAACTCAAATAGTGAGATTGGCTTCCCCGAAGCTGCTCAAACAAGTTCTGTGCAAGATGATATCGTGCCATTGGTAAATGCTAGACTTGTACGTAATCGACGTATCCCATCATACTTAAAAGTCTATGCCACTCTTGCTACAACAACTAATCAAATTCCTTCGGAGCTGAAAACCTTGAAGATAGCTATGGAAGATGAACGCTGGCTCACTACAATGAAAGAAGAAATTCAGGCTCTCCACGATAATGATACTTGGGAGCTCGTTTCTCGGTCTTCTGAAATCAATATCGTTGGTTCGAATTGGATATACCGAATTAAATATAAAGAGGATGGCATCATTGATCGTTTTAAGGCTCGTTTAGTTGCAAATAGTTTTACTCAAGTTTCTGGCATCGACTATGATGAAACTTTCAGTCCGGTTGTAAAACTGACCACTATACAGCTTGTAATTGCTCTCTCACTTTCTTTTAAATGTAACTTGCATCAACTCGATGTAAAGAATGCATTTTTACATGGGAATCTCAAAGAACGAGTCTACATGGAGCAACCTCTGGGCTTTGTTGATCAACTTCGACCTAATGATGTTTGTTTATTGAAAAAATCATTATATGGGCTAAAGCAAGCGCCACGTGCATGGTTTGACCATCTATCTCAATTCCTTCTTCAACTTGGATTCTACTATAGCAAAGCTGATTGCTCCATATTTATATATCGTTCTAGTAGTATCATTACAATTTTGTTAATCTATTTGGATGACGTTCTCGTTGTTGGAAATGACAATCAGTTCATCTCTGATATTCTTGGACAGCTCAGCAAGGAATTTGCCATCAAGGACTTGGGCCCGTTACACTATTTTTTGGCATAGAAATCAAACATTTTGATGGAGGTTTGTTTCTAAATAAGCAAAAATATGTTCATGACTTGCTCAAACGGACTCACATGCTAGAAAGTAATCCTATTGCGACACCACAAGTGCTCAAAGACCAATCTGCTCCATCATACGATGAACCCATTGATGCTACAAATTTTGGAAGTATTGTAGGAGCATTACAATATCTACCTTTTACAAGGCCTGATATTGTTCATGCGTTAATCGGGTATGTCAGTTCTTTAACCATCCTACAATGGTGCATTTGAAGGCTGTTAAACGGATATTACAATAACTAAAGAGAACTCAGCACTATAGCTTGCGTTATCTGTCCACAAGGCCTATTTCATTATATAGTTTTAGTGATGCGGATTGGGCGGGTTGTCCCACGACAACGCACAACACCACGAGCTATTGTGTATTTCTTGGAGCCAATTGTATATCTTGGTGTTCGAAGAAACAACCCACTATACTTCAATCAGGCACCGAAGCAGAATATCGGTTGATGGCTTTTAAAATAGCTGAATTGACTTGGTTAACATTTTTATTACGTGATATTGGTGTTTCTTTGTTCAACCCTCCTAAGTTATTTTGTGATAATGTTAGTGCCTTACATATGTCTGTAAACCCAATGTTTCATGCCAGGTCTGAACATATCGAACTTGATTACCACTTCGTTCGAGAAAAAGTTGCAATGGGCACTCTTTGTCACTCGGTTCATATCCTCTACTTCACAACCTGCAGATATCTTTACTAAGTCTTTATCAAATGATGCTTTTATGTTGTTTCAAATCAAGCTAGGTGTTCATCCAAGCTATCACACCAGCTTGAGGGGGCATATTAAGAAAAATATCACCGAAATCAAGGATATTCATTCACATGATTTTAGCAACTCATGTGCAGATTCTCCAATCAACAAACGACAAGGAAAGTCAATGACAAATTGCACAATTCAATCCAGCCATCAAGGACATTCTTAGAAACTAACAAACATTAAGGAAATTCTAATTTCATTTTAGACAAATTGCAGAAAATTAGCCATTGATATGCTTTTCTATTTTAAGTTGTAATCAATGTATATATATAGCAAAACTCTACAATAAAAAATATGCTTCCCTCAACATATATTATAGACTTCTTCACCCCCTCTCCCACACTCTTTCATGCACGAAATTATTCCCTTACTTTGCACATATACACTTCATTTCTTCTTGTTTCCATACAAAAATGTTCTCACAAAATTTTAAGTTCAAAAGGTTAGAAGAAGTTGAAGGAAAAAGAAAAGAAAGAAGGTATTCAAATGTAAAGAGATAATTGATTGTGAAACCATTAAAATACTTTTCATTCATTTGTCTATTTATATTTTACAAAAAGCATTTTACAATCATAAATATATAGAAAAATATAAACAGAAACGATACAAAGTAAATAACATCTTAGTCTAAAATAAATAAATAAATAATAAACAATAGATAAGCCTAATATGATGTGGATTATATTAACTCGGTGTGATCGGTTGGGTGTTTGTTGAAATCATCCAAGTCATTCGAATTCATCCAATACTCCTCCTCAAGTTGGAGCTGGGGTTGAAAGATTGATGGCACCCAACTTGCGAAGTTGTCTGCGGTATGCATCACCTCCAAGTGATTTGTAAAAAGGTTCAATTGATAAAGTCTAACTTGATCCGAATTAACTATTATTCTACACTAGTTGGGTCGAAAGGACTTTAGTTGAAAGATTTTAAGGCTAATTAATTATGCTTAAAAAAATTAAGTTGAAGATTCAAGTTGTTTAAAGTACCAAAGTTTTGGAATCCACCATTGTTTAACTTAACAATTATCCAATTCTTGATTGATTCTAAAAAACAAACGACAACTCGAAATCAATCTATTGTCATCTTAAAATATTTATCAATTAAATCCAAAAAAAGAAAATCCAATATCGGCTCCCCTTTGCTTCAATCTTATCAAACTCAATTAAAAAAAAACAAAGAATCAAAGATTTCGCATCCTAAGCATTCTATGTATCCCAAATCGATAATTAAATAACGGAGAATCAAAAGAAATTAATAGAACATGTTTGCACCAAGCACAAATTAATTAAATTAATTTCTAACCATCAAGAATACATGATATTTAAGATGAAATATATTTTATTTAATTAATCCAACAAGAATGAACTATGAAAGTTAAAGCCCAAAATCGAAATTAAAAAGATAACAAGATAATCACTTCGTTTAAACAAAGTTTTATTGTCTACCTTGGCTCAAGAAAATCATAAGAACATAATTAAATTAAAAATAAAAGAATTGATAGAACCCGGCATGGATTGAAGGAGAAGAAATCTTCCAAAAACTCTTATTCACCAAATTCTTCTCTCCTGTTTCTTGCCGTCTTCCTCCCTTAATTTGACCTAAATTTGGTCTTTATATAGTGTTTTACTAATTTTGAAACTCGTCTATGTCAAAAGAAAGAAAAGACCCCAACTTAGAATTGAAAATAAGCCAAAAAATACCAGACAGGCTACAGACGTGCTCAACCGTTTTTAATCAATGACCACAAACCGCAGTTGACCGTGGCAAACATAAACTATTTGGAACAATATTGGTTCCAATCCCAATTTTGCAAGGTTGGTCCTCCAAGTTTTGATGTGTATTTTATTTGGTCCTCACTTTATGTTTTAATTGCACGTTTAGTCTTTTTTGCTCCAAATTTTTATGTTTGGTCCCAATACTTTAAAAACTTCTATCTTGGTCCCCACTTTATGTTTTAATTGCACGTTCAGTCTTTTTTGCTCCAAAGTTTTATGTTTGGTCCCAATACTTTAAAAACTTCTATCTTGGTCCCCAAATCTTCATATTTGTTCACAATATGTCCTAATTCAATTAAGACATTAATTAGTACTTTTATCAATATATAATTAATAATACAATAAGATAAGCGGGTAACATGTATACTAAAATTGCACTCATCAAATACCTCCAAACTTAGATTTTGCTAGTCCTTGAGTAAAAATTGACATAAAAATACTATATATTCTTTTTTTTATATATAAAAAATCAAGGCACTTTGCATACACTTCATCAATCCAATTAATAACAACTAATAGATAAAAGTACAAAAATTATCAAAGTTTTAGAGAAATATGACTCCCACATCCATCAATTCACACATATCAGTTAACAAAATTGTGCAATTAGATTAGCTATCAAAGCTACAATATCCAAACAATTTCCAAGAATATCATGTCAATCTCCAAATCTCACAATATGTTTGTATGAGCATTACTCTCAGAATGAAAATAATCCCAATTTGTATGTGCTCAAATAACATGGTAAAGTGAGCGATGTTGAATAAAAATAGTATCACACACTCATCCCACGATGTGCATGTAAAGGAAAAAAATCGTTCATGATTTAGAAGTGAGTGCAATCTCTCAGATATTAGTAAACAAGTAAATTTAAATTTTTTCCTCCCAAATATCACTATCCCTTACGACCCATAGTACTAGCATCGATTTCGAACATTTGCTCTCTACAATCAAGAGGGACTTTTATTTGGTTGTCATGTAGGCTCGGGACAGGGCTGATCAAATAACGGGATAAGTAGATAAACAAAGTATAAGTGAGAACAATAGAGATTTTTTTAAAAGACATAGGTAATAGTGCATTTTCCCCAACTTTTTTTCTCTCTCTCAAAACTGTTTCCAAATAATCTTTTTTTTTTTTTTTTTGTTTGTAAGTGCACCATATGTAGTGAGTGCACATTTTTCGACTCTTTTTTTTTATATATATTTTTCATAAGAGATACTTTTTGACTTTGATCTCTTTCACTTTATACACTTCATCCTCAACTTCTGATTTTTTCCCTATTTCTTCGTTCACCCTTCACATTTTTTTTGCACCACCATTTGATATATATTTATCTCTATGTTCTCAATCATAAAAAAGACATAAAATATGGATTACATTATGAACGTGTATTGGTTCAAGGTAGGGATAATTGGCTAACAAAGAAAATTCAAGGCTTTTTTTTTTACACAAGTCTTCAAACTAGCTGCTAGGGGTCAATGTTCATTTGGTAGGTTAGAAAGGCTCAAACGCATCAAAGATGGCTTCACTATCACTTTCTAAAGAGCAAATTAGTCATCAAACGACACTAATCTACGGGCTTTCTAATGTAGTGATACCTAGATAAAAAAACAAGAAAACTGACCATAGTGAATGTAAAAATTAGGCATAAATAGGGTTCTCTCCAAGAAGATATAAGGCTCAAGACTCACTTGAATGTTTTTATTTAACATGTGAATTCTCTTCAATTGATTAATCATTTTTACTCGTCGAACTTCTCTTTTCACACTTGTGACTAACACCAACAAGCAAAACTGACAAACAAGGTATCACAATACTCCAAGCCAAAGGTAATACAAGTACTAAAATCGAAAAGTCCTTACTTTATCCAATTTTTCAAAGTCCATGCGCAGTGCCTTAATTTTTTAAATACCATACCCCAAATCTATTCTAAACGTTGTCCTCAAAGTTCCAAATTATACAAGTCAGTTAAGTGCATGCAAGTATAATTAGTATATAGGAATAAAGAGAGACAAAAAGAGAAGAGAATAAGGTGGAAAAGAATGTACCTCAATCAGTTGTACCACCACTCACTCCTACTAAGAAAAACATTAAGATAAAACACAATTATTTTTTTATTTTTTTTGAATTTCGTTTTTTGAATTTTCGCTTTTGTAATTTATTTATTTATTTATCTTTTTGTTTTTTTAAGGTGGGTAGATATGTTCACTCAAATTAATTTCTTCCTCCCCATCTCGAGAGTTGAACTCCAAATATAGTTATAATATTTGGCTATTAACTTTGAAAATATCTCCATTTTTAGAGTTTTCAACCTCAATATCTCCATGGGGAACTATTCAAACAATAAAAGGGTCTGACCATCTACAACGTAACTTACCTAGAAATAAATGCAAACGAAAATTGTATAAAAGTACTTTCTGACCTGAGGTGAATGATTTCTTACTATGTGCTTGTCATGAAAGACTTTCATTCTTTGCTTGTATATCTTGACATTCTCATAAGCGTCGTTCTGAATCTCCTCAAGTTCTATCAACTGTAATTTTTTTACCCAGCTTCCTGTAAATCAAAATTGAATTTATTAATAGCCTAATATGCCTGGTGCTCAAGCTCAACCGGTAGGTGGCATGCTTTTCCATACACCAGTCTATAAAGGGACATTCAAATGGGTGTTTTGAAAGCTGTTCTATATGCCCATAATGCATCAATACGTCATAGAGACCAATTCTTTCTATTAGGTCGAACTGTTTTTTCCAAAATCTGCTTTATCTCTCGATTTGAAACCTCCACCTGACCGCTAGTTTGTGAGTGATATGGAGTTGCAACCTTGTGTGTGATGGAGTACTTTGCTAACAGGGTTTGAAAATGCTTATTATAGAAATGAGATCCACCATCACTGATTATGGCCTGTAGAGTGCCAAAGCGAGAGAAAATATTGCTCTTCAAAAATGCCACCACACTTTTGTGATCATTGGTCCTACATAGAATTGCCTCGACCTACTTGGAAACATAATCGACACCAACTAATATGTAAAGATAGCCAAATGATGGGAGAAAATGTCCCATGAAATCAATCCTCCATACGTCAAATATCTCAACTATGAGAATAGGATTAAGCGGCATCATATCTCTTTTTGAAATACTTCTCATGCGTTGACACCTGTTACATGAAGAACGAAAAATATAAGTGTCACGAAAAAGAGTAGGCCAATAAAAACCACATTATAAAATTTTGGTAGTAGTCTTTTTAGCACTGAAATGGCCTCCACAAGCTTGGTCATGACAAAAAGAGATCACACTTTCGAATTCACTTTCTGGGACACACCTCCTTATAATTTGATCAGCACATTATTTGAACAAATAAGAATTATCCCAAAAGAAGTTCTTCACTTCAGCTAAGAACTTAGTTCTATCTTGTTTAGTTCAATGTTCTAGAAGATTACTTGTAACAAGATAATTAACTATGTCAGTAAACCAATGTATAACATCAATATTCATAAGTTGTTCATCTCGAAACAACTCATTTAACTGTAGTTTTTCCAGCATAGAGTCAAGCACAATACGAGATAAGTGGTCAGCTACAACATTTTTAGAACCCTTTTAATCTCTAAACTCAATGTCAAATTCTTGCAAAAGCAAAATCTATCGAATCAACCTTGGTTTAGCATCTTTCTTAGTGAGAAGTTATTTAATGGCAGCATGGTCAGAAAAAATAATTACTTTACACCCTATAAGATATGATCGAAATTTATCTAAAGCAAATACAACTGCTAGCATTTCTTTCTCCGTAGTAGAATAATTCAATTGTGCATTGTTAAGAGTCCTACTAGCATAGTAAATAACAGAAGGCAACCGATCTAATCTCTGTCCTAAAAATGCTCCTATAGCATAATCATATGCATTACACATGAGTTCAAAAGGTAAATTCTAATCCGGTCGTCGAATGATAGGTGTAGTGGTCAACAATTTTTTAAGTCTTTCAAACACTTCTAAACAAGAATCATTAAAGATAAAAGGTGCATATTTAACAAGTAAATTGTATAAGGGTGTAGAGATTTTACTAAAATCTTGATAGAATCTTCTATAAAAACCAGTATACCCAAGGAAAGATCTTACTTCTTTCACTAATTTTGGAGGTGGAAGATTGGAGATAAGATCTATTTTGGACTAGTCAACTTCAATACCACTACTAGAGATAATGTGACCAAGAACAATACCTTGTTTCACCATGAAGTGATATTTTTTCCAATTTAAAAATAAGTTCTTTTTCTCGCATCTCTGCAAAACTAAAGTTAGATGGTGCAAACATTCACAAAACGAATCTCCTTATACAGAAAAATCATCCATGAACACTTCAAAAAATCTCTCAACCATGTCAAAAAAATACTAAGCATACATACATGAAAAGTAGTAGGTGCATTACACAAACCAAATGGCATTCTTCTATACGCAAAGGTTTCAAAAGGATAAGTGAAAGTCGTTTTATCTTGATCTTTTGGAACTATGAAAATTTGGCTATAGCCAGAATAACCATATAGAAAACAATAATAATCATGACCTGCAAGCTTATCAAGCATTTGATCAATGAATGGAAAAGAAAAGTGATATTTTCTAGTAAATGAATTCAATTTTCTGTAATCAATGCAAACACGCCAACCTGTAATTATTCTAGTTGGAATCAATTCATTGTTTGTGTTAGTAACTACTGTGATACCTGATTTTTTGTGGGACAATGTGTATTGGACTTACCCACGTGCTATCAAAAATAGGATAAATAATCCCAACATCTAACAATTTAAGCACTTCATTTCTTACCACCTCTTTCATGTAAGGGTTTAACCTACGTTGCATCTGTCTAGTAGACCTAGAATTCTCCTCAAGATAGATATGATGTATACATTCTACTGGATTTATACATGTGATATTAGCAATGGTCCATCCTAGAGCCTCTTTATGTTCAATCAAAACACTTACCAACTTATTTTTTTGCGTATCATCAAGGGAAGAAGAGATAATTATTGGTAAAATATCGGCATCTCCTAAGAATGAAGCTCTAATTTTGGTGGTTGTTGAATTGATGGGATGTTTTTCTTCCAAATTGTTGGAAGTGGCTCAATTTTCTGTTTCCACTTAGTTGTATCCATGACAAGTGCTGACTCAAGCAAAGTATTCACTTCATTTATAGCACTATCAACATCAAAAGATGAACCAAAATGAGTTAAACACATCTTTAAAATATCATCACAATTAGTAGAAACAAAAGAATCATCAACTAATGCTTTTATCATATCAATATCAGCAACATCTTCATTGTCATATGGTTGCTTGTTGACATTAAAAACATTCAATTCTATTGTCATGTTACCAAAATATAGCTGCATAATTCAATTCATGCAATTAATCATAACATTAGATGTTGTTAGAAAAGGATGACGAAAAATTACAGAAATGTGTTTTGTAGAGTCTCGTACCGGTTGAGTATCAAGTACAATAAAATCAACACGAAAATAAAACTTGTCAACATGTATAAAAACATCCTCTACAATTCTATAGGGGACTTTCACAGATCTACCAGCAAGTTGTAAAATTACAGATATTGGTTTTAACTCGCCTAGCCCAAGTTGCATATACACAGAGTAAGGAAGAAAATTAACACTAGCTCCTAAATCTAGCAAAGCTTTCTCAATCTTATGGTTTCCTATGATGCATGAGATAGTAGGACAACTTGGATCTTTAAATTTTGGAGAGGTGTTGCTTTGAATTATAGAGCTAACCTGTTCAATTGAAAAGGCATTTTTGTGCACATGTAATTGTCTCTTTTTCGTATATAAGTCCTTCAAGAACTTAGCATAAGTAGGAACTTGCTTAATGACATCAAGTAGAGAGATATTTATACTTACCTGCTTGAAGATTTCCATGATATCATTGATTGCATTACCTTGCTTCACTTTTGTTAGCCTCTAAGGAAATGGAGCTTTTGGAATGTAAGATGGCTAATTGTTCTCTTTGGGAGCTTCCTGAACTAAATCATCAATTGGTACATTACCTGGATGGTACATTACCTGGATAAACTGGTTGAGATGTATTTCTTTTTAAATTTTCACTTGGTTGTTAAATAGTTTACCGCGTCTCAAAGTCATGATGGATTTAGCCTCCTCGTGTTGGTTGTTTGAATTAGTTTCAATATTGTGCACTCCTTTAGGATTAGAAAGTGGTTGACTCGAAAAATTTCCTCTCAATGGTTGTTGCCAACTGTTGGACTGACGAGGCCAGTTGTCCTATCATGTTTTCTATATTAGAGATGGATTGTGCCTATGAGTTTTGGCTAGTTCATACTTCATTCTTAAACTCTGTAATGTTGTGATTCTGGTGATCTAATGCAGCTTGTGTAGCTTTTGCCAATTTTTGAATTGCATCCTCCCATGGTTTTGGTTGTGAAATTTTTTGATTGAACTATCTTGGTAGTTTGCTGAGGAACTTGACCTACCATACTATCCTGTTGAACACCCTGTGACAAAAAAAAATTGGGATGGTCTCTCTATCCTAGGTTATATGTGTTGGAGTAAGAATTGTAAGGTGGTTTCCTCATCATGTTGAGGGCATTTACTTAATCGGAACATGCATCTCGTTCAGTGGAATTATTGGCTGTCGACGAAGTTAACTGGCATGAAATATCTTCTATCATGCCCTTGACTTCTTTGATTTCTGAGCTTGGTTCACTACTTCGAATCTCATAGATTCCTCTTTTCTTTGGTTCAGTTTAAGAAGATTGACTCTACTGTTGTGAATTGTCAGCCTACTTTTGAAAGAAGCTCCAAATTTTTGTTGCATTTTTGGACATAGGCTCTCTATCACTTGTGGCCATCAACCACTCTTAAATATGTGATAGTAATCCCTCTAAACAATATTGGCATAAGTGCCATTTTTCATAGCCGTGATATGGACATTTAATAAGGAGCCCATTTAATCTCTCCCAAGTTTCATAGAATGGTTCTTCGTCTTTCTACACAAACTCTGAAATTCTCCTGCGAATAGCATTAGTCTTATGAAGAGGATAATATTTGTTCAAAAATTTAGCAACCATTTGTCCCCAAGATGCAATACTATTGGCAGGTAACATATTAAACCATGTTCTAGATCTATCTTTCAGAAAAAAGAAAACAGACGAAGTTTACATTATCAGGAGAAACATTCTCATATTTAAATGTCTCACATACAGTATAGAAATTTGTCAAATGATTATACGGTTCTTCACTTTCTAAACCATAGAAAGATGGAAGACAATTAAGCACGCTCATTTTAAGCTCAAAATTCCTAGCAACTATTTGTGGGTATTGTATGCATGAGGTGCTCAAATTAGCGAACGGACTAAAATAGTTCCTAAAATGTCTATCCTCAATTTCATCACCCATAGCGATTATTATTTCGGTTCCTTCAATTTTATTTAAAGTGGTACCTTATTTTTGTTGGTGAAAAGTTCTTTCAATTTCACTATCTAGATGTTCTAGTTTAATTTCTAGAGATCTACGACCAAGCATGCGCTATAAATATATTTGGTTTTTTTAAAGAAATAAATAAAATCCTAAATTATAACTAGTCAAGAATAAAGTTAACTAAAACTAAATTAACTTTTCGACACAGTTTCCGACAACGGCGCAAAAAACTTATTGTCAACTTTTAAATAACTCGCAAGTGTACAAATCTATTGGAATATAGAAAAGTAGTAACGAGGTTGATCCCACAGAGACTGCAATGAATAAAGTCTAATATAATCCGAATTAACTATTATTCTAGGCTAGTTGGGTCGAAAGGACTTTAGTTGAAAGAATTTAACTTAAAGGCTAATGAATTATGCTAAAACAATTAAGTTGAAGATTCAAGTTGTTTAAAGTACCAAAGTTTCGGAATCTACAATTGTTTAATTTAACAATTATCCAATTATTGATTAATTCTAAAAAACAAACGACAACTCGAAATCAATCTATTGTTGTCTTAAAATATTTATCAATTAAATCCAAAAGAAGAAAATCCAATATCGACTCCCATTTGCTTCAATCTTAAATTACTTAAATGTTTCCCGTATCAAACTCAATTAAAAAAAAACAAAGAATCAAATGTTTTGCATCCTAAGCATTCTATGTCTCCCAAATTGATAATTAAATAACGGATAATTAAAAGAAATTAATAGAATATGTTTAAGCACCAAGCATGAATTAACTAAATTAATTTCTAACTATCAAGAATAGATGATATTTAAGATGAAAGAGATTTTATTTAATTAATCCAACAATAATGAACCATGAAAGTTAAAGCCCAAAAACGGAATTAAAAAGATAACAAGATAATCACTTCGTTTAAACAAGGTTTCATCGTCTACCTTGGCTCAAGAAAATCAGAAGAATATAATTAAATTAAAAATAAAAGAATTGATAGAACTCGACATGGATTGAAGGAGAATAAATCTTCCAAAAACTCTTATTCGCCAAGTAATTCTTCTCTCTTGTTTTTTGCCATTTTCCTCCCTTAATTTGACCTAAATTCAGTCTTTATATAGTGTTTTACTAATTTTGAATCTTGTATATGTGAAAAGACAGATAAGGACCCGACTTAGAGTTGAAAATAAACAAAAAAATACCAGACGAGACATAGACGCGCACAACAATTTTTTAATCAACAACCATTTTTTAATCAAATCGCGGTTGACCGCGGCAAACAGAAACTAATTGGGACAAAATTGGTTCCAATCCCAATTTTGCAAGGTTGGTCCTCCAAGTTTTGATGTGTGTATTATTTGGTCCCCAATTCATGTTTTAATTGCACGCTCAATCCTTTTTGCTCCAAAGTTTTATGTTTGTTCACAATACTTCAAAAACTTCCATCTTGGTCCCCAAATCTTCATAGTAGTTCACAATATATCCTAATTCAAATAAGAAATTAATTAATACTTTTATCAATGAATAATTAATAACAAAATAAGATAAGCGGGTAATATGTATACTAAAATTGCACTCATAAAAAATGCCAGTCAATTTCAATGTGTTACATATGTTTGTGAAAGACACGATTATTAGCAATGTGAATAGCAACTTGGCTATCACAACGAACTGAAATTGGTTGTGGATGAGTAAACCCAAGATTAGAGAAAAAGTGATTTTAACCATTGTAATTCAGAAGTAAGTGCAGCTAGTGAACGATATTTGTTACACCACAATCCCACATGGTGTTCCACGTGGGCAGGTAATCCCACTTGGGCTCCACATAGGCACAATCAAAGTCAACATGCTTTGACTCTGAGGATGTTTGTGCCGAGCAAGTTAAACAATTGAGGCTATTTGTGCCGAGGAGCTAGGACAACCGAGGCTGTGAAATTCCGACCCTGATTGCGTGTTAACTTTTTCCTAACATACTACAAATCAGACCCGAAAAGACTGATGGGACAGATTGCAAAAGGCGGCTTGCCACCATCATAGCCTCTTAGGTTGCGTCTGAAAGAGACTTCTGCATTAATGCTAATGATGTGACACCCAAGATATGATGCTAGAGCTCTCTAGATCGAGCCACGTGTCGTGAATCGAAGGGAGAAAAATCTAATAGAATTTGTCTATAAATACCAAACTCATTTCTACAAGAAAAGGAGGTTGAAAGTTGTTACTCTCACAAAGAAACAAGAAGCCCTCTATGTTAAATATCTTCTAAGTGTTTATTATCTTAGATTGAATTAGTTAGAGGCCCTCAAGCTATTATTTTCTACCTTAGTGTATATCCTCTTATCATTTGAATCGTTTTTGTCTATCTATAAATACATCTACGTGGTTGAATAAATTACGTGGCGGTCCAAGTGTGCGAATGAATACACGTGGGAACAAGAGGCGTGGGGTCTCTGTTGCCTGCCATTTTTCATGGTCAATAGATTGGCGCCGTTTGTGGGAAACCACTCATTTAACCACGAGTGAAACGTGACTAAAAACCTAAGCCTTCTTGAACAAAGGAGTCTCACTGAACAAGGGATCAACCAACCCGTCGAAGAAGAGAATGAGCGGGAGCAATGAGGATGAGAATCCAAGAAGGACCAGGCTTGCAACAGACAGAAACTGTAGCAGGAGCAAGAGTCGAAGAAGCCCCTCGGAGAAGGCGTGGGAGGAGGGCTCCCACCAATATTGAGCGAGAAATGAGGACTATGGCCGCCAGATGAGGCAGCTAGCCCAGCACCATGCCCAAATGCAAGGATACATCCAAATGATGCAGGTACAAGGAGGAAATCGACCTCATGGATCTGACCCAAATGATCCCAATGAAGAATAAGAAGTAGACAGCTGTTATCCCTATGATCCTAAAGTCAATAGAGAAGCCTCACGCGCTAGGACATACATGGAAGGTACCAACCCCCTGGTAGGTGACGGAAGGCCTCAACCAACAGTGTCTGCCAGCGTCTTTGAAAGACTAGGTGAACATGGACCTAGAAATTGGCCTCGGGAGAATCTCCTGAGAAAGGAATAGCCTCAGAGTATCCCTAGAAATAGGTGGAAAATGAGAGCGAGAGAGGCAGATGCTAGGGGAGAATTTGACTTCCTGCCCTACTCGCCTCATCAAACCATGCACCAGTAACCCCAATACTACGGAGATGATCAGCAGGCTCAATGCGTCCCGCAATTACCTCCAGAAATGAACATTGGGAGAGAAAATTTGAAGCCAACAAGATCGTTTGAAATAGACGACGACGAGAACATCCCATTTTCGTTCAGGATAAAGAATGCATCAATCTCCCACGAGTTTCGTGTGCCCAAAATTGTCCCTTATACAAGTAGAGGAGACCACTTGGACCATCTAAACACTTATAAGACGGAGATGAGTCTCTGAGGAGCAACTCCAGCATTGAAGTGTAGAGCTTTTCACCTTACCTTATCAGGAGGAGAGAATCGATGGTATAACAAACTCGTCGCTGGAAGCATTTCTAGCTGGCCAGAGTTGAAAAAGACGTTCATCAATTACTTCTCATCATAGAAGCCTGCCTCATCTCCAGTCCAACACCTCCATGACGTAAGATAAACTCTGAATGAGCCGCTACAAGCTACATGAGCCACTTCAACGAAGAAATGCTCTTCTACGAAAAAATAACCGATGCTGAGGCCCTATCCACTTTAAAGGTGGGACTGGACATGAACCTCTCGTTCTGGAGAGATGTCTGCAACAAAAACAAGCCACTTTCAACCAATTGGTAGAAATGATCACCGAAGAGATAATAAACGAGAACATGATCCTTCACAGGAATCGTGGTGGAGTAGGTGCCAACCCTGCGCCAAGAGCTGATTATGGCCAAGGCCACGACAGATCCCTTCTCTAACAAAATCAGCATCGGAGGAACTACCTATCCGACCCAAATGTTGGGATGAGCTATGTGGCCTCTGCACAAGAAGGCCTACTTCCTCCTTATACCATCCCAGGAGCTCTAGGCTCTGCTGCTGGACTCTATAACTGTGGTATGTTTCCTCTGACATATTATGAAGCGGGGACCAGCGCACTCCCGGTGCTTCATCTCCATCAAGTGGCCCCCAAAAAATATTGCTGCGTCTACTGGAGTTATGGCCACATCACGGAAGAATGTCGCAAGGTGGAAAATTTGGCCAACAGAAGGGAGGCCAATTTGAGACACAGACGTGGGGTGAATCTTAGACAAGGAGACCGATCCCCAATGAGAGGTCGTCGACCATCATTCCATGACAGGCACCCTCAACAGTGGGATAGGAGGCCATTGGGCCAAGAACCACAAATTAGGCATAATTGAAGGAGTCCAACAAGGCAGCCTTGACTAGAGAGCGGTCTGGAACCACACTTAATCAAGGGTCCTGAAAAGGCTCTTATTTGGGAGATAGACACCATTTATGGAGGTCTTTATATTGGAGGCCAAACTCGGAATGCCCAAAAAAGCTACGCCAAAGAGGCTGAAGGCTAATGACCAATTGGCTAATTAATAGTCGACCCTCAGGATAAAAAAAGGTAGACCTTATCACCTTCACCAAAGAGGACATAGAGGGTATTCACTACCTCCACTATGATGCCCTTGTAGTAAGGATAGTAGTGGCTCTGAACGTATTGGAGAGAATGCTCGTAGACGATGGCAGCTCCGTCAATGTCATCTTCTTGAGCACTTATGAGCTAATGAACATAGATACTCCGTTGGAACGTTGAGCTGAGCCTCTCTACAGATTTATAGGTGATTGTGTAACCCTGAAAGGGATAGTACGCTTAGCCATAACGATGGGAGAAGAGCCTCTAGCTGTCCGCACTTTCATAGAGTTCTTGGTAGTGGACAGAAGGTCAGCCTACCATGGAGTTCTGGGCTGACCGGCGGCCATAACATCCATTCACCACATATGCATGAAATTTTCTACTGAAGAAGGTGTAGCCACTGTATGAGATAACCAGCCCGAGGCCAAGAAATGCTACAGGAATGCCTTGAGAAAGGCAAAGAAGAAAGAGATAACATGATGTTCTTAGACGTCGAAACGATAGATGTCTGGAAAGAGGCACCGGAAGATGCCATGATGGAAGAAGTGGCGTCTCCCGAGGACATCGATCCAAGGATGATGAGAGTTGATTCCCAGACTTCACCAGTCGAGGAGCTAGAAAGCTTCGCGTCGGATCCTAATGACCGAACAAGAAGGCTCCAAGTAGGAAAGGATCTCCCTGAAGAATCCAAGAGAGCCCTGAAAAGGTTCTTCTGCCACAATCTGGATGTTTTTACATAGAAACACGAGGATATGATTGGGATCGACCCAAAGGTAAGTTGTCACCGCCTCAATGTTGATCTTAAATTTCCGTCGCACCGGCAGAAGCAGACGTCATTAAACCTAGAGAATTACGAGGCCTTGAAATAAGAGGTGGAGAAACTCCTACAAAGCAACTTCATTCGAGAGTCCTGTTATCCTAAGTGGGTCTCCAATCAGGTTCTGGTTAAAAAGCTAGGGGAAAAAATGAGAATTTGTATAGATTTCTCCATCCTCAACCAGGCTTGTCCTAAGGATAGCTGTCCATTGCCTCAGATTGATCAGCTGGTGGATGCCACTTTTGGACATGAGCTCCTAAGCTTCATGGATGCCTATTCAGGCTATAAACAGATTTCCATATACCCACCAGATGAGGAACACACATCGTTTGTGACAGACAAGGTCCTCTACTGCTACAAAGTCATGCCTTTTGGCTTGAAAAATGCCGGGGCAAGATAAGAGAAGCTCATCAACAAAATGTTTGCTGAAAACTCAGTTCTACCATGGAAGTCTGCGTGGATGATATGCTAGTTAAAAGCTTGAAAGTTGAAGATCATGTGCAACACCTGGAAAAGACTTTCCAGACCCTCCGAGCTTACAGAATGAGGCTTAATCTTCTTAAATATGTCTTCAGAGTTGCCTCTGGAAAGTTTCTGGGCTATATGGTGAACCAAAGGGAGAAGGAGGCCAAAGGATGTACAATGCCTCATCGGGAAAATGGCTGTCCTTAGCAGGTTTGTCTCAAAAGCTACAGATAAGTACCTCTCTTTCTTCAAAATCTTAAAAGGAGGTAACCGATTTGAATGGACAAAGGAATGCGAAGCCGCATTCCAGGCCCTAAAGGAACACCTTGGTCATGCTCCCATGCTATCAAAACCTAAGTTAGGAGAGGTTTTATTGCTTTACCTAGCTGTATCCTCTGAGTCAATGAGCTCAGTCCTTGTCAGAGAAGAGGAGCACCAATTACCTGTTTACTACGTAAGCAAAGCTCTCTTGGGAGCGGAGACACGCTATCTAGACATGGACAAGTTAGCATTATCACTCATCACTGCATCCAAGAAACTGAGGCTGTACTTTTTGGCCCATAGCATCCATGTCTTGACTAACTTCCTCCTGAGGCAGGTGATGCAGAAACTTAACGCCTCAGGGAGGCTATTGAAATGGGCTGTCGAGTTGAGCTAGTTCGACATTGTATTCAAACCCAGAGCATCCATCAAAGGACAAACCCTCGCTGATTTTGTGGCTGAATTTGTTAACACCTCCGAAATAGATACCCCAATGGCACCCATGGAACCATTGAAGTGGTACCTATTCATCGATGGTTCCTCAGGGGATATGGGCTCATGCGCTATCTAAACTGGCAAGCAGCAAGGATGCAGAACTCTTCAAGCTAGTTTCATCGAACACCTCGTCAAGCCGTCCATAGAGGTTGTCACAGAGGTAATGTGAGTTGAAGAGACTGTACTTGGATGGACCCCATCCTGGCATTCTTGAAAGACCAAATCCTCTCTACTGATAGAGATGAAGCTAGAAAGCTGAGAAGAAGAGCTGCGTACTTTGTCCTGTCTGACGAAGTCCTCTACAAATGAGGCTACTCTATGCCCCTCCTCAGGTGCGTTGGAACCAATAAGGCTGACTACATCCTTAGAGAAGTCTACAAAGGATTATGCGGCAACCACACATGAAGATTAGCTCTAGCCTAGAAAATCCTCAAGCAAGGCTACTTCTAGCCAACTTTGAAGAGGGATTCCCTGCTTCATGCTAGAAAATGTGACAAATGCCAGCACTTTACCACAATCCCGCGACAGCCCCACCAAGAACTCACCACAGTATCTAGCTCTTGGCCCTTCACCAAATGGGGAATAGATTTCATAGGTCCTTTGCCTATGGAAAGAGGCAACGCGTGCTATGCCATAGTCGCCATCGACTATTTCACAAAGTGGGTCGAGGCAGAACCAATGATGAAGATCACCGATGCTAATACCTCTAAATTCATATGGAAAATTTTTCTGACAATGGGAAACAATTCGACAACAAAAGGATTAGGAACCTATGCGAGGAGCTCGGGATCGACAAGCACTTCTCAAGCCCCTATCACCCTCAGGCTAACGGTCAGGTAACCTTAAGCTGTTAACAAAACTATCAAGTATACTCTCAAGCAGAAACTTGATGCATCCAAAGGAGCATGGGTCGATGAGCTCCCACATGTCCTCTGGACAATCAGAACCACATCCAGAACGCCAACTGGAGAAACCCCATTCTCTATGGCATATGGATCTGAAGCTATAAATGGAAATTGGCATCCATTCAC
This sequence comes from Forsythia suspensa, assembly GCA_023638005.1. NCBI lineage: Eukaryota > Viridiplantae > Streptophyta > Magnoliopsida > Lamiales > Oleaceae > Forsythia > Forsythia suspensa. Next base: position 22,674,880 of record CM042664.1, on the reverse strand, counting down.
CTTGTCGACTGCTATTTAGTGAAAACATGAACGATGACCTTGTGAGAGCCAGCCTCGACCTAGTGGAAGAATGAAGGGACAACTTCCAAGCTAAATTAGCCTCTTACCAAAGAAAGATGGCTAGGTATTTCAATAAGAAAGTGAAGAAGAGGTCCTTCCATCTTGGTGACTTGGTCCTAAGGAGAGTGTTCTTACCTTCTAAAGAACCAAGGGTAGGAACCCTTGGCCCAAATTGGAAAGGACCTTATCGAATCAACAAAGAAGTACGCCCCGCCACATATAATATCGAATAAATGAACGCCAAAGTACAGCCTCACCCTTGGAATACCAAACACCTGTGCCAATACTATCAGTAATCGGGTAAAAGGTCCGTTATGTATTGTTCTAAGGGCCTATCTATAGTATTGTATTAGGGTACAAGTATACACCATCTTACTTTGTGCTATGCTAAAGGCCTATCTTCTATGTCAAAGTGTTAAAACTTGTAGTATTCCACAAACAAAGTACGCGTGAAAAAATAATTTCATTAAATGAAACAGAGGGATTACAGCGGGCCTCTGCCGGGGAAACAATACATTTTCAAAAATACTAACTACCCTCCTTGCCCTCAGCATCAGGTAGAGGAAACCTAGCCTCTAAGGAGCCTATATCAAGGTCTGGATGGTCAGATCTGAGCACCGCTAACACCTCTTGATGCCCAACCTTGGCAAAGTAGTCCGAGAAACTGGTGTAAGCTTTGGTATTATGAAAGTTTGCCACAAATTTTGCCTCGGCCTTTTCCAGCTTCTCTTCCATTTCTTTCTTCTCGTCAAGGAGCCAAGAAATCTCGGCCTCAGCCTCCTTCTGCCCCTGTTCGAAAGCCTCCAAACTTTCCCTCAAACCCTTAGACTCTTCTATTAGCCATATTTTCTCTTCGTTTGCCACATCGAGATCTTCAACAACGATCTTCTGAGCTGCATTCGCATTGTCTCCCTTCCTAGTCAGTTTCAGGACATTGGAATCAGACTCTTTCAGATCTGCCTGAAGCTGCTCATATGCAGTACGTATACTTTCTACGATAGCCTACAGACCTTCCACAACTTGCTTATGCTCCTCCGAAATTGAGGCTTTGGTCACAAGCTTCTTATGCCGTTGCATTTGCTGTCTGAACTCTCCCAGCACCTTTAGCTGCATCCCAATCGTTCTCACCGCCGTCGCCAAGCTCGCCTCCAACGCATTCTCCAAGTCTTCGTGGGAAGCGAATTCTTCCGACTTGGGACTAAAGTACTTCTTCAAAGCTTGCGCACCCATAGTCGGATAAAAATGGAGGTTACGGATGGCATCAATGGGAATCCTAATCTGCAGGGGTTCGATAAGCTCCATCAACTTCCTCTTTGAGTCAAAGACTCTCCCATCAGGGCCCTCCGATGGTTGAGGTGACTTTGGAGGAACCTCCAACACGACCTCACTGGCAGCCACAACTGATAGCGTCCGTTGTAGAGGTGGTGGGTTGCAAACATTATAGTTGTCAATGACTTTGACCATTTTCTTTTTTCTTCTGAGAAGAGGCCCCGACTTTCCTTTTTCTCGACAAAGGTACTCCTTCTTTAGAGGCTCCTACATCATCCTCGATCTCAATGACATCGACCTTATTAGCCTCTTCTCTATTTCCTTCTCGGCTCAGGACTTCTATAGTCTTATTCTGTTTGGAATCTTCAGAAGAGCCTGGTACCAGTGTCCTCAATTTCTTGCTTATCAGACGAGCCAATGTTGGCCTGGGATGCTTGCCTCGTTCTATTTCAGCTGCACAAAAAAACACTCCAATATGAGTAGGGTAATGAACACAATACAAAGCGAACAAGGGTGTAGGGATATTACCTTGGGAGGCCATCAGACCCAATTTAGTTAAACAACGTTATCTGTTTAGGAGGAACCCGTATCATCTATTCAGTGAAGGCACCTGATAGATCAACCGAAGCACTTCGACAATGTCACTGGACAACTCGGAACGAGGAAGAGCGTCTACAAAATAAAAAATAACAGTTAGAATGCATAATCACCAGCATCAAAAACAATCACTTCCACATTCCTCACTCATTAGCTATTCTGTAAAAACTGGGTACATCCAAATCTAGCTCTGGGTCGTCAACCATCCTCTGCCAATTACTCGTTACCCAGAACTATGACTCTTTCCATTGCTTAATAGAGGAAGGACAGTCCGTCACTAGAGGCTTATGAGCCCCCAGGGGCAGAAGTAATACCAACCAAGCTCCTCATCTTTGCCTTTTTTCCTCAATAATTTTCTCAGTTGATATATGGTTTGGAACGTGTGGAAAGGCATCTTCAACCCAAATGAATGTCTGAACCATAGGTACAAGCCCCCAGCCATTTAACTCCACCCGTTTGGAGCCACTTGTTTCGGAGCCAGCCCGTACGCTCGCAAGATCCTTCAGAAAAATGGGTGCAGATGTAGTCGCATACCACCCACGAAGGCGTTCAAATGTAAAGCAATACACCACCTCCTCGAAACACAAGCTCGTTCGTTAGGCTCTAGAAGTATGAGTTCAATATCGCCCGAGATCCTGTACTACTCTCTCAACGACCCAAAATCCTCATCCACCATTATCGACGGCACATCTAAAGCAGTCCACCTAACTGGGTTAGCTCTAAAAGGATCCTCGTCCTCAGTCAGCCTCGGTATAGAGGCTATATCCATCTCCTCACCTGTAGATGTATAAACACCTCAGATAGGCAACACGTCTGCCATAGACGGAGACACCAGGAGAGAAGTTTTACCTCTAACACGTCCATAAGCCTCGTCCTCAGTAACCTTCATGGACATTGTTAAAGAAAATAAATTCAATAAGTAATGGTACTTGGAAAAAAAGGTTTACCTAAACCTAAGCCTTCACCGGAAAGGAAGACGGACAAGCAGACGCCGGAAGATTGTCACCGAAAAACTATGAACGTGGGTTCTCTCGAAATCTCTCAAAATTGCGTAAGGTAAAGAGAATGAACCTTTCTCCTATATATAGACAAGGGGCCACGATCCTCCACCGTTGGATCAATTCAAGATCCATCCACGCCATTCGAATTCGTCAGACCATCCCTACTTTTGAATTGTAAAAGGCACCAACATTCTTTTGAATGTACGGCCACGATGTGGACGTGATTCTCAGGCACGCGTGATTTTTTGGCATAACCAAAGCCCCCAAAATTAAATGCCATCATTGCCTATAGCTGCCTTTTCACCATGCCCAAGGAGACATGCAACAGGCTACTCAATCATTCCACGACTCGTGGACTCAACCATTAATGCTACTGCAGCATGACTCTCACTCTACTCGAACGCATCTCTACCGTCTAGCCTCTCCCACTTGGGACTCAGCTCTTCTGCAGCATGCCTCTCTCTCTACTCAGAGATGTCTCTACTGCCTAGCCTCTTTCATTTGGAACTCGACTCTCCTACAGCATGTCTCTCTCTCTACTTGGAGACACCTCTACTGCCTAGCCTCTCCCACATGGGACTCAGCTCTCTCGTAGCATGCCTCTTCCTCTACTCAGAGACCTCTCTACTACCTAGCCTCTCCCACTTGGAACTCGACTCTCCCGTAGCATACCTCTCCCTCTACTCAGAGATGCCTCTACTGCCTAGCCTCTCCCACTTGGGACTCAGCTCTCCTACAACGTGCCTCTCTTTCTACTCGGAGATGCCTCTGCTTCCTAGTCTCTCCCACTTGGGATTAGGCTCTTCTGCAACAATCCTCTACAACTTCGAATTTCTCCTCCACTCCAAGCTCAACACCTCACATAAATGAGAGAGGTCTTGACATTGTGGGACTAACACTATTCCAATTTTTTGATTGGAGATCTGCCATTTTTTCAAACGCAACAGCACCTCCTCTTTACCAAGTCCAGCACCCCTCATAAATGATAGAGGTCCTGAACTTGGAGGACTATTGTTACGCTATAATCCCACATGGCATTCCATGTGGGCAGGGTAATCCCACTTGGGATCTACGTAGGTACAGTCAAAGTCAACATGCTTTGACTCTGAAGCTATTTGTGGCGAGGAGGTTAAACAACTAACGCTATTTGTGTCGAGGAGCTAGGATAACCAAGGCTGTGAAAGTCTGACTCTGATTGCTTGTTAACTTTTTCTTGACACATTACAAATCAGACCCAAAAAGACTGATGAGATAGCCTACAAAACGTGACTTGTCACCATCATAGTCTCTTAGGTTGCAATTGAAAGAGACTTTTGCATTAATGCTAATGATGTGACACCCAAGACGTAACGCTAAAGCTCTCTGGATCGAGCCACGTGTCGTGAATCGAAGAGAGGCCCTCACGCCATCATTTTCTACCTTAGTGTATTCTCCCTTATCATTTGAATCATGTTTGTCTATCTATAAATACATCTACGTGGTTGAATAAATTACGTGGCGGTCCAAGTGTGCGAAGGAATACACGTGGAAAGAAGAGGCGTAGGGTCCCTGCTGGCTGCCATTTTTCGGGCTCAACAATATTCAACTTTTGTAGATGAACAAGAAATTGTTGGTTGTTTCTTGGTTTTCCACGAGGTAGAACTAGAACCCAATATAGTAAAATAGCTTGTAGTTGAGTGATGAGTAGTAGGACAACTGGTCCAATCGGAGTTGGCGTATCCAACTTTAATAAGAAAACTAGAATTAGATAGTAATAAACCTTTACTAATAGAACCTTTAAGATAACGAATGACTCGATTGACAGCATCAAGATGGGAAGATCGTGGATATTGCATGAATTGACTATGGGTGTTTACAGAATATCAGGTCGTGTCATAATAAGATAGAAAAGATGACCTATCATTCGTTAATGGAGTTTTGGATTAGAAAGTTATGTACCGTCTGTCGAACGTAGACAAAAATTTTGTTCCATAGAAAAATAAGATGGTCGTGAACCAGTCATACCACAAACAAGTAATATCTCAAGAACATATTTTCGTTGACAAAGAAATATCCCTTTATTAGAACGAGACACTTCAATGCCCAAAAAATATTGAAGTTTACTGAGATCATTCAAAGAGAAAGATTGAGTGAAAAAGTGTTTGAGATCAAAGTTGACATCATCATCGTTTCTAGTTATGAAAATGTCATTGACATAGACAAAAACAAAAATAGAAGTTTGACCATGAATAAGTGCAAATAGACTATAATCTAAAATAGATTGATGAAAACCACGTTGAATGAGAATGGTAGAAAATTTTGAGAACCACTGACGAGAAGCTTGTTTAAGACCATAGATAGACTTATTCAATTTACATACACGAGTCTCTCCAATTCGAAAACATTCCAGTGGGAGTTTCATATAAACTTCTTCATTTAGATCACCTTGGAGGAAAGCATTGTTGACGTTAAGTTGGTGCAACGATAAATTTTTAATGGAGAAAATGTAAAGAAGTAGACGAACATTAACTAATTTGGCCATGGGTGCAAAAGTATCATGATAATCGATGCCTTCAACTTGAGTATAACCATTGGCAACTAAACAAGCTTTATATCTTTGAGTTGAACCATCTTGATGATATTTAATTTTATATACCCATTTACATCCAATCAGTGATTTTCCATTTTGGAAGTGGGCATAACGACCAAGAGTTGTTGGATTTAAGGGCTTGAATTTCTTTAGCCATTGCATCACGCCATTCAATAGATTTAATGGCTTGAAAGTAAGAATATGGTTCGTAATTGATCATGATATTTGTTAGAAACATACGGTGAGAGTAACTTTGATGAGACAAAAAAAATGATTGGTAGTCAAGAAATCTGTTGAGAATGATGTATGATTGCAAATATAATCTTTGAGGTAACCCGATAGGTGATGATCTCAATGAGGGCAAGTATTAATGATAGGAGCAGACTTCGCAGAAGGACAATTAGTTGAATGAGTGTCCATAGAAAGAGGTGAAGAATTAGTTATACTATCTGGCTGAGAAGAAATGGGAGTAGCTACTAGAGAATTAGTTAGACTATGAGACCGATAAGAAGTGGGAGTGGCCGCTGGGGAATTAATAAAAAGAATAATTGTGTTGTGGTGGTGTAATCAAATATGTCATCATCATTAATTGGAGTAATCATAATTGAATTATTTAATGATGAAGATGGATGGAAAAGTGGATTCATGAAATATAACATCATGAGAAATATAGATTTGACAAGTTTTGAAATCATATATATGGTATCCTTTTTGACCATATGGGTAGCCAACAAAAATAGTAGGTTTGGCTCAATCATCAAATTTATGTTGAATATTTATATTTTTAGTGAAACATAAACATCCAAAAACTCGAAAAGATGAATATGATGGAGCATTACCAAGTAAAACTTAATGAGGTGATTTACGTTGGAGGATCGGTGTTGGAAGTTTGTTGATAGGGAGCACCATGAATACATTCATCCCAAAAAGAAAGAGGCAAGTTTGATTGGAATCATAGAGCTCTAGCAATATCGAGTAGATGTCAATGCTTACGCACTACGACTCTATTTTGTTGGAGTATCGCAACACAACTACGTTGGTGAATAATAATATTGTCATGAAACCACGTTTGAATTCGGGTAGAAAGAAATTCAGAACCATTGTCTGAATGAACGATTAGGAGTTGAGGATGGAAAATGTCTCCACTTTCAGAATTGATACGAGTGATTTTTGTATTGAATTGGCAATTGATTTGATTAAAAAATTGAATTAACATGTTAAAAGTTTTAGATTTATGTTTCATTAAATAAATCCATGTACACATTGAAAAACCATCAACTATAGCTAAAAAATAACGTGATCCATTTTTAGAGAGTATAGAAAAGGACCCTAAATGTCAATGTGAATTAATTCAAAACAATGAAAAGAGCAAAATGTACTTTTAGGAAAAGAAAGACGCGATTGTTTGGCACGCAGACATACATCACAAACAAAATCTTTATTGGTAATAATAATTAGACAATGGAGAATGATCCAATACTCCTAATGGGCCAAATAAGAAGTATCCATTGGACAAGGAGTGTTTGACTTGTTTGTTAAACACTTTTTTATCCTCCAATGTCGTGGGCTAAATAAGGAGTGCCCACTAGGGGCATTAGATCATTCCCCATTAGACAATTATTAACAATAAAATCAAAACGAGACTTAGATAGATTACCAAGGAAGGAATGCCATAGATCAAATTTATTACAATGCTTGAAAGAAAAAGCATAATTAAAAATTAAGTCCGAATCTAGATAAAAAAGACCATTTCGAGCACTACCTCAACCAATCCTCTTCATCATTGCTCGGTCCTGAAGTATACAATCAGAAGATGAAAATCACATCACAATTTGTTGAGTTTGCTACTTGTGAGATAGTTAATAAATTGAATTTAAATGATGGAATGTGAAAAACATTCGTGAGATTGAGGGTTAATAAACATTGAATGGTGCCTATGTGTGTCATAGGCACCTGAGATCCATCCGGTAATTGAACAAATATATTTTTGTGTATTATAGAATATGAACTAAAAAGTAAAAGAGAAGTACATATATGACTAGAAGTGCCTGAATCAATAATCCAAACATTGGGTAAACACATAAGAGATGTGCCTGCAAAATGGGCTAATGATCCATCAGATTCTTCTTAGGCCAAAATTTTAAGGAGCTTAGTATATTTTACAAATGTCAACAAAGTAGCGGAAGTAGATGATGGCAAGGTTGATGCCTTCACTTGCTTATCTGGGAAGCCGTGGATCTAGTGGCATATGACAAACGTATGGCCATGCTTATTGCAATGGTCACAAAAAGGCGTTGAAGCTTTCCAAAAGATTGAGATGGTGGTTTATATGTCTGAAGCGCTGCCAAATCGATGGTAAGAATCATTCTAATGTGAATCTTTTGTTGTTTTTCATCTTGACGTAATAGATTATTGATATGTTGAATTGAAGGGAATGACTCTATCAAGAGGATTTAATTGCAAATAGTGGAAAAACGATCATGGAGTCTTTGAAAAAACTCCATAGCACGTTCTTGATATTGTTGATCAACAATACTTTGGGCATTACCACAAATACATAGAGTGATAGAGACAATAGAATTGAGTTCATCCCATAATGATTTGATTGTTTGGCATTTTCTTCTTTCATTCAAGTCATATTACTTTTATTATTCTATAAATCAATTTAAGTTAATCCTTCTACAAAGCAAGGTAGGGCAAGCTATTTGCCAAGTGTATTTTTGTTCTTTTCTTAGTTAATTTTGGAATGAAGACTTGCATGATCACTACAAGAAAAGTTGCTAATAGCGGTGACAAAAGTCATTGCTATAAGAAAAAATATCGCCGCTGTAGAGTTACAGCGACGACAATGTCGTCACAACAAGTTGTGGCAACTGATTACAAGATATAGTAAGTTGCGATGATAAATTGTCGTCTCTACAGAGTAAAAGTAATAGCAACGACATACTCGTTGCTATAAAGGTCATGGAGTTCGCTATTTCTTGAGAAACTGTCGTCACTACTTTGTGATACAATTTCGATGACAAGTCATCGCCTAATTGTCGTTGTTAGTCCTACTTTATAGCGACAACTTGTCGACCCTAATTGTCGTCTCTTTTGATTTTTCTTATTTTAAAAAAAATTATTTATTGTAATAATAATAATATGAAATTAATTGACAAAATTGTTTGATTACAATAAAATAAATTGAACGTAAAAATTTATAAAAAATACAGCCAAAGGATCTGCTAAATCTTCATCATTGTCGTTGTCGTCAAGTTGTATCATAGGTGTAGCTTTGCCAGGGAATTTGGAATTCCACATGATAATAAAAAGTATTAATAACTCCAGCTCTTCTGGTGTTTTTCATGAGAACGCGCCAACTCCTCAGACGTTTTAGCAACCTGACTGTTTGACTCGGAAGAGTACCCGGTTGAAGGAGGGGCTTGCGATGCAGTAGTGGATGCATGATCAGAGCGGATAGTGCCCTTCGAAATCCGTCCAACTCTGTAGATGTGTCTCCTTCTCTCTCCTAGCACCTTTTCGACAACAACGTGTTCGTCTACAGATGCAGCATTAGAGCCGACTTGCTACATCTGTATCTACCACACCTTAGCCAGTTTAGTCTGAATTTTTAAAAACAAATAACTAAATAAAAAAACATAATTAAAACTCAAAGAATGATACGATGCTTTATGTAATGATAGGTATCAACAATTATTTACGTAATCACTCACCGTCGTCTTGTTCACCCAATCGCCTGTTTTTTGGTGTGGAAGGAATGGAATGAGTCTATAAGTCCAGGCCACTCCTACGTCTTGGAGTTCCTCTACAAAAATTATACCTAAAGTTAGTAACATTATCATAATGAAACATCCAAGCTGTATCACAGGTGTAGCTTCGCCACGGAATTTGGAATTCCACATGATAATAGAAGTATTAATAACACCAACCATCTTCTAGAGTTTTTCTTGAGAATGCTCCAACTCCTTAGACGTTTTAGCAACCTGACTGTTTGACTCGGAAGATTGTCTGGTTGTAGGTGGGGTTTGTGATGCAGCAGTGGATGCATGATCAGAGTGGAGAGTGCCCTTCGAAATTCGTCCAACTGTGTAGATGTGTCTCTTTCTCTCTCCTATAACCTCTTCGACAACAGCGTGTTCGTCTACATATGTAACGCTGGAGCCATCCTACAGCATCTAAATCTACCGCACTTCAACCAGTTTAGACTGAAATTTTAAAAAGAAATAACTAAATAAAAAAAAACCTAATTAAACTCAAAGAATGATATGATGCTATATGTAATGATGCGTATCAACAATTATTTACGTAATCACTCACCGTCGTCTTGTTCACCCATTCGCCTGCTTTTTGGTGTGGAAGGACTATAATGAGTCTATAAGTCCAGGCCACTCCTACGTCTTGGAGTTCCTCTACAAAAATTATACCTAAAGTTAGTAACATTATCATAATGAAACATCCAAAGTTGAAAAAATAAAATACTTATTAGTTGACACGTGTCCTCACGTATCGTGTAGCCAAAAAACTCCTCAACCGCTAGAAGGAGAGGTATATCGCTTTAACCCGATTGTCTTTATTCTTGGCCAAACGTACCTAAAAAGGTAAAATGTCAATACTATATACATAATTCTAAAGTTAATATAAATTTCAATTTAATTATTTAAATTACAATAAATATACTTACACAAAATCTAGGACTTATAAATAGCTCAAAAATTTTCTTTCAGTCGGCCTCACCAACTCTACAGTATGGGCTGTTCAGACGTGCTCTTGGTAGTGCTTATGCACAATTTGTTTCTAATCCTCGATTTTGATCGACTGTCGGCCATTCGACACTGCCAACAATCTCAATGTACAGATAGGGCGAGGGACAACATTGAAGGTCAAAATAGTGCTACAAAAATTTGAATTAGATAACTCATAATTTTTGAACTTAACAAATTTAGTGAATGCGTAAAATTTAAATTTAATTACGTCGACGATATTCAGTATGCGGCATTTTAGTTCATCTGGAATATCTGTCCATGAAATATAGTAGCGGGGTATAATGTACCTAATTTGATTTCCCAGTAACGTTTTCATAAGCTTTGCATTATCTCCAAGAGGCTGAAGAGTCTGCTCGACCGTTGAAAATAATGGAAAGTGGCTGCTTCCTGTTTGCCAGCCACACTCTATGTAAGTTTATGCATTTTGTAGCACCCCTTCCTCTCGCTGGAGGTGTTGCAATAATGATTAAAAGACACAACTAGTATGTAAACTCACAAAAAAAAATTAACAAAATAATTCATAAAATATAAACTCTTACCAGACTTGTAGGGGACAACCTGCCTGCACCTCGACGAAGATAGTTGCCTCCACCATCACCATTGTGGGACATTACATCAGTCATACCAAAAATTATTTGTGATATTAATTTAATTATGCATATACCAAAAAGAAAAAAAATTCAAACTAGAAGCACGTCATATTTCACTACAAAATATTAACAAAACGACACTCATAGCAACCAGTGCATCACTCTTTATGCAAATTTGGAACAATAACTGTTTGATTACAATAAAAAAAATTAAATGTAAAAAAATATAAAAAAGGTGGCCTAAGGATCTGCTAAATCATCATCATCGTTGTCAAATTGTATCACAGGTGTAGCTTCGCCAGGAAATTTGGAATTTCACATGACAGTAAAAGTATTAATAACTCCAACCATCTTCTGGAGTTTTTCTTGAGAACACGCCAACTCTTTAGACATTTTAGCAACCTGATTGTCTCGACTCGGTAAGATCATCGTCCGATTGTAGGCGGGGCTCATGATGCTTTTCGTGAGCGGGGGATCCATCCAACTCTGTAGATGTGTCCCTTCCTCTCTCCTAGCACCTCTTTGACAACAGTGTGCTCATCTACAGACATAGCGCTGGAGCTAGCCTCATGCGTCTATGTCCTCCGCACCTCAACTAGTTTATTCAAAAATTTAAAAAAGAAATAACTAAATAACAAAACATAATTAAAACTCAAAGAATGATACGATGCTATATGTAACAATGGTTATCAACAATTATTTACATAATCACTCGACACTGTCTCGTTCACCAAGTTGGCTGTTTTTTGGTGTGGAAGGACTGGTATGAGTCAATAAGTCTAGGCCAATCCTACGTCTCGAAGTTTCTCTACGAAAATTATAACTAAAGTTAGTAACATTATCATAATGAAACATCAAAAATTGAAATAAGAAAATACTTAGTAGTTGACATGTGCCCTATCGTATCGTGCAGCCAAAAAACTCTTCGACCGCTGGAGAGAAACATATTTCACTTTAACCCGCACTACAAGAAAAGGTAGCTATAGCAACGACACTATTAGTGACAATACAATGTCGTCCCTATTTGTACTGTATAGTAGGGATGACAAAGAAATATCGTCGCTATAAGTTCGAACTCTATAGCAACGACATAAGTCGTCTTTATATTTAAAAGGTCGTCGCTATTACTTTTCCTATATAGCGATGAAAAATTATGTCATCGCTACATGTATTTCAAATGGCGGGAATAATTCGCGCCATGTTTATGTACATATGGAGACGACATAAGTCGTCGCAATATAGCTATAGATGTTTCATTCATTTCTTATCTATAACGACGACATTTTTAATCTATAGAGATGACTATGTCACCGTTATAGAATCACCTTTTCAGCTCTCCATCTCTGTATTTCTATACTATATATTTGAAATTTTTTCATCTCCATCTCCATCTTGTTTCCATTTCATTTGTGAAAAAATAGTATTTTTAGGTATGGATATTGATAAAAGTTGGACAAAAATTAGAAATCACACGAAATTGTCAGATTTTTAGAACAGTTTGAAAGTATCTATAAACATGGCTAGGTCATACGTAAATGACAGAAGAATGATTAAATATCCGTGCCCAAGATGTTTAAACAGTCTCACACATCCATTGGAAACTGTCGAGGCTCACATATTTCGTCATAGTTTTACTTATGTAACCTGGATATACCATGGCGAGACCGAAGTTAAGATTGCGAATGTGTATACATAGAATGAGAGAGTAGGTGCAGAGGATGAGATGATGGATGTCATGGACGACATAGTCGGTGGTGAGCGTGCTTGTACAGGCACTGATGGTTACTATGACGAATTGTTTAAGGCTCTGCATTCAAAACTATACCTGGGAGTTTCATCATTTCGTCCTTAAATTTTTTAGTAAAGTTGATGCATATTAAGGTTGTGAACAAATGGACAAACAAGTCTGTCGATGATCTTTTGAAGTTGCTGAAGTTAGCTTTCCCAAACATAAACATAGTGGACTCCTACCACGAAGCTAAAAAGATGATGACGAAGTTTGGTTCAGGTTACAAATCCATTCACACCTACAAGAATGATTGTACACTGTTTTGGCGTGAGCATGCTGATAGACAAACTTGTCCGATCTACTAGGAAAGTCGTTGGGTGCACACTTCTTGGAGAGTGAATGGTAAGAATGTTTTGTATAAAGTGTTGCGCTATTTTCTCTTGGCCCCTAGACTAAAATGTATGTTCGTGATGAAGGATACTGCAAAACACATGCGATGGTACAGTATAGGAAGGTCAAGAGATGAAGATGAAATGTAGCATCCCGTTGATGGGAAGGCATTGCGGGATTTTGACAGGAAATATCTACTGTTCGCAAGTGAGATGGAATGTTTGGTTAGGTTTGGCTGCTGACGGATTGATTCTATTTGGTGACATGAGTCTGGTGTACAATATGTGGCTAGTAGTTGTAACAGTTTACAACCTACCACCTTTGTTATGCATGAAACCCGAATACCTCATGCTTATTTTCTTGATACCAGACCCTAAAGTACTGGGTAAGGACATTGATATATTCTTATGACCATTAGTGGATGAGTTGAAGGAATTGTGGGCGAATGGGATTGACACACGCGACGCTGTAACCAATAATAGGTCAGTATTCAGAATGCGTGCAGTGTTGTTGTGGACAGTTAACGATTTTTCAACGAGAAGTAGTTTGTCAGGTTGGAGTGGTCAGGGGTACATGGCATGTCCTACGTGGGTCACCGATGGTTCCTGCAGTCCATGCATCATTTTAGGAGCAATTTAGACTTTCACAAGAGGATGGAGATGCGACCACCTCCGTGTCGGTTAATGCCTGCAAACATTTTAGCATAGTTAAGCCGTGTGAGACATAGTATTCTGAGAAAGCAGTCTAACTACAGGGGTGCTAGAAAGAGGAGAAGTGATGATGAGATGAATTGGAGAAAAAAGAGCATTTTCTATGAGTTGCCGTATTAGTCTTCTACTGAGCTAAAACATAACATTGATGTCATGTACGTAGAGAAGAATGTTTGTGACAGCTTGCTTGGCACAATTTTGGACGATCCATTCAAATCAAAGGACACGGTCAATGCTAGGCGCGATCTAATGTAATTAGCGATCAAAACAGAGTTTCACTTGTATCATATTGGGAACATGTGTATGAAGCCTGCTGCATTTTACACCATGTCCATTACAAACTGTCATAGGTTTTGCAACTTCATCCGATCGGATAATTTTCCAGATGGCTTCGCTTCTAATCTTTGGAAGAATATTGTTTCTAATGACAGCCGCATTATTGGGTTGAAGTCACACGATAGGCACATTATCATGTAACGGTTATTGCCATTCAGATGTCACACGTTCTTGAATACAACTATTTCAACTACAATTATTGAACTGTGCACGTTCTTCAAATAGCTTGGTGCAAGAACACTAAAAGTTAGCGACATGATGGCTACCCACGATCACTTGATACTCATCCTCTACAAGTTGGAACAAATCTTTCTGCCAGCTTTCTTTGACATCATAATTCACCTCGTAATGCATCTGTCAGAAGAGACAATCCTTAGAGGTCTAGTGCACATTATATGGATGTATCCGTTCGAGCGATACCTGAAGAAACTTGAGGACTACGTCAGAAATCGAGCTCGGCCCAAAGGTTCAATAACTGAAGGGTATGTTGTTGACGAGGTATTAACTTTTTGTTCAAGATATTTTGAAGACATGGGTTCATGAAGACGACTTTCTATTTTTCTCACAGTGTCGCCCAATTGAAAGAAGACACTAACAACTCTTCCTGCATATGTTCGAAGTCAAGCGATGTTTTACGTCCTCAACAACTGTACTGAAATTGAGACATTCTTGCAGTAAGACCTCGTTCTTAAATATTATTCAATTATCTTGAATAAGCTTTGACATTTTAAACGAACTAATTAGTTGATCTTATATGTCTTGTAAAGGGAACATAGGCAAGAGCTATTGTGCAATGGTTGTCCAAACATCAACCAGGTAAATAGAAGAGACTTTCACAGCTGGTTTTACAGGAAGGTAAACGAACAACGACCAAATACATTTCAAATATGTTCACATTTTTCTTTTCTGTAACATTAACTAAAACCAACTTCCACTTTATCCAGGTATATGCACTGTACCAAAGCCACACCCCTTAAGTTTTGCATGAGTTGTTTTCGTTGGCTAGTGGATGTTACGAGCAAGTTATGTCTTACACGACTTGTGTTGTAAAAGAAGTTTGCTTCTTAACATATGTCCATCCCTGGGATTGGGGGTGAGGTTTACTATGGGCAGCTGCAAGAGATACTAGAGCTACAATTGAGCCTCGTCTGATATTGTAGGAGATAATTCATTCATTAACGACGGAGATGTGGAAGACGACACATATGAAGAATACGAGGATGACGAAACATACAATGAAATCAATGAAGACAACAGTGACGGCGACAACGATGATCAATCGTATCATAAAAGTGAATCAGATTGAATGTTGTTGTTCGTCACTAAAATTTATGAATTAGATTTATAAAAATTTCATTGCTGTTGTTGTTAGTGAATTAGATTGAATGTTGTTCGTCACTACAATAATTAGTTTAGGTCAAAACGCGAGTTTGAATAATGATTGTAATTGCACAAAATCATAGAAATCAGAACCTATATGTAACCTCGTAAAAATTGAAGGACTGAGATTGAAAATAAAAAAGAATCAAATTAAAATAAAAGAAGAACTATAAGGACCAAAATGAATTATTTTTAAAGTTGAGTGACCTAACTGTAAATAACCAATGTTTAATGTTACAGCGACGACACTTATGGCGTCGACAAGGCGTCGCTATATGTTAAAAATTTTGGCGCGTGCACAAAAAAAAATGTCATCGCTATACCTATTGCGACGACATATGTCATCGCTACAGAGTTTGCCAAATTAAAACACGCAGAAACCATTTTCTTCTCCATTTCTTGACTTCCGCCGTCCAGTCATCAGCTATTTTCTTTCCCATTTCTTGACATCCGCCATCCAGTTATCAGCCATTTTCTTTCCCATTTCTTGACTTCTGCCGTCTAGTCATCAGTCATCCAGTCTGCCAATTTTTAAGTTTTCTTGAATCTTGATTTGTGATAGTTTGTGTTTCTTTTCTTGAATTTAGAATTTTTAATTTGTGCATCACGACAGTTTGATTTTGTGAATCACGACATTGATTTGTGAATTTTTTGATTTTGTAAATCATGACATTGAATCTTTCCTATTTTTGATTTGTGAATCACGACATTGATCAAATAATTCATTGCAATTATGTTAATATGTGTTCTGTATGTTGAGTTTTTGTTCTGTGGGGGTTTGAATTTTTGCTCTATATTTTGCTGTTTTGTTCAATCCATTTGAATCTTTGTTCTGTTTTTTTAAATAAAAGAACCAAAATGAATAATTTGTAAAGTTAAGGGACTGGTTTGCAACAAAAAAATTTTAGGGAGCATAAATTCTAAATGCTATTTATTAAGTACATAAATGACTACTAAAATTATGCGTTGCACGTTATTCTAGAATTTTAAAAAAATTCTTGTGCAAATATTATTTGTAGATTTTGGTTAAAAGTAATTGTGCTAAAATTATCAGTTACATGAACATATAATTAAATTCGGTTTATGTTTCAACAAATATTTAGGGACCAATTGCACAAAAACACAAACGTTAGGGACTAATGTGAAAAAAAAGATGTTTAGGGACCATTTTTAAATTACAAACAAAGATTAAGGACCATTTGTACAAAAATACATAAATTAGGGATTGGTGTGCAAAAAAGGGACCATTTTCGAATTACAAACAAAGATTAGGGACCAATTGCACAACAACACAAACGTTGGGGACTAATGTGCCAAAAAATAAAGTCGAGGGACCATTTACAGAAAAATACAGAATTTAGGAGCTGGTGTACAAAACAAAGATTAGGGACCATTTCTGAACTAAAAACAAAGAATAGGGACCATTTTCCCAAAAAATGCATAATTTAGGGGCTGATGTTCTACATAAAAAATTTTATGGACAATTTCAGCACTAAAAATAAAGTTGAGGGACAATTTTCTTAAAAACACATAGGGACCATTTGCACGAAAAAACATTATGTGGGGATTGATGTGTCAAAAAATAAAGTTTAGGGACCATTACCGAATTAAAAACAAAGATTAGAGACCATTTGCACAAAAAGACAAACGTTACGGATTGCTGTGCAAAAAAAGTCGAGAGACCATTTGCAGAAAAACACAGAATTTAGGAGCTGTTGTGCAAAACAAAGATGAGGGACCATTAGCATAAAAATACATGATTTATGGATTGATGTGATAAAAAATTTTAGAGACCATTTCTGCACTAATTGATGTTCTTTTTTGTTAGTTGCTAGTATGACTGACGTCATGTCGCACATAGGTGATGGTGCAGGCGATTCTCCTCAGCCACCGCGCTGGCTCGATTCGTCCTGCGAGTCCGGTAAGAATTTTTGTTTCAATATTTTTTATTTTGTAATTTCTTGGATTGACTTCATTTCGTATCAAATATATCGTATTTGTACTTTTTCAGTGCCCCTGTCTAAGCGACGGGGTATCTCTCGAAGCATTAACCTTAAGAAAGTTTAGCAGGCGAACGAGAAGAGGCCACCTCCCATCGCGTTCGACAATGTCCAATATACATGGAAGCCGATCAGGGGTAACGCGAAGTATTTTACACGCTTGGTCGAGAACCAAGTCAGGTTCACCGTGCCCCCTTGTTACCCTTCCTGGACAGAGGTTCCAGAGGAGTAGTGGACACGGTTACGTAGCATCATCGATGTAATTTCTTACAATAGTTTTTACATTAACGCAATCTCTAAATATATTGTTCTATGTATTATACATTAACGAATATTTTTTCAATGTTGCTGAGCTATTTTGATCTTCAGGGCAATTGGCCACCCGATGAGTACCCAAAGGTCTCTGCGCATGCATCAGAGATCACCAGCGGACCGATCGTTATTGCAATTACAAACTGAAAGCACATAATCACTTGAAAGAGCACCAGCCGAGCTGTCCATACGACGAGCTATCTACTGAGGAATGGCAGAAGTACGTGCATTGACTTCTTCACAAGTCTTACTTTCGTGGTACATACTAAAATGTATTTTTTTAGTTTTCATGTTAATATTTTTATAACTATAAAGTGTTACGTATTCAATTATTTTTAATGTCTTGAGGAACGGTCGACAAAGAATAAGGCCAATCGGGGTAAGGCTAAATACTAGAGCATGTAGGGGTCAAAGAGCTTCTCTGCCACATGTTACGATCAAGTACAAGTAAATTTTTCAATATCATTTTACAAATCTTCAATGCATTACATATGCATGTTTTTTTAAACTAAATTTCACACTTAAATTGTTGTAGAGGGACCTCGAGACCAAGCAGTGGTAGGGCATTATTGAGTCGTTCTAGACTTTCCACAGCTTCCGGGATGGCAATTGGATGAACCTGGAGGCGGCCAATGATTACGTGAGGACAAAATTCTATTTTTTAATATTGTTGTTAATTTTATCTGACATTATATTATTATTATTTATTATTTGTTTTTTCTTACAAAATAGAATAAACTTGTTGGGGTTAGAGAGACTCAATAGACTTAGATCGCTTCCAGTGGCGTGTCGGTTGATGAGCGTGCTATTGCAAATGAGGTTCTCGGAGAACGACGAGAACATGTCCGTGGGGTTGGATGGGTTCCGAAGGGCACCACTCCCTCCTTAGATTCGACCGCTACATCGAATGCCCCACGATGAACATCTAACCAGTTCTCTGAAGACCCCTGAAATTATGATCCTCGATTTGCCATGTATGAGGCCCAGCTGAGCCGAATGGATAGGACAATTGCATGTCTTACGATGAATTTGCAGCAAACAATACCGGGGATTGTGCTAGAAGATGATGAGGATGAGGACGAGAACGAGAACGAGAACGAGAATGAGAACGATAGTGTTTGGGAGATCTGTAGATTTTATGTACAATATAATTATTTTTATTTTTTAAAACAATTTAGAATATTTATACTAAAATTAAAAATTACTTGTATATTAACGACGACTTTGTCGTCATTGTATATCCTATATATATATATATATATATATATATATATATATATATATATATATATATATATATATATATATATATATATATATATATATATATATATATGCGGCGACATTGTCGCCGCTACTAATTAGGATATCTAAAGGTAATAGCGACGATATGTCCGTCCGCTAAATTTTCACGCTAATAGTGACATTTTTTTGCGGCGACAATGTCGTCACAATTTCTTTAATTTTGAGAATTTGAGCACGACAATGTAATGGCGACATTGTCGTCTATAGATTAAAATGTGTATAGCGACGATAATAAGTTGTCGCTAATTACCTAGAGGCACTAATCTGTTGATACGACCTACATCGATGACATTGTCGTCGCTATACAATAAAAAAGACGACAAATGATCTTTTAGCTGGGACTTTAGTCGTCCTTTCTTGTAGTGCCGATTGCCTGTATTCTTGGCCAAACGTACCTAAAAAAAAAATGTCAATACTAAATACATAATTTTAAAGTTAATATAATTTGAAATTTAATTATTTAAATTACAATAAATATACTTACACAAAATCTAAGACATGTAAATAGTTTCGCAGTGTTCTTCCAGTCGGCCTCACCAACTCTGTTGTATGGATTGTTTGGGCTGTGCTTATGCCCCATTCGCTTGTAATACCAATTTCGATCGACTACCAGCCGTTCTACACTACCAACGATCTCGCTCTATGGATAGGGTGAGGGACAACCGTGAAGGTCAAAATAGTCCTACAAAAATTTGAATTAGATAACTCATAATTTTTGAAGTTAACGAATTTAGTGAAAGCGTAAAATTTAAATTTACTTCAATGATATTCAGTATGCGGCATTTTAGTTCCTGTGGAATATCTGCCCACGAACGATAGTAGGGGGAGGGGGTACAATGTACGTAATTTGATTCCCCAGTAACTTTGTCATGAGCTTTGCATCATTGCCAAGAGGCTGAAGATTTTGTTCGACCTTGTCAAAAACAATGGGAAGTGGTCGCTTCCCGTTAATTTACCAACCACGCTCTATGTAATTTATGCATTTTGTGGCACCCCTTCTTCTTGCCAGAGGTGCTGCAATTATGATTAACAGACACAATTAGTATGTAAACTCAAAAAATAAAAATAAAAATTAACAAAACAATTCATAAAATATAATCTCTTACCAGACTCGTAGGGGACACTAACCTGCCATTACCTCGACGAAGAAACTCGCCTCCATCATCACCACTGTGGGATATTACATTAGTTGTACTTAAACATATATTTAATAATGCATATACGAAAAAAATATGTCAAAACTGGACTCACGCCATATTTCACTACGAAATATTAACAAAACAACACTCATAGCAATCAGTGCATCCCTATTTATGCAAATTTAGAATAGCTCTATCCTAAGAATATAAAGACTTGATATTTGCTCTTGGTTCTTATGAACAAATTTATTAGCCAACAGCTGGCTTATTATAAGCGTTAATTTTTCACTCAATCATGAAATTCTTAACAATGTAAACCATACAAACATATAGTATATAGTATTTAAATAATAATAACAACATTTCTTTCTTTATAAACATGCACAATTCTTCAAAACACCTACAGCATGTCCACTAAAGAAGAAAAAGTCCAACATTGTCTTAAAATTGTTTTATGAATGGTGTGTGAAGTAATTGTTTAATATTTAGTGGAGTCATGGAGTATGACATGAAAGTGGAGTACTAATTAAATTCAAAGGCAGTATTAATTGATTATTGAATGAATGGAGAAGGGGTTGTGGGACCTAAAAAGGCAATGAAAATCAACGGGGCTGGCAAAAAACTAAAAAGGCAGCATTAATTGATCAATCGATTTATCATGAGTCAAGCTCGTCTACTAGGCCACCATCATTGCTTCAGCCACCCCCTATTGCAAGAAGTCATGAAGAAATTATAGAAAGCAGTGAAGTGCCAATTTCTTGATTGTCCTAACGATCTGTGGCACATTATTTTGAGTGATGTTTCGTGCGTGTAACTGATACATGTAGGTATTTTTTTCTCTAATGTTTTTATTGTTAATAGGGAAGAAAGGAATTCTCTTCTTTCTTGATGGCCTAAAGTTGGCTATATTATACAGAGGTCTTTGGGGCCTTTTTTTGTGAGTGACGTATTTGAAGTTTTAATAAAATGGAACATTTTTTACATATAGAGGTCTTTGGGGTACTGTGCATTACGTGGTTAAACTAAAACTTGTGCTAAATAAATTCAAGATCGACTAAATGAATCCTTATACAACTAAATCCTTCGAATTAGGATTTGTATAATTTAAAGTAAGAAACTCATTCTTAAAAAATAGCTATCCATGTGCACGGAACCAGCTTCGGACATCAGCGGACTACTCATTCGGAATATAAAAAGATCAAAGCAGAAAAGCCTTAACAGTTTTCAATCATTGTAGACTTGAAAAATCTATTCCATATCAAAAATTTGTTTTCGATTTAATCCCGCAAGTGAACGAATTATTAACAAGTAATATATTGATAAGTCGAGTATCAAACTCACGAGAACTCAATTTCTTACTTAATTTAACTTAATTAATACTAGCCCTAATTAGAATAACACACAATCAATTATTTAATTTCAATTTTAACTAAATCTAATTATCTACTAAAATAAGTAATTAGAATTATATAAAACTTGAAATTAATCGAATCATGAAAAATACTAGAACCTCAATTCCACCATTGTTAACATTCTTTAATCCTCGATTTCTTGTTTACACTCAATTCTTGAATTACATTGACAATCGGTTTTTCTTATATGTTAATTTGCTCTCTCGATACAAATTGAATAAATTTCTATTTATGACCCAACTATATCTCTATAATGAATCGAATAGATAAATAATACAACATACAGCTAGAATACCATCAAAGAATATTGCAATAAGTATATAAGTATATCTCTATCTCCTATCGGACTTAATGTTATTTGTTATTTGTTATTTGAGTTAGACACATGTAACATCTCTCGACATCAACACAAATCCCAAGAACTATAATAAAATTGGCCAAATTTTAGGGTAACAATTAATTCAATAACAAACAATCAACAAAATTAATGCATATGTTAAAAATCAATGATCCAATTTTAATCAATAGATGGTCAATCGATTTTATACTTATATGTGAATCTAATTATCTCTAATTAAATTTTGAACATATAAGCATGCATTAAATCACAAGTATCATCACATAACGATTTCATATAGCATATTTACATAGATCATCAATTATATGACTCTATGTTGTTTATTACTATGTGCTGATTTATACTAAATCTCTCTAAAGCAATATAAATCACAAGCACGTTTTCATAGTGATCAAGTATCAAAACGGAATTAATGAATAATAAACAATTAATCCAAAAGTAAGAATAAAAACGAACAATTTATTAGATTAAAGAATCAACAATTTCTAATCAAAATCCTAGCTACAAGGAGGTCTATCATATTTTGATTACAAAAATACAAAGATATAGAGTAAATACATAACTCGGATAACTTAGAATAACTTGATGTAGCCCTTAATCTTGAATCTCTTCAATTTTCTAGGACGGCACCGTCTTCTTCTTCAAATAGTCCGTTCAATGATTTCTTGTAATTTTCTCCAAGAATTTGATGTGTTTAATGTGGAATTCCTCTAAGAATTTGTGATATGTTATGATATTTAACCCCCACTTCAATTGACCTAGAAGAGGTTTTTATATAGTGCTTGAGATGTCTTGAAAGTCGTGTCCTCAAAGAGCCCTAATCCAACTCAACTTTAGAAAACCGCAATCGGGACCTTCTTTCAGCCTAGGTGTGGCCTTTTTTCAAAACTTACAATTTGGTCCTTGGTTTGACTTTTAGGTATGGTTTTGATCATTTGTTCCTTAAATCTTCTCGATTATATTCAAAAACTTCCAATGACATTTTAATTGGTCCTCACCCTTCTAAAGTCTTTCAAAGTGGTCTTCCAAAGATTCAAAAGTGTGCAAGTTAGTCCTCGAACTTTTCGATATCTGATTTTTGCTCCTGAAGCTTTTGAATTCACTACAATTTCTTTCTAATAACTTCAACTTATGTCTGTGCCATCTGAATATGCTTCAATTAAGCATCCAAATCACTTCCTTTTAATCTATCTTCAAATTGGGGATGTAGCCCACAAAAGTCAAATATAAAATAAAAAATACGCTCAAATAATCAATTATTAAGTATATTTAAGAGCCAAGTTAATGTTGTAAGACACACTTATCAGTATATAATGCCAATAATATTAAACTAACAGAAACATTAGTAAAATAAAGATTTCAACTTTCTAGAATGATAAGCAAAAAAGATGATTAACAGGCATAGGGGCCGATTTGTAGTAGTGGAGTGGGCAGTTTATTGGGCAGCTGGGGGTGGAACTTTTGGGCTACATGGGGGGACCCTTTTTGGGTTTAAAAGTGGTGGATAAGCTGACTGAAGTTGGACCGAAAATAAGTTGGGTGTTTGGCTCGACGAGACCAGTTTTTTAGCAGGTTTAAAGGGTTGGTTTTAAGACTAGAAAATGGAATTGTTTTGTACTTGAACTAACGGTAATAAATGTAGCGCTAAAAATCATACAGACCGATTTTACGATGTCATGAAATTTAAAATTTACAAAGTCAAAATTTATAATGAAGCTCATTAACGAAACTATATTTCATACTTATTAATTTGAAAAACAAAGCAATAACGTGCACATTTAACGTGACTAACTATTTTAAATAGTAATAGAAAGTTCGTAGTTACGCCAGTAATTAACATTTTTATTTTCGTGAACTTAAATGACAAAAATTTTCCGGTCGCTTCAAACACCATTTGTGGATCCTTTTAATTGATATGTAAGACCAAGTTCAGATGTAACATGATGTGTTTCTCGTTTACAATTATAGAGTATTTGTTATAATGAAATAATTTTATCATGATTATATGTATTTCGTCTGTTTCATTTGATTGTTCCTTTATTTTTGTTTAATTATAGGATTTTTTAGGAAGGAGATGTGCATTATTATAAGAATTAATGTCCAAGATCTAAATTAATGGGTTGGACTTAATTAGTTATGGATGAAGTTAATTAAATAAATTAGTTAATTGGGTACATTAGTTGTGGGCTAGCACTGTTCTATAAGACTTTAATTAGGATTAACTTAGCCTATAAATATTAGTCAACTGATTATGAGTCCTAATATGTCTTCATAACTGCTAGCACAAGAAAGAGATAAAATACGAAGCAATTACTCTCAAAAATTCTGCTTTCATCTATTCTTGACTTTAGAAATCCACATTTGTTCATGTTGTGTGGATCACCATTGGATGATGATGAACAATTGTAGAATTGATATTTGCATTTTAGCTCGTTAAACAATGCCCATTCTCAATCTAGCCCGAAACTTTTCGATCTTCAATATTAAGCTCCAAATGGAAATATATAGAATTTTGTGGTGTTATATAATGTCAGTAATACAAATTACACTACAAATCAAATCTATAAATCCTGAGATTTTTTAGCTAAAAAATTGTGTATATAGTGAATACTTATACATTGTAATTATCAAAAGAAAGTGAATTTGTTTGTAATACATATGTATGTGTACAAACATGTTTTCCAGCATTTAGAATATTCTAGAGCTTGTTTGAAGTGTATAACCTAGATCATCACAACATGGATTTCGTGTCCTTGCCTGTTGTTACTGAAAATTTCACAAGTATACGGTTTCGTAGACAAATAATATAATTATAGAGCAAAATAATATTTACGGCGTCTAGTTGAATGCCGTATAAAGCATTGCCATAAATACTCATCTCTTTTTACGGCATACATTGAATGTCATAATAATAATGAAAGAGTGCCGTTAATTGACTTATTACGACATTCTTATGCACGCCGTAAATACATTTTTATTTATAGCATACAATGTTTGTCGTAAGTGTGTAGTCAAATGACAAATAAATGCATTTTATGGCTATCGTTGGTGTGCTGTAAAGGAAATAAATTTTATGGCATATATTAGCTGCCATAAATTTGAATTTATCATTTTCTTTTATAGCTGACATTTGTACGCCGTTATATGAAAAAGAAGAAGAAGCATATGCTAAAATTAATAGAATCATATAAATTAACCCATATATATATATATATACAAACCATGTTTTCCAAATTAGAATTAACAAAAATATTGAGTAGAGCTCTATACATATATATGAAATAGTAGAGTTTATGTAAGTAACTAAGAATATCATTGGCCGAATAAAAAGTTGATACCAACATGCCAAAAGTATATCACTACCATTAATCCAAAATAACTAATTAACATATTACAAAATAATCGATCTATATATCTGCAAGTTTGCTTATTTGGTCAGTAGTTTAGCTATCCACAAAATAATCAACTCCCTGCAAATCACAAAAATAATAAAATAATCAAACTTATTGTTAAATTGTACTTAGCAGAATGTGAAAAAAAAAAAAAAGCATTGGTTGAAAGAGGGGCATATCAATCCAAACGTAGTCAGAACACAAAGGAAAGGAGCATCAAAAACCAATTGAATCTAAACATACTTTACATCAACTTTTAATCACTACAACAATTCTTAACTACTTAATCAGTACTATTACTTAATGGCTAAACCAATTTATATTAGTAATTGTTTTCATGCATTGTAAGCAGAGATAAAGCATCAACTTTTGAGCATATGATTTCCCGAACTTGAAGCATAGTGGCCATTAGCCAGCAACAAAAGTCATGTAAAGGATAAGAAGAGTTGATTTTCCAATGGTCCCATAATGTCTCTTTTATTTTTCGACTTTACTATAAGATTTTGACCCTAGGGACAAAGAAGAAACTTATTTCAATCCACACTTGTATTATTGAAGAAATGCTAGAAAAATGTTTGGTGAAAAATAAATATTGATACTTTAGCAAGAAGGAACTTTCTAACCAATGTAACTGAATAAAAGCATATAACTAACCACAAAATTAAATATCAGCCAACTGATATCTAATCGACATATACCTTTCTATGGACATCGGAGTTTAACATATCATATTCGGAAAAGAAACACTTATTGTACTTCTTCAAATATCATAATCCTGTAAACCAACAATTTCAACAACGAATTAATATTATTTTTTGAAGAAACCAATAGTGCATATTGATTCAATTTCAAAATCAATATGTATGATGATGGAAATGATATAAAATCGATGTAAAACATACTTTAGTTGTGATTACAACTAATCCACTTTGACGTACCTAACTGGCAATGCAATTGTACTTCCTAATGCATCTTTGAGAAGAAAATGCTCACACTGGGTTGGTATAAGATGATATTATCAATCAATTTAGTAACCCAAACTTTCTGAAATTCATTACCAAGGGGTACATGATGCACTAGATCACTTGGATTTGTTTATGCGATTTCACCAATTGCAACAACATTATCTTTCTCAAACCAACGTAACAATTTATACTTCTTACTTTGAAGGTTAAGTGAACATTCATGCTTTTGTCTCTATGCTATCAAATTCATATCACATTGTAGAATTTATTATTGAATATGGTAAATAAGATGTAATATAGTATAACATTCACTAATATTAGTTTTCCACTTACATTTTCTTCTTCTTCAATACTTTTATTCTTCACTTGAAACAAAGCTTGTAATTCTTTAATTTCATTTCTCAACTCTTGGACTTGAGTTTGCAAGCTACAATTATGTACCAAAGCATTCAACTTTGAAGGAGTTACACCTAAACCAAGCCCTCTTACCCTTCCTCGACGTTCTGGACCAAGTACTCTTGCAACACCATTCTTGAGAGAGTTTTTATTTGCAGGGGTAACAATTTCCATGTATGCTTTTATTTTTTTCTAAAATCATGTAAGACATCAAAGGTTTAAAGTGATACACATGTAAACAACAAATTACCAATAAATAAACAAATGCATCGGTGTTACCAATATCTCTCCAACTGATTCATTAATTGGTTCACCATTTTTCCGTGTATGTCCTCGAATATAAACACCGTCTCTCGTTGTGGAATCAGGGCCTTCACTTTCATCAGGCTGCAAATTTTTTTTCTTGTGGTCATATATATGATACTTTGTACAATTGACAAATTTTCTAGGAAATTTAACTTCTAGATTAACAAAGTTATTTACCATTTCAGCTTCTAAGCGAGCAAAGCCCTTTCTACTTGTTGTGTGCATTAGAGTTTGACTACCCTCATCTTTTTGAACATGTCATTCTTTTCTTGCAAAACCAATAAGTTGTATAAACTCGTAAAAGATTATAAAATATCAATTTCAATAAGACAAGGCTATTGAGAGTTCAATGTCTACTGAAAAATATTAATACATGACGAAAGAGAGGAGACCAAATGTAGAAGTTTACCTTGTATGGTTGAGAATTGCGTTCTTTGACAAATGCTTGCCATTTTTCCATTGAGTCAACATTATCCGGCTTGTGGACACTAGAAGCACGTGTCATACCAATTAATGTCATTTTAAGGACTTGAATGATGAACAGTCATGAACTGAACAGTATGAGACATCCAAAAAAGTTATACAAATGTATGATGGTAAAAAGTTAATTGATTATATTAAAAAATTAAACCAGCTTGAGTTTTACCTTGGACCATGAGCTGAGCGTTGACTAATTTATGCAGTCCCTACCTTGTAGCTTTTCGTAGTTCATTATGAACTTTAACATGAATCATATTCAGTGTACGTTACCTGAGATGCTAAACATGTTGAAAACTGTTGAGTCCAAGGGAATGGGCAATTTTTTGCCATCAACACCTCTAAGGAAACCAAGAGGAAATATAAAAGGACCTTCCAGAACAGATCCAAGAAGGCTAAATATATTGGAAAATGGTTAAAGTGGACAAAGACAAATCCAAGTCTGATGATCCATATTTTCAATATGGAAACAAATGGCATTAGAAGAAGAACTGCAAGGCATAAAAAAGATGAAACTAAAAACTCATATCTTTGGTAATGCATACTCGGTCATATAAATAAAAATGCATCAACAAGTTACATAAACATGGATACTTGGATTCAAATGATTATTAATCATTTGATAAGTTTGAATCATGCAAGTTGGGCAAAATGACTTAGACCGCATTTTTTGGAAAATGAGTCAGAGTTGCACACATTTTGGGTCTACAAATACTAGAGGTAGATTTTCATATTTCATCACATTTACAGATGACCATTCTAGATATAGTTTCATCTACTTGATGAAAGTCAAGCGTGGAGCCCTTGACAAGTTCAAGGAATTCAAGTAATAAGTAGAAATGTAAACTGAGAAAAATATTTAAACACTTAGATTTGATCGAGGTGACGAATATTTAAGGGGTGAGTTTTTAAACTATCTAAGAAAGAATGATATTCTCTCGCAGTTGACTCCATCGTATACACCACAACAAAATAGTGTATCTGAAAGGAGAAACTGCACCTTACTTGATATGGTACAATCAATGGTGAGCTACGCAGTTTTTCTAAAATTGTTTTGGAGATATGCCTTAACACTGCATGTTACATACTAAACCATGTCCCAACTAAATCGTTCAATAAAACTCTATATGAGTTATGCAAAGAGAAAAAGACTTGATCTTTCATACATGCAGGTTTAGGACTACGATGCTTATGTGAAGTGCGTTGAATCGGACAAGCTATGAGCTAAATCTGGTGAATGTTTATTTGTGGAGTATCCAAATGAAACTGTAGGATACTATTTCTACAATACCATTGAGATGAAGGTCATCGTATCAAAACGTGTTGTATTCTTAGATAAGAAAGTGTGAGCAAAGTAGATGTTGAAGAGATTCAAGAAACCACAATTGAAATTGACCAATTAGATGATCCAATGAATGAGCTTGCATTTGATGAGGCACAGATTGGGAAAGGAGAACAGCCAGTTCCTGAAGACACGCTAGCTCTGCGGAAGTCGAGCATGGTCATTTATTCTCCTTGGAGATATGATTTTTGGATTACTAGTAATGTATTACTAATCGAGGAAGATAAACCTACTACTTACGCATAATTGAAGTCAAGTATTAACTCAAAGAGATGGCATGAAACCATGGAATCCATGTACGAAAACAAGGTTTGGACCTTGGTTGACCCGCCTGAAGGGGTAAAACATATAAGCTGTAAATTGGTTTACAAGAAAAAGTTTGACATGGATGGTAATGTTCATACTTACAAGGCAAGATTGGTTGCGAAGGGTTA
The DNA here is from genome assembly GCA_023638005.1 of Forsythia suspensa. Classification (NCBI taxonomy): domain Eukaryota; kingdom Viridiplantae; phylum Streptophyta; class Magnoliopsida; order Lamiales; family Oleaceae; genus Forsythia; species Forsythia suspensa. Next base: position 22,645,645 of record CM042664.1, on the reverse strand, counting down.
TAAGCAAAGACAAAGAATTGACTTTGACCATTAGCCATGTCTAAATCAATTCGGATTCTATTTACGATAGCAGCATACCATGACTATGAGATCTGGCAAATAGATGTCAAAACTGCATTCTTTGACGATAATCTTAGTGAAGATGTGTACATGACACAACCTCGAAGGTTTTGAATCCATAGAGCCAAACCAGGTATGCAAACTACAGAGATCTATATATGGATTAAAGCAAGCCTCTCGGAGCTCGAACATTTGTTTTGATGAGACAATCAAATTTTTTTATTATATCAAGAATCAATGAACCATGTGTGTATAAGAAGTTTAGTGGGAGTAAAATCATGTTTTTAATTTTATATGTGGATGACATACAATTATTAGAAAATGATGTCGTGATGCTAAAATTAATAAAATTGTGGTTATCCAGAAAAGTTTCTCCACGAAGGATATGGGAGATGCAGCATACATTTTTTGTTTAAAGATCTATAGAGATAGATCTAATAGAATGCTTGGCATATCTCAATCTACGTACATATATAAAATCTTGAGAAAATTTAGTATGGAAGAGTTTAAGAGAGACTCTGTCCATCGAGCATAGGATCTATCTCTCAAATGAGATGTGTACAAAGATACAAATTGAAAGAGATCGCATGTATAGAATTCTTATGCATCAGCAATATGATCTATCATGTATGCCATGCTATGTACTCGATTGGATGTTTCATATGCTTTGAGTGTCACAAGCAGGTTAAAAGTGAACCCTGATGAGAAACATTAGATAATAGTCAAGAACATCCTTAAGTACATAAAAATAACTAAAGACGTGTTCTTGGTGTATAGAGGAAATGAACTTAGTGTTCAAGGTTATGTCGATGACAACTTTCAGTATGATAAAGACGATAGCAAATTCTAATATAGATATGCATTTACTCTAAATGGTGGTACGGTCAATCGAAAAAGTTCCAAACAAGAAACAACCGTTGATTCAACTATAGAAGCTAAATATATAGCTGCTTTAGAATTAGCAAAGGAAGCAATTTGGATCAAGAATTTCATTACTGAACTAGGAGTAGTTCCTAGCATTGTTGATCCAATATATTGTATTGTGATAACAATGGAGCCATCACATAAGCGAAGGAACAGAGGTCTCATCATTGATCCAGATATATATTGAGACAGTATCATCTCATCAGAGAGCTAATATTAAGAAATGACATAAAGATAAAACGGGTTCTAACATATGATAATGTAGCAAATCATTTAACAAAGTTGTTGTCCCAACACAAGCATGATGGTCATGCTAAATCTGATGGTATTAAGATAACTAAATGATTGGATTTAGTTTGTATGGGATATTTTGTGATATACTCTTTATTAGACATTGATTAATTAAATGCTTGTCTATATTTTAATGGCATATCTGTTATTTTAAATTTTATTATTTAAAATAATAGAGTCCGAAGAAAAGTTCATTAGTAATTTATTAATCACAAGGTGTTGTGATTGTGAGCTACAATTTATAAAAAACTTATTCTTGAAATATCCCTATCATAGTAATAATGAGATACGGATATCATTATTGTGGATAGACTAGCATGTATTGTATTTTTTTTTGAAGAAAGTAGCTGATCTCACGAGCTAAGATGCAGAGGGATATCTGAATGAACACATAAATGCATTGTTATGAAAATATGACATTGGATGACCCGCTTAGAGATTCTACATAGATAACTATACAAGTGTCCAAGTGTCAGTGATAAATCTCTAATGCGCGGCAGTGGATTTGGTCCTTTGACTTGAAGATATCATAGAATCTTATATAAGGATCACTATACTTTGGCGAGCTCTTAATGGGGCTCTAAGATTATGAGTTATCAGGAAGACGTCATACGTGTATAGTGAGAATCATATAAAAGTTGTGAATGTCCAATATAAGGATTCATCACTCATTGAAAGTAGGAGATTATAACCTGAATTTTGCCCACTTAAGTTGATATAAATTTATTCGGCCGGAGGGAAGTTGTGAGTTGAGAATATTTCAATCAAAACTAGATTAGATCAACAAAGAGTTGAGGTAAATAATATAATTGGTTAAAATGAGATTGACGTTGATCCATAGCTCTTAACCAATTAGGTTATATTGATGATCCATAGATCAATCAAGAGTTGAGGTGAATATTGCTTCTATCACACCACATGACATTTCCCTTCACATGGATTTTCTTAACACATTGCTAAATGTCAATCCTAGATGGCAACGTGAATTAATCGATCTAGGTGAATCAATGAAAATATCAATGCGTTTACTATCGTGAAAGGGAACCTAATGAGTCACACACAAAATGTGAGAATTGAGCATTGGACCTTGTCCAAGTGGAAGATTGTAAGAATTAATGTACAAGGTCTAATTAGTTGGATCGGACTTAATTACTTATTGTAACAAATTAATTAATTAGATCAATTAATTGAGTTTGTTAGTAGTGAGTTAACAAAGTTCTAGTAAGACTAGAACACACAATTCTAGTAGGACTAGAACTAGGGTTAGCGTCGCCTATAAATACAAAGGCAACAACACTTTATAAGATGAAGAGAATCAATTGAATTTGTCTTCATTACTTGCTAGAACAAGCAAGAGACAACTCAATATAATTACTCCCAAAGTTTTGCTTTCATCTGTTCTTGATCGTGAAAGTCTAGATCTGTTCTTGCTTTGTATAGATTACTATTGGAGGCTGGACAATTGGACAGGTGATGTATTGAAGATCGTACCTTCAGCTAATCAGATAATCAGATTTCACGATGTTCATCAAGGTAAATTTTTATCATGAATTCTATTTAAGTACAAGTTTGATCCGACTTATAGGAATTACATATTCAATTTCCATTGTGAATGTATACGCCAATTCCTTATAAATACATCTAATGGTGTGGATGGAGTATAAGCATCCTCATCAAAAGTTTATAACTCATGAAATCATCTTGGAGGTACCTTTAATACAACATACCAACTAGATGTATCACTATCTCTAGAATAAAAAACTTGTTTTGCTTGTGATACCCAAATAAATGGATCTCTTTCAAATTGATGCTGTCCTTTGTGAAGATTTACCAATGTAAGTCCAACTTCAATTTTGACTCTAGTTTCCATATTTGCCCAATCACAATGAAACATGGAAACTTTAAAACTATGCTAGTCTAGTAAAATTATGTCTTTTATAACCCTATAATAATAAATTTTACCAACTACACGACTTGAATCCTTCACACTAGATTGATAGATAGTTTTTGGTTCAATTGAAACACCGCAGTTTTGTCTACTTCTGCTAACATCGATTGTATGAAATCGATGTCCATTGATAAAATAACAAGAATGTGACATCACATCATCTCTAGGCCTTTCTCTGCAAACCAAGAATTAAAAGTCTCTATATGTCTCATTTGTAATAAGCTTTCATTCTTGGCAACACATCTATCCACAATTTTAATATCCTCTTTATGCATCCTAAATGAAAATAAATAAACAAATAGTAAGACACCTTAATTAAAAAATATTAAACATTATTAAGCTAATAAATTTAAATATGATATGAGAAGATACATGCATGTGTAAATGATTGTTGTTTGTTTAGAAAATATCTAGAGGATTTAGAGACATGTCCAAAATGTGCATCTTCATGGCGGAAATTTAATGAACGGACTAAGAAGATTCAAAAGGGGATACCTGTAAAGTTTTTACGATATTTTCCAATTATACCACGATTTAGAAGAATGTTTAGGTCACTTGGTAGGGCAAAACAACAAGTATTGCACTCAAATCATAAAAGTCAAGATGAAAAAAATGCGTCATCCAGTTGATTCATTAGCTTTCGAAGAGAATCGATCAAAAGTGGCCTTGTTTTGCATCAGAACCACGAAATCTTAGGCTTGGCCTTTCATCTGATGGAATTAATCCCTCGGTGATCTAAGTTCTAGATATAGTTGTTGGCCGGTGATAATTGTATACAATCTCCCTCCTTGGATAAGCAAATGAAAATTTGTTGTTGACTTTGTTAATACCAGGTCCAAAACAACCTGGGAATGATATAGATGTATATCTAAAACCATTCATAGAAGACTTAAAGGGGCTGTGGAATAACGGTGTTGAAGTATAAGATGCTTTACCAAGTCCATCTTCAATTTGAAGGTTGTGCTAATGTGGACAATTAATGATTTTCCGGCTTATGGAAAGTTACACTATAATCTATCATTTTCTAATATGTGGTGAAGTGTTTTGAATTTTTATGAATTTTGCTTATATGACTATGGTAGGTTGATTTGATTCCGCATTTGGTTATATCGTTTCAAAATTTGAGTAGAAATAACATGCCTGATTTTGGAGAAGTAAGTTCTCAAGTTGTATTTAAGATTTTTTTTAATGTTGCAATGTTATATATAAGTAACAAATGCATTTTCCTATTTTCTGTAATATAGTCATCTAAGCAGGGCTACAAGACATCAAAACGAGCTAAAATGGCTTCAGTTGTTGCTGCCACAAGAGAAGGGAATGAAGGCATAAGAATTTTAGGTGGAGGTTCTAATTCCAATCCAGTCATACGACCATATAATGCACAAAATGATCTTCAACATAATGCTAAAGAATTGCCTTACAATGTCAATACTACTGAAAATGTAAAGAAGGGAAGGGGTCGAGCAAAACTGAATTATCTCAACAAAGAAAAATGCGCAAAGTTGTCGATAGAGTTTAATGAAAGATGGCAGCCAATATGTAAAGGTTCAAATAAGTTATTGTCATTCCTTGGGACCACAACTAGGGGACTTATACCGATCACAAAGAAAAATTTAAAAGATTTCAATGAAAATTTTCGCGACGACATATGGGAGCATGTGCTGGTGATACAAACTTCACATCAAATATATATATTATATTCAATTACTACTAATCTTGTATTTTTTGATGCATCAAAAGTTTGATGTAGACACTTGTCATAGAAAATACATTGTGCGAAAATTGGGTAAGCATTGGCGAGATCGTGGATCTATTTTGCTAAAATAAATTAGTAATCTAGGAAGGTCTATTGGCATGACACGTGTTGCCAGTCTCCACAAGCCGGATAAGGTTGACTCAATAGAAGAATGGCAAGCATTTGTCAAAGAACGCAATTCTCAACTATACAAAGTAAACTTCTACATTTAGTCTCTACTCTTTCATCATTTATTAATGTTTTTCAATAGACAATGAACTCTCAAAAGCCTTGTCTTACTAATTGTTTATTGAAATTGATATTTTATAATCTTTTACGAGTTTATACAACTTATTGGTTTTGCAAGAAAACAATGATCGATTCAAAAAGATTAGGGTAGTCAAACTCTAATGCACACAACAAGTAGAAAGAGCTTTGTTGAATAAATAAAACTACCTTGAAACAACGTTTTTGTTGAGGTGAAAGTGGAACAAAATGGATGTTGAATAATCACTTATGTGGCTGGATTTCTTGATAGAAAAGAGGGAAACGCATGACAAAATTGTAACTTTGGGGCAAAAAATGGACTCCAAAGAGGGGGTAAAAATCTGATTTTCTGTTGGCCGAAAATGGGGACTTTTGTGATGGAGAAAAGTGACTTACGGCCGAAGGAGAAAGGAACTGGAATTTTGGGGACTGAAAAGGGGGGAAAGTGAAGTAAAACAAAGGGTTAGAAGCTTACTTGGGAGCGAAACTTCAAGAGGAAGGGACTGAACTTCCGGATAAAAACCAAGGCTAAAAGCCTACTACTGAGGTTGAAATTGATGGAGGAAAAATGGAGAATTTCTGGAGTGTTTTTATGATTTGAAATGAAAGGAACTAAAGGTGCTTAAGGGGACCAAAATTGGGGACTTTTTGGGGGTTGAAAGTCTGATTTTGTGGTTAAATAATGAGGAAATATAACACTTGAAGGGCCATTTTTTTAACGGTTAAAGGGGTAGATTGGGGGCGGTTTTCTGTAGAGAAGATGGGGACAGTTTGGCTGGAGTTGAGGTGGACTAAATGGAGGAGAAAATGGGTGGTTAATTGATGATAGAGTGAGGAAGAAAAATTCACACAAAATGGGTACAAAGTGGGGGTTCCCATTAGGTTTTAGGGGCTGTTTGGGGTGTTTAATTGGCATGAAATAAGGGGCTGTTTGGGGTGTTTAATTGGTATGAGATAAGAGACTGTTTAGGGGTGTTTAATTGGTATGAGATAAGAGACTGTTTAGGGGTGTTTAATTGGTACGAAATAATTTGTTTTGGTGGTTGACAAAATTCCATGTTCATCACATAAAAATAAGGCAACCACATGCAACAAAATTTCCGCGACCAAAAAATGTTTAAAATGTACTAGAAAGTTCGTAGCAACGCCAAAACGTTAAAAATTTAATTTCTTGAAATTTAAAAGTCGAAAAATTTCTGGTCACTACAGATTTTATCTAAAATGAATTAAAAAAATTGCATATAATCCTAGATAAGTGTGTAAAGTTAGTTGCAGAACAGTGCTAACACGTGCGCACCTTTCATTTTAGTAAATATTTTGCTTAGTGAACACATTAAATATCTCATTCCTTTTAGCCATGCAGTTAAATTGTTTGTTCATACAGTTTGCGTGCAAAATTTCTTGCGACAATAAAGTCTAATTTGTGTTCTAGTAGAAAAGTTTAGCGTGAAAAAGGATAATATTTTACATTGACAGTAATAAACTACAAACCTTAGCTTGCAAGGTGCTTTGATGACTTACTATAGTGCACAATGTTGGAAATTGGTTTAAAATTTGAGAAATTAACTAAGTGACTTCGTGTCAACTTGGCCAAAATATACAAACCGACCCAATCCGTTTAGGCAAATTAGTTTGCCACTTCACCGCTTCGGAGAAAGGGATCGACCTGCCTGGTCAGAATTATCTGCATGTTTAAAGAGTATATTTGGCATCTCGAAACCAATATCGAATGAATGAGAAATTACGGAAAAAGAAAATTTTGGGTCAAAGTTTTGACCATGCGATCGCATGGGTTTTTCCACCTGCGATCGCAATATGCCTAAATTTTAAGCAGAACATTTTTGGGTCCTTCCAAGCGCTCGCAGGAGACAAACCCTTGTAATCGCATGGTTAAATTGGATCAAGTTCTGTTCTAAATTTTGTACCTTGCGATCGCAGCATGGCAAAACTATGCGATCACATAGGTTTGCGTGATCAGACATGTCCTTTTGAAGTGTTGCATGATTTGGTTCCATTCCTTTTCGTTTTCAACCGATCTTCAACGTTAAAAAGGGCCTCTGGACGTCTATTTTGACAGAGAATGATAGAGAACATATATGCAAAACAATCCATTTCAGTTTTTACATCATTTGAACAAAGTTATTGCATTTAGTGCATAACAAAATTCTGGTTTCATTTTCATTTCATCTTTTAGAGTACAAAACCGATTTCCGGTTCGTTGTGCTTGTGTTTTGAAGTGCTACAAACACAAGCGGAAGCCGTTGTATCTTGGGAGTCAATTGCCATATACTGTAGGCATTATTGCGGGGCAAAATTGACATAAGGACAAAGTGTTCAACACTTGCCTCGGCCTATTTTTCATCCATTTCATTCGGTTTGATTGCTTTGGAGTCATTTACACAGAAATCCGCCAACACACAACATCGTCATCTTCCTCGTCCTTGTCCTCCTCATCGTCATCGTCACCACCATCGTCATCATTGTTTCTCTTCCTCTTGTGAGAGGCTGTATTTACAGGGTATCCCCAGCATCTACTTCTACCTTGCCAATCTGGTTGAACAAGATGTTCCGTGCTGTAATCTTCTTTCTCATGTTCAACTTCTTTTTCGTCCTCAAAATCTCCATCCTCCTCAACACCCTCATGTTCTTCCTTCCCTGTCTCACCATTATCTTCCTCATCGGCATCACTATCCTCATCCTCATCAACATCCAAAACCCCTTCAATCCCAGCTCAATATCCATTATTTGACCTAGACAACCAATCCTCCCATCAATCTCCCTACTCCCAGGATCATCCCCTTCATCGTCGTCCTCTTCCTACTCATCATCAGAATCAACCCACTCGTTCCCATCCACAACCATGTTAGCCAAGTACTTGCAGGACCTAATCAACCGAAAACTCTAGATTCTTAGACCTTAAACCAGAAAAAAATAAAGGAAATGATATAAGGAAGAGGCTTCAGAGAAGACGTTGAATCTGTTTCTGATTAATGTAATATTCAAATTCCTTCAAGTAATACATAGTCGCTATTTCTATACAAGTTGAATCCTATTGCTCAATATACATACAATACAATTTATCTATATACATCATGAAACAATAATGTTGAATCGAATTTGGTTGCAACATCCCGCATGTGATAGAAGCTTCCATCATCTTCCAATCCCAACAACGTTCGGTAGGGAATATAAACATATCCGTGTCCTTCACGTTTTATCCTTTCCATACATTTGATCCTTGTTTTTCCGGTTTGCATACTTTGGTCCACAATTATCTCCTTTTCTAACACCCTCCTTCAAACTAGAAGAAGTTTCAATTACTCCAAGTTTGCTGCGTAGATATAAGTGTCTGGTATTCATCAAAGGTTTGGTCAAGATATCTATAGTTTGATCTCTCAGAGGAACATAGCTTATCACCAATTGTTTAGCTAGAACCTTGTCTCGAACAAAGTGCATGTCAAGCTCTATATGCTTAGTTCTCGCATGGTAGACTGGATTAGATGCCAAGGCACTTGCTCCTAAGTTGTCACACCAAATTCTTGGAACTTCAGTCATGTTATATTCAGTTCTTGCAGAAGGGATTGAATCCAGACGATTTCTGTAGTGGTGTGAGCTAGAGTCCTATACTCTGCCTCAGTACTTCATCTTGCCACAACTTGTTGTTTCTTTGAGCACTAGGAGATTAGATTATCACCTAGATACACACAGTAGCCCACGATGGATTTCCTATCATCTGGACATGATGCCCAGTCAGCATCTCCATATGCCACAATGTTGAGATTGTGTGCTTCATGAATGATTAATCCCATATCAAGAGTTCCATTTATGTACCTGAAGATTCATTTTAGCACATTCCAGTGAGCATCTTTAGGACTTTGGAGGTATTGACTGACTCTATTCACAGCAAAGGTAATGTCTGGTCTTGTGTGAGTCAAGTACTGAAGAGCCCCTAATGCATTTCTAAACTGAGTTGGATTCTTCAGATTTATTCCTTCTGTTTTTCCTACCAAATTTCCAGCTGCCATAGGAGTAACACTAGGCTTCAAATTCACAAAATTAAACCTCTTTAATATATCCATAGCATATCTTCTTTGTGACAAATGAAGTCCAATCTCATCCCTGTAAAACTCAATTCCTAAGAATTTCTTCAGATTGCCCATATCCTTTAAAGCAAAGGATGCATTTAACTTCTCAATTTGTTTCTATAGTGCTGTTCTGCAGTTCCGAGTCTCTATAATATCATCAACATATACCAGAAGATAGATAATCTGATCTTGTGATTCTTGATAGAATACTGAATTGTCAGCCTTTGATTGCTTGAAATCCCACTTCAATAACGTTTTCTTCAGTGTGTCATGCCAAGCTCTAGGAGCTTGTTTGAGTCCATATATGGCTTTGCTGAGTTTGCAAACATAGGATGGTTCATTTTGATCTACAAACCCCTGAGGTTGCTCCATATACACTGTCTCCTCTAGCTTCCCATTAAGAAATGCATTATTGATATCTATTTGCCTTATCTCCCATCCTTTTGAAACTACTACTGTAAGAATTACCTTCAAGGTTGGTGCTTTTGCTACTGGACTAAAAGTTTCATAGTAGTCAATACCTAGGGTTTGTGAGTAACCTTTTGCCACTAGCCTGGCCTTATGTCTCTGGATTTCACCATTTGCATCAAATTTCAATTTGTATCATCTGCATCCTATGATTTTTATTGTAGATTCATAAGGCACCAACACCCATGTTTGATTCTTCATCAAGGCATCATATTCTTCCTTCATTGCCTTGCACCACTTTTCACTCTTTAATGCCTCATTTAGATTGATTGGTTCCATTTCATCTAGAGAAGATGAAGTGACAGCAGTGGTATACACTATAGGTTTCACTATCCCTGCCTTGGATCTAGTTATCATAGGATGACCATATTTGCCAGCATCATCACCTCCATACTCAACTGCATCATTGCCAACTTCTGATATTTCATCATTTCCTCTGTACTTATCTGCATCATTAACAACTTTTGGCATTTCAACCCAGATTTTGATTCCAGCCTGATAATCTGAAGCTTCAGATTGTATGTCCTCATGTTTACTCTGTTGTGGCAATTTATTAACCATTCCTTCATCCTTTTCTATCATCTCACCATTTTCAACGAAATTCTGTGTACAAGTTCACTTGTAGAATATCTTATATCAATTAAATTTGGGATTATTTTGCTGGAACTAACTTCAAAAGGGAGATGATGAAGAATAGGAATAAGAAGAGAGTACTTGGACTGATGTGTTTTGTTAAAAAACCTTGTTTGAAGGGAAATGAATTCTCATCAAATACAACATGTCTTGAGACATAAATTCTACCATTAGAACTTAAGCACTTGAATCCTTTGTGAGATGTACTAGGTCCTAGATAAACACACATTTGGGTATGGAAATCAAATTTATGTTTCTGGTAAAGTCTTAGACAGGGGTAGCAGGCATAGCCAAACACTTTAAGGGATTTATAATCTGTGATATGTTTAAACAAGACTTCATAAGGTGATTTTTGTTGAAGAAGTAAGGTAGGCATTCTTTATAAGATATGTTGCAATTAAAAAGGCTTCCCACCAATAATACAAAGGCATATGTGCTTGAGCTAACAAGGTCGAGACCGGTTTACGTAATGTGTCTATGTTTTCTTCGGCTCTTCCATTTTGAGATGATGTATGTGGACATGAGTATCTCGATATTTATGCCTGCTTGAGGCTAGTTTATCTAAGCTTTTATATTCTCCTCCCATATCAGATTGTAGAGCTTTAATCTTCCTTTCAAATTGATTCTCAACTAGTCTTTTGAATTGTGTAAAGTAGTACAACACTTCAGATTTTTGTTTTAAAGGGTAAATCCAGGTGTATCTAGTACAATCATCCACAAATAACACATAGTACTTAAATCCTGAGGTGGAATTAATGGGAGATGGTCTCCAAACATCTGTATGGATTAAATCAAGTGGCATTTGTGCATGAGATGAAGATGGTTAAAAGGTAGTGCATGTGATTTGCCAAACTGACAAGCTTTACAGAATAAAGAACTTTTATTATCACTGACTTTGAAGCTATTACAGGACTTAAGAATCTGATGTAGCACAGATGCAGGAGGATGTCCTAGCCTTCTGTGCCAGACTTCAGCCTTAGACTCGATAGACTTGTTACTTGTAAACTTGGCAGGTTGATTTATACTGGTATTGAGAAGAGTATGGTTGTTGCTAGATTGATGATGAATAGTTGAGCTTGAGTTTTGATGTCTTAAGTTGTGGTTAGGAAAATTCAATTGATATAGTCCATCTTCAAGTTTCCCCTGCAACACAGCCTTCCTTATTGGTAGATTCTTCACAATACAACCATTAGGGAAAAATTCAACAGAGACATTATTATCAGCAGTTAGTTTTGAAACACTTATGAGATTTTTTTTTTCTGGGAACATGCAGTAACTTCTTAAGAACCAGAGTTTTATCAGATTTCACATTGAAGCTTTTAGTGCCAATATGAGATATTTGTAGTGAAGTGCCATTACCTACAACTATTTTCTTCTTACCTCCATATTCTTTTGCTTCCTCTACATTCTCTTTGTCAGTGGTGACATGATGGCTAGCTCCAGAGTCAGCATACCAGGCATGATCATCTACTGAGATTGGACTTGCAATGTAGGCTGAAGGATTGATACTACGGTTCTGATCAGTTGGTCTTTTTCCATAAACTTTTCATCAAATCTGTTGTAACACCAGTCAGCTGCTGTATGATTATCCAGACCACAGATTTGACAGGGATTTCTTACTTCATTTGACCTTCCAAATCTCTTCGCCTTTGTTCTTCCTCTGAAGTTTGAACGTCATCCACCTCTATTTTCCCTTCCATTATATGGATTTGTGTTTTGAGTATTTCCTCGTAGCAGATTGATTGATCCAAAACTGCTCCTCACTTGATTAAGATATTCTAATCTGCTTTCAAATGTCATGAGTGTAGAAGACAACTCATGCCATGAAACTTGATCTCTGCTATTTATCTGTACTACAATGGGGGTGTATTCTTCATCAAGTCTAGCTAAAACTTGGGTCACGAGATCAACATGATCAATTTTCTTTCCAGCAATTTCCAGATTATCATCAAAATCGTTTGTGACGACTTAGATCTTGATCCATTGACATAGACCCCTTCCTGATTCTCTGCAACTCAGAAGTAAGAAAGGTCACTCTTGACCTATTGAGAATTCCATAGTTCTCATTTATAGCCTTCCAAAGCTCACTTGAGCTATTGCATCCCATGACACGCATCACAATTTCTGATGTCATGGAGGAATACATCCATCCCATAAGAAGTTGATCCACAAAAATCCACCTAGCATACCCTGGATTGATACACATCTCCACTGTTTCTCCAATTTCAGCAGTAAGTTGTATGTTGGTGAATTGTGGAGGACATTCCTTGGTGCCTAGTAAGTATCCTTCCAGGCCGTGACCTCTTACAATAGGCATGATAACATTCTTCCACAGAAGAAAGTTATCTCTATCTAATTTCACAGATGATGCCTGTGTTAGATTCATGCCAAAGGGAGATAGGTTGTTTATAAGAGTTGGAACTTGAGTAGTGGGGTTAGAATTTGGGCTATGAGATTGATTACTGAAGTTGAAATTCGCCATTTGAGGAGGCTCTGATACCAAGAAAGAAATAAAGGAAATGATATAAGGAAGAGGCTTCAGAGAAGATGTTGAATCTGTTTCTGATTAATGTAATATTCAGCATTCCTTCAAGTAATACATAGCTGCTATTTATATACAAGTTGAATCCTATTGCTCAATATACATACAATACAATTTATCTATATACATCATGAAACAATAATGCTGAACTGAATTTGGTTGCAACATCCCGCATGTGATAGAAGCTTCCATCATCTTCCAATCCCAACAGCATTCTGGTAGGGGAATATAAACACATCCAGGTCCTTCACGTTTTATCCTTTCCATACATTTGATCCTTGTTTTTCTGGTTTGCATACTTTGGTCCACAATTATCTCCTTTTCTAACAAAACCGTGTTACAGAGAACTCATAAAGATCCAATGAAACCAAACCTCAGCTTGACCAGGGGACTCAAGTTTTTAATAACAGAAAATATGATCATTCGACAAATCGAGGTAGTACAGCGATTCAAGGCATACCTCGATGAGAAATTTGAGGCCGCCCACGATCCAATTGACAGAAAGGATAAACTTCTGTAGTAAAAGCTTTATTACTAGCCGAGTTTTGAACCCTATCTAAAGTAATCTCTTAAGAAGATAAACATCAAAAGATGATAAGAAAAAGAGAATGTGCAAACCATATGTATTAAAAATGTCGTTCAGATTTCGTGATCAAAGAAGTGGCCTAAAATGAATAAAACAAGTGCACAAAATTGATAATTAACATGTGCACTTTTCTTTTCACAAAGAAGTGATTGCACGGTGTTGCAGTGAAAGCAGATTTGGATCCTAATTTGTACTTTATTTTCATGGCTCGCACTTTTGATTGGCTTTGTGATTAATGCTCTCCTTGTTTATGACTTATCATATCTTTGTCTCATCCTGTACAACAATATATTTATCCTCATTTACATTTATTATAAAGGTATCCCTTTACATTTGTATGCAATAATATTGGTACAAACATAAATATTGCATTCAAGATTCATAGTTCAAAAAAGTAGTATTTTTCATTTTTATCTTTTCACGAGTTAAAAACTTGTTTCATCTCTAAGATGGTTTATAAAAAAACATTACGATTACACGGTTGTAAAGAAGTACTACAATCACAAGGTTGATATCAACAGTTTCTCTATGATTCTGTGGGAGCTGCTTACCAACAGCACACCCTACAAAGGCAGGAGCAATATCATGGTGGCATATGCAGCAGCAATGAACCGAAAGACTGACATGGATGACGTTCCTGCACAAATTGCACCTCTCCTACAGTCTTATTGGGCGTGGAACCTGGAAGATGAACCAGAACTCAAGTGATGTAATTATGTACATTATAAAACAGTTTAAATTCATTTATTTCACTACGAAATAAATTATAAAATTCTAGAATGTACAAAAGAAAATTTGTGCGGTAAATCCTATCTAACGTAATCTTTTGTAATAATATCTAAAAACAAGAAAAGGAAAACAGAATGTTTAAACATATGTATAAAAAAAAATCGTGCAGATTTTGTGATTAAAAAAATGGCCTAAAATGAACAAAAAAAAAAATCGCACATGGTCCTAGATAAACACGTAAAAGTAGTTGTACAACAGTGGTAGGTAGTACATTCACTTTCATTCTACTTGCACGAGATATGATATTTGGATCCTTTGGTCCGTGTTCATGGCATGCACTTTTTGTAAGCTTGGTAATTAATGATATCCTTGTTTATGACTTAATATATATTTATTCTATACTGCAAGACAATATATTTATGTTTGTTAACATCAAACGATGGACAAATTTACTCGTATGTTTTCAGTAATGAAATCCTTGTATAAAGCACAATTCAACTTGAGTAGGAGAAATAAAACAAGATCGTACTATTTGGTGTCAATATCAAGATTTCTTAAGCAAGCAATTAAATTTATTCAAGCCGCCGCAACTTCCAATGGATTGACACCAAAAAGTAGGATAGATGAGACTGAGAGCTATACTCTTAAGGTTATAATTAAGAAATCCTTTAATTTAGTATTATATTCAGACTTGTTGAGGGAGCCCAAGAGTGTTAAAATGCGAAGACATATGATCCTGATGCATTTGCCATGGGTGGAATGTATGGCTCTTCGGTTCATTACATAGCACACGCACTTTTGTTCTACTTGCAAGTGATTGCACGTGTGTTGCACGTGTGTAGGGATTTGGTTACTTTGATTTGTGTTCATTGCTTACACTTTAGATACACATGGTAATTAATGCTCTCTTTCTTTAGGACTGAATATACATTTGTTCCATATTGTATGAAAATATATTTATGTTTGACTCATACGTTTTAAGTAATGAATTCCTTGTATAAAGCACAATTCAACTTGAGCAGGAGAAATCAAACAAGATTGAAGTATAGTAAGCCCTATTAATTGCACCTTTTGGTGTCAAAATCCAAGATTTCTTGAGCAGGTAAATTCAAGATTTCATTACAATATGCTTTGGTCAGGGATGGATTGTATGGTTCTTCGGTCAAAGAAACTGAAAAACTTCATGCCAAGGTTGGAAGATATATACAAGAGCCATGGACAAGCATCCTTTCTTCCGGATGACTTACCTGAACCAATGTTACCCATTATGAAGTAGTCGCTTTGGATTCAATAAATATAAACATAAAAAATATGGGATATGTAGTAAAGAAATATTCTCCATAGATTAAAGCATCTCCAATGCATTTTATAGATTACTATCTAGGTGGCACCAAAGTTGAAAGACTTTTGTTCTACTTGGTGGCATTGATGTGTAATGAATATATATACTCAATTTCAAAATTGGTATTCAATGCATTATGTGATTTTTCTATCTAGGCATCTTTTATTTTCTTAAAATAAAAATAAAATCACATTTAAATCTACATATGAAATATAAATTTTGCTAAGTCCGCATGTCTAATGGAGCTTCGGAATGTAGACGGAGCTCTAGACAATGTCTATATTTTTTCTCTACCATGTTTGCTTGACGGAATCTATGTTAGCTTACATTGGAGAGGCATTATTTAATATTGCTTATGTGACACAATTTTTAAGCAATCCATAGTTGCATTGGATATGCTCTTAATTAGAGTAGGTGATAATGGTAATTCGAAATCCGCTGCAATCTATGACACAAAGAATTTGTTTTAATGAATTTGTAGCAGAATCAGAATTCACATTCCAGTTGATTGAATTGCTTACATCGAACTGTCGAAGAGGCAATCAAAAGAGATGAGATGTAAACCCGGACTCATGTTTCAGCACTACCAAACATTGAAAAAGGAAATGCTAGTTCAGTATTTATTGAGAAGTATTGACTCAATAAGCCAAAGGGCATGTCTAGTAAGTAGTATATGCATGTATAATGTGTAATTGAGTCATTCAAAGAACAAGTAACTTTTATTAATTCTACGAAGTGAAAGAAAAAGAAAGTATTTCATTGTATTCTTGTTTACGTCACACTTACTACTAAATCTGGTGTGAATGCATATCATTGTAAACCGATTTTTATTTATTTATTTCAACATCTATTGGAATTAATAGAATAAGCAAACTATTGTGTGGTAAATGAATTATATGTAAACCTCAAGTGTCTGATCTAATGTATCTTTTAAAAAGATACCTTCAAAGAAGAAAAGGAAAAAAAAAATCCAAATAATATGTATTGAAAAATAGTGAAGATTTCACGATAAAGGAAATGGCCTAATGAATAAAAAACCTCAAATGTTTTTAAATAAGTACGTACAAGTAGTTGCACAACGGCGATAACAAACACATGCGTCTTTCTTTCAACTGATGCACCTTTGTTTCCAAACTTCACAAGTGATTGCACGTTATTTGCATATTGTCTTAGTGGAAAGATAACTACTACTAATGAAATTATGAAGAAAATAAGCATATCACACTTTTATCATTCTTAAAATTCCACAGTAATTATGAGTTGAACAAAATGAGCTGAAAATAGTTGGACCGAATTCAAAACATAATGTAAGTTCAAGCATCGTAGTTAAAGAATTCGAAGAGAGCTAATTTTAAGGAGAATGTGAAAACATGATAATAAACAAAGTTCTAAGTATATTTGAGTCGATATCTATGAGTTTCAGTTCATTGTCGTGATTAATCCTGGAACTCGAGTTACATTGAAGAAATCGGCAAGAAAGAAAAAAAGTTGAGGTTGAAGAAGCAAAATAAGAAACCTACATGCTGAAAAGGTGGGGGATATTAGAGAAACAAAGTTTGATCCACCATTGGAAGGATAAGTGAATTAGAAATCCAACGCTTTTTATGGATCGCAATTTGGAGTTTCGTATGAGAAATTATGGACAGTTGAATGTCAATCGCCAGGGAAGCGGATCTTTTTTCGCTCGAGTAGTCCACAAACATAAAATTTGGTATACATGTCCGTTCGAATAGATGTGACTCCCCTCGAGCGGCCGGGTAAAATTCAATACGCATTTTTTATTTTATTTTTGGTAAATTGTATTAGCAACTCTTAACACTATTTTTGAGCCCTAGAAGCATACCTATTGATGTCAAATTTTAATTAACTCGCAAGTGTACGAATCTATTGGAATATAGATAAGTAGTAATGAGGTCGATCCCACAGAGATCAAGCTATGAGGAAGGTATAATTTAATCCAAATTAACTGTTATTCTAAGCTAGTTGAGTCGAAAAGATTTTTGTTGAAATTATCGAATTTAAAGAAAAACTAATTATGCGAAAACAATTAAATTGAAGAATCAAGTTGTGTAAAACACCAAGGTTTCGGAATCCACAATTGTTTAACTTAACAATTATCCAATTATTGATTAATTCCCAAAAACACACGACAACACGAAATCAATCTATTGTCGTCCATAAAGATTTATCAATTAAGTCCAGAAGAAGAAAATCTAATTTAGGCTCCCCTTTTGCTTCTAACATAAATCACTTAAGCGTTTTTCGTATCAAGTCAATTGAAAGAAAACAAAGAATCAAAGAATATCTAAGCATTCTATGTATCCCAATTCGAATAAAAGATGACGAAAAATCAAAAGGAATTAATAGAACATATTTAAGCATCAAGCATGGATCAATTAAATCAATATCTAACTATCAGAAATACGTGATATTTAAGATGAAAGAGATATAATTTAATTAATCAAACAAGAACGAACCATGAACATTAAAGCTCTAAAAAGGAATTAAACGAATAACGAAATAATCAATTAATTAAAACAAGGTTTCATCGTCTACCTTGGCTAGAGAAACTTAGATGAACATAATTAAACTAAAAAGAAAAGAATTAATAAAACCCGGCATGGATTATAGGATAAGAACTTCGAAGAAGTCTTGATCGTCAAAGAGTTGTCTTCTCTTCTTCTCTTCCGTCTTCTCTTGATTCGGCTCCCAAAAATCCAACTCTTTGTTATGAGACTATATCTCATATTTATATCACTCTGATTGTGCCCTAAAATATCCCAAAAAGACCTAAAAATTCGTCCAAAACGTTTCCTAACTAGCTTAGAACTAAAAAAAGGAAAGAAAATAACAAAATAAAAACGCAGACAAAAAATAAGCTTGGGCGATCGCCCAGGCTATTCCCGGGAGATCGCCCAGGTGCATCTAATTGGTCCCTGTTGTTGTTTGGCCACGCTGGGCGCTCGCCCAGCTACAAGTCGGGCGATCGCCCAGCTTGTTTCTTTTAATATTCGTAATTTGGTCCTTTCCGTTTCAACAGCCACCAATTTGGTCCTCTAACTTTAGATCTTGATCATTTCAGTCCTCCATCTTTTCATAACATCTCATTTGGTCCTTCAACTTTGTATAATCTCTAATTTGGTCCCTCAACTTTGGGTTGAGTGCAATTGAGTCCTCGAACTTATGAGATATCTTCTAAGTCATTGCTCTTTTCGCCCAAACTTCTCCAATTGTTCACCAATAAATCCAAAACTGAAATAAAACAATAATAGACTAGATTAAGTAGAAAAACAACTATATGACGGCATAAATGATTAATTCACAGGCCAAAATAAGTGTACAAAACGCACTTATCAAACACCTCCAAACTAAACCTTTGTTCGTCCTCGAACAAAAACAAAACTAAAATATAAATTAAAACTACGCTAATAGAATCAATGGAAAATCAGTCAATGTTAGACTCCTTACCATATGCCTCAAGTTCAAAATAAAGCAACACTATTAGAAGGATATCAAACAACAAAGACAAAAAATTTTCACTTATCCAATGCTCGACCTTGTAGAGTGTGTGAATAGCCAAAATTAAACTTATACATGTATTAGACCATGACCAATATTGTGTTGTTGATATTTTAGCAATCCCGAACCCTTTGTAGTCATTTATTCCATATACTCTAGTAAGTTATCACACTTCTAAAGCTTTTCTCTCAAATCCAGAGGTATTCTAGCGAAATTGGTTTCTATTGATCATTACAATGCTCTTTCTTTTCAACAAAAGTGGTAAAACTTAGCACTTGTATTCTGAGAATTATGATGGTTAGAGATTTCTAAATTCTCATCTTCAGTCTCTGAGGTTCTAATCTAGCAATCCTTTCTGAGCACTTTTACCTTTTTTTTTTATTTATTCAACTCACATTAACAGGTCTTACATCCTGTGCAATACTTTTCTTTCACTAGCTTTCTGTGTGACCCTTGTAGCGAGCTTTGGGCCGATAACTCCCAAGTCAGATGACCATAGGGCACCAGGTTTGAAAATACCCTAGCAGACTTAATTGCTCGAGTCTCACAAGCTAATAGAGAAGTGAAGATGTAAATTTATAAATGTCGCTCTCTTTTCTTTTTCTTGTTTTAGATACAGGACTCATGTAGTGAGCTTTGGGCCGATGACTCCCAAGTCAGATGACCATAGGGCACCAGGTTTTAAGATACCCTAACAGACTTAATTGCTCGAGTCAGGTATTTCATTTAAATTTATCAGCTGGGAGTAGTGCTTAGTTTAGATTTCTCGACTATAACCCATTCAACCAAAGATGAGACCCAGAAAACCCAAACCATCAAAAACCTTAGAACAAAAGTAGTAACTTTAACACCCCCAAACTGTTCTCAAAATAGTTTAGTCACTAGCTCTAAGAATGTAGGAACGGAATTTTTATCATGATACTCAGTCAATAATATCAACACAAACACTCAAGTCATGTCTCTAATAAATGATAAGTCAATGTGGCTATGTGCTTCCATAATCAGGTCTAACATGGATAAGAATTCATATAAAAGAACAAGTTCAAGTGTTGTCTAATATTCTATTAAAATGTGCTGAATTTTGAACAGATATCATCATTGGCAGTAAGATATTCAACAGTAACTAGACAAATAAACTACTAAAATATTTTTGTTTTTTTTATTTGTGTTTTTTTTTTAACAAAATAAAATTACTTCAGTTATATAGACCAGAATAATGCACAAATTCAGAAGCAATGAAGTATCCTGATACTTTTTAACCCATCTCCAAACTAAAACATTACATTGTCCCCAATGTAAAAGCAAACTAAAGCACATAAAGGAGGGAAAAGATCAGGTACTCCCCAGAGATAGACGTGGAGAAGATGGATCCGGTTGGTTGATGGTCCGATTGAAGTGGACTCAGATGTAGTGCTGGGACCCTTGGTCAAAAGAAGGTTGCCTAAATATAGTCCAAGCGGCTTGCACAAGTAGGATATCATGCGCTTGACATGGTGAGGCCTAATAAGTGCAATAAATAAAATAAAACTAATAAATTATTTTAACTATCTAAAATACTACATATATAAAGCAAGTAAATAAAAGGGTTAGAAAATGGGTTGTCTCCGATTAAGCGCTTATTTATAGTCATTAGCTTGACTTATTGTCTAGTTTCCTTACGGCACTTTGAATAGTGCTTTGGAGGACCTGCTTTTCTTGCACATATTGACTTTGGCATTCGTTGGAAGTGGCTCAATTTTCTGTTTCCATTTAGTTGTACCTATGACAAAAGTTGATTCAAGCAAAACATTAACTTCTTTTATAGCACTTTCAATATCAAAATAAGAACCTAAATGAGTTAAGCACATGTGTAACGCATCATCACAATTAGTATAAGTAAAACAATCATCATCTAATGCTTCTATCATGTCAACATCAACAACATCCTCATTATCATCTAGTAGCTTATTGATATTAAAAATATTCAATTCTAATGTCATGTTGCCAAAGGATAGTTGCATAACTCCATTCCTACAATTAATAATAGCATTAGATGTTGCCAGAAAAGGACGACCAAAAATTACAGGAATATATTTTGTAGAGTCTCGTACTGGTTGAGTATCAAGTACAACAAAATCAACAGGAAAATAAAACTTGTCAACCTATATCAAAACATCCTCTACAATTCCCCGGGGTACTTTCACAGATCTATCAGCAAGTTGTAAAATCATAGATGTTGGTTTTAACTCGCCTGGTCCAAGTTGCATATACACAGAATAAGGAAGAAGATTAACACTAGCTCCTAAATCTAGCAAAGCTTTCTCAATTTTATGGTTTCCTAAGATGCATGAGATAGTAGGACAACCCGGATCTTTAAATTTCGAGGAGTGTTGCTTTGAAGTATAGAGCTAACTTGTTCGATTAAAAATGCATTTTGCGCATATGTAGTTGTCTCTTTGTTGTACATAGATCTTTCAAAAATTTAGCATAAGCGAACTTGCTTAATAGCATCAAGTAAAGGGATATTTATGCTTACCTGCTTGAAGATGTCCATCATGTTATTGATGGAGTTACCTTGCTTTACCTTTGTGAGCCTCCGAGGAAATGGAGCTTTTGGAATGTAAGATGGCTCATTGTCCTCTTTGGGAGCTTCTTGGATTGAATCATCGGTTGGGACAATGCACGGAGAAAGTGGTTGAGATGTGTTTTGCTTTGAGATATCCACTTTGTTGTCAAACGCTTTTCCACGTCTCAAAGTCATGATCGATTTAGCCTCTTCATGTTGCACTCCTTTAGGATTAGCAAATGGTGACTAGGAAACTTTCCTTTCTCAATAGTTGTTGCCAACTGTTGGGTGATGAAACTAGTTGTCCCATCATGTTTTCCAGTTGGAGATGGATTGTGCTCATGAGTTACGGCTAGCGCAGACTTCATTCTTAAATTCAGCAATGGTGTGATTATGGCTCTCTAATGCAGCTTGTGTAGCTTTTGTCAAGTTTTGAATTGCCTCCTCCCATGGTTTTGGCTGTGAAAAATTGTGATTGAATTGTTGATTAGCTTTCTTTGAGGGGTTTGACTGTTTGTATTATCTCCTTGAACACCCCGTGACCAAGAAAAATTGGGGTGGTCCCTCCATCCCGGATTGTATGTGTTTGAATAGGGATTGTAAGGTGTTTTCCTCATCATGTTGAGGGCATTAGCTTGCTCGAAGACATTCTTCTCGATTCAGTAGGACTATTAGTCATCAATGAGGTCAACTTAGAAATGTCTTCTATCATGCATTTCACTTCTTTGATTTACGAGCTAGGTTCACCGCTGCGAATCTCATAAATCCCCCTTCTTTGGTTCGGTTCTAGAGGAGCGACTCATTGTGTGTGAATTGTCGACTTGCTTTTGAAAGAAGCTCCGGATCTGTAGCATTTTTAGACATAAGTTCTCCACCGCTTGTGGCCATCAACCATTCTTGAATATGCGATAGCAAGCCCTCCAAAAAATATTGGCATAAATGCCATTTTTCATAGCCGTGATGTGGACATTTCATAAGAAGCCCGTTAAATCTCTCCCAAGTTTCATAGAATGGTTCCTCGTCTCTCTGCACAAACTCTGAAATTTCCCTGCGAATAACATTAGTTTTGTGAACAGGAAAGTATTTATTCAAAAATTTAGCAACCATTTGTTCCCAAGAAGTAATACTATTAGCAGGCAACGTATTAAACCATGATCTAGATCTATCTTTCAAAGAAAAAAGAAATAGACGAAGTTTAACATTATCAGGAGAAACATTCTCATATTTAAATGTTTCACATACAGCATAAAAGTCAGTCAAATGATTATAAGGTTCTTCACTATCTAAACCATAGAAAGATGGAAGACAGTTAAGCACACTTGGTTTAAGCTCGAAATTCCTAGCAGTTACCTGTGGGTATTGTATGCATGAGGTGCTCAAATTAGCTAATGGACTAAAATAGTCCCGAAAAGGTCTCTCCTCAATTTCATCACCCATAGCTACATTGCTTGGTTCCTTCAATTTTATCTAGATTAGTGGCTCGTTTTTGTTGGTGAAAGGTCTTTTCAATTTCACTTTCTAGATGTTCTAGCTTAAGTTCTAGAGATCTACGACCAAGCATGCACAATGAAGATTATTGATTTTGAATTTTTTTTAAAATAAAAATAAAATGAAAATAAAATAAATTAAACAAAATCCTAAATTATAACTAGTCAAGAATAAAATTAACTAAGATTAGATTAACCTTCGAGACGCTTGAGTCCCCAAGAACGTCGTCAAAAACTTGATGTCAAATTTTAATTAACTCATAAGTGTCACGAATCTATTGGAATATAGATAAGTAGTAACGAGGTCGATCCCACGAGAGACTCGCTATGAGGAAGGTATAATTTAATCCAAATTAATCGTTATTCTAGGCTAGTTGAGTCGAAAAGATTTTTGTTGAAATTATCGAATTTAAAAATAACTAATTATGCGAAAACAATTAAATTGAAGAATCAAGTTGTGTAAAACACCAAGGTTTCGGAATCCACCATTGTTTAACTTAACAATTATCCAATTATTGATTAATTCCCAAAAACACACGACAACACGAAATCAATTTATTGTCGTCCATAAAGATTTATCAATTAAGTCCAGAAGAAGAAAATCTAATTTAGACTCCCCTTTTGCTTCTAACATAAATCACTTAAGCGTTTTTCGTATCAAGTCAATTGAAAGAAAACAAAGAATCAAAGAATCTCTAAGCATTCTATGTATCCCAATTCGAATAAAAGATGACGAAAAATCAAAAGCAATTAATAGAACATATTTAAGCATCAAGCATGGATCAATTAAATCAATATCTAACTATCAGAAATACGTGATATTTAAGATGAAAGAGATATAATTTAATTAATCAAACAAGAACGAACCATGAACATTAAAGCTCTAAAAGGAATTAAACGAATAACGAAATAATCAATTAATTAAAACAAGGTTTCATCGTCTACCTTGGCTAGAGAAACTTAGATGAACATAATTAAACTAAAAAGAAAAGAATTAATAAAACCCGGCATGGATTATAGGATAAGAAATCTTGAAGAAGTCTTGATCAATCAAAGAGTTGTCTTCTCTTCTTCTCTTCCGTCTTCTTTTGATTCGGCTCCCAAAAATCCAACTCTTTGTTATGAGACTATATCTCATATTTATATCACTCGATTGTGCCTAAAATATCCCAAAAAGACCTAAAAAATTCATCCAAAACGTTTCCTAACTAGCTTAGAACTAAAAAGGAAAGAAAATAACAAAATAAAAATGCGAGACAAAAAAATAAGCCTAGGCGATCTTCCCGGGCGATCGCCCAGGTGCAGCTAATTGGTCCCTGTTCTTGTTTGGCCTTCGCCCGACTACAAGTCGGGCGATCGCCCAGCTTGTTTCTTATAATATTCGCAATTTGGTCCTTTCCGTTTCAACAGCCACCAATTTGGTCCTCCAACTTTAGATCTTGATCATTTCAGTCCTCCATCTTTTCATAACATCTTATTTGGTCCTTCAACTTTGTGTAATCTCTAATTTGGTCCCTCAACTTTGGGTTGAGTGCAATTGAGTCCTCGAACTTATGAGATATCTTCTAAGTCATTGCTCTTTTCGCCCAAACTTCTCCAATTGTTCACCAATAAGTCCAAAACTGAAATAAAACAATAATAGACTAGATTAAGTAGAAAAGCAACTATATGACGGCATAAATGATTAATTCACAGGCCAAAATAAGTGTACAAAATGCACTTATCACCTATATATATCAAAACCCGATTGCTTTATGGAAGGGGAAGATTGGAGACAAAAACACACAATTATCTCAAGAAAAGATGAATTTTGGGGAGATGAAAATACAACAATCTTGCAACCAAAGTTCCTCAAATCTGGGTTTCTTCAATTCAAGCAAAGACGAGGAAGAAGTTAATTCAAGTTCAATTGAAGATTGAAGATTTCAAACTTCTATTTCCCCTTCATTACTTCAAATCCCGGTGATGTATTACTATTCAAATTTGTGTTCTTGTAACTTGATAATGCTCGCTAATGCTCACTACTTTTCTATAGACTACGATGATGTAAAACCTCATTTTTTAAGTTTTGATCTTAAATTCTTGTTTTGAAGTCATTTTTTCTTTGTTTAAATTAATGTGTGGATCTAATTGTCAATTATTTGATTACTACTTGAATTGAACTTGTGATTTATTTTGTTTGCACAGGTCGAAAATAGGTTCAGCATATCGAAGCAATTCCCATAAAGTCCAACCGGGAATAGAGTTACACCCATATGCTTTTTGTGATTCTTATTTAAATATTCTTGTTTCCCACGTGTTTTTACATATAATCATCCTTCATAGAGATATTGTAGGATCATATGTAAAAATAAGTTTAATTCTACTCGTGAGAGATTAACTTAAGTTTTTTGTCCAAAGCTTATCGATCCACTTTTACTTGCATATTTAGATAATTTAGAAATCGTAGTTAAAAATAATCATAACTATTGAAAGTTGTGTGTGTTCGATTAAAGTTAGTCTTAATTGAGATAACACTACACAATCCTTGTGGGACGATGCTATCACTACAACACATTTAGTCTTTCACGGCATTAGTTTACGGCGTACATGTAAAATATGCCGTTAAAATAGATTATTTATGATATACCTTAAATATGTGCAAAAAATTACCAATTACATATAATATTCACGGCATACATATGCAAATACAAGTGTGGATCATTCTCAGAAGCAAAGAAACATTACCATTCTACTTTCAAAGAAATTCTGGCGGTATAACATGGCATTGAAAAATTCCAATTCCACCTCATCGGCCACACATTCCTTGTTGAAATGGACATGTCGGCATTCTCAAAAATGCTAAATTTCAAATAAAAACAGGTCCCCAACTCCCAGTTACTCAGAGGGGCTGAATGGTTTTCCAACTTTGACTTTGATGTCAAACATATGAAGGGTCCCACAAACCTTCTTCTCGACTTAAAACACTTCATGTAGATACCATTCCCATTATTTGCATGATGACACCCTTCTCCCAAAGCTCTCCAATCCATAGTTTTCCCCCGAGCTCCAAGACCTAATAAAGAACCAAACCCTCCAATCAAGGTCCAAAGAATTCATACTAATGTACCAATCCATAGTAATAAGATAGTATGGCATTCACCTTATTGGAGGCCTTGGTTTCCATTCAGATTACCCTTTTTTAAACCTCTTTTTCCTAAACCCCCTCCAACTAAAAGAATTTTTTTCAAAAGAGATGCTATGTTTCCTTTGGCACCTTCTTGACATACACGGAAACGGAATCTGCTTCAATGTTGATGAAACAAACACATGGTTGTGTGAGTTATGTAATGCCACATATTTTCTCAACCCCCGAGAGTCACTAAAACAATCTTTAAATAATGTTTGACAACTCCAAATAGGTTTTCCGTGCCATTCAATGAATTTTAAAATGCAACTATTGCAAAAAATAACAAGAACACAAGTAAAAAGAAATTTACTTCTAAAATTGAAGATTTTTACCTATACCGCGATAGGTGTCGTCACAAATTATTTGACCACCTAAACCTACTCCAAACAAAATTGAACTGTAAATCCTTGGGACCTTGGACTAGGCCATGTTAAAATTTCAGACCTCACCTATGTCGTTGGTAGGTGAAAAAGTTGGCCAAAGTTGCTTGAAAAACTGTTCCGGCAGCCTTAAGGTAGACCGCTAAAAGGTTCATAATAAATTTATACGATGAAATTTTTGAGTGATTCCCATTTCTACTATTAGACAACATATCAGGCTTTCCATAGACACTAATATCTCTCAAAAACTTCAAGAGAGTTATGAATTTTCAAAATAAGGACACAAAGCTAAAATTTTAGAAACCACTTCACAATTCTCCATCTTTAAATTCCAACCAGTAATCTAAAATACAAATTCAAATTTTCAAGCACTTTATATAATTAAAGATAATAAATCCAACATTGTACATAAGTTTTTACATCATAAAGGGCTTGATTATATCGACGCCAAGCCATAAAATAAATAAACTAAGTCTTTCCTTCAAGAACGCACTTTACACCGTCACTCCAACACCAACCTTTTCAATATGGACATTCAATTATTTTGGGGTGAGTGTTTCGTAAGAAACACCTAGTAGAAAATTATACTAAGTCATGAGAAAATATACGAAATTAATATGCGACATGCCAACCGTTTAAACATACATAGGAACAACATTTTCGGTAACCGGCACCATGTAAAAACATAAGTGATTACCTTCAATCACAACATACATAAGTGATAACCTTCAATCACTACCATCATGTTCCAACATTAATCATTAATCAAGGCATAAAAATTCAGGTATATTTGTCAAAATAACTTTCATAACGTTATGCTTAAAGTAGGATAATAAACTAGCTTAAAATGGAATTCCCATTGAATTGATTTATGTTTTAAAAATAGCTGTTTCTTTTCCTCAATTAGTGACCCTGTGCTTGCCTTTTCGTTTCTCAAAATCTGAGTGTTGTAGTGTGGTTTGAGTTATTAAAAAAAGAAGTGAGGAAGAAGGAGGAAAATCTAATTTTGCTGGCCGAAAATGGGGACCTTTGGGGCTGCAAATCTATGACTAAGATGGCCAAAAATTGGGGTAGAATATGGGGATGTTGCAGCCGGTTTTTGGTGGTTGAAGAGCAGAGAAAAAAAATCAGAGTTTTAGGGGCTGAAATGAGGACCTTTGGGGGTTGGAATTTGATGATCTTTATGGCAAAAACCTGATGGAGA
Organism: Forsythia suspensa; assembly: GCA_023638005.1. NCBI lineage: Eukaryota > Viridiplantae > Streptophyta > Magnoliopsida > Lamiales > Oleaceae > Forsythia > Forsythia suspensa. The sequence continues at coordinate 22,617,731 of CM042664.1, read as the reverse complement.
AAGGACTTGATGGGGTCTGTTTTCAGCTAGTTTCAGGCAGGATTTTTGAGGGGAAAAAGGAGTAGTTTTCTCGGGACTTTTGTGGACTGATTTTAAGAAAAAGGTACGGGGGCTCATTGCTGGGAAAGAAGAGAAAAAAAAGGGGTAGCTTGTTGAAGAAAATTAGGACTGAAACTGCAGGGAAAAGGATATGAAACTGGAGTAAAAAGTTGGGATTTTGGGGTTGATCTAATTAGTGAAAGTGGGGACCTTTGGGGACTTTTTCAGCAGTTGGTTGGGAGACAATTAGCTGCAAAAGGTGGGTAAAAATTGTTGATCATGGGGGCGAAAATGGCTGAAGGAAAGGGGAGGAAGTTGGTGGTTTTTACTAAGTCATTAGGAGCTGTTTGGAGTTACAAATTGGCATAGTTAAGGGGGCTGTTTGTTGTGTTTAATTTGCCAAGAAATAAGGGGTTATTTTTAGAATTCTTTTACTATTGTTGCGGTCTTGAATTGAATTTTTAGGAGATTTAATGCATCTAATTAAGGATCATTATGACTTCCTAACTTGACTTAATTAGATTGGACTAATTTGAACTCGAGAGGTGAAAATTAGGCCAAATTTGTGCAGGAATGTCAGTCATTTAGGCTTTCCGTTCATTGCTGCAGCATATGCCACCATGATAGTGCTCCTGCCTGTGAAGGGTGTGCTATTGGTGAGCATCTCCCACAGAACCATAGAGAAACTGTTAATATCAACCTTGTGATTGTACTACTTCTTTACAATCATGTAATTGTAATGATTTGTTGCAACCTTCTTAGGGATGAAACAAGTTTTTAACCAGGGAAAAGATAAATATGAAAAATATTACGTTTTTGAACTTTGAATCTTGAATGCAATATACTAAATTATAATATTATCAAATACAAATGTAAAGGGATACCTTTATTATAAATGTAAATGAAGATAAATATATTGTTGTACCAGATGTGACAAAGACATACTAAGTCATTAACAAGGAGAGCATTAACCACAAAGCCAATCAAAAGTGCTAGCCATGAACATGAACGAAGGACATCCAAATCCGATTTCACGTGCAACACCGTGCAATCACTTCTTTCTCAAAGGAAAGGTGCACATGTTAATTGTCATTTTTGTGCATCTACTTTAATGTGCTTGTTTAGGATCATATGTGGACTTCTTGTATTCATTTTACGCCACTTCTTTGATCATTAAATAAGCTCGACATTTTTAAGACATGTGGTTTGCAAATTCTCTTTTCCCTTTCAACTTTTGATGTTTATCTTCCTAAGAGATTACTTTAGATAGGGTTCTAAACTGGGGTACTAATAAAGGATATACCACAGAAGTCTGTGATTTTGTGGCTGAAATAATGAGGAAATATAACACTTAAGGGGCCATTTTTTCACGGTTAAAGGGGCAGATTGGGGGCGGTTTTCTGTAGAGAAGATGGGGGCAGTTTGGCTGGAGTTGAGGTGGACTAAATGGAGGAGAAACTGGGAGGTTAATTGATCATGGAGTGGGGAAGAAAAATTTATAGAAAATGGGTACAAAGTGGGCCGTTTCCATTAGGTTTTAGGAGCTATTTGGGGTGTTTAATAGGTAACAAATAATTTGTTTTGGTGGTTGACAAAATTCCATGTGTATCACATAATAACAAGGCATGCAACAAAATTTCCACGACTAAAAATGTTTGAAATGCACTAGAAAGTTCGTAGCAATGCCAAAAGTTAAAAAATTATTTTCTTGAAATTTAAAAATCGAAAAATTTCCGGTCGCTACAGATTTGATCTCAAATGAAGTTAAAAAATTGCATATAATCCTAGATAAGTGCGTAAAGTTAGTTGCACAACAGTGCTAACACGTGCACACCTTTCATTTTAACCTCACAATTCAGTCTTCAAGGAATTCTAGTAAATATTTTGCGTAATGACACATTAAATATCTCATTGTACATACAGTTTGCATGCAAAAATCGTGCGACAATAAAGTCTAATTTGTGTTCTTGTAGAAATGTTAAGCGTGAAAAAGGATAATATTTTACATTGACAGTAATGAACCACAAAACTTAGCTAACTATAAAATGGGATGCTTAGCTTGCAAGGTGCTTTGATGACTTACTATAGTGTACAACATCGTCATAGATCTTCCTCGTACTCGTCACCACCGTCATCATCGTCGTTTTTCTTCCTCATGTGAGAAGCTGCATTTACAGGGTATCCCCAGCATTTACTTCTACCTTGCCAAACTGGTTGAACAAGATGTTCCGTGCCGTAATATTCTTCCTCATCTTCAACTTCTTCTTCGTTTTCAAAATCTCCATCCTCCTCAACACCCTCTTGTTCTTCCTTCCTTTTCTCATCAATATCTTCCTCATCGGCATCACTATCCTCAACAACATCAACATACAAAACCCTTCAATCCCAGCGCGATATCCATTCTTTGACCTAGACAGCCAATCCTCCCCTTCAATCTTCCTGCTCCCTAGATCGTCCCCTTCGTCGTCCTCCTCCTCCTCCTACTCATCATCCAAATCAAGTAGCTCGTTCACCTCCACATTCATGTTACCTAAGTACTTCAGGGACCTAATCAACCCGAAAACTCGAGACTTATAGTCCTTAAACCGAGTTACAGGGAACTCATAAAGATCCAATGAAACCAACCTCACCTCGACCAGGGGACCTCAAGTTTTTAATAGCAGAAAATAAGATTATTCGACAAATAGATGGTCCCACAGCGATTCAAGGCCTACCTCGATGAGAAATTTGAGGCCACCCGTGATCCAATTGTCAGAAAGGATAAACTTCTGTAGTAAAAGCTTTATTACTAGCCGAGTTTTGAACCCTATCTAAAGTAATCTATTAGGAAGATAAACATCAAAAGATGATAAGGAAAAGAGAATTTGCAAACCATATGTATTAAAAATGTCGTGCAGATTTCGTGATCAAAGAAGTGGCCCAAAGTGAATAAAACAAGTCCACATATGACCCTAAACAAGCACATAGAAGTAGGTGCACAAAAGTGATAATTAACATGTGCACCTTTCTTTTCACAAGTGATTGCACGGTGTTGCACGTGAAAGAGGATTTCGATCCTAATTGGAACTTCATTTTCATGGCTCGCACCTTTGATTGGCTTTGTGACTAATGCTCTCCTTGTTTATGACTTAGTATATCTATGTCTCATACTGTACAACTATATATTTATCCACATTTACATTTATGATAAAGGTATCCCTTTACATTTGTACGCAATAATATTGGTACAAACATAAATATTGCATTCAAGATTCATAGTTCAAAAAGTAGTATTTTTCATTTTTTTTTTCTTTTCACGATTTAAAAACTTGTTTCATCTCTAAGATGGTTGTTAGAAAACATTACGATTACATGGTTCTAAAGAAGTACTACAATCACAAGGTTGATTTCAACAGTTTCTTTATGGTTCTGTGGGAGCTGCTCACCAACAGCACACCCTTCAAAGGCAGGAGCAATATCATATGGTGGCATATGCGGCAGCAATGAACTGAAAGCCCGACATGGATGACGTTCCTGCACAAATTGCACCTCTCCTACAGTCTTCTTGGGCATGGAACCTGGAAGATCAACCAGAACTCATGTGATGTAATTATGTACATTGTAAAACTGTTTATATTCATTTATTTCACTTCAAATTAAATTATAAAATTCTATAATGTACAAAATAAAATTTGTGCGGTAAATCCTATCTGACGTAATCTTTTGTAATAATAACATAAAACAAGAAAGGAAAAGAGAATGTTCAAATCATATGTATAAAAAAAATCGTGCATGATTTGTGATAAAACAAATGGCCTAAAATGAACCAACATAATCGCACATGGTCCTATATAAGCACGTAAAAGTAGTTGTACAACAGTGATAGTTAGTACATTCACTTACGTTCTGCTTGCACGAGATATGAGATTTGGATACTTTGGTTCGTGTTCATGGCATGCACTGTAAGCATGGTAATCAGTGATCTCCTTGTTTATGACTCAATATATATTTATTCTATACTGTAATACAATATATTTATGTTTGTTAACATCAATTGATGGACAAATTTACTTGTATGTTTTCAGTAATGAAATCCTTGTATAAAGCACAATTGAACTTGAGTAGGAGAAATAAAACAAGATCGAAGTATAGTCAGCCATAGTAATTGCACCTTTTGGTGTCAAAATCAAGATTTCTTAAGCAGGCAATTAAGTTAATTCAAGCCTCCGCAACTTCCAATGGATTGACACCAAAAAGTAGGGTAGATGAGACTGAGAGTTATACTCTTAAGGTTATAATTAATAAATCCTTTAATTTAGCATTATATTCAGACTTGTTGAGAGAGCCCAAGATTGTTACAATTCGAAGACATATGATCCTAATGCTTTTGCCATGGATGGATTATATGGCTCTTCGGTTCATTACATAGCACATGCACATTTGTTCCACTTGCAAGTGATTGCACGTGTGTTACACATGTGTTGCACGTGTTACACTACAAGAAATGTTGCCTATAATGACGACTTGCTATAGATCGAAAAGTGGCTACAAAAGTCGTCGCTAAATATCGTCGCTATAGGCTAATAGGTATATTTTTATTGCGACGACATTTTTTCGTCACTATAGGAGTCAAACTTTTATCAATTAAAAAAAAAATTAATTTCATATACTTGGTCGACCCCTGACTAGATCTAGCATGTATGGGCTTGAAACTCGACCCACCAAAGGCCGGCCATCTTCCAAAACGAAAGAGACGACTAAATTGATTTATAGAGATAACAAATGTCATCGCTATATATCTCACTACACTATAGCTACGACATGAGTGTGTCGTCGCTATATACGTTGTCGTATATCGACGACAAAAAATTTGCCGTTGTTTTTCATCGCTTTTGCCTCTATTTCTTGTAATGTCACTTTGATTTGTGTTCATTGCTTACACTTTATATCCGCATGGTAATTAATGCTCTCCTTCTTTAGGACTGAATATACATTTGTTCCATATTGTAAGACAATATATTTATGTTTGACACGTATGTTTTAAGTAATGAAATCCTTGTATAAAAAAAATTCAACTTGATAAGGAGAAATAAAACACGATTGAAGCATAGTAAGCTCTGTTAATTGTACCTTTTTGTACCAAAATCAAAGATTTGTTGAGCAGGTAAAATCAAGATATTGTTACAACAGGGATGAATTCTATGGCTCTTCAGTCAAAGAAACTGAAAAACTTCATGCTAAGGTTGGAAGATATATACAAGAGCCTGGATAAGCATCCTTTCTTCCGGATAACTTACCAGAACCAATGTCACCCCTTCGGAATTAGCCGCTTTAGATTCAATAAATATAATTGTCAAAATATGGGATATGTAGTACATAAATATTCTCCATAGATTAGAGCATCTCCAATGCATTTTATAGATTACTATCCAGGTGGCACCAAAGTTGAAAGACTTTTGTTCTACATGGCATTGATGTGTAATGAATATATACTCAAGTTCAAAATTGGTATTCAATACATTCTTTGATTTCTATCTAGGCATCTTTTATTTTCATAAAATAAAAATAAAATCACATTTAAATCTACATATGAAATATAAATTTTGCCAAGTCCGCATGTCGAATTGAGCTTCTCAATCTAGACGGAGCTCTACACAATGTCTATATTTGTTCTCTATCATATTTGCTTGATGGAATCTATGTTAGCTTATATTGGAGAGTAATTATTTAATACTCAATCTATTTTGCTTATGTGACACAATTTTTAAGCAATCCATAGTTGTATTGGAGATGCTCTCAATTAGAGTAGGTGATAATGGTAATTCCAGATCCGCTGCAATTTATGACACACAGAATTTGTTTTAATAAATTTGTAGCAGAATCACAATTCACATTCCAGTTGATTGAATTGCTTACATCGAACTGTCGAAGAGGCAATCAAAAGAGACAAGATGAAAACCAGGATTTATGTTTCAGCACCACTAAACATTGACAAAGGAAATGCAAGTTCAGTATTTATTGAGAAGTATTGACTCAATAAGCCAAAGGCATGTCTAGTAAGTAGTATATGCATGTATAATGTGTACAAATTGAGTCATTCAAAGAACAAGTAACTTTTATTAATTCTAAGAAGTGTAATAAAATGAAAGTATTTTATTATATTCATGTTGTCATGCTTACTACTCTAATCTGGAATTAATATTTATTTATTTATTTCAACCACAACTGGAATTAATAGAATAAGCAAACTATTTGTGGTAAATGAATTATAAGTAAACCTGAAATTATTTTAAATAAGTACGTACAAGTAGTTGATCAACGGTGATAACAAACACATGTGCCTTTGTTTCAACAGATGCACCTTTGTTTCCACATACACAAGTGAATATTGCATGTTATTTGAGTGGAAAGATAACCACTATCAATGAAATTATTAAGAAAATAAGCATATCACACTTTTATCATTCTTTAAATTCCATGGTGCAAAAATTTAATAATTACCATTTTAACAAAATGAGCCAAAAATAGTTGGAGCGAGTTGAAACATAAATTACGTTTAAGCATTGTAGATGAAGGATTCGAAGACATGTAAATTTAAGGGGAATGTCAAAACATGAGTATAAACATAGTTCTAAGTGTTTTATAGGAGATATATATGAGTTTTAGTTCAATTTTGGGATTCTAGGATGAAATCCACGAACTCGAGTTACATTGATGAAATCGGCAAGAAAATATGTAAGAAACAAATTTGAGGTTGAAGAAGCAAAATAAGAAACCTACGTGCAGAAAAGGTGGGAATATTAGAGCTACAAATATTTTTTACCAAATAAAAGATAATTGAATTAGGAGTCCAATGCATTTTAAGGATCGCAATTCGAAGTTTCCAATGAGAAGTTATGGACAGTTGAACGTCAATCACCCGGGAAGTAGGATCTTTTAACGCTCGAGCAGACCACATGACTCCCCTCGAGCTGCAGGGAAAATTCCATATGCAGTTTTTATTTATTTTTGGTAAATTGTTTTGGCAACCCTTAACACTATTTTTGAGCCCCAGAAGTGTGTGTGTGTGTGTGTATCAAAACCCGAGTGCTTCATGGGAGGAGAAGATTGGAGACAAAAACACACAATTCTCTCAAGAAAAGAGGAATTTTGGGGAGATGAAAACACAATCATCTTGCAATCAAAGTTCATCAAATATGGGTTTCTTGAATTCAAGCAAAGAGATGGAAGAAGATAATTCATGTTCAATTGAATATTCAAGAGTTCAAACTTATATTTCCCCTTTATTACTTCAAATCCCGGTGATGTATTACTATTCAAATTTGTGTTCTTATAACTTGATAATGATAGCTAATTCTCACTAATTTTTTATAGACTACGATGACGATAAAACCTTGTTTTTGAAGTTTTGATCTTAAATTCTTGTTTTGAAATCATTTTTTTTTTTTGTTTGAATTAATGTATGGATCTAATTGTGAATTATTTGATTACTAATTGAATTGACCTTGTGATTTATTTTGTTTACAGAGGTTGAAAATAGGTTTAGCATATTGAAGCAATTCTCAAAAAGTCCAACCGGGAATAGAGTTACACCCTTATGCTTTTTGTGATTCTTATTTGAATATTCTTGTTTCCCACGTGTTTTTAAATATAATCATCTTTCTTAGAGATATTGTAGGATCATATGTAAAAATAAGTTTAATTCTACTCGAGAGAGATTAACTTGAGTTTTTTTGTCCAAAGCTTATTGATCCACTTTTACTTGCTTATTTAGATAATTTAGAAATCGTAGTTAAAATAATCAAAACTATTGAATGTTGTGTGTATTCGATTAAAGTTAGTCTTAATTTAGATAACACTACACAATCCTTGTGGGATAATACTATCACTACAACACATTTAGTCTTTCACGGCATTTGTTTACGGCGTATACATAAAAAATGCCTTAAAATAGATTATTTATAACCTCCCTTAAATATGTGCAGTAAATTACCAATTACAAATATATTTTTTGGCTAGAAGATTATCATTTTTGACCTGATTTTTTACCTTATGGCTTTACCACCCGATCCACCACCTTCTCTACCGGAAAACAACACCGTTGACGGCGGAAACATATCCCCAACAACATCTACTACAGAAATCAGACATATAACAGTAGATTTGGGACAAAATAAATCAGTTTTGCATTGGGAATCGCAAGGCACGCATCCCAATGCACTCAATTCAACACCTTATGATCAGAATTTGGACATGGTACCATCACCAATGATCTCAGAAGCCCCGAAATCCCCAAAATGGTGTCTCCAACGTCCAATTTGACCGGAATCAATACCTTGGAAAACGTGCAGCAGATTTCAATTCGCGAACCTGTGGGCCCCACCATGTTAGACGCGCCTGACCCACAGATAGGTAATATTATTCCGACCACTCGATCAAAATTTCAGCCTGATCGGACCTTGGCGCCTGCGGGGACCCGATATTCGAGCGAGCAGGTCACTTGGAAAATAGGCCATATCTACGTCTGTGGACCTCCAAATTGAAAACGCGCTACATGCCCAGAATCAGCATGAAATTCTGCACCTGCCTGTAAAAAATCATCGAATTCTGACAAGGTTGGTTCCGAGGCCCCGCACGGAGGGCCCCGCTAGGGTAGCGCGTGGGACCCACGCGCTGGCGCCAAAAAAACAGCTTGTTTGGCCAGTTAATCCAAACCCAGATCCATCATTAGTTTTCCCACAGGAGGACTAATCAGCACTTAATCAAGGTAGAGCGGACATATGCTTCAAATTGCTTCTCGGTCGCCCCACACTTTCACAAGCAAAGCGGAATGAAAGGAAATCTTTTCTCGCTATTTTAGCTACTCCACAGGCTTCAGTTATTCACTCTATTACGTATAGGCCACCTGGGCTACATCGAGGTGAGCCGTCATTTATTTTGACTGTGGAGGAAGAGGCAGCGCTTTCTGAGCCATTCAAGTTTACACTTGTTAGCAATTCTCACATCGAAAGCCTACTATGGCAAAGATGCGTGATTGCTTTCTGAAATTTGGATTCTGTGGTGATTATAGGCTTGGCTTGATAGATAGCAAGCATGTATTGATTCACTTGACGCATGAAAATGATTATAGTAGATTGTTTTTGAGTTCTTTATATTATATTGATGGATGTCCTATGCGAGTCCTTAAATGGACATGTGACTTTGGACCTGATTGTGAAACCCCTATTGCTCCTGTTTGGTTGTCCTTCCCTTTATTTCCTGTGCATATGCGATCCAAGGGTGTAATTTTTGCTTTGGCTAAGATTGTGGGTATACCTTTGCGTATTGATGAGGCTAATACGGATTTGTTGAGACCTAGTGAGGCTAGGGTCTGTGTGGAGGTTAACTTAGAACATAAGTTACCTGAGCGGATTTGGATTTATAGGGGTGATGGTCGAAGTTTTTGGCAGTCTGTGGTTTATGAGAAACCACCGTTATTTTGTTCTAAGTGTCGACATATGGGTCACTCTCTTGGTCACCGTGTCGAGCGGTGGCCCACCTTGCTCCTTATCCCCGCTTGCTCCATCGGGCCAAACCCCTCCTAGTATTAGTTTGCCTCCTCCACTTACTCGGATCGCTTCACTCCTCCCGTTACTAGCACCACATCGAGATTATTGACAGTCCGTAAAAGCTAAGGATAAGGAAGTAGTTGTTGATCGCCCTCAACAGGTGGGCCCCAATGACGATCGAGAGCACAACATAGACGAGGTGTTGGTATCTCTCACCTCTGCGGGCCTCGCCACTTCTCTTGCAGTGCCATAGCGGAGGTTCTCGCTTTGGTGTTCTTGCAGCACCCCACACTTGATATAGTGTAGTGTTCTCTACGCTTGTTAGTTCTACTACTCTTGTTTCCACCATTTCTCGAACACAGCAGATCGCTGGCCTGCACTCGCGACATGTGGGACCCACTATTGATTTCTCGATAGTATTCATGCGGGCCCCACTTTGAGGCTCCTTTGCTCGCTAGACCCAACCATCTCTCTCGGCCCCATCATACATTTCATCACTACTTCTTACTCCGATTCTCTCGCTTAGTTAGAGTCTGGATGTTTCTCGGCGATGGACCCCGCCATAGTCCCATCTTCACATGTGGGCCCCCCACCACCGATCTTTTGCAGACATCAATTTTTGCCTACGATTACTCATTGCATGATAGGCTATTGACTATTGCAGTGCCCCACCGGCACCTCCCTCTCGCGGTGGGCCGCTATCTTTGAGTCACGCTCGCTTATTGATCTTGTCTATGGTTCCTCATTGCATGATAGACCGGCTATCTCTGTGGGCCCCACCAAGATTTTGGCTCATTCGAGTTCTTTGACCATTTGCTTGACCATATGCTTGTTGCACCACGTCTTTGGGTCCATTTGGATGACACAATTGATTCTAATCCTGATACTAGCCCTCTTCGGATTGCCGAGAGAATGTCGAGGCTTCTATTCCATCTATTTCATCACCAGCTCCCTCAGATACATCTTGTTCTGTTCAGATGGGTACACACCAGCAGGGTCACTTTCACAGGAGTTCACATGGTAATTTGACTGGTTTGGATGAGCGAAAGGGGCCGATGGTTTTTTTCGCCTTGAGTGGGGTCCCATATAGAGTTATTGCTCCTCTGCCTTCTAGACCGATCACTCCGTAGTATGTCGGTACTCATGGTTCCCTCTCTCGGTCTTTGTGATGTCGGTCCTCATATGGAATGTTAGGAGGTGCGTGCTTCTAAGACTACTTAAGAGACTTAGGAAGCTTGTTCGATTACATCGTATTTTTTTCCTCGCTCTTTTGGAGCCTTTTTCGCTTGAGGATAGCTTTGACTTTGTTCGACGCTCGCTTGGGTTTGATATCGGTGTTCAAACCCAATGAGTAAGATTTGGTGTTTTTGGAATGTGGAGACGATCGTATCCGTGATTGTTGATCATCCCGCTTTTTTCATCTCATGATCGAGGATCCGAGATTGGCTAGACCTATCTTTTTATCGCCTGTGTATGCTTCATGTTCTGTTGTAGGACGCAGGGATTTATTTGAGGGACTTCACCAGGTTTCCCAGACTGTGGATGGCCCTTGGCTTGTGGGTGGTGACTTCAATGTCATTGCTCATGATGGTGAGCGGACGGGGTCGATGACTCGTGATAGGGAGAAGACCGATTTTGTGATATGATGATGGAGTGTAGATTGACTGATGCTTTGGATTTTCTGGTAGTCCTTATACTTGGCATAATAGGAGGGTATGGAAGAGACTTGACAGGGTTTTGATGAGTCATGAGGCTGCATCCTTCTTTCGACAGTTTAGAGTGAGGCATCTCAATCGGTCTACGTCTGATCATTAGCCTTTGTTATTGAGTTGGGTTGAGGCTGAGGATGGGGGTAGGCCTAGGCCTTTTCGGTTCCTCAATGTTTGGTCCCGTCATCATGACTTCTTATCCTTTGTCTCTCAAAAGTGGTCATACCCGACTCGGTTCTGAGGGATGGTCGCTCTTTGGGAGAAGTGCTTTGGATGAAGCAGGGGACTTCGTTGGTGGAGTAGACATGTGTTTGGGGATATATTTCGAGAATTAGAGATGCCGAGAGCAGGGTGGATGAGGTCGAGATGGAATATGATTTGGATCCATCACCGAACGTAGAGAGCACTTACATCGAGTTTAGCCCCACCTTGAACCGTGCTTTGTCTATTGAGGAAGGCTTCTGGAAACAGAAGGCTGGGACTCGTTGGATGTGCGAGGGAGAGCACAACACGAGGTATTTTCATTCAATGGTGCAGGGCGCCACATACGGGCCCGTGATACATTCTATTAGATCTCGATGACGGAGAGACTTTGTTTGCACACGACTAGATTCAAGGTTCACTGCTTTTTTTTCCAGACCTCCTTTCGCTCCCGCCCGTGCAATCGACCAAATTTTACCGTATATTATCCCCGCTTTGGTTACTCGGAGGATAATCAAGAGTGAACCAACTTCCATCATCATTGAGGTTAGAGATGTAGTGTTCGAGATTGATGCGATAGGTGTGGCGGGTCCGGATGGGTTAACCTCTTATTTTTTCAAAGAAGTGTTGGGAGATTGTCCAGATGATGTTTTTCGTGCGCTTTTGGACTTCTTTGATGGTGGGCATCCGCTTAGGAGATTCTCTCTGCTACTTCTATAATCTTGCTTCCCAAGCGAGATAATGCTTGTCGATGGACGTAGTATCGACCGATTAGTCTTTGCACGGTGTTCAACAAGATTGTCACCAAGCTCCCGAACTCTCGCTTAAGTTTTGTTTTGCCTCGTATCATCTCTCCACAACAGAGCGGCTTTATTCGTGGGAGGCGATTGGTGATAACGCCTTGTTGGCACGTGAGATGCTCCATACATTGATACCCAGCCCGTGGGGGGCAATGTCATCCTTAAGCTAGATATGGCTAAGGCATATGACAGTTAGACCGGGACTTCTTGATGACCGTGATGGAGAGATTTGGATTCGATTGGATGTGGAGGGATAGGATCAGCGTTGTATTTCGAAAGTGCCATTTTTCCGCCTTGGTGAATGGCGGGCGCCTTGTGGTTTCTTTCCTTCCTCTCGTGGGCTTAGACAGGGGATCCTATATCTCCTTCGTTGTTTATCATTGCAGCATTACTTCTCTCGGGGTCTCACTTAAGTTTTCCAAAGAAGTATCCATCGATGGCATTTATTCATAGAGGTGACACTCTTGTCTCACATCTTTGTTTTGCTAATGATATGATCATATTTGCCAATGGCCAAAGATAGTCAGTAAAGAGAGTACTTCATTGTTTGGAGCACTATGAGAGGGTCTCTGGCCAGTTGGTGAATAGAGACAAGAGTGGTCTTATTGTGCCTAAGAGGGCACCTCCTTCTAGAATTTAGATACTTGAGCACATTACTGGCTTTCGACGTCGCAGCAGCCTATCACATACTTGGGCATACCCTTGTTTAAGGGGCTCGAAAGACCTTCTTATATGATGATCTATTTCAGAAGGTCAAGAGCAAGATCTCTGGATGGGCCTTTAGGTCGCTAACTCCCGATGGCATGATTACTTTATTCGAGGTCTCGTCCTTTCTTTTCTTGGTGCCTCTCTATCTTCTTCGATTATGCAGCCTCCCAAGACAATCTTCAAGAAGTTAGAGAGTACATTTGCTAGATTCTTGTGGGATTCTAAGGATCATGCTCACCGTATGCATTGGAAGAGATGGAAGGATATTTGCCTTCCTACTAATGATGGTGGTTTGGGCTTCAGAAGATTAGAGGACGTGGTCCATGCTTTCTCTTTGAAGCTCTAGTGGTTATTCAGATCACAGCAGTCACTCTGGGCTCAGTTTTTACTGGGCAAGTATTGCAGGAGCACCCACCCCTTTGGCACCCATACCACATTCTCGCTCATGGGGTTTGGAGGAGGCTAAAGGGGTGGGACTCACAAAGAGAGCCTCACATCGCGCGCGCTTGGGTCGTATGCGATATTCTTTTGGCACGATCGTTGGATGGGTGACTTGACTTTAGCTCAAATGTTTCCTCATAGGGAGCATACTTACGTCTAGGTAGTTGAGTTTTTTGATGATATTAGATGGGATATCGATAGACTCTTGTTGGTCCTTCCACATGATATAGCAATCCAGGTTGGAAGTCTACCGCTTTGTCCCGATGTTCTTGATATACCTATGTGGAAAGACACCCCGGATGGTAGGTTTTCTACCAAGTCGGCGTGGCGACTTGTTCGCACCGGGAGTACTCTTGAGCCTTTTGTCGCATGATTTGGAGCCCGATCATCCCGCAGACTATCTCTTTCTTTTGTTGGCGATTGTGGCGGGGTTTAGTGCCGCGTGGATGTGATTATTCGAGAGGAGGATCCGAGCCCACATGGCATCAAGGTGTCGATCTTTGTTAAGAGATTGAGACCATCCAAAGATGTCTTTATTGATAGCCCATGGCTCACTGTATGGCAAAGACTTCTCACTATTTTTGGCATTTCCCTCCGGGTTGGAGAGATGCTACAACATAGATTTCGACTTGAGATTCTCGTGCCGCTTTGTCGAGAGTGGACATATTCGCACTATCATCCCTTTGTGGTCTTTTTTGGTACATTTGACAGCTTAGGAATAATGCAAAGCATCGTAGGATTGGGATGGAGCCCAACGTATCATCTAGCGGGTCTATCACACTATTTCTTTACCGCAGACGGAAGACACTTTCGATTTGTGCATTGGCGTGGGGACCTTGATCATGCCCCACATTTTAGTATTACTCTTACTTCTCCTATCCCCTACCCCCCATTCTTTAGTTTATTAGCGTGCTCGTTTGGTCGGATCTACCAAGATCAATACTTGATGGATTCGTCGTGAATGGATTTGCAAGTGGCGGGGATGTTATCGAGAGATCACACCGGGCGTTGTATCGTGGCCTTTTCTCTGCGCTACGGAGACATACTTATTTTGGAGGCAGAGTTGAGAGCCATTTTACAGGCATTGAGCTTGCCCAACGGATGGGTCTTGTGGACTTATGGATTGAGATCGACTCTACACTTGCCGCTCATTGCATTTCACGTGGTGGGGGCCGTGGGTGATTCAATCAATACTCGCACGCATCCGACATCTTCTATCATTCGATCGAGACACGCTTTCTCATATTTTTCGAGAGGAAAACCGTGTCACGACTCTTTAGCTTCGAGGGCTGGGACCAACGACATTATCGTGAGTATGGATCTTCGACTTGCCTCGTTGTTCGCGTGGACTACTTCGCGACCGATGATATGGCCTTCTATCAATTAGAGGTCTTTAGTTTTTGTTAGTTTGTTTTTCATTTGATTTTGCTTTTGCTTTTCAGAATTATGTACCGGAGGTAGTATCTCTTTATTTGTCAGTAGTTTGAGGAATTTTTTTTATTCGTTGTATGCTTGGAGGTCAGGTTCATATCCTCTCCTCGTGTACTACCTTTTTATATAAATACAATGATAGGGGCATCCAAACCCCCCCACCGTCCCCGGTAGAGGCCTAAAAACCATCATACTGACCGTCTTGGTGCTTCAATAAAAAAAAAATTACCAATTACATATAATATTCACGGCATACATATTGAGAAAGCCATTAAAAATATCATTTTACGGCATATTTTTGTATACATACCATGTATAGGTTAGAAGATAAAAAACCGCATTTTTCTGTCTCGCACTTATATGTCTCGCACCCAAAGCCTTAAATTTTTTATTTTCATTTCTTAAATATTATTTTTTCTTCAGAAACCACCATTTTCATCATCGAGCAGAAATCACCCTTTCCATCTTCAAAAAGAAACCAGCCTTTTCATCTTCTAGCAGAAATCACATTTTCTTTTATCTTCGAACAGAAATCACCCAAGCTATTCTCAACCCTTCCAATAGAAATTGTCAGCGACCAAATTCCTTTGCAGCAAAAATTGCCCATTTCAACTTGTCGTCACTTCTCCTCTTTCTACAACCCACGTAGTTATGGTACTTTCTCAAAATACTATATCTCACACAGCTTAACTGTGCTAAAATGTCTACAGTGTTAACCGATGCGGAGGTGGTCGCCTCTCCATCCTCTCGTCAAAGTTTAAATTGCTACTAAAATGATGCATGGATCGCAGGAACCGTCGGTGACCCACATAAGCTGTCTTACCTATCACATGAACTAAAAGCATCACCTCGTTGCACGTAGGTCATGCCATGTACCCCTGATTGCTCTAACCCGACAAACTACTTCTCGTTGGAAAATTGTCAATTGTCCACAACGCTCCACGTATTTTAAATACCGACCTATTGTTGGCTCCAGTGTCACACATGTCAATCCCATTGGCCCACAACTCCTTCAACCCATCCACTAATGGTTGTAAGAATACATCAATATCCTTACCTAGTACTTTAGGGCCAGGTATCAAGAGAGTAAGGATGAGGTATTTGGGTTTTGACCAAGGTGGTTGGTTGTAAATGGTTACAACTACTGGCCACATAATGTATGCCTGACTCATGTCTTCAAATGGATTGAATCTGCTGACGGCCAAATGTAACCGAACATTTCGGATCTCACTTGCGAACAATGGATGTTCCCTATCAAAATCCAGCCATTCCTTCCTCGTTACGAGATGCTGCATTTCATCTTTATCCCTAGGCCTTCATATACTGTGCCACCACATGAGTTTTGTAGTATCCTTCATCGCGAACATACATTTTAGTCTGGAAAAGCCAAGGGAAAATAGCGCAACACCTTATGCAAAACATTCTTCTTGTTCACTCTCCTAAAAGTGTGTACCCAATGACTTTTCTAGCGATCCAGACATGTTTGTCTATCAGCATGCTCACCCTAAATAGTGCACAGTCATTCTTCCAGGCGTGAATGAATTTGTAACCCAAACCAAACTTCGTCATCATCTTCCTAGCTTCGTAGTGGGAGTCGCCCAGGTTCATGTTTGGGAAAGCTAACATCAGCAACTTCAAAAGATCATCGACATACTTATTTGTCCATTTTTTCACAACCTTAATATGAATCAACTTCA
This sequence comes from Forsythia suspensa, assembly GCA_023638005.1. Lineage (NCBI taxonomy): Eukaryota > Viridiplantae > Streptophyta > Magnoliopsida > Lamiales > Oleaceae > Forsythia > Forsythia suspensa. Next base: position 22,601,178 of record CM042664.1, on the reverse strand, counting down.
CTAAAAATTTTAAGGACGCAAACGATAAAACTCTCGAGTATAGTTCTAAATGTAGAGCCTCAAACAATTTATCGTAGTAACCATCAGTGCCTAGACCAGCATGCTCATCATCAACTATGTTGTCCATGACATCCATCATCTCATCTTCCACACATGCTCTCTCATTCTGTGTATACACATTTGCAGTATGAACCTCGGTCTCTTCATGGTATATCTACGTTACATAACTCTTCGCAAAACCATGACGAAACATGTGAGCCTCGATAGTTTTCATTGGATGTGTAAGACCGTTTAAACACCTTGTGCATGGACATTTAATCTTTTTCTTGTCGTTTAGGTATGGCCTAGTTCTCTATTTATAAATGCTTTCAAACCGTTCCAAAATTTGACGATTTTGTGTGATTTCTAATTTTTGTCCAACTTTTATCAATATTCATACCTAAAAAATACTATTTTTTTGGTAGTGAAGTATAGAATTTTCAAAAATACAGTGATGTATAATGGAAGAAGTAGAACTAAAATAAGAGATTGAATTTGCAGAAATATAGAGATGGAGAGCTGAAAAAGAAGATTCTATAGCGACGACAAAGTTGTCTCTATAGATTAAGAAAGTCGTCACTATAGATAAGAAATGGACACCAATTTTCCCGCTAGAGTTGACAACTCTACAATGAAGATAAAAGTCGTCTCAATAGACTTCAATACAAATTACGAGTAGAATTATGCATCACATGACTATAAACAACAACTATAGCTCTATTGCAGCGACCTATGTCGTCTCTATATGTACACAAAATGATGCAAATTATTCCCACCATTTGGAATATATATAGCAATGACATAATTTGTCATCGCTTAATATCCACAATAATAACGGCGACACTTTAAATATAAAGACAACTTATCCCATCACTATAGAATTGGAACTTATAGCAATGATATTTTATTGTCGTCTCTACTATACTGAACAAGTAGTGGCAACATTCTTTCGTCGCTAATGGTGTCGTCGCTATGTGTACCTTTCCTTGTAGTGACTGGACTCGTTTTATCAAGATCTCTTGTGGTTTTCCCCAATTTTTTGTTAATAAGTAAATAAAACATGTGCTTATATGAAATGTGTTTAATTTCTTGAAATAACTTGAAATTTTTTTTGGTTCCTTTTTTGTTGTGTTTTGTTGCAAATAAACACCTCTGGCTGAATCTTTAAAGTTTTGTAAAACTATCTTCGAAGTGGTTGTTTCTTGATAAATAAACTCTTGTTTATCTTTAAACCTTTCTTAAATTTGTTTTGTGTCCTAAAGTGGAAATTTTGTTTGTCTTGTGACTAATCTTTGTAAAATGTCTTCTAAAAAGATTGATATTGAAATTTTGAATGGCAAAGGAGACTTTAGTCTCTGGCGTAAAAAATTTAGGGCCTTACTTTTACAAAAAAATATGTGTAAAAGCCTTAGATGAGTCATGAGATGATGACATAGAAGATATTAAAAGAATAGTACAAACTGAAATTGCTTGAAGTACTTTGTTTCTACACTTATCTGATAGTGTGATTAGGGAAGTAGGCAACACCAACACTAGTGGAAAAAAATTAGAAGGGTTATACCTAAACAAAAGTTTACGTAATAAATGTTACTTATGAAGGCAAATTTTTAGTTTTATGTTTGACCATTCCATTGACTTAGAAGCAAATTTAGACAAATTTAACAAATTGACTTTAGATTGAGAAAACAGTGGTAAGACAATTTCAGAAGAACAACGTTTAGTTGCCTTGTTAAGTTCCTGTCTAATAAATATAAAAATATGAAAAATACTTCAGAATATGGCAGAGAAAGCCTTACTGTTAATAATATAGTTTCCACTTTGAGAAATAAAGATTTGAAAATAAAATCTGAGGCTAAAGACTCTACAAATGGAGTAGGTCTTGTAGTCAAAGGAAAATATCAAAACGAAGGAAACTATAGTACCAACAATAAGGAGAGAAATAACAAGAGAAGAGATTCATGTGAAAAATATTCAAAAGGAAAGAATAAACAAAATAATAAGTCTAAGGCTAAATGAAAGAAGTGTTATTTATGTGGAAAAATAGGGCACTTTATTAAAGACTATTACAAAACAATTGAAGAGTTAAAAAACTTTCAAAGGGTAGAAGGTGGAGTTGCTGCTGCCCATGAAGAAGCAGTAGCTGAAAATGGACAGGTATATGCAACAAATACTATAAACAAAAATGAGTGGATTTTAGATTCTGGTTGCACTTTTCACATGTGTCCTCGTAAAGAATGGTTTTTTATTTTTTATTTTTTAGAAATTAATGGAGGTCAGGTTTCAATGGGAAACAATTATTCTTGTAGAATCAAACGCATTGGAGAGTGACTTTAAACTTGGGAACTTGTCATGAATTAATCCTTAATAAAACAAGATACATACCTGATTTAAGAAGAAATCTTGTTTTGTTAGGGGTCTTAGATGATGAGGGTTATGATATAACCATTAAATGTGGTGCACTAAAATCATTTATAATTCTACAAAAAATAATAAAGATTCCAAAAGAAAATGGGATTTATGTGTTAAAGGCAACTCCTTTAATTGGAAAAAATTTGGCTACATATGTTTCCCAAAAAGACAAATATGAAATTTGGCACAAAAGATTAGGCCACATAAGTGACAAAAATCTTCAATTTCTTAAAACAAAAAATGGTGTTTTTGGTTCAAATAAAATTGAAAAATTGTCCTTTTGTGAACAATGTGTTTTAGGAAAGCAAAATAAGTTAGCTTTTCATACGGGAATACATAATCTACTACATGTTGATTTGTGGGGTCCAACGTTGGTACTTCTACTGGTTTTAAGTATTTTCTTCTTATCATTGCTGATTTTTCAAGGAAAAATTGGGTTCTTCTATTAAGGAACAAATCTCATACTTTCTCAAATTTTAAAAATTGGAAAGTTTTAATTGAAAATTAGATGAACAAAAAATAAAAAATTCTCATAATTGATAATGATTTGGAATTCTGTAATGAAGAATTTGATATTTTTGTAAATAAAATGGGATTCTCAAGCATAAAATTGTGACCTATACCCCTCAATAAAATGGCTTAGATAAGATTAGATGCATGCTTATCACCTCAAGATTACCAAAATTATTATGGGGTGAAGCTGTAAAAACTGCTTCTTATCTGATAAATGCTTGTCCTTCAAGTGCCATAGATTATAAAGTTCCTAACAATGTTTGGAGTGGTCATCCTATTGATTACTCCAAGTTAAGAGTTTTTGGATGTGCTGTTTATGCACATCAGAGTGAGGGTAAACTAGAACCAAGGGCTACTAAGTTTGTTTTCTTGGGTTATGGTGAGAGGTAAAGGGTTATAGTGTGGAAGTGGGACTTAGATGGTTATAAAGTAATAATAAGTAGGAATGTTGTCTTAAATGAGGCTGAAATTCCTTGTATAAAAGACCAAAAGCATAATGCTGAGTTCTCTGAAAATAATAAGTCCTTTATTGAATCTGATTTAAATATCTTGGGTTTAAATTCAAGAGAACATGATCAACTTGAGGTGGAGCTTCCTCAAGATGAAGCTGATGTCCCTGAGGTAGAAGAAAAAGAACCCTTAGATCAATTGGGTTTAGAAAGTCCTTTACATAACTATCAGTTAGCAAGGGATAGGGTAAGAAGGGAAATCAGACTTCCTATCAAGTTTGATGAAGCTGATTTTGCTTTTGTTTTTAATGTTAAAGATTTTCTCGAATCCCGAACCAATCTCCTATGAAGAAGCTATAAAAAGTAATGACTTCTTTACTTAAAAATAATACTTGGGTATTAGTAAACAAACCTAAGGGGACAAAACTAATTGGCTGTAAATGGATTTTACAAAATTAAAGATTATGAGGAAAATCTGATAGCCTCATATATAAAGCTAGGTTAGTTGCAAAGGATTCACTAAAAGAGAAGGTGTAGACTACAATGAAATCTTCTCCCGTGTAGTTAAGTATACTTCTATTAGGATCTTATTGGCCCTCGTGACCCAATATGACTTTAAGCTTGAATTAAAACTGCATTCTTGAATGGAAACTTAGGTGAGGAAATCTATATGACTCAACCAACAGGCTTTGAACATAAAGAAAGATTAAATTGTGTTTGTCATCTGAAATAGTCTCTCTATGGCTTAAAGCAAGCACCCAAGCAGTGGTATTAAAGGTTTGACACTTTTGTAGAAAAAACTTGACTTTAATAAAAGTGAATATAATCCATGTTTTTATTATAAAGGAACTGAAGATATTATTGCTTGTTTCTTGTTACTCTATGTAGATGATATGTTACTAGCATGTAAACATATTTTTGTAATCTCCTTTATAAAGAATGAATTGAAATCTAAATTTGAAATGAAAGACTTAGGTCCTGCCACGAAAATTTTAGGAATGGAAATCAGAAGAGACATGGGCAAAAATAAGTTGTTTTTAAATCAACAAACTTATATTTCAAAATTTTTAGTAGATTTTCTATGTGTCAAGCAAAATTAGTGAGTTTACCACTTGCAAACCATTTTTAATTATCTTCGGATCAATCTCCTAACTTTGATGAAGAACAAATGAGAATGAATAAGATCCCTTATGCTAATACATGTGATGTACTTAATGGTCTATGGTCTGTACAAGGCCTGATCTTGCTTTCTCCATTAGTGTTCTAAGTAGATACATGAGTAATCCTAGTGAAGAACATTGGGATGCTATTAAATGGCTTCTCAAATATCAGAAAAGGTACTTTAGATTTAGGAATAATGATTACCAACAAGGAGGAATGGATTAGTTTGAAAGGTTTTGTTGATTCTAATTTTGTTGGTAATAATGACAATAGAAAATCCACCTCTGCTTATATGTTCTCTATAAATGATACCTCTATCAGTTGGAAATCCCAACTTCAAAAGACTGTTGCCTTATCTTCAACCGAGGCAAAATACGTTACTGATGTTGATGCATTGAAAGAAGGGATACGGATTCTTAGTGAATTAGGTATCTTTGATAGTGAGGTCCTACTTCATTCAGACAATCAGAGTGCTATAAACTTAAGCAGAAATCCTGTTTTTCATGATAGAACCAAACACATTGATGTTAAATTTCATTTTCATCAAAGATGTGCTGGAAAAACGGGTGATAAAATTGTTAAAATTTCTACTTAGTGTAATCCTTCTGATATGGGAACAAAAGTATTTCCATTAAATAAGTTTAGATATTTTTTAGTCTTCTAAACATTATTAATGAATGACAATTTTATGCAGGTAAGAGAGATGATGATACAAATGGGGTATGTTCTAAATCCACTCTGGTATGGCCCCATACGAATGGCACAATATGACAGCAAGGTGAAGATTGTTGGGTCTACTGTTGGATTGCTCTGCAAATTGTCCATTACATGTACTAAACCCAAATGCTAAAAGCCCAATGATGCCAGTCCACCACATGGCCCAAAATCAGACTCATTGATGTCGCCCTTTTCGAAATGTGACTTATGCATATGCTGGAGTTGTGTTTTCTTCAGATTGTGACACATGGGCTAATGGCTGCCGTTGATTTGAGGGTTACGATATATCTCATATATATACCCTCATTATGGGCTAAAAGGTGTGTCTTGGGTAGAATTATATTTTTGTCTTCTCAACTCTCTGGATTCTTCTTTTATTTAGGAACTCTTCATCTTCCATCTTCCTTCTACATTTCTGAGTGAATAGATAGATGGATAGTGTTAGGTTTGGTTTGAACAATAACTTTGGTATATACTTGGTGTATTTGTGAAGAGAGAGAGGAACTGAGGGCGTATACTCTATTTTAGGTGATACTTTGTGTACCTTGTGTAATACTGAACTATTCTTGAGGTTGTGCTAGTGGATTTGGAGCAAGAACCACGTTTGTGGAAGCTCAACAGGCGATTAGGCCTTTTGGCTGAACATATGGACCCAAATGGGTGTAAGGTCTTTGTGTTCTTAATGTTCTTTACAATTTCATGGGTTGCATGTTCATTTATGGGACCAACACGCACATAATCCTAGATAAGTGCGTAAAAGTAGTTGCACAAATGTTCTAACATGTGAGCACCTTTCTTTTTACCCTCACAATTCATTCTTGAAGAAATTCTAGTAAATATTTTGCTTTAAAGTAGTTGCACAACAATGCTAATATGTGTAAGTGGATTTGGAGCAAGAACCACGTTTATAGAAGCTCAACGGGCGACTAGGCCTTTTGGCTGAACATCCGGACCTAAAAGGGTGAAAAATCTTTGTGTTCTTACTGTTCTTTACAATTTCATGGTTTGCATGTTCATATTTGGGACCAACACGCACATAATCATTGATAAGTGTGTAAAAGTAGTTGCACAATAGTGCTAACATGTGAGCAACTTTCATTTTACCCTCACAATTCATGCTTGAAGAAATTCTAGTAAATATTTTGCTTAATGAACACATCGAGGGGTTGTTTGGTTCCCATTTTTTCCCTAAAAACCCATTTTTTGTCTAGTCTTTTTTACTTTTCAAACTTTTTACACAATAACAAAGTTTGAAAAGTCAAAAAAGGTGGCAAAAAATCCAATTTTTTGGAAAAAAATCTCCACCAAACAAGCCCTAAGTATCTCATTCCTTTTAGCCATGCAGCTAAATGGTTGATTCATACAGATTGCATTCAAAAATTGTGCAACATAAGTCTAATTTGTGTTGTAGTAAAAAAGTGAAGCCTAAAAAAGGATAATATTTTATGCTGACAATAATGAATTACTAACCTTTACAAACTATGAAATGGGATGCTTAGCTTGCAAGGTGCTTTGATGACTTACTATAGTGCACAACATCGTCGTCTTCCTCGTCCTCATCACCACCATCGTCATAGTCGTTTCTCTTCTTCTTGTGAGAAGCTGCTGTTGGCAGTTCTTGGACTTCACTATCTTCATCATCTTTGACATCTTCATCTAATTCAGGATGATCCTCATCACTGTCATCATCCTCATCAACATCCAAAACCCCTTCAATCTCTGCTCGATATCGATTCTTTGACCTAAAGAGCCAATCCTCCATATCAATCTCCCCGTTCCCAGGATCATCATCCCCTACGTGGTCCTCCTCCTCCTCATCATAATCCGAATCAGGCCGGTTGTTCCCTCCGCATCCATCTTACCCAAGTACTTCAGGGACATATTCAACCCAAAAACTCTGGGATTGATAGTCCTCAAACCATATTACACGGAACTCATAAAGATCCAATGAAACCAATCTCAGCTCTGCCAGGGGCCTCAAGTCATTAATATCAGAAAATATGATTATTCGACAAATCGTGATCCCACAGCGATTCAAGCCCTGCCTCCATGAGAAATTTGAGGCCACCCACAATCCAATTGTCAGAATGGATCAACTTCTGTGGTAAATGCTTTATTAGTAGCCGAGTTTAAAACCCTCTCTAAAGTATGCTCTTAGGAATATAAACATCAAAAGATGAAAAGGAAAAGAGAATTTGCAAACCATACGTATTAAAAATGTCGTGCAGATTTCGTGATCAAAGAAGTGGCCTAAAATGAATAAAAGAAGTCACATATGATCCAAAACAAGCACATAAAAGTAGGTTCACAAACATGATCATCAACAAGTGCACCTTTCCTTTGATAAAGAAGTGATTGCACGATGTTGCACGCGAACTCAGATATGGGTAATTTGGTTCATGTTCATGGCACACACTTTTGATTGGTTTGTGATTAACGCTCTCCTTGTTTATGACTTAGTATATTATTGTCTCATCTTGTACAACAATATATTTATCTTCATTTACATTTACATTTACAATAAAGGTATCCCCTTACATTTGTATGAAATAATATTGTAATTTTGTTCAAACATAGATATTGCATTCAAGATTCATAGTTCAAAAAAGTAATATTTTTCATTTTCGTCTGTTCACCGGTTAAAAGCTTGTTTCATCCTTAAGAAGGCTCTAAAAAATCATTACGATTACATGGTTGTAAAGACTTAGTACAATCACAAGGTTGATATCAACAGTTTCTCTATGGTTCTGTGGGAGAGCTGCTCACCAACAGCACACTAGTACCCTTCAAAGGCAGGAGCAATATTGGTATATGCTGCAGAAATGAACCGAAAGCCTAACATGGATGATATTCCTGCACAAATTGCGCGTCTCTTCTTGATGGGCATGGAACCTGGAAGATCAACCAGAATTCCTCATGCTGTAATTATATATATTGTAAACAGTTTGCATTATTCATTTCATTTCGAATTAAATTGTAAAATTCCACAATGTACAAAAGGAAATTTGTGCGGTAAATCCTATATATCTAACGTAATCTTATGTAATAGTAACTTTAAAAGAATAAAAGGAAAATAGAATTTTCAAATCATACGTATAAAAAAACCATGCAGATTTTGTGATAAAACAAATGGCATAAAAATGAACAAAAAAATGCGCACATTGTCCTAGATAAGCACGAAAAATTAGTTGCACAACAATGATAGTTAGCACATTCACTTTTGTAGACAAGGGGGTGGGAATGAAATGGGTAGATAAGGTTGGACAAGCAACGGCGGTGGTCAGTGTTTGAATCCGGGTAGGGTTTGGGGATGAAAGGGGTAGATAAGGTTGGGGAAGCAACGGCGGTGGAAATGGCAGTGGTCAGGGATTGAATCCTGCTAGGGATTGAAGATGAAATGGGGAAGAAGGAGCGGATGTCTAATGTTAATAGATTGCTTAACTATAGAGAAGACAAATGTTTTTGTTGCTATTTCGGATCTATATAGATGAAAATTTAATGAACGCTAAAAAAAGGAAGTGTCATTTTTACTCCAATTTTTTGGACCTAAAGGGACGACGTGTTGTTGCTATATGGTCATCGTCGCCTCTATAAACGACCAAAATAATATTATAATTGATTGTTAAGAGAAGAAATTATTTATAAAATAATAAAGCAATTCAATTATATTAAAATTAACTATATACATAATGTTTCATAATTATTTTATATTAATTAATTATTTCAAAATAGTAAATAAATTTAATAAAATATTTTTGATGAACGACTAAAATAATATTATAACTGATTGTTAAGAGAAGAAATTATCTATAAATTAAAAAATCAATTTCAATTATATTAGAATTAACTATATACATAATTTTTTATAGTTAATTTAAATTATATAATTATTTCAAAATAGTAAATAAATTTAATAAAATAATTTAATTACATCAATTATACACGTAATTAATGAACACTAAATTAAGTTTATTAATTACTACGAAGTTGTTTGAAATGTCAAAATAAACTTTAGTTATAGGCAACAACATTCAATTTGAGTCACTATCATGATATGTTTGATCTTCGTTGTCGTCAACTTCGTCCTCGTTACTTTCACTGCATGTTTCTTCATCCCTGTATTCTTTAAATGTATCATCTTCCAAATCCTCATTGTTAATGAATGATGTATATATCTCCTGTAGTGTTAGATGACGATCCCCTGATAAACAGTGCACGAATCTCATTAGCTTCGACGTCATCTCGGTGTAAGGATAAGTGCTTTAGGTTGCCAAGATCAATAATCGAAAAAAAGGAGAAGTGTTGTTGTTATAGAGTAGGCCTATCTCAGTGTTGTACAACTTTCTAGTTAGGACCACGAGAAGGATCTTCTATGTAGAATACTTGTTGTGCTTGGGTAGCTAGTATGAATTGATGATCCTTGTACGTCTCTCTACTAACATCAATACTAGTAACGTTCTTCTCTATTATCCTCCGTCTGTCATCACACCTAAACCATTTCCACTAGAAGAGAACAACTTAAAGGTCCGACCCAACTCTTCGCTCCACCATCTCCTCGTAGTCTGTCCGTAGTAAGTTTCACCCCAATCCCTAGAACGGACACACCGATGTTCTGAGTTTTCCTTCGAACGTCACCATCATAAGTCAAGAAGCAAACTAAATATACGACACAGGCTGTGTAAGATAGAATGCGTGTGACATCTAGTAGCCAAAGACAACAACTCATGAGAAACTTAAGGGGCGTTGTAACAACCGAAATTTTTCCGGCTTTTAATTTCAAGTAAATAAAATTTTTACTTTCGGCGTCGCTTCGTACCTCATGGTTCATTTCAAATATTTGGTCACGTAAAAAATTTTTGCGTGTGTTCGCTTCAAATTTTTGTAGTCGACGACTATGGTGAAAACAAACCTTGTTCTTTTTCTTCATTTGGTAAGTTTTGAATTTCAAGTTGAACGAGAAATAATTTATAGTTAGCCTAATTTTTTTTAAATGTTGTTCTCCTCGTCCTATCTAAAAATCCCGCCATTTATCTTCGCTTTTCTTAGCCAAAACTTGGTATACTTTCAACTCAAAAGTTAACCAAAAATCCACCCAAACAACACCTTAAAATCCACCAAAAACTAGCCAAACAATCCCTTAAACTCCAACATTTTTCATCACCCAAACAGCCCCTAACTACCAAAATAAAACTGCCTCACCATTTTCAGAAATCACGTCCAGCAGCCACCCTCCTTTGCAGCCATTTTCCTGTATTTTCTTCCCACTTAAACTCCAGCCAACTGCCCCACAATCTTCCCATTTCCCCTCACCTTTCAACCACCAAAATAACTGCCCTTTTTCCCCCAAAATATCCCAGAAGTCGGCCCCCTTAAGTCCCAGTAGATCTCCATGAATCAGCAACAAGAAGTCCAGAAACCTCCCTTTTTCCCTCTCCAATTTCGGCCTTCACCCATAGTCCAGCAGCATGGTGTTTCTTGTTTACTTTCCAGCAAGAACACCCTCAATTTCCTCCCTCATCCTTCCTCCATATCAGCCCCAAAATTCCAGCAACAACCCTTCCATTCTCAGCATTTGTTTTCCTCTCTTTCTGTCAACCGAATTCGGTCCAGCAGTGAGAAATCTCCAGAAAAATATCCTTTAGTTTTCCTTCATTTTCGTGCAACAAGAAGCCTTGAAACCTTAGTGTAAACCACCAAAAATACCCTAGAATTTATCCATCTTCTTCCTTCTGATTTTGGCCAGCACACAGCCTTCATTTTCTGCAAATCTTAGTCACCAAAATTTCTAGCAACTTCTTTCTAATCTGTCCAGATTTTTGGCCTGTTGAAAAGGGCCTTAACCTTGTTTTAACCTTCAAAAAAGTTCCATATATATACATCTATATATAGCGTACGGGTTTGGAATTTTTGGAAAGCTGCATAAACAAATTTTCTTCATCAAAACTTCAACCGAAAACTCGCTTTCGAGGTAGTTTTACTTACTACTTTTACAATGATTTTTAAATGATGTTTGGGAAAATTATGATGTGATATAAATGCCATGCAAAAATTTATGATGAAGGAACGTTATGATAGTAATTGAAGGTAATCACTTTAATATATTAGTGATTGAAGGTAATCACGTATGCCGTTATGTGTGCCAGCTACCCATTGCAATTTATGTGTTCCTACGTATGTTTAAAAATGATGGCATGAGCATTTATGTTTACGTATAATTTTTCACATGTTGTATGTATTGCTACTGAGTGTTTCTTATGAAATACTCACCCTCAAAATGAACAAATTTTCAGATTGAATTGATTGGCGTTGATGCGATGGCGGTAGGCTAGCGAGCTTATCATGGAAATTTTTACTTTGTTTAAGTTTTGACGTCGAGATGATCAAGTCAACTATGATGTAAATACTATATTTTAAGTATTTCAGTGTTTAATTATGTAATATGTATGGAAAACAAGATATTGGTTTAATTGCATTTCAAAGTTTTAAATTAGAAAATGCCTAGTTCATTTTTTTAGAATTTTCAGCTTACTGTCCCCTTTTCGAAAAATCATAACTTTTACTACGGTTGGATTTTTTGAGTGAAATAAGTTTATTTGGAAAGCCCTATATGTTTTCTAATAACATAAATTGGAATCACTCAAAAATTTCATCGGATGAATTTATTATGGATGTTTGAAATGGCTGCCTTAAGGCACCCTAGACAATTTTTCAATCATCTTCGTCTATCGTTTCGCCTACCAAATGGCATATATAAAGTTTGAAATTTGAACATGTTGTAGTCCATAGTCCCATGTATCTACAATTCAATTTTGTAATTTTTGAAGTTCATTTTTCCTTGCACGCTTGTTATTTTTCCGCAACAATTAAATTTTTTAAAACCCTTTAAGGGCATGAGAAATATTATTTGGAGTCGTCAAATATATTTTAGAGATTGTTTTAGAGACCCTCCCAAGTTGAAAAATCAGGGGCGTTCTGAGCGTTGCTTTGGCGCAAAGCATATACCTGAATTATGTGAAACATAGTTTTAGTAAATGTTACAAAAAACAAATATGCGCATATATTTGAAATGGGATTGATCATTGACCGTTTACCATCCTATAAAACCAATCGTGAAAGTCTCTTCTATGCACTTAGTCAATGTTTGTCCAGCCATTGCGCAATACCTCCTACTTGTGGTAGCTGTAAAACGGAAATAAGATAAACTAAGTACTTCCAAGAACAATTGATAAAGAGAATTGAATATATTTAACAATGTGATCTTACTTCAAGTGGGTCTCAATTCCCTAACAATTGTTGAGGATGTAATACATCGCCTGATTCTGAACATTGTCATGAAGCATTCTTGGTGTCTTCTTTCCAATTAAGCGACACTACAACTTGAAAAATAGAAAGTTGTCTTCTTGAAACACTTACACTCGTTCCTATCCTTGAACCTTATTTCTATGTCCTCGAAATACCTTTAACAAAAGGTCAATGCCTCATCAACCACATATCCTTCGGCTATTGAACCCTCGGGTCGAGCCTAATTTCTGATGTAGTTCTTAAGTTTGTTCAGGTATCGCTCGAAAGGATACATCCATCTCATATGCATTGGACCACCAAGTATTGCCTCATCGGGCAAATGTATTACAAGATGAATCATGATGTTGAAGAAGACTGGCAGAAAGATTCATTCCAACTAGCTGAAGATGATGAGTATTAAGTGCTCAAAAGCAGCCATCATGTTGCTAATCTTTAGTTTCCTCTCTCACAGCTGTTTGAAGAAGGTGAGTAGTTCAATGTTTGTAGTGGAATTAAAATTGTTTAAGTACGCACGACATCCGATTGGCAAAAACTTTTGCATGATAATGTGGCAATCGTGTGACTTCAACCCAATAATACCACTGTCATTAGGTACAATATTTTTTTGCAGATTTGAAATGAAACCATCAAGAAATTTAATCGATCTAATGAAGTTATAAAACCTATTACTGTTTACAATAGACAAGGTGTAACCTGTGGCCAGCTTCATATACCTATTCTCGTTCGAATACAAGTGCAACTCTCATTTTATCCCTAATTGCATTAGATCATGCCTGGCATTGACTATGTCCTTCGATTTGTGAGGATGGAGACAGTTTGGCTGAAGTTGAGGTAGATTAGATGGAGGAGAAAATGGGTGGTTAATTGATCATGGAGTAGGGAAGAAAAATTCGTAGAAAATGGATGATTTCCATTAGGTTTTAGGGGCTGTTTGGGGTGTTTAATTGGTATGAGATAAGGAACTGTTTGGGTTGTTTAATTGGTATGAAATAATTTGTTTTGGTGGTTGTGAAAATTCCATGTTCATCACATAAAAACAAGGCAACCGCATGGAACAAAATTTCTGCGACTAAAAATGTTTAAAATGTACTAGGACGTTCATAGCAACGCCGAAAGTTAAAAATGTATTTTCATGAAAATTAAAAGTCGAAAATTTTTCGGTCGCTATTGATTTGATCTAAAAGGAATTAAATAAAATTACATATAATCCTAGATAAGTACGTAAAATTAGTGGCACAACAGTGCTAACACGTGCGCACCTTTCATTTTAGCCTCACAATTCAATCTTCAAGAAATTCTAGTAAATATTTGCTTAATGAACACATTAAATATATCATTCTTTTTAGCCATGCAGCTAAATTGTTTGTTCATATAGTTTGCGTGCAAAAATCATGTGACGATAAAGTCTAATTTGTGTTCTAGTAGAAAAGTTAATCGTGAAAACCATAATATTTTACATTGACAGTAATGAACTACAAACCTTTTCAAACTATAAAATGGGATGCTTATCTTGCAAGGTGCTTTGATGACTTACTATAGTGCAAAACATCGTTATCTTCGTCGTCCTCGTCACCACCATCATCATCGTCATTTATCTTCCTCTTGTGAGAAGCTGCATTTACAGGGTATCCCTAGCATCTACTTCTACCTTGCCAAACTGGTTGTGTTCTATGCCGTAATCTTCTTCCTCACCTTCAACTTCTTCTTCATCCTCAAAATCTCCATCTTCCTCAAAACCCTCATGTTCTTCTTGTTGAACAAAAGAAAACGATGAAGAACAAAACAAGAGGATGAAAATTCACCAAAGGAAGGGTTTGAACACGATTTTGAATCGCTGTCCTCAAACGATATTTTCCGCCACCAGGTTAAGTTCTTGAAGGCTTTCATGGCAAATAGTTTATAGGAGTAAACAAACATTTTAAATCAAGTTCAAATCAAATGAAAGGAACTTGAAGAACACTTTATAAAATATGAGTTTTGATTTTTGATTTGGATGTAAGTATATGTATTTGATGTTAGTTATTACTTTCTCAACATGAAAACAATCTATATTTATAGATTACTAAGTCCAATACACGAATATGTGCCAAAACCAAGCCAAAAGATGCCAAAACCTTTCAAAACGCTGCCAGAATCTGAAAACCAATGGTTATTGAAATTTTGAAGTGGGCGTTCGTCTAGTACAATAATTTGGCCTCTGTTACCAACAGCATAATATTTTGACCGAAATTTTTGGCTTTCCTCTTTTGTTTTCGGGTTTTGCTTCGAGTATTTTTCCAACTACTTGATATCCTCTTATAGATGTTTGAATCCAAATCAATTCTCATTATATTAATTGAACAATGTTACAACGATCCCCCACTTGTTCAATTATATAATGAGCTTCAAACACAAATTTAACGACGCTTATGCATAGAGTATATATATCTTTTGATTTGAATCTAACCTTAGTGTAAATCTCACAAAGTATCATCGAAATCTCATGTAGCATTAAAGCTTTGAACCTATTATTCCTTGTGATGATACCGGTGAAATCACACACACAAGCATCATGTGTTCCAAGTTTTACATTATCTCGTTTAGCGCTCTTAAGGACTTGCGCTTCTCCTATTCATGAACGTTTAAGAGATAAACCCAAACCCTCTATTGAGGTGGCACCACCTCGAAGTTCATATAGGTAAAGTTCTTGTAGTATCTTTGTCACTTTTAGAGATACTTGATCCAACAATCTAAACTTTATTAAGAGTTATAGAAACTCATCTCTCCTTTTCGTGACACTATTAAGAAAAGAATAAGTGTTGAAACTATCCACTTATCAAATGACTTATTGTTACCATTTGAACCCAAGGTATAATTGTTAGTATAATCAGGTAGGGTTGCCGTCATTTGGTGGATTTAATTACAGAGTTTGAACCCCATCCTATTAGTTGTTGTCCGCACTAACTCAATTGTGAGCGGTTTAATAAGCGGATTAGCCAAATTTTTATTTGACTTTATATAAGTGAGTGAAATTATTCTATCTTTAATCAATTTTTTCACATAGTAATGTCATAGACTCACGTGTCTAGACTTACCGTTATACGCTTCACTGTACGCCCTAGCTAAAATGTCTTGACTATCACACAAGATAGATATATAAGAATTATTCTTCTCTCCCAATTGGATTTCATAAATTAGATGCCTAAGTCATTCAGCCTCTTGCTATAAATTAGGATTCCATAATTGAGTGTGTAATGCATGTTTGTTTCTTGGATTTCCAAGAGACTGCACCTCCTCCAAGAGTGAATACCCAACCTGATGTGAATTTATTCTCACCTATACTAGATATCCAACTAGCATAAGTAAATCTTTCTAGGATTGTCGAAAATTTAGAATATTGGATACCTAGATCCTTGGTCTTCTTACTACAAAAAAATACCCATTTTGCAACAAAATAAAGTTGTCGCTTAAATATAGATTTTGTCGTAAGCATAACTAAACTTGCAATATTTTTTGTTTGCCATAGAAAATATGAAATAGCGACAACATATTTGTCGTCTTAATGTCGTTTCAATACATAGATGTCGCAAAAAATTAAAAGGGCAACAAGTCAATTTGTCGCAACTTTTATTCCAAAACACAATTTGTGAGGAGAAATGTTTGTCGCGAAAACTATTTTAAAACTATATAGCTTGTTACCTATTCTATTTTGCAACAAAACATACTTGTAGTAATATACATTTTATAATAGGTCATGTTTGTCGCATAATTTATTTTACAATGAGAATATAGTCGTTGCAGAATATATTATAAGATATTCAATGTTTGTAGTATAATTTATTATGTAACAAGTTTTGTGTGTAGTTAAATTTATTCAGCAACATAGAGAGTTTGTCGCATAATCATTTGTTGCCTAATTTATGTGGTGACTATTTATATAGGCCGCGTATTATAATTTACAATATATAAAATTGTTACAAATATTATTTGGTGACAATGGATATTCGTTTATATGAAAGGTTGTGTTTGAATTTGAATATATTCTGCAACACAGAGAGTTTGTTGTGTATCGATGTATAGTTGTTGTGCAATTTAGTTTATCTATAGTAATGTATGTTGAGTATTCTATTTTACAACAAATAAAATTGTTGCAAATATTATTTTATGACAATGAATATTATTTTATGTGACAATTTGTATTTGTAGTTGAATTTATGTTACAACATAGAGAATTTGTTGCGTCAACATTTGTGCAACACTCTATAATGTAAATATTATTTTGTGTTTTTTTTTATTGCGTAATACTTTCAACAATAATAAATTTTCAATTTCTTATATCATAGTAGAATTTTTACAAAGATACACATTTATTTGAAAAATGTAACTTACAGCATTAAAAATAACTTATGACTTAATAAAAAATACTTCAACGCACAATTTACCAAATATAAATGATGCAAGAATATATATAAAAAATTTCATATTATTGTCTTAAAAGTATAATGCTAAAGCTTGTGAAGAAAGTGTCACACTAATCGTCAATCTCTTATCAACTCTTAGTAAATGTATCATTTGTATTGGAATCTACTTAGAAGGGAAAAAAATGTAAATATTAATTAAAAATTAGATAGAAAGACATTATAGAAATGAACAAAATACATATAAAATAATTTACTTATCGATGTCACTATCAGAATGTGACCATAGGGTCTTGCACTAATCGAAGCATATGTTACATTCAAAACCACAAAAAATATTAGTTTCAGACTATAATGTAGTTATTTCTTGTTGTAATCACTTCGTACTGCAGCCGCTGAGAGATATTGTTCCATGGACATTTTAGTCTGATTCAGACTTCTTACACCTCTCTCTCTCTCTCTCTCTCTCTCTCTCATGCCAAAAGGTCATGTTTTGCTGTATATTGTATAATCTCTGCTTATACAAGCAACCTTTGTATAGGGTTTGTCTCTGTAAATTTTTGAACTATTTTTCTCTTGTTCAATCGTCTATTTATAGGAGATTATTAAGGATATTTAGGTCGTTACCCTTTTTATGTGATTTGACATTCTTTTTTAATGTGATTTGACGTTCCCATTGATGTGATTTGAAATTCTCTTTTATGATCTGGGTTTTCAAGATAAGTAGACTATTGTCCAAGATGTCTAATCCGACATGTAAATTTATGGTAAATTAATGACAAAGTTCGATCATGTCAGTATTATGTAGTTTGGGGCTTGGTCCGAGGCTCAATCTTGAATCCAAGGTTCAAGTCTAAGACCTCTAAGAACTTCAAGTATGTAGCATCTATCCATTTTTCCGTCTGAAGCTATTAATTAAGCCCCTAATGCCGATCCTTACATCTTCGACTCTTTGCACTTAGGCGCCTGCCTAAGCTTGTCTATGAGGTCAGTTTATCGTGCCACGTATGCCATAGGGCTGATGTGGCATCTAGGTAGACTTTGATGATTTTTGAACGTAACATTAGTCTGCCAAGTCTGAGCCTTATATTCATATGAGGTGGATGGATTCCAATATCCGATGAACTGAAAGCATTTTAAGATATCTTACCAACCCGATATTGCAGGCTTTTCAAAGTGTAAATGAGTTTGGAAGGTAGCTTCTTTATTCTCTGAGGTATCATGTCGAGCAAAGGCTGGAGCTAGAGAGGTGTTTTGAGAGTTTATGGCTTCTCTATGCTCTGAGGCATCATACCGAAGTAGAAACATGAGATATGGTTCGAGAGTTTATGGCATCTTTATGCTCTGAGACATCATGCCAAGCCAGAGACTCAGGATTGAGAGATAATTCAAGAGTTTATGGCTTCTCTATGTTCTGAGACGACATGTTGAAGCAGAGACCAAAGCTTGATGATGCAAGAGTTTAGCTCCTCTGTATTCTGAGACATAATTGCCAAAGCAAAATCTTAAGCAAAATTTCAGCAAGTGTTTAGCTTTTCTTTATTCTGAGGCACAATTACCGAAGTAGAAACTGAAGCAAACTTTAGTGCTCCGAGGAAGCGTAGACTGAACTTTGATAATGCAAGTTTTTATCTCATCTGTATTGCTGGGCATAGGGCATAATTGCTTAAGCAGAAACTGAAGCAAACTTTCATGGTATATGGGTTCTATATACTTCGAGGCATCATGCCAAAGAAGAGATGGAAACTTGATGATGCAACCCTTGACTTTGACATACACTCTGGGGCATTATGCTTAAGAAGAGATCAAAACTTGGGTGAGAGATGGAAAGAAATATTGGTTTTCAAAAAAAATCACATTTCGAGAAATACGAAGATTGTTAGCATCCGCATCATAACATACAAACCCTTTATGAGAGTTACTATAGCCAAGAAAAGCACACTGAATAGCTCGAGCAGCAAGCTTGTGACGTTCAATGGGAGGTAAGTGAACAAAACAGACGCAACCAAAAATATGCAAAGAATTATAGTCATGAGGAACACCAAATAGACGAGAATATGGAGAATCAAGATGCAAGGTAGGAGAAGGCAGACGATTAATCAAATATACTGCCGTAGATAATGCCTCTACCCAAAATTTGGGAGGGACAGAAGATTCAAGCATCAAGGTACGAACTACATCTAAAAGGTGTCTATTCTTACGCTCGGAGATGCCATTTTGTTGAGGGGTGTAAGGACACAAACGCTGAGAGAGAATACCTTTCTGTTGTAGGAAAGATTGAAAATCATGAAACATATATTCTCTCCCAGAATCTGAACGTAAGGTCTTAATATTGGTAGAAATTTGTTTTTCTACATAGGCAACAAAAGTTTGGAAGGTCAAAAACACATCAGTTTTAGAACGAAGAAAATAGACCCAAGTGAAACGACTGTAATCGTCAATAAATGTCACAAAATACTTATATTGAGCATGAGAAAGAACAGGACTCATACCCCAAACATCAGAATGAATAATCTCAAAACATGTAGAAGCACGACTACCATGTAAAGGAAATGGTAAAGATTTGCTTTTACCAAGTTTACAAGATACACAATCAAAAGACAAGGAAGAGCTTGCATTTGTATTGCTCAAATAACCATGTTTCATAAGATGTGTCAAAATTACAGAGTTTGGATGTGCCAATTTCTTATGCCAAAAATGGCTATTATTAGAAATAGCAGAATAACCAACATAAATTGAATGAGGAATGGAAAATGACTGAAGAGGAAAAAGACGTCCCACTTTAGGCCCCTTCGCTATCTCTTGTCCCGACACTTGATCTTGCACATGACAACCATTATGATGAAAATGAAGGGAACACTTTTCCTCTACTAATTGTCCAACAGAAATGAGATGGCAGATAATGAAGGAGATACGAAAACATTAGTAAAAGGAGACCCCAGATTTCCAACTACAATAATAGGAAGAGTACTGCCATCGGCGATCTGAATATGATGCTCACCATCATACTTACGAATATCATGTAACACTGCTGGATTGCCAGTCATGTGATTGGAAGCCACATAATCAATTAACCAAGGAGAAGGAAGAAGATGTTTCTTACCTTGGAGACCAAGAGTAGAAAGAGCGAAATAATCATCTCTTGAACCTGCTCAGGGGTAAGGTTGGACGAAGAACTTGGAACAACAGGTTGAGTAGAAGAGGCAGGCATAAAGGTGGACTGAACAACAGTATGAAAAGTAGGAAAAGATCGATTATGAGGACGTACACGACAATCTTTAGTGATATGGCCGTCCTTTTTGCAATAATTGCGAAATTTCTTCTTTGCAATATTTTGCAATGTGTCCAACTTCTTTGCAAAGTGTAACATCGCAGGTGAGGATCTAGATCGTCCTTTGTCGTGAGCGAAGATAGGCTACATTAACCATCTCAGTACCATCAGTATCTTGAGCAATGCCGATTTGTGAGGTGAGACGCTGTTCTTCACGTAAGAGTTCGCCTAAGCAGACATCCAAAGTAGGGACAAGTGTGCGATTGATTAACCTAGCTCGTGCACTTTCAAACTTAGGTCGAAGCTTCATCAAAATTGATCCCTACCGACTCTCGAATGAATCGCTTGTAGGGCCGCTAAAACATCTTTGGGAACTTTAGAATGCACCAAGCCGAATAATCACTCATAAATTAAGAAAACCCGAGTAAAATTGTTCAATCGAGAGGTTTCCACGGCGATAGTTTGCGATATCTAACTCCAATTGAAACTTTCGGCGAAATTATTTTGATAATAAATTAAATCCGAAGGTAATCCCACATCTGCTTAACAAGTGAACCCACGAAGATTGTTGACCATATGGGGTTCAACAGAGCTAAGTAGCCAAGAAGCAATTTTGGCATCCTCGCTTTTCCATGAATCGAGTTCTTTGGGATCGATTGGAGTCAGAAGACCCATCCAAATGATCCCATAACTCCTTTCCTTTAACAAACATCTTAAACTGAATTCCCTAATCATGTAGTTCTTGCCATTAAAGCTAATAATAGAATTTTCACCGACATAATAACTAACAAAACAAAATTGAAAGACCGAGACAGATCACAACAATCACAAGATCAGTATGATCAATCAAGACTCCCAACAATCCGAGACAAGCTGGTCAGAAAATTAAAAAATTACGACGACCTAAATCACCAAAAATTAATCTAAAAAAAAAAATATCCCATGGAAAGCGAAGAGACTACCGACAGAACCTATGAAGAGGTTTCGACAGCCTCGATCGATAATAAAAACAGAACTCTAATAATAAACTAGAAATTCAAAGCCAAGAGAAAAATGTGAAAAAAATAACTTGGGCTCTGATACCATGTCAAGAAAGTTTGGTTTTGAATGCCTCTCATTGTGAGGATTCCTTCATTTATATAGATGCAAGGTAAATAGCTTACCAAAATAAACGCCTATCAATTACATACTAATTACAATATAATATTCTATACATAGCTAGTCTAAATAGAGTAGATGCTAATTACAATATACTCTTCTATACATAGCTAGTCTAAATAGAGTAGAATATATGATGTCTCAATTATGCCATATATATAATATATGCTAACAATGCAGGTGTTCAGGGTTCTGAAGATTGAGCAAACCTTGAGTGTTTAGCTTTTCAATGTTTTGAGGCGTTATTACCGAAGTAGAATCTGAAGCAGCTTTGAAAATAGTGTTTATATCACATACTTATTTTTCCTCCCAAGTCTGAGGCTCATATTTAAATGAGGCAGAGGACTTCACAAAATCTTGGAGGATTTACTGATGCCATGTGTCGTAGATTGATTATAGAGGTTGATAGTTTGATGTGAAAGATTCTATTTATAATAGTTATGATTACCCATGTTGAATGTGCACGACACTTGATATCTCGAGGTGCAGTAATCACAGTCGAATCACTAGTCTTTGGGACAATGTATCACATGCTTTGATGAACGTGTACAGTGAGTGGCCCATCCTAGCTGTTCATTTGGAACTGATTTTGGTGTCCTTTTAGATTCTAAGGTCCAAGTCTAACCCCTAACTAGCGGTTGGGATCTGTGGTAGCTAGAATCCAATAGATGGAATTCGAGGTGTGTTGTCTATAAATAGGAGGCTAAGTTTTCAAATAGGAGGCTAAGTTTGCAAGAAATTTCACTTACTTCCCCGTAAGTGCCCATTGCACTCGCGTTGAATAATTCGAAACTTTTCCCTTCAAACTCCCATTTTTCTATGACGAAAGTAAATTGAAATATTGATAAGTGCATTTTATGCACTTATTCGGGCATTAAAACTAAGCTTTTATCCTGTTATTTTATTAATTTTATACTTAATTGAATGTATTATTATTTCTATTTCAGTTTTGGACCTGTTTATAAGCAAATGGAGAAGAATGGAATGAAAGAGCAACAATTTGACAAATATTTAGAAAGTATGGAGACTCAATTAGAACTTGAAAGACCATTTTGGAGGCTATTGGAAGGTTTGAGGACTAAAATGACCAAAATCCAAAGTTGGAGGACTAAAGGCACATATTTGAAAAACTTAAGCTGGGCGACCACCCAGCACCATGATCAAAAGCCAGAATACAAAAATGCTAAACTGGGCGATCATGTAAAATTTCACGCAGACTTTTTTTACTTACCTTTCAGAGTTCAACTCCAATTAGAAAACTTATTGGGATGCGATTTTAATGATTTTTTGGGATCCTTTTGGGCACGATTATGGAACTATATAAATGAGTTATTAACTCATAATTAAGTGGTCGGATTTTGAGAAGAATTCAAGAAGAGAAACAAGAACGAAGATCAAGATCCATTCTTTTCAAGTTTTATTCCTATCCGGGTGATAGCTTTTATATTTTCTTTTTATTTTCTTCTTCTTAATATATGTTAGGTTAAATCTTTTTTGTGCTAGGATTACGATGAAACTTGTAGTTTAATTCTTCTATTTGGAAACTTAACTTTTGACGATTTGCATTAATATAGTTTTGAATAATTAATTGTGATTTCGTTTCAGCTACAATTATATACGTAGTAATTGTATAATTCTTGTGGGTCGTTTTACTATCAAGAGATTGAAAACAGGCTAGACATAATTTTAATTATCTTAAAGTCCGATAGAGGCTAAAGATATACCGCTATGCTTTATGTGGTCTTTAATTATCAATTGCAACTTAATGCATTCTTGTGCATTCCTATTCGTCATAGAAATATAGTCAGTCATACATATGAGTATGTTTGATTTTAATCAAGAGAAACTGTTAAACAATTTAGAGATATTGATCGTCATAATTGATGTACTTTGTTAAAATCAAGAATTAAGATAGAAGAATTAACAACTATAAGTGGATTCGGGATCCTATTACTTTTCTTTCCAAAATTTAAAGTAATTCGTCATAAACTTAATCTTTTAATTGTTTGAGTTATAATTATTTAATTATTCTTAATTCATAGTTTAGTTAGTTTAAGAAACCAAACTTCAAAAGTTAATTTGATTTGGTTAAGGTTATTACAATTGCATTGAACTATCTAAATCCCTATGGGTACAATACTTGGACTCAAAATCCATTATATTACTTGTGTGATCCGTACACTTGCGGAATAACAACATAAAAATCGCTAACAAATATCTTCCAAGAAATCCATACATGTAATGAGGAAAATTGTACAAAGAGTGGCGTCGATGATCTTAGTGAAGATGGCCAGAAGTAAAGTGGGCACTTACTTGAAGACATCCAATTCCTTATACATTTAGATGGATACATTATCAGGTTTTCTTCAAAAAATAGAGCCATGTCCGAGCTTGGATTTAATGGAACAACCAAGGATGGAGCGGGGATTTAATGTACCAATTACACCTGCTCCCACTATTGATTCTCTCCAGTCCACAAGATTTGTTCATAAAAAACATCTTGATGCTCCATAAGAAACTATACAAGCCATTGGTGCCATTCTCCGAAGGAAATAGTCCGTCAAAGAAGAATTTTTTGGGAAGTTTATCTCTCAATTTCTTAGTTTTTTTCTCTTCAAGAATACTTTTGAACTCATCCTTGGACAGGGGCATTGCCAACTATCTTCGAGTAACCTAAATGTATGTGCCACTTTAGAACAAACTGAAGATCTAGGAAATGGTCCAACCAGGACGGAGGCAACAAGTTGTCCTCTTGAAGTAGAAGTTCAATCAAACTCAGCCGATGCGCAACCAAATATTTTTTATTTCTCCATCTTGTGTCGACCCTTAGCGGCTGCATGTGTTTCTTTGACTTTGTTACAATGTTGTAGTATATTTGTTGATCAATGGAATTCATCTTCTTTCAATCTTACCAAAGTATTATATTGATCAAACCTCATACTAATTCAATGTATTAACTCAAACTAATTTACGAACATACAAACCAATTGCGTGAGAGACCAAGTACAATATTCAATTAGATATTATCATGACTTAATCGAGCGGACTGGTCTATGCCTAGATATCCTTGACATCAATCATAATCATAGGTTCTTTTTGAGAATTTTGCCACTCAGGACCTAGACTCGAGTTGAATGTCGAACTTTGTAACGGAGGCTTGGCAAGCCTACTTAGGACAAGCAAAGTCTTAGAGCATCCTTTAACAATTGGAGGCTAGACGAGGCTGTCTCGGACGAGGAAGGACTTATAGCTTACATTAATAATTTCGTAGTACAAGATATACTGATGCCAGCTTTCAAGTCTGATAAAGACGATAACAAATCTCAATCTGAATACGTATTTACTCTTAATGAACGTATAGTCAGTGGGAAGAGTTTCAAACAAGATACGACCATTGATTTAACTACAAAATTTGAATATATCACTACAAGAAAACATGACAATAGTGATGTTAGCATGTCCCTTTCGCGGTGAAGATTATAAGAAGAGAGGCAGATTGGTGGTGATTCAAGTTTAGTATCCAAAACTTTAAGGTACATTACAAATCCTTAGATTTTGTTTCTTATTAGAGTTGAATAGCCAATTTTTTGTTTTCTTCTTCCAGCATATGGGAATAATTAATTTCTCATATTGTAGTTGAAAGATTCACATATGGATAAATAATTTGTAAAATTCTTTTGGAGTTGTATAAATGACTTGGGTTTGGTATTTTCATTTTTGATTTAGGCGTTTAATGTTTTTCATTTTTTTTGACTTGGGTATTTGGATTTTTTATTTTCTGGGTAGAATAACTAATTTCATAAATGACTTGACATATATATAGATAGGTTTTGTGTCAATTGGCCAATAGCGTTTTGTAGTTATAAATCCCCTGATTCTGCAACTTTTAATTGTTTTGTTGCAATAATTAAGGGTTGGATTCTCATAAAAATATTTATTAGGATAATAATTGATCAGCCAGTTACAACTTGCACATTAGACACCGTTTCTAATTCACTTTCTAGTGAATTGTGTGCATTATGAATAGTGCATGAAGAAGTTTGTTTTTCCTTTGAACAAATTCATTTGATAAGATGGTGTTCAAACTCATTGGTACATTTTTACTGAGACTCTAATGCAATTAGATACCTAGATGGTTTGATTGACTTCTCATATAAAGTAGACATCTAAATATGTGGTTTAATCATATTTAAATGCATAATAAGACTTTTGAAGAGAATTATATTTATGTGATTGTGTTAGTTTTCTTTTTTACCCATCAAAGGCTGGAGGTAGCATTTAAACATTGAAGACAGTTTTAACACCCCCACCTGTCACTTGGGGATGGGTGAAAATTATTTATGAACTGGTGTATAACATAGCATCTATGGTTTATATAAAATCTTCCTATGGACAAATATTCAGTTTGTAAAATGTATCTTGTTTACTAACCGTCATCAAAGTTGAGGACATAACTTGGGAGATCACGCTGGAAAATATATTGTTGTTTGCATCCCTTTTTTATTGCCTTCTTCATTGCTGCCTCCATTTTCTTGCTACCTTTTTTACCTATCAAAAGCTACAAGTAGCATTGCTTCTTGCTGTTTTTATGGATCCACACAAAACTTGTTACCAAATCCATGAAAAATTTCTCAAGACATTTTGTAAATCCCAAACTATAGAGAAAGAAAAGAAATTTCCCTACATCAAAAAGTAAGAACCAAAATAAATTATTATAAGAAGGGCCTTCATAGAATAAAGAAACCACCAACCGAAAAAAAGGTTTTACTTTTTTTTTTTGTAGGAAAAATGAATATATATATATATATATAAACTACAAACAAGGATACAAAATGCAAATCCTGTTGGCCTCTTCAAAGTTCTGCTACACTTTTCTTGCCTCGGGAGACTCAAATAAGAATAGTGGAAAGAATTTTGAGTCAGTACTCCAATGACATATCACTATCAAATTTGTTATAGAAAGCATGTTTTTAAACAGCTAACCCCTGTGTTTTTTCAAATGTGTTGGTTACCCTCCTATTATTTTAGAAAGTATCAACCCCTTCATATTAGATAAACATCATATTGATCCCTTTGTTCTCCACAAATGTTGGGAAATGGTATTTTAATAGTGTTTCAATTGGTGATTTGAGCCGTACATCAATCAATTTATACTATTACTGATTTATTGATCTTTATGAATAATTTTTTTACATATTCAATTTATCTTCAGCAATATTAAATATTTATATTTGAATTTAATTTTTTAGATATGGATAGAAGTTGGGTCAATTCGAAAGATAGGATTTCGCAAGAATATAGAGATAAAGTTGAAGAGTTTTTGAATTTTGCATATAGACATAGAGCTGAGAACTCGAGAATCTATTGTCCATGTAAGGATTGTGATGATCGATATTTTGAAATGCGACATGAGGTTATGTCACACTTGATAATTCGTGGGTTTACGGCAAGATACACAAATTGGGTCTATCACACTGAAAATTATGTTCCCAGACATAAAAGTACAACAATCAAAGATACTATTCAAATTGACAGCAAAGAAAATATGGTTGATATGGTGACACGTAGCATTTGGTATTCCTTGTACTAGTAATAGTTCTGAGAACAATCAACTTATAGAAGGTCATGACAAGATGACAAAAAAATTTCTAAAACTTTTAGAGGATGCTGAAAGAGAATTGTATCTTGGGTGTCAAAATGTCACCAAGTTATCTTCCATTGTTCGCCTCTTGCACCTGAAGGTACCATCTAGTTGGACGAACAAGTCATTTATTATGTTGCTCAAGTTATTAAAAGAGATATTTCCATAGCGCGATAAGATACCAAGCTCGTATTATGAAGCCCAAAAAATTATAGACTAGCTGGGATTAAACTATGTAACATAGGATGCATATCCTAATAACTCTATGTTGTATCGTGGCAATGACAAAGAATTAGATAAGTTCGAGGATGGTTTTACTGCACCTAGATACACGTTTGATGGTAAAAAGATTGTTGCAAAACTAGTGAGGTATTTTTCTTTGAAACCAAGGTTACAAAAGTTATTTATGTCGTCTAAGATTGCTTCACTTATGAGATGGCACGAAGAAGTGAGATATAAAGATGGCGAATTAAGGTATCCAGCAGACTCCCAAACTTGGAAAACATTTGACGAGTTAAATAAAGATTTTGCAAGTAATTGTCGAAATGTCCGACTTGGGTTAGCAACTGATGGATTTAATCCTTTAAGAACAATGTCTGCATCTCACATCACATGGCCCGTTATCCTCATACCATATAATTTACCACCATGGTCGTGCATGAAGCAACATTTTTATTTTGTATGTGCTTATTGATGGACCGAATGGACCAGGTAACAAAATTGATGTTTACGTGCAACCTCTTATAGATGAGCTAATGGAATTATGGAATGAAGGTGTAATAACTTTTGATACATCAACCAAGCAAATGTTCAAGTTAGATGCGGCTTTGTTACGGACTATTAACAAATTTCCAGCGTATGCTAAGTTGTCAGGATATAGTACAAGGGATTCCTTGCTTGTCCCTATTGTGAATACAAAACTAAATATCTAGGCTGAACAATGGATGCAAAATATTTGGGTCATCGGCAATTCTTGCATTGAACACACAAGTTTCGCAAGGATAAATCATCTTTTGATGGAAAACAAGAATTTGCTCATGCACCTAATCGATTATCTGGCACTCAAGTATTGCGTAAAGTGAGTGAAGTTTTTACTAATTATAAAAAGGATGACTTAAAGAAAAGGACAAGGGGTTATGAATCATCTTGTGGTAATTGAAAAAAGAAAGTATTTTGTTCGAGTTACCATATTGGGAACATAACTTGATTTGACATAATCTTGAAGTAATGCATATCGAGAAAAATGTTTGCGATAATATCATTTTTACATTAGTAGATGTCAGTGAAAAGTCAAAGAATAACTTAAATGCACGATATGACTTGAAGGAGATGAGAATACGAAAGTCATTGCACCCTACTTCAAAGGCTAACGATAAGTTATACCACTCACCTACATCATTTACTATGAGTAACGATGAGAAACATGCATTCTGTAAGGTATTAATGTAGATCAAAGTTCTAGATGGGTAAGCATCCAACATATCAAGGTGCGTCAATTTGGAGAAAAAAAATCATATGGGGTCTCAAAAGTCACGACAATCATATTTTAATGCAACAACTTCTCCCATTGGCTGTACGTAGATCGTTGCCTAAAAGTGTGGTAGAAACTTTGATTGAGCTGATTAATTTCTTTAGGTAATTGTACTCAAAAGTGAACCGTGAAGCAGTTTACATAATATTCAAGACCGAATAGCTCTCACACTTTACCATCTTGAAAAGATATTTTTGATAATAGAACATTTGCCTGAGAAGACATTATTGGGTGGAGATGTGCAATTTAGATCAATGTATCCAATTGAGAAGTTTTTTTTTAATTTTATTATTTTTAACAATAGTAATAAATAGTATGTGAAGTTAATGTACCTCAAATTTTGTGTATTTAGGTATTTGTGTACACTAAAACAATATGTATGCAATCGAGCTTATCTAGAAGGCTCCATTGCAAAAGGATGCTTAATAGAAGAGTGCATGAATTTTTGTACTAGATATCTCGATGACGTGGAGACTAAGTGTAATAGTCCAAATAGGCTTGGTAGTGTCGATGATTTTGGTCGTGCTCTGGGAAAGGAATTTGACATAAAACTTGATAAAGTGTCGCGGGTACAAGCTCATCGTTATATGCTAATGAACAATAGTAATGTTAGGCCTTTTGCTGAGTAAGTAGCTCTCTCGATGTCGAATGCATTCATAACAAAACATTTCACATTTTGTTTAAAAACTATGTAAGTAAAATATCAATTAAATTTTGTGATATACTAAAATTGAAAACTCTTTAATTCTTTTAGTTTGGACACATTAAATTTTCAGTTGAGGAGAAACGACGAATTTGCAATGAAAATTTATTTGATGAAGTCAAAGCATTAGTCGTTGGACCTGATTTTGATGCACGTGGATTTAATGCATATATCGTAACTGTTTTCAGTTTTGCACTAAGAGTTACGAAAGTTCTACATGTACTTAAAATAGTGGAGTTGCCGTTAAAGCTGAAACCATGATTTACTCTCGTAAGAAGGATAAAAATCCTATTGTTGGTGATGTTATATATTATGGAGTGCTAACAAGTATACGCTACACTAGTAGAATAAAATTTGTGTTATTTAAGTGTGATTGGATTGATAATCAAAAGTGACTTAAACTAGATGTATATGCTTTCACATTGGTTAATTTCAACCATTGTATGTATCAAGATAGTTATATAGCTTCTTCAAAAGAAACAAATGAAGCGGTCTATATGAAAAAGTTCATCATTGACATCATCAAAGGAAAATCGTTAGAATTAGAAGCCACTTTGTGCATACCCATCAAGAAATGTGAGATGAAATCAAATATCAAAGTATCAACATGTTGAATTTTTAAAGAACAGAAGCAAGTTCAATTGGACATATATCAAGAACTTCAAACCCAATCTCCAACCACCCCAAAGAATAAAATGAAAACCAATTTTCACATGCCTCAAAATTCGAGTAATTGTTCAAAAAATAGATTTCCTTATACATCCTAGGGTATAGTAAACAATCTCATTTACCAGTTCAGAAAGGGAACTAGAAAATAAGATTGTCTTTTCTTCATAATTTAAGATATTCTAGACTTCTTTGCATGAAGGTGAGAGATCAATTTTAGTAACAAATGAACATCTCGAGAAAAAATGAAAGAATATGAATGGAAAACCTACCATATTGGATGTGTATATATGAAATGAGTAACTCTGAATGTGCCCATGATATTTCATATTTCCACACATGCCGTGAAGGCATCAAACCTCCATGAAGTGATACAAAATGGTTTAACCCAATTTCAGTCATATTCATAGAAGAAGACAAATAGCAAACTTAGCTCCTAAAATGTTTTATCATCTATGTCCAAAGGGTTTAATTGAGTCATACCCCAGACCCCTCTCCTAGGACCTCATACCATTTATTCTTAGGTTAGATTCTTTAGAACACATGTGGTTTAGTGCCATTAGTTAACTACCACATTCCTTTCACAAATGTATAAAACTCATGAATGTATAAGCGTTGCCAACATGGTAGGACACTGATGTACGTGGACACATATTGGACATTTGCATCATTTTTTTTTTTCTAGTTTTTCAGTCAAACACTAATGAGGTTAGCTCAATTTTCTAATGCCAATGCAATGAAATTTGTCCACAAAAATAATTCTACAGTAGTACCAAAGTTGACCAACTCAATATTTCAACCATATGCACATGAGTGTCTCTTTAGGTATTTCATAAAACACTTGGAAAGCAACAACATTTGTCTAGAGTTTCACTGATTTGGGCAATTTAATCTAGCCCAAAATTTTATAGTTCAAAACACAAAATCAATAATCCAACATCTACCTAAGCCCATTCTCCTCAATTTATGAAGACAAAACCAAAAGAAATTCTTGCTATAAAGCATAACTGAGAAAAGAGGATGAAAAAGCATACCTTGGAAGTTTCAGCTTTGCCACAGAATAAATTTGATGTTAATGCAATGTGATGATAAGAGAATTTGATGAAGATTTGATATGCATGGAAGATGAATGTGGTAGGAGATGAAAATTGGAGCGAAGACCGTTTGGTGTTTGAAAAGGAAATTTTTTTTTTTTAATTGTGTTCAATGGCCGTGGCTGGGGTTATTTAACCCCCAGTGTGAGCCTGGGCGAATGCCCAGTTATAACTTGGGCTATCGCCGAGGTTACCCCGGGGCGTTCTGTCCTGGTTTGAAGTAACTTGGAGATAGCCCAACTCAATACACTGGGCGATCGCCCAGTTTACTAGAAAACTCTGTTTTTTTTTTTCCCGAGTTTTGTATGCACACAGCTCTCTGTTATGTATGCACACACAAGGAGAGGAGGCAAGATGTTATATATACACACAAGGCATATTCAGAGCACAAGTATTTTTAGTTCCTAAAGTATCTTAAACGCTTGTATACACATACCCACACTGAGCATACAATTTCAAGAGCATTTGATGTGCTAATATAGATCTCTTGTCTTCAATGAGCCTGGGCTGCATGTTTAAGATTGGGTATACCTAATGTCACTGGCTGCAGAATTGAAGACATCCAATCAAACTAGTCCCATGTCTAACCTACGCTTTCAACTGAGATTGATTTCACTAACATTAATTACCTAATTTCACACTTGGATGAATTCAATATGTAGCTTTTGCCAGTACAGTGTAGAAAAGTAGAGTGGTTTGAAATTAACCAAAATGTAACTTTGGTAAAAGATACGTAGCTAGTGCAACTTTTGTTAAATGTTTAATCGACCAAACTAAGGCATATTTACATACTAGTATACCGCTTCTTTTGTAGTGGAATCCGACCGTATGGATCTTGGAGATGATTGGTTGAGGGGATGAATTGAGAAAATTTGGTTGGCAGTCAATTTTGTAAATTCCCATATATCAGCTTTGCTGTCAGAGATGAGAACACATCAACAAAGGTTAAAGCTTACAAACAAGAAACTAATTTCCAACAACTCAATAAGAATAATTTTAAGAATTTTAAGTAATACAAAGGAAAAGGGTGCCAATGATCCATAAGCATTTATCCAATAATGCAAAGAAAGTACTTCAATGGTGTAAAACTCTTAGGCACAAACACCAGCAACATCAATTCTCAGGTTTTTATGAACAAATTTATATTGGGAAACGTACAACTAATCATTTACCAAGGCATCATCAAGAAGCCTTGAATACTGCATGATGGACATATATAACCAAGAAGATAAAACAAAAGTAAAAGATATTAACCTGTGGATGACTTGTGGACATAGGAATCCTTGCATCTCAAACCTCTATAACAGCATCCATCAGTTTTAGTTTTTTTAAGTTATTTTTTAGTTTTTGCAATGTCACCTGGATACCACTATCAAATTGCCACCCCAATAAGAGTACAAAAGAAAATATCAGATCCATTAAAAAAACCGTGCAATCAATTTGTATCGTAAAAGATTAGCAGTGAAATCCATATCTTATTCCTACCTGAACCGGGTGTAATGTCTTTGTCCAGTGATAAATATCAGCCTCTAAATCTATCCAATCAAATTCTTCAGGGACATTCTCTAAAGTACTACTCAAATTTGAAAGTTCATTGTTGTACAATTTACCACCAACAATCTGCAAGGCACAAGGCTGTAACCATGTCCACCATTCCAACAAGCTATGGCACCTATCAAAAGACGAGCTGGACAATGTGTTCTTTCTCGGCGCAAACATAGAATATGCAAATATTAAGTTATTGTTCATCCTTAAGTGTTGAATTTCCTTACCCCTTTAAACTCGTGTAAAATGGAAACCACAATTTTAATGTGCGACAAACTAGGCCTCCCAAAATTATCCTGATGAAGTTCACTTATATTCCTCACTGTTTGACACCCCTGCATTTCAATTCATAAATAAACAAAAAATTCATTCTTGTTCATCCCAATTACATAATTACCTTTAAGCACACAATGTGTTCTACCAAATAATAGACAGAAAACACAGAACAAAAAATGCAGTTCTCGGCATTTGTTAAAAGGACTTACCTTAGTTTGAACAATATGAAGCTTCAACGATTGCAGAAAGTAAAAGGGAAATCAAGAATGTGAAGTTCATTGTCAAACTAAGAACTCAACCTAAATGGCAGTTTTAATCCTATAACAGGGGAAAAGAAATGGCATGTGAAGAAATGGCATGTGTTGAAATCTATTAATCTCATGTCAAATGTGCAAATACAAGTTCATCACAACATCACATGCTTTCAATCATTGCCATTAGTTAACTACCATGTTCCACTCACCAATATTATATAAAACTCATAAAACAAATTATAACAGTCAACCTAAAGACAATAACTACATCTACATTTGGTTCCAGTTGCAGCCAATCCTGGAAGAAATTGGAAAGAGAACCTCAAATATGCAATCAATTATCAATCTCTTATAAACACTCACTAGATGCATCAACTGTACTAGAATCTATATATAATAAGAAAAATGTAAATAGTCATTAAAAAATAGAGTAGAAATACATTATATAAACGAACATAATATATACATAAACATAACTTACTTACCAATGTCTCTATCATCACTATCATCTTGACTATATATAGATTTCTTATATTCACTATAATATTGATTCCATGTATCATCTTCCTCTTCTGAAGGATGATAGATAACTTCATTCGTACTTTCATATATTGATTCCACGTCAATTTGTAGTGTTGCATTTTCTATAATATCTGGAGCAACATCTCCTCTATGCATACATGAGTATCAAGATCTTCCTGTTGTATTGTCCAGACAATATCTGATGATTCATTTTCTTGGAACACATCTTCTTGGAATTATCATCATGTCCCATATGCCTCTATGTTGCACCTTATGCATAACCTTCCATTGTGGACCCAAGACTAGATCATCCATGTAAAATACTTGTTGTGCTTGGATGGCAAGTATATATGAATCATCCACATACCATTTACAATTTACATTGATAGAAGTAAGATGATAATCTTCCACAGTTCTTTTCTGATTTGGATTATTATCGTACCAATTACATTGGAACAAAGTGATGCGGTAGTCAAAAACATATATCAACTCAACAACATCACACCATAAAAGTTAGTGATTTCATCTCCTGGCACCATCACTCCACTATTTTGGGTTGTATGACAATTATCTCGTTCTATAACAGAAATCGTACCCCGTTAACTATACAACCCGAAAAATAAAATACTCTAAAATCCGGTTTACGTGCTAATGCGCACAATTCATTGCTCACATCTGAATTTTTTTATTATATAATTTCGTTATCTATACCAATAATATTATATAATTTTGTTATCTGTACCAATAAAAATCTTATTAATATAACTTGTGGTATTAATGTTATGTTTAAATAATAAATAAATTAGACATGCATTATAACTTAAATGTGAAGCAAACCATTGAGAAAACAATTCTTCTTGTTTTCGTTCCAAATCATTGTGATTTTGTCGTTGCACCAGCTCCATGTGCTAACTACAAAAGAACATGTAGAAAAGTATTATAATACATAACTAATTATGAGATAAATAAGTTAAAAGTTTAATAAGTACTTACTCTAAATATTGTCGAACTTTATCACAATTATTTATGACATACCAATGAACTCTATCAATCTCTTGTTTTGAAAGTAACTTTGGTTTTACACTACCTAATTGTCTAGTATTTTGAGTGAAGATTAACAGGCTTGTAGTTGGAGTCCCACTGTGGTCATTGCGCTCAGGTCAATTAAATCTTGTTTCAATGTCATAGAGATACATTGAGCAAAAATTCAAAGACTCATTTACAATATATGCTTCCGCGATTGACCCTTCAGGTCGGGCATTATTCTTATCTTATATCGACCTAATATTCTGTCAAAAAAATAAAAGTAAAAATTAAGTAAATTAGCAAGATTAGTATTAAAGTAACTATGTGCAATAATAGTAATTACCTTTCAATTGGATACATCCATCTAAATGCTACGGGACCTCCAAGCTTTGCTTCCTCGGTAGGTCAACAACTAAATGAACCATCACATCAAATAATGCTTGTGGAAAGATTCGTTCGAATTTACATAAAATTATAACAATCCCATCTTCCAATTTCTCTAAATCACTTATATTCAATGTTCTTGAACATAATTTTTGAAAAAAAAAGAAAGCTCTACAATTGCATTACACACCTCCTTTCCCAAAACATGGCAAGTAAAAGAGAGTTGTTGCCACATCGTGCGAGCTGACTGTAGAAGTCCCGTCATCAAAGGCATCATACAAGGGTTCATTATCATAGACAACTCCTCAAGCTAAGATCTCTACTTCATTGTCCCAAACTACTAATGTTCAAGTTCCTACTCCATTACCTCACTCTCTTCAAGTTCCTATCCCATTATCTCAACCTCAAACATAGGCTCCATCTCAACATATATCATCACATGAAACGACATTGGCACCTGAGACCACTTCTAATTTTGCCGGTATTAATTTATATTAATATATATGGTATAAAATTTTCTTAACGTATATTTTAAATTAATACAATTTTATGTATTATTTATTTTGTTTATAGAATCTCATTCTTCAAATGTATTATTTTATAAATTCTGATCATTCTTTGAAGAGGAAGGGACGTGGCCCTACAAGAGGTAAGGGCACTGATGATATCGTCACTGCAGCACGAAAAATATCATTAGATATTTCTATAAAGTTAGGAAGAGCTATTGGAAATCAGCAAGCACTTTTGGCTAGTGAGTGTGGCTACATAGTTCTATCCTTCGCTCCACTCTGCTACAAAAGGAGGATCGACATACCTAAAGAAGAGAAAAATACGTTATATGACCGAGTTTTGGTAAGTTGAAAGTAAATTCATGTTTTTACAAAATTTTGGTGAGTGGTCATTAGTTTCATACGCTATTATAAATAATGTATTAATATATGGACTCTTTTTCTTTTTTCTTTTTAAGGCAAAATTCAATCTTGATTTGACAATAGAACATGTCCTTAAATTTGTAAACGTTACATTAGCGAGGCGGTATAGTGATTATCGATGTAGATTGAAAGAAAAATATTTTAATGGAAAATTATGGATGATGTAATGAAGAATCGCCCAACTGATGTGAAGCAAGTAGATTGGGACTGGCTTTGTGAATATTGGTCTACCTCTCAATTTTAGGTAATTCAAATTAAAGATATTGTAAATTTATAAATGTTTAGAATAATATAATATAAATATAATGTTAAAATAATGAATATAGTTACAAACCATAACAACAATAATAACAAAATTATAATTGCATTGAAATATGTAGAGGTTAATTGCAGGCACTCTCTGCACGCAATTTGGCAAGCCACAACCGCATTAAATATAATCATCGTGGTGGATCAAAATCATTTGTTGCCGACTTGAAGAAAAGATAATTTTTTTTTCTTTTCAACTAATAAAAGTAAAGACATTTATATAACATGAAGTATATTATTTCAAACCAGAGAGCAATTACTAAAGACATTATTTCAAACAGAGAGCAATTACTAAAGACAGCACACAAGGAGAAATAGACCTTTATTATGAGACTCATTACAACGAGAACAAAGGATGGGTAAATGATGATGCACGAACAAGATATGTAAGTATATTAACCTTTTATTATTTTTCATTGACATTTCCTACAACCTTGTTTTTAATATATTTTTCCTATTTTCTCTTAACCTATTTGTAGGAGACAATGCTTGAGATTAAATAGCAACCTATTCTTGAGGGATATCAAGCCCCCACTGAATTTGAGATCATGCAGGTGGTTTTAGGAAAATGTAGAGGTTACATTAGTGGAATCACAATTCACATTCCAGTTGATTGAATTGCTTACATCAAAATGTCGAAGAGGCAATCAATAGAGACGAGATGAAAACCTGGACTTATGTTTCAGCACTACCAAACATTGAGAAGTGCAAGTTCAGTATTTATTGAGAAGTGTTGACTCAATTAGCCAATGGGCGTGTCTAGTAATTAGTATATGTATGCATAATGTGTAATTCAGTCATACTTACTACTACAATCTGGTGGAAATGCATATCATTGTAAACCGATTTTTATTTATTTATTTCATCATCTATTGGAATTAATAGAATAAGAAAACTATTGTGTGGTAATTGAATTATAAGTAAACCTCAAGTGTGTGATCTAATGTATCTTTTAAAATGATACCTTCAAAAGAAAAGGAAAAAAATCCAAATAATATGTATTGAAAAATAGTGAAGATTTCATGATAAAAGAAATGGCCTAATGAATAAAAAACCTCAAATGATTTTAAGTAAGTACGTACAAGTAGTTGCACTACGGCAATAACAAACACATACGTGTTTCTTTGAA
This sequence comes from Forsythia suspensa, assembly GCA_023638005.1. NCBI lineage: Eukaryota > Viridiplantae > Streptophyta > Magnoliopsida > Lamiales > Oleaceae > Forsythia > Forsythia suspensa. The sequence goes on along the minus strand of CM042664.1, from coordinate 22,563,750 downwards.
CAGATGCACCTTTGTTTCAAACACACAAGTGATTGCACATTATTTTCACGTTTTCTTAGTGGAAACATAACTACTACCAATGCAATTATTAAGAAAATAAGCATATCACACTTTTATCATTCTTAAAATTCCGCACTAATTACGAGTTGAACAAAATGAGCCAAAAATAGTTGGACCGAATTGAAAACATAAAGTAAGTACAAGCATTGTAGATAAAGAATTCAAAGAGAGGTGATTTTATGGAGAATGTGAAAACATGATAATAAACATAGTTCTAAGTATTTTAAAGTCGATATCTATGAGTTTTAGTTCATTTTCATGATTCTAGGAGGAAATCTAAGAACTCGAGTTACTTGATGAAATCGGCAAGAAAGAAAAAAAGTTGAGGTTGAAGAAGAAAAATAAGAAACCTAATGCAGAAAAGGTGGGGATATTAGAGCAACAAAGTTCGATACACCATTGGAAAGATAATTGAATTAGAAGTTCAACGCTTTTGGATCGCAATTCAGAGTTTCGTAAGAGAAGTTATGGACAGTTGAATGTCAATCGCTAGGGAATTGCGGGATCTTTTTTCGCTCAAGTAGACAACAAACATAAAATTTGGTATACGTGTCCGTCCAAGTAGATGTGACTCCCCTTGAGCGGCAGGGTAAAATTTCACACCCATTTTTAATTTTATTTTTGGTAAATTGTATTGGCAACTCTTAACACTATTTTTGAGCCCTAGAAGTATACCTTTATTTATCAAAACCCGAGTGCTTCATGGGAGGGGAAGATTGGAGACAAAAACACACAATTATCTCAAGAAAAGATGAATTTTGAGGAGATGAAAATACAAAAATCTTGGAACCAAAGTTCCTCAAATCTGGGTTTCTTGAATTCAAGCAAAGAGGAGGAAGAAGATAATTCAAGTTCAATTGAAGATTCAAGATTTCAAACTTCTATTTCCCCTTCATTACTTCAAATCCCAGTGATGTATTAGTATTCAAATTTGTGTTCTTGTAACTTGATAATGCTGGTTAATGCTCTATACTGTAACGACCGGAAAAAATTTCGTCTTTTAATTTACAGGAAATAAAATTTTCACTTCCAGCGTCGCAACGAACTTCCGAGTATGATTTAAAATATTTTAGCCGTGATTATTTTGCACGAGCTTGCCTTTTATCTGATATGACGTACATGAAATTCTATTAATCACCGAGACTAATTTAATTTTCTTAACCCAAATATTTTCTCGAATAAATGTTGGGTTAATAGTGAACTAACTGTTTAAATTTAAAAAGTCAATGGAAATCAAAACTCTTTACAGCTAATTTTCCTGTTTTTTGTTCATCTTAGTTGTAACATTTTTCTCAGCCATATTTCATTTATAATTACCTCATTTATCATGCCCTTCTTCTTCTAGAAAATCACCTCCAAACAACCCCTTTTTTTCTTGCCAAATAAACACACCAAACAACTCCTTAAACCCTGCAAATTGTTAACCCCAAACAGCCCCTAAAAACCAAAATATCAACCACCCACGATCTCCCTTCAACCCATTTCCCCCACATCCTCCACCAATTATTTCCAGCTAATTACCTGCCAATTTACTCTTCAAAAAACGTCCCAAATCTCTCCCTAATCTGCCAAAAAAATACCCCATGATCTTCCCTAAAACTGCCATTTATTTCCAGCACACCTTTCCCCCTCTTTTCAGCCTTCAACACTTTCCTTCTTCTCCCTGTAATTCTCGGCCAGCAAGAGGTTTCCACCATCCTCTATTTTCAGTCAAATTCCTTCCATAAAAACCATCCCAAGCTCCCACCCTCAGCTGCCAAACACGTGCCCAAAGAGTTCTCCCAATCAAGCAGAATATCCTCCCTAAAACCGCCCACTTTGTACTCACATTCAATGATTTTTCTACCTCACTCCATGATCAGTTAACCCCCCATGTTCTCCTCCATTTAGTCCACCTCAACTCCAGCCAAACTGCCCTTGAACCATGATAAAAATCGTCCCCTTAAGACCCCTCTCCATTAGTATCCTTTAGCACAAACAAATCATCAGAACTTCAGCCCCAACAACTCTCTTTTTCCGACCTTAAGCATCTGATTTTTCCTCCCTTTCAATCACCAAAAATTACTCTGGATTCTATCCCTCAAATCCTTGTTACTTCCCTCCATCTCAAGCACCAAGAATCATCCAGCAATCTGCCATATCTTTCCTTGAACAGTGGTCTCCCAACACTGTCCAAGAATGCCTGTTGCTGCCAGAATTTTGAGCCAAAGTGTTCCCTTTTATCCCTGAAGATTTCGGCCATTAAGTCCCACTTTCCTTGCTTTCATTTTAGCCACCAAAACACAGAAATTACCTCTAGATTATACCCTAATTTCGGCCAGCCCAAAACCCTACTTTGCCTCCCAATTGTCGACCCCAAACAACAAGAAGAAACACCTTTTTCTTTTCCAGATTTTGACCAATTTTCCTCTCTTGTTCCACTCCAATCTTTCACATAAATCACTCACTATTTTGTACAATAATAAGTAAATAAAGAAAAGAGCAAGTATGCGGGTTTGATTTTGGAAAAGGTGCAATAACGATTTATTCTCGATCACAACTTCAACCAAAAACTCTTTTTCGAGGTAGTTTTACTTACTACTTTTACTATGAATGCAATGAAAATTTATTATGAAGGAACGTTATAATAGTGATTGAAGGTAATCACTTTAATATGTTAGTGATTGAAGGTAATCACTTATGATTTTATGTGGTGCTGGTTACCAATTTACGTTGTTCCTATGTATGTTTAAAATGATGGCATGAGCATTTATGTTTACGTATAATTTTTTCCACATGTTAGTATGTATAGCTACTGAGTGTTTCTTATGAAATACTCACCCCAAAAAGAATAAATTTTCAGATTGAATTGGTTGGCATTGATGCGATGGCGTAGGCTAGCGAACATGACATGGAATCTCCTTATTTAGTTTAAGTTTTGACGTCGAGATGATCTAGTCAATTATCAATTATGATGTAAATACGATATTTTTAAGTATTTGATTAAGTATTTAATTATGTTATTATTTATGGAAAACAAGATATTGGTTCCTTTGCCGTTAAAATTTTCAAGTTTGAAATGCCTAGTTCCATTTTCCGAATTTTTTAGCTTACTGCCCTTACTTTGAAAAATCATAAATTATGCTACGGATGGAGTTTTTGATTGAAATCAGTGGCAATGGAAAGCCCTATATGTGTTCTAATAACATCAATTGTAATCACTCAAAAGTTTCATCTTATGAATTTATTATGAATGCTTTAGCAGGCTGCCTTAAGGCACCCAAGACAGTTTTTCAAGCAACTTTGAATAACATTTTCATCTACCAAACAAAGTAGATAAGGTTTGAAAGTTTAACATGTTGTAGTATGTAGTCCCAAGTATCTACAGTTAAATTTTTGGAATTCGTTTGGATGGTCAAATAAATTATAGCGACACCTATCATGATATAGGCAAAACCATGGAAATTTTTAGAAAAATCCCTATTCCCGTGCGCGCTTGTTATTTTCCGCAAAAGTTATATTTTTAAAACCATTAAAGGGCACGGGAAATATTATTTGGAGTCGTCAAATATTACAGACTACGATGATGATAAAACCTCATTTTTGAAGTTTTGATATTAAATTGTTGTTTTGAAATCATTTTTTCTTTGTTTGAATTAATGTATGGATCTAATTGTTAATTATTTGATTACTAATTGAATTGAACTTGTGATTTATTTTGTTTCTATAGGTGAAAAATAGGTTTAGCATATCGAAGCAATTCTCAAAAAGTCCAACCGGAATAGAGTTACACCCATATGCTTTTTGTAATTCTTATTTGAATATTCTTGTTTCCCATGTGTTTTTACATATAATCATCCTTCATAGAGATATCGTAGGATCATATGTAAAAATAACTTTAATTCTACTCGAGAGAGATTAACTTGAGTTTTTTGTCCAAAGCTTATTAATCCACTATTACTTGCTTATTTAGATAATTTAGAAATTGTCGTTAAAAATAATCATAACTATTGAAAGTTGTGTGTGTTTGATTAAAGTTAGTGTTAATTGAGATAACACTACACAATCCTCGTGGGACAATACTATCACTACAATACATTTAGTCTTTCATGACATTAGTTTATGGCGTACATATAAAAAATACTATTAAAATAGATTATTAATTACATACCTTAAATATGTGCTGTAAATTACCAATTACATATAATATTCACAGCATACATGTGCGGATACAAGAGTGGATCATTATCAGAAGCAGAGAAACATTGCCATTCTACTTTCAAAGAAATTATGGCGGTAAAACATGGCATTGAAAAATTCCAATTCCACCTCATTGGCCACAGATTACTTGTTGAAAAGGACATGTCAGCATTCCCAAAAATGCTGAATTTCAAACAGAAACAGGTCCCCAACTCCTAGTTACTCAGATGTGTTGAATAGTTTTTCAACTTTGACTTTGATGTCAAACATATAAAGGGTCCCACAAACCTTCATCCAGACTTACTCTCCTAACCAAAAACACTTCATGTACATAACATTCCCATTATTTGCATGATGACACCCTTCTCCCAAAGCTATCCAATCCATAGTCCCCCATGAGCTCTAGGACCTAATCAAGAACCAAACCCTCCAATCAAGGTCCAAAGAACTCATGCTAAAGTACCAATCCATAGTAATAAGACAATATGGCATTCACCTCCTCGGAGGCCTTGGTTTCTATCTAGATTACCCTTTTCTAAACCTCTTTTTCCTACACCCCCTCCAACTAAAAGATTTTTTCAAAAGAGATGCTATGTTTCCTTTGGTACCTTCTTGAAATACAGAATCGAAATCTGGTTCAATGTTGATGAAACATACACATGATTGGGTGAGTTATGTAACGCCACGGACTTTCTAAACTCGGAGGGTCACTAAAATAATCTTTAAATAATTTTTGATGACTCCAAATAGGTTTCCCGTGCCCTTGAATGATTTTAAAATTATAACTATTGTGGATTTTATTTTACCTGTACCGTGATTGGTGTCGCTACAAATTATTTGACTACCCAAACGTACTCAAAAAATTACAAAATTTGAACTATAAATACTTGTGACCTTGGACTAGGCCATGTTAAAATTTCAAACCTCAGCTACGTCGTTTGGCAGGTGAAAAAGTTGGCTAAAGTTGCTTGAAAAACAGTCTCAGGTGCTTTAAAGCAGCCCGCTAAAAGATTCATAAAATTTCATATGATGGAATTTTGGAGTGATTCAAATTGCTGCTATAGACAACATATAAGGCTTTCCATAGCCACTTATTTGACTCAAAAACTCCAAATGTAGAGACTTATGATTTTTCAAAATAAGGACATAAAGCTGAAATTTTCAGAAACCACTTCACAATTCTTCATCTTTAAATTCCACCCAGCAATCTAAAATACATATTCATATTTTCAAGCATTTTATATAATTAAAGATAATAAATCCAACATTGTACATAAGTTTTACATCACAAAGGGCTCGATTATATCGACACCAAGCCAAAAAATAAATACTCTAACTATTTCCTTCAAGATCATACTTTACACCGTCGCTCCAATGCTTACCTTTTCAATATAGACATTTAATTATATTGGGGTGAGTGTTTCATAAGAAACACCCAGTAGTAAATTATACTAACTCATGAGAAAATATACAAAATTAATATGTGACATGCCAACCATTTAAACATACATAGGAACAACATTTTTGGTAACTCGCACCACGTGAAAACACAAGTGATTACCTTCAATCACTATCATCACGTCCCATCATTAATCATTAAGCAAGGCATAAAAATTCAGGTATAGTTCTCAAAATAGATTTCATAACGATATGCTTAAAGTAGGATAATAAACTAGCTTGAAAATGGAATTCCCGTTGAATTGATTTATGGTTTAAAAATGGCTGTTTCTTTTCCTCAAATAGTGACCCTGTACTTGCCTTTTCATTTGTCAAAATCCGAGTGTTGTAGTGTGGTTTGAGTTATTAAAACAAGAAGTGAAGAAGGAGGAGGAAAATCTGATTTTGCTGGCCGAAAATGGGGACCTTTGGGGCTGCAAATTTGTGACTAAGATGGCCAAAAATTTGGGTACAATATGGGGATGTTGCAGCCGGTTTTTGGTGGTTGAAGGGGAGATAAAAAAATCAGAGTTTTAGGGGTTGAAAGGAGGACCTTTGGGGGTTGGAATTTGATGATCTTTATGGCCAAAAATCTGATGGAGAAATGACTTCATGGGGGCTGGTTTTCAGCTAGTTTCTGGCCGGATTTTTGAGGAGAAAAATGAGTAGTTTTCTTGGGACTTTTGTGGACTGATTTTAAGGAAAACGTATGAGGTTCATTTCTGGGAAAGAAGAGAAGAAAAAGGGCTAGCTTGTTGAAGAAAATGAGGACCGAAAACTGCAGGGAAAAGGAGATGAAACTGGAGTAAAAGTTGGGATTTTGGGGCTGATCTAATGAGTGAAAGTGGGGACCTTTGGGGACGGTGTTCAGCAGTTGGTTGGGGGTTAATTAGCTTCACAAGATGGGTAAAAAGTGTTGATCATGGGGGAGAAAATGGAGGAAGGAAATGGGCGGAAGTGGGTGGTTTTTGCTTAGTCATTAGGGGCTGTTTGGAGTTACAAATTGGCAGAGTTAAGGGGTTGTTTGTTGTGTTTAATTTGGCAAGAAATAAGGGGTTGTTTGGAGAAGTAGTAGAATAGAAAAATAATGAAGTTGATTCTAAGTGAAAAATTGGCTGAAAAATGGTCGAAACTAAGATGAATGAATTGACCGAAAATGGGTAGATAAGATGTTTTATTTTCGTTAGTTTTCAATTTTTTGGTTGGTCTAAAATAAATCTACAATTGGCTCAAGAAAAATTATTCGGGCTAAGAAAATTTAATTAGTGTCGGTGATTAATAAAATTTCATGTATGTCATATCAAATAAAAGGCAAACTCGTGCAAAATAATCGCGACTAAAATATATTAAAAGAAGAAATTTTTTCCTTGAAATTAAAAGAAGAAAATTTTTCTAGTCGTTACAAGTTATGTTCATGACTCTGGATAGCCCATCCATAAATTCATTCCACAACCCAGTCGTGGAGCTGAGAATTTTTTGTAATGGTTCCACCTAATCACCCACTCGGTAGACAAATTCAGAGATTTTGGCTTAAAGTTCAAGGATCTCTGAACTTCATATGAAAATGTCCATGTAATTCGTGTTTTTCAAAGACAAGGTTATTTCACTGAATCAAGATATTACGAGCATTTCTTTGATGTTAGGGAATATGCTATTCATCCATTCAATATTCATAGAGATTGGGAATGATAACCACAAGAGTTCAGGACATTCGAGAGAAATATGGGAGCTGAACCAAATAATCCCTCCTCATATGTGGCCTAACATTAATGATCATCGATGATGCACCATGGAAAAGTTTGCCTTTATCATATGCCCAAAAAATCCAACAAGACATACAAGCTCATATACAGAGTTTAAGCCAAATTTATAATTATTGTCCGATTTATCCTTCTGATTATTATAATTATGACAATTCATGAACCTGTTATATCTAGGAAAATCAACACAGAGCTTATGGCAAACTTCCAAGTATTTAGATGACACCCCTAGAGGTCAACAACTCAGAGAGAGATTATGGAAGATGTTAAATGAAACTATCCTCACAACTACTCTCAACCCCATTATTCCGACAAGTACAAGTTCACAGTCCACGGAGAAAAAATCAAAAGGAAAAGAAAAGGCATACACAAGCACAAGCAAACAAGAACCATCATGGTCCCAACTCCAAGATTCTCAAATCCTTAGGATTACTCATTTGTTCCTTATAATCCAGAAAATCTTGAAAAACTTGAGCAGCAACTTTGCGAAGACGAACATAAACTACAAGAAATGTCTTGGTGGAAACAAGTTGGACTCCCATCAGACTCAGATGACCTAGATACCCAGGATGAGCAGCAAATATGAAACCCCGTGACTCATGAGATCATCTTTTTAAAAAGTAATTTGTCATGTTATAAAATAATTGATGAAGAATTGTTTGCTTTATCAAAAAATATTTGTATGCTTCCTTAATTATTGTTATTATATCATGTATGCTTTTGAAAAGCAAATTATTCTGTCGGTCAGATAAGTTAATGTCCTTGTATTAAGCTACATGTCCAGCAGTTTGTGGAGCTCCTAACTCTATATAAGGAGACCTCTTCTCAGGTGTAAGGCATAGTTGGAAGAAATAAAAATCTTCGTTTCATAATCTCTTCTTGTCTTTTTAAATTCTCTCATCCGCCCTTAGTTTAAGAAAATTGTGATAATCTTAAAGATTGGTAATAAGCATAAGATCTGACTAGTATCTTTCAAGTATGCTCTGCAGTTGCATGTTTTGAGGATCCTCTGCAACTGAAAAGCAAAAAAAAAAGTACTACTGACCATTAGATCCGATATGGAGGTTTGGTGATAGTTGTGTTTTCTAAAGTCAGGCTTGCAATTACCTCTTTGATAAACTCTAATACTGGTTTGATGATACCTGTGGCCCGTTCCGACAGTCAAGCCTATTGATGCCCATTAAGAGACTTAGTGGCTAGAATACTGGAACAGCATAGTGTTATCAGCACACCGCTATTATGTGCAGTGGCCAGAATACTCGAAACTAAGTGTTATCACCTTAGCCTTGCTATTTATGGTGTATATATAATGGGTCAATGACTCAAATCATATGAAGATATATTGGGTCTGATTAATCATCACTGCCCCGGATCTATTTGAGATCACAAAAATCTCAACAATTTCTGAACTACATATCCCATATTTAGACATTTATATTTATTGAGTCTAAAGCCCGATGTAAAACCTATGGCTACTTCGAAGGGGTAACATTGGTTCAGGTAAGTCATCCGAAAGAAAGGATAATTGTCCAGGCTCTTGCATATATCTTCCAACCTTAGCATGCATGAAGTTTTTCAGTTTCTTAGACTATGTAACGAACCAAAGAACCATATAATCCATCCATGGAAAAAGCATCGGGATCATATGTCTTCGCATTGTAACAATATTGGGCTCTTTCTAAAAACCTGATTGTAGTGCTATCCTCTTGCCAAATTAACAAATTTCTTAATTATGCGTCAAGAGTATAGCTCTCAGTCTCTTCTACCTGACTGCTTGGTGTCAATCCAAAGGAAGTTTAAGAGGCTTGAATTAACTTAATTACCTGCTTAAGAAATCTTGATTTTGACACCAAAGGTGCAATTACTGGGGCTGACTGTACTTCAATCTTGTTTTATTTTTCCTACTCAACTTGGATTGTGCTTTACACAAGGATTTCATTACTGAATACATGAGTCAATCTATCCATCAATTAATGTTAACAAACTATTGAGATTGATAACATTAACAAAATATTACAATCTCGTTTGAATGTTAAAAATACAAGAAAAAAGCTATCCTTTGTTGCTCCTTTGTTCTTGGTTGAAGTTGTAGGCTCAAATCTTTTGGCACAATGAACACTGCAATGCAACCAAAGGAACGACAATCGATTTGTTCACCAACCAACCCACCAAAGATGACCAAGACTTTTAAACACTCAGTCCAATCTCACTTTTTGAGAAAAGAATGAAAAAGCGGCTCCTCACTTTTCTGACCTAGGAAATAACAAAACCTAGAATATATATATAATCCTAGTGAGATCTCATCCATCTATTTCATCTAACTGTCTACACTCAATAAACCATATTGTCCAATGGACTTGTGCCAAGTGGATTTAGTGACCCACATTCTCACAAACTTCACTTTGGTTCACAAATCCACTACCAAGTTCTCTAGCTACAAGTGTTATCCTTTTGTGGTCTTATTTCATCATCACCGCCCACTCCAACTCGATACCTGCTTCACCAATCCTCCACTGTAACAAGCACCTGTCACATAAGTTAACCCGTATCAATATTTAACATTGATATGCACTTATTATACTTACCAACAGCAAGTACTTTGGTTCCAACATCTGCAGAGTTATCATCAGTTGCAATTTTAAGTAATTTAAATTCACCAGAAGCTAACTTCTCCCTAATGAAATGGTATTTCACCTCAATATGCTTAGATCTTTCATGATACAATTTTACATAGCATTAAAGTACTTTGACTATCAGTAAAGATCATGGCATTTTCATTCAAGAAGTTCAATTCACATAAAAGGCATTTCAGCCACATGCATTCTTTAAAGGCTTCAGTTAGTGCAACATATTCAGCTTCAGGGTTGGAGAGTGTAACTAAAGGTTGCAACTGTGACTTCCAAGTGATATAATTATCACCCAACGTGAAGAAGTAAGAAGTGGTAGATTTCCTCTGATCTTTATCCCCTACAAAGTCAGAATCTACATAACCCTTAAGCTCAAACTTATCACTCCTCTTTTCGAACACTAACCCCCTTTTAACTGTCCCAACTAGGTATCTCAACAGCCATTTAAGAGCAATCGAATGATGTTTATGTAACAACCGAATTTTTTCGGCTTTTAATTTCAAGTAAATAAATTTTTTACTTTCGGCGCCACCACGAACGTTCTATTACGTTTAAATTATTTATTTATTTATTATTATTTATTTATTTCATTTTGGTCAAGTCAAACCCAATAGAAAATCGGCCTCTTCTAGCCCAACAATCAATTTACTTTCGGCCCAAAGATCAACCCATTATCCAATAACTAAACCCCATTTTCTCTTCCAATTTTTCCCCAAATCTGTCTCAGAAATTCGGCCCTTACAAGTGTAGTTTTAGCTTTATAATTCAACCACTTAATTAAGCACAAACTACATATTTTCCCTTCAAGATATTCGGCCCTAACTAGTACATTTCTCTTCCCAAAAAGTCCCATGGTCCTAATTAAAACCACCCCAAACTGCCATTTATTAGTCCCATTTCCCTACAGGATTCGGCCCCCCCTCATATCCCAATTAATCTCCAGGATTCGGCCTCCCCTCATATCCCAATTAATCTCCAAAATTCAGCAACAAACAGTCCAGAAATTTCCCCCTGTGCACTCCAGTTTCAGTCCCCAAAATCAGCCATAAGTTCCAGCTTTTAGTTCCGTTAACACTCCACTTTTCTCACCCCAATTTTGTCCATACAACAGCCTAGAAACCAGTCCATAAGTTAAGAAAAAAAAAACTTCCTTCTTTCCTCAGATTTTAGTCCAGCAAACAGCCCAGCATTTCTTCTTTTGTCCAGTCCCAAATTTCCAGCTTTTCTCCATCACTTTCGGTTCCGTTTTCGACCAGCAGTGAAGGTTGTTAACTTTGATTGTTATTTCACAAAAGTTCTCCACACACACACACACATATATATATATATATATATATATATAAAGTTTTTTTGGGAAGCTGCAAAACAATTTTTTTTTTTTATCAAATCCTCAACCGAAAACTCGTTTCAAGGTAGTTTTACTTAATAGTTTTTACTGCAATTTTGAATGAAGTTTTGGGAAGATTTTGATGCTATATGAATGCCATGCAAACATATTTACGAATTAAATTATGATAGTGATTGAAGGTAATCACTTTAACATGTTTGTGATTGAAGGTAATCACGTATGCCGTTATGTGGTGCCGGCTACGAATGTTTATTTTCTATGTACGTTTCAAAAATCATGACATGTCAAATTCATGTTTAAGTAAAATTTCTCACATGTTATAAGTATTGCTACTGAGTGTTTCTTATGAAATACTCACCCCCAAAATAAATAAATTTTCAAATTGAACTGATCGGCGTTGATACGATGGTGGTAGGCTAACGAGCAATTGTCATGGAAAGTCTTATATAGTTTATGTTTTGACGTCTAAATGATCGAGTCAATTATGATGTAATTACTTATTTTAAGTATTTTTGATTCAGTATTTAATTATCTAATATGTACGGAAGACAAGATGTTGGTTTAATTGCCGTTCAAGGTTTCAAATTGGAAATTTCTTAGTTTCATTTTCAAAATTTTTAGCTTACTGTCCCCTTTTCGAAATATCATAACTTTTTCTATGGTTCAAGTTTTTAGTGAATTCAGTTGCTATTTAAATACCTATATGTGTTCTAATAACAGAAATTGGAATCACTTAAAAATTCCATTGGATGAATTTATTATGGATGTTTGAATGGGCTACTTCAAGGCACCCAGGACAGTTTTTCAATCATCTTCGGCTATCTTTTTCACCTACCAAATGACGTAGCTAAAGTTTCAAATTTTTACATGTTGTAGTCTGTAGTCCCAAGTATCTATATTTTCAATTTTGTAATTTTTAGAGTTCATTTGAATGGTGTAATAAATTGTGGTGACACCTATCATGGTATAGACAAAACTATGAGATTTTGAAGAAAATTCATTTTCCCTTGCACGCTTGTTATTTTTCAGCAACAATTTCATTTTTAAAACCCTTCAAGGGCATGGGAAATATTATTTGGAGTCATCATTTATATTTTAGAGATTTATGTCAGTGACCCTCCGGGTTGAGAAAATCTAGGGCGTTACAGTTTACCTGAGTTAGACATAAACCTACTCAAGAAACTAATTGCATAAGCTAGGTCAGGTCTAGTGGTAATCATAGAATACATTACAGAACCAATGGCATTAGCGTAGGGACATTACTCATTTCTTGTTTTTCTTCTTCAGTTTTAGGGCATTGAGCAGATGATAAAATCATGTGTGATACATTGACAGACTTAGCAAATTTCATAACAAATTTAGTTATTACCTTTTCCAAATAAGACTCTTGATTAATAGTCAACCTATTTTCTGCCATATTCCTTTTAATAACCATACCAAGAATTTTTCTTACACATCCAAAGTATTTCATGTCAAATTCAGATTTCAAAATGTTTTTCATTGTTATGATATCAGCTTTACTACTACTAGCAAGCAACATGTCATCAACATATAACAACAAATAAACCTCACAGCCTGTCTTAGTGTTATTATAATATAAGTATACATCAAATTCACTCATTTTGAAATCAATTTTAAGCATATAACTTCTCTTTCACCTCAAAGCTTTGAGGTTGAGACATGTAAATGACCTCATCTAACTCTCCATGAAGAAAAGCAGTCTTAACATCTAGTTGCTCTAATTCCCAATTGAATTGGACAACTAAGGCCAATACTAACCTGATAGTCTTATACTTAATCACCGAGGAAAACACCTCATTATAAACAATCCCCTCTCTCTGAGTAAATCCCTTAGCTACCAACCTAGCTTTGTATCTTAAAGGGTCATTTGGTTCTACTCCTTCCTTCAACTTGTAGATCCATTTACAATGGACTACCTTTTGATTCTTTGGTCTCTCAACCAACTTCCAAGTATCATTCTTGCCTAAGGAATGTATCTCCTCTCTCATAGCCTTCTTCCAATTTTCAGAATTTTTATAGTTAACCGGCTTCTTCATAAGAAAAAGGTTCAACTAACTCTAAGGCTTCACGTGAAACTAAGATAAACTCCATCAAATTTGAAGAAATGTACTTCAAATTTGGTCTTACCTGTATTCTCTCCATATCTCTCACTAATTGATAATCTCTTAAATTAGTATCTTCAAGTTGTTCTTGGTTAGGGATCACAGTTTCAGGAATTTCTAGTTCAAATTGTTCTAAGACTTCTTCTTGTTCAGTCTCAACTTGAGGATCAATTTGTTCAGGTTCTCTAACCTCTTGATTAACATCTAATCTCTTCATCAGTTTGAATCTTTTTCCTAGTAGAAGATTTCCCTTCTCCACTTTGTTTAACCTCATTGTCTAGAGTTTTTAGGCAAGGCATATCATGCTCATTAAACATCACATCTCTACTGTTAATTATCTTAATACCCTTAACACCTAAAACCAACAGTCTATACCCCTTGACACACTCTGGGTATCCTAACATGACACACTTAGTAGCCTTAGGGTCTAACTTACCCTCAACCTAATGTGGATAAGCAGCACACCCAAACACTCTAATGTGTGACAAATCTGGAGATTTTCCATAGCATAACTCCTAGGGTGTTTTGAAGTTAACAGAATTAGAAGGAGACCTATTTATCAAATAAGCCGCAGTACATAAGGCTTCATCCTAAAAACCTTTGGCCAACACTGAACTAAAAACATACATCTGACTTTATTCATTAAAGTCTTATTCATCCTCTCACCCACCCCATTTTGTTGGGGGCGTATTTCTCATAGTCCTATGCCTCGTGATACCTCTCTCTTTGCAAAAGTCATCAAATTCAAAGTTGCAAAACTCTAAACCATTGTCTGTCCTAAGAGTTTTTACACCTTTCCCCATTTGATTTTTTACTAAGGTATACGATGACTTAAACTTGCTAAAAGTTTTAGATTTTGACTTGAGTGGGAAAATCCAAACCTTTCTAGAGTAGTCATCAATAATGGATAGGAAAAACCTGTTCCCACCATGAGTAGGGTGTTTTTCTGGACCCCATAAATCTGCATGATTGTAATCTAATGATCTCTTAGTGCTGTGTTGACCTATCTCAAAGTTGACTCTATGTGACTTTCTTAGAACACACGTCCAACAAAAGCTTAAAGGAGCAACATTGTCTTTACCTAATAAATTATGGTCCCTAAGATATTTTAGCCCCTTATTCCCAATGTGTCCCATCTTCCTATGCCATAGATATGATCTATTAGTATTTATTGAAACCAATCCTGAATTTTTGGCATGTAAAGCTTCACCTTGAAGGTAATACAACACATTCCTCTTGGGACCTTTTATAACTACTAGAGAACCTTTAAGAATCTTTAAAGTACCAAAATAAGATTTGAACATACAGCCCTCATCTTCAAGAACACCTAAGGAAACTAGATTTCTCTTAAGATTTGGGACAAACCTAACACCAAGAAGGGGTCGGACAATGCTATCATGCATCCTAATAGCAATGTCACCTATTCCTTCAACTATTTGTGAATTGTTATCCCCATGTATAATTTCCTAGGTTCAATTTCTCTATAGTTATAAAACCAAGACCTCACGGGACACAAATGAAAGGTGGCACCTGAGTATAATATCCACTCATGGTCAATCTCACCATCAGACACGGTCATACCATGTAAACCATCTAGGGCATCTCCAACAGCAACATTTTGATCTTCATTCTGTTGTTGCTTCAATTTTCTCTTAGGCTCATAGCAATCTTTCTTGAAATGCCCTAACTTCCCACAATGGTAACATTTCTTATTGCCTTTATCCCTAGACTTAGACCTTCCCTTAGATTTTCCTCTGCCCTTCTGGTAATTATTCTCTCTCATTTCATTTCTCCCTCTAATGAACAAACTCTCCTCTCTAGTGCTCCCCCTAGACTCCTTTTTGACTTCTAAATCCTTTGATCTCAAAGCATCTATCACAATAGCTTGAGTCAAAACATCTCTAGCATACTTAATCGCATTCCTAACATCTCTATAAGAATCAAGAAGTGAATTCAAAAGTATAACATCTAGATCATCATCGTCAAATTTCTTATCATTGTGGGCCAAGCTGTTGACAATTTTGCTAAAATCACTTAGATTGGATTCAAGATCCTTCCCTGATTCCATTTTAAAACAGAAAAGTTTTTCTAGCAAATAAATCCTATTTGGCAAAGTTTTTGTCAAAACAACTTGTCAAGAGCTTCCCACAATTCTCTAGCAGTCTTAGCATCATCAACTTGTTTAACAATATTATCAGATAAGTGCAATATTATAGAAGTGTATACAATTTCATTCAGATATGTGCAATATTATAGAAGTGTATAGAATTGCAATATTATAGAAGTGTTTAGCTTTTAATGCATCAGAAAATTTATCTGGATCATCAAGGGCTTTGAAAATCCTTTGTTGAACCAGAATAGCTCTCATTTTTTGTTTCCAAATTGAATAATCACCCTTTCTATCGAATTGTGATAATTCAAACCTTTAACCCATGGATGGAAATCATCCATGAATGAGAATAATTTTGAAAAAGTTCATAAAAAACATTACTCAGACAAATGCAAACCTAGAACCAAACCCTTTTCAAATTACTAATTAAGATGACACGCAAACACATTTTATCAACACACAAGTCAATAAAGCAACAAATTACACTAAGGAGTTGTAAGCTCTAGCCACCTAGTTTGTTTTTACCTCAAATAAATTGACAAAATGTAAGATTAATTAAGAGGGTTCAAGAAAATGCAAACTCAGCAGACAAATCTGATGTCTGTATTTATGGGAGAGACGAAACGAATTTTCTCGTTCCAAGGCATCGCTACCCGTCTTAGAACAACCAATAAAGCTGCATTGTTGCTCCACCGACAAAGTAATACCTCCAAAAGGTTAGAAATAAGCCAGTAAACAATCTACTTCAAACACGTCCACCGAAAAATGTTGAACGCGCGCTCACGTGCCTCCTGAAGTCACTATACGTGCCACCGCCAAAGTCCACGCGCAACCACCAGGTTGTGTGTCTCAGCAAGGAGAGTTGTCTATCGCAAACCACACTCAAAAAGAGCCCGCACGTGCCTCCACGCGTTGGAAGAAGAAGATCCAGGCTGGATTTCCACTTGCCTCACGCGCAATCGTGGGAGACCGTACGCACCGGTGGGATTTGTTCACCTCTTCGCTGTGAACCCAAATATGGTCTCAGATCTCCTGGACGATGAGTGGTTTGGATGGAATCTTGGTTTAAAGTCTCGGGTGAATTGACTCTTCGCGGATCCGGTTCCAACCACCAACTTTTCTTGATTTTTCACACCCCTAGATCAATATTCTAGGCTCTGATACCATTTGTTGAGATTGATAACATTAACAAAATATTACAATCTCGTTTGAATGTTAAAAATACATGAAAAAAGTTCTCCTTTGTTGCTCATTTGTTCTTGGTTGAAGTTGTAGGCTCAGATCTTTTGCCACAATGAAATGCAACCAAGGGAATGGCAATCGGATTTGTTCACCAACCAACCCACCGGAGATGACCAAGACTTTTAAACACTCAGTCCAATCTCACTTTTTAAGAAAAGAATGAGAAAGCGGCTCCTCACTTTACTTCACTCTCTATTCGATCTAGAAAATAAGAAAACCTAGAATATATATATATATATATATATATATATATATATATATATATATATATATATATATATATATATATATATATATATATAATCCTAGTATGATCTCATCCATGTATTTCATCTAACGGTCCACACTCAATAAACCATATTGTCCAATGGACTTGTACCAAGTGGATTTAGTGACCCACATTCTCACACAAACATAAATATAATGTCTCACAATATGGAATAGATATATATTGAGTCATAAAAAAGGAGAGCATTAATTACGATGCTTACCAAAAGTGCAAGCCATGAACCAATCAAGGGATCGAAATCTCATATCATGTGTAAGTACTACAAAAGTGAATGTGATAATTATCACTGTTGTGCAACTATTTTTTGTGCTTATCTAGGACCATGTGTGGATTTTTTTGTTCATTTTCGGCCATTTGTTTTATCACAAAATCTGCACGATATTTTTATACATATGATTTGAACATTCTCTTTTCCTTTTCTTATTTTAAAGTTACAAAATATTATGTTAGATAGGATTTACAGCACGAATTTCCTTTTGTACATTGTAGAATTTTACAATTTAATTCGAAGTGAAATAAATGAATGCAAACTGTTTTACAATGTATATAATTACAGAACATGAGGAATTCTGGTCGATCTTCCAGGTTCCATGCCCATCAAGAAGAGAGGCGCAGTTAGTGCAGGAATGTCATTCATTCAGGCGTTCGGGTTCATTGCGGCAGCATATGCCACCATGATAGTGCTCCTGCCTTTGAAGAGTGTGCCGTTGGTGAGCAGCTCCCACAGAACCATAGAGAAACGGTTGATATCAACCTTGTGATTGTACTACTTCTTTACAACCATGTAATCGTATTGATTTGTTACAACCTTCTTAGGGATGAAACAAGTTTTTAACCAGTGAAAAGATAAATATGAAAAATATTACTTTTTTGAACTATGAATCTTGAATGCAGTATACTAA
This sequence comes from Forsythia suspensa, assembly GCA_023638005.1. Taxonomy (NCBI): domain Eukaryota; kingdom Viridiplantae; phylum Streptophyta; class Magnoliopsida; order Lamiales; family Oleaceae; genus Forsythia; species Forsythia suspensa. The sequence goes on along the minus strand of CM042664.1, from coordinate 22,545,673 downwards.
ATTACTATATTATCGAATACAAATATAAAGGGATACCTTTATTGTAAATGTAAATGAAGATAAATATATGTTGCACCAGATGAGACAAATATATACTAAGTCATTAACAAGGAGAGCATTAATCATAAAGCCAATCAAAAATGTGAGCCATGAACATGAACCAAGGAGATCCAAATCCGATTTCACGTGCAACACCGTGCAATCACTTCTTTTTGAAAGGAAAGGTGCACATGTTCATTATCATGTTTGTGCATCTACTTTTATGTGCTTTTTTAGGATAATATGTGGACTTCTTGTATTCATTTTACGCCACTTCTTTGATCACGAAATATGCGCGACATTTTTAAGACATGTGGTTTGCAAATTCTCTTTTCCTTTTCATCTTTTGACGTTTATCTTCCTAAGAGATTAATTTAGATAGGGTTTTAAATTCGGCTACTAATAAAGGATTTACCACAGAAGTTGATCTTTACAGTTGGATCACAGTTGGCCTCAAATTTCTCATTGAGGTAGGCCTTGAATCGCTGTGGACCTCGATTTGTCGAATAATCGTATTTTCTGATATTAATGACTTGATCCCCTGGCGGAGCTTATGTTGGTTTCATTGGATTGAGTCCTGTGACATGGTTTAAGGACTATCAATCTCAAGTTTTCGGGTTGATTAGGTCCTGAAGTACTTGGTTAAGATGGATGCAGGGGGATTGATGGGGTTTGGAGCAGGGGGATTGATGGGGAGGGTTGGCGCTGTTTAGGTTACAGAATGGATATCGAGCATGGATTGAAGGGGTTTTGGATGTTGATGAGGATGCGGATGATGATGCCGATGAGGATGATAATGGTGAGACAGTGAAGGAAGAAGATGAGGATGTTGAGGAGGATGGAGATTTTGAGGATGATGAAGAAGTTGAAGATGAGGAAGAAGATTACAGCACTGGATATCTTGTTGAACCGGTTTGGCAAGGTAGAAGTAGATGCTGGAAGTGGGAATATGGACCTTGTAAATGAAGGTGAAGATCCTGAATTAGAAGAAGTTGAATATGATGAAGTCCAAGAACTGTCACCAACAGCTTCTCACAAGATGAAGAGAAACGACGATGATGATGGTGGTGATGAGGACGAGGAAGATGACGATGTTCTGCAATATAGTAAGTCATCAAAGCACCTTGCAAGCTAAGCATCCCATTTTGTAGTTTGCTAAGGTTAGTAGTTCATTATTGTCAATGTAAAATATTATCCTTTTTCACGCTTCACTTTTTACTATAACACAAATTAGACTTCAATGTCGCACGATTTTTGCACGCAAACTGTATGACTCAACCATTTAGCTGCATGGCTAAAAGGAATGAGATATTTAATGTGTTCATTAAGCATAATATTTACTATAATTTCTTGAATAATTAATTGGTAGGGAAAAAATAAATGTGCGTACATATTAGCACTGTTGTGAAACTACTTTTATGCACATATCTAGGATCATGTGCATTTTGTTTAAAAAAATTCATTTTAGATCAAATCTTTGTTCATGAAATTTGGACAATATTTTTAATGCATTTAATTTTGATATTTTCATGTCCTTTTCTTATTTTGAAGTTATCTTTCTTAAGTGTAAAATTTGCAATTCTAAATGATTATAAACTACTTTAGGATGATATAAATTCACACAAGATTAGAGTTGCATCATATTACAACATTCTTGTACTTCTTAGAATTAATAAAAAAAAAAATCGTTGAATTACTCATTATGAACTCATAATATGTCATATATATATGCATCATATTACACAATTTAGAAAAGGATTAAAATTGTGTCAACACTATAAGGCCCCAGATTTTCTAAACTCGGTGAATTACTTCAAAATCTTGAACTATACTTGACAACTCTAAGTCTCAATTTTCCGCACCATTGAATAGTTTTAAAATTTAATTGCAACAGAAAAATAGCAAGCGCCCTAGAAAAACTCATAAGGACTTCCAAAGCTTCTTAGTTGTAAATGTTAACACAAGATGTCTCCAAAAATTGTTTGACCAGTTACACGTGCTCGAACAAGTAAGATATTTAAATTGTATGTACTTGTTATGAGAAAAATATAGCCAAAGTTGCCTAGAAAACTGTCTCATGTACCACTGACGCTGCCCGGAAAAAAGTTCATAATAAATTCATACAACGCGCTTTTAAGGTGATTCCAAATGCTACTACTAGTTAACTTATAATTCTATAAAATGCCACTAATTTGACTCAAAAATTCATAGTAAAAAAAAGGTTATGAGATTTTGAATTTAGTAGAACAATTCTGAAAATTTCAATACTTTAAGCTATAACTTCAACTTTAATTTCCATAACGGCGAAATAAACATAAATTCAGTTTTACACCAAATTTACAACATTCAAGCATATTCAAGCATTGTACTTTGATTTACATAATAAAATGCTTGATTATATCAATACCAAAAATATAATAGACATAAACCTAAATCATTTTATTCTTTATTGTGGCTACTCTATGCCATCGTGCAGCTCCCATGCATATCCATCTAAAGATTAAATAATTTTGGGGTGTGAGCATTTCAAAAGAAACACACAGAACTAATTATATATACATACGAGAATTTCATACGCAATCATAAATGCAACATGCCATACTTTAAAACATACTTACGGAATAACATAAAAATTGGTAGCCGGCAACACATAATTTCTTAAGTGATTACCTTGAATCACTAAAATAAATAGGTGATTACCTTCAATCACCGACGTTCTTAAGTGATTATCTTCAATCACTACAACAAAATCTCTATTTCACGACAATGTATTTTGCGACATACATAAATTTGTTGCAATAAGTGATTTAGCGTGATACTTATTTATAGTTTGTCGCAAAAATTGTGGTGGAAAAATCAGTACCAAAAAAATATAAGGCGACGTAAAAAGTTGTCGTGAAATGTCAAAATGTGCGACAAGTAATAAAGATTGTCGCCAAAAACATGATGGAAAGCATGGTGCCAAAATATTTTGGGTGGGAAACTTATGGAAACAAACTTTAATTTTTGCAACACAGTTTCTTGTGATGCAATAGATCTACTTTTGGTGACAAGGAATATTTGTTGCTAAAAATTCTAGGATGGAGGAAAAAATTTGCGACACTTATATTTGTTATTGCTCTAGCTTGTGAGGATGGTGGAAAACAAATCGTGACATCCATATTCGTCGCCTGTTAGTCTTTGTAATTAACATTATTTGTATTTTGTCACAAGTTTATTCTACTATTGTTCATAAATAAATATTTCAATTAATTAACAAATCATAGTAATAAATTTTTAATAAGTATGCACAAACATGCAATTGTGTTTTTTTTTCAATACGAATTTATTTTTTATACTATTTTATTGTGTGTAATGTGTGAATCGTAAAAATATTTAAATTTGATCTGCAAAGATGAGGGAAGAGCCGTCAATTTTTTTTACAAATAGTTCATAGTAAGATAAGTAATCCCAACTATACAAATAGTTCATAGTAAGATAAGCAATCCCAACTATAGCAGTACCCAATGCATTAATCGACATAAGTGGGAAAGCTTGTTAAGTAGTATGGTATTATCTCAAAATGGTACCATAAATAAGTAGTATGGTATTATCTCAAAATGGTACCATAAATAAGTGGCATTGAAGAACTCATAACTTAGAAAAATAATATAATGTTTAAATTAGTTTTAAAGGTAGCCGATAAATCTTAACTGGGCAACCCAAATATACCCACACTTGAAAGAGTATTCCATCCAAATATCTTAGGTGGTTTAAAGTAGAAAGAAAAAGTAAAAAATCATAATACATCACAACCTATGTGAAAAATTCGAACTTCATAAAATGAACGTAATTTAGTCCAAACGAGTCTTTTAATAGCTACTACTAAGTTTTAAGTGTGTATTGATTTTAACAATTTTTACTAGCTTACTACTAAAAATTTGACCATTGGAGATGGTTCATAACCGTCCCCAATACTAGATACCCGTCCCCAATATATATTGGGAACTATAACAGCAACTGTCCATGTTAGGTATGTTGCGGATACTATCAGGAACGGTCTTAGGAACGGCTCTTCAAACGTTGGCAAACATATATGGATTAGGGACGATACTACTCTTGGTTCTTATTAGGGACGGATGCCAACCATCCCAAATGTTAGTAATTTTTTTTTTATTATTTTGATTATACACTACATGTGCACCTGAAGGTTGTAGTTACACAATTTTTCAATCACAGTAAAAAAAATAAATCATTCAAATATAAAAAATAATAACCATTCCACATCCACAAAATATGTAATAATTCTAAATATATACTACTTTCAAGTCAATATAACCACCACGGTCCATTTACAACTCTACAAGGATGGAAACCCAGTAATGCCAATTGATTGTTACTCTAAATGACTCAATCTTCATCAAACAGCTTCAATTCTTTTTGTATGCTTCGGCGGAAAGTGCAGCATCCTACCTTTACAGATATTAAAATTGAATTTTTTTTTTTTTTTTTGCGGTGAATTTCTCTGTGGATTGATGATTGGCATCAACATTAGTGGTTATTTATAACAATGAAATAAAATTGAAGGGCAAAGAGTGCACAATTGCTCCCAAAATACTAAAATTGAAATTTTGCCATCCAGCTATTTGATAAAGGAGTGAAAGAGAACCTGTAAGTAGAACTTGTATTTCAAATACAAAGCAAAGCTTGTTTCTCTTCCACCGTTGATACAGAAGAATTAGAAGCATTTGTGGTGTACAATGGAAGGACCAGGTTCATCATATTCTGCTTTTGCAATCCACATCTGCTGGAAAGTGCTTAGGGATGCCAAAATAGAACCGCCAATTCACACACTATATTTCCTTTCAGGTGGAGCTACCACTTTAATTTTCATGCTGCTTGGGGCAAAAGCAGTAATTTCCTTATTCATTCTGTCAACAATACCCGTGAACATGGTAGAACCACCACTCACGACAACGTTCCCGTAAAGATCCTTCCTAATATCCACATCACACTTCATTACCGAGTTGAATGTGGTTTCATGAATTCCTGTAGCCTCCATTCCAATCATCGAAGGCTTGAAAAGAACTTCTGGACATCGAAACACTCAGCCCCAATAGTGATCACCTGTCCATCATGTAACTCATAGCTCTTTCAACAGATACTAATTATTTATTAACAATACCAGCATACTAAATATTTATTTAATGGGTTCTGCTGCCTATGTAAAGATAACCATCGGAAAGACTTGGCAGGGCGGAAAAAGTATTCTAGATAATATCTAAATAAGATCCCCAAGCCATTTGCGCAACCCGATTGTTCCCCAAAAATGATCCCAATTGGGGGAAAATTAGGATTTGGGATAGTTTTTGGGAAAAAATCAACTTGGGGAAAAATCAACTATGGCGGCATATTAGATCATCTCTAATGCAACAGTGGATATTGCTATATTTTTTTACCACATAAGCAAAATAGACAATGTCTAAGAAAGTTATTCTTCAATGCAAGCTGTCAAGACATAAGTAAAGTTCAGTTGACAGAAAAAATAAACAATGTCGAGAGTTCCGTTTAAATTCAAAAGCTTTGTTAGACATGCTCCGTCTAATTTTGATTTAATTTAAAAAAAAAAAAATACACCTAGATAGCATTACATAAAATGCATTGGAGACCAAATTTGAACTTGAATATCTATTCATTAGACATTAATACCACCACTACTAAAAATCGCCTTTACACCAACAAAAATTTACCAACGAATTATTTTCATTGGCAATCAGCAACGGATTATTCGTTCGTAAAGGTGATGACATTTCACTTACGGTAATCAACAAAGGCTTTTCCATTGGCAAAAGTATTTTTTTTTTGGCCAACAGATTTTAAGTGGCTAAAAAAGTAATCAAAATTACCTATGGCTTTTCTGTATGTAATATTAATGAGCAAGCCAAACCAAAAATTGTTTCGACCTTTCACTTATGGAAGATCCATAGGTGTCGAGTAATTCATATGACCAAACAATATTTTCGACATTTTACAAATGGATAATCCATAGGTGAAGATCAATTCATAATACATACGGAAAGTCCGTAGGTAATATTAATCAATTTGGAAGACCAATTTTTTTTCGACATTTCACCTACGAATATATTAATGTTTTGACTATTGAGCTACGGAAAATCTATTGGTAAAAAGAATGTTTTCCATGAGTGATGTAAAGTAAATTTTGACAACGAAAAAAATATTCAAATATATGGCGATGAAGGTTAACCACTTGGAAATAGTCTTAAATTAAGTTTCCTTTGTTTAACATTCGAATTTTCTACAACGAAGTTATTCAATGACAAAATTAAAAAAGAAATTTCGTACAGTTTGTACAACTATCAAGTTTTTTCGAACAATGTGATAGTTTATGTTTAAGTGTTCATGCGTAAATATTTTAACATAATAAAATAAATAATAAAAAAAGGTTTTATTCTTATTTGTTGTTAACAAGAACTTAATGTTAGATTGTGAAGTTTAGTTATTGTTTTTCGCACTTGTGGTGAATAGTGTTATCTACATATTTTCCTTGAGTGATGTACAGGCGAAGTAGTTTACCAACTGTACATACGACTTATTGATTAATTACAAAATTTATAATAATTGCCATTTGATTATAATAATATAATACAAAAAGTTGTAATATATAGCAAATACAAATTTTTGGTAATTATTTAAAGTAAAAAGAAAAATAAAATAGATAAAAAAAATTAACAAATACATCAGCAACCAAAAATCCGTAGTAAAACCCGTTTTTAAAATTTTCAATTTCCTTCGACAACCGAGAATTCATAGTTGAAGCTTATTTAAAAATTTTGTAATTAATTAAGCCCAATTCTGTAAATTTATAAGTATCTTCAAATTTTCTCCCAATTTCCTCATTTCAGCCAATCTAAGGTATAAGTCATGTGAATTTGTGTAACACCTAAACAAAATTGAAAATCAAAACACCATTTTGAAGAAGAGCCTTCACAGCCGCGTCCGCGTCCTCGCCGCCAGTCGCTTCCTCGTCACCAGTCGCATCCTTATCGCCAGTCGCTTCCTCGTCACCAGTCGCGTCCTCCCTGCCAGTCGACGCGAATCCTCGCCTCGACACTAGTCGTCCACCAGAGACGGCATCGCCAGAATTTGGCTTGGACTAGGTACTTCATTCGACAAACTTAATTTCTAAACCTAGGTCTCATTTCTTCATTTGCCTAGCACTTTGGTTTCCGAATTTTTTTTGTGATTGTTAGGAAGATGATACTCGTAGCCGACAATGATATAGTTTTCTCAATTCACGCTATTCTCTTGACTGCTTTAACCTTGTTTCAAATTGCCAATGATGTAGCTTTCTCAATTCGATTTTACTATTGTTTGGTAATTTTTGTTTTATTGTTGTTGAAAATGCCTAAGGAACAACGGATTTTAGTTTGGGCAGTTATAGTTTCAACCTTGGATCTTTAAAACAGATCATGTGGGAGGATTAGAACATTTTAGAGGTCACTGGTTAGCTAGTCTTATTGTTGTTGGAACATGTTAATGTACTATGTAGTTTAATCTGAAAATGTTTATATTATTTTTCTGTGATAATAAGGGCCAAACACCAGTCTCTCGTGGAGTTTTTATGCTATACTCTCGTATATTGCACTCGGTTGTTAGTTGTGCACATGAACACACCCTCACCCATTTTGTGTCCTGGTCCATTGCTCTGGGGTTTGGGACTAGTGTAGAATCTTCCAAGTATATGAAAGCTTAAGCAAAAGCTAGAGGGAAAGTGATAAGCACTAAGAGGCAGCCGAAGGGCCCCAAACCTGGCTTCATGGTGGAAGGTGCAACTTTAGAAACAGTTACACCAATCCCCTACGATGTGGTCAATGATCTGAAGGGTGGTTATTAAGTATATTGTTTGGTGTTCTTGCTCTATTAATTTTCTTGGAATTAGTTAATTTTACTTTCTGCTTCTGACTATTTCTCTATTCTGAGTCTTTAATATAAGTAGATGCACTTGGTTCAAAAAAAAAAAAACCAGCAAGAAGCATGTAGGAGAACTTCTATTTGAGGGGTATGACCTGCTCTTCACGTATCAATTGAATCAATGGTTTGTGTATCGCTTGTGCTCTTATTTTGCATTGCAAAATTTCTCATTCCCCTGCTCCAAAAATACTTTTCAAAATATTTCATTCTACATAGCAGTAGAAATTTGAGAAATGATGGCTACAAAGTTTAGAATTATTCATGTCATAAGGTGCGAGAAGTTTTAGGCTGATAATAAACCTACCACAATCCTCCTTTATATGGGCTTGGAACTGGCTGGAGAAACATAGGCATAGTTAATATCTGATAAATTAAGAAAGATATTCTTAGGCGCATTAGATCTCATTATTGTCTGCTTGGTACAATTATTGATTTGGATTGGGTTTGATTGCAGGATATCAAGAGTGGTGCTTTGAGAGAGGCTTATTTACAATGTTCGAACACTATATAGAACATGGAAAAGGAGCTGAGATCAGCTTGTCACGCTCCTGGTGTGAAAGTAGATAGTGTTTTCAAGGTGATCGTTGTTTCAAGAAGTTGCTTCTTCTGTGAAATGTGATTCTCGCTTTTTATTTCTGTATAGATAAGTTGTAAGAGACACGAGTTTAAGTTTAAGTAAATGCATGGGAAAGTGACATCTTTGATGTTATTTTAGATTTTTTATTAGCTTTTGTCGATATATGAAGCTACTTGTCATGGACCAGAGAAATGGCGAAAAGTAGTCATGTTTTTACAACAAAGGTCTGCATCATATTATTTACCTTTTATGGATTTGTATCTGACGTTGTATTTAACAATGTCACACTCTCCAGCTTGGAAGGTTCACTTGTTGACATCAGCAAATAGATCATATTGGAATGTGTGGTTTAGATAGTTTTATGAGACTTATTAATTGTGTATCTTAGTAACAATTCTACAATTTTAGGACAATAATATTATTTATATTTGATTAATTGTACAAGCTTTAATGATGTAAGTTACATTTTTCAAATAAATGTGTGTCTTAGTAACAATTTTACTGTGATGCAAGAAAATTTATCGTTGTTGAAAGTATTATGCAATGAAAATTCAGATTGTCACAAAATGATATTTACGTGTTGTGAAATGGAATACGCGATTTATATAAACAATTACAAAATAAATTGCGCAACAATTATAGAGCGTTGTACAAATTTTGACGCGACAAATTTTGTATTGTAAAATAAATTCAACTGTAAATATCAATTGTCACGTAAAAAAATATTCATTTTCATAAAATAATATTTGCAACAATTTTATTTATTGTAAAATAGAATACACGACATACATTAGTACAGATAAACTAAATTGTGCAACAACTATTTATCGATACACGACATAACTCTCTGTGTTACAGAATATATTCAACTTCAAACACAAACTTGTCATATAAACGAATATCTATTGTCACCAAATAATATTTGTAACAATTTTATATGTTGTAAATTATAATAAGTGACCTATATAAATAGTCACTACATAAATTAGGCAACAACTATACATCGTTGCACAAATGATTATGCGACAAACTCTCTATATTGCTGAATGAATTTAACTAAACACAAAACTTGTTATATAATAAATTATACTACAAATATTGAATATCTTATAATATATTCTGCAACAAAGCAATCTCATTGTAAAATAAATTACGCGACAAACATGGCCTATTATAAAATGTATATTACTACAAGCATGTTTGGTTGCAAAATAAAATAGGTAACAAGCGTTATACTTTTAAAATAGGTTTCGCAACAAACATTTCTCCTGGCAAATTGTGTTTTGGAATAAGCGTTGCGAAAAATTAACTTGTTGCCCTTTAAATTTTTCACGACATCTATATATTGCAATGACATTATGGCGACAAATATGTTGTTGCTATTTCATACTTTCCATGATAAACAAAAAATGTTGCAAGTTTGCTTATGCAACGAGTGACTAATAGTTGTCACATAATACATTCCGTGGCGCTTATAGCGCGACAATTCCCTCAACAAACAGCTTGTTGTCGCTAAATTAATTTGGCGACAAAATCTCTATTTAAGCGACAACATTTGTTTGTCGCAAAATGGGTATTTTTTTGTAGTGAATCAAGGTGATTACTTTCAATTACCAAAATAATGTTCCATCACAAAACATTTAACATGGCATATGAGTTGTGTAATAATTTCTCAAGTTTAAACATCAAAAAATAATATAAATTTTGTAGTATAACTACCTCAAATATATAGTTTTGGTTCAAGTTGATGTGGAGGAAATTAACGTCACTGCACCTCTCTAAAATTAATCACGCACGCTTGCCTTTTTGTTTACAAGAATCTTGCATTTTAGCAAGATTTATGTGAAGGTAATATGGGAAAGTATGGGTCCATTTTCAGAGGGAAACAATGTGGATGAAAATTGGAATTTCGGGGTAGTTTATATGGATTGGAAGAAGATGGGAACTTTTTGCTACATTTTTTGGTGCTGAAGTTGGGAAATAACATGAAAGAATGCTGTTGGAAAAATGAGTAGGAATAGAGACAAGAATTTTTGGGGCATTGAGGGCCAGGGGCGGATTCAAGGGGGGGCTGCACTGTGCTTAAGCCCAGTGCAGCCCAAGCCCAGTAAGCCCAAGTTTATGTGTAAATATTGATTTTTTAAAGAATAGTTTGGCCCAAATAAAAAATAGCCCACTTTCTAAGTGGGCTAAAAAAATAAATCATTTACACATTAAAATCCATTACATTCCAACCAAAAAAATAGCCCACTTTTTAAATGGGCTAAATTAAAATTTAAATCATTTACACATTAAAATTCATCCAATTCCAAACAAACAAAAAAATAGCCTACTTTTTAAGTGGGCTAAATTAAAATTAAAATTATTTATACATTAAAATCCATCCCATCTCAAACAAAAAAATAGCCCACTTCAATAAAATTTAAATCATTTAAACATTAAAATCCATCATATCCCAAACAAAAAAAAAAGGCCCAATTCTTAAATGGCCAATTCCAAAAGAGCCAAATCCAATTGGATTTATTTATCTTTATCCATTTTTTCTGTTTATTTATTAATCTATAAATTATAATTTTATATGAATTTTGATTTGTTATTGAAAGATAAATAATGATGTTTACTTGATTTTGAGAAATTATTTCAAATTTCAAAAAGTAGAAAAAGAATAAAAAAAAAAAAGGTACTTAGGATTTTATATGTTTTACATAACAAAATTTTGTTGAGAGAGACCTTATTAATAAAATAGATATAGATTCTATTATAGAAGAATTACATAGCGGTAAAAAAAGATCGTCAAGGCATAACTTTCTTTAGCTAGTTTTAGATCTTGAATTTTTTGTGCAATGGCTTTTTGTAAACTTTTTAAATATTATGACTTATACAAAAATTAGATTCTTATAAAAATAGGTTAAGTAATTGTGAATTTAGAAAAAAAAAAATTTTTGGGCGCCGCCCCGAACCCCATAAACTAGCCCACCCTTTGTCATATCCTAGATCCGCCTGAGTTGAGGGCCGATTTCTAAAGAGGAAAATGGGGAAAGATAAGTTGATTAATGGCTGAAATTAAAGAAGAAGAACTCGAGACTGCTGCCTTTATTTTCCTGGAACTAAAACTGGAAGTCTTGAGGGGGAAGTATATATGTTGTGTTTTTGCTGAAAATTGTGAAGAAGAAGAATGGACAACTCCTACTGGGGTCGAAATTTGATTAACAAAAGGGGAAAATATGACTTCTAACTTGATTGAAAAATGAGAGGAACTTAGGGTGATTTTCTGAAAACTTTTGTGGCTGAAAATGAAGGAGGAGTTGGGGCTATAGGGGACCGAATTCTGGGACAGGAAATGGGGGAAAAATAAGGTATTTGAGTCCTAAAATGTGAGGGAAAGTGGGGGAGGAAATGGGCTTCATGGGAGGTAGTTTAAGTGGTGGAAACATGGGGGAACGGTTTCTGGGGCAGCAAGGTAGGCGGTTTTTTGGGGGATAAACACACACTGTAAGGGCCGAAATCTGGGAGAAATAAGAGGGAAAGACTTTAGTTAAATTTGACTGAAAAATAAGAGGAAAAATGGGGGAGTTGTGCTTAAGTTATGTGATAAATTCTGGGAGGGAAAAACTGAGAGAAAAACAGCCGAAATTGGAGAAGAAAAAATGGAACTTGTTTCTGAATTCTGGGAATTTTTGGGGGGGAAAGATTAGTGATTTAGGTGGCTGAAAATTGAGTGATAAATGGGTTGAAGTGGTGGAATTCGGGGACACTTTTGGGGCAGTTTCTTGGCTGTTTTCAGGTAGTGGGGAAGGGCCGAAAATGGGGGAGGGAGTGGGGAAGAAAATGAGAGTTTTGGAAGTTCATGGGGCGGTTTTCTTGATTGCATAGGGGCCGATTTGTAGTAGTGGAGTGGGCAGTTTATTGGGCATCTAGGGGTGGAACTTTTGGGCTACATGGGGGGACCCTTTTTGGGTTTAAAAGTGGTGGATAAGCTGACTGAAGTTGGACCGAACATAAGTTGAGTGTTGGGCTCGAGGAGACCAGTTTTTTAGCAGGTTTAAAGGTCGGTTTTAAGACTACAAAATGGAATTGTTTTGTACTTGAACTAATGGTAATAAATGTAGCGCTAAAAATCATACGGACCGATTTTATGATGTCATGAAATTTAAAATTTACGAAGTCAAAATTTATAATGAAGCTCGTTAACAAAACTATATTTCATACTCATTAATTTGAAGAAAAAAAAAAAAGCAATAACGTGCAACATTTAACGTGACTAATTACTTGAAATAGTAATAGAAAGTTCGTAGTTACGTCAATAATTAACATTTTTATTTTCGTTAACTTAAATGACAAAAACTTTCCGGTCGCTACAAACACCATTTGTGGATCCTTTTAATTGATGTGTAAGATCAAGTTCAGATATGTAACATGATGTGTTTCTCGTTTGCAATTATAGAGCATTTGTTGCAATGAAATCATTTTATCATGATTATATGTATTTCGTCTGTTTAATTTGATTGTTCCTTTATTTCTGTTTAATTATAGGATTTTGTAGGAAGGAGATGTACATTATTATAAGATTTAATGTCCAAGATCTAAATTAATGGGTTGAACTTAATTACTTATGGACCAAGTCAATTAATTAAATTAATTAATTTGGCACATTAGTTGTGGGCTAGCACTGTTCTATAAGACTGTAATTAGGATTAACTTAGCCTATAAATATTAGTCAACTAATTATATATGAGTCCCATTATGTCTTTATAACCTGCTAGCACAAGAAAGAGATAAAATATATATCAATTACTCCAAAAAGTTCTGCTTTCATCTATTATTGACTTTAGAAATCAACATTTGTTCTTGTTGTGTGGATCACCGTTGGATGCTAAATAATGGGAGAATTGTGGCATCGAAACTTGTACCTTCAATTAATCAGATTGATATAATTCTCTCTACAAGATTGATCCGGGCTTTTAGGAATTCTATATTTGATCCTCTGTGCATGTATGATTAAATTTGTGACAGTGGTCGCATTATTATTATTATTCCTCCTCGTTATTCATTTTCCCGGTCGTGTGAATATTTTTCCAACATTATCACTTCACTCCCTAGAGAAATGACAAGTTCTCGTTTTGGTCCTTAACTTTCCTATATTCTCAATACGTTACCCAACATATTCCTTGACACAATAATACTTCCAAATTGAACCAAATAAATTTAGTACTTGATATCAACTTTACAATTATCATTTGACTGTGAAAAACACTTAAAATGTTATATTTACAAAATTGAATTATTTTCCCTGGACTTTATAATATATGATCCCAAACATAATCTTTATCAACTTATAACTTAGTGTTCGTCCTTTATCCATAAGTTATCACTTTTCCAATTAAATGCATATCTTTTGATATTTGCATTTTAGTTCGTTGCCCATTCTCAATCTAGCCGAAACTTTTCAAACTCAATATTAAGCTCCAAATGGAAATATAGAAACTTTTGTGGTGTTATATAATGTCAGCAATATAAATTACACTACAAATCAAATCTATAAATCATGAGAATTTTTAGCTAAAAATTTGTGTATATAGTGAATACCTATACATTGTAATTATCAAAAGAAAGTGAATTTGTTTGTAATACATGTGTATGATGTTTTCTGGCCTTTAGAATATTATAGAGCTTGTTTGAATTGTATAACCTAGCTCATCACAACATGGATTTCGCATCATTGCCTGTTGTTACAGAAAATTCCGCAAGTATATGGTTTCGTAGACAAATATTATAACTAGAGAGCAAAACAATTTTTACGATGTATAGCTTAATGCCGTATAAAGCAATGCTGTAAATACTCATCTCTTTTTACGGCATACATTGAATGCCGTAATAATAATGAAAGAGTGCCGTTAATTGACTTATTACGACATTCTTATGCACGATGTAAATACATTTTTATGTATGGCATACAATGTTTGTCGTAAGTGTGTTGTCAAATGATATCGTTTTCTTTTATAGTGACATACTATAAAGAAAAAAACATTTTATGGCATATATTAGCAACCCATATATATAAATATATATATTATCATTTTCTTTTATATATACATATACACATTTTATATAAACTTTTTTCATGAAGAAAAAAAAATTGCATATACATCTATATAAAAATTAACAAATTATAAATCAACCCATATATATAAATATATATATATATATATATAACCTTGTTTTCCAAATTAGAATAAACAAAAATATTGAGTAGTGCTCTATACATCTATATAAAATACTATAGTTTATCTAAGTAACTAAGAATATCATTGGCCGAATAAAAAGTTGATACCAACATGCCGAAAGTATATCACTGCCATTAATCAAAAAGAACTAGTTAACATATTATAAAATAGTCAATCTATATATCTGCAAGTTTGCTTCTTTGATAAGTAGTTTAGCAATCCACAAAATAATCAACTCCTTGCAAATCACAAAAATAAATAAAATAATCGAACTTATATTCGAATTGTACATAGCAGAATGAGAAATAAAAAAGCATTGGTTGAAAGAGGGGCAGATCAATCCAAACGTAGTCACAACAGAAAGGAAATGAGGATTAAAAACCAATTGAATCTAAACATAGTTTACATCAACTTTTAATCACTACAACAATTCTTAACTAAATCAGTATTATTACTTAATAGCTAAACCAATTTATATTAGCTGATCTTTTCATGCATTTTAAGCGGAGATAAAGCATCAACTTTTGAGCATATGATTTCCGACCTTGAAGTATAGTGGCCACTGGCCAGCAACAAAAGTCATATAAAGGGTAAGAAGAATTGATTTTCCAATGGTCCCATAATGTCTCTTTTATTTTTCGACTTTACAATTAGATTTTGACCCTAGGGACAAAGAAGAAACTTTTTTCAATCCACATCTATATTATTGAAGAAATGCTAGAAAATGTTTGGTGAAAAATAAATATCGATACTTAAGAAAGAAGGAACTTTCTAACCAATGTAACTGAATAAAAGCATATAACTCACCACAAAATTAAATATCAACCAGCTTCTATCTAATTGACATATACCTTTCTATGGACATCACAGATCATATTGAGAAAAGAAACACTTATTGTACTTCAAATATCATAACCCTCTAAACCAACAATTTCAACAACGAATTAATATTATTTTTTGAAGAAACCAATATTGCATATTGATTCAATTTCAAAATAAATATGTATGATGATAGAAATGATATAACATAGATATAAAGCATACCTTAGTTGTGATTACAACTGATCCACTTTAATGTACCTTACTGGCCATGCAATTGTACTTCCTAACGCATCTTCGAGAAGAAAATGCTCACGTGTTGGTTGGTATAAGGTGACATTATCAACCAATTTAGTAAGCCAAACATTCCAAAATTTATTACCAAGGGGTACATGATGAACTAGATCACTTGGATTTGTTGATGCGATTTCACCATTTGCAACAACATTATCTTTCCCAAACCAACCTAACAATTTACACTTCTTACTTTGAAAGATATCTGAAACATTCAGGCTTTTGGCTCTGTGCTGTCAAATTCATATCAAATTGTAGAATTTATTATTTTGAATATGGTAAATAAGATGTAATATAGTTTGACATTCACTAATATTAGTTTTCCACTTACATATCTTATTCTCAATACTTTTATTCTTCACTTGAAACAAAGCTTGTAATTCTTTAATTTCATTTCTCAACTCTTGGGCTTGAGTTTGCAAGCTACAATTATGTACCAAAGCATTCAACTTTGAAGGAGTCGCACCTATGCCAAGCCCTCTTACTCTTCTTCGACGTTCTAGACCAAGTTCTCAACACCATTCTTGAGAGAGTGTTTATTTGGAGAGGTAACAATTTTCGAGTATGCCTTTATTTTTTTTTTCTAAAATCATGTAAGACATCAAAGGTTTAAAGTGATACAAATGTAAACAATAAATTACCAATAAATAAACATATGCATCGGTGTTACCAATGTCTCTCCAACTGATTCATTAATTGGTTCACCATTTTTCCATGTATGTCTGAATATAAACACCGTCTCTTGTTGTGGATGTGGATCTATACTTTCATCACGTTGCAGTTTTTTTTCTTCTTGTGGTCATATTTATGATACTTTGTACAATTTGCAATTTTTCACCGAAATTAAACTTCTAGATTAACAAAGTTATTTACCATTTTAGATTTTAAGCGAGCAAAGCCCTTTTTACTTGTTGTGTGCATTAGAGTTTGACTAGCCCTCATCTTTTTGAATCTGTCATTCTTTTCCTACAAAACCAATAAGTTGTATAAACTCGTAAAATATTATAAAATATCAATATCAATAAACCATTAGTAAGACAAGGATCCGGATTGTGGAGACTAGGAACATGTGTCATGCCAACAAATCTTCCTTGATTACTAATTTCTTTTAGTAAAATAGATCGATTATCTCGCCAATGCTATCCCAATTTTTGCATAATGTATTTTCTATGACAATTGTCCACATCAAACTTTTGCTGCATCAAAGAATACGAGATTAGTAGTAATTGAATATAAATTATATATTTGATGTGAAGTTTGTATCACATGCATGCTCCTATATGTCATCACGAACATTTTCAATGAAATATTTCCATTTTTTCTTTGTGATTGGTATAAGTTCCCTAACTGTGGTCCCAAGGAAGACAATAACTTATTTGAACCTTTACATATTGGCTGTCCACTTTCATTAACTCTACGGGCCACTTTGTGGTTTTTTACTTGTTGAGATAATTCAGTTTTGCTCGACCCTTTCCTTCCTTACTTTTATGTTGTACTGACACTATTAGGTAATTCTTTAGTATCATGTTGAAGATCATTTTGTGCATTATCTGGTCGTATGACTGGATTAGAATTAGAACCTCCACCTAAAATTCTTATGCCTTCATTCTCTTCTCTTGTGGAAGCAACTACTAAAGCCTTTTTAGCTCGTTTCGATGTCTTGTAGCCCTGCTTAGATTACTGTATTGCAGATAGATGACTATATTATAGAAATTAGGAAAAATGCATTTGTTACTTAAATATAACATTGAAACATTAAAAAATATTATATACAACTTGAGAACTTACTTCATCAAAATCTAGCATGTTGTGTCCACTCAAATTTTGAAATGATATAACCAAATGTAGAATGAAATCAACATGTATGCAAACATATATGTTTATCTACTAGAATCATATAAGCAAATATCATAAAAATTCAAAATACTTCACTACATACTAGAAAATTATAGATTATATACTTACCTATAGTGTAATATAGTGTAAGTAGTGATAAGTGCGGGTTTTGCACTTATTTTGGCCACTAAAAATGGAGATTTGTGAGTTCTTTTAAGTAGTTTATTATTTATTTATATTATTTTGATTGTTTAGGTAAAAACTCGAGCTCAGATGGTGATTAAGAAATCCAAGCAAAAAATGGGCAGAAAGGACTAGAGTTGTGCAAATCGAAAATTTTGGGGACCAAAGTATAAATATGTCAAAAGACGGAGGACCTGAATTGAAATTTATGGAGGACCTGTCTGAAAGATAATAAAAAATTCAAGGACTAAAATCAGTATTCCATAAAGTACAGGGACAATAATTGTAATTTAATAGGGACCTTGCTGCAATTGCATGGCAACTTCGCATGGGCCAAATGACCATGCGATCGCAGCTGGCCCATTTCGCCAGCAGAATGATTTTTTGGGCATGTCCATGCGATGGCAGGGCCCATTTTTCCCGACATTCATGACTTTGAACTAGTTTTTGAGGGGTATTTTGGTAATTAATTACTCATGACTTCTAGGGTTAAGATGCCGATTTTCAGAGAAAAATGATGTTTTTGGGAGGAAGAAAACTCTTAAAAAGAAAAAATTTGGGCTCTTGGAAAACTCGTTCTTTATTTTTGTACATCATTGTTGGGTTATTGTTGTAAAATATAGAATGATGAAAGGAGATTCATAGTGGGCTAATGGAGACAACTATGCGCTCAAGCTTAATCCTCCACTTCTCTTAATTTCATTAAACCCGGTGATGTATTTTGTATTTATCTTTTATTTTGTTTATGTAAAAACATTGGGCTAACTTTATTTCACTAGGAATGAGATGAATCCAATTATGAATCTTTAAAGTTGAACTCTCTTGTTATTGATTCTCTATTCTTGATTTTATGGTTGTTTATTATTGAGTTTTATTGTGTATTGAGATGATTGATCACCATTGAAATACTTTTGTGACCTAATTTTGCTACCGGGAGGTTGAAATTAGGCATAGCACATTTAATGAACAACATAAAGTATATAGAATGTAGGAATACACTTTCATACTTTGTGCAATCACGAATTGGTGCTCTTGAGTTTTTGCATATACGTTCTCTCGGTAGGAATGCTTGAGAGTCTTGTGTGAAAATAGGTTTGGCTATATTCGGGAGATATTGTTAGATATTTTAGGAGTATTGATTGCTATAAAAGATCTCGTTTTGGAATTGATAATGGTTAATGAAACTTTAAGGTAGAGTAATTGGTGAAGCCAAATTCCTAGTGTGTTTCTCTATTTGAGTTTACTTCCAAAAATTCTCTTTTGGCAAATTTATTTTAGCTTTTTTTCTTCAACTCTTAATTTGTAATTAGAGTTTAATTATCAAAACAACATGTTTAATTGTGTGTTTAAAATAGAGCTAGATTGAATTTGATTTGAACAAAATTATCTATCCCCGTGGGTGCAACACCCTCTCATCACTTTATTATTTGAACGTGACCCATGCACTTGTGGTACAGATTTTAGTGAACAAGTTTTTGGCATCGTTGCTGGGGATTTGATTTATTAGTTATATCCTTGTTATTTCTAGATTTATTTCCTTACTTTTGTTTTTTTTTTCCTTTAAAATTTCGGTGCTACCTCTGTTCTTTTCAGGCATTTTATGTTTGGTGGATGCAAAATTTGGAAATTCTTTAGAATTTGGTGTTTGACCCCGAGATTGAAAAAACTTTTGGACATTGAAGAAGATAACAAAGAGAAGCACGATAGATAGTGAACACCGTGGCGGAAGACAAAGATCAAATGGTTGAGATAGATGAGGATGATTTGCTCGTTGGGGATATTATTACTCTGGTTGTGGTTAAAGCCAATCCAGCATAGCATATTCGGCTTTTGGGAAGGATAATTTTCAATTGAGATCAGATGTCATCAACCTCTTCCAAAACACTCTTCAGTTCTATGGGCGTTCAAATGAAAACCCTCACATGCATCTCTCACACTTCTTGGAATCAGTAAGCAACTTCGAATATCAAGATGTCAACATGGAAGCTATCAAGCTCAGATTATTTCCACATACTTTGAGAGATGGAGCAAGAGAGTGGTTGGATTCACATTCTGCGGGGAGCATTACCACTTGGAATGATCTAGTTCAAAATTTCATGAACAAACACTTTCCTCCTGCCCAAGTTGCAAAGTTGAAGCATGACATCTCCATATTCAGGCAGCAAGACACAAAACTATCATGAAAGAGATGCTTTGAAAGAGATGTTCAAAGAGATGCTTTGAAAGTGCCCTAATCATGGTATCGAAAAGGCTTTGCATGTTCAATACTTCTATGCCGGACTACTTCCCCACTGTCGCTCCATTGTTGACTCATCTTCAAATGGATCAATCAACACAAAGACAATAAAAAAAAGCATGGGTATAATTTGAAAGAATGGCAGAAACAAGTTCAAATTGGTTGGTTGATAGGTGAGTAGCAAAAAGGGCAGCAGGGATGAATGAGGTTGATATATTATTATTGTCTTTCTACACGATGGCAATTATGGAGAGAAAGATGATGGATACAATAGCCCGTAATCAGATAGCTCATGTTATGCTCGGAATCATCCCAGGGTAATAACCACTCCAACACATATAATCCAGCTTGGAAAAATCATCCAAATTTTTTGTGGAGCAATAACCAAAATCAACAAAGTGCGCCAAGACAACAATCAAATTTTCAACAGAATGGAAGTTGGGAAGAAGCCATGGCCCAGTTGTCACACCAGCAGTTAAAATTTCAAGAAGGAACAGAGTAATCCATTCAGAGCATTTGTGAAGGGTTTGGAGAATCAAATGGGTCATATGGCAAAACTTTTCTCTGACAGGCAACATGGGCAATTACCAAGCAATCACGAGACCAACCCAAGGGAGCAGCTTAAAGCAATTACTACAAGAAGTGGGGTTCAGTTGCTTGAGATAGAAGTAAAGAGAAATGTTGTCATTCATGACAAGACACCCTCCATTAATGAGGAACAAGTGGACCAATCTAAAGCACCACATGATGCGAGCCAAGAGAAAGATTTGGATACTCCACATACTAAGGCAACCCCTCATGTCAAGGCATATGTGCCTCCAATCCCATTTCCACAAAGATTTAAAAAGCACAAGTTTGATAAGCAATTTGAGAAATTTTTGGAAGTTTTCAAGAAGTTGCAAATCAACATCCCTTTCACCGATGCCTTAGCTCAAATTCCTAGCTATGCAAAATTTATGAAAGAAATCCTATCTAACAAGAGAAAGCTAGAGGAGCACGAGACACTGATGTTCACCTAAGCTTAAAGATCTAAGGAATTTTACTATTCCTTGTACCTTTGGTGATGTTGATATTAATATAGCACTTTGTGATTTAGGTGCAAGTTTTAACTTGATGACATTTTATATCTATGGGAGGTTAGGTTTGGGAGAGGAAAAAAGCAACAACAATTTTTCTATAGTTAGCTGACTGCTCAATCAAGTATCCTAGGAGAATCATTGAGGATAACTTGGTGAAAATAGACAAATTTATTTTCTCGTTCACTTCATCATTCTGAACGTGGAAGAAGACAACGTCATTTCTCTGATATTGGGCAGATAATTTTTGGCTACTGGAAGGGCTTTGATCAATGTCCACAAGGGCTAGATGATATTGAGATTAAATGATGAAGATGTGATATTCAATGTTGGCAGTCAAGTATTCAATGGATTCTGACAGATGTTTCAGGGTTGATGTGCTATATAAAATGGTGTCAAAATCTTGTACAATATATCACCCTCAAGATCCACTTGAGATATGTTTGAAACATTCTTTCACTGAGACATCCGATTCAGAAGAAACAAACTTACGGTGCAGCAAACTAGAGGTACATCCAGCTTATAAATGGCAACTACCTTTCGAGGAGCTCGGGACAAAGTCAACAAAGTTACTACCATCTATTGAAAAGCCTCCAAAGTTAGAACTTAAGCAATTGCCATCTCACTTGCATTATGCTTATTTGGGTGATGATTTTACACTTTCAGTTGTTATTGCAAACTCCATCAGTGAGTTGGAAGAGGAAAAGCATCTATGAGTTCTTTGAGAGCATAAATCTGCAATAGGATGGTGTATCTCAGATATCGAAGGCATTAGTCCTATTTTCTGTCTGCACAAGATTCTCATGGAAGATGATTTTAAGACATCAGTGCAGCGTCAAAGAAGATTGAATCCAACATTGCAAGAGGTAGTCAAGGTTGAGGTGATAAAGCTTTTAGACGCGTGGATCATCTTTCCTATCATCAGATTGTGCTTGGGTCAGTCAAGTTCAAGTAGTGCCCGAGAGAGGAAGGATCACAGGGTGTCTAATGACAAAAATGAGCCCATTCCAACCAGGACAGTTATGGGATGGTGAGTTTGTATTAATTATTGCAAACATAATAATGTAACTCAAAAGGATCATTTTCCTTTGCCATTTATCGATCAAATGTTGGAAAGGTTAACCGGGCATTCATACTATTGTTTTTTTGGATGGATATTCAGGATATAATTAGATTTTAATAGCTCCAGAAGATCAGGAGAAGACCACATTCACACGCCCCTACGACACATTTGCTTATAGAAGGATCTCGTTCGGACTATGCAATGCTCCAGCTACTTTCCAGCGTTGTATGATGTCCATATTTTCGAACATCGTGGATAAATACATCGAGATCTTCATGGATGATTTCTCAATAATTGGAGTATCTTTTGATGAGTGTCTTCATCATTTATCTTTGGTCTTGCAGTGATGTGAGAAAACTAATCTTGTCCTAAATTGGGAGAAGTTAGGAGGGAATTGTATTGGGCATCTAATTTCAGCTAAGGAAATTGAGGTTGACAGAGAAAAAGTTCAAGTAATTGAGAAATTGCCACATCCAACATCAGTAAAGGAGATTTGGAGTTTTCTTGGGTATACATGCTTCTATTGGCGCTTTATAATGGATTTTTCTAAAATGACAAAGTCACTTTGCAACCTTTTGGAGAAAGATACCCCTTTTCACTTTTCTAAAGAGTGTTTATATGCTTTCAACACCCTCAAAGAAAAGCTTGTCACATCACCAATTTTGGTTACACCTGATTGGAGTCTACCTCTTGAGCTAATGTGTAATGCCATAGTGATTTTACAGTTGGGGTAGTGTTGGGGCAGTGTAAGGATAAAATTTTCATGTAATTCATTATGCCAGTAGGACTTTGAATGATTCTCTACTGAATTATGCTACACATAAAATGAGATTCTTGCAGTGGTTTTTGCTTTCGATAAGTTTTGGTCCTATCTTGTGGGATCAAAGGTCATTGTCCATACAGATCATGTTACTTTGAGCCATCTTTTTGCAAAGAAGGATGACAAGCCTCGACTCATCAGATCGATACTTCTACTACAAGAGTTTGACTTAGAGATCAGAGATAAAAAATGGAGTGAGAATATGGTTGCTGAAAACTTATCTAGACATGAAATGGAGGAAGAGTCTCATAGTGGATAGATAAATGAAGAATTTGCTGATCAACAGATCTTTGCAGTTGAGAAAGCATTATGGTATGCAGATATTGACAACTTCCTAGCCAGTAACATCATTCTACCAAATTTCTGTAGCCATCAAAAGAATTTTTTTTGCATATATCAAACATTACTTTTGGGATGATCCAATTCTCTACATAAAAGGTCTAGATTAGATAATCAAAAAATGTGTACTAGAAGGAGAGATAATGGAAATCCTACAACATTGACATTCGTCAGATTATGCAGGGCACTTCGAGACTTTTAAAACTATTGCAAAGGTATTACAGTCTAATTTCTACTGGTCAATCCTATTCAAGGATGCCCACAGAGTTGTGAAGACATGTGATCGATGCCAGAGGATAGGGAATGTTTCAAGAAAGAATGAATGCCTCTCAACAGTATTCTAGAAGTTGAAATTTTTTATGTCTGGGGTATTGATTTTTATGCCAGAGGTGGTTGATTATGTCTCTAAGTGGCTGGAGGCCATAGCATTACCCACCAGTGATGGCGGGATTGTGGTTAAGTTCTTGAGAAATCACATTTTTACTCGATTTGGTACTCCACGAGCAATCATTAGTTATGGGGGTAAGCATTTTTGCAATCGCCAATTTGAGTAAGTGTTGGCTAAATATGGTGTGTATCATCGAGTATCCACTCCTTATCATCCTCAAACAAATGGGCAAGTCAAAATCTCAACTTGGGAGTTGAAAAGAATTTTGGAGGTAACAGTTAATACTTCGAGAAAGATTGGTCCAAAAAATTGGACGATGCAGTTTGGGCGTACCGCACTGTATTTAAAACTCCCATTGCAATGTCTCCATATCATCTGGTATTTGGGAAAGTGTGTCACCTACTGGTAGAGTTGGAGCACCACGCTTATTGGGTAGTGAAAAAGCTCAATTTTGATTGGAAGGAAGCTAGTGAAAAGTGACTCCTCCAATTAAATTAAATGGATGCGTTTCAACTTGAGGCATATGAGAATTCCAAAATCTACAAGTAGCGAACAAAGAGATGGCATGATAACCACATCCAAAGAAAAAAAATTAAGGTTGGGCAACAAGTTCTACTATTTAATTCGTGGCTCAAGCTTTTTCGAGAAAAGTTACGCTCCATGTGGTCAGGACCATTCGTAATTAAGAGAGTGTATCCATATGGGGTTGTGGAGGTTGAGGATGCAAGCGAGACGACATTTACAGTAAATGGTCAGAGGTTGAAGCATTATTGGGGTGATTACTTTGCCAATGGAAAGTCAATTGTCTATCTCACTAATTGTGTCTGATCAACTGCAAAAAGTCTAGCTAATGACTATAAAGAATTGCTGAATGGAAGATGACCCGTTGCAGTAATATTTAGGAACGTTTCCATTTCTTAAAAATTAGGTGAATTTTGATTTTGTTGTCCTTGTTCAGCAGGTCCGCAACAACGAGTCCACGAAAAGAAGAAAGGCAGCCTCCAACAATCTCTATAAGTCCAAACAATGATTTTAGTCAACTTGAAGTCTCCATCACCAACCAACGCACCCCTGGGGAGTGCTTATTCATTTTCTCTTTTTAAATTTAATTTTACATTGAGGCCAATGTACATTTCAAGTTTTGGGAGTAGGGATTTTGCTTGTATGTTATGATTGTTAGATAGCATTGCCGGCTAATGTTGTGATTTTGTTGAAATTGCTATGATTCATGGATTGTTGACATAAATGTTCTTGATCAATGTACTTATTTTATGCTAGATAATTTCTAAACACTATAGTCATGATGTTCATCGCATGCAATTGTTGGTTGCACTTGTTTTTCAATAGGGTTTGTCGGACTTGAAGGTTATTGTCCAATTCCTTCATATCATATCTTTAATTTTTCCAATAGAAAGAATAGTTTGAGAATGGTTGAGCGGTGATTTATCTCTCTAGGAGTGTGTTGATTCCGTGCTTGTTGAACATGTACGTGGAGTAGTTTTGGCTAGCCAGCGGAAACTCGGAAATGACCATATGCTTGGAATCTAATCCCCATACAAAAGTTTGTTGGTTGTGCTTAATATGGCTTTACTTTTGCTTTAATTTTGTTTACCTCACTTCGTAGCCTTTTTGACTTGAGTGATTAAGTCCGTTGGGGTATCTCAAAGCCCGGTACCCTTTGGTCTCTTTTAAAATCGGGAGTTACCGACCTAAAACTCATTACATGGGTCAAATAGAAAGCTTAAGGGAGTGAGGTTGCATATAAAAAAAATTCATGAAATATTCATTGCAAATCTTGCAAGTTTGAGCAATTGTAACTACATTTCGGGATTTAGATGACTAGTGGGTTTGAATTACTTGGTGAAAGTGTGATTGTTGAACTACTCAATTTTTTGGAGAATCTTCACAAGTGTAAGTAGTTACAATCCTTGGCTAAGCTCAACCAAACTTGAGCGGGAAAGATTGAGAGATTTGAGAGAAACCATTGAATGGACACCCTGGTTAGAGAGAAAATATCATGTTCATTAGAGTGCATCCCACGAGAAGGAATTGAAATTTTGACCATTGAGGGTTGGGTATTCACCAATTTTTGTTTTGCAATGATTCAAAGTGACTATGCACACATACACATCTAACATGGATTAAGTTGAAAAGTTTCTTTTGTTTAGCATTTTTGTAGACTTTTCATGAATTATAAGCAAGTTTCAAAAGATCATGGTAAGGTGGCAAACTTTCTAACCTTTTGCGTGTTCGTGGTCTTTTTATGGTTTGACTATGCTTGTGTGCTTGCATGTTGTTTTTAGATAATTTTTATTTGAGGACAAACAAATTTGCAATTTTTGGGGTGTGATAAGTACGGGTTTTGCACTTATTTTGGCCATTAAAAATGGACATTTGAGAGTTCATTTAAGTAGTTTATTACTTATTTATGTTATTTTGATTGTTTAGGTAAAAACCTGAGCTTGGATGGTGATTGGAAGAAATCCACGAGAAAAATGGGCAAAAAGGACTAAAGTTGTGTAGATCGAGAATTTTGGGGACCAAAGTATAAATATGTCAAAAGATGGAGGACCTTAGTTGCAATTTATGGAGAACCTGTCTGAAAGATACTAAAGTCAGCATTCCATAAAGTAAAGGGATTGAAATTGCAATTTAAAAAGGACCAAGCTCAATTGCATGGCAAGTTGGACCAAGCTTCATGAAAATGAGTTTTCTTCGATTTTTGTACGTCATTGTGGGTTATTGTTGTAAAATAGAGAATGATGAGAGGAGACTCATAGTGGGCTAATGGAGACAACCATGGGTTCAAGCTTAATCCTCCATTTCTCTTAATGTCATTAAACCTGGTGATGCATTTTGTATTTATCTTTTATTTTGTTTGTGTAAAGATGTTGGGCTAGCTTTATTTCACTACGAATGAGATGAATCCATGTATGAATCTCTAAAGTTGAACTCTCTTGTTATTGATTCTCTCTTCTTGATTTTTGTGGTTGTTTATTATTGTGTTTTATGATGATTGATCACCATTGAAATACTTTTGTAACCCAGTTTTGCTAAATTAGGCTTAGCACATTTAATGAACAACATAAAGTATATATAATGTAGGAATACACATTCATACTTTATACAACACTAATGGGTTTTCTCGGTAGGAGTTCTTGAGAGTCTTGTGTGAAAATAGGCTTGGCTCTACTCGGAAGAGATTGCTAGATATTTTGGGAGTATCGATCGCCATAAAAGATCTCATTTTGGAATTGATCATGGATAATGAAACTTTAAGGTGGAGTAATTGGTGAACTCAAATTCCTAGTTTGTTTCTCTATTTGAGTTTATTTCCAAAAATTCTCTTCTAGCAAATTTCTTTTTAGCTTATTTTCATCAACTCTTAATTTGTAATTAGAGTTTAATTATCAAAACAACATGTTTAATTGTGTGTTTAAAATAGAGCTAGATTGAATTAGATTTGTAGAAAATTATATATCCTCGTGGGTTCGACACTCTCTCGTCACTTTATTACTTGAACGCGACCCATGCACTTGTAATACACATTTTAGCGAACAAGTAGTTCTTCACAAACTCAAAAACTAGAGCTTCTCAACATGTCTTTAACCACCACATTTCAGTCTTCATCATTTGCATCTATAATATTTTTCCATGAAAAAAGGGTTCAAATTGCATTGTAAAAAATAATATTATTGATATATAATTACCATATTCAATGTCAATGCCCTCATAATCATGTCTTACATAACCTTCATCTTCAACGGTCATATCAAGTCTTAATACTGTAAGAATTAATGTTCAAGGTCCAATTAGTTGGGTAGGACTTAATTACTTATTTGACCAAATTAATTAACTAGATTAATTAATTAGATCTGTTAGTTGTGAGTTAACAAAGTTCTAGTAACACTAGAACACACAATTATATTAAGACTAGAACTAGGGTTAGCGCCGCCTATAAATACTAAGGCCACAACACCTTATGAGATGAAGAGAATCAAGTGAATCTGTCTTCATTACTTGCTATCACAAGCAATAGACATAACCCAATAAAATTATTTCGAAAGTTCCGCTTTCACGTGTTCTTGATCGTGGAAGTTCAGATATGTTCTTGCTGTGTAGATTACTATTAGAGGCTGGACAATTGGACAGCTGATGTATTGAAGATCGTACCTCCAGCTAATCAGATTCCACGGTGTTCATCGAGATAACCTTCTATTACTAATTCTATTTAAGTACAAGGTTAATCCAGTTTATAGGAATTGTAGATTTAATTTTCGTTGTGCATGTATACATCAATTCCTTACAAGTACATCTAATGGTGTGGATGGAGTATAAGCATCCTCATCCAAAGTTTCTAACTCATGAAATCCTCTGGGAGTTGCCTTTAATACAACATACCAACTAGATGTATCACTATCTCTAGAATAAAAAACTTGTTTTGCTTGTGAAACCAAAATAATTTGATCTCTTTCAAATTGATGTTGTCCTCTGTGAAGATTTACTAATGTAAATCCATCTTCAATTTTGACTCCACTATCTACATTTGCCCAATCCCAATGAAACATGGGAACTTTAAAACTATGATAGTCTAGCAAAATTATGTCTTTTATAACCCCATAATAAGAAAGTTTACCAACTATATGACTTGTATCCTTCACACTAGATTGACAAATAGTTTGTGGTTCAATTGAAACACCGTTGTTTTGTCTACTTCTGCTAACATCAATTGTATGAAATCGATGTCCATTGATAACATAAGAAGAATGTGACATCACATCATCTCTAGGCCGACGTGCAAGCCACTTCAATGTACTTGACATGTTACAATTGTCTTGTTTGCCTTTCTCTACAAACCAAGAAATAAAAGTCCCAATATGTCTTATTTGTAATATGTTTTCATTCTTGGCAACACATCTATCCGCAATTTTAATCTCCTCTTTATGCATCCTAAATGAAAATAAATAAACAAATAGTAGGACATCTTAATCAAAAAACATTAAGCATTATTAAGCTAATAAATTTAACTAACTTAATTCCATTATATATGGTTCCACTGCAGCTCTATTAAATAGCACATAGGGAAGAGAAACCTCTTACATTTCTTTACTCAAGGTCTTTGACTTTGCTTTAGAAATTGTGCATCCATCAAATATGGTGCAAGCCTATAAGGAGAATCCAAGTATGTCGAACACAAGGTGATATGCCCCACTTGCAATGATGCAAAACCTCTTCCACCAACATTTTCATACAATGTATGGTTATTTGGTCACACATGGGATGGATCCTACATATACTATGCGGGTGTTTCATGGGGAAAAATCGATTGCATCATTACCTCCTAAAGATGTAGGAAATGTGGAGACCTATAGGATGTGTGTGTGTGTATATATATATATATATATATTCCCTACAAAATTTATATATACAAATTGAGATTTGTCGGTAGAATTAACTTTTCTCCACAAATCTGTTTTTTGGTAGGGTCATGGTTTGTTCTGAAATTATCCACAATATGATAAATTGTGCCCATAAATATATATTTGTCCCGAAAAAAAAATTAGTTAGGCAAAACATATATTTTTGCCGACAAAAAAAAGACTAATTTGTAGGGTAATATTTAGAGGAAAAAATTTAAAATTTTTTTTTTTGAAAACTATAATAAATAGAAATAAAATACAATATAATCATCGATGATAAGGGATTTGACGTGCACTCACCCAAATTTTGATCTACAAGAATTTTATACTCCGCATACAAAATTTTAGAAGACATTTAAATTTGTTGGTGAAATTTACTTTACCCACAAAAACGATGTGTTGTAGAGTTATGATTTGCTCCAAAATTTTCAAGAATGAGAGGACTTGTGCCCACGAATATGTACATTTTTCTTGATAAAAAGTTCATCGGGTAAGTGTATCTTTGGCCGACAAAAAAAATTAACACCTTTGTTGGCTAAGAATTAGTAGGAAAATTCCCACTTTTTGTTGTTTTTTAGTCTTTAGTATTAATTGAAGGTAAAAAATAAAATTTAAAAAAATTATTAGTTTCCCTCAAAATATATTGATTTCTGCCTCCAAGCTCAATGCCTCAGAAATGGCTCTCAACTCGCCTCCAAAATAAGTATGTCTCCGTAGCGATGAGGAAGACCACGATACAACGCCCAATGTGATCTCTAATAACACCCCGCCACTGCAAAATCCATCCCTCGACGTATCCATCAAGATTGATCTTGGTAGATCCAAACAACGGAGCATGCCAATAAACCAAAGTAGGGGGGCTGGGGGTAGGAGAAGTAAGAGTAATACCAAAATGTGGGGCAAGATCAAGGTCCCCACGTCAATGCACAAATCGAAAGAGTCTTCCCGTCTGCAGTAAAGAAATAGTGTGATAGACCCGCCAGATCATACGACCGGGCTCCATGCCAATCCTACGATGCTTTGCATCATTCCTAACTTTCCAAATGCACCAAAAGACCAGCAAAGGGATGATAGTGCGAATATGGCCACTCCTGACAAACTGGCCTGAGAATCTCCAAGTCTGAAATCTATGATGTAGCATCTCTCAACCCCGAGGGGAATGCCAAAATAGCCGAAATGCTGCCATACCGGTGAGCCACAGGGCTATCAATAAAGACATGCTTGGATGGTCTCAATCTCGAACAAAGATCGACACTCTTGATGCCATGTGGGCCCGGATCCTCCTCTCAATAATCACATCCACCGGCACTAAACCCCGCCACAATCGCCAACAAAAGAAAGAGATAGTCTGCGGATGATGGGGCTCCAAATCATGCGACAAAAGGCTCAAGAGTACTCCCGGTGCGAACAAGTCGCCACACCGACTTGGTAAAAACCTACCATCCGGGGTGTCTTTCCACATAGGTCTATCAAGAACATCGGGACAAAGCGGTAGACTTCCAACCTGGATTGCTATATCATGTGGAAGGACCAACAAGAGTCTATCGATATCCCATCCAAGATCATCAAAGAACTCAACTACTTGGACGAAGTATGCTCCTATGAGGAAACATTTGAGCTAAAGTCATGTCACCCATCCAACAATCGTGCTAAAAACTATACGCCCCCGACCCAACCGCCACGCTGATGTGGGGCTCACGTGAGTCCCACCTCCTTTAGCCTCTTCCAAACTGCGAAGCGCGAATGTGGTATGGGTGCCGAGAGAGAGTGGGTGCCCCGCAATACTTGCCTAGTAAAACGAGCCCAGAGCGGCTACCGTGATCCGAATAACCACCGAGCTTCAAAGAGAAAGCATGGACCATGTCCTCTAATCTTCCTCAAGCCCAAACCACCCTCATTAGTAGGAAGGCAAATATCCTTCCATCTCTTCCAATGCATACGGTGAGCCCGGGTCCTTAGAATCCCACAAGAATCTAGAAAATGTACTCTCTAACTTCTTGAAAGACTATCTTGCGAAAGTGCATAATCTAAAGAAGATAGAGAGGCAAGGAAAAAGGATGATCTCATCTCGAGAAAGTAATCCTCGCCACCAGAGATAGCAGCCTAAAGGCCCATCCAGATCTTGCTCTTGACCTTCCGAAATAGATCATCATAACAAACCAAGAAATAAAAGTCCCCATATGTCTTATTTGTAATATGTTTTCATTCTTGGCAACACATCTATCCGCAATTTTAATCTCCTCTTTATGCATCCTAAATGAAAATAAATAAACAAATAGTAGGACATCTTAATCAAAAACATTAAACATTATTAAGCTAATAAATTTAACTAACTTAATTACATTATATATGGTTCCATCATACGCTTATTAAATAGCACACAGTGGAAGAGAAACCTCTAACATTTCTTTACTCAAGGTCTTTGACTTTGCTTTAGAAATTGTGCGTCCATCAATAATTGTTTCATTCTGAAAATGCTCATTCCAAGTATGTCGAACACCTACTTCAAAGACCTTGTTTCATGTAACCACTTTAATATGGTGCAAGAAAGTTTGCAAATATGGTGCAAGCCTATAAGGAGAATCTAAACAAGGTGATATGCCCTTGCAAATGATGCAAAAACCTCTTCCACCAACATTTTCATACAATGTATGGTTATTTGGTCACACATGGGATGGATCCTACATATACTATGCGGTGTTTCATGGGGAAAAATCGATTGCATCATTACCTCCTCGAAGATGCAGAAATGTGGAGACCTATAGGATGTGTATATATATATATATATATATATATATATATATATATATTTTTTTCTTGAATCCCACCTTTGTTGGCCCCACCCTCGTTGAGAAGTTATGTGAAGCCCCGACGCTAAGAATTAGTAGGAAAATTCCCACTTTTTGAAATAAATTGAAGGTAAAAAATAAAATTTAAAAAATTATTAGTTTCCTCAAAATATTGATTTCTCGATAATACCCCCACCCTGAGTAGAAGTTTTTCTACATAATACTACCTCCGTTACATAATTCAAAAGCAAAAGCAAAAGCAAATGAAAAACAAACTAACAAAAACTAAAGACCTCTAAGCGATGGAAGGCCATATCCATCGGGTCTAAAGTAGTCCACGCCGAACGACGAGGCAAGTCTCAAGATCCATACTCCACGATAATGTCGTTGGTCCCAGCC
Organism: Forsythia suspensa; assembly: GCA_023638005.1. Lineage (NCBI taxonomy): Eukaryota > Viridiplantae > Streptophyta > Magnoliopsida > Lamiales > Oleaceae > Forsythia > Forsythia suspensa. Next base: position 22,513,200 of record CM042664.1, on the reverse strand, counting down.
TCGGGAAGCTAAAGAGTCACGACCGGTTTCCTCGAAAAATATGGTAAACCGTGTTTCGATCGAATGATAGAAGATGTCGGATGCGTGCGAGTATTGACCGAATCACCCACGGCCCCCACCACGTGAAATGCAATGAACAAAGAAGTGTAGAGTCGGGTCTCAATCCATAAGTCCACAAGACCCATCCGTCGGCAAGCTCAATGCCACAGTAAAATGGCTCTCAACTCGCCTCCAAAATAAGTATGTCTCCGTAGCCGGTGAGACCACGATACAACGCCCAGTGTGATCTCTAATAACACCCCGCCACTGCAAATCCATCCCCAGCGTATCCATCAAGATTGATCTTGGTAGATCCAAATTGACGAGCATGCCAATAAACCAAAGTAGGGGTGGGGTAGGAGAAGTAAGAGTAATACCAAAATGTGGGCAAGATCAAGGTCCCCACGTCAATGCACAAATCGAAAGAGTCTTCCCGCCTGCGGTAAAAGAAATAGTGTGATAGACCCGCCAGGATCATACGATGGGCTCCATGCCAATCCTACGATGCTTTGCATCATTCCTAACTTTCAAATGCACCAAAAGACCAACAAAGGGATGATAGTGTGCGAATATGGCCACTCCCGACAAACCGGCACGAGAATCTCCAAGTCGAAATCTATGATGTAGCATCTCTCCAACCACGAGGGAATGCCAAAAATAGCCGAGAAATGCTGCACATACCAGTGAGCCACAGGGGCTATCAATAAAGACATCTTTGGATGGTCTCAATCTCGAGCAAAGACGACACCTTGATGCCATGGGGGCCCGGATCCTCCTCTCGAATAATCACATCCATGGCACTAAACCCCCGCCACAATCGCCAACAAAAGAAAGAGATAGTCTGCATGGATGATGGGGCTCCAAATCATGCGACAAAAGGCTCAAAGAGTACTCCCAAAGCGAACAAGCTGCCACACCGACTTGGTAAAAACCTACCATCCGGGGTGTCTTTCCACATAGGTCTATCAAGAACATCGGACAAAGCGGTAGACTTCCAACTGGATTGCTATATCATGTGGAAGGACCAACAAGAGTCTATCGATATCCCATCCAAAGATCATCAAAGAACTCAACTACTTGGGCGGAAGTATGCTCCCCATGAGGAAACATTTGAGCTAAAGTCATGTCACCCATCCAACAATCGTGCTAAAAACTATACGCCTCGACCCAATCGCCACGCGATGTGGGGCTCACCGTGAGTCCCACCTCCTTTAGCCTCTTCCAAACTGCAGAAGCAGAATGTGGTATGGGTGCCAGAAGAGAGTGGGTGCCCCTGCAATACTTGCCTAGTAAAAACTGAGCCCAGAGCGACTGCTGTGATCTGAATAACCACCAGAGCTTCAAAGAGAAAGCATGGACCATGTCCTCTAATCTTCTGAAGCCCAAACCACCCTCATTAGTAGGAAGGCAAATATCCTTCCATCTCTTCCAATGCATACGGTGAGCCTGGTCCTTAGAATCCCACAAGAATCTAGAAAATGTACTCTCTAACTTCTTCAGCACTATCTTGCGAGGCTGCATAATCTAAAGAAGATAGAGAGGCAAGGAAGAAAGGACAGATCTCAGTAAAGTAATCCCCCACCAGAGATAGCAGACTAAAGGCCCATCCAGAGATCTTGCTCTTGACCTTCCGAAATAGATCATCATATAAAAGGTCTTTCGGCCCCTTAAACAAGGGTATGCCCAAGTATGTGATGGGTCACGACATCGAAATCCATGAAGTGTGCTCAAGTATCTCGAATCCTAGAAGGAGGTGCCCTTTTAGGCACAATAAGACCACTCTTGTCTCTATTCACCAACCGCCGAGACCCTCTCATAGTGCTCCAAACAATGAAGTACTCTCTTTCGTTCGACCGCTTTTGGCCATTGGCAAATATGATCATATCATCAAGAAAACAAAGATGTGAGACAAGAGTGTCACCTCTATGAATATATGCCATCGATGGATACCGCTAGAAAACTTGAGTGAGACCCCGGAGAAGTAATCTGCGCAATGATAAATAACGAAGGAGATATGGGATCCCCTGTCTAAGCCCACAAGAGGAAGGAAAGAAACCACAAGGCCTACCATTCACCAAGACGTAAAATGGCACTCAAAAATACAACGCTGATCCTATCCCTCCACATCCAATCGAATCCAAATATCTCCATCACAGTCATCAAGAAGTCCCAGTCTAACCGATCATATGCCTTAGCCATATCTAGCTTAAGGATGACATTGTCCCCACGGGCCTGGGTATCCAATATATAGAGCATCTCCTGTGCCAACAAGACGTTATCACCAATCAGCCTCCCCTGAATAAAGCCACTCTACTGTGGAGACATGATACGAGGCAAAACAAAACTTAAGCGAGAGTTCGGAAGCTTGGTGACAATCTTGTTGAACACCGTACAAAGACTAATCGGTCGATACTACTGCTCTATCGACAAGCGTTGTCTCGCTTGGGAAGCAAGATTATAGAAGTAGCGAGAGAATCCCTAAGCGATGCCCACCATCAAAGAAGTCCAAAATCGCACGAAAAACATCATCCCGGACAATCTCCCAACACTGCTGAAAAAAAATAAGAGGTGAACCCATCCGGACCCGCGACACTATCTCGCATCAATCTTGAACACTACATCTCTAACCTTAGCCAATGATGGAAGTCGGTTCACTCCCGATTATCCTCCCTGAATAACCAAAGAGGGATAATATCTGGTAAAATTTGGTCGATTGCACAAGGCCGCTTCCGTAGAAATGTGAAGCCGGTGCCCAAACATCCTCTCGACTCTCTGTGGAAGCAATTGCCCAAGCCCTTCTCCAAGAACACTATAGAAGCGTTACAAGCACACGAGAGGAGAAAGTTAGGTTTGAAATCTCCCTTCTCTTGATTGATTTTTAATTTTTCATGAAATGTGAATCTCTTGATTCTTATTCCTTTTGATGGGTATACCTTGATTCTTATTATGGTTTTTCGATCAAGTATTTTTTTTTCATTCAATATCGATTTTGTTTACGATTGTGGATTTTCAATTCTGATGCCTATTAGTGGATTTACATTCTGCTGCCAAAAATGGGGATTAACGATTGTGGATTTAATGGGGATTTTTATTCCTTTTGGATTTACAATTAGTGTGAACTAAGGGTCTGGTCGTGGAGCAGTTTAATTAGGATTATTGTTTTTAATATCTTTGGTACTTGAAGCGTTGGGCTATGGTCTCATGGTAAAGAATCTTTTCTAACTTGTATGTAGAAGTACTGGGATGTGTATCTTTCAAAGACTTTCAAAAATCAGTATTAGTAATATGAAATACTAGATGGAACTGCATTACTCAAACTTGTTATACTTACATAGACAAGCACTTTCACCCTGAGGCATGGCTCCACTCTAATGATCTCACAGCATGTTTAGGTTTTGGCCTTCTGTAATGTCTAATTTGCTTAAAACTCATGTTTTATAGTACAATACCAATACCACTAAACTAGAACAAAATCTGTCAGGAGCTATGGATTTTCTAGGGGATATCCTAAAACATACTTGCCGCTACACCTTAGTAATTGGTAGTGTCAGTTTTTAGCATTTTTGTGGCTGTTGATTATGGTAATTGTTTTGAGGAGAATCCCCCTAGATGATGATTCGCATCCGTCTCAACAAGACATAAGCGGGTAACTCTTTTTATTCTTGCAAAAAATCAAATTCCAAAAAATAAGGTGCACTCTAGCATTTCGTATCCAAACGTGTGCATTTATTTATGTCCTTTTCAGGTTTGGAGTCCTGGAAGCCACAAAGCAGGATTATGGAGTATTTGTATATGACCTTATAGGTCCATTACATTTGGCTAAAGTTTAAAATCCTACCTTGAGAATGTGTTTGGCTAAAGCATAAGTTATACTTATATAGTTAAGTATATAAGTAAACTTGATGTGGAATGCCTTCACATCTTATTTGTTGGATGCATTATTAAAGTAAACCAGAAGGAAAATGAACTCAATTATGTAAAATTGTATTCTATTAAATCATTTATCGAAAGGCAGCTGATGTAGCTCGAACTGAAATAGAGCAAATAATGAAAAGCAAGTTGAATGTTGTTGGACAACAATTCAATTCTACACTACGTAGTCTTGGCATCATACTATTCAACAACTATGTAGACAAGTTCTTGGTTTCGTTCTACCACTATTTATACCATTTTCAATAGAGGATGATGCTAATGAGAAAGATGATGCTATTGGGGACGAAGAGAACGGCTTTGATGAGGAGAACGACCTTGGTGAGGACGAGCACTATATCTAAAAAATAGGATAAAGAGTTAGGTTTATTTTTGTTAGATGCATTATAATAGATAGCGGGCATGTTTGCTGAACGATTTTTAAGTTTAGATATAACCATATATAGCTTTTATTTGTATTTTGGTACATTATTTTGGGTTCAATGTTATATGGATTGACAGTTATAAAGGTCTTAATTTAATTTATTGTCTTTTTTGCATCGTTATATAATTTTCAATAACGTAAAAAAATTTATATAATATAAATAAAAAATTAAATATATAAAAATAATTAATTTCTCCCTACAAATTTTATCATTGTTGGAAAAAATAATTTATTTAGCCCACAAATACGATTTCCCAACAAAATATCATTTGTAGAAAAAAAATTAGAATTTGGCCCACAAAATTTAGCCGACACAAATATTTATTTGTAGGAAAAAGTACAATTTAGCCTACAAAATAATTTTTGTCTTGTGCCTACACAAACTAATTCGTGGGCGAAAGTAACTTTAGCAGACGAATAATTCTGTCGAGAAAGAACTTAGACGACAAATTGTATTCGTCTCTAAAGGATTTGTGGAGAGAGACTTTAGCCCACAAATTTCCACCGTTTGTCGTCTTATACCTTTCCCCACAATGTTTGCCCCACAAACGTCCCTAAAAAAACTGTTTGTCAGGAAAGGTTTTTTCCCTACAAAAAATAACATTTCCCTACAAATTTATTTTGTATGCGAAACATAAATTTTTTGTAGAGATGCATTTTTTCAAGATGACAATGTTGTAGAACCTGAGAATGAAGATAGAGAAAAAGACTTTTGAAATTTATATGAAGGTGTTGAAATTCCTTTATATTCTCGTTGTACAAAGTACACAAGGATATCCGTTGTCTTATACTTAAAGATACACATGGTATATCTGACAACGGTTTCAATGAACTTCTTGATATTGTCCGAGACATGCTACCACATGGGAACACTCTTCCTAATTCTTGTAATTCAACAAAAAATTATTGAACACATTTGAACTATGATATGAGAAGATACATGCATGTGTAAATGATTGTTGTTTGTGTAGAAAATATCTAGAGGATTTAGAGACATGTCCAAAATTTGCATCTTCATGGTGGAAATTTAATGAATGGACTAAGAAGATTCAAAAGGGGATACCTGCAATTTTTACGATATTGTCCAATTATACCACGATTTAGAAGAGTGTTTAGGTCACTTGATAGGGTAGAACAACTAGTATTGCACTCAAATCACAAAAGTCAAGATGGAAAAATGTGTCATCGAGTTGATTCATTAGCTTGGGAGAGAATCGATCAAAACATCAGAACCACGAAATCTTAAGTTTGGCCATTCATCTTATGGATTTAATCCCTTCGGCGATCTATTTCTAGATATAATTGTTGGCCGGTGATACTAATTATATACAATCTCTCTCCTTGGATAAGCATGTGTAAGGAAAATTTGTTTTTCACTTTGTTAATCCCATGTCCAAAACAACCTGGGAATGATATAGATGTATACCTAGAACCACTTATAGAAGACTTAAAGGGGCTATGGAATAACGATGTTGAAGTATATGATGCATTTACCAAGTCCATCTTCAATTAGAAGGCTATGCTAATGTGGACAATTAATGATTTTCCGACCTATGTAAACTTATCACGATATTCTACAAAGGGTGAAGCAACAGTCCAGTATGTGGTGTATCCACATGTTCAAAATGGTTGACATGTAGTCGAAAGTTTTCATACATGGGTCATAGAAGATTTCTTGCATAAAATCATCTTTATCGGTCAAAATAAGCTTGGTTTGATGGAAACAAGGAGCATAGGCCTAGGCCTAAAATATTAAATGTCTATAAGTGACGGGTTCAATCAAGAATGTTAGCAATAATTGGGGAAAAATAGGAAATAAAAGAAAGAAGAAGAAAACATATTCTAATTGGCCATGGAAAAAGAAATCAATATTCTTTGAGCTACCGTATTGGGAGGTTATCTATTTGGAATTATGTAAAACTGGTTATTTATTTTTTGCTTAAACCTTGTTTTTTGTCTAAATTTATATTGTTATTTTTCAGACATTACTTTTGCATCATAATTTGGACTCAATTCTCGTAACAATTTGCTTAATATGGGTACTAGAAAGGATTGTCATCCAGAGTTGAAAGCAAATACATATTACCTACCTGCATCATCATACACGTTATCCAAAGTGTATCTCATTAGCATATTATAAGATTTTAAATCTCAAGTCTCATGATTGCCATTTACTCATACAACAGTTGAAAAAAGTTGCATTAAGAGGTCTTTTACCTAAAGCGTTGAACCCCAAATTTTAGAATTAATTTATTTAACTGGGCTAAATAATTTATTTTGTGAAGAATGAGTTTTAATATATTAATATTTGGCTCGTTGGGTAGCTTGCATTTATTTATGATTAACAACTTGAGAAAAAGTATTTTTGGATAAGCTAAACTCAAGATAGAGACGATTAAAAGTTTCCATGGTTAAATGATTTTAAAATGACTATTTTTTTGTGAATAGCATTTCGGCCAAATTACAGATTCCAATCTCTTCTTTTGGAATCTATCTTTATATATATATATATATATATATATATCTCCTATTTACATTCAAATACCAACAACCTAATTAATCTATACTTCTAGAATTTGTATTTTAAAAACAATTTGTAAAGCTTAACTTATAAAATTGATCCACCCCTCATGTTTTATTCAAGAATAACAGCCGGCAGTTTTATTTTATGTACTCCTCCACGCATAAAAAATATTTACTTTCTTCAGCAGCCTTGTGGCACCTATTTGCAAGTTTCGCATCGAATCGTTCAATATCCAGTGCAATTCGCATTCATAAGAACTAAGGTGAGGTGCTACATGCTATAAGTTGTTTTCCACATATTTTTAGATGTTCTAGTTATATATGAAATTTAATTACTTTAGTTCAGTGCTCCTTCGGGAGAAATCATGAACTCAGTTCAATTAAACCCTCGGGTTTCAGTTTAGCATTCAGGTTATTTAATTTATAGCTCTTGCTTGAATTATCATTGTCATGATGTGATAATTCTAAGTTCATTTTGGTAAGATAAATTTATATGCAACTACAATATTTGGACTGATTGTGGAATCGCAAGCATCTCATTGAGTATAATTAATTATAAATATCCCTCTTTATTAACAAATTTTCATGTGATATTTAACGTGTTGAATGCGTGGCGGGTTGGTAAAGCTGTCGTGTCAATGGTCACCAAATAAATTCAAATTCGTTTAGGATGCTTTATTTAATAAGATGGTTAGCGTCACAGTTTCGATTGTTAGCATTAGGCTATAATTTATCAAGTTTATTTAATGTTTTTTACACTTATTTTTAAATATTTAAGAATTATTCAATTGTTAGTCAATTGGTCTTTTATTCAAAGTCACTTTTTTGCAATAATTTACTTCTCTATGCACTTTAGTAACTCCCCGAACCCTTAGAAATTTTGGGGCGTTACAAATGGTTTCAGAGCTCGGGTTTACCTTTATGTAGACTTGGGAAAAAAAATAAAAAATTCGGTGAACCGTACACTTTTAAAAAAAATAGTGAACAGTAAAAATAATAATAATGATGAATATTTTATTTTATTCTATTTTGGTACGAGACATTTATCACCCATAACTCATTGATCAGCCACTATCCAGTATTTTCCAAGGTATGAAATAAGAAAAGAATTTACGTGTCGTAATTTTGTGTGAGTATGATATATGGTGCAAGTTAAATTTTAATACTTACACGATGATTTGATCATTTACAAGTTATGATTAGACTAATTTTCATGATCATGAGATATACAAATTATTTAATATTTGCAAACCTATATTAGTTTACTCATGCATTATCATGAGATGAAAGCCAAGTACCCAGGGCTTTTCACTAAGTAAATGTAAAAATTTTGAGGATAAATTGTTTTTAAGGAAGATAGATTGTAGAACCCCAAATTTAAAAATCAATTTATTTAACTGGGCTAAATAATTTATTTTGTAAAGATTAATGAGTTTTAATATATTCAATTTGGGCTTGTTGGGTAGCTCACATTTATTAACGATTAACGGCTCGTGAAAAATTATTTTTGGATAAGCTAAACTCAAGATAGAGAAAATTAAAAGTTTCTATGGTTAAATGATTTTAAAATGGACTTTTTTTTTTTTTTTGAATAGCATTTCAGCCACATTACAGATTTCCATTTGAATTCCAATCTCTTTTTTTGGAGTCTCTCTCTCTCTCTCTCCCCTATGTGCATTAGAATACCAACAACCAAATTAATCTATACTTCTAGAGTTTGTATTTTAAAAACAATTTGTAAAGCTTAACCTATAAAATTGATCCACCCCTTACGTTTTATTTGAAGAAAAACAAACGGCAGTTTTATTTTATGTACTCCTTCAAGCATAAAAAATATTTACTTTCTTCAATAGCCTTGTGGCACCTATTTGCAAGTTTCGCATCCAATCGTTCAATATCAAGTGCAATTCACATTCGTAAGAACTAAAGTGAGGTGCTATGTGCTATTAGATGATTTCCACGTCATTCTATTTATTGTAGTTATATATAAAATTTAATTACTTCATTTTAGTACTCCTTCGGGAGAAATAATAAATCAAACCTTCAAGTTCAGTTAAACTTTTAGGTTTAGTTAAACTTTCAAGTTTCAGTTTATTTGCAGCGCTTGCATGAATTATCATACCAGTTCAGTTTAGTAAGATGATTTTATATGTAATTACAATATTTGGACTAATTGTAGAATAGCAAGCATCACATTGAGTATAATTAATTATACTCATCCCTCCTTATTAACAATATTTCATGTGATATTTAACGTGTTGAATGCGTGGTGGGTTGGTGAAGCTGTCGTGCCAATGGTTGCCAAATAAATTAAATTCGTTTAGGATGCTTTATTTAATATGACGGTTAGCATCACAGTTTCGATTGTTAGCATTAGGCTTTAATTTATCAAGTTATGTTTTTGAAACTTATTTTTAAATATTGAGGAATTATTCAATTGTTTGACAATTGGTCATTTATTTAAAGTAACTTTTTCTGCAATAATTTACCTATCTATGCACTTTAGTAACTCCCTGAAGCCTTAGAATTTTTGGGGCGTTACATAAAGGACCAAGAAATGCAATATTTCGACCATTTGCCTTTTTTAAAGAAATATGTCCATGAGTGGTCGATAAAAATAAATTTGACAAGCTTGAGGAGGATGTTGGAGTGTATTTGTGAATGCTAGTTGATAGCCCAAGAATAACTAATCAAGAGGGGGGGTGAATTGGTTTTCTCAATCTTTTTGAAAAAATATTCTCAAAAAAAGATATTTAAGAAATGAAAATTAATCCACAAAAATATAAGCACAATATAAGTAAATAAAAGGGAAGAGAGAGTGCAAACGATATTTTGTGGAGGTTCGATCTAACCAATAATCTACGTCCCCCGTTACCAAGCTCTCTAACACGAGCACGGCCTTTCCACTATTTTGATTGACTTATGGTGCAATCCAAACCCTTACAATGTATCCGGTGACTTGCAAACAAGGAGCACCGATCCTTATACAATATTGAGCTTTCAAGGGACCTCAATATGACCCAAAAATGTAAAGATATTGATTTGAGTATTTCTCTCTAGATGAATGATAAATACAAGTTTAGTTCTATGATAGACTAACACTTTAAGAAATAGCAATAGGTGAGGAAAGCTCAAGTGGTAGAAGAAAACTTTGTTGACAATGATGAATCAAAAGTTTGATTTAATCAAACAAAGTTTTCAATGAATGATATTGAATATATAAATGCAATAAAGCTTTGAATGAAGTTTTTCAATATGATTCTCTCTATAAATGCTCTTGTAAGTGTTATTGAATGATAATAAATGAAGTGGTATTTATAGAGATGAATTTTAGTCACTTTCTGTTGAAATGGATGACCAAACGGTTGACCGGTCAGACCGTCAGAACTAACCGTTGGAACTGCAAAAAATCAGAACGGACACTTTTTGAAAAGTGGCAGTCAGACAGTCGACCGGTTTATCAAACAAATTGACCGTTTCCACATTTTTGAAAAATTAATTTTTGGCTTTGATAAAAATATTTGTATGCAAGTGATAAAAAATATTTTTGAGCTTTCATTCATTGAATTACTAGAAATCAAAGAGTTAATACCTTTACAATTTTATCTAGAAATCTATTCTTCGATCTTGATCTTCGAATCTTGAATTTTGGATCTTGAGATACTTGAACTCTTGTATTGATTTTGACTTGATCTTGCCATTGCATGAGAGTTCGATTTGTAGCGCTTTGAATATTGCTTGAAAATAGATTGTTAGAAAACACAACTATTTTGTTTGTTATAATCAAAACATTAAGGTTTAAAGTTAACCATAGGTCAACAATTTCTCCCTTTTTGATTATGAGAAACAATGTGAGAATATAGAATAATGAGATGAAATAAAGCATATATATTCCCCCTTTCTTTTTCAAGTAAACATGGTTTGATGAATTTGTAATTGTGATACCATTTTTATTTGATTTACCAATTCATATACATCATCGTAATTTCATGATAGAACACATAATGGCTATATAAATTGTATTATTTCCTCATATTTTGATTATTACAATTGCTTAAGCTTTGAGTTTTGATTGCATTTTGTGTTTTGTGGATTATATGTAGGACTTGGATCGAATTGGACAAAATTCCACAAGTTTTGGAGAGAAGAATTGAAGCTCAAAAAGATTCACAATGTAGAAGTGGACCTCACTCAAGGCGTGGGCACGCTTGATTTCCCAGTTTTTACCAACATAAGTGAATTTTACGTAAGCCGTGGGCACACCTTACTGACTCGGGCAGCCAAAGTCAGCATGCGTGATTTCTTTGGAAAGAAATAATGGGACAACTACAAAAAGAGATCCTAATTGATTTACACCTATTTCTAGAAGGAATAGGAATATTTTAAAAGTGATTATTTTATGTCATTCAAGGATTTTTGGGACTCTTTGATAGGAAGAGAATTAGATTAGAAATAGAAAACAAATTCTTACATTTCCTCTCTCTTCCTCCTCCTCCTCCTCCTATAAAGGGATTCCATTCTACTCTCAAGAGGAGATGTTTTTGGACCCCTCTCTCTTACCTTTTAGTTTTTATTTTCATGGATTGCTAAATTTCTATTCCAGCACAAGGATAATTGAAGTTTTGATTCTTCAAGAATTGTGAGATCGAATTAATTTTCATTGTTCTTCTACTCTTTCTCTATTTATATATTTTATGTGTTTCTTGATATTGTTGTTTTGATTGATTATACAAAGTGCATGTTGTTTGATTGTCAAAACGATATATCGCCAATTAGAAATCTAAATCTATAATTGTTTAGAAATTCTAATATTAGTGGTAAAATAACATGGTTGATTAATCTATGTTATGGAGATATATAATCTAACTTAAATGAATCACGCTTGTGTATTTGTTGGTTAGAATTGGTAGTCTCTCTAGAGATTAATATTGTTGGTAAATTAAATCCTAAGATCATATCTAGGATTGTTTATTGATAAGAGAAATAGTCAATGAGTGTCTCTTGGCTATCGAGAAAGTAAGGAAAGATAGGTTGTTATATCGTATCAATGACCATAACCAATTTGGTGAAAGAATAAAGGATTTTATTTTTGCATCAATGATCAATTCTCTGAATCAATTCTGATATTATACCTTAGGCTGGATATTTGACTAATATTAATCTTCTCTTTAAATTACTTTAATTTAATTTGCTTTAATTCACAACAATCCAAACCCCCTCTTCTTTTATTGTTTTAAATTTTTTAAGGATTAAATCTTACCAATCCCTGTGGATACGACCTTGCTCACTACTATCACAATTTATACTTTAAGAGCGAGAATTTATTATTTGTTGGATTCGACACCCATCATTTCATCACATATTCATATATATATATATATATATATATATATATATATATATATTATATATATATATTTCTTCAATTTCATATCACATATTCTTCACCCTTTTCGCATAAACAAAAAGGACTTAGAGCAAACATATAAACTAAAATAAGAAAGATATAATCTAAATCTCTGGTGGAGGATGTGGAGGGAGCACGGCGTCGAGACACGAATGGAGAGCATGAAGCAATGAAGTTATGCCATCTACCGAGTTTTGTAATCTGCCAACCGTAATTTGTATGCTAGCCACCGTATTTTGTAGGTCACTCATGGCATGTTGTAGGCTATTGACAATAGATGCAAGTGAGTCGATCCGGCCATTAAGAAGATTGTAATTGTCCTCGTTGAACCCAAAGGTGGAGGACGACGGCTAATGTGATCGTGGTAGAGACGACGGCTCATCTTCATCAACATTCATATCTTCACCCTCGAATGGTAACGTAAAGGGTCCCGACTCTTCATCAAACCCTTTAGACTTCGCCACCCATTGTCCATTTTCTTTGACAATTTTCATTCATTTGAGAGTGAGGATGTTGATGGTATCGGTGGCTTTAGGAAGAAGGGCGACCGAATCATGAAAAGAAACGTCAAAGTGTTGAAAATTTTTAGTAAGGATTATGCCGTAGGGAAGTACCTTAGCCCTAGTGCCGCTAAGAACACAGTGCATATGCTGGATCATAATATATGAAAAGTCTAGTTTGTACCCACGGAGGAAAGTGTCGAGAAGGAAGACATCACAATGATTTACCTCATCTAAATGACATTTTCGAGGAACAAATGGGCAATGATGTTGTGGAGGATGCAACATGGGAGAGTGAGTTGATTCGTGCTAAGACGTATGGCAGCCTCAAAGTGCTTGCTGGTGATGGGACAACAAGCCTCGACCGGATTGTATTCGTTAGTGTGAAGAATTATTTTGGTGGTATAGAGACGAATACCACCATCCTCAAGATGAAGAATGGAATGAATAAGTTCTTGAGTGATCTTAATTCGTTTGTTTCTAAGAAGATACGAAATACCCGACCCCAGATATTTGTGTAAAAATCTTTGACAATGGAGGGATAAACTCTATCGTTTAAGGTAAGAATAGGAACCCAACCCATACCCATGAAAATATTTTCATTATTAAATGAGAGAGCATCGTGAGTGATGGAGGCAAGGTCGACATTCTTACCTATGAGGACGGGACAACGGTCAATCCGTTTCATTTGAGGGTCCTCTTCGGAGGAGGATGATGAGGATGGTAGCCTCTCTCCTAGAACGTTTGGCAGCCATTTTGACCTGCGGCATTGTAGTGGAAACGAATTTTAGAGACTAGGGTTTAAGGTCGTCCGGTTGAAATGAATTTTGATTATTTCGTGGACAAAAATTGGGGATTTGCCTGATATGCGTGTGGAAATGATATGGGTTTTGTGATTTTGAATGTAAATTTGAAAGTTTTTAGGAAGATTGGAAGATTGGAAGAAGATTTTGGAGAGAAAATCGTGGGTCGCTCGAAGTTGGAGTGAAGAAATTTGAAAAATTTCTAACTTAAAACCCCAATTTCTGATTATACGATCAACCGAAAACCACAGACGGTCGACCATTTGAACTGAATTTTTGAAAAAGATCTTTCTGTTCAAACGGATGAGAAGATGGATGATGAAACGGTGGACCATATGTTATTAAACGGTCATCCGTTTGAGTCTACCAATTTATGTTGAAAACATTCTGTTCAAACGGATGAGTAAGCGAACGAGTAGACGGTCGTCCATTTTAGTTGATCAAATTTGAACAAAATGTTCAACTAAACAGATGATTACACGGATGAACAAAATGTTATCCGTTTAGCATCAAACGGACGTCCATTTTAGCGAATTTCAAAAAAAAATGTTTGACGATTTCATCCTTTGATAACTACTTTAAAACACGTTTATCATATAAAATGCAATTAATTATAGAAAACATAAAGAGTTTGCCACATATTTCACATTCATCAATTATACCTAAATTTCATCAAATGTATGAAAATCTTTCGAGCGCTAATGGTTTTGTGAGAATATCGGCCAATCGTTTCAGTGTTTACAAACTCCAAAGTTATATCTCCCTTTTGTGCATGGTCTCGAAGAAAATGATGTCTAATATCATTATGTTTGGTTTTGAGAATGCAAAACGGATTCTTGGATAAATTTATGGCACTAGTGTTATCACACATGATATGAACCTTTTCAAAAGAAAGGTGATAATCATGTAGAGTTTGTTTCATCCATAGGATTTGAGCACAACAACTAGTCCGGAGATATACTCGGCTTCGGCGGTTGACAAGGCAATGGAATTTTGTTTCTTACTAAACTAATAAACTAAAGCAAAGCCTAGAAAATGGCAAGTTCCGCTAGTGCTTTTACGATCAATTATGCAACCGCCCAATCGGCATCCGAATAACTAAGTAAATCAAAATGAGTTTCTTTGGGATACCAAAGACCTAAGGATCTAGTTCTACTAAGATAATGAAAAATGCGTTTGACGGCACTAAGATGAGAATTCTTAGGATTAGATTGATATCTAGTACATAAGCATACACTAAACATAATATGGGGCCTACTAGCTATTAAATAAAGAAGAGATCCGATCATACCTTGATATTTTGTTATATCAACGAAAGTACCTTGCTCATCTTTATCTAATTTGATTGATGAGCTCATTGGAGTATCCATTGGCTTCAATTATTCCATTTCAAACTTTTTGAGCATATCCAAGATATACTTGGTTTGACTAATGAATATTCTATCATTAATTTGTTTGATTTGAAGCCCAAGAAAGAACTTGAGTTCACCCATCATACTCATCTCAAATTCCCTCTTCACATAGGGAAATGTTAGTAGCACCAAAAATGATATCGTCAACGTAAATTTGAACAACAATCATATCATTCTTTTTTGTTTTTATAAATAGTGTTGTATCCACCTTACCCATTAAAAAGCCATTTGATAAGAGAAATTTACTTAATCTTTCAAATCATGCTCTAGGAGCTTGCTTTAATCCGTAAAGGGCTTTTCTAAGTTTGAAAACTTTGTCCGGATACTTATGATTTTTAAAACTGGGCGGTTGCTCAACAAAAACTTCTTCTTGAATGACTCCATTCAAGAAAGCACTTTTGACATCCATTTGAAAGAGAGTAAAATTCTTATGACAAGCAAGAGCAAGAAGCATGTGAATTGACTCTAATCTAGCAACCGGTGCAAATGTTTCTTCGAAATCAATGCCTTTTTCTTAATTGTAACCTTGAGCCACTAATCTAGCTTTGTTATGCACAATTATACCATTTTCATCTCGTTTGTTTCGAAAACCCCATTTTGTGCCAATTACGGTTTGTGAATTTGGTCTAGCAACTAAATTCCAAACATGATTTCTTTCAAATTGATTTAGTTCATCTTGCATAGCTAGAATCCAAAATTCATCAAACTCGGCTTCTTTAAAATTCTTTGGCTCAATTTGTGAAAGAAAGGCACAATTGTTATGAAAATTTCTAGAAGAATTTCTTGTGCTTACCCCTTTGATGGATCACCAATGATGAGATCTTTTGGGTGAGAGGAGACAAACCTCCATTCTTTAGGTAATGAAGAAGTGTTGAGATATTCATGAGGTTCTTCGTCATTTTGTTGCATAATCGTTTCCTCATGTTGAATTTCAATTTTATTTGGATTCCCTTTGTCTTGATTTTGAACACTTAGTTGTTCAAATCGGATTTCTAAATCTTCATCATCAATGACTTTTTCTTGTTCAATGGAGTTAGTTTCATCAAAGACCACATGTGTGGATTCTTCAACTACTAAAGTTCTTTTGATAAAAACTCTAAAAGCTTTGCTAGTAGATGAATATCCAAGAAAAATTCCAATATCGGATTTTGGATCAAATTTTCTCAAATTTTCTTTTGTGTTTAAAATAAAGCACTTACAACCAAAAACTTTAAAATATATGATATTGAGAATTCTATTTTTTCAAAGTTCATCTAGAGTTTTGGTTTTCTTTCGGCTATCCAAAACCCTATTCAAGATATAGCATGAAGTATTGACGGCTTCGACCCAAAAATATTTTGGTAAACTATTTTCATTCAACATGGTCCGAGTCATTTCTTACAATGTTTGATTCTTCCTTTCTATTACACCATTTTGTTGAGGAGTTCTAGGAGCCAAGAAATTATGTTCATATCCATTTGATTTGCAAAACTTATCAAAAGCTATATTTTCAAATTCTCCACCATGATCACTCCTAATTGTGGTAATGGTGTATCCTTTTTCATTTTGGACTCTTTTGCAAAAATATTTAAATGCATTCAATGCTTCATCTTTTAAATTCAAGAAAATGACCCAAGTAAATCTTGAAAATCATTGACAATAACAAATGCATAATGTTTTCTACTTAAACTAGCGGTTCTAGAGAGTCCAAATAAATCCATGTGGAGAAGTTGTAAAGGTCTAGAAGTGGAAGAATGTTGTTTAAGTTTGAAAGAACTCTCTACTTGTTTTCCAAATTGACAAGCATCACAAATTTTATCTTTTTCAAACTTTATATTTGGTAAACCTTTTACAAAGCTATTTTTGGAGATTTTTGAAAGTAAGTCCATGCTAACATGACCTAATCTCCTATGCCATAACCAAGAATCATCCTTTATACTTTAAAGACATTTTATTTCCTTTTCAAGTTCAAATTCAATAGTGATGTAAACATCCTTACTTCGGCTCCCATTAACAATACCTCTTTAGATATAGCATCCTCAATGAGACATTTGAAAGAATCAAATTTAATGAGATAACCTTTATCACACAATTGACTTATACTAAGCAAGTTATGTTTAAGGTTATCAACTAATAAAACATTTTCAATAGAGGGAGAAGAACGATTACCAATATTTCCAATGCCTATGATTTTTCCTTTGGCATTGTCTCCAAAAGTTACATGTCCTCCATCTTTTCTTTTGAGACTTGATAGTAATGATCGATCTCTCGTCATATGTTTTGAACAACCACTATCCAAGAACCAATTGCTCTTAA
Organism: Forsythia suspensa; assembly: GCA_023638005.1. Classification (NCBI taxonomy): domain Eukaryota; kingdom Viridiplantae; phylum Streptophyta; class Magnoliopsida; order Lamiales; family Oleaceae; genus Forsythia; species Forsythia suspensa. The sequence goes on along the minus strand of CM042664.1, from coordinate 22,495,867 downwards.
CCTTTCGTGGTACCTACAAAAATAATTTTAATTTTTTATTTTTGGTACCCACACAAGTTTGGGTCGTTGATAGTTAGTATTTGTGGATTCTTTTATCCACTTGTGTTTCCTTTCAAAGTATAGTCTCTTTTTGGTTGAACAATTATAAGCAACATGACCAATTTTCTTGCAAAAACTACATGTTATGTTTTGTTGAGAAAAATTGGATGATTTCACAAATATGGTTTCAAGGGATTTTTGTTTCAAGAGAGGTTTATATCCAATTCCCCCTTTGTTGACACACATTTTTTCTCACCAAGCATTAATTCAAAATTTTTCTTTCCTTGGGTAAACTTGTGAATAATGCTTGTTAAATCAACCATTTTTTCTTTCAATGAAACATTTTCTTTAATTAAGGATTTATGATCATCTTTTTCTTTTTCAAAGTCCTTTGTGCAATAAAGAGTTTCTTGACTACCTTTTTCAATGATGAGTGTTTATTGTTAAGAATAGAGTATTTTGAAACAAGTTTTTCAAATTCTTCGAGAATTTCATCATAAGAAGTAGATAAGTCAATGTAAGAGTCATTGTTATTTGTACTTACCTCATCCTCAATAGCCATGAAGCACATGTTGGTGATTTCTTCTTGAACTTCATCTTCTTCGAGATCGTCTTCATCACTATCATCCCATGTAGCTTGAAGAGCTTTCTTTTTGGTGAACTTCTTTTTGTTCGGGCATTCGATCCTCTTATGACCGGGTTTGTCACAATCATAGCATATGATCTTTTTGTTTTTCTCTTCACCTTTATCATCCTTCTTTTGAAATCGCCTATTGTTTTGAAATCTTCTCCATTTCTTGACAAGAAGAACTAAGTCATCAAGTTCTTCATCACTCATGTTTGTGTTGGAGGATCCTTCATCGTTTGTCGATTTCAATGCAATTTGCTTCTTGGGAGGCTCCTTCATCTCTTATTTGCTTCTTCTTGTTTTCTCCTTTGTTTCGGCATTGTTGAGCTCATACGTCATCAATGTTTCATATAGCTCCTCCAATAGATAAGTATTGACATCTTTTATATTTTCTATCAACATCCTCAAGGAGTTCCAATCTTCCGAGAGAGACCTAAGCATTTTACTCACAAGTTCACCTTTAGTAAATTTTCGATCAAAGCCCTTAAGGCCATTAATAATATCGGTAAAGCTAGTAATCATATCAACAATAGGTTCATCTTACTTCATATAGAAATTTTCAAAATCTTTTGTCAATAGATTTATTTTAGTTTCTTTAACCTTGTTGGTACCTAAGTGAGTTATCTCTAATGCATGCCAAATATCATATGCAGAATCACATGTGCTAATACGATTAAACTCATTTTTATCTCAAGCACAATAAAGTAAATTTTTGGCTCTAGCATTTAAAGACAATTTTCTTTTATCCTCTTCATCATATTCTTGTCTAGGCTTAGAAGTAGTTTGGTCTGGTTTATCATCAACTTTAATAATTTTTATAGGCACATATGGACCAAACTCGATGACTTCCCAAATGTTATAATCAATTGGTTGAATATAAATCATCATTCTAGTTTTCAAATAATTGTAGTGGGTGCCATTAAAGAAGGGAGGACGATTTGTAGAGTGACCCTCAAGGTTTTGAATATTTTGGTTAGCCATTACTCAAGATTGTATAATCTTCAAAAAAAATGAGCACCTTGCTCTATTACCAATTGATAGTCCAAGAATAACTAACCAAGATGGGGGTGAATTGGTTTTCTCAATCTTTTTCGAAAAATATTCTCAAAAAAAGATATTTAAGAAATGAAAATTAATCTACAAAAATATAAGCACAACATAAGAAAATAAAAGAGAAGAGAGAGTGCAAACGATATTTTTATGGAGGTTCGATCCAACCAATGATCTACGTCCCCCGTTACCAAGCTCTCCAACACGAGTACACGGCCTTTCCACTATTTTGATTGACTTATGGTGCAATCCAAAACGACTTGCAAACAAGGAGCACCGATCCTTATACAATATTGAGCTTTCAAGGGACCTTTTATGATCCAAAAATGTAAAAAGATTGATTTGAGTATTTCACTCTAGATGAATGATAAATACAAGTTTAGTTCTAAGAAAGACTAATACTTTAATAAATAGCAATAGATGAGGAAAGCTCAAGTGTTAGAAGAAACTTTGTTGAGAATGATGAATCAAAAGTTTGATTTAATCAAATAAAGTTTTCAATAAATGATATTGAATTTTAAATGCAATAAAGCTTTGAATAAAGTTTTTCAATATGATTCTCTCTACAAATGCTCTTGTAAGTGTTATTGAATGATAATAAATGAAGTGGTATTTATAGAGATGATTTTTCGTCACTTTCTGTTGAAACGGATGACCAAACGATCGACCAGTCAGATGGTCAGAACTAGTTGTTGGAACTGCAAAAAATCAGAAAGGACACTTTTTGGAAAGTGACAGTCAGACGGTCGACCGGTTTATTCAAACAGTCGACCGGTTCAACCGATTTATCAAACAGATTGACCATTTCCACAGTTTTCAAAAATTGATTTTTGGCTTTGATAAAAATATTTTTATGCAAGTGATAAAAAATATTTTTGAGCTTTCATTCATTGAATTGCTAGAAATCAAAGAGTTAATACCTTTACAATTTTATCTAGAAATATATTCTTCGATCTTGAATTTTGGATCTTGAGATAGTTGAACTCTTGTATTGATTTTGACTTGATCTTGCCATTGCATGAGAGTTCGATTTGTAGTGCTTTGAATATTGCTTGAAAATAGATTGTTAGAAAACACAACTCTTTTGTTTGTTATAATCAAAACATTAAGGTTTAAAGTTAACCGTAGGTTAAGGTTAACTATTTTCATTCATTGTTGCTAAAATCCAAGAGTTAATACCTTTACAATTTTATCTAGAAATATATTCTTCGATCTTGAATTTTGGATCTTGAGATACTTGAACTCTTGTATTGATTTTGACTTGATCTTGCCATTGCATGAGAGTTCGATTTGTAGTGCTTTGAATATTTCTTGAAAATAGATTTTAGAAAACACAACTATTTTGTTTGTTATAATCAAAACATTAATGAACACTTATTTCCCCCCCTTTTATGATAATGATTCATTTAAGCATTCACCTTGGACATGAAGTTCATATTGGTGGACCGGTACAATATCATTGGATGTATCCATTCCAGAGGTAAATTCCTAACAATTTACAATCACACATTTCGTTCTCTAATTATTTGGGTTTCTCATTTATACTATGATGTGACTTAGGTTTATGAAGACACTTATAGGATATGTTAGAAATCGTTTAAGACCTGAGGGTTGCATAGCATAGCGTTATTTAGCCGTAATTTGTATGCAATTTTGTAGTGGTTATATGAAACAAGCTGTTGAAGTTGGTGTTCGACATACTCGGAATGAGGATTTTGTGAATGAAACAATTATTGATGGACGCACAATTTCTAAAGGAAAGTCATAAACCTTGAGTAAAGAAATGTTAAAGGTTGGTCATCGTTATGTGCTATTTCATAGCATTGCACTAGAATCATATATAACGTAATTAAGTTAGTTAAATTTATTAGTTTAATAACGTTTAATGTTTTTTGATTAAGTTGTCTTACTATTTGTTTATTTATTTTCATTTATGCATAAAGAGGAGATTAAAATTGCGGATATATGTGTTGCCAAGAATGAAAGCTTATTACAAAAATGAGACAAATGGAGACTTTTAGTTATTGGTTTGCAAAGAAAGGCAAACAACACAATTGTAACATGTCAAGTACATTGAAGTGGCTTGCACATCAGTCTAGAGATGATGTGATGTCACATTCTGGTTATGTTATCAATGGACATCGATTTCATATAACCGATGTTAGCAGAAGTACACAAAACAACAGTGTTTCAATTGAAGCACAAACTATTTGTCGGTCTAGTGTGAAGGATACAACTTATGTAGTTGGTAAAATTTCTTATTATGAGGTTATAAGAGACATTAATTTATTAGACTATCATAGTTTTAACGTTCTCCTGTTTCATTGTGATTGGGCAAATATATATGTAGGAGTCAACATTGAAGATGGATTTACATTGGTAAATCTTCACAAAGGACAACATCAATTTGAAAGAGATCCATTTATTTTGGTATCACATGCAAAACAAGTTTTTTATTCCAGAGATAGTGATACATCTAGTTGGTATGTTGTATTAAAGGAACCTCGTAGAGGATTTCATGAGTTAGAAACTTTTGATAAGGATGATTATACCCCATCCACACCATTAGATGTATTAAGACTTGATATGACTGTTGAAGATGAAGGTTATGTAGGACGCGATTGTGAGGGCATTGATATTGAATATGGTAATTGTATATCAATAATATTCTTCTTTTTTTTTTCATTTTTGTAGTATTACATTGATGTCAATGTTTCTAATGACTAGTAGTATATGTCATTACCACACTAATTTTGCAATGCAATTTTAACCTTTTTTTCATGGAAAAATATTATAGATGCCAATGATAAAGACTGAATGTTGTGGATAATGACATGTTGAGAAGCTCTAGTGTTCTGAGTTTGTGAAGCACTACTTACACTATATTACACTATAGGTAAGTATATAATCTATGATTTTCTAATATGTAGTGAAGTATTTTGAATTTTTATGAATTTCGCTTATATGATTATGGTTGATAAGTATATATGTTAGCATATAGGTTGATTTGATTCCACATTTGGTAATATTGTTTCAAAATTTGAGTAGACATAACATGCCTAATTTTGGTGAAGTAAGTTCCCAAGTTGTATTTAAGATTTTTTAATGTTTCAATGTTATATTTAAGTAACAAATGCATTTTCTATAATATAGCCATCTAAGACGGGCTACAAGACATCAAAACGAGCTAAAAAAGCTTTAGTTGTTGCTGCCACAAGAGAAGGGAATGAAGCCATAAGAATTTTAGGTGGAGGTTCTAATTCCAATCCATTCATACGACCAGATAATGCACAAAATGTTCTTCAATGTGATGCTAAAGAATTGCCTAATAGTGTCAATACTAATGAAAAGGTAAAGAAGGAGAGGGGTCGAGCAAAACTGAATTATCTCAACAAGGGAAAATGCACAAAGTTGCCGATAGAGTTTAATGAAAGACGGCAGCCAATATATAAAGGTTCAAATAAGTTATCGTCGTTCATTGGGACCACAGCTAGGGAACTTATACCGATCACAAAGAAAAATTGGAAACATTTCAATGAAAATTTTCGTGATGACATATGGGAGCATAGGTGATCCAAACTTCACATTAAATATATATTTTATATTCAATTTCTACTAACCTTGTATTATTTGATGCAGCAAAAGTTTGATATAGACACTTGTCATAGAAAATACATTATGCAAAAATTGGGAGAGCATTGGTGAGATCATTAATCTATTTTGCTAAAAGAAATTAGTAATCAAGGAAAATCTATTGGCATGACACATGTTGCTAGTCTCCACAAGCCGGATAATGTTGACTCAATGGAAGAATGGCAAGCATTGGTCAAAGAACGCAATTCTCAACCATACAAGGTAAACTTCTACATTTGGTCTCCTCTCTTTCATCATTAATTAATGTTTTTCAATAGACAATGAACTCTCAAAAGCCATGTCTTACTAATTGCTTATTGAAATTGATATTTTATAATCTTTTACCAGTTTATACAACTTATAGGTTTTGGAAGAAAAGATTGACAGATTAAAAAAGATGAGGGTTGTCAAACTCTAATGCACACAACAAGTAGAAAGGGCTTTGTTAAATAAATAAAAATACCTAGACAACAATGTTTTTGTTGAGTTAAAAGTGGAACAAAATGGCTGTTGAATACTCAATGCTGCGGCTGGATTTCTTGACAGAAAAGAGAGGGAAGCACGTGACAAAATTGTAACTTTGGGGCAAAAAATGGACTGCAAAGAGGGGGTAAAAATCTGACTTTCTGTTGGCCGAAAATGGGAACTTTTGTGCTGGAGAAAAGTGACTTACTTATGTATTTCATCAACCTATAATGCTATGAGAAATAAACCAGTTTATCAAGCTTGCTTTCAGGTTAAAGGGGCAGATTGGGGGCGGTTTTCTGTAGAAAAGATGGGGGCAGTTTGGCTGGAGTTGAAGTGGACTAAATGGAGGAGGAAATGGGGGGTTAATTGATCATGGAGTGAGGAAGAAAAATTCACAGAAAATGGGTACAAAGTAGGCGGTTTCCATTAGGTTTTTAGGGGCTGTTTGGGGTATTTAATTGACATGAAATAAGGGGCTGTTTGGAGTGTTTAATTGGCATGAAATAAGAGACTGTTTGGGGTGTTTAATTGGTATGAGATAAGGGACTTTTTGGGGGTGTTTAATTGGTATGAAATAATTTGTTTTGGTGGTTCACAAAATTTCATGTTCATCACATAAAAACAAGGCAACCACAAGCAACAAAATAGCCGCGACTAAAAATGTTTAAAATGTACTAGGAAGTTCGTAACTACGCCGAAAGTTAAAAATTTATTTTCTTGAAATTTAAAAGTCAAAAAATTTCCTGTCACTACAGATTTGATCTAAAATCAATTAAAAAAAATTGCATATAATCCTAGATAAGTCCGTAAAGTTAGTTGCATAACAATGCTAACACGTGCGCACCTTTCATTTTAGCGTCACAATTCAATCTTCAAGAAATTCTAGTAAATATTTTGCTTAATGAACACATTAAATATCTCATTCCTTTTAGCCATGCAGCTAAATTTTTTGTTCATGCAGTTTGCGTGCAAAAATCGTGCGACAATAAAGTCTAATTTGTATTCTAGTAGAAAAGTTAAGTGTGAAAAAGGATAATATTTTACATTGACAATAATAAACTACAAACCTTAGCAAACTATAAAATGGGATGCTTAGCTTGCAAGGTGCTTTGATGACTTACTATAGTGCACAACATCGTCATCTTCCTCGTCCTCGTCACCACCATCATCATCGCCGTTTCTCTTCCTCTTGTGAGAAGCTACATTTACAGGGTATGCCCTGCATCTACTTCTACCTTGCCAAACTGGTTGAACAAGATGTTCTGTGCAGTAATCTTCTTCCTCATCTTCAACTTCTTCTTCTTCCTCAAAATCTCCATACTCCTCAACACCCTAATGTTCTTACTTCCCTGTCTCACAATTATCTTCCTCATCGGCATCACTATCCTCATCCTCATCAACATCCAAAACCCCTTCAATCCCAGCTCGATATCCATTCTTTGACCTAGACAGCCAATCCTCCCCATCAATCTCCCTGCTCCTAGGATCATCCCCTTTGTCGTTGTCATCCTCCTACTCATCATCCAAATCAAGCCACTCTTTCTCCTCCACATCCATGTTACTCAAGTACTTCAGGGGCCTAATCAACCCGAAAACTCAAGATTCATAGTCCTTAAACTGTGTTATAGGGAACTCATAAAGATCCAATGAAACCAACCTCAACTCGACCAGGGGACTCAAGTTTTTAATATTAGAAAATATGATTATTCAACAAATCGAGGTCCAACAGCGATTCAAGGCCTACATCGATGAGAAATTTGAGGCCACCCACGATCTAATTGACCGAAACGATAAACTTCTGTAGTAAAAGCTTTATTACTAGCCCAGTTTTGAACCCTATTTAAAGTAATCTCTTTGGATGATAAACATCAAAAGACAATAAGGAAAAGAGAATTTGCAAACCATATGCATCAAAAATGTCGTGCAGATTCCGTGATCAAAGAAGTGGCCTAAAATCAATAAAACAAGTCCACATATGACCCTAAAAAAGCACATAAAAGTAAATGCACTAAAGTGATAATTAACATGGGCACCTTTCTTTTCACAAAGAAGTGATTGCACGGTGTTGCACGTGAAAGCGGATTTGGATCCTAATTGGTACTTCATTTTCATGGCTCGCACTTTTGATTGGCTTTGTGATTAATGCTCTCCTTGTTTATGACTTATTATATCTTTGTCTCATACTGTACAACAATATATTTATCCTCATTTACATTTATGATAAAGGTATCCCTTTACATGTGTATGCAATAATATTGGTTCAAACATAATTATTGCATTCAAGATTCATAGTTCAAAAAAGTAGTATTTTTCATTTTTATCTTTTCACAAGTTAAAAACTTGTTTCATCTCTAAGATGGTTGTTAAAAAACATTACGATTATATGGTTGTAAAGATGTACTACAATCACAAGGTTGATATCAACAGTTTCTCTATGGTTCTGTGGGAGCTGCTCACCAACATAACACCTTTCATAGGCAGGAGGAATATCATGGTGGCATACGCAGCAGCAATGAACCAAAAGCCTGACATGGATGATGTTCCTACAGTCTTGTTGGGCATGGAACTTGGAAGATCAACCATAACACATGTGATGTAATTATGTACATTGTAAAAAAGTTTATATTAATTTATTTCACGGAATCTTTTGTAATAATAACTTAAAACAACAAAAGGAAAAGAGAATGTTCAAATCATATGTATAAAAAAATCGTGCAGATTATGTGATTAAAAAAATGGCCTAAATTGAAGAAAAAAAATTTGCACAAGATCCTAGATGCTTACATAAAAGTAGTTGTACAACAGTGATAGTTAGTACATTCATTTTCATTCTACTTGCACGAGATATGAGATTTGGATCCTTCGGTTTGTGTTCATGGCATGCACTTTTTGTAAGCATGGTAATTAATGATCTCCTTGTTTATGACTCAATATATATTTTTTCTATACTTCAAGACAATTTATTTGTGATTGTTAACATCAATTGATGGACAAATTGACTCGGATGTTTTCAGTAATGAAATCCTTGTATAAAGCACAATTCAACTTGAGTAGGAGAAATAAAACAAGATCGAAGTAAAGTCAGCCATAGTAATTAGCACCTTTTGGTGTCAAAATCAAGATTTCTTAAGCAGGCAATTAAGTGAATTCAAGCCTCCGCAACTTCCAACGGATTGACACCAAAAAGTAGGGTAGATGAGACTGAGAGTTATACTCTTAAGGGTATAATTAAGAAATCCTTTAATTTAGCATTATATTCAGACTTGTTGAGAGAGCCCAAGATTGTTACAATGCGAAGACATATGATCCTGGTGCTTTTGCCATGGGTGGATTATATGGCTCTTCAGTTCATTACATAGTACACTCATTTTTGTTCTCCTTGCAAGTGATTGCACGTGTGGTTACTTTGATTTGTGTCCATTGCTTACACTTTAGATACGCATGGTAATTAATGCTCTCTTTCTTTAGGACTGAATATATATTTGTTCCCTATTGTAAGACAATATATTTATGTTTGACTCATATGTTTTAAGTAATGAATTCCTTGTATAAAGAACAATTCAACTTGAGCAAGAGAAATAAAACAAGATTGAAGTATAGTAAGCCCTATTAATTGCACCTTTTGGTGTCAAAATCCAAGATTTCTTGAGCAGGTAAATTCAAGATATTGTTACAATATGCTTTGGTTAGGGATGGATTCTATGGCTCTTCGGTCAAAGAAACTGAAAAACTTCATGCTAAGGCTGGAAGATATATACAAGAGCTTGGACAAGCATCCTTTCTTCCAGATGACTTACCTGAACCAATGTTACCCATTCTAAAGTAGCCGCTTTAGATTCAATAAATATAATTGTCAAAATACAGGGTATGTAGTACATAAATCTTCTCCATAGATTAGAGCATCTCCAATGCATTTTATAGATTACTATCTAGGTGCCACCAATGTTGAAAGACTTTTGTTCTATGAGGCATTGATGTGTAATGAATATATACTCAAGTTCAAAATTGGTATTCAATGCATTCTATGATTTCTATCCACACATCTTTTATTTTCTTAAAATAAAAATAAAATCACATTTAAATCTACATTTTGAAATATAAATTTTGCTAAGTCTGCATGTTTAATAGAGCTTCTGAATCTAGATGGAGCTCTAGACAATGTCTATATTTTTTCTCTACCATATTTGCTTGACGGAATCTATGTTAGCTTATATTGGAGAGGAATTATTTAATACCCAATCTATTTTGCTTATGTGACACAATTTTTAAGCAATCCATAGTTGCATCGGATATGCTCTTATTTAGAGTAGGTGATAATAGTAATTCCAGATGCGCTGCAATTTATGACACAGAATTTGTTTTAATAAATTTGTAGCAGAATCACAATTCACATTCCAGTTGATTGAATTGCTTACATTGAACTGTCGAAGAGGGAATCAAAAGAGATGAGATAAAAACCCGGACTTATGTTTCAGCACTACCAAACATTGACAAAGGAAATGCAAGTTCAGTATTTATTGAGAAGTATTGACTCAATATGCCAAAGGGCATGTCTAGTAAGTAGTATATGCATGTATAATGTGTAATTGAGTCATTCAAATAACAAGTAAATTTTATTAATTCTAAGAAGTGTAAGAAAATGAAAGTATTTCATTATATTCTTGTAGTCACACTTATGACTATAATATGGTGTGAATGCATATCATTGTAAACCGATTTATATTTATTTATTTTAACATCTATTGGAATTAATAGAATAAGCAAACTATTGTGTGGTATATGAATTATAAGTAAACCTCAAGTGTGTGATCTAATCACTACAAGGAATGAGGCCTTCACCGACTAAATTTTACTAACTAAAAATATGTGGTTGGTAAAAATTGTTTTCACCGACTAAAATTAGTTTATGGTCGCCTAAACATTGCCGACTACAATATTTAGTCGGCGAAGGTTTTTTTACCGACTACAATTATTTTATGGTCGCCTAAACATTACCGACTACAAATATCTAGTCGGCGAAGGTGTTTTTTACCGACTACAATTAGTTTATGGTCGCCTAAACATTACCGACTATAATATTTAGTCGGCGAAGGTTTTTTTTACCGACTACAATTATTTTTAGTCAGCCAAATTTTAGTGACTAACAAAATGTAGTCGGCAAAATTTATTTTTACCGACTACAAATAGGATATGGCCGCCTAAACATTAGGGGTTGGGTTGGACAACCCATGAAAGAATTCATCGATTAAATATGTAGTCGGCGAAGGTGTTAACTCCGACTAAAAAAATAGTGGTTGGCCAAATTTTACCCTAGACTTTTCCATGCGTTTGACGAATTGGCGAGGCTTAATTGCCAACTAAAGGATTGGGTTGGGGGTATTATGGCTGACTAAATTTTGGTGGTGGGTAATTAATGGGCCGACTATGTAATATTCTTAGTCGGCCTATGTTTTGGTGGGAATTGAATTGTTGGCGGGCTGAATAAAAAATATTGGTGCTCTTGGCCCATTTGGTGTATCCAATTTCATTTCCTGAATATTCTAGTCTCTCTTACTCACGTCTCTTTTCCATTCTCTTCTTTGTCTCCAACCAATTTGTCTCAATCACAGTAAGTTATTTTTCTTGTTTTATCTCTTCAATTTCATTCTGCATTCCATTTTTTTTCTTATATTTGTTGAAATGCCCTCACCGGTCTCAGTTTTCCATTGCCATCGCTGGTTAGATTCTTCATTCTAGATTCATTCCAGATATTCAAGGTAATTTATCTACTTTTTAATTTCTATATTAATAGTACAGGTTCCTCCTTTGCTGCTTCAATTCTCTAGGTTTAAATTTTGATTGTCTTATTTTGTGTTTGATTGGATTTTGCACAATAACATTTAAATGTAATATAATTGATTGGGTTTTGCTGCATAACATTTGATTGGGTTTTCCTTATGCCTTAATTTGCAGCTTCAATTCAAGTTTTTTATTTTCTACATTAATGCAAAAAAAAAAAAGAAGAGAAAACATTGAACATCAATCCATTTGGTTACAATTATGAATTAAAGAACTTCATTGAAACAGAATTGGGTGCTCCAATTGATCAGTTGCTTATGGAGTTTGAAGAACTACCTATTACAGCTAGCTAGTATTGATCAGGTGTTTGCTTCATACTTACATTTCTTTTCCTTCTCTGTCTGAAATGGGAACACATGAATTGTAGGATATAGTGTCTGCACTTAAGATTGTGGAAGCATCTAAATCACCCATATTTATTACCTCTAGAATCCCAAAAACATAGAGACTTACAAACAGAGAGATATGCTCATTGTTTCCTGCGATGATTTTTGTTTCGGTCAACTAAATCACCCAATTTTGCTCTTAACTCAACCATTTCACTGCATGTTATTCTACATTAAGATTGTGTTCTAAACCATGGGTATCTCAAGGTAAGTCCAAGTCTTTTAGCTATCTCTACAAACTGAATGAGTGTGTCACTAATCTGAAGTAAAAAACTAATAGCCATGATCAAGTACTATAAGCTTACATCTCATTTTAATTCATGCTTTTATGACTGCACGGTATAGATCTTTTGGCATGTGTGGAAGCGGTTATAAGCCATCTAGTGGTGAAGAATTATGGGATTCCTTGTGCTCAGGGCTGGGCATTTAAACCGCGGCCCGAATAACCGACCTCAGCCCAACCCAACCAAATCGGGTTGGGTCAGGTTTATCTTCTTCTCTCTCGGGTCGGGTCGGGTAGTTTTAGGTTTAAAATTAAATGGGTCGGTTCGGTTAGCGGGTTTTAGATTAAACCCGCTTTCCAAACCGACTCGAGAGTTAAAACATTTTTAAAAAAAAAACAAAGATCAGAAACAACAATCGATTGTGAGATCCGTGAAGAACCCTAGCCTCATCGCGTCATCACCTCATCGCCGAAGAAGAAGATTGAATACTGGAGAAATTAGTTGGGCATTACTGTAAAGATTTCTTATCCGATTCATTTAGATTCCTTTAGATTGCTAATTACTTGGGTTTTATTATGAAATGATGTATGTATACTGAATTGGTTTCAATAAATTTCATTGCTAATTTAGAATTTTTGTATGGGCTATAATTTGTATTCATGTTTATACTTATCCATTCCTATATTCCATTTTTTGGGTGAAATCAAATTCCTATATGGAAACCAAAAATTTCTTAGAGATCTATTTAGATCCTTTGAATTATTTTATCATTTCGTTGAGTCGATGATGGTTTATATAAACAATAAGTCAAGACAAACAGCTTCTGGCGATGGAATTGAAACGTATGGGTTTGTGAGAAATTTTGATGGCTTTGTTTGATTTGTATTTTTGCTGGCACTAGTGGGTTAAGGACTATGACTGCAAATTGATTCTATCGGCTTTGATCAAGTCAAATCTCATATCATTTGGTAATTAGTGAAATTGAAGTTAATGAGACTAATTAATGCTCCTGGGTTTTGCTTCATATGAACTGTGGATAAAATTAACAAAACTTAAGATTCATTGTTTTGTGTTTATTTGTGGAGGGGGACAAATGTGTACTGGGAGAAAAATCAATGGATATAAGAAGAACATAAGATATTGAAATAAACTTGAATGAGGAAGAAGGAATCTGTATATTGTATTCTACAAAAACTAAAATTACAGTAAAGAATGGTGTAGTATATATACACAACTCTCTAATGTAAATACAATATAGATACATACGAATATATAATTATCATAGTGTGTGCATGCAAAAACATATTCTGTTATACCAGCATGAGTAATACTAGAAGCTTCTATTTCAGCAACAATATGACATTTTTATTTTACTCCTTTGTCCCTTGTCTTTCTGATTTGTTCAGTATGATCCATGGTTTCTTCTTCTCTAACACCCCCTTCAAGCTGGAGACAACTTCAATTACTCCAAGCTTGCTACGTAGATACAAATACCTAGAATTCATCGGAGGTTTAGTTAGTATGTCCGCGATTTGATCTCGCTGTTGGAACATAACTTTTATCGCTTGTTTGGCTAGAACTTTGTCTCGAACAAAATGCATATCAAGTTCTATGTGCTTGGTTTGTGCATGATAGATCGGATTAGAGGCCAAGGCACTTGCCCCTAAGTTGTCACACCGATTCTAGGAGTTTCATCGAGTTATATGTAGTTCTTGTAGAAGAGATCAATCCAAGTAATTTCTGCGATTTCTCAAGCTGTTTGAGCTAGAGTCCTATATTCTCCTCGATTTTCGATCTTGCTACTACATGTTGTTTCTTTGAACACCAAGAAATCAGATTGTCGCCTAGATACACACAATATCCCACAGTAGATTTCCTATCATCTCGACATGATGCCCAGTCAGCATCTCCATATGCAACAATGTTCAGATCTTGTGCTTCATGAATGATCAATCCCATATCAAGCGTCCCCTTTATATATATGAACAACCTTTTTAGCAGACTCTAGTGAACATCTATAGGATTTTGAAGATATTGGCTGACTCTCTTCACAGCAAAGGTAATGTCTGGTCTTGTATTAGTCAGATATTGCAATTCTCCTACTGCACTTCTAAATTGAGTTGGATTTTTTAGGCTTACCCCTTCTGTTTTACCTATCAATCTTCCAGGTGCCATATGAGTGATGCTGAGCTTCAAGTTTTCAAAACCAAACCTCTTTAGTATATCCATTGCATACTTCTTTTATGATAGATATAGTCAATTTCATCTCTATAGAACTCAATTCCCAAGAACTTCTTCAGACTACCCATATCCTTTAAGGCAAAGGATGCATTTAACTTCTCAATCAACTTCTGTAATCTTGATCTACAGTTCCCAGCAGTATAATGTTATCAACGTATACCAGCAGATAGGTTACATGGTCCTGTGAAATCTGATAAAATACTGAATTATGTGCTCTAACTTGTTTAAGATCCCACTCCAGTAATGTCTCCTTCAAAGTATCATGCCAGGCTCTAGGGGCTTGTTTAAGTACATATATGGCTTTGCTGAGTTTACAAATAAATGATGGTTCAGACTGGTTTGTAAAGCCAAGCGGCTGCTCCATATAGACGGTTTTCTCTAGTTTTCCATTGAGGAATGCATTTTTAATGTCTACCTGCCTTATCTCCCATCCTTTTGAGACAGCTACTGTAAGTATAACTTTCAAGGTAGATGCCTTGGCAACTGGACTAAATGTTTCATAGTAGTCAATTCCTGAAGTTTGTGAGAAGCCCTTTGCCACTAGTCTAGCTTTATGTCTCTGAATTTCTCCATTTGTATCAAATTTTAGTTTGTATACCCATTTACATCCAACTACTTTCATTGTAGGATCAGGAGAAACTAAAACCCATGTTTGATTTTTGATCAAGACATCATATTCTTCTTTCATTGCCTTGCACCACTTTTCACTTTTCAGTGCTTACTTCTGCCAAGTTATCTGGTTCTATTTCATCTAGAGAGTGTGACACAGTAGCAATATAAGTTCTTGGTTTTACTATCCCAGCTTTTGATCTGGTTACCATAGGATGTCCATTATTATTCTGCATTTTTCTCAATTTCTGGCATATCCACCCAAATTCTGATTCCAGCTTGAGACTCTGAAATCTCAGGTTGTGTATCTCTTTGTTCTAACTGCTGTGATGATTCATTATCCATTCCTTCATCATTTTCACTTTCAGCAGAGGGTTCATGTACAAGTTCATCTGTAGACTACATTATATCAGCTGAATCTAAGAGTGTTTTGTGGAGATTATGTTCTAAAGGAAGATGATGTAGGCTCATATGAATGGTTTTGGATTGCTATGACTTGTTGAGAAAACCTTCCTTAAAGGGAAAACAATTTTCATCAAATACAACATGTCTAGAGATATAAATTCTACCATTAGAGTTTAAGCACTTGTATCCTTTGTGAGACACACTAGGTCCTAGATAAACACACCTTTGGGTATGAAAATCAAACTTGCATTTTTGATATGGCCTTAAGCATGGATAGCAAACACATCCAAAGACCTTAAGAAGTTTGTAATCTGTAATGTGTTTGATCAGAGGGGTGATTTATGTTGGAGCAATGGGCTAGGCAATTTATTTATAAGGTAAGTTGTAGTTAGAAAGGTTCCCACCAATAGTATAGGGGCATATGTGCTTGAGCCAAAAGGGTTAAACAAGTTTCAAATATATGTCTGTGTTTCCTTTCAGCTCTTCCATTTTGGGCTAATGTATGAGGACAAGAATTTCTTAGTTCAATTCCTGATTCTGTGGCTAGTTTGATCATATTTTTGTTTTCTCCTCCCATTTCAGATTGTAGGACTTTAATTTTTCTCTCAAATTGGTTTTCAACTAGCCTCTTAAACTGTGTAAAGTAATGCAGGACCTCAGATTTATGTTTTAAGGGATAAATCCATGTATATCCAGTGCAATCATCCACAAATAGCACATAGTACTTAAACCCCGAGGTAGAATTAATGGAAAAAGGTCCCCAGACATCAGTATGTATTAGATCAAGTGGCATTTGTGCATGAGATGATGATAATTTGAAGGGTAATGCATGAGATTTGCCAAACTGACATGCTTCACAGAAGGAAAATGTTTTTTTATTGATAACTTTGAAATTATTATAATATTTTAAGACTCGTTGTAACACAAATCGTAGGATGACCAAGCCTTCTGTGCCAGATTTCATCTTTTGATTCTAGACAATTGTCACTGGTAGACTTGATGGACTGATTCAAACTAGTGGTGAGGAGAGTAAGGATATTGTTGGACTGATGATGATTGGTTGAGCTTGTGTTTAGAGGTCTTGAGTTGTAGTTAGGAAGATTCAGCTGATATAAACCATCTTCAAGTTTCTCCTGCACTAGAACCTTCCTTGTTGGCAGATGCTTCACAACACAGCAATTAGGAAAGAATTCAACAGAGACATGATTATCAGTAGTTAATTTAGAGACACTTATAAGGTTCTTCTTGATTCCAGGCACATGTAGCAATGTTTTCAAAACCAAAGTTTTATCAGATTCAACATCAAAAACTTTAGAGCCAACATGAGATATTTGTAATGAGGTACCATTACCTACCACCATTTTTTGCTTACCTCCATATTCCTTAGCTTCATCAATATTGTCTTTGTCAGTAGTGATATGGTGGCTGGCTCCAGAATCAGCATACCAGGCTGGATCTTCTATTGAATTTGGACTTGCAATGTAAGCAGAGGGATTAAGACTGTGATTCTGATGATTAGGCCTTTTCTCCATATTTTTTCCATCAAATCTATTGTAGCACCAGGGAGCAGTGTGATTGCTTAGGCCACAGATTTGACAGGGCTTTCTTGCCTCATTAGTTCTTCCATATCTCCCTCTACCTCTTGATCTTCCACTAAAATTTGAATTCCTTCCACCTCTATTTCTTCTTCCATTATAAGGGCTTGCATTCTGTGAGTTTTCTTGAGTCAGATTGATGGATCCAAAATTGCTTCTGACTTGACTAAGATACTCCAATCTACTTTCAAAGGTCATGAGTGTAGAGGATAACTCATGCCAAGATACCTGATCTCTGCTAATCACTTGCACCACAATGGGTATATATTCTTCATCAAGTCCAGCTAAGACTTGAGTTACAAGTATGCTCAACCTTCTTTACAATAATTTCCAGATTATCAGCAAGCTGCTTGATAGAACTGAGATATTGATCTATAGACATGGATCTCTTCCTGATTCTTTGCAGTTCAGATGTTAGAAAGGTCACCGTGGACCTATTGAGAATTCCATAGTTCTCATTTATAGCTTTCCATAGCTCACTTGAGCTGTTACAACCCATGACACGCATCACAATGTCTGAAGTCATGGAAGAATACAACCATCCCATTCGGAGTTGATCCACGTAAATCCACCTATAGTATTCTGGATTTGGACATATCTCTACTGTTGTTCCAGTTTCAGTAGTGGCTTGCGAGTTAAGAAATTTTGGAGGGCATACCGTGGTACCCAGTAGATATCCTTCCAATCCATGGCCCCTTACAATAGGCATTATAACAGTCTTCCACAACAGAAAGTTATATTTTTCCAATTTCACAGATGCTGACTATGTTAAGTTCATGCCAAAGGGAGCAAGGTTGTTCACAAGAGCTGGAGCTTGAATTGTTGAGTTATAGTTTGAGCCATGAGACTGGTTGCTAGAGCTGATATTCACCATTGAGAGGCTCTGATACCAAGAAAAATAAATGGATATAAGAAGAACATAAGATATTGAAATAAACTTGAATGAGGAAGAAGGCATCTGTATATTGTATTGTACAAAAACTAACATTACAGTAAAGAATGGTGTAGTATATATACACAACTGTCTAATGTAAATATAATATAGATACATACGGATATATTATTATCATAGTGTGTGCATGCAAAAACAAATTCTGTTACACCAGCATGAGTAATACTAGAAGCTTCCATTTCAGCAACAATATGGCATTTTCATTTTACTCCTTTGTCCCTTGTCTTTCTGATTTGTTCACTATGATCCATGGTTTCTTCTTCTCTAATATTGGGAATCTATCTTGTGGATTTATTCACATTATTTACCTGGTTGTTGTCTTGTTGCAATAGTTTTTGTTTCAGGTTCTTCTTTAGCAATTTTTAGCATAAGTGCAATAGGTGTAATATGAGGCTCTTAGCATATTGTATTCTCTTGATTGTACACTGGGAAAATGAGAATAATGTTGTTATATTTCTTTATATTTTATTTGTAGGATGTGAACCGTGATGCAATAGGATTTGGGCTTGAAATTACAAGGACTCTAGATAAACAAAGAGGCACTTGAAGCTGCTGCTACTTCCATAGATAATGCTCTCAATACCCCACCCTATGATTTGGCTATCACTTCACACTTCACCAAACATGGCGTATCTTCTTGATAAGATAATTTTAAAAGGGATTTGGGATTAACTTGTTGGCATTTTTGAGCTTTACGCACTGGGGCAGAACTGAAACCTATCATCTACATTTGTCTACGAAAGAGTTTATAAATTAGAAGATATCAAGGTACATATTTATTGTTTGTTTTAAGCTTCTGAAAATGCCAAATAAATTGCAAGTTAGACAAGTTAGACAATTAGATTCTATTTCATGTTTATTTGTTTTCGTGTTTGATTGTATAGCTATAAATATGGATATAGAGAGTGAAACTCAAGCTACATGAGAAATGGGTGCTACATCTCTTCCTCCACTTCCACCATCGTGTTTAGGGAAGAGAAAACATACTAGGAAATCTTCATTTGTATGGGATCACTTCACAATAATGGGAGATCCAAAAGCGGCAGATGTTAGGTGTGCATGCAACTATTGTGGGTACGATTTTGCTTGTGGGGCTAAAAAGTGTGGGACAAGTACTTTAAAAACCCATTTGATTAGTCATTGTAAATTTTATCCGAAAAACAAAAGGCAAAAAGCCCAACTGGTGGTGGTGGGAGCAATCTTTTAGCTGTTAGATTGAATAAGGAAGCGTGTAGACTTTTATGTGCTAAGATGATAATATTTGATGAACTACCTTTTAAGTTCGTCGAAGGTCATGGGTTTAGACAATTTTGTAGTGTAGCATGTCCTAATTTTGATCCTCCGTCTCGTAGGATTGCTGTTAGAGATATTTACCAGTTATATTTGGATGAGAAATTACAATTGAAAAAGACCCTCAAACATCAAAGAGTTTCTCTTACTAGTGATACTTGGATTTCTATTCAAAATATTAACTATACTTGAGTTATTGTGTGATTGCTAATCATAAGGGTGAAACCATTGGTAAGGTTATTGAGAGTTGCTTGCATGAATGGGGTATTGAGAGAGTGCTTACGATCACGGTTGACAATGCAACTGCAAATGAAATGGCTATTTCTTATCTTAAAAGGAAGATGACTAGTTGGGTAATGATGGGTGTGTTTTTTATGGCAAATATTTGCACATGAGGTGTTTTGCACATATAGTTAATTTGATTGTATGTGAGGGGTTAAATGAAGCACATGATTCAATTGTTAGTATTCGTAATGCAGTGAAATATGTTAATCTTCTCCTGCGAGGGAAAAAATTGAAGGAGTGTGCGAGTCGAGAAAAAATTGATAGCAAATCACTTGTGTTTTTAGATATGCCAACTAGGTGGACTTCCACGTATTTGATGTTAGAAGCAGCTTTAAAATTTCAAAAAGCTTTTGAGAGATTAAAGGAGGATAATGGACAGTACTTAAGTTATTTTCTAGAGAACGATGGTGGGAGAAAAAGGGGTGGACCTCCTACAGCTTTTGATTGGGAAAATGCTTATGTTTTTGGTAAGTCTCTTAAAGGTTTTTACGAAGTAACTTTGAAATTTAGTACTTCATTGCATGTGAGCTCTACTAAATATCTTCATGAAGTATGTTCACTTGTAGCCGAGTTGGAAGAATGGGGTTCAAGTGGTAATTATCTTTTGGGTGAAATGGCTACTAACATGAAGAAAAAGTTTGACAAGTATTGGGGAAAGATGAAAAATGTTAACCAATTGTTGTTGATTGCTACTGTGCTTGATCCAAGGTATAAATTAGAGTATGTTGAATATTGTTTTGGTGATATTTATAAGGATCATGAAGTTGCTTGTAACATGACCACGAGTTTGAAAGAGAATATGATGTCAATCTATGATTGGTATGTGGGATGTGCAGTAAGTTCTGAGAGCAGTTAAGTTTCTCTTGATGTGGATTATATGAGTGGGTTTTCTTTAGCAATAGAAAGTCCTACTTCAAGTGTGTCTTCTACTCGTATTTCCAAGTTTAAGAGAAAACAAGCAACAAAAGATTTGGTTGAGATAAAAAATGATGTGGACAGATACTTGTTGGATGCTTATAAAGATATAAAAGACAGTGATTTTGATGTTCTTAGTTGGTGGAAGGTTAATGGAAGTAAATATGGTGTTTTGTCCAAACTTGCTAGAGATGTTATGGCAATCCAAATATCAACTTTGGCTTCAGAAAGTGCTTTCAGTACTGGAGGAAGAATCCTTGATCCTTTTAGTTGTTCTTTAACCCCTAAGATGGTGGAAGTTTTGGTGTGCACTCAAAATTGGCTTAAAGATTCTCCAAGTACGGATAGATTCTATATGGAAGATGTGGAGGAATATAACAAATTGGATGAAGGTAATATAACTAATTGTATTTCATTATTATGTTAAAATTTGTGTTTGTATCAATTCTATTGTTAATTTAATCATTATTTTTTATAGAGCTTTTGGAAGTAGTGAAACCAAATGAAGGCTAAATCAAAGTGATTCAAGTGTTTTCTATTTTTTTTAAGGTAAAGTACAATGTTTGGAAACCATGTCATAAATTTATGATATTTGAGTGACTATTAGATCGAAAAAATGTCATTTACATTCTCTTGTCAGGATTGCATTTATTATTCAGGGTAATTGCCACGA
Organism: Forsythia suspensa; assembly: GCA_023638005.1. Taxonomy (NCBI): domain Eukaryota; kingdom Viridiplantae; phylum Streptophyta; class Magnoliopsida; order Lamiales; family Oleaceae; genus Forsythia; species Forsythia suspensa. The sequence continues at coordinate 22,474,636 of CM042664.1, read as the reverse complement.
CATTCTGTGGGACACTGGCAGCTTTATTGGCTGCAAAACAGGGATCAACATCCATGCATGGCTGCATTTTAGCTATTTTACAATTCATGTTGCTTTGTTAGGGTCTTTGAATTATTGTATTATTTTCAACTTTTAATTGGATGACTATAATAATTTTTATTGTTGGATGACTCTAATAATTTTTAATGTTGGATTACTGTAATATTTTATTTTAATTATACTTTTAGTGTTTGGTGGTAATCTTGATTTATTTGGGATGGGAAAATGTATTTTTCTATTTAGGCTCTATTATTATTTTTTAATGTAAGAAATTTTAATTTTTTTTTTCAAATGACTGAACTATTTTGGTGTAGGTGAATCGAATGGTTTTTCTTTTTTCAATTCATGTTTTGAAATTAAAAAAGTATTTATTTTGTAATGGGCTCTTTTTTTTTTTTAATGATAATTTACTAGAATTCTTGAATTTGCTAAGCAGCCCAAAATTAAATAGGATGAGAAGCCCAAAAAATAAAAAAATTACCACTATTTTGGCTTAAAACCAGTGTTCTAAAATGCTCCCCTAGGCTTGATGCTTGGCCTTGCCACCTCGCCCCGCATCGCTCATTTTTGTGCATCGGCCGCGCATTGCCATGCTTAGACGCGCCTAGGCTCAATGCGCGACCTCGCCCGCCACAAGACACGTATTTTAGAACCTTGCTTAAAACCCGACCCGAATCGGCCCGATTTGGGTCGGATCGGGTCGATTTTAGATTTGGGCCAAATGGTCCAGATCAGGTCTAGTCGGGTCGGGTCGGGTCGGGTCGGGTCGGGTTGGTCCAAAATTGGGCCCAACCCAACCCAATGCCCACCCCTACTTGTGCTCATGCTCCTGCATTATTACCTCTTCCACTAAGTTTTTTTTATGTCCAAAATCAGGTGCTGAAAAGATGAGATATCTTTGGTACTAGACTATCCTCCGAAGATGCCTCGTAACATTTTTGCTCTGTTTGGAACATGTGTGAGGATTGATGAACAACTGGATTTTAGGACATTGTATTTACATTTTGGTTGGGTTGGGATTGATGCTTTTGTTCAAGTAATTGGAATGTGGTTGAGAAAATTAAAATCATTATTTCATAGCCCTTCGTTTCTGGGTTAGAGAGAGACAAAGAGATTAGAATCATCCTTTGCAGATTTCTTATTGATCAGTCCATAGTCCGTAGTAGGAAATTAGAGCACGATATATAACATAGTTGTGTTGGTTAAGTTCAGTGAGATCTATAAGAAGATATTGGTAAAAATTAAGTGCTACCATTAAACATTCTTGCTCATTCGATAATTGAGTGCCCTATTGCAACATTATCCTCGAACAACATGCATATTGATGACTAAATTGTGGTATTAGTCGAAAACAGTCATATGCTTCACGTGTATATCATAATTTATTAGTTGATTTGCCTTCAAAGCAAATTTTAACAGGTGCATAGGGCCATCTTATAAAATGAGGAGAAATTTGAACTTCAATTTTCAAACAAGACATTCGAGCTCGTGTACATCACTTAAAATGATCCCGTTTATATCATGATACCTTTTTTATACCAATTTTAAGTTCATCATTTCATACATTTTCTTTTTAATAGTTATGTGTACCATATTAAATTTCATGATAATTAGGGATTTCTTCATGGATTTGGGTGATATTACCCAATAGGCTAGATTAGAGATTTCAAGAGCTCTATTCTCTCCAACAGGTATTTTAACCTCTAAATTCTGTGATATCTTGCCCTATTGTTCTTACAAACTAAATTAGGAAAACTTATTGTTCTCAAATAATTAAGGATCTTAAGAGATCCATACAAAACTAAATTAGGGCAAGTTATTTCTTCATTTGTTGGAAGTAGTCATCTTGTTTTGTTGTGGTATTTGCTCTATCTTGTAAGCTCTTTGCACAATGTGGGCAAGTTATTTCTTCAATGCAGGGTTATGTTTAGTTTAGAATGGAGTGCTTGTTCTCTTTGTGGTTTAAGATTTCCACTGTCTTTTATGGTTTAAGATCTCCATATGTTAGGAGTTATTTTATGGGATTTTGTTCTCCTAAATGCTAGCAATTAGTTTCTTCTATCGTTATTTGTCGTTATTCTTTTGTTGCTAGAAACTATAAATATTGTCTTTGTGTCTTGTTGCAATCAATGAGAATTAATCAAACTCAAATATTCTCCAATTCTTAAAAAATCCCTATTTTCTTATCTCAACAAACACATGCAACTTTCCACAATATACAAATTATGACATATCTTACAATCATTCATCTTATTTTTTGACTGAAAAATGAAAGACTGTTAAATCTTCCGTGATTTTACTTTTCAAGCCTTACCAAAAATGTGGCACCTTGTGGGTTCTTAGTTTATTGTGAAAGCTGGTCAAGGACAACACAAAATAACATAGTTTGCCAAGTCACAGTAAGTAAAGATTATAGCAAAGTTGCTTATTTTGTAACATTACTAATATAAATTTTCTTTAAGCATATGGTTATGTGCAAAAAGTCGTAAATATTATATGTGGGCATTTTGAGCTTTGTCAAGAACTTGAACATGTAGAATGCAGCTCATGTACACTCAATGGGTTACCAACGTAAAATACTGGATCTTGGTTTCTATTTGCCAACGCCCAGGTGGTGCAGTCAAGAAGGGAAGCCAAAAAACAATATTTATTTAGGGGTTGCATATGGGATAAGATGCTAAAAACAGCATATTGTTCAAGTAATAAATAAATACTATCATGAAGAGTAATTGTTTATATTCTAACCTAAAAATTATTCTACAGCATTAAAAATAAAATGAATAGTGAGGAAAGGTTAAATTTTGCTTTTTTAATATTGCAAACACAAGCCAAAAACAAAGTTTGTTTCTACGTGAAATCTTTTTGTCATCCGTGAATTTATATCTTCTAGGGATTATTGTTCATATTTTTCTCAAAATATGATAATTGAGGTTCTGCTTGGTATTTTGTCTCGGCGCTACATTATTAATAATTATAATAAAATATCATATAGCTTATAGTGTTCAACAATAACCTTACATGAATTGTTTGAAATTATATGTCATTAACTCATTTAAAAAGAAATATGTAAGTTTACTTTCAATTTAAAAAATAATGAATTGTTTGAAATTATATGTCATTAACTCATTTATGCTTTCTCTTGTAGGATGATATGGTCAAGCTTTTATCTTCATAGCAACAGGCTGGAAATGAAAGTCAAAGTGATGACGGGGTGATCAACCACCGGTGCTTACTGCTAATGATGTAGCCAATGAGATTCTCTACACGCGATCTGGCTATTTGTATTGGATTAGGTAGGAGGTCAAAGCCTTCAAAGAAGACGTGTCAAGTTTTCTCATCCCAACACGAGAATGTTGAACTTCGTTAGATGGTCCAAACACAACAAAAGTCAGCTAACATTTGCTAGAGAAGATTGGAATTTTAGAGATGCAAAACACTGCACCCATTTTTTATATATTAAAACACTTTTGTACGCGCATTGGTTCTTTTTTATGTGAATAAACATTATGGACAATTTGGCAATACATGAATTGTTCACTTAAGTTTTTAAATTTAAAATTTATTGTATTTAGATATAAATTGTAACAGCTTTATAATTATCATAAAATTAATTATTAAAAAAAACTCAGTAGAGAATTTCCGCCAACAAGTTTTGGTCTGAGATACCTTTTTCCGACTAATTGCAACGTTATTCGGCGAATTAACGCCGACCAAATAAATTTTGGTCCGAGACGATTTTTGCCTACTACATTAAATCTTAGTTGCCGAACATAACACCGACCAAATAAATTTTGGTCCAAGATGATTTTTGCCTACTATAGAATTTCTTAGTCGATGAATATAACACCGACCAAAAGCATGTTGGCCGTAGATAATATTTACCGACTACATAATATTGTAGTCGGTATTGGAATCGCCGATAGGCTTTCACCGACTACCATGCCGACTAACAAATTTCAGTCGGCAATAATATTCGCTGACGGAGTTTACAATATTGCCGACTAATAGTCTAGTTGGTAAATGTCTTCTGTTTTGAAGTGAATGTATCTTTTAAAAAGATACCTTCAAAAGAAGAAAAGGAAAAACAATATATCCAAATAATATGTATTGAAAAATAGTGAAGATTTCATGATAAAAGAAATGGCCTAATGAATAAAAAACCTCAAGTGATTTAAAATAAGTACATACAAGTAGTTGCACAACGATAACAAACACATGCATCTTTGTTTCAATAGATGCACCTTTGTTTCCAAACACACAAGTGATATCATGTTATTTGCACGTTGTCTTAGTGGAAATATAACTACTACCAATTAAATTATTATGAAAATAAGCATATCACACTTTCATCATTCTTAAAATTCCACAGTAATTAAGAGTTGAACAAAATGAGCAGAAAATAGTTGGACCGAATTGAAAACACAAAGTATGTTCAAGCATTGTAGATACAGAATTCGAAGAGAGGTAATTTTAAGGAGAATGAAATCATGAGAATAAAAAATAGTTCTAAGTATTTAAGAGTCATCTATGAGTTTTATTTCATTTTCATGATTGTAGGAAGAAATCCAGGAACTTGAGTTACATTGATGAAATCGGCAAGATAGAAAAAAAAGTTGAGGTTGAGGCAGAAAAATAAGAAACCTACATGCAGAAAAGGTGGGGAAATTAGAGAAACAAAGTTTGATACACCATTGGAAAGATAATTGAATTAGAAGTCCAACACTTTTTATGGATTGCAATTCGGAGTTACGTATGAGAAGTTATGGACAGTTGAATGTCAATCGCTAGGGAAGCGGGATCTTTTTTCGCTTGAGTAGACCACAAACATAAAATTTTGTATACGTGTCCGTCCGATTAGATGTGACTCCCTTCGAGCGGCAAGGTAAAATTCCATACACATTTTTTATTTTATTTTTGGTAAATTGTATTGGCAACTCTTAACACTATTTTTGAGCCCTAAGTATACCTATATATATATATATATATATATACCCGAGTGCTTCATGGGAGGGGAATATTGGAGACAAAAACACACAATTATCTCAAGAAAAGATGAATTTTGGGGGGAAGAAAATACAACAATCTTGCAACCAATGTTCCTCAAATCTAGGTTTCTTGAATTCAAGCAAAGAGGAGGAAGAAGATAATTCAAGTTCAATTGAAGATTCAAGATTTCAAACTTCTATTTCCCCTTCATTACTTCAAATTACTATTCAAATTTGTGTTCTTGTAACTTGATAAAGCTCGCTAAAGCTCACTAATTTTCTATAGACTATGATGATGATAAAACCTCATTTTTGAAGTTTTGATCTCAAATTCTTGTTTTGAAATCATTTTTTCTTTGTTTGAATTAATGTATGGATCTAATTGTCAATTATTTGATTACTAATTGAATTGAACTTGTGATTTATTTTATTTCCAGAGGTCAAAAAAGCTTTAGCATATCGAAGCAATTCTCAAAAAGTCCAACTAGGAATAGAGTTACACCCATATGCTTTTTGTGATTCTTATTTGAATATTTTTGTTTCCCATGTGTTTTTACATATAATCATCCTTCATAGAGATATTGTAGGATCATATGTAAAAATAAGTTTAATTCTACTTGAGAGATTAACTTGAGTTTTTTGTCCAAAGCTTACTGATCCACATTTACTTGTTTATTTAGATAATTTAGAAATCGTAGTTAAAAATAATCATAACTATTGAAAGTTGTGTGTGTTTGATTAAAGTTAGTCTTAATTGTGATAACACTACACAATCCTCGTGGGACAATACCATCACTGCAACGCACTTAGTCTTTCACGTGAGACAGGGAATGAAGAACATCCGGGTGTTGAGGAGGATGGAGATTTTGATGAAGAAGAAGAAGTTGAAGACGAGGAAGAAGATTACGACATGGAACATCTTGTTCAACCATTTTGGCAAGGTAGAAGTAGATGCTGGGGATACCCTATAAATGTAGCTTCTCACAAGAGGAAGAGAAACAATGATGATGATCGTGGTGACGAGGACGAGGAAGATGATGATGTTGTGCACTATAGTGAGTCATCAAAGCACCTTGCAAGCTAAGCATCCCATTTTATAGTTTGCTAAGGTTTTTAGTTTTTTACTAACACTAGAATTTGTGAATCCACCTACACGTTCCTTAATCAATTATTCGTTAATAGCTTTAGCTGTTAATTACCTAGATTGAAAATTGGTAATCTTATAATAATCAAAAGCCTCTCTCCATGGTCAATCAATTATATATCGATATGCAAATCTAATTATCTCTAATTAAGTTTTGAACATAAAAAATATGCATTTAAATCTCAAGATCACCTAACCAGATTTCATAAGGCATAATAGTAATTTATATCTATTATTGGACCATATGTTATTCAGTACCACATGTTAAATCTATATTAAATATCTCGACTTCAATATAAATCACAAAATATTCTAATGGTGATCAGACATTAAAACATTAAAAATACTGAATAAAGAATAATCAATCAAGAAGCAATTAACTACTAAAACGGAAAACTTCTAATTAATTAAAAACATGAGGTTTCATCGTTCATCCAAGCAAAAAGTAAATTTAGCCGGACATGATTTCGTTAATTATTACAATAATTAAATTCATCATGTTCTGGTGAAAGAAAAACAAAAAGTAAATAAAACTCGTGATTCCGGCTCAAGAATCTTCAATCTTGTTCCTCGATCTTCGATTCTTCTCTTCTATCTTGTTCCCAAAATTTGCCTCCTGCGATATGTCTATTCTCTGGCTTTTATACTGCTTCTTCAACTCCCCAAAATGTGCCGAAGGCAATTGAATTAATATGGACTTGGTAGAGTTATAATCCAATCAGAAAACTGCAATCGATCGCATGGTTCAGAACCTTCGATCGCATGGTTCAATCAATTTATTCTGTAGTTTATTTTGGCACCTTACGATCACAGACATTACTAACCATGCGATCGCATGGTTAGTTTTTATGATTTCTTGTGTTTATTCCTTTGGTATTTGCATGTGAAGTCCCTCAAGTCTCTTTGTATGTTCACTTGAATCCATTTTACTTCTATTTGCTCTCTTTTTGTCAGATTGACACTTGAATTTGATTATTTCATAAAATAATAAGAAAATAACGCGCCATGAAAATGAAAACAATTAATATAACTCGTAATCGTCCCTTTTTGTGGGCCTTGATAAGTACAAATTTGTACTTATCATTACATAATAAATGAACATATGGGCATCATAGTTCTGTTACCAATATACACATTGAATTTATGCAGTATCATCATTATGAACCAATATGATGTTCTGTTAACAATATACACATTGAATTTATACAGTATCATCATTATGAACCAATATGATGTTCTGTTAACAATATACACATTGAATTTATACAGTATCATCATTATGAACCAATATGCAGTATCATCATTATTAACCAATATGTTAAGACTTTTGGATGCCATACCTATTGATCTAAAATTGTGAATAATGGATAAAATGAAAACTTTAGATGCAATATTTGTTCCTTATACCAAAACAAGTGATTTTGTTCCAAAATCTTTGTATTAACATCGATTCATATGTAAAAATGAGAATTGTAGATGCAAGTTTTGCCCATTATTCAAAATAAATTGATTTTCCTCCAAAATCTATGCATTAACAGCGATGAATAGGTAAAAACAGTGAAATCAAAACGAAAACATGAATCTCATTTACATACCTACCTTCAGTTCCAGTGGAAATCACGTTGATATGAAAATTTTCTTCAATTTTGTCGGTTGAAACACAAAAAATGGATGAATATTGTAGAAGATTTCTTGGCCTTTGGGAAGAAGAAAAGAAGAAATTATGAAACGGGATAGATTGAAATACATGTTATTGCATAGCCTAGAAAAATGTGATTAAGTTTGGAAAATGGCAAGATTTCCCCATTAAATAGGTTGATACGATTTGGTTCCTGATTTTTAGGAATAACTAATTTGGTTACGTATATTTAATAATATAATAATATATTTAATATCTAGTAAATTTGAAATAAATTAAGTACATATAAATAACTTATTTAAAACAAGTATAATTTAAAAATTGATTTTAGAAAAGGAGGAGGTCCTAATTTTCACAAAAGGGTCCCCCCCACGTAGCCCAAAAGTTCCACCCGTAATTAGCCTAAAACCTGGCCCACCTAGCTGCCCAATAACACACCACTTTGCTGCCAGAAAACCATCCATAACTGCCCACTCCACCACTCCAAATCGGCCCCCATGCAATCAAGAAAAAACTGCCCCATGAACTTCCAAAACTCCCATTTTTCCCCCCACTTCCTCCCCCATTTTCAGCCCTTCCCCACTACCTGAAAATAGCCAAGAAACTGCCCCAAAACTGTCCCAGAATTCGGCCCCTTCAACCCCATTTATCCTCAATTTTCAGCCACCTAAATCACTATTCTTTCCCCGCAAAATAATTCCCAAAATTCAGCAACAAGATCCATTTTTTCTTCTCCAATTTCGGCTGTTTTTCTCTCAGTTTTCCCTCCCAGAATTACTTAAGCACAAAATCCCCCATTTTTCCTCTTATTTTTTAGTCAAATTCAACTGAAGTCTTTCCCTCTTATTTCTCCCAGATTTCGGCCCTTATAGTGTGTATTTTCCCCCAAAAAACCGCCCACCTTGCTGCCCCATAAATCGTTCCTCCATGTTTCCACCACATAAACTACCTCCCACGAAGCCCATTTCCTCCCCACTTTCCCTCACATTTTAGGCCTCAAATGAACTTATTTTTCCCCCATTTCCTGTCCCAGAATTCGGTACCCTATAGCCCCAACTCCCCCTTCATTTTCAGCCCCAAAAGTTTTCAGAAAATCACCCTAAGTTCCTCTAATTTTTCAGCCAAGTTAGAAGTCATATTTTCCCATTTTGTTAATAAAATTTCTACCCGAGAAGTAGGAGTTTTTTCCATTCTTCTTCTTCACATTTTTCAGCAAAAAACACAACATACTTTCCCCTCAAGACTTCTAGTTTTCGTTCCAGGAAAATAAAGGCAGCAGTCTCAAGTTCTTCTTCTTTAATTTCAGCCATTCATCAACCTATCATTCCCCACTTTCTTCTTTAGAAATCGGCCCTCAAAGTCCCAAAAATTCTTCTCTCTTCCTCCTCATTTTCCCAGAAGCATTCTTTCATGTTATTTCCCAAATTCATCACCAAAAAATTTAGGAAAAAATTCCCATCTGCTTCGCATACAAATCTAAAAAAAGAAAAAGAAAAAGAAAACAAAAATGTAGATCAAATTCCAAATTAAAGCTCAAACGGATTAGTATTGATATTAAAACTATTCCCCGGCAACGGCGCCAAAAACTTGTTCGTCAAAAACTTTATTAAATAAACCGCAAGTGTACGGGTCGAACAAGTAGTAAAGTGGACGTGAGTCCAAGTATCGATCCCACGAAAAATAGTTTTAAGTACCAAAATTTACTATTTAAACTTTATTCGAAAACGCAGAAATTTGGGTGTTTTAAAATTAAGAAGAATAAAAATTATTAAATTAAGCTAGAGGAAACAAGAAAAATAATGAAATAACTTTTGATTAAATGAAATAAGTTTTGGGACTTGGGACTCACAACTTCACCATTGTGGATCTTCCTAGTTTCATAGTCATTGATTCAATAATAACTAATTCTTATTAACAATCGAATTCACAAAAATTAATTAACTATCTCTCTCGATAATAATTAATTCTATTTAATTAGGCCAACCCACCTATCTCTAGGTGAATTCGTTATCAACCCTCTTAAATGCATAAACAACATGAATTCATTAGAGGCTTATCGAAATTCAACCCTACATGATCGCACTAACCACAAGATTATATCTCTATATCTTGTCCAAATTAATGATCTTTATTGCCTAAATCTAATTCATGTTTTCATCTCTCGAATCCACATAAACCAATATAACATTCACCAATTAGCTAAAAAGATGAAAGCTTTAAGCAAACAATAAAGATTTAACAAAGAAATTAATTGTCATAAGTCGAATCAATAAACACAAAACTAGGGTTCACAACTTGGCTACGTTGTTCGTCCCAAGAAAATAAAATTATCTAATCATAGAATTCATGGAGACAATTGAATGAAATAATAAATTCATAACCGGGTAGAGGATTGAATCTTGAAGGTGAGAAGTTTTTGCACCAAGAATCGTCTATCGCCTCATTGAATCCAATCTCTTGCTCTTGATTCTTCTCCTCCAATAATCTCCACAAAATCTCCTTAGGTTTTTGCTCTTGTTTCTTCCCCAAAATTATCTCTCAAAAAATCCCCCATTTTTGCTGGTGTTAGTTCCTTTTATATCTCCTCAAAAAGCCCTAAGAAAATTGTGTACAGAATCATCCCAAAAATAGACTTCTAATTGAAAAAGGAAACACATCCACGCATCCTTTTATATCTCCTCAAAAAGCCCTAAGAAAATTGTGTACAGAATCATCCCAAAAATAGACTTCTAATTGAAAAAGGAACACATCCACGCAGAGCCATGCGGCCACATACAGAAACCATGCGGCCACATGAGAAGTTCTGTCGAAAATTTACTTCTTAGATTTTGGTGACCCATGCAGCCACATAGGCTTTCCATGCGACCACATGACAGGTTCTGTGATCTTTCTCCGTTTCGTCTCTAGAGTTTCGTACTCCATGTCTACTTGGCCCGAACTTGACTCTTTTCATGTTTTCTTGATCCCTAAAATAGATTTAAACAAAACACACGTAAATACGTACTTATAACACATAAAACGCATATCTAAACACACTTATAGGGACTTCTAACATATTAAATAACACTTATCAAATATCTAATGAATAGACACTAAAGTTCAAAATTAGTATTCAATGCATTCTATGGATTGCTCCCTAGGCGTCTTTTATTTTCTTAAAATAAAAACTGGCTCTGATACCGAGTTGTAACGCCCCATAATTTCTCAACTTGGAGAGTCACTTAAAAATATTGAAGTAACTTTTGACAACTCCAAACAAATTTTCTTGTATCCTTGGATGGTTTTTAAATTTATCTATTTCAGACAAATAGCAAGCTCGCAAGGAAAATTTAAATAAACATCTAATGCCTTTAGGTTTTACTAAACTGCATTAGGTATCGCCACAAAATATTTGACCATATAAACGTGCTCCAACAATTATGATATTTGAACTATAAGTACTTGGCATTTTAGGATACATCATATAAAAAATTCAATTCTTAGCCATGTTGTTTGTTATAAGTAATACATAGCTTAAAGTTGCTTGAAAAATTGTCTCATGTACAACTGACGCTTCTCAGTAAAACGAACATAATTTCATACGATGTGATTTTAGGGAGATTCAAAATTCTTTCAATTAGATAGCTTATAAATATATCAAATGCTGCTAATTTGACTTAAAAATTCAAAGTACACAAATTATTATGGTATTTCAAAGTTAGGGGCAGAAAGCTAAAATTTTCAGAAAACACAACCTAACACTTCATCTCCAAATTTCCAAAACGGCAACTAAATTCTAAATTTGGTTTTCCACCACCTTACAATATTAAATAAAAACATATTTAACTTTACACAATAAATGGCTCGATTATATTGATGCCAAACATAAGTAAAAGAAAACTACGCCATTTCTTCACAGTTGCTACTTTGCGCCATCGCCTTCATGCCAACCAAATCAATCTGGAAATTTATTCATTTTGGGGTGTGTATTTCATAAGAAACACTCAAAATTATATTAACATAAGAGAAATTTTACGAAATTAAGTACAATATGCCATTCACTTAAGCTACGTAGGAACAGAAAATTTTCGGTAACCAACACCTCATGAAATCATTAGATATTACCTTCAATCACTATGATAATGTTACATCATTAATTATTAAGAATGACATAGAATGTATCATTTCTCCAAAATAAAATTCAAAAAACTTTCTTTAAGTAGTATAAGAAAACTACATTGTAAATCTTGAGGCCTTGTTGTGTAGCGACCGAAATTTTTTTCAAATTTTAACTTTTGACGTCGCTATGAACTTCCTAGTACGTGCTTGCCATTTCTTCACGGTATTTGTTTTGCACATCCTTGCATTATTTTTTGTGACGAACATGAAATTTTATTAATAGACTAATTAAATTTTCTCAACCCGAGCAATTTTTCTTGAGTTAATTTTTGGTTAATTGTAGATCAATCATTTAGTTTAGAAACTATCTTCTCGGCCCACTTTTCGGCCATTTTTATTAGCCTATAGTCAACCTTTTTTTTTAGCCATTTTGTTTCCCCATAATTAGCCCAAAACCCAATCCACCTAACTGCTAGAAAATCACTCCCAAACAGTCCCTTATACCTAGCCAAATAACCATTCAAACAGCTTCTTATGCTTTACTAAATAACCTCCCCAAACAGCCCCTAAAACCTGTAGGAAACCGCCCACTTTCCTCCCTAATTCTCAGCCCATTTTCCTCCCACTTTCAACACCTTCTACCCACCTTTCTTCCACCTCATCTTCAGCTAAATTACCCCTATTTACCTACAGAAAAACAGTTCCAAGCTGCCCATTTTACCTGATGAATACCGTCCCCCAGCCCCACTTTCCAACCCCATGTTCTACCCATTTCCCCCTCACATTTTAACCACCAATGTAACTACTTCCCCCCCCTCCCCCCAAAAAATCTCTTATTTTCGGCCCCATATATGCACTCTAATTCCCTGCTTTTAGTCCCAAGAAAAGACTCCAGAAACTCCCCCCTTAATTCCAAATTTTCAACCCCCAAAACACTCCCCAACTCTAATTAGTTTGGATACGAATTTCCACTTCCAGCAAGCCTCTTCTCCAGCATTATTTCTCCTTTTTTTTTCATCCTTCGATGTCCTCTTTTCCTCTCAAGTTTCCAGGCACCAAAATCACAGCAGACACCACTTTGTTTTCCTTCCCATTTTCGGCTAGAAAGTGCACCACAGCAGCCATTGTTCTGATCCATTCAGTCCTCAACTTCATCCCTTAAGTCCCACACTCTCTCCTCATTATTCAGCCACAAAGATCACAGACCTTCCCTCCACATTTGCATTCTTTTTCATCCAGCATTCCTTTTTTTTTTTCACATACCAGTTCAGTCATTAATGAGCCCAAGATTCCCATTTCTTGGCCAGGAAAAACCAGATTTTACCTACCCTACCTCATTTTTTTATCACTCAAATCACACTACAGCACTTGGATTTTGAGAAACAAAAGGCAAGCACAGAGTCATCATCTGAGGAAAAGAAACACCCATTTTAAACCACATGGTAGTTTATTGTACTACCGAATATAAGTGCATGATTTAAATTGGGAAAATATTATGTAAATTGATTTCCATGCTTAATGTCAAAGTCGAAACTTTATGATTTTTATTGAAGGTAACCACATATGTATGTTAGTGATTGAAGGTAATCACTTTTATGTTTCATGTGGTGCCGATTACCAAATGTGTTGCTATGTACGTTTTAAATGTTTGGCATGTCGCAATTCAATTTGATATATTTTTCTCACACGTTAGTATATGTTTACACTGAGTGTTTCTTTAGAAATACTCACCCCAAGATAAATAAATTTTCAGATTGAGATGGTCGGCATTGGTGCAGTGGCATAGGCTAGCCATCATGAATTGAGCTTATTGCATTTTATTTAAGTTTTGGCGTCGAGATGATCGAGTCGTTTATGATGCAAATACAGCAATTAAATTTAATTTTTATTTTCTTTAACAATGTATGGTACAATCAAAACTGAGATGTTGATTTAGATGTTGTTTGGAAGTTTAATTAAAGCGGAAATAGCCTTGTTTCATTTGTGAAATTTTCAGCTTTTTGTCCCTAATTTGAAAAATCACAACTCTTTGTGTATTTGTAGGTTTTGAGTAAAATCAGTAGTTATGGATATCCTTATATGTTTTCTAATATCAAAAATTGGAATCACTCAAAAATTCCATCGTATGAATTTTTTTGAACGTTTTAGCGAGCAGCGTAAAGTCAATCGGGACAGTTTTTCAAGTAACTTTCATCATGTATTTCATCCACCAAAAGATGTAGCCAAGGTCTAAAATTTAAACATGTTGTAGTCTATAGTTTTATGTATTTTAAGTATTTACAGTTCAAATCTTGTAATATTTGGATCTTGTAATATTTGGAGTATGTTTGGGTGGTCAAATAATTTATTTTCCTTTGCACACTTGTTATTTTTTCGCAATAGTTACATTTTTAAAACCATTCAAGGGTACGGAAAAACCTATTTGGAGTCAAAACATAATTTAAAGATTATTTTAGTGACCCTCTAAGTTGAGAAAATTCAGGGTGTTAGATCTTGGTATCATAGCACGGTTTTGCTTTTCTATAGACTCGCATATATTTTAATATTTTATTTTATTTTATTTGGTCTTTATTTTATTATGTCATGTTAAAATTTCAAAAGTTATGATTTTAGATTATAAGTATCGCTACTTGCCATCGCCGTGCTACACCAGCTCTGAGGTAAAGAAAGTTTGATAATTTTCTTTTATGTTTAAGAACGACGTAAGTGAAACTTATATTTAATAAATTCTATATTTGTTTCATTTATGATAAAATTTTACGTTGAGTTGAATTTTTTTAAGTGGACTCACTGATTGGCCCGGGACAGCCGGTTGCCACGGAGATTCTAAGAGACCTAGAGGAGGTCTACCACCCAGAGGTGGAGTACGACGTGTATTGTGAAGCACTCATTATACACTGGAGGAGTACAGTCTATATGGCGGCAGTCCTTACCCCATCCTTGAGCTGGCTCCAGCAGTTGAACTTGTTCTCGTGCCTACTCCAGTAGTTGAGCTAGTGTCAGAGCTAGTTTTAGTGTTTAAGGCTAATCCAATTATTGAGGTTGAGGAAGACTTTAAGGAGGATCTCGAGGAGGAGTGACGGAGGATGGATTAGTGATGAGGATGCTTAGAGATAGTGTAGTAGTACTCAAATGTTTTTCTTCTTAGTGTGTATCTCAGTATGCACGTGTAGTTACTTTACCAATGTTTAGCGCTTTACAATTTTTGTGCTCGTTGTACCTCTTGAATGATGATTTAAATATATAAAAGACATTTAAATTTTCCTTTGTTGATAGCCCTTTCATATATTTGTATCATTGTGTATGGTGTTTTTTCGATGGATTACAAATTTTTTTATATTATTTAGTCTAAATAAAATGGCACCGACTACGTAAACAAAATCTATCCAGGATTTAAAACTAGCAATATAGGAAATAAGGCTAGTGGTTGCAGCTAAGATGGCAGTTGCCAATAGCGTCGTGGGCACCGCAAGTGACCCAGATGCATCAGGCCCCACTAGCACATCACACAGCCCCTACCGTGCCTGTGATTGAGCAATTGTGTCGTACCGCCCTCCTACCTTCAACAGTAGAAAGGATCATCTTTTAGTTAAAGAATAGTTGCGAACAATCGAGAGAAATCACCGAGTATGAGAAAAAATTTGAGGAACTATCACGCTATGCTCTGTATTTGGTCAATACTTAACTGATGAAGGCAAGACAATATGAAAAAGGGTTGTGTCCAGATATTAGATTGATTGTTTGTTCACATAAGCTTTATACTTTCAGAGCAGTGTTCAAGAAGGCCTAGACCGTGTCCTTCTCGGGTTTAAAGGTATAAGTTCAAGGACAACAGAATCACTTGGGAAAGAGAAATTGGCAGGATTAGAATAAGAACCAGATTTTGGGCCAGTTCAAAAGATAGAATCAAGGTCCCAGCGGGAGACAGTCATCCCAATCCTTAATGCCCTAAGTTCAAGAAGAGTCATAGTGGTCATTGCCACTTTGACAAGAATGTCTACTATAGGTGTGGCGAGCCCGGCCACTATGTGTCGCAATGTCGGGGCAACGCCGGCAAAGGTTAATGATAAGGTGAACAAAGAAAAAGCCAAAGTGTTCGCCATGACTCATGAGGAGGTCGCTCAGAATTCGAATGTTTTTACGAGTTTGTTATCTAGCTCTAGTGTACATGTTTACATTCATATTGATTCTAGCACGACGCATTCATTTATATCTGATGCATGCCTAGCTAAAGTTAATGTGTCATGTCAAAAAAATGATAGTGTACTAGAGGTTAGTATGCCATCAGGACGAACTATAGATACAGATAAATTAGCTAGGGCAATTCAAATAGATTTTAATGGATTGGTTTTGTTAGCAGACGTGCATGCTATAATTATGAGAGATTTTGATATCATCCTAGGAATGGATCGGTTGGATAGTAATCGTGCAACCATCATATGTTTTGAGAAGGAAGTAATGTTTCGCAGAGTGGGAGGGAAGGAGTTCAAATTTTATAGGTAAAAAATTAAAGCACTTCCGAACCTCATCTTAGATTTGTAGACAGAGAAGTTCTTAAAAAAGATAGATTGTCAATGTTTTCTTTGTCAATCTTAGAGGCACCTCATCTGAGGAAATATCTTTGGATAATGTGCCAGTGGTTCAAGACTACGCCTATGTGTTTGCAGATGACCTAGTAGGTATCCTACCTAATAGAAAAGTGGAATTCACGATAGATCTTATACTTGGAGCTGCACCCATGTCAAAGGCTCCGTATTGGATGGGACCAAAAAGAATTGCATGAGTTGAAAATGCAATTGGAAGAGCTACTAGATAAAGGATTTATCACATATGATGTTTCTCTATGGAGAACTCTAGTTCTCTTTGTAAAGAAAATTGATGGGTCGATGAGAATGTATCTCAACTACCGTGAGCTGAATAAATTGACGATCAAGAACAAGTATCCCCTTCCAAGAATTGAGGATTTGTTTGATCAATTGAAGGGTGCTTCAGTGTTTTCAAATATGTTCTATGTACCTATCAATTAACAAAGATACAAAAATTATCTTACAATTGAAGACAGTGATATATTGAGCTATAAACAAGTAAGGCATTAATCACCAAACTAATCAACAGTATGAGCAATATACTTGAACCAAAGATCTAAGTCCTATCTCACGGGCAGCACATGTGCAATTACTTGTGTGTGGATAGATATGTGCACATGTCAATTTTCAATTTTGTGCATCTACTTTTACATGCTTTTTTAGGATCATAGGCAGACTACTTTTATTCATTTTAATCCATTTCTTTGATCGCAAAATCAGCACGACATTTTTAATACATATGGTATACATTCTCTTTTCTTTCTTATCTTTTGATCTTATCGCTCTAAAGAAATACATTAGATGGGGTTACACATAATTTGATCCTTTCCAACAATCAAATTGCAAATGGCCAAATTTCTCGTTGAGATAGGTGTTGGATTGCTACATGTCTCGTATCGTTGTAGGATCTCGATTTGTTGAATAATCATATTTTTTATATTAATAACTTGAGGCCCTAGGCGGAGCTGAGGTTGATTTCATTGGATCTTTTTGAATTCCCTATGACACAGAATAAGGACTATTGATCTTGAGTTTTTAGGTTAATTAGGTCTTCGAAGTACTTGAATAAGATAGATGTAGAGAGGGATGGAGAGATTGACGGGGAGCGTTGGTCGTGCAGGTTAAGTAATGGACATTGAGCAGGGGGTGAAGGGGTTGTGATGCGAACCCGCGAAGAAATTAAATCTCGGACCCACAAGTTTGATCTGAACCCCAAGAAAGCTAAAATCTAGCCGCAAGAACTTGACCCGATGAATTCTTGAAACAACGAACCGAGTTATGAATGCCACAAAGAGATGCTAATTCTTTGATAAGTTTAGGTTAGTTCGATTAAGAACTATGAAGAAAGTGAATCCTCAATTTAATTAATCTCAAAACGTAAATTGTCTCATGTTTACAATGAAAGATGTTTAAATAGTAAACATATGAAAGAAACCTACTATAATTCGGAATTAACTTAAAACCAATTAAATAAGAGTTCTAAACCAAAAAGGAAACTAAAACTTGCCAAAATCCGGACTTCCTCTGAAAATAAGCCTTGCGATTGCATAGGCCTATTCCATGCGATCGCATGGTTTGCCCCAAACCATTCTGCCTTTAAATTAGCACCCTTGCGATCGCAGAACTATATAACCAAGCAATCGCATGGTTATTTACCTAGACCCTCTCAAGCGAATTACATCCCATCTGCATTTTGGCCCTCCAACTTTGTCTCACGCTACTTTTGGTCCCCCGATCTGCCATTAGACTCTGATATACTTCCAATATAGTCCTTAGCTTGAATCAAGTGTACCAAAGTTGGCATCGGATTCTTGGTATCGGTTTCAGCCCACGTAGCTTGAACAAGACCTTGCATGTCTTCATTGATCTTCTTAGCCCTTGACCTCGTTAATGTTCCTATCGGACTATGTGTTGAGTCCCGCTAGTCGGTCCATGGTTCATTTGGTCCCCTCGGCTCGTATCATCCCTCCTTCCCAAAAAGGATTCGACCTCAAATCATCACCGCATCAAAGGAAGAAAGATCGAAACTATTGAAAGTAGCCAAAACATTAAACTCACCGGAAGATCAATCTTATAAGCATTATCATTTATTCGCTCAAGGACTTGAAAAGGCCCATCCCCCTAGGGTGTAGTTTAGACCGTCACGGGGAAACCGTTCTTTCCTCATATGCACCTGCACCCGGTCTCCGTGTTCCAAGATAACTCGCTCACGGCCTTTGTTGGCTTTGGTGGCATACTATTTATTCTTCTCGTCAATTTGTTGCCGCACACTCTCATGTAGCTGTTTTACCCTTTCGGCCTTCTTGTGTTCATCCAAGCTAGTCCTTTCATCAACAGGTAGAGGAATCAAATCTAAAGGCGTTAATGGATTAAAACCATACACAATTTCGAATGGAGACATATTCGTAGTAGAATGTACACTTCTATTATATGCAAATTCAATAAAAGGCAAACAATCCTCCCAATTCTTTAGATTCTTTTGGATTACAGTACGTAATAAGGTAGATAGAGTTCTGTTTACTACCTCGGTTTGGCCATCCGTTTGAGGGTGACAAGTAGTCGAAAATAACAACTTAGTACCCAACTTACCCCACAAGACTTTCCAGAAGTAGCTAAGAAATTTAACATCTCGATCAGAAACAATACTCTTTGGAACACCATGGAGGCGGACAATTTCTCGAAAGAATAATTCAGCAATGTTAGTAACATCATCTGTTTTATTGCAAGATATAAAATGCGCCATTTTAGAAAACCTATCAACAACCACGAAAATTGAATCCTTATTTTGTTTTGACCTAGGCAAGCCTAATACAAAGTCCATAGAGATATCAATCCAAGGCTCGGTAGGTACAGGTAAAGGGGTATACAAACCATGAGGTAAGACTCTAGACTTGGCCTGTTTACATGTGATACATCTTGCACATAATCTTTCCACGTCACGTCTCATTTTAGGCCAAAACAAATGTTCATGTAATACATCCAAAGTTTTCCGCACACCAAAATGTCCCATTAAGCCTCCCCCATGTGCCTCACGCACAAGCAACTCATGTAAAGAACTAAAAGGCACACATAATTTATTAGCTTTAAACAAGAAGCCATCTAGTCTATAAAATTGTCCAAAAGTATTGTTCTCACATGCCCCATACATACCAAAGAAAATCATTATCATTAGCATACAAGTCCTTAACATACTCAAAACCTAATAATCTGTATTTAAAAGTAGCAATGAGGGTGTACCTTCTAGACAACGCATCGCCCCACAATATTTTCCTTACCTGTTTTGTAATGAATAGCATAAGGAAAAGTATTGATGAATTCTACCCACTTGGCATGCCGCCTATTCAGCTTTACCTTGCCCCTTCAGTGCTTTAGGGACTCATGATTGGTATGGTTAACAAACTCTTTCGGCAAAGGTAATGTTGCCAAGTCTCCAAGGCTCTCACCAATTCGTTTTCTTTGTCATAAATTGGGTAATTCATGGCAGCCCCACCCGCTTTTCACTAAAATAGGCAATTGGTCGTTTATCCTGCATTAACACAGCTCCAATACCTATACCGAGGCATCACATTCAATCTCAAAAGTTTTGTTAAAGTTAGGTAGTGCTAAAACAGTGCGAACACAATTTATCTTTAATAATATTAAATGCATTTTCTTGATCAAGACCCCAATGAAACCCAACACTTTTCTTTATAATTTCGAGAAGTGGTGTAGCTAGCGTGCTAAAATCTTTAACAAAACGCTTCAGAGAAGCTAGCCAACCCATGAAAGCTCCTCACCTCGGTGATGCTTTTCGGTGTTGGCCATTCCTTAATAGCCTTAATCTTTTCTTCATCGACTTCAATACCATTTGTACTAACAACATAGCCAAGAAAACAACTTGTTTCATGCAAAAGGTACACTTTTAAGATTAGCATACTTTTTCATGCCTTAAGGCATTAAGCACACAACACAATTGTTGAATGTGATCATCAAAGTTCTTACTATATACTAAAATATCATCAAAGTAGACTACCACAAATTTTCCTATGAAAGCACATAAAACATGGTTCATTAATCTCATAAAAGTGCTTGGGGCATTAGTTAAACCAAAAGGCATTACTAACCATTCATATAAACCATATTTAGTCTTAAAAGTAGTTTTCCATTCATTCCCTTCTTTCATTCTGATTTGGTGGTATCCACTCTTAAGATCAATTTTACTAAAAATACAAGATCCATGCAACTCATCAAGCATATCATCTAATCTAGGGATGGGATGATGATACTTTACCGTTATGTTATTGACTGCCCTGCAATCAATACACATCCTCCAGTCCCATCCTTTTTGGGCACAAGTAGCACCGCACCGCACACATGGACTCATGCTTTCTCTCACGCACCCTTTGCCCATCAACTCCTCAACTTGCCTTTGAAGCTCCTTGGTTTCTTCAAGATTACTTACATCGTCAGGCGATTTGGAATAACAAATACCGGTACAAAGTCAATCGATGTTCGATGCCCGAATGGATGGTAAAATATTAGGCATCTCTTCAGAAACACGTCCTCAAACTCCCGCAACAAAGAAATAGCTAAACTAGGGAGGGAGTGGTTAGTGTCACTAATTACAAGGTTGGACTCCTCGTATACTAGCAAAATCAATGGCTGATTTTCGAAAATGGCCTCTTGATCTCTCTTTCTTTGGCATAGAAACTCACATTTGTTTTCTCTCGTGATTTTAAATTATTATCGCCTCACTCTCATTTTTTCTTCCCTCCTCATCTGCTCATGTGCCTCTAACTCACTCTTTTTATTTTGATCCGCATCGCCTTTTAATTTCAATTGGTCCTCATAAACCCGCTTTGGTGATAATGGAACAAGAGTAACCTTAGGTCTACTATCTTTGACAAAACTGTACCTATTCTGAAACCCATCATGTATCACTTTCCTATCATGGGATGACGATACTTTACCGTTATGTTATTGACTGCCCTGCAATCAATACACATCCTCCAGGTCCCATCCTTTTTGGGCACAAGTAGCACTGGCACTGCACATGGACTCATGCTTTCTCTCACGTACCCTTTGCCCATCAACTCCTCAACTTGCCTTTGAAGCTCCTTGGTTTCTTGAGATTACTTACGACGTCGGGCGATTTGGAATAACAAAGCACAGGTACAAAGTCAATCGATGTTCGATGCCCCGAATGGATGGTAAAATATTAGGCATCTCTTTAGAAACACATCCTCAAACTCCTGCATCAAAGAAATCAAAGAAATAGCTAAACTAGGGAGGGAATGGTTAGTGTCGATAATTACAAGGTTGGACTCCTTGTATACTAGCAAAATCAATGGCTGATTTTCGAAAAGGGCCCTCTTGATCTCTCTTTCTTTGGCATAGAAACTCACCTTTGTTTTCTCTCGTGATTTTAAATTATTATCGCCCTCACTCTCATTTTTTTCCCTCCTCGCCTGCTTTATGTGCCTCTAACTCACTCTTTTCTTTTGATCTCGCATCGCCTTTTAATTTCAATTGGTCCTCATAAACTGTTTTGGTGATAATGGAACAAGAGTAACGGTCTACCATCTTTGACAAAACTGTACCTATTCTCAAACCATCATGTATCACTTTCCTATCATATCGCCAAGGCCTCGCCCAACAAAAGATGGCCAAGATGCATAGGGACCACATCACACATCACATATCACATCATCAGTATACTTCCCAATACTAAAACTCACTAAAACCTGTTTGTTAACCTTAACCTCCCCCACATTCATTGAGCCACTGTAACTTATAAGGCCTAGAGTGTTTTATCATAGACAAACCTAGTTTCTCAACAAGCGTGGTACTAGCGACATTGGTACAACTTCTCCCATCTATTATCAGACTACATACTTTCTTTTTAACATAGCACCTAGTATGAAATATGTTCTCTCTCTGCTGCTCCATATCATCTACCTTAATTTGTGCATTAAGAGCACGCCATGCAACTAGAGCTACACCTTCAACGGGGTATTCTACACCAATATCTTCCAATTCAGGCATTTCATCACTATCACTCTCAACTTCGATACTACCTCCCCATTATCACGCAAAATCATTACCCTCTGGTTTGGGCATTGTGATGCAATGTGCCCGACACCCAAACATTTAAAATATTTAATATCCCTATTCCTAGAAGGTTGAAAATCTGCCTTGGGTTTGCTATTGGTAGGTACTACATTGGTTCTCTTAGGTGGTTCGGTCTTTCCTTTGAAACAGTCATCTCACCCACAAGATTATCCCATCGTGGCTTCCAGAGAGGGTTAGAACCCGAGGAATACCGTGCTGCCCCCTTTCATTTCAACTGCCTTTCTACCTTCATAGCCATGTGCACCATGTCCTCCAACTCCACATAATGTTGTAACTCAACTATGTTGGCTATATATCTCTATTTAACCCATTCAAAAACCTAGCTAAGGTAGCCTCCCTATCCTCCTCGATATTAGCCCTAATCATGGTCATCTCCATCTCCTTATGGTAATCCTCTACACTACTTGAACCTTGAGTAAGGCTCTGCAATTTTTGATATAGGTCCCTATGGTAATGACTAGGTATAAATCTCCTCCTCATAAGGGCCTTTAAATCATCCCAAGTCTCCACAGGCCTTTCATGATTTCTCCTCCTATTGGTCACTAATTGATCCCACCACATGATAGCATACTCAGTGAACTCAATTACTGCTAATTTGACTTTCTTTTCTTCCGAATAGTTATGACAATCAAAGATTAATTCCATCCGCATTTCTCACTCTAAATAGGTGTTAGGATTATTCTTGCCTTGGAATGAGGGTATTTTCAATTTAATATTTCCAAGGTTTCTATCTACCCCACCCTGACCTCTATAATCAACCACTCTAGGTGGCCTCTCACGTCTGTCTCCCTCGTCTCATCTTACCCATCTCATTTCCATAGTTATAGGCTTTACCATCCTCACTCCCTGCTACCACCTCATCCTCAAAATCTGCTATAGGGCTATGATATTGCCTACCCTGTCTCCTATCATGAGTAACCCCAAGTTGTTGTTCGCCTAATAAGGTTGTAAACATAGCACTATGTTGTTCAACTGTAACCTTTAAAGCATTATTAGTCTCCCTCATCTCGTCAAACACCACGTTCATACGATCAAATTGTTGTTGGATGGCCCTTAACAAGAAGAACTAGTTGTTTTCACTCCCAGGGATAGTTTCTTCGTGATTAGACATTGTTTAAAACTGAAAAATTAAGAAAGAAATAAAAGGAAAAAAAAAATTTATCTCGCCTCGGTGTTTGCACTCGTGTTTTGCTCTATATGGCTTTTTCTCGATAATAGTCTCACCACTCTTGCCTTTTTCCACTCCTGTATTTCTTACCAGGTTCTCTAAAGAACTATCTAAACTCAATCAAGAATTTCAACTCCTGCGGCATTCAAAACAAGAACAAGAACAAGATAGACAATAGAAAGGAATAGGATGAACAGCAAACAAGAATACGAAATAAGCACTAAATGATAATTTATAATAAGAATATCAAAGAGCTCGTTTCTAGAATTTTTCACGAATTTTCATTTTTTTTTTCAATCCAACACAGAAACGAAGAAAAAGGAATCACCAAGCAAGAACTAGAAATAATTAATTTTGTGCATGTATGGATCATGCACGACAATTCTTAAAGAAGATGAAAGATATATATATGTATGTATATCTATATTATGTATTTCTTTTTTTTTTTTATGATTCAAGATGAATCTGATGAAAACAAAGTAAAAGACAAAACATGATTTTAGAGCCAAAGCTCTGATACCAACTGATGCGAACCCGCGAAGAAATTAAATCCCGGACCCACAAGTTTGATCTGAACCCCAAGAAAGCTAAAATCTAGCCACAAGAACTTGACCCGATGAATTCTTGAAACAACGAACCAGAGTTATGAACGCCACAAAGAGATGCAAATTCTTTGATAAGTTTAGGTTAGTTCGATTAAGAACTAGGAAGAAAGTGAATCCTCACTTTAATCAATCTCAAAACGTAAATTGTCTTATGTTTACAATGAAAGATGTTTAAATAGTAAACATATGAAAGAAACCTACTCTAATTCGGAATTAACTTAAAACCAATTAAATAAGAGTTCTAAACCAAAAAGGAAACTAAAACTTGCCAAAATCCGGACTTTCTCTGAAAATAAGCCTTGCGATCGCATAGGCCTATTCCATGCGATCGCATGGTTTGGCCCCAAACCATTCTGCCTTTAAATTAGCACCCTTACGATCGCAGAACTATATAACCATGCGATCGCATGGTTATTTACCCAGACCCTCTGCGCGGAATTCTGTCCCATCTATATTTTGGCCCTCCAACTTTGTCTCACGCTACTTTTGGTCTCCCGATCTGCCATTAGACTCTGATATACTTCCAATATAGTCCTTAGCTTGAATCAAGTGTACCAAAGTTGGCATCGGATTCTTGGTATC
The DNA here is from genome assembly GCA_023638005.1 of Forsythia suspensa. Taxonomy (NCBI): domain Eukaryota; kingdom Viridiplantae; phylum Streptophyta; class Magnoliopsida; order Lamiales; family Oleaceae; genus Forsythia; species Forsythia suspensa. Next base: position 22,449,679 of record CM042664.1, on the reverse strand, counting down.
GGTTTCAGCCCACGTAGCTTGAACAAGACCTTGCATGTCTTCATTGATCTTCTTAGCCCTTGACCTCGTTAATGTTCCTATCGGACTATGTGTTGAGTCCTGGATAGTCGGTCCATGGTTCGCTGGTCCCTAGCTCGCATTAGGTTGGGTATGTTAATGAAAATGGGAATGGAAATGAAGATGGAGATGGAGATGGAGATGGAGGAATCAGAGACTTCTAGAAGAATAAATGGAATAAGACGTGATGACAATTCTCATCATCACTCCAATGGATTTTAGGTGGAGGCTGTAAATGCAAAGAATGATGATGTAATAGTTGAGGATGAGAATGTGGTGGAGGTTGATGAGAAAGATCATAGTGATGATGATGATGCATTGGATGATAACGAAGAAGAGGTGGATAACGATAAGGGAGATTTTGGGAAGCCTGAGAGTACAGAGAGGTTGACAAGAACTGAAGGAAAGATTGATGGGCATGAGAGTACAGGGGACAATAATGGTGAGATAGTATAATGGTCCAGCAAACATCTTGGTCAAATTTGTCAAGCCAAGTTTCCAAAAAAAAAAAAAAAAAAAGAAAGGTGAGGGATGAAGTCAGGAGGTGGATTGCCTATTTGAAAACAAATTTATTCTTCTTACCACCTTATCACAATAGAAAAAGGAAAGAAATAGCCGTCCCATTCTTTCTCTCTTCCTTACTCATACTTTAATTCATACTATAAATTTTGAAATCAGGGAGAAAAATAGAAAACTGGGAAAAAGTAATAAGAAACTTCCAACTTGGTGGAATTAATTCATTTCCTTGGCTACAATACAAGGTAAGAAGAGAAATTTTGATTTTAAGAATTCGTTTAATTGTGTGCATATAGTAGGTTAAGAATTAGCAATTCAATTCCTAGCTTCAATTATTGGATTTTACAAAAAGGAGAATTATAGGTAATATTAATTAACTACAATTGAAAGAGCAATAAGTTTGGCTTCTATTTAAATTAATTAATTATTCTATGAAGTCAGTCAAGTGGAATTACATAAGTTATTTGAAATATTTATTTTATGAAAATAAACTATGTTAATTAAATATATTGGAGAGAGATAAACAAATGGGTGAATTTAGATAGATCCCTAAGCAAAGTGAAACTCGTAAGTTGTCATTTTAATAATTTTGAACACAAAAGGATTGAGTTTTGATTTGGATAATTCTATTGTTATCTCAGAAAGTGATTCAAATATCTCAGGATAATTAATTAATTAATTAATTATATATATATATATTGTAATTTTGGATTTCAATTATATGATATTATATCACATGGTTTTAACTAACTAAATATTAAATTACGTGAATTTTTATAATCGCTTATTGAATTATGTTATCATGTAAATCCTAGGAATTGTGAAATTACCTACTATAAATTAAATGTGAATTGAGATGATGTTTAAATTCACCAAAAAGTACCTGATGAATTCATTAATTGTTCTAGTATACTGATGGGTCTTGGCCGTGTATTAGTAGGGGTCTTGACCGTGTACCATACACTGAGAAATCTTGGTCATGTACTAGAAAGATTAGCCCTCTGAGGCAGTCTATGCACGCATGTCGAGATTGTATGAGGTGGATACATTTTGTTGAGAATTTGCTATATATATCCATATTATATATGAGATTATAGTCTCCGAAAGTATGATACAGTGATGATGATAAGATGATAATTTGTCAATTTAGTATGTTAGAGTCTAGTATAATTATTTTCAAAATTCTCCACTCTTTGAGCCCATCAACTCACGATTTTTCTTATCAGGTAGCAGTTGAATTTTTGGCAGCCTTTGGAGATAAAGCTTTTGATTTTGGAGTCAGAGCCACACCATAGAGCTAGTTTGTATGACTCATTTCATAGAGCATGTAGTCATTATTTTGGAGACACAGGTTCATTTTTTGATATTATTTTGCATCACTTGTAAATAGCTAGGTAGGCTCACTATGTATTTTGTATCCACATATGTATAGGTTATGTTATTAAATAGTAAAAGTTTTACATTTCGACTAGTCTCTATCGCGTTACTTTGTTGTGGGTATTGGAGGGATAAATGGTTTCATTTAGTTGTAAATATTATTATTGGGATTTGTGGTATTTTATTTTAGGTTGGCTGGTCCAAATTACAGGGGACAAAAAAAAAGTGATAATGAGTTGTAAATTGTAGTAGCCTTGATGGTGGGTCCAACCCCTAGTTGGTATCTACCATTGGCGCACATCACGTCTCAGGTATATAAATATTGCTTGGGACGGGTCATGTCAGATTGGTATCAGAGCATGGTTCAAAGTTTATAGACTTGCATGACACACGTATTCTAATATTTAGCATGTCATACATACTATGTGGGTGAGTCATGTGTCATGGTGGCATAATTCACAGGCTCCAAGATATTTTTCCCCATACTCATATTGCTCCTGATAATGATAATCTTAGAGAGGGTAAAATAATAGAGGAATCAGTTCATCAGACACCTGAATATATGGGACAAAGAAATATGGTTGAAGATGACCCATTTGTTGTTGAAAAGATTGTTACTGCGATTGTTTCGACTACGTGCAATACAGATAGAGATGTCAGTATTAAGATGGCAACAAAGTTAGGGGCTAAAGTTTTTACATGCACAGCTGACCCTTCAATTGCCAAGGCCTGGATGATTAAAATAGAGGGTTTTTGATGTGATGGGTTGCCCAAATGACAAAAATTACGTCTTGCCACTTTTTTGTTAGAAGATAGAGCATACGATTGGCCACTTTTTTGTTAGAAGATAGAGCATACGATTGGTGGCAGTCAGTGCAGAACAAATATCTAGACCCTTCTATTATAACTTGGGCAGATTTCAGATGTATTTTTTATAATGCTTATTACCCTCGTTCTTACAAAGATACTAAACATGATAAGTTCGTGAAACTATTACATTGGTCTTCAATTGTTGCTAAATATCAGAAAAATTTTATTGACCTTTCAAAATAGCACAAGTCCTGGTTGGTAATGAAGTTGACAAATGCAGACGCTTTGAATATGGGGTAAGATAAGAGGTTACATCATCAATAACGTTATGCTAGAGTGAATTTGGCAAATTAGTATAATCAGATTTGAGAGTGGAGAAAAGTACGTCAGATAGACAAACTGATAAATAACAGATAAAATTTAGAGCTAGCAGTAGTCAAACATCGACAAGAAGTTCTAGCTATAGACCACCTCAAAGGGATAACAGATGATTTCGACCTAGTGTTTCTGCTTCAGGCCATTTTAAGCCCAAATCACGAAGAAGTCAAGGCTTTTGATTCAGCCAGAGTACAATACAGTAGCCAATGAGTAACCGTCCTCTACTTAGATTTCTTCCCAGAGACTATTCACTATGAGATATGGAAAGAATTCTAGCAACACTAAATTTCATCATTGCAAGTTCTATGGAAAATTTCATTTGGGCAACTGTTTGAAGTTCAAAGGATTTGGTGTCTGTTATCATTGTGGCCAACCAAGACACATAAGAAGAAATTGCCCAGTTTAATTACAAGAGAGTGACATATCACCAAGGATATTTTTCTAGCAGAGTGTAGATAGTACAAAATAGAATCATGTCCAAGAAGATACTGTGACTAATAAAGCAGGCAAAAATAGTGGAGTTCAGTCCAATGTAGCGAGTAGTATAGCGAGTAGTATCGAGGTAAAACTGAAAGGCTAGGTGCGTTCAAAGAATCAGGCAAAAGTCTTTTTCGATGACACAGCAGAAGAGTCACCCGAGCGTGCGGGGTCGAAGAGCTTCTTTGCCACGCGTTACGATGAGGTACATGTAAATGTTTCAATATTATAATACAAATCTTCAATGCATTACATATGCATGTTTTTCAACTAAATTTCACGCTTAAATTGTTGTAGCGGGTCCCCAATACCCAGCAGTGGCCGGGCCGGGCATTATTGAGTGGTTATGGACATTCCACAACCACCGGGATGGCAATTGGGTGAATCCGGTGGCGGCTGGTGACTACGTGAGTATGAACTTATAATTTTTAATTACAAGATAATTGTATATGACATTATCTTATTAATTATTATTATTTTTTCATTAAACAGGATAAACTGGTTGAGGTGAGGGCGACTCAACAAACACAAGTCACCTCTAGTGGCATGTCAGTTGACGAGCGTGCTATTATAAATGAGGTTCTTGGATAACGTCGAGGACACGTCCGTGGGTTTGGACCAGTTTTGAAGGGCACATCTCTCTCTTTAGATTCGACCGCTGCATCAAACGCCCCATGAGGAACATCCAATTAGTTCTCTGGAGACTCCTAGAATGACGATCATCGGTTCGCCATGTTTGAGGCTTAGTTGCACCGAATGGAGAGGACAATTCAACGTCTTACGGTGAATCTAAAGAATAGAATACCAGGAGTTGTGACAGAGGAAGATGAGGACGATGACGATGAGAATGAGAACAACGGTGGGGGTTTGGGAGATCTGTAGATTTTAATTCTATTTAATAGAATTGTTTATATTATTTAAAATATAAAAATATTAAAAATATTTTAAAAACAAAATTTAAAATGTTTATAACGGTGATAAAGTCGTCGCTAAAATAAAACATGTTGATGTACATTAGCGACGACAATTTTGTTTCTATTTATATAATATATATAGGGACGACAATGTCATCACTAATAATTATGGTATCTAAAAGTTTTAAGCGACGATCACAACGTCGCTTCTATTGAAGATAACAGCGACGACCTTTGCGACGACTTTGTCGATTCAATTTCTCTAATTTTGAGAAATAGAGCATGACAATATAACGGAAACAATGTTGTCGGTATAGATTCAAATGGCTATAGCGACGACATAATGTCCTCCCTATAAATATAAAAGGACGACAAATGATTTATTGAGATGACATATAGTGAAGACAATGCTATAGACCTCCTTTCTTGTAGTGTGTGTGGTCATGTCTGCAACTTCTAGGCTATCAGAATTCATGGGATTGTCTGCTTTATTGAAGAACTGTGCCTAACAAGTAGTAATTTGGAATTAATAAACTGATTGATTTCTAAGCGTTGCTAGGAAGAAAAACTAGTTCTACAGAATTTGCTAATGACTTATAGCAAAAAAGTTAGTGAAGTCCATTGCACAATTTTGTCCATCACTTTTTGGAACTCTTTTCTTGCGCAGCACTATATTATGAAAATTACTGCCTCGATGAAGGATCGGAAGGCCTTTCTCACTTTGTGGTGTCTATAAGTCTGTAACAAGGAGTTAATTTTAGTGAAAATTAGTGTTGCGTTCATTTTCAATTTCTCCTCTAACCAATAAAACGAATTATAGAAGTTTAAACAATATTTCAAGACCAGATGATTTACTTTAGTACCTTATTGACTATTCTGGAGTCCTTACGTGGTCTCTCCTTGATCGTCCATCCAACAAGTCGTAATGATATGTTGAACTTTTTTCGTACAAATGGACTAATTTCCTCGATCATGGGAAGCACACGATCAGGTTGTTAAGTGGAAAGGTGCTCAACTTTCACCTTCCACTATTCTTCTTTGCATACTGTCAAGTCATATTAATTATTGCACCTGTCTCAATCTATACGTACTAAGAAATATTAGGAAAAATATGTATTGAATTGATTATTGTCAAACTGAAGATACTCATATTGTGTTACCTAATTAAGAACAAGGATCATGATAAAGTTTTTTTATATATATTAATAGGTGGGATGATGTGTGGGCCTCTACCAGTTTATTCAAAGGAAAAATGACAGTAATACTCACATATAAACATGAAATATAAGTACACACCCTATAAATAGAAGAAAATGTGTTTTTTTGTGCAAAATTTGTGCATGTGCAAAAGATAGATCGGGAGATGAAGTCTGTGCATGTTCTGTGCAAAATGTGTGTATGTGTACAAGACAACTCAGCCTCACAATAGGTGGATGAAGAATTATTGTTTTCACAAAAGCTGATGCTATTTTAAATTTTTAATATTTTATTAATGCACCATGATTTGGGAATTTATTTCACATATTTTCTCAGTCCTACTTGTTTTGATTTAGAGTGTTTTGTATGTTTCTTAGCTCTTTTGTCCAGAAATTTAGGTGTCTTTTATATTTATTTAATTATTCGAATTTTGAAGGTGTTTAATTATTGAATTAGGTTGAATTGGGCTGATGTGAATGTAAGAATTAATGTCCAAGATCCAATTAGTTGGGTCTGACTTAATTACTTATTGGACCAAACTAATTAATTAGATTAGGAGATTTTTTTCATAAATAAGTCACTTTTTGAAAATAATTTCAAAAAGCCGTTTCTTTTACAAATATTACCAAATCGTAACTGAATACCTGAAAAGGTATGTTATTTACCTTAAATTTAGGTATCTAATTGATTCTTTGCCAAAATAGAAAATAAACAATTACCGAAAATCATCTGTGCGATTTTGCCGTGAATAACATCATTCTGTAAAGAAAACTAGTCCGTGAAGAAGATTATTCGGTGAAGAAGATATTTACGTGAAGAACATCATTCGGTGAAGAAGATATTCCAGTGAAGAACGTCTTTGATTAGAATAATAACATAAGGTAAATTATTGTAATATGTTTATCAATTTGTCTGTGAATAATTTGTCTCAACTTATCAATCCAACTATATGTAATATGTTTTTGAATAAATGCACTTATATGTAGCTGTGAAAAAAGTTATAGATTTTAATAATTATATTACAAAAAATTCCTACGATTCATGATTTTTTTATGTTTTAGTTACATTGAGAACATTTACGTATGTTACATTACATTTCTTAATGATCTTGTAACATTTGGAACATTCTGGTTTGCATAAGTATTTATCACATTCAGAACATTTACGTATGTTACAATTGCATATGTTAAATTTTCGTATGTTACATTTTCATGTTTGTAACACATTATTTTATGTTATTATTTTGTAAGAAATTGGAGTGACTAGTTATTCTAGATGTAATACAACATTAGTATCATATGATCTTGCTGCTCAATTTTTAATTTATTGATCACAATCTGTAACGTATGTAACATTTAACGTTATGTTACATTGGATTTGTAATATGTAGTCTTTTTCGTTATATTTGATAATGTGGATTTACGTTTGTTGCAATAGTTGTTACATTTCAATATATTTTTTGGTAATATTGTTTAATGTTACATATCATTACACTAATGGATTGATTTTGCCCGTTAATGGTTTCAACGTATCTTACATTTTCATTTGTTGTTCATTTGTAGGAATGGATACTATAAACATTCTCATTGACAACAATGGCGAAACATGAGGGATTTTGGTACCGCAAGACTGTATCTACGTCCAGCTGATCGACATGGTAATGTTTGTATTGAATTATGATCGAAATAAAATTGTAATAGCATTACAATATGATGTGGGTGGTGGTTTGGGAAGTTTGTGAAACACATTACAAATCTATTTAACGCAGCTCGCTAGATCTTATACACATACTGAATGATTACCATATGAATGTATTGGACAACATACATGAGGCTATCCGACCTTATCTGGTAAGTCATCTTTTATTGTTCATTCGACCAATATTGTTTGGCTATTTTTTTATGAATTGATGTATGTGTTACAATATATTTTGTAGAGGGATAAGGTCGACTATTGTAGGTGGTCGAGACATCATATGCCAACTAAGAGGTACACTAATATGACATCGAATATTGTGGAGTCAATAAACACCGTGACAAAATCAATAAAGAATTATCCAATTGTAACTATGTTGGAGAGGTTGAGGAACATATTGCAAGAATGGTTTTACAAGAATACGAATAAGGCACATTCTACTTTTACACGAATTTCAACAAGGAATGAGAATTTGTTGAGGAAAAATGCTAGAAACGCCCTAAAATTTAAGGTAACTATATGATTTACAGGGTTGTAATCATTTCATAACATTGGATTGAATAAGTGTTACGGATTTATATATTTTGTATTTCTAATACAGGTTTCGGATTTAAGTGATGTCCTATTTCAAGTTACAGACGAGAATATACAAAATATGGTTGACATTGGAAAATGCCCATGCACATGTAACATGTTTCAAGTTGACGGTATCCCGTGTCAACATGCATCCGTTAAAGGTAGGAATGGTATGGAAACATACAAATATTGTTCATGCTACCATACCCGGGACGATTACATAGCAGCCTACGAAAGTAGCGTTATACCCCTCGGTGAAAGTGATGGTTGGGCGATGACTAGGAGTACACATTCAATCATTGTATTATCTCCGAATCCATTGAGGAAAGCAAGACGGCCTATGGAGAGAAGGTCCTGATCAGTTATTGAACAAAACAATGTTATAAAGTGTAGAAGATGTGGGCGATACGAGCACTACAAGAGAACGTGTAAATATCCATTTTGATTGATCAACAAACATAATGATAATTGATATACTATTACATTGTTGTGCAATCTTTTTCTTCATAAAATTGAATGCATTGTTACAATATAAAATAAAGGGTTATTGTTTTGTTACATTTGCATAATTGAAATTGGATACAAGTCTTTTAAAATGGTGCAACATCATTATGACATATAACTTCGGTGATACAGAATAAAACTCATAATAATATCATTTGTAACATATGTAACATCAGTGATACAGAATACCAATTCATGTAACATGTGCTAAATATAATATGTAACATCTGTAACATATTTAGTGATACAAAATATTATTTGCAACATCTGTATCAGATCGTGATATTAAACAGAAGTTACAATGGTCACAAGTGCAAAACCAATTGTAAACTTTAACAAATTTGTATTAATATACACACTTGGAATCTAAATACTAATTGATATTGTGTAACATCAGTATGATATAGATATGTAACACAATGCCAAGTTTAACTGATGATTTAATCTTTTCTAATATATGTAACATATGTTGTGTTTAGTAACATAATATAATCTGTAACATATTTGGTAATATTTTCAGTGCTACAAAATATCAATTGTAAAATATGTATCAGACAATGATACACAATATCATTCGTAACATCTATATCAGAAATTCATACTCAATATCATTTGTAACAACAGTATCAACATTGATAATAAAAAGAATCTGTTACAACTGCAAAACCAACTCTAAACTTCAACGAGTTCCTATTAAATTATACAATGTACTCTAAAAACCTATAGATATATATTATGTAAAGAAAAAAAGTTTCATACAAATTTTGTTTCATATCCCTCAATACGCTTGTCCATTCCATGTTTGAACAACAATACAGCCAAATGGGTTCTTTAAATTATAGCTTCAAATAGATTTGGCATTTCATATATATTCATATTCAGTATGTGTTCTGCATACATGATGACAAAAACACCGCAATCGGTCCCTAAAAATAATATGTTCGGCATCAGATAAGTTGTTAACTGTTGATGGAGTGTAACGCCTCATATTTTCTCAACTCCGAGGGTCACTAAAAAATAATCTCTAAAATATATTTGACGACTCCAAATAATATTTCCCGTGCCCTTGAATGGTTTTAAAAATAAAACTTTTGTGGAAAATAACAAGCGCGCAAGGGAAAAAAAAATTCGCTTAAAATTTTCATGGTTTTGCCTATATCTCAATAGGTGTCGCCACAAATTATTTGACCATCCAAAAAAATTTCAAAAATTACAAAAATTGAACTGTAGATATTTGGGACTACATACTACAACATGTTAACATTTCAAAACTTAGCTACTTCATTTCGTAGGTGAAAATGTTATTCGAAGTTGCTTGAAAAACTGTCGTGGCAGTCCGCTAAAACATTTCATAATAAATTATACGATGGAATTTTTGAGTGATTAAAATTTTTGTTATTAGACCACATATAGGGCTTTTCATAGCCACTGATTTCACTCAAAAACACCAACCATATAAAAGGTTATGATTTTTCAAAGTAGGGGCACTAGGCTAAAAAATTTAGGCATTTCAAACTTGATAATTTTAATGACAAAGGAACCAACATCTCGCTTTCCATAAATATTACATAACTAAATACTGAATCAAATACTTAAAAATATCGTATTTACATCATAATTGACTCGATCATCTCAACGTTAAAACTTAAACTAAATAAGAAAATTACACGTCATGTTTGCTAGCCTACGCCATCGCATCAACGTCAACGAATTCAATCTGAAAATTTATTCATTTTCAAGTGAGTATTTAATAAGAAACACTCAGCAACCATACATAATAACATGTGAGAAAAATTATACGTAAACATAAATGCTCATGCTATCATTTTTAAACGTACATAGGAACACATAAATTGTTAGCCGTCACCACATAACGTCATACGTCATCATAATTTTCCAAATGTCATTTAAAAATCATAGTAAAAATAGCAGGTAAAACTACCTCAAAATTTGGTTTTCGATTGGAATTTTGATGTACAAAATTCATTTCTGCAGCTTCCAAATTCAAGACCCGTACACTATATATATAGGTGTATATATAAGGAACTTTTTGTGATTTAAAAAGTAAGGTTAACAACCTTTACTGTTGGTCAAAAATTGAAGGGAAAAGTGAAGAAAACTGCTGGACCAAAGTTGCTGACAGAAATGGAGATGAAATCTGGACTATTTTGGGGCTGTTAAATATGATCTATATGGACTAAATTTCCTTCTCAAAACAGAGGTTATTGATGGCCGAAGAGGGTAAATAAATGGACTTTTGCTATAAAATATTGTGAAGAAGAAGCAAGGTTGCTGGCTGAATTTTTGAAGGATAAGATGAGAGATATGTCTATTAAATTGCTTACGAAATGATAGGGAATTAGAGTGATTTTATGGAACTTTGTGGCTAAATATTTGAGTTCAAAAATGGGGAAAAGTTCTGGAATGTTGGGGCTAAAACTGGGGGCCAAAAAGTAGAGTGTTAAAGGAATCAAAACTGGAACTTATGGCTGAATCTGGGGGGCCGAAACTGGAGTGCAAAGGAGGGAAATTCTAGACTTTAAGGGGCTAAATTATGGAGATAATCTGGGGAGAAGAAGTATTAATTTCGTGGGTTATAAATGAGGGAAAATGGGGTTGAAGGGGGGCCGAAATCTGGGAGAGAAAATGGACAATTTGATGGCTGAAAAATACAGACTTCAGGTATGGTTTTGCTTCAGTAAAAATGGGCTGATCAAGGCATTTTTTAGCAGAAATGGAAGTGGGTTTAGTGGTGTATAATTGGGAGAGCAAGGTGAAGTGAAATGGTTGAAAATATGAAGAAGAACACAAGGTTGCTGCCTCTGTTTGCTGCTGCCCGAAAATTGGACAATTGAGAGGACAAATTATGTTGTGGTTTGGCTGAGAAACATAACTAATACTCTACAGCTGGGGGGGCGAATTTGGGGTAAATTGGAGGGAATAACATGTTGGATTGAGGGCTGAAAGGTGAGGGAAAGTGGGGAGGAAAATGATAGTTTTTGGAAGATCATGGAGAAGTGGTTGCTGGGCAGTTTTTTCGGCAGTTTCCAGCAGATTTCATGGAGTATTTTGGCTGTAAATTATGTGGGTTAAAATATGGTGAAAATGGGCATATGGTGGGTGGTTTTTGCAGGATAAGTGGGGACAATTTAGCTGATAAAAGTGTGGGTTAAAGATGTGTGAAAATGCTGAAAATAGGGGAGAAAAAGATGGATAATGGGGCTGCTATTACCAATATGGGGAGTGTTTCTTTATCTTCAGAAAAAGGGCAGGTTGGACTTTTTTGTAAGCTAAAAGGCATAAATTTTAGCTTAAATAAATGGGTAATGGGTGGTGAAAATGTGAGAAATAATGGTTAGAAAATGGGCTGAAAGGTTGGGAGAACATGGGTGGTTATTTCGTGGGTTTTAGGGTTTGGGAGCTTATTTTTGGTAGGGATTAAGGGACCATTTGGTGGTTTTTTTAGCAATTAGGTGGATCAGGTTTTGGGCTAAAATACGGGAAAATAAATGGATTGAAATTGGACCGAAACAAATGGATTGAAATTTCACCGAAACAAAGGTAAATAATTTTTGGTATTTTTTTAGATTAAGGCTCGGTTTGGTATTGCTGCGCTTTTAAGAGAATCAACTTCTGCTGTGTTGCAGAAAGAATCTGTTGTGGGAAGAATCAAATAAGTACTTGGTAAACACTTGTTTTAAAATTGCTGTATGTTTCAAAAGCAGTATTTGAACGTTTGGTAAACAAAAGTGATTTATTGTTGTAACGGTATTAAATTACTAAAAAAGACATTGATTATAATAAATTTATTTTGCATTATTATTATTATCACGAGTGGTAAAATTTATTTTTTTTCCTAGTCAAATATTTTTTAACAAGTTATTATTATATTAAAATAAAAATAATAAAAACCTAATAAATTTCAAATTTTATAAAAATTAGAAAATAAAAGTATAGTTATATACTGCAAAAATTATTTGAATTTATATTAGTTTTTATGATCCAATTTGCATCAATTCGATTTCTCAAATGGGTATTAAAGGAATAAGTTTAATTAATTAGGGGTAAAATGAGTATTTTAATAATATATAAATAAAAAAGCTAAAAGCAGAATCTGAAAAGCTGCCCTTATGCTGCTTCTCAATATCTGCTGCCAAGTGAGTCAGATTATTTTATAATCACTTTTAAAAAAAATTGCCAAACGTCTAAATCAACTTCTGATTGTTTGAAAATTAGAAGTTGGGCTCCAAAATTAATCCCAAACGGGGCCTAAATGGTTGGCCGAAAATTGACCAAGAAATTAGCTCATCCAAAATTTTAACAAGACTCTATGATAAAATAATATTCCATAATCGTCAAACTTAAAATTTAAGGCAAACATGCGCAACATTTAATGTGACAAAAATATTTAAAATGTAGTAGGAAGTTCACAGCGGCACCGAAAGTAAAAATAAATTTATTTACTTGAAATTAAAAGCTAAAAAATTTTCGGTCGTTACAACCCTCCCCACTTAAAATAATTTCGTCCTCGAAATTTAACTTACTTGCTTTACGAGGTCCCAGTACTTAGCTAAAACATCTTCCTCTTTCCCAAGAACCACATCATCCTCGTGTCTACCCCCACCGAACTTTAACTAAAGGGGATCTTCTGGTTTCACAAAACATGGACTTTTCTTTCTAGGATCACCGCATGCGCTTCCTCGTAAGTCATATCATTCCTAAATCCAACTAATCATATTTTATCACATGTGTAGGATCATGTACGTACTTCCTTAACATGGAAATGTGGAATACATCGTGTATTGTTGAGAGTTCGGATGGCAATGCCAAACAATACGCAACATTTCCAATTTTTGTAAAGAATCTCAAATGGGCCGAAGTTGGTCTTCACTTTCCTTTCTTTCCTAAACGTAAAATTCCTTTCATTGAAACCAATTTATGAAATACTTTTACGCCGATTTCAAACTCTAACTCGTTCCTCTTTTGATCAGCATATCTTTTGTGATGATCTTGCTTGTCTTAATTTTAGATTTGATCTTGTCTATAGCTTCTACCATTTTCTCAAGAAATTTTGGATCCAAAATTCTTCTTTCGTCAACATCATCAAAACAAATTCGAGGACGACATCAACCACCATAAAATGCCTCATATGGTGCCATGTCAATATTAGCTTGGAAACTATTATTAAATGCAAACTCTACCAACGGTAAGTGACTTTCCCAATGACCACTTAGATCCGAAACCCATGTCCTCAACATATCTTCAAGAATTTGAACGGTTTATTTTGATTGCCCGTCAATATGATTATGATACGCTGTACTAAAATCCAATTAAGTTCTCATAGCTCCCTGAAGGCTTTTCTACAATTTTTTTAGGTAAAGCTAGGGTCTCGGTCCGATACAATGAACACTAGCACTCTATGAAGTCGAATAACTTCTTCAACATACAACTGTGCTAGTTGTTCCAAGCTAAAATTCATTCGAATTGGTAGAAAATTGAGCAGATTTGTCAAAAGGTCTACTACAACCCTGATGGCATCATTACCTATTGCCGATCAAAGAAAACCCATAACGAAATTCATTGAGATTTTCTTCCATCAAAGACAACCTCTGACGTTCTGCCTTTACTTGTAGACACACCAAACACTTAGACACAATTCGAGCTATAATCCTTTTCATGTTTCTCTAGTAAAATGTGTTACGTGAATCCTTATACATTTTGATTCCTTCTGGATGTGTGACTTAAGGAGCAGAATGAGCTTCAAATAAAATCTCATTCCTCAACCTCTCATCCTTGTCACTCACAACTAATCTTTAAACATCAAAGTTTTGTCCTCGACTATTTCAAATCCGTTCCTCTTTTTAGTTCCCACGTCGACCCTGATTTTTTCCCAAAAGATCATCTTTCTTAGATATCACAACTGTATCTTTGAGTGTCAGTTCTAATGTCGGACTTGTTATCATTGTTGATGCCCACACTGGCAGCGCCAACACTTCAATTCTTAAATTCTCAAAATCTTTGATCAATTTCTCTTGCTTCGATCATGACACTAACAATTGACCCATGTTCTTCATGCTTAGAGCACCCGCGACTACATTAGTCTTACCAGGATAGTAGTTGTGACGACTGGGATCCCTCTAATCAGAATCTTAACCCCAGTCATACTCATCCATACTGTCCGCTTTGGGAGGGCCGAGCCCATCTTATCCACTCACGAATTTCTTTCGCGTCTCCAGTAATTCGAACCCAAGATCTCTCCTTATGAAGCACTTAAATTGAATACTAGTACCAGTTGGGTGAGTCGCCCAATTGGTATCAGTATTCAACTAAAGTGCCTCATAAGGAAAGGTCTTGGGTTTGAATCACTGGGACGCAAAAGAAATCCGTGAGGGAATAAGATGGACTCCAGCCCTTCCAAAGCAGATAGTATGGATGAGTATTGAATAGGGTTAAGATCCCAACTAGAGGGATCCCAGTTGTCATAAAAAAATGCAGGTTTTTTGTGATGGCCGGATTCAGAGTGGGATCTTACCCCTCAGCCACTCATCCATACTGCACTTTGGGGGCTGAGCCCTCTTAACAGCTCACGAATTTCTTTCCGTCCCGGTGATTCGAACCAAGACCTCTTCTTATGGGGCACTTGTTGAATTAAGTGCCTCTGCAGAGGTCTTTCGAATCACCGGGGACGCGAAGAAACCGCGAGGGGTTAAGAGGGCTCAGCCCTCCCAAAGCGTAAACAAGATGGATGAGTGCGGTTGGGGTAAGATCCCGCCTAGAGGGATCCCAGTCGTCATAGTAGTCCTTCACCAACTCTAACCACCATCATTGTCTTATTTTTAATTCTTTTTGAATGAAGAAGTACTTGAGACTCTTGTGGTCGGAGTAAATCTCACCCTTGCTTCTACTAGCACATTATCTAGTATCGTCTCTGTCAGCGATTTTATGTGTTTAATATTCTGCAAGTGTATAGATCGCACAAGTAATAAAATAGATTTTGAGTTCAAGTATCGAACCCACAAGATTTAGATAGTTCAATTTCAATTACACTAACCTTAACCGAATCTAATAAATTTTGGAAAATTGATGATTAAGAACTAATTAAACTATAAACTAAGAACAATTAACTAATTATAATTCAAACAAACAGGAGATTAAATTAAAGAAGAATTACTTAAAAATTGGAAAAGAAAAGTAAAGCGTACTAGGATCCTGAATCCACTTTTACCAATTTTCTTTAACCTGAACCGTTGAATTTGATAACATGATTTAATTATGAAGATAAATATTCCTAATTAGTTTAACAATCTCTTTCCAGTAGAATTAAACATATCACTATATGTGACCCGACTATATCTCTATGACGGATGCGAACATACAATAATGCATTAGAATTTGTGAACACTTAAAGATCACGTAAAGCATAGTGGTATATCTCTCTCCTCTATCGGACTCTACGATAATTGATACTATGTATAACCTATTTTCCAACTCTTGAAGGTAAAATAAGCCACAAGAATCATAAAACTATTGCGCACATAATTGTAGATGAAGAGAAATCAATATCAATTATTCAGAATTAAGAACATGTTTAAATATCAAAAACTAGGTTCAAATAATTAAAGGATCATGATACAAGTTTCATCATGATCCTAGCACTAAAAGAATTTAAACTAACATGCTAACAAGAAGAAAAGAAAAAGGAAAAGAAAATATGGAAGCCATCACCCGGATATGAAGAAAATAATTGGGAGATAAAATCTAGAACTTGATCATCATTTTAATATTGCAAGGATGAATCTTGATCTTTGTTCTTGATTTGCCTCCCGTTCTTCTCTCTAAATCTACTCCCAAATCGGCCTAAAACGACCCTCAAAACGGTTCTCTAATTTTAAGTTAATAACTTATATTTATAGCTACCTAATTTTGCCCCAAAAGATCCCAAAAATTCATTAAAATCGTATCCCAAAGGTTTCCTAATTGAATTAGAACTTAAAAAGGTAAGAAAAATCTGTGGGTAGACATTTTACACTGGGCGATCGCCCGGTTAAAATTAGGTTGATCACCCAGCCATGTTGTTTTGCAATCTGCTGTTGAAAAATAGGGTTGGGTGATGGCCCTGCTTTAAGCTTGGGAGATCGCCTAGCTCAAGCTTTTTCCTCTGCGGTGACTATTTTTCAAATAGCCATAACTTCTTGTAGGAAACTCCAAATTGAGATCTGTAAAAAAATTTAGACTCATAATTCAATTATATTTCCAATGGTATATTATTTTCCTTTTGGAGATTTCGATATCAAAATTTGTGTTCAAATTTCCCCACATGTTGCGGTAGGTAGTTTCTCAATTCGGTTCTTTAGCTTTCTGGTGTTTGATCCATTGATTCAACTCTTCATTGTCACTCCAAAACACCTTAAACTTATTGATTTTATCTTCTTCCTCATCTTCCAATTTTTGTCTCTTGATATTCACTTAAAAAACTCAATTTACTTGTCGATTTCACCAAGTAGTTGCTATTTCCATCCATTCTTCTTCAATTGCTTATAAACGGGTCCAAAACTGAAATAGAAAGGAAAATACACTAAATAAAGTAAAAATTCAATAAAATAATGGAATAAAAGCTTAGTTTAAAGGCCCTGAATAAGTGCACAAAATGTACTTATCAAACACCCCCAAACTAATCCTTTGTTCGTCCTCGAATAAAAATAAAAATAAACTAGAACTTTAAACTAAGCTAAAAGAATTAACAAGAATTTAGTTAATGTTAAGTTTCTTACCAAATGCCTCAAGTTCAAAAATAAAGCAACACTTTTAGAAAGAGATTAAACAACAACACAAAAAAATTTCACTTATCCAATGCTCAACCTTTAGTGAGTGTGTGATTAGCCAAAAATTGAACATACACCTATATTAGACCACAACCAATATTGTGTTGTTGATATTTTTACAAACCCGAATCCTTTGTAGTTATTTATTCCTTACACCTCTCATAAATTATCACTCTTCTAATGCTTTTCTCTCCAATCCCGAGGTGTTCTAGCAAATTTGGTTCATATTGATTAACACAATGCATTTTTCAAATACAGTAGTAAAAATTAGAAACTTGTATTCTTAGAACTAAGATGGTGAGTGATTTCTAAAATCTCATCTTTAGTCTCTTAGGTTCTAACCTAGCAATCCTTACCGAGCACTTTAACTCTTTTTATTTTATTTAACCAATATAAACGATTTTACATCCTGATCAATACTTCTCTCTCACTAGCTTTCTATATGACCCTTGTAGCGAGCTTTTGGCCGATGACTCTCAAGTCAGATGACTATAGGACACCAGATTTTAAAATACTCTAAAAGACTAAATTGCTTGAGTCCCACAGGCTATAAGAGAAATGAAGATGTAATTTTTCTTTTTTCTTTTTTTGTGACTTATGTAACGAGCTTTGGGTCAATAACTCCCAAGTCATAGGACTTTAGGGCACTAGATTTTAAAATACCCTAACAGGCTTAATTACTCGAGTCAGATATTTTATTTTTTTATTTTTTAATTATTTTTTATTTGCAGTGAGTAGTGCTCGATTTAGATTCTTTGATTACAACCTATTCAACCAAATATGAGATCTAGAAAACTCAAACCATCAAAATTCTACAAAAACATGTACTAACTTTAATACCCCAAACTCTTCTCAAACAGTTTGGTTACTAGTCTAAGAATTTAGAAACGAAATTTTTCACAATGATCTAAGTCAATAATATCAACACATACACTCAAGTCATGTTTCCAATAAGTGATAAGTCAACAGCAGCTACGTGCTTCAAATCTAATCTAACATGGATAAGTATTCAAGTAAAAGTACGAGTTAAAGTGTTGTCTAACATTCTGACTAAAAATGTACTTAAATTCAAACAAATATTATCATTGGCAATAAGATATTTAACAATAGCTAAATTTTTTTTCGGAAAGACGAAAAAATAATAAAAAATTAATTTTTTTCTTTTTTTTTAAAATACAAAATTAAAAAAAAATTAGACCAAAATAATATGCAAATTCAAAATAATTAAGTATTCTGATACTTAACCCACCCCCAAACTAAAATATTATATTGTCTCCAATGTAATAACAAAATAAAGCAAATAGAGGAGGGAAAAGATTAGTTACTCCCTGGAGATATATGTGGAGAAGATAGATCTGGCTGGCTAAAGGTCCGGTTGAAGTGGACTCAGATGTACTACTGCGTCTATTGGTTAAAAGATTATGTCATATATATTATCCAAGCGGCTCGCAAAGTGGGACATTCTGCAATTGATATGGGAGGCTTAATAAGTGCACTAAATAATAAATAAAATAAAAACTAATGAATTATTTAAACTAACTAAAACTACTACACGTAAAGCAAGTAAATAAAAGGGTTAGAAAATGGGTTGCCTCCCATTAAGTGCTTATTTATAGTCATTAACTTGACTTATTGTTTGGTTGTTTTATGGCACTTTGAATAGTATTTTGGAGGACCTGCTTTGCTTGCATTTATTGACTTTGCACCATTTTTTGTTTATCCTCACAAATTTGAATTTGTGCTCCTCATAAAAATAAGATTTTAGTGTAGCACATTGCTCGAACACAACCACAAAAATTTCAACTTTTTCATCGACCTTGATCACAAAATCAATTTTAGAAGAAAGAGAAGAGTTGGATAATTGCTTGTCTAACTCGCGCTTTTGTAATCTCTGAGGAAATGAGATCGGAAGCTCAGATGGTTTGATAAGAACGGTTGTCTTAACCTATGGTGTACTTGAACTCTCTTTAATATCTTATATCACCGATCTGTTTCACGTCTTTGCTCATCGAGAGGCGATACCTTTTCTTTATTTTCAACTGGCCTCTTTACATAGATTTCTGGTAATTGCACCACACTTCTGGTAGTAACAGCTATAACACTTTCCTTGAGGTTCACCTCTGTATTACTTGGCAACGTATCCGGTACTCTAGCTGATAGAGCAACTGTTATCTGATCCACTTGTGTCTCGAGATTCTTTATTGAAGCGCATTGATTTTGAAAAGAGATATCCGCCTTGTTCATGTATTGATTATTAGATTCTATGCACCGTTCAATTGTCTCCATGAATTTATTAAATATGTCTTCTAGTGAATTTCTCTTTTTTGGCTGCTGAAACTGAGGATCTTGTGGTCTGATATTATTGTAATTATCCCTCCAAGAAAAATTTGGATAATTAAGACATCCTAGATTAAATGTATTAGAGAATGGATTATCTTGCAGGTATTGACCACCTTGAACATATTCGGCTTGCTCGAATTGCTGTGATAGAATAGGGCATTCTGATGTGCTGTGATTTGCCCAACACTCTTCACAAGTTGATTTCTTCATTTGTATCGCATAGACTGAATGTGACATGCTCTCTACTTTGTGTGCCAAAGAATCTATTTTTACAGATAACACCATGATCCTGTCTACTTCTTCATCAATCTCAAAAGTTGTATTATATCTCGTTGTATTAGACCTGTGCATTGCGAAGAAATCTCCAACAAGCATGTTGTCTTCATCAATCTCAAAAATTGCATCATATCTTTCTATATTAGCCTGGTGCATTGCAAAGAAATTACCAACAAGCATGTTGTCTTCATCAATCTCAGAAGTTGTATTATATCTCGCTACATTAGCTTGGTTCATTGCAATGAAATCTCTTACAAGCATATTGTCATCATCATTGCTAGATTGGCTCTGGATGATTTGTGGAGTCATAAAGTCTCCAACTAGAATATTGTCTTCATCAATCTCCTGATTTTTTATTTTGTGTTGGGGTCTGAAAAGAGAAATTGAACACGAAAATAAACTAAATTAATAATAATAATAATAATAATAATAATAATAATAATAATAATAATAATAATAATAATAATAATAAAGTTTGAATTAGTACTAATATAACTAAAAGAACTAAAACTAAATCCCTGACAACGGCACCAAAAACTTGTTAGCGATTTTATGTGTTTAATATTCCGCAAGTGTACGGATCGGACAAGTAATAAAATGGATTTTGAGTCCAAGTATCGAACCCACAAAGATTTAGATTGTTCAATTTCAATTACACTAACCTGAACTGAATCTAATGAACTTTGGAAAATTGATGATTAAGAACTAATTAAACTATAAACTAAGAACAATTAACTAATTATAATTCAAACAAACAGGAGATTAAATTAAAGAAGAATTACTTTAAAATTGGGAAAGAAAAGAAAAGAAAAGTAAAGCCTACTAGGATCTTGAATCCACTTATACCAATTTTCTTTAACTTGAAATGTTGAATTTGATAACATGATTTAATTATGAAGATCAATATTCTTAATTTGTTTAACAATCTCTTTCAGTAGAATTGAACCTATCACTATATGTGACCCGACTATATCTCTATGACCAATGCGAACATAGAAGAAAGCATTAGAATTTGTGAATACTTAAAGATCACGTAAAGCATAGGGTATATCTCTATCATCTATCGGACTCTACGATAATTGATACTATGTATAACCTATTTTCCATCTCTCGAAGGTAAAACAAGCTACAAGAATCATACAACCATTGCGCACATAATTGTAGATGAAGAGAAATCAATATCAATTATTCAAAATTAAGAACGTGCTTAATTATCAAAAACTAGGTTCAAATAATTAAAGGATCATGATACAAGTTTCATCATGATCCTAGCACTAAAATAATTTAACCTAACATGCTAACAAGAAGAAAAGAAAAAGAAAAAGAAAATATGGAAGCCATCACTTGGATATGAAGAAAATAATTGGGAGATAAAATCTGGAACTTTATCTTTGTTTTAATCTTGAAAGGATGAATCTTAATCTTCGTTCTTGATTTGTCTCTCATTATTCTCTCTAAATCTGCTCCCAAATCGGCCTAAAACGACCCTCAAAACGGCTCTCTAATTGTGAATTAATAACTCATATTTATAATTACGTAATTGTACCCCAAAAGATCCCAAAAATTCATTAAAATCGTGTTCCAAAGGTTTTCTAATTGAATTAAAACTAAACAAGGTAAGAAAAATTTGTGGGTAGACATTTTACACTGGGCGATCGTCCTGTGCAAATACGGGCGATCACCCAGGCATGTTGTTTTGCAATCTGCTGTTGAAAAATAGGGTTGGGCGATAGCCCAGCTTTAAGCTTGTGCGATCGCCTAGCTCAAGCTTTTTCTTCTGTGGCGGCTGTTTTTCAAATGGCCATAACTTCTTTTAGGAAACTCCAAATTCAATTATCTTTCCAATGGTATATCATTTGCCTTTTGGAGATTTTGATATCAAAAGTTGTGCTCGAATTTTCCCACATGCTTCGATAGGTAGTTTCTCAATTCGATTCTTTAGCTTTTTGGTGTTTGATCCATTGATTCAACTCTTCATTGTCACTCCAAAATACCTTAAACTTATTAATTTTATCTTCTTCCTCATCTTCCAATGTTTGGCTCTTGATATTCACTTCAAAAACTCAATTTACTCGTCAATTTCCCCAAGTTGTTACTCTTTCCGTCCATTGTTCTTGAATTGCTTATAAACGGGTCCAAAACTGAAATAGAAAGGAAAATACACTAAATTAAGTAAAAATTCAATAAAATGACGGAATAAAAGCTTAGTTCAAAGGCATGAATAAGTGCACAAAATGCACTTATCAGACTCTTCTGATGAGGTGCCAGTGAGACAGACAAGATGTCTTTGATAAGATGCCTTAACCCTCGACCGTAATACATAAACTCTTCACCTCTTGGTTGCCAAAACACAACTTCTTTCTCCAAAAAACACAATTGCGGCATGGTTATTTCTTAGCCAAACTATACCCAAAATTATATTTAAAAAAAATTCATTCTACCACAATCAAGTCTGCTTCTAAGACTAAACCATCAAAAATTTTATGAACTACCATCGATATTTTATATGTGTCTATAGGTCCTACTGATGACATACTAACCTCAAGTACACTATTATAATCCTTCAAATACACAACAATCATACTTGGCAAAAAAATTAATAATGAAGGAGAACTCACAATGACGAACCAAGATAATATCTTTTATCATTCACTTGATCCTTCAAGAGAAATAAAGATAAAGATATAGCGTTTCAAACAACTTGAGAGGAAAATCCTACTCCCAACTACTACTATCTAAAATTCATTTGAAATATAAATCATACTAGAGTTATCCTATCTCTACTCATCAATGTCTGAGATAGGCAACGGTGAATCTTCGCATATTCTCATCTCTGATGGCAATCGTTTGGCCTCGGGAAACTCAACTATGTCATCTTAAGCCTCTTTCTGTAGTGCCGCCAACTCTGCGCATAATGCTTCATAATCAATTTTTGGTAATAGGGTAGGTGCGGTCGACCCCCCACAACATATCATAAATTATCTCAACGATATCTTTCCACTCTTCTAGCAAATGTCAATGAGATGGCTCGTAGCCCATCGACCACTAACATTGAAACCATGTCGCCTTACTTCCATACACAAACATCATCTTTCGGATGTGTTGACCATGTCGTGTCTAAGAATTTCATCATTGTCTATTGGCCTAAACGTCCACATCTTTCTTACAAGTTCTCTTAGTTCGTACCATGTTTGGATTACCAATTATGAAAAGTCCGATTAGGTGGGTATCTAACATCTTTTAATTAAATTCCAAGGACTAAAAAAAATCGTGAAATTTGTTCAAGTTCTCAAAATACTTAGTGCGCAAAAATAAATATCCAAAACCCATTTTCTAATTCATCTTTTCTAAACATTACATTTCATCATAATTAAAGCAGATATAAAAATCCGTATATAAGAATTCTTCAAAATTCTTTACGTCAGAGTTGACGTAGCGCAGCGATGGCGAGTAGCGATACTTAAATTCAAAAATCTTAACTTCTAAATATTTAACTCGATATAATAAAATAAATACCATATAAAATATAATAAAATTTTAAAATTTATGCGAGTCTACAAAAAGTAAAACTGATCTCTGATACGAAGATGTAACGGCCTGGATTATCTCAACCTGGAGGGTCACTGAAATAATCTTTAAAATATATTTGACGACTCCATATAATATTTCCTTTGCTCTTGAATGGTTTTAAAAATATAAATTTTGTGGAAAATAATAAGCGCGCAGGGAAAAAAATTTTTTGCTTAAAATTTCCATGGTTTTTCCTATATCGTGATAGGTGTCGCCACAAATTATTTGACCATCCAAAAAATTTCCAAAAATTGAACTGTAGATATTTGGGACTACATACTAAAACATGTTAAAATTTCAAAACTTAGCTACTTCGTTTCATAAGTGATAACGTTATTCGAAGTTGCTTGAAAGACTGTCCCGGGTGCCTTAAGGCAGCCCGCTAAAACATTCATAATAAATTCATACGATGGAATTTTTGAGTGATTAAAATTTCCTTATTATACACATATAGGGCTATCCATAGCCACTGATTTCACTCAAAAACACTAACATAGAAAAAGTTATGATTTTTCAAAGTAGAGGCACTAAGCTAAAAGATTCAGACATTTCAAACTAGGCATTTCAAACTTGATAATTTTAACGACAAAGGAACCAACATCTCGTTTTTCAAAAATATTTCATAATTAAATACTGAATCAAATACTTAAAAATATCGTTTTACATCATAATTGACTCGATCATCTCGACGTCAAAACTTAAACTAAATAAGGAAATTTCACGTCATGCTTACTAGCCTACGCCATGGCCTCAATGCCAACCAATTCAATCTAAAATTTATTCATGTTGGAGTGAGTATTTCATAAGAAACACTCAGCAGCCATACATACTAACATGTGGTAAAAATTATACGTAAACATAAATGCTCATGCCAACATTTTTAAACGTACATAGGAACACATAAATTGATAGCCTGCACCACTTAACGTCATACGTAATTACCTTCAATCACTAACATATTAAAGTGATTATCTTCAATCACTATCATAATGTTCCTTCATCATAAATTTTCATGGCATTTATATCACATCATAATTATCCAAATTTCATTTAAAAATCATAAAAAAGTAGCTAGTAAAACTACCTCAAAATTTGGTTTTCGGTAGGAGTTTTGATGTACAAAATTTGTTTCTACATCTTCCAAATTCAAGACCCATACACTATATATATAGGTGTATATATAAGGAACTTTTTGTGATATAAAAGGTAAGGTTAACAACCTTCAATGCTGGTCAAACATTGAAGGAAAAAGTGAAGAAAACTGCTGAACCGAAGTTGCTGACAGAAATAGAGATGAAATATGGACTATTTTGGTGCTGTTAAATATGAGCTATATGGACTAAATTTCCTTCTCAAAACAGAGGTTTTTGATGGCCAAAAATGGAGGGTAAATAAGTGGACTTTTGCTATAAAATATTGTGAAGAAGAAGCAAGGCTGTTGGCCAAATTTTTGAGGGATAAAAGGAGAGAGATATGTCTATTAAATTGCTTAAGAAATGATAGGAAATTAGAGTGATTTTATGGAACTTTTGTGGTTAAATATTTGAGTGCAAAAATGGGGGAAAGTGCTGGAATGTTGGGGCTAAAACTGGGGGCCGAAAAGTTGAGTGTTAAAGAGAATCAAAACTGGAACTTATGGCTGAATCTGGGGGGGCCGAAACTGGAGTGCAAAGGAGAGAAATTTTGGACTTTAAGGGGCTGAATTATGGAGATAATTTTGGGAGAAGAAGTAGTAATTTCGTGGTTTATAAGTGAGGGGAAAATGGGGTTCAAGGGGGGCCGAAATCTGGGGAGAGAAAATGGACAATTTGCTGGCTGAAAAATGCAGACTTCAGGTACGGTTTTCTTCAGTAAAAAGGGGCTGATCATGGCTTTTTTAGCAGCAATGTAAGTTGGTTTATTGGTGTATAATTGGGATAGCAAAGTGAGGTAAAATGGTTGAAAATATGAAGAAGAACACAAGGTTGCTGCCTCTGTTTGCTGCTGCCCGAAAATTGGACAATTGAGAGGGGAAATTATGTTGTGGTTTGGCTGAGAAACATAACTAATACTCTACAGCTGGGGGGGCGAATTTGGGGTAAATTGGAGGGAAAAATATGTTGGATTGAGGACTGAAAGGTGAGGGAAAGTGGGGCGCAAAATGACAGTTTTTGGAAGATCATGGATAAGTGGTTGCTGGACAGTTTTTTGGGCAGTTTCCTGCAGATTTCAAGAAGCATTTTGGCTGTAAATTATGTGGGTTAAAATGTGGTGAAAATAGGCATATGGTGGGCAGTTTTTCAGGATAAGTGGGGGCATAAATTTTAGCTTAAATAAATGTGTAAATGGGTGGTGAAAATGTTTGGGAAAATGGTTAGAAAATGGGTTGAAAGGTTGGGAGAACATGGGTGGTTATTTCATTGTTTTTAGGGACTGTTTGGGAGCTAATTTTTGGTTGGGATTAAGGGACCGTTTGGTGGTTTTTTTTTTTTAGTAATTAGGTGGACCGGGTTTTGGGCTAAAATATGGGAGAATAAATGGATTGAAATTGGACTGAAACAAATGGATGGAAATTTGACCAAACAAAGGTAAATAAATTTTTTCGTAATTTTTTTAAGATTAAATAGTTGGCCGAAAATTGACCAAGAAATTAGCTTATCTAAAATTTTAATAAGACTCTATGATAAAATAATATTCCATAATCGTCAAACTTAAAATTTAAGGCAAACGCGCACGACATTTAATGTGACAAAAATATTTAAAATGTAGTAGGAGGTTCATAGTGGCGCCGAAAATAAAAATAAATTTATTTACTTGAAATTAAAAGCCGAAAAATTTTCAGTCGTTACATGGAGGTTGTGATACAAAAAGTTAATAAACAATAATGTAGATACTAACTCATTATCTTGTTGAGGTATGTTGTGTACAAGATTAATGTGTAGAGGTTCGATCTACTCCACTCCATTGACAATTGATGGTTGTCATACGTCAATCCTTACCAACAAGTGAGGGATGATACATGCAAATGGTTCCACATCAGCCATAACTTCTACATCTCTTACAGTCGACCAACATGAGTTGAAAATATTTAATGATCTTGCTTTTATGTCCAAGTCTCCAAGTATCCAATGTCCATGTTCACCCATCATAATAGGCATCAATACATGATTGACATCTGCCCATGGTGTGTTACAATGCAAGCCATTCACCAATTGGATATTCAAGCATTGACACATTCCTCGCAAAGGCATTGACGTCATTCTTGAAGGATGGAAATATACCCCTGACCATGCCGCTAAAAAATGTGTCCATAGTGGTTGCCTTGAATGTCATTTCACGGCTATATTATAAGTGGCCATCTTCCTCAAGTAGTAAAAACAGACATCTATGTATTGTGGAATCAGGTGTGTAATGATATGTAACATTAGTAAATATTTGACATCAGTCTAATTTGTAACATCTATAACATCTATGTTAGAGATTGGCATATACATCAATATCCATTTGTAACAACTTTAAACAACCCATATATAAAATAAAAATGGTGTAACATCAGTCTGATATAAACATGTAACACATAATCCAAGATTTAACCAAATAAAACTCATTACTTCATCATTTGTGGCATATGTAACATCTGTGATAAAGAACATCAATTTATGTAACAAATACCATAATATAGTATGTAACATAGTCAGTTAACAAAGTCAGTGATACAAAATATCATTTGTAACATTTGTATTAGTCAATTATACACAATGTGATTTGTAACAACTGTATGAATCATGGGTCAATATGTAACATGCAATCTTAGAGTTAATCTGTAAGAGTATGTAACAAAATATGTTTAGAAAATACAATACCGTGTCTCTTAGTGATTCCTCAATGTCTCGAAGTTCTTACCACCATGTCTTCTCACTAGCCTAAATGGGGCCAAAATCAAAAGGGGGATCAATGTTCATTTTTGTCACCAAAAACTTTCTTTTCCTATAAAACAGAAACACACATTATAATGAATTTATTTAGTGGATTTAATGATATATAAATATAATTATGTCTTACACATTGTTAGGTCGATAACCATCGCAAAACCATATGTCAAATGCTCTAACGTCCTAGATTGTAGGTGGAATCAACCCACACTTGAATGCACTTACCTCAAAACTTGATGTTGAAGACACTGTGTTATGTTGTCTTGCAACATATGGGGATTTGGTTAAAATGTCTAGTCTTCGTTGACGTTTAACCGGTATTCCAGTTGTTGTCTCATCATACAAATCACCGGTATCTTTGCATTCAATCTGTATAAAAAATTGGAAAGTAACATGTGATGAATTTTGTTACTCTCAAACTGATTTTCTTTGTTGTCTGGATATACCTGAATCATTTCGGATTTATCCTGCATTTCTATACTCTTTATTATCTCTTCAACTTGTTACATCACCACTTCAGTGTAAAATGAATCTTCAAAAGGGTCGAAAATATTGTCATTATCATTTTGATCTGTGTTCCTGATTTGACTATATACTACGTGAACAATTTTGGAGATTTCTCCCATTGCATCAGTCGGACCACTGTAACCAAAATTTACCTGAAAAATGAAATGTAGCATTTAATATATTGGAAATGAAATTATTCTAGTAATATAATAACACTGGAAAGGATTTTAAATTATTGGTATATTGCAATATAGTTACCTTTCTTGAAAATTCTTCACGGTCATTGAAAACAACTAGTTGCCTATCATGGACTTCCATTGGAGAATCTGATTTTGAAGGTACTTTTGTCCTTAACACATCCATAAAGTTATCAAGCTTTGCATCAATCTCCCGATGAAGTGTCTGAATATCGGATTCAAATCAGTTTGTTGGGAGATTATTCAGTCCTGTCGGGATCGTATATCCACTAGGAGGTTTCTTAACTCCTTCAATATGACATTGTGATCCTCCTGTCAATAAATCCACATTAATTACAGGATAATATTCAAAATGAAAAACTATAAATGACAATAATGAGCAATAGATGAAAACTACAGAAAACATATTTTAGAATTTATTAACCTATTTTGGGATTGATTTAGTCTTTTTTGAGACATTATTATTCCGAGGAACTCTTGGAATTGACGTACTAGGTGCATTGAATTTATTTGATTTTGTAACAGCGGACGAAATCACTATCATTATCGTGTGTTGCAAAAGGTCTATCACTACCAAATAAACCAGTTAGGTATGATGCCCCTCTCTCCTCTTCATCCGGTTGCATGCCATTGACTTACATATATAGTATATATATATATAAAATGTAATTTTGCCTTTGAAAGATTATATTAAACAAATAAAAACATAGCAAATGTATGATAGATAATAACTTACGTCTGGTAAATCAAAGTAAATCTTTTCTAGTTGAGATGCCGTTACTCACGTTTAAGTATTAGTCTAGTTCAAGACATGAGGCCATGTGTGATGTAATCTAGTGCATATTTTTCTATCTATTGAATGGACAACTTCATAAATCCATATTTGAAAAGCAAGAGAGAATCCATATAATCTGTACATGAATATGTCCTTCTTAATTCCATCATCGTATGTACTCTTTGTCAATGCAATCTTCAAATAATTGAATATATTTTGAAAAAGTTCCTTGCCCCATGCGTATATATATCGGCCAAAACTGAATCAACCAAACTAAATGTTGCATCTGATTCCTATTTTTTATACGGTGTGGTGAACAGGTATGACATAATCAGATACAAAATTCCAATTCTGACAATGTCATCATCTTTCGTGTTCAATGGCATATTCTTAAAAACTCGCTCGACATCTTTGTTATACACACTTTTTAACTCGTCGAAATAGATCCGCCTCAACATTGATTTACTTTTGCAAGTCTTAAGTACAACATCAGGACCAGTACACTTCAAACCAGTAACTATACATAACTCCTCGATTGAAAATTTCAATAATCATCCTAAGATATTGAACCACATTTGTGGCTGATTTGGTTGTCTCACCTCCATTAATAGCATCATGTGTATTAGTTGATGCTAAAGACGAGTCTCGTTTATATTCAAAAAGTGTCCAAAACAAGTTGAACCAAATAGCCCTTTTTGAGAATTGTTCATCGTCTGGTTAAGTGAGGTGATCACGTCACGAGATGCTCATACCATTACTCTGGCTCCAATCCTGTCATTAGGATTGATACAAAAATCTCCAGCCTAAAAATTACAAATGAACATTACATTCAATCATCGACTACATATCATAATAAAGTGTAACTTAAATGTCAAATATATACCATTTGCATCATACGTAATTGTAACAACCTGAAACAGATATCATAATCCATTCAATTTCAACATTTGTAACAATCTACGTTACAAAAATTGAGGTGTTACAAATCATAACAGTTTCAACACAAAACAAATCATGATATACTCAATTGTATCATATGTATCAACCAATGTAACAATAAGATCTTGTATCATTTTTATCATTCACTGTTACATAATAACCAGCGTAATATGTGTTACATAATAACATAATAATCACTCCAGTGTTACAGAATCATATAAAAATCAGTGTTACGAAACATTGTATTTGTAACATCTTCATCAATAAGTATTATATAATAACCAATTCTGTAACATGTGTTATAGAATAACCATATTTGTAACATGTGGTACAAAATAACTATCTTTGTAACATATGTAACATAATAACAAATTGTTACGTAACATAATATGTATTACGTTGTAACAATTTAATCAGGAACATTTGCATAAAAACAAATAGATGGTTGAATCAAAACATCACATTAACATCAGATTTATATAACATTGTGTTGTATGGTCTGAAACAGTCATTATGATTACTTAATATGCAAAATTTTACAAAACATACTCATCTAAACAAAACTACATAAACAATAACTTCGATTTGCAAAAAAAAAAAAAAATTAAACAATTTGTATAGTCCGAAATACATGTGGAATGTATGTTTTCCGCTTGAGATTTTTCTTTAATTTATTGCTAGAATCAGTTTTGCATGCCTTTATTTTCATCGTCTCTTTTATTTTGGGTGCTATAGTGGGTATAGAAAACGTTATTCGCCACTGACTGGAAGTGTTCGACTCCGATATGGTTTCTCCTCTAGGCAACGCTGTCTTCGACCTTGTAATTCTGTGATTTGGAGTCTCCATTCTTCAACAGAGATAAAAATTTGTGAAGAATGCACTAAGATTTAGAGATTTTGTAAGAAAATTTGCTAAGATTTTGAAATATTTTGTATTAGTTTGTAAATGGAAAGTTTCTTCCGTTTGGGGTTTTCACTTTAATTGGTGCGATAATCTAGGATATTTACAAGCGGTTAATTATAATTAAAGTTTAAAATTTGATTTTAATTCATTATTAAATTAATTAATGTAATATTAAAAATGTAGAATTTTTAAAATAAATTAGTTAAGTTGATAAACTTGGAATTATTTTTAGATTGATAAGTAGTGGATGTAATGTCCACTTAGATTAATTAATTGGGTTCCGTTAGTTGTGGGTTAAAAAAAGTTCTAGTAAGACTAGAACACACAAATCTAGTCGGACTAGAACTAGGGTTAGTGGCGCCTATAAATACCAAGGCCACAACAAATTAATTTTAATAGATCTTCATTACTTGCTAACACAAGCAAGAGACAAAGCCTTATACAATTACTCCCAAAAATTTCACTTTCACGTGTTCTTGATCGTAGAAGTCTAAATTTGTTCTAGGTGTGTGGATTACCATTGGAGGCTGCATAATTGGGTAGTCGTGGTGTTGAAGATCGCACATCCAGCTAATCAGATTTCACAATTTAATCAAGGTGAACTTCTATCACAAATTTTTTCTAAGTACAAGGTTGATCCGGCTTATAAGAATTACATATTTAAGTTTTGCGGTGCATGTATACGTCAATTACTTATAGTGGTATCAGAGCCTATCTTGTTACTTGTTAGAGTTCATTCAACAGCTTTGATGAATTGAACAATAATTGTTATTGATGTATTAATTTAATTTGATTTTTGACAAGAGAATAAAATATTGAATTTTTTTTTAAGAAATATAAAATTGTTTTGGGTTTGTTTGGAATCGATCTAATTGGACAGAAAAGGAGGTGGCCGGCGGCAGCTCCGCCAGCAAATGGTGACCGAGGTTGCCACGTACTCCAATAGGTGGCAGGCAGAAGATTGCCGTCGTGAAACCAGCGGTCACTGTCGCTGATTTCGTAGCAGCAAACCCGACGCACCGCTGCTACGCCAACCCAAGATAAACAACAACAAAAAAAATTACTTTTTTGACTTTAAAAGCCGGTGGGCATGGTGTTAGACACCGACGGAACCACCGCCCATGTGATCTACTTTCGGAGATGCGGACGCCGCTATAAAGAAACCTTAAGAAGGCTTGTGATCTGGTTTCAAAATGGAGATGGGGATTTCTATGCAATTTTGGAAATTGCATAGAAAGGCCCCTAATTTCAAAAGTTTTTAAATGGGCCTTCTCGCAATTTCATAAATTGCAAAGGAAGGACTGAGTGTTCTAAAATTATAAAAGGATTTTTTTGCAATTTTGAAATTGCACAACAAAGCCTACTGATTTTCTTAATCAAGGGACTGACTGTGCAATTTTAGAAATTGCACAGTAAGTCCTCAAGTTTTAAAAGGAAAATATGGTCTTAAATGCAAGTATTAAATTTTTGCAAGTCAAATATTCAAAATTAACTAAAATTATTTTTAAACCATATTTTAAATTTCTGACTGGATTAAATTTTAATTTATTACTTTATAAAATTGTAATTTAGACACTATATTATTTTTATCCTCAATTTAGGGTATGACTTTAATTGGGAGATAAAATAATTTTTGAAAAATCCCATTCATTAATAAAATTAATTAATTAATTGGATTAATTGCTAAAATTAATTTAATTAATTAGCTTAATTATTTAACTCTGACTAATCCGTCCTGAAATGTCTAAATTTTTTAGACTTATATTGTGAACACTGCAAATTTAGAAATTAATATATTTTTAATATTAGATATTAAAATAAATGTTTAGTTGATGATTATGGACTCAACCCATGTGATTGGTTGTACGGTTAATTATTCATGTTGATTGTTGATTGGGCCTGCGAGCTTATTATTTATTTAATTGGATTTTCAAGCTCTTTATTTATTATGGGTCTGCGTGCCAACTAGTATAGGTTACAAGTTGCAGTTGGACCACAAGGAAGCAATTAGTATAAGATACGTATTGAAGCATGAGATGGAAATGATTGCATCTAGCATGAGATGATCGAATGTAACATTCTATAGGAATTGACCAACTCGTCTTTCTTTTGTCTCAGGAAGACTAGATATATAAAGTCTATAATCATCAACAGTTATTATTATATATGATTGATTTCATGTGTTGTATGTTAGTTAATATACATAAATGTGATGAGATAAACTCTCTTTATCAAAATATTAAATTCGTATTAAATAGTTAATACAACGTGTCTTCCATTGTTATAGTGAAAAATCAGAATCCAGTATTGATGTCAGTTTGTTGAGTCACTCAAGGCTGGTCACTCATGGATATGTTCCTCACTTTGAAACATTTGATGTTTCTGAACAATGTGTCGAATTTAACTAATTTTTTTTAGTCACTAAAGTAAATAAAAATTTAGGGGCATTAAACACATAAGATGTGTTCGACAATAAGTTGTCTCCTTGATGATCTAAGAGTCACATAGAGATGTGATTGACAGAAGTATTTATCTGGATGTTTTATTAGGATTTGTTGAGTCACTCAAGATTCTAATAAAACAAAAGGGATCCTAGCCCACTAAAAATCTAACCGGTTCTATTTATTAATGTTTGAGGGTCATTAATCAATTAAAATAGTATGAGTATAATTAATTTAATATAAGTCCATGTTAAATTAATTTTTTTGCTTTTGGTTAATTGTTGAATCATGAGTAATCATATGAGTTTGAAAGGCATATTGGATGCCAACACACATACCGGACTAAATTTTCTGGAATGGCACCGCAATTTGAAAATTGTTCTCAAGCATGAAAAAGAAAAAATGAATATGTCATTGAGCAGCCAATGTCGAAAGCTCCTACTAAGGAGGCTATGCCAAAGAACATGTAGGCTTACGATAAACACAGTGATGACAGTACACTGCAACATGTGATGTTTGCAGTATGTCACATGAGTTAGAAAAGATGCACGAGGATATGGATACCTATACTGATATATATCATTTCAAGTATTTGAATGACAAGCAGTCATGGACAGAACGGTATGAGACATCTAAAAAGGTTATACAAATGTATGGTGGTAAAATGATCTTCAGTCAATACTCAATTATCTTCATGTACTAAAGATAATTGGTTATATTAAAAAAAACCAATTGGGTTTTGCCATGGATCACGGGCTAAGTATTGACTTGGTTCTACAGTCCTGCCTGATAGCTTTTTGCAGTTCATTATGAACTCCAACATTAATAAGATTCAATGTACCCTAACTGAGCTTCTAAATATGTTGAAAATTGTTGAGCCCAAAATAAACAAAGGAAATGAGCAAATTTTGGCCATTGACACCTCTAAGGGTATTAAGAGGAAATCTAAAATGACCTTTCCAAAAGGATCCAAGAGGGCCAAATCTACTAAAAAATAGTTAAAGCAAACAAAGACAAATCCAAGTCAGATGATCCATGTTTTCAATATGGAAACAAATGGCATTAGGAGAGGAACTACAAGGCATAAAAGAGATAAAACCAAAAATTCATATCTTTGATATCGCCTACTCAGTCATATAAATAAAAACACATCACCAAGTTACATAAAGATGCATACTTGGATTCAAATTATTATGAATCATTTGATAAGTGTGGATCATATTCGTTTGACAAAATGACCTAGACACCTTTTCTGGAAATAGAGTCAGAGTTGCAGACATATTGGGTCTTGTACATACTGATGTATATGGACAAATGTCTACATATGCTAGAGGTGGCTTTTCTTACTTCTTCGTATTTACAGATAACCATTCTAGATATGGTTTCACATGCTTGATGGAATTCAAGAGAGAAGCCCTTCAAAAGTTCAAAGAATTCAAGTAAGAAGTAGAAATGCAAAATGAGAAAAATATTTTAACGCTTAGATATGATGGATGTAACGAATATTTAAGGGGTGAGTTTTTATACTAACTAAGAGAGAATGAGATTCTCTCACAGTGGACTCCACCGTATACACCACAACAAAATGATATATCTGAAAGGAGAAACGACGCCTTATTTGATATGGTGCGATCAATGGTGAGCTATACAGTTCTTCCAAAATCGTTTTGGAGATATGCATTTAACACTGCATGTTAAACACTAAACCGTGTCCTATCTAACTCGGTTAATAAAACTCCATACGAGTTATGGAAAGGAAAAAAAAAGACCCAATCATTCATACATGAAGGTTTGGGGCTGCGACGCTTATGTTAAGCGCATAGAATCGGACAAGTTAGGGGATAAATCTAATAAATATTTATTTGTGGAGTATCCAGAGAAAACTACAAGATACTATTTCTACAATCCTATCGAGATGAAGGTCATCGTATCGAAAATTGTTGTATTCTTAGAGAAGACAGTGGGAGCAAAATAGATCTTAAAGAAGTTCAAGAAATCATAAATAAAATTGACAAAATTATATGATCCAATGGCTGAGCTTGCATCTAAGGAGACATAGATTGGGAAAAGGGGAACCACCAGTTCCCAAGGACACGCCGGCTCTGTATAAGTCGAGTTGGGTCATTCGTTCTCCTCAGAGATACGATCACCTAATTACTAGTAATGCATTCTAATCGAGGAAGATGAACCTACTACTTATGTAGAATTGAAGTCAAGTGTTGACTCAAAGAGATGGCAGGAAGCCATGGAATCGAGATGAACTCCATGTACGAAAACAATGTTTGGACCTTGATTGACCCGCCTGAAGGAGTAAAACCTATGAGCTGTAAATTAGTTTACAAGAAAAATGTCAACATGGATGGTAATGTTCATACTTACAAGGCAAGATTGGTTCCGGAGGATTACAAGCAAAGACAAGGAATTGACTTTGACGAAATTTTATCACCAATAGCCATGTCTAAATCAATTCGGATTTTGTTTGCGATAGTAGCATACCATGACTATGATATCTAGAAAATAGATGTCAAAATCGCACTCCTTAACGGGAATCTTAGTAAGGATATGTACATGACACAACCTGAAAGTTTTGAATCCACCTAGCTAAACAAGGTATGCAAACTACTAAAATCTATATATGGATTAAAGTAAGCACTACAACAAAATCTCTATTTCGCGACAAGATATTTTGCAACATACATAAATTTGTCACAATAAGTGATTTAACGCGACACTATTTTAAAGTTTGTCACAAAAATTTTGGTAGAAAATAAGTATAAAATAAAATTAAGGCAACATAAAAAGTTGTCGCGGAATGTCGAAATACGCGACAAGTAATAAAGATTGTCGCAAAAAACATGATGAAAAGCTTGGCGCCAAAATATATTTTGTGGGAAACTTATGGTGACAAACTTTTATTTCTTGCAACAAATTTTTTGTGATGCAATATGTATACATTTTGCGACAAGTAATATTTGTTGCTAAACATTCTAGGATAGAGGATGGATAAAAATTTGC
This sequence comes from Forsythia suspensa, assembly GCA_023638005.1. Taxonomy (NCBI): domain Eukaryota; kingdom Viridiplantae; phylum Streptophyta; class Magnoliopsida; order Lamiales; family Oleaceae; genus Forsythia; species Forsythia suspensa. The sequence continues at coordinate 22,413,481 of CM042664.1, read as the reverse complement.
GACACCTATATTTGTCATTGCTCTAACTTGTAGAGATGATGAAAAATAAATTGTGACATCCACATTCGTCGCCTATTAGTCTTTGTAATGAACAACATTTGTCACAAGTCTATTCTACTATTTTTCATAAATAAATATTTTAAACTAATTAACAAATACATAGTAAATTATTAATTAGTATGCACAAACATGATTATATTATTAATTAGTTGGAAACTTGTAAATCATTTATACAAGCTGCTCATTATGGTTAACAAATTTTTCTTATTGTTCTTGCAATTTGTACATCTAGTAACTTATTGATTCCCTAAACTCTTTATCTCTCAACACTGTAAAGATACTCGTCTAAGTTGAGAAAAGGGCGTGTTGCAAGCATAATGTACATTCTTTTGTCAACATGTCCCTGCATTGGAAAAAGGCACGATACTTTTTGAACTTCCAAATGAACAATAGCATCTTACAATGGATGAGCCAGAAATGGGAGGAAAAAATTGAGGGCACTGGATACGTTGGTTAAAGATAGTTCTCTCCATAAACAATATAACAAAATTTGAGGATGCACTTGAAAAGAAGTATATGGGAGACTGCTAGAATCTTCTACATTTTCCCTACATCCCATCACAACATGAAGGTTGACAATGAACATTTTTAAGAATTCTCCAGTTTCAACAATTGGACTATATTCTAATACTAGAGAATTTTGAATTACCAGAGGCAGTAGCTCAAAGTCAAATTTGTTCATAAATTCGAAATATCTTAAAAGATTATTCTAAGCAAACAACGATTAAATGAGATTCTTTCACACACTACTAGAAATTGCTATTGTAGAGACGGATTTTTATCGACGGACGCATTCCGTCACTAATAGCGACGGATTGCCAACAACTTTTCAACTAAATATTGTAAAAATTATAAATAAATAAAATAAAGCACGTAGCGATGAGCTTCCCCAAGACATATAGCCATCTTTGAAATTTTGTCAAGAAGTCGTTGGTAAATATCTTAAAATATATACATATAAAAATATAAAAACGAACAAACATTACGACGCATAAAAAAAAAAAATTAATCTTTTACCCACGGGATCAAACATTGGTAATATTCGTAAAAAGTTGTTGATAGTAAAGTAAGTCCTAACGCGCCATGTTTGATGCGCCGAATTCATTTCATTTTAGCGCAATGGTCCCCAACTTTTAGGTGCGGAAATGGTCCACCGTTAAGCAACCTTTCTTTTGGTGTATCCGTTGTTTTGTCTTTATTTGTGGGGGTAAAATTGTCAAGTTATATCTTTCTTTCAATTGGCGCAAATGGTCCCTAACCTTTACCTTTTTTACAGCAAATGGTCCCTAACCTATAATTATATTTTGATGCACAATTATTCTTATTTGATGAAAAGACAAAAATATATATTTACTTTTAATTAAAAATTTGCAATTGGATTCCTAACCTTTAAAAAAAGTAAAAATGAGTCAATGACTTTAATTTTTTTATTAAAATTAAAAGAAAAACTATAAAATTGACGATATACTAAATTATTTTGTATATTTTATGAACTATTATAAAATAACTAAAAATGAAATCATAATTATTAACGAGTGTGCTAATTAAAATTATTTTATTGTTATTAAGTAATCATATTATTTAAAATTCAAACTTTAATTTTATCATCACAAAATAAAAGAAAATAAATTTGTCACAAATAAAATTTTAATTATGCTCAACCCATTTCGATTTTATCGATCTCATATTTCTTGGGTCAATCAACCACTTTTTTTGAGCCACAAAAAGCTGGACCATTCTTATTTTAAAATTTAATTTATTTTTGAATTTAAAAAAAAATTTCACCCCACCCCCCCGTCCCACAAAACCGTATCGGGAGGGAGGCATTTCTCCCTCCGCCGCCGACGGCGACCGGGAGGAGAGAAATCCCTCTTCCGTCACAAACCGTGGGGAGAAATCCCTCCGGGTTTGGTCACAAAACCAGCGATTAGGGGATTTCTCCCCAATCGCGAAACTAGGGTTTTAGCGGCCGGAAGGAGGGTTTCTCCCTCCCCGGTCGCCGTCGACTCACGGCGGGGGGGAGAAACCCTCCTTCCTGGCCTGGGGTTTGTGGGGTGGGGTGGGGGGTGAAACTTTTTTTAAATTCAAAAATAAATTAAATTTTAAAATAAGACTCTGTCCAATTTCTTTAATGGCTCAAAAGGGGGTTGGATTGACCCAAGAATATGAGATCGTATAAAATCGAAATGGGTTGAGCATAATTAAAATTTTTATTTATGATAAATTTATTTTTCTTTTATTTTGTGATGATAAAAGTATCGGACTTTTTTAAAAAGGTTAGGAATTAAAATCAAATTGTACAAATAAGAATTAATTGGGTCCCATTGGTAAGTAATAAAAGATAAAATATAACTAGAACTTAAACATTGCTTTCTAGATTTTTTAACTCATTCAAGTCATTGTGAGGTTAAGTTTGCTCGAACTGATACGTGGGAAAATTTGCATGTTGTAAAATCAAATTGCCACCACCCATTGGTAAGTAATAAAAGATAAAAAATAACTAAAACTAAGACTTTCTAGATTTTTCTCTCATTCATCATTTGATTGATTTTAACTTTGTTTCTAGACTACATATTTTGATTGAAAAAATTAGTAAAGTAACTAAACCCACTAAGCAACATTTTATTTAGATTTTGTACTTTCTTAGAATGTTACAATTTTATTTTATGCTAATATATTTTTATTTTTGTAGAATTTTAGACTTTTATTTTATTAGAATTTTAGAATTATATATTTTAAAATTTTAATTATTTAATTATTTTATTTTTAGAATGCTTATTTAAATGCTTATTTCCGTGTTGAGTGTTTATGATATTTTCACTCAAAACATTGAAAACGTCAAAAACATTATTGGAGTTTTATGTTACAAGTTTAACCTTATTTTAAAAAATGGGGTTAATTTCACTAACAGTCATTGAAATTACCTTAAAATTTCAAAATAGTCACTGAAGTTCAAAAGTTGCAGTGTCGGTCACTAAAGTATATAATCATTTCTCAAACGGTCACTCCTTTAAGATTCCAACTTGAAATGGTGACGTGGCATACAATAGACATTTATTTTGTATATTCTCGTCTGTAACTTGAAATAGGACATCACTTAAATCTGAAACCTGTATTAGAAATACAAAATATATAAATCCGTAACACTTATTCAATCCAATTTTATGAAATGATTACAACCCTGTAAATCATATAGCTACCCTAAATTTTAGGGTGTTTCTGGCATTTTTCAAAAAATTCTCATTTCTTGTTGAAAGCCGTGTAAAAGTGGAATGTGCATTATTCGTATTCTTGTAAAACCATTCTTGCAATATGTTCCTCAAGCTCTCCAATGTAGTTGCAATTGGATAATTCTTTATTGATTTTGTCACGGTGTTTATTGACTCCACAATATTCGATGTCATATTAGTGTACCTGTTAGTTGGCATATGATGTCTCAACCACCTACAATAGCCGACCTTATCCCTCTACAAAATATATTGTAACACACACATCAATTCATAAAAAAATAGCCAAACGATATTAGTCAAATGAACAATAAAAGATGACTTACCAGATAAGGTCGGATAGCCTCATGTATGTTGTCCAATACATTCATATGGTAATCATTCAGTATGTGTATAAGATCTAGCGGCTGTGTTAAATAGATTTGTAATGTGTTTCGCAAACTTCCCAAACCACCACCCACATCATAATGTAATGCTATTACAATTTTATTTCGATCATAGTTCAATACAAACATTACCATGTCGATCAGCTGGACGTAGCTACAGTCTTGCGGTACCAAAATCTCTCCTGTTTCGCCATTTTTGTCAATGAGAATGTTTATAGTATCCATTCCTACAATAAATGCAAATGTAACATTAAACAATATTACCAAAAAATATATTGAAATGTAACAACTATTGCAACAAATGTAAATCCACATTATCAAATATAACTAAAAAGACTACATGTTACAAATCCAATGTAACATAACATTAAATGTTACATACGTTACAGATTGTGATCAATAAATTAAAAATTGAGCAGCAAGATCATATGATACTAATGTTGTATTACATCTAGAATAACTAGTCACTCCAATTTGTTACAAAATAAAAACATAAAATAATGTGTTACAACCATGAAAATGTAACATATGCAAATGTAACATACAAAAATTTAACATACGCAATTGTAACATACGCAAATGTTCTGAATGTGATAAATACTTATGCAAACCAGAATGTTCCAAAATTTACAAGATCATTAAGAAATGTAATGTAACATACGTGAATGTTCTCAATGTAACTAAAACATAAAAAAAATCATGAATCCTAGGAATTTTTTGTAATATAATTATTAAAATCTAGAATTTTTTTCACAGCTACATATAAGCACATTTATTCAAAAACATATTACATATAGTTGGATTGATAAGTTGAGACAAATTATTCATAGAAAAATTGATAAACATATTACAATAATTTACCTTATGTTATTACTCTGGTCAAAGACGTTCTTCACTGGAATATCTTCTTCACCGAATGATGTTCTTCAAGTAAATATCTTCTTCACCGAATGATCTTCTTCACGGACTAGTTTTCTTTACAGAATGATGTTATTGACGGCAAAATCGCACAGCTGATTTTCGGTAATTGTTTATTTTCTATTTTGGCAAAGAATCAATTAGATACCCAAATTTAAGATAAATAACAGACCTTTTCAAGTATTCAGTTACAATTTGGTAATAATTATTTTTAAAAATAGTATTTTTGGAATATTTGTAACAGAAATGGCTTTTTGAAATTATTTTCAAAAAGTGATTTATTGATGAAAAAATCCCCTAATCTAATTAATTAGTTTGGTCCAATAAGTAATTAAGTCAGACCCAACTAATTGGATCTTGGACATTAATTCTTACATGGGTAAATTACACAAACGCCCATAAATTTGGGGGCTTTTTGAAAAATCAGTTTAAAAGTTATTTACACATTAAAACCGTATTTCACACGTTCAAACCCAAATCAAAACCTAACCAACTCCACATTCAAACTGAAAACCTGCCCCGCTAAAATCCAAATTAGAAACGAACAAAATTTTCATACAAATCCAAATTCATAATAAAATCGGATCTCTTCTAGATTATAGTAACGAATTTCTCGTTGTTTCTTCTCCAATTTAGCACAATCAAAACTCAAAATCCAAAATTTCAGGTAATATGATTTCGTCTTCATAGTTTTTATTTGAATTACATAAAATTTGAACTCATATTCTGATTTTCATGGTAGATTTGTGATATCTTATATTTTTGTTTGTGTTAATAACTTATTTCAGAATATCCTTCTTGATTAATCTAGACATATCATTCTTCATTCACTTCAACCTTAGATCAATAGTATTGAGTAAGATGTTCTAAACATATGTAAATATAAATTACCAATTACAGAGATGCATACAATGTGTTTGTAAAAATGTAAATATGAATATGGTTTTATGGATAGAAAAGTGACATGTTTTGTCACTTTTTGAAAATGAACATTGTATGCCAATAAAACAAACAAATTTATATCAAAATCACATATCCGTAGATTTAAATAGAGGATTTAAGTTCATATTTGTTGTGTAGTATGGAGTGACATGAATTATTGAGCATACACAAACATTAATTTATTATTTTTTTTTGTCTCGAATATGAATTAAGGCTTGAGGGATAGAAAATTGACATGCTATGTCACTTGTTCTCTAAAAAGTGACATGCAAATATTAATGTATCGTTATTTTACTTTGACTATGAATTAAGGCTCGAGGGATAGAAAATTGACATGCTATATCACTTGTTGTCTAAAAGTGACATGGTCTCGCACTTTTTTTTGACTCAAAAAGTGACGTGACAATGTATACAAGTTAGAAAAACAAATTTGAATCAAAATTATTATGTGGTTGATTTGATGTGGTTGATTTGAATGAATGACATGAATTTAACCATTAATGATAATTATTATCTTGAATATAATAGATTGAAATGAATACTCATTTTTGAAAAAATCACGCAATGTATGCAACCAGAGAAATTTAATGTATCAATTTTTGCTTTGACTTGAATTAAGGAATTTGACATGGTCACTTGTTGTCTGAATAAAAGTGACATGGGATTGAAAAGTGAATCAAACTATGTCACTTTTTGCCTTATAGTGACATGACATGAATCATTGAGCATGACCAACCATTAATCATCAATTTTTATCTTGAATATGAATTGTGGCTTGGGGATTGAAAAGTGACATACCTTATGTCACTTTTGCTAAAAAGTGACATGCTCGCTTTTTTTTTGCTAAAAATGATGTAACAATGTATGCAACCTAGAGAAATATTAATGTATCGTTATTTTGCTTTGACTATAAATTAAGGCTTGAGGATAGAAAATTGACATGCTATGTCACTTGTTGTCTAAAAAGTGATGTGATAATGCATACAATTTAGAGAAACAAATTTGAATCAAAATTATCTATGTAGTTGATTTGTCCACTTTTACTCAAAAGTGATGAACAATGTATACAAGTTAGAGAAACAAATTTGAATCAAAATTATCTATGCTGGTTGATTTGAATGCAATGATTTAACTATTATAATTGTTATGACTATTATATAGAAAATTGACGACATGAATCATTGAGCATGACCAACCATTAATGCATCAATTTTTATCTTGAATATGAAATTGTTGTGCTTATAGATTGAAATCAGTGAGCATACTTAATGCATCACTTTTTATCTTGAATATGAATTTTGGCTTAGTGACATGCTATGTCACTTTTGCTCTCAAAAACATGTCTGTCACTTTTTGGTCAAAAATGACATAACAATGTAAGTTAGAGAAATATTAATGTATCGTTATTTTGCTTTGACTATGAATTAAGGCTTGAGGGATAGAAAATTGACATGCTATGTCACTTGTTGTCTAAAAAGTGACATGGTCTGTCACTTTTTACTCAAAAAGTGACAGAACAATGTATACAAGTTAGAGAAACAAATTTGAATCAAAATTATCTATGTGGTTGATTTGAATGCTGGATTTAACTTGATAATTGTTGTGCATTATAGACTGACATGAATCATTGAGCATGACCAACCATTAATGCATCAATTTTTTATCTTGAATATGAATTGTGGCTTGGGATTGAAAAGTGACATACTATGTCACTTTTTGCCTAAAAAGTGACATGCTCTGTCACTTTTTGCTCAAAAATGACAGAACAATGTATGCAACTTAGACAAATATTAATGTATCGTTATTTTTCTTTGAATATGAATTAAGACTTGAGGGATAGAAAATTGATATGCTATGTCACTTTTTGTCTAAAAGTGACATGGTCTCGTCACTTTTACCCTAAAAGTGATATACTCTGTCACTTTTGATTAAAAAGTGACAAAACATTGTATGCAACTTGGATAAGCAAATTTAAATAAAAATTCTTCTATGTGACCGATTTAAATTCGTGATTTAACTTGATTTTCGTTGTGTATTATGCAAATGACATGAATTATTGAGCGTGACCAAACCTTAATGAATCGTTATTTTGTATTGAATAAGAATTGAGGCTTGAGGATAGAAAAGTGACATGCTATGTCACTTTTTGCTTAATAATACATCTATTCAGGATGATCAAACATTAATGTATCATATGTCGGTGTTTTTTTTATAGATATGGACAAAATAAATGTATTCATCCATTATGGAGGGAACTGGGAACAAGGTAACAAATATACAAATTTTAAAATGGCTGGAATTGTCGTTCCAATAGAATGCACTTACTACGAACTCAATGGCATGATATATTCAGTTACAAATGTAAGTCCAGCGACACACTCAATAACAATACAATATAAGATGAAGAAAACCTGCCTCTTGATGAAGATTTCAGACAATAATTCTCTCACATTTTATTTGGAGCTCAAAAGAAGGGAGAAACATCTTGCAAGCTTTCCTTTGTGCATAGATGTCACACCGGTTTCATAATGTCATAGAATTGAAAGTTTTGAAGACATACAACTTTCGAAGCTGCTCTCGGTGAACAAAATGACATGATGCAATTACAAGTTTTTCAAACTCATGGTTCGGCAACAACCTCGCTTCAAAGTCTACCAACTATTGAAGACTTAGTCGTTGATGTTTCATGATGTTTCTTCATGCATACGGGGTTGAAGAAATGAGTAATGAAATAGGTAGTGAAATTATTTCATTTGTTAGTATGAATGAAATTGCAGAGAAAAAAAGGTTTTAGGAACAAGACATTGGTTAAGAAAAGTATTTCGGTTATGCGATACATAAAAACTTTCGCTTTAAGGTAAGTAAGTCGACAAGAAAGAATATGTGTTTGAAATGCATAGATGATAATTGCAAATGGTGTTTTAGAGCTTCAAGACTTGGACGCACGAAATGTTCAAAATAAGATATATGAGAAACGATCACACGTGCTCAAATAACATCATCTTGGCGAGATCACCTTCAAGCAACAAGCTCAATAGTAGGAGAATGCATCAAGTACAAGTATGTCTCAACAAAACAACATACACTCCCGCACATAATAAGTGACATGATGAATACATACGAAGTGTCGATGAGTTACGAGAAAGCTTGGAGATCTAAGGAAAAAGCTTTGGAATTGGTGAGAGGAGATCCAATGTAGTTTTATGAAAATGTTCCAAAGTACTTGTACATGATAGAACAAACAAATCCTAGATCAATTACAAGAATTGAGACTTACGACAACAACAAATTTAAATACCTCTTCATGGCATTAGGAGCATCTATTCAAGGGTGGGAGTATTGCAGACCTATAATAGTGATTGATGGTAGGTTCTTAAAGGAAAATTATGGTGGAACATTATTTACAAAGATGTACACAAGATGCAAACAACAACATTTTCATATTAGCATTTGGAGTTGGTGACTTATAAACTAATGATTCATGGAAGTGGTTCTTACTTATGTTAAAAGAAGCTTATGGTGAGCGACAAGGATTGTGTATAATCTCGGATGGTCATAAAAGCATAAAAAGTGCAATCCGTAGGTGTATAAGAATTCAATGCATGGTCTATGTTCCTACCACCGCTACAAAATTTAAAGTCAACATTTGGCAAAAAAATGGAAAGAACATTACACAACCATTCAATAGAGTCGCTAGAGCCTACACGAAAAATGATTTTGAGTTCCATATGAAACAACTCGATGAAATCCACAAAGGGATTCGATCACATCCGTATGTACAAAATATTTATTTTGAATGCATAATAACAATGTATTCAAGAAATGATTAATATTTTGATTGTTCTTTATGCAGAAGAGATTGGTTACCACAAGTGGTCAAGGGCATACATGACAAATAACAGTTTTTCTACAATGACTTCAAATATAGTTGAATCAAGAATTGATAACAAAAACAACAAAAGGTTGTCCTATAGAACTTTTATTGAATCCTTGAGATATTTGTTGCAAGAATGGTTTGTGAAGCACTTAAACGATGCGCCGGGCAACCTTCACAAAACTTGCAAACAAACAAGAAAAAAATATTGAGAGAGAAATCCATGGAATCAAAGAAATTGAAGGTAAAATGCTATAAATTGCATGAACTAAATATCATTTATATGCTAGAGTGTTATTGTAATGAAAACATGCATGTACCAACAAAGGATATAGTGTGTTTTTAAAAGTGATGAGTGTGTCACTTTCGAGTAAAAAGTGACATAGTGTGTCACTTTCTTATTATAAAGTGGCATGACTTAGATTTCATATCGCCTATGGCTCTAATTATAATTACATATCAAGTAGAAGGTTTATGATTTTGAAATCTTATTATATCCGATTGTTATTGTAATGAAAATATGCTTATCTAAAAAAGTGACATAGTGTGTCACTTTCAATAAAAAGTGACATTCTTTCTTAGTATAAAGTGGCATCACAATATGCTTATCTAAAAAAAGTGACATAGGTTGTCACTTTCTGAATAAAAAGTGACAGAGTGTGTCACTTTCTGAGTAAAAAGTGACATAGTGTGTCACCTTCTTATTATAGAGTGGCATGACTTGGATTTCATATCGACTATGGCTCTATTTATAATTACATATCAGTAGAAGGTTTATGATTTTGAAATCTTATTATATCTGATTGTTATTTTAATGAAAATTTGCTTATCCAAAAAAAGTGACATAGGTTGTCACTTTTTGAATAAAAAGTGACAGAGTGTGTCACTTTCTTAGTATAAAGTGGCATGACTTGGATTTCATATCGTCTATGGCTCTATTTATAATTAAATATCAGTAGAAGGTTTATGATTTTGAAATCTTATTATATCTAATTGTTATTATGATGAAAATATGCTTATCTAAAAAAGTGACATATGTTGTCACTTTCTCGAATAAAAGTGACAGTGTGTCACTTTCCGAGTAAAAAGTGACATAGTGTGCAATTTTTCAATAAAGTTGGAGTTAAATGTTAGAAAAGCATGATTTAATTGTCGTAGTTTATTAATACATTATTTTCTTGCATTATTTGCACAGCATCGGCTTTAAGTTCAATAATATACCAAGTCAATGATATTTGTGCCTCATATGTGGTGAATATTGAAGAAAAGACATGTACATGCAATCAATTCCAAGTGGACAAAATCCCATGTGCACACGCATTGGCGGTTATTGCAAAGATAAAGGAAGATTCATATTTGTATTGTTCAAAATATTACACAACAGAGATGTACGTCCAAACATACAAAGAGTACAGCTTTACCCACTTGGAGATCGCAATGATTGGAATATACCAGATGATGTAAAAGCAAGAATAGTCTTGGCTCCTGATCCAAAAAGAAAATCTGGACGACCTAAAGAGAAAAGAATACCATCAAAAGGAGAAAAAAAACAAAGTACAAAATGTGGTAGATGTGGAAAGTATGGCCACAATCGAAGATCATGTCAAACTCCAACACCTTTGAAGAAGAAGCCACAAAAAAGAAAAGAAAGTTACAAGATTTATAAGTTTTTATTTTTTATTTGGAAAAGTATCATTTATTCATTCTTATTGGGTTTTCTATTCAAAATAGTGTTAACATTCATGTGCTTTGCTTTTTATAGGTCATGACATTATAGTGGAATGTAAAACTTATCATTTAACACTAAATTGTATACATGATAGTTCAACTATTAAAGGAATTTGATGAATACCGAAATTGTAACTTTTAGAACAAAAAGTGACACACTATCTCACTTTTTGAACAAAAAGTCACATTTGTGTACTTTTGCATTTTAGTTTTCAAATTCAAATTGCAGTGATGCACATATTTGTTCGTTAGAAAAAAAAGTGACGACATTGTCACTTTTATAATGAAAAGTGACACACTATGTTTTTGTTCATTATTAAAACTCCTAACATGGTTGTCAAAGTGTATACATAATTTCCATAATTTAAGAATAAAAAGTGACACACATGGTCACTTTTATAATGAAAAGTGACACACCATGTCACTTTTATAACGAAAAAGTGACACACTATGTCGTTTGTTAGTTATTAAAATCACTAACATGGTCACAAAGTGTATACATAATTTTCATAATTTAAGAACAAAAAGTGACAAACTATGTCAAGAACAAAAAGTAGCAAACTATTTCATGTTTTTTGTTCTAAAAAACACACTGACTGTTTGTTCATTAAAACCACTAACATGGTCACTGTTTATATAATTTCCAAAATTTAAAACAAAAAGTGACATACTATGTCACTTTTTGAACAAAAATAACTAAAAAAGTGACACACTATGTCACTTTTGTTCTAAAAGTGATACACTATCTTGTTTGTTCGTTATTAAAATCACTAACATGGCTCATCAAAGTGTATACATAATTTCCATAATTTAAGAATAAAAGTGACACACATGGTCACTTTTATAATGAAAAGTGACACACTATGTCACTTTTATAACGAAAAGTGACACACTATGTCGTTTGTTCGTTATTAAAACCACTAACATGGTCACAAAGTGTATACATAATTTCCATAATTTAAGAACAAAAGTGACAAACTATGTCACTTTTAGAACAAAAATGACTCACACTCATCACTTTATAATGAAAAGTGACACACTATGTCACTTTTTGTTCTAAAAGTGATACACTATGTTGTTTGTTCGTTATTAAAATCACTAACATGGTGCCAAAGTGTATACATAATTTCCATAATTTAAGAATAAAAAGTGACACACATGGTCACTTTTATAATGAAAAGTGACACACTATGTCACTTTTATAACGAAAAGTGACACATTATGTCGTTTGTTCGTTATTAAAACCACTAACATGGTCACAAAGTGTATATATAATTTCCATAATTTTAGAACAAAAAGTGACATACTATGTCACTTTTAGAACAAAAAGTGACACACGCTGTCACTTTTATAATGAAAAGTGACACACCATGTCACTTTTACAACGAAAAGTGACCTACTATGTCACCCGCTCGTTATTAAAACCCATAACTTAGTCATCAACATGAATAGCATGTCACCAGTATACAAAAATATTTTGTACTTACATTTTTGCAAAGAAACTTTCAAAACCTACATTGTTAATCTCATTTACATGAAACTACATTCACCATATACACTACATTTACATGTCATATGTAGTCCTACTACAAAAATATTATTTACAAAAAATTGCAACCTTCTCTCGTCTTGTCAAATATCCTTTGCCATCCAATCATTATCAGTGTCATAATTCTCCACTTGCTTCTTCTTGGCATACACGTACAATTGAGTGGCCAAGTATTTCCGAACCTATACAATATTGAATGTCTTTGGCATCTCATTCAATATTCCATTGATTAAATACTCAGCATATTTAATCACATAGATTCCACAATCACCACTGCAAAGAACAAAATGAAACATTAACCAATAATTGAAGGCAAACCATACATTTCTATCTATTCAACATATAAAAATTCAAACTTTTAAAAAGCAAACTAACTCGTTCTTTTGCTGTGGTAGTTTTGGAACCAACTTTACACCAAGTGGTTTTAGCGCCTCTTGTTCTGTAATATTTTTGCCGTCGAAGAACCCGGTGTTATACAAAAGATGAGGAATAATAACTGAAAATGGTTTAACAGCTTCAAGTACAACAGGCTTCTTGACCACCTTAGTGTAGGAATTATAAATATTCAAGCACATCTCCTTGATGTCAAAATGACAAAGAAGCCAATGAGCCGAGTTATACATCCTCAAAGGCATAAGGATATGGTCAACTTCTCACCAACTTGTGTTGCAAGGCATGTACAATCCAATTGGATACGACAAGAGTGAAAGTTTGCTTAACAAGGACTAGTGGATCCTTCAAAAATCATCATACAACCCCCTAACTTGGTCACAAAGGCAAAGTCCGTTGTTGTAGCATTAAATTTTATACCTGCTCATACCTTAACATCTTTTGCAAATAATAAAAACACACATCCATATGCTACAAAACAAGTGTATAAAAAGAATCAAGAATGTATTAATAAATTTTATACATAAATCTTAAACCAAACAACTAACAAACAAAAACTTATCGTGTCATCCAAAGCCTCATTGCTTGTCACTAATTCATACCACCACAGCTTTAGAAGAGATTGAAACATCGTCAAGTAGAAGCTAGGGCTAATTTTAACATTCTCATCATTGAAATGATTAACTCGCATTACAAAAAGAAATGTCACATACAATTACACCGGTACAAATTTTGTAACATGCAAAGATACTATGAATTGAGGCTTCGGATAGAAAAGTGACACGCTTCACTTTTCCTAAAAAGTGACATGCTATGTCACTTTTTGACAAAAAGTGATATGTCACTTTTTGTTCTAAAAGTGATATGGTCTCATCACTTTTTGTTCAAAAAGTGACGAACAATGTATGCAAGTTAGACAAGCAAATTTGAATTATAATCATCTATATAGTTGATTTAAATGTAAGATCTAACTTAATATTTTTTGCATTATGAAGTGACATGAATTATTGAGCATGATCAAACATTAATGTATCGCTTTTTTTGTCTTGAATATGAATTGAGGCTTGAGTTAGAAAAGTGACATGCTATGTCACTTTTTATTTAAAAGTGACATAGTCTGTCACTTTTTGCTCAAAAAGTGACAAAACAATGTTAGCCAAATATTAATGTATCGTTATTTTGTCTTGAATATGAATTGAGGCTTGGAGATAGAAAAGTGACATGCCATGTCACTTTTTGTCTAAAATATGACTTGGTCTGTCACTTATTGCTCAAAAAGTGACAGAACAATATATATAAGTTAGAGAAACAACTTTGAATCAAAATTATCTATGTGGTTGATTTGAATGCGAGATTTAACTTGATATTTGTTGTGCATTATATAGTGACATGAATTATTGACCATGAACAATCATTAATGCATCAATTTTTATATTAAATATGAATTGTGGCTTGGGGATTGAAAAGTGATATACTCATCACTTTTTACCTAAAAAGTGACATACTCATCACTTTTTACCTCTTTTTTGCTCATAAATGATGAACAATGTATACAAGTTACTCAAACACATTTGAATAAACAATCTTTTCTATGGTTGATTTAAATGCAAGGTCTAACTTGTTATTTGTTGTGCATCATGGAGTGAGATGAATTATTGAGCATGATCAAACATTAATGTATCGTTATTTTCCCTTGAATATGAATTGAGGCTTGGAGTTAGAAAAGTGACATGCTCATCACTTTTTGCTTAAAAAGTGACATGCTATGTCACTTGTTGCTTAAAAAATGACAGAACATTGTATGAAAATTAGACAAACATTAATGTATCATTATTTCGTCTTGAATTTGAATTGAGGCTTGTGGATAGAAAAGTGACATGGTCTGTCACTTTTTGTCTAAAAAGTGACATGGTCTGTCACTTATTGCTCAAAAAGTGACAGAACAATGTATACAAGTTAGAGAAAGAAATTTCAATCAAAATCATCTATGTGGTTGATTTTAATGCAGGATTTAACTTGATATTTGTTGTGCATTATACAGTGACATAAATTATTGAGCATGAACAACCATTAATGCATCAATTTTTTATCTTGAATATGAATTGTGACTTGGGATTGAAAAGTGACATATTCTGTCACTTTTTGCCTAAAAAGTGACATGCTATGTCACTTTTTGCTCAAAAGTGACAGAACAATGTATGCAAGTTACAAAAACACATTTGAATAACAAATCTTTTCTATGGTTGATTTAATTTTTACACAAACACATTTGGATAAAAATAATGTGTCACTTTCTTATTAAAAAGTGACATTATGTCACATGTTTAATTGTTTTTCGTCACCAACCCTTCCTTGTACCAACTCTCGAATGCTTCCACATCTGGTGCAAATGGGGGGCACAACCCAACTTTGAATGCAAACGTACCCTTCACCACACGCTTCGCAGTAGAAGTTCCCACTGTAGAAGTACCCACCGTAGAAGTACCCACCGTAGAATCATATTGATTTACCCATGGGGACTGAAGAAGTGCGGAAGGTTTCTTTTGCCTCTTCAGAGGCGCATCCGGAGTGACTTCATCATCCATCTAAAATGTCGCAAAATAATTAAAAAGTGTCAAGTCATATTGTGCAGAACACACAAAAATAAGTCTTTCAAAAGAAAAATAATCAAACAAACAATTGCCTCTTCATGTTTATGTTTAGCTAAAACAATTTCTTTAATCTCATCAATTTTTGCCAATCCTCATCTTTCAATTCAACATCATCATCATTTACATCAACAATCTAAAATAAAAACGTATAAAAGATTACTTTTGCGGTGCAAAAAAGAGATTTAACAAAGTAAAACACAAAATCAAATGTGAAAAAATACATCTTGATGCATTTTTTTGGCTAAACTATGAGCAGCAACATCATCAACAATCTTTCAGTCCTCTTCACTAAAATTTATTATATCTTCATCAATAGACTGAATAAAAATAAAATAAGTCACATTATATAGTGCACAATAACAAAAAATTAAATATCAAATTAAAAATACAATGTATTTGGAATTGAATAATACCTTTTCCACATTAGTTTCAGCTGGCATCTCAATACTTTTTCCAGTCGAATCAAACTCAATACCCAATGAAAAACTAGGACAATCAATTGCATTCTTTTCATGCCCATTGTATCATTAGCAACATTTTCGCACATTCTAGACATAAGAATAAATAAAAGTCTCATACATATCTATATAAAAAGTGACATAAATCTTTTAAAAGTGACATACTTATAATAAAAAGTGACATACTTAGAGTAAAAAGTGACATAGCAAAAAGTGACACACATTATCACTTTCTTATTAGAAAGACACACACATTGTCACTTTCTTATTAAAAAGTGACAAATCTTCTTAGCAAAAAAAGACAAATTGTGTCCAAAAAGTGACATAGATCAAAAATGTGACATACCTTCAACATTTGCAAGTCATTCACTTTACTTTCAACATTTGCCACCGTTCTAGAATTTCTTCATTTGATTTCACTTTCTCTTCAAGTTGTTTTATTTGTTTCTCAAGTTGAAGATTAAATTGAACTTTGAGTTCAAGCTCGACAAGTCGATTCTCGAATTTCTCATTCGATTGTATTTTCGACTCTATATCTACCAAGCGTTTCAAAATAATTTCATTTGATTCCACTTTTCCTCAATTTCGCTAGACGTTTCAAAATTTCTTCATTTGATTGAAGTTTCACATCAATCTCTCGCTAGACGTTTAATATTTTTTCATTTGATTCGTAACGTCTCTGAAAATACAAAAATCGAGAAAAACACATAATCATAAGAAACAATAAACAAAAAGGTATAGAAAGCATAAAAGGTAAATAAATGCTCAAAAACTCAACTATCTTTTTCTTCAACTTTGAAGAACTGTCATCGCCAACTAATGTTTCTTGTCTTTGTAATCATCGCCTTTGACCGATGAATAACAGGATGCTCAAAGTTGTCATCGCCATCGTGGTTTTGCCCTTGAGATTTGCAATTCTCAAACAACCCCTCAAAGATATGCCACCTCCTTCTCCGCTTGCTTATTGTAACGTCATTAACTTCTATCCGCAAAAACACATATTCATAAATTTAAAATAAGAAACAGTAATAAAAAAATGTAAAAGCAAAATTGCATAAATAATAAATAGAGCTTACTTTAATCAAGTCAAAAATACGTTTGTGCAATTGTAAAGATGTCAAATGCACATTAGAACTCCAAACAAGATCCGAGGAAGTGATGGCTTGTACTTCACACAAATTTTTTTTCTCGAGCTATTGTAGGAATAGACTCAGTATATCCAAACTTGGAAAGCAAGAAGAAAACCATTAAGCCTATACTCCAAAAATTTCTTTGAAGAATCTAACTTCATGATCCTCTTCTTTGAATGCACCCTTCAAAGACATTAAAGTCAAACTATATAACTCCTTCCCCATGGAAAAATTCCATTTCACCCGATTCAACAAGTACAAAAATTGAATCATCAACACATTTATGGTATGATGTGGCAAATAAGAATGAGAAATAAGATAAATAATACCAACATCCACCATATCCTTGTCAACAATGTCGATGGCAACTCTTTAAACACATTTTCAACACACTCTGTTGAAATGCTATCATATTTTTTGAAATATTTGTCCTTAATAATACTACTACGCATTCTCAGACTTGGTAAAATCACCATTACCCACGCAATCAAGTCCGGACATTAGACAAAATTCTTCAACAAAATCGACCGGTTTGCCAACGATGTTGAACCATAATTCATTTACATTTGGTTGCTTCACCGCCTTAATAACAACTCGATGAATCAACCGAGCTTGAATCACGCTTTTTTAAATCAATATATGGTCCAAAGCATGTTTCCTTAAACATTTGCTTTTGTGTTTGATAAGCTTGTCGCTTTAAGGTTTTGATCACTATATGGTTTCCCAGAAACCAATAGGTCAAGGGAATCAATAGCTCATAGTCTTAACAAAGATGATTAGTTAAATAATAATTTTATAGAATGAACACATAAAAAGTGAAAAGTGACATGCTTTGTCACTTTTTAAGTAAAAAGTGACAAACATCTCCAAAAGTGACAAACATCTTCAAAAAGTGGCATACATCTCTTCAAAATGATATATATCCAAATATGTGACATTCAACTCTTTAAAAGTGACATACATCTCAAAAATACATTGATCATACAATCTATTTGTTAGTTTAGATATTCATACTTATTGTTTTTATATATTACATAAAAGTGATATGATCTGTCACTTTTTACTTAAAAAGTGACATGCTATGTCACTTTTTAAGTAAAAAGTGACAAACATCTTCAAAAAGTGGCATACATCTCTTCAAAATGATATATTCTAAAAATGTGATAGTAGGTCTCTTTAAAAGTGACATACATCTCAAAAACACAGTGATCTTACAATCTATTTGTTAGTTTGGATGTTCATACTTATTGTTTTTATATATTATATAAAAGTGACATGATCTGTCACTTTTTACTTAAAAAATGACATGCTCTGTCACTTTTTAAATAAAAAGTGACAAACATCTTCAAAAAGTGACCTACATCTCTTCAAAATGATATAAATCCAAATATGTTACATTCAACTCTTTAAAAGTGACATACATCTCAAAAACACAGTGATCATACAATCTATTTGTTAGTTTGGATGTTCATACTTATTGTTTTATATATTTCATAAAAGTGACATGATATGTCACTTTTTACTTAAAAGTGACATACCATGTCACTTTTTAAGTTAAAAAACAAACATCTTCAAAAAGTGGCATACATCTCTTCAAAATGATATATTCTAAAAATGTGACAAGAGATCTCTTTAAAAGTGACATACATCTCAAAAATACAGTGATCTTACAATCTATTTGTTAGTTTGGATGTTCATACTCATTGGTTTTATATATTACATAAAAGTGACATGATCTCGTCACTTTTACTTAAAAAGTGACAAATTATTACCAAAAAGTGACAAACATCTTCAAAAAGTGGCATATACCTCTTCAAAATGATATAGATATAAAAATATGACATTCATCTCTTTTAAAGTCACATATATATACAACAACAGTGATCATAAAGTCTATTTACTAGTTTGTACATTCAAAATTATTGTACCTATATAAGTAAAAATTGACAAACATCTCTTAAAAGTGACGTAGATCTCTTTAAAAGTGACATAAATCTCAAAAAACAATGATCATAGAATCTATTTCTTAGTTTGGATATTCATACTTATTGTATTTATATATTCCATAAAAGTGACATGCTCTGTCACTTTTTAAGTAAAAAGTGACATACTCTGTCACTTTTTAAGTAAAAAGTGACAAACATCACCAACAAGTGACAAACATCTTCAAAAAGTGGCATATACCTCTTCAAAATGATATAGATATAAAATGTGACATTATCTCTTTTAAATTCACATATATATACAACAACAGTGATCATAAAGTCTATTTACTAGTTTGCACATTCAAAATTATTGTACCTATATAAGTAAAAATTAAACAAACATCTCTTAAAAGTGACGTAGATCTCTTTAATAGTGACATAAATCTCAAAAACAATGATCATACAATCTATTTCTTAGTTTGGATATTCATACTTATTGTATTTATATATTACATAAAAGTGACATGCTCTCATCACTTTTTAAGTAAAAGTGACAAACATCACCAACAAGTGACAAACATCTTTAAAAAGTGGCATATACCTCTTCAAAATGATATAGATATAAAATGTGACATTCATCTCTTTTAAAGTCACATATATATACAACAACAAAGATGATCATAAAGCCTATTTACTAGTTTGCACATTCAAACTTATTGTACCTATATAAGTAAAATTGACAAACATATCTTAAAAGTGATGTAGATCTCTTTAAAAGTGACATAAATCTAAAAAAAAAGTGATCATACAATCTATTTCTTAGTTTGGATATTCATACTTATTGTATTTATATATTACATAAAAGTGACATGCTCTCGTTACTTTTTAAGTAAAAGTGACAAACATCACCAAAAAAGACAAATATCTTCAAAAAGTGACATGGATCTCTTTAAAAGTGATATAAATCTTAAAAAATAGTGGAATGTTCAAAAATCATATGTTAGTTGGATGTTCAAACTTATTGCATTAATTTTTAGTTTGCATGTTTAAACTTATTGCATTTGGAATATGAACTAACATATCAAACGAGAAGGACATATCAAACTTATTGCATTTGGTATATCATTGATTTGGCAATGGTTTCAATGTGTTATTGGATTACTAAACGCACCATCATCAACCGCTTAATCATTGAAAATGTACATGCAATTTCACATAACAAAATCCTCAAAATATAAAAATTTCAATCATCAACCATTGTCACTGATTTTCCTAAAGGCAATATCATAAATTGAATAATAATGGAAAACATAAATTCGAATTAACAAAGCAATCGAAAAAAATATAAAATACGTAATAAACGAACAATATTTTTCATCTTTTTGAAGATCCTTCCATTGAACTACACTTTCTCTTCATCCTCAAGATTCTGCAACGATGATTTCGCTTTCTCCAACCATGTTGAACAATATAGTGTTAAAATATAGAAGAAACGAACAGAAACTATGAATTAGCGAGTGAATTTGAGGAATTTCTCCAGAAATCGCAGAGAAAAAACGTGATGAAGGGTTTAAAACAATCGTAATAATTAATTTTCCATTTTACCCCTCTATTCGATTTATTAAAAGAAGTCCCCTTTTCAATTTTTTTTTTAAAATAACCGTATTTTTCAATTTTTTTTGAAAAATAAAGTAAGGGGCCTAATTTCCACTTCTTACATTCACATGACAGCCCAATTCAACCTAAATCAATAATTAAACACCTTCAAAATTCGAATAATTAAATAAATATAAAAGACACCTAAATTTCTAGACAAAAGAGCTAAGAAACATACAAAACACTCTAAATCAAAACAAGTAGGACTGAGAAAATATGTGAAATAAATTCCCAAATCATGGTGCATTAATAAAATATTAAAAATTTAAAATAGCATCGGCTTTTGTGAAACAATAATTCTTCTTCCACCTATTGTGAGGCTGAGTTGTCTTGTACACATACACACATTTTGCACAGAACATGCACAGACTTCATCTCCTCGATCTATCTTTTGCACATGCACAAATTTTGCACAAAAAAACACATTTTCTTCTATTTATAGGGTGTGTACTTATATTTCATGTTTATATGTGAGTATTACTGTCATTTTTCCTTTGAATAAACTGGTAGAGGCCCACACATCATCCCACCTATTAATATATATAAAAAAAATTTGTCATGATCATTGATCTTAATTAGGTAACACAAAATGAGTAGCTTCAGTTTGACAATAATCAATTCAATACATATTTTTCCTAATATTTCTTAGTACGTATAGATTGAGACAGGTGCAATAATTAATATGACTTGACAGTATGCAAAGAAGAATAGTGGAAGGTGAAAGTTGAGCACCTTTCCACTTAACAACCTGATCGTGTGCTTCCCATGATCGAGGAAATTAGTCCATTTGTACGAAAAAAGTTCAACATATCATTATGACTTGTTGGATGGACGATCAAGGAGAGACCACGTAAGGACTCCGAATAGTCAATAAGGTACTAAAGTAAATCATCCGGTCTTGAAATATTGTTTAAACTTCTATAATTCGTTTTGCTAGTTAGAGGAGAAATTGAAAATGAATGCAACACTAATTTTCACTAAAATTAACTCCTTGTTACAGACTTATAGACACCACAAAGTGAGAAAGGCCTTCCGATCCTTCATCGAGGCTGTAAATTTTCATAATATAGTGCTGCGCAAGAAAAGAGTTCCAAAAGTGATGGACGAAATTGTGCAACGGACTTCAGTAACTTTTTTGCTATAAGTCATTAGCAAATTCTGTAGAACTAGTTTTTCTTCCTAGAACGCTTTGAAATCAATCAGTTTATTAATTCCAAATTACTACTTGTTAGGCACAGGTCTTCAATAAAGCAGACAATCCCATGAATTCTGATAGCCTAGAAGTTGCAGAACGCCCACACACACTACGAGAAAGGAGGTCTATAGCATTGTCTTCACTATATGTCATCTCAATAAATCATTTGTCGTCCTTTTATATTTATAGGGACGACATTATGTCGTCGCTATAGCCATTTGAATCTATACCGACAACATTGTCGCCGTTACATTGTCGTGCTCTATTTCTCAAAATTAGAGAAATTGAATCGACAAAGTCGTCGCAAAAGTCGTTGATGTTATCTTCAATAGAAGCGACGTTGTGATCGTCGCTAAAAACTTTTAGATACCAAAATTATTAGTGATGACATTGTCGTCCCTATATTTATTATATAAATAGAAATGATATTGTCGTCGCTAATGTACATCAATATGTTTTATTTTAGCGACGACTTTATCACCACTATAAACATTTTAAATTTTGTTTTTAAATTTTTTTAAATTTTTTATATTTCAAATAATATAAACAATTCTATTATATAGAATTAAAATCTACAGATCTCTCAAACCCCACCATTGTTCTTCTCATTCTCGTCGTCATCGTCCTCATCTTCCTCTGGCACAACTCCTGGTATTCTATTCTTTAGATTTGCCGTAAGACGTTGAATTGTCCTCTCCATTCAGTGCAGCTAAGCCTCATACATGGCGAACCGATATCGTCATTCTAGGAGTCTCCAGAGAACTGATTGGATGTTCTTCGTGGGGCGTTCGATGCAGCGGTCAAATCTAAAGAGAGAGAGGTGCCCTTCGAAACCAGTCCAAACCCACGGACGTGTCCTCAACGTTATCCGAGAACCTCAATTGCAATAGCATGCTCGTCAACTGACGTGCCACTGAAGGTGACTTGTGTCTGTTGAATCGCCCTAACCTCAACCAGTTTATCCTGTTTAATAAAAAAAAATAATTAATAAGATAATGTGAGATACAATTATCTTGTAATTAAAAACTATAAGTTCATACTCACGTAGTCACCAGCCGTCACCGGATTTACCCAATCACCATCCCGGTGGGTGTGGAATGTCCGTAACGACTCAATAATGCCCGACCACTACTGGGTATCAGGTCCAGCTACAACAATTTAAGCGTGAAATTTAGTTGAAAAACATGCATATGTAATGCATTGACGATTTGTATTATAATATTGAAACATTTACGTCTACCTCATCGTAATGCGTGGCAGAGAAGCTCTTCGACCCTGCACGCTCAGGTGACTCTTTGAATGTCCTGATTTTTTTGCCTGATTCTTTGAACGTCCTACCTGGCCTTTCAGTTTTACCTCAATACTACTCGCTACATTGGACTGAACTCCACTATTTTTTCTTGCTTTATTAGTCAAAGTATCTTCTTGGACATGATTCTGTCTTGTACTATCCACACTTTGCTAGGAAAATATCCTTGGTGATATGTCACTCTCTTGTAATTAAAATGGGCAATTTCTTCTTATGTGTCTTGGTTGGCCACAATGATAACAGACACCAAATCTCTTGAACTTCAAACAGTTGCCCAAATGAAATTTTCCATAGAACTTGCAATGTTGAAATTTAGTGTTGCTGGAGCTCTCTCCATATCTCAGAGTGAATAGTCTCTATGGGAGGAAATCTAAGTAGAGGACGGTTACTCATTGGCTACTGTATTGTACTCTGGCTGAATTAAGAGCCTTGACTTCTTCGTGATCTGGGCTTAAAATGGCTTGAAGCAGAAACACGAGGTTGAAATCCTCTGTTATCCCTTTGAGGTGGTCTATAGCTAGAACTTTTTGTCTATGTCTGACTACTGCTAGCTCTAAATTTTATCTGTTATTTATCAGTTTGTCTTTGTGACGTACTTTTCTCCACTCTCAAATTTGATTCTACTAATTTGCCAAATTCACTCTAGCATAACATTATTGATGATGTAACCTCTTATCTTACCCCATCTTCAAAGCGTCTACATTTGTCAACTTCATTACCAACCAGGACTTGTGCTATTTTGAAAGTTCAATAAATTTTTTCTGATATTTAGCAACAGTTGAAGACCCGGTACTAGTTTCACGAACTTATCATGTTTAGTATCTTTATAAGAACGGGGGTAATAAGCATCATAAAAAATACATCTGAAATCTGTCCAAGTTATAATAGAAGGGTCTAGCTATTTGTTCTGCACTGACTACCACCAATCGTATGCTCCATCTTCTTACAAAAAAGTGGCAAGACGTAATTTCCTGTCATCTGGGCAACCCATCACATCAAAAACTCTCTATTTTAATCATCCAGGCCTCAGTAATTGAAGGATCAGCTGTGTGTGTAAAAACTTTAGCCCCTAACTTTGTTGCCATCTTAATACTGAAATCTCTATATGTATTGCACGTAGTCGAAACAATCGCGGTAACAATCTTTTCAACAGCAATTGGGTCATCTTGAACCATATTTCCTTGTCCCAGATATTCAGGTGGCTGATGAACTGATTCCTCTATTATTTTACCCTCTCTAAGATTATCATTATCAGGAGAAATATGAGTCTGGGGAAAAATATCTTGGAGCCTACGAATTCTGCCACCACGACATATGACTTACCCACATAGTATGCATGACATGCTAAATATTAGAATACGTGTGTCATGCAAGCCTATAAACTTTGAACCATGCTCTGATACCAATCTGACATGACCCATCCCAAGCAATATTTATATACCCGAGACGTGACGTGCGCCAATGGTGGATACCAACTATGGGTTAGACCCACCATCAAAGCTACTATAATTTACAACTCATTATCACTTTTTTTTGTCCCCAGTAATTTGGACCAGCCAACCTAAAATAAAATATCACAAATCCCAACAATAATATTTACAACTAAATGGAACCATTTGCCCTTCCAATACCCACAACAAAATAACACGATACAGACTGGCCGAAATGTAAAACTTTTACTATTTAATAAAATAACCTATACATATGGATACAAAATACATAGTGACCAACCTAGCTATTTACAAGTGATGAAAAATAATATCCAAAAATGAACTTGTGTCCCCAAAATAATGGATACATGCTCTACTAAATGAGTCATACAAACTAGCTATGTCGTGTGGCTCTGACTCCAAAATCAAAAGCTTTATCTTCAAAGGCTGCCCAAAAACTCAACTGCTACCTGATAAGAAAAATCGTGAGTTGATAGGCTCAATGAGTGGAGAATTTTGAAAAAATAATTATACTAGTCTCTAACATACTAAATTGACAAATTATCATCTTATAATCATCATTGTACCATCTTAATCTCAGAGACTATAATCTCATATATAATATGGCCATATATAGCAAATTCTCAACAAAATGTACCTACTATATACAATCTCGACATGCGTGCATAGATTGCCTCAATGGGCTAATCTTTGAAGTACACGCCAAGATTTCTCAGTGTATGGTACACGGTCAAGACCCCTCAGTGTACTAATACACGGCCAAGATCCATAAGGATACTAGAATAATCAAGCCTCTCGAAGCTGGAATCTTCATTTTGATGAGGCAATCAAAATGTTTGATTTTATCAAGAATGAAGATGAACTATGTGTGTATAAAAAGTTAGTGAGAATAAAATGGTGTTTCTAATTTTTTATATGGATGACATACTATTATTAGGAAACGATGTCTTGATGCTAAAATTAGTAAAATTATGGTTATCCAAAAATTTCTCCATGATGGATATGGGAGAGGCAACGTAGATTCTCGGTATAAAGATCTAATAGAATGCTTGGCCAATCTCAATCTATGTACATAGATAAAATCTTGAGAAGATTTAGCATGGAAGAGTCCAAAAGAGGACTTCGTCCCATCGGGCATAGGATATATCTCAGCATTTGGATATATTATGTATGCTATGCTATGTACTCGACTAGATGTTTTATATGCTTTGAGCGTCACAAGCAGGTTCCAAGCAAACCCTGACGAGAAATATTGGATTGCAGTCAAGAACATCCTTAAGTACTTAAGAATGATTAAAGACATGATCTTGGTGTATGGAGGAAATGAACTTAGAGTTCAAGGTTATGCCGATGCCAGCTTTCAGTGTGATCAAGACGATAACAAATCCCAGTTCGGATATGTATTTACTCTAAATAGTGGTGCGGTCAGTTGGAAAAGTTCCAAGTAAGAAACGATCGCTAATTCAACCACAGAAGCCGAATACATACCTGCTTCAGAAGTAGCAAAGGAAGTGGTCTAGATCAAGAAGTTCATAATTGAACTTGGAGTAGTTCCTAGCATTGTTGAACCAATATCTTGTATTTTGATAACAATAGAGCTATCGCACAAGCGAAGGAACCAAGGTCTCATCAATGATCCAGATATATATATTAAGATAGTATCATCTCATCAAGGAGATGATCTTAAGAAATGACATGAAGATAGAATGGGTCCTAACATATGATATGTAGCAAATCATTTGACAAAGTTGTTGTCCCACCACAAGCATGATAGTTATGCTAAATCTGATGGTATTAAGATACCTAAGTGATTAGATCTAGTTTGTATGGGATATTTTGTAATATACTATTTGTTAGACGTTGATGTGTATGAACAGATTGATTGACTAAATGCTTGTCTACATTTTAATAACAGATCTGTTATTTTTAAATTTTATTATTTAAAATAATAGAGTTCGAAAAAAAGTTCATAATAACTTGTTAATCACAAGGTGTTGTGATTGTGAGATACAAGTTATAAATAACTTATTTTTGAAATATCTATAGTCATAGTAATAATGAGATACGGATATCATTACTACCGATAAACTAGCATGTGTTGCATTTCTTTTGAAGAAAGTAGCAGATCTCACGAGGTAAGATATAGAGGGACATCTGAATGAACACATGAATGCATTGTTATGAAAACATGATATTGGATGATCCGCATAGAGATTCTACATGGATAACTATCCAAGCGTCAGTGGTAAATCTCTAATGCGCGGTCCTTTGACTTAAGGATATCATAGAATCTTATGTGAAGACCGTTATACTTTAGTGAGCATTTGATGGGACTTGAAGATTATGAGTCGCCAGGATAACGTCGTACGGGTATAGTGAGAATCATATGAAGGTTGTGAAAGTTCAATATGATGATTCATCACTCCTGGAAAGTAGGGATTTTCTCTACTTAAGTTGATATAAATTTCCTCGGTCGAGATGGAGTTGTGAGTTGAAAATGTTTTAATCATAACTAGATTAGATCAATGAAGAGTTAAGGTGAATAATATAATTAGTTGAAATGAGATTGACGCTGATCCATATCTCTTAACCAATTGGGTTAAATTGATGAAGATATTATATTTCCACGGTAATCGCACATATATTTTTTGGAAGTATCGCTAGTCTATAAACATTGTGCAGATGGAGAGATTAAAAGATGGGTGCCCAAAGATGAGATGCAGGATATTCATGACCATTGCCATTCCTTAGAGTGTAGTAGACATTTCAGTACCTCCAAGACAGTCGCGAAGGTATGGCAGTCTTGTTTTTACTAGCCAACCAAGTATCAAGATGCTAGACAGTATGTGAGCATGTGTGATAGATGTTAGAAGGTTGGCGATATTGTTTTTCATGATTTGGTGTGCCGAGAGTCATTATTAATGTTGAAGGCTCCCATTTTTGTAATCGGTCATCTGAAAATATGGGGTTAATAATAAGGTAGCAATTGCCAATCATCCAAAAACAAATGGGCAAGTAGAACTTGCAAATAGGGAATTGAAGAAAAGTTTGGAGAAAAATTGTAAGCAGTTCAATGAAAGATTGGGTGAATAAGTTAGATGATGCACTCTAGGCCAATAGGACAGCTTTCAATACACCTTTGGGCATGTCTCCTTACCAACTTGTCCTCACTTAACAATTGAACTGGAACATAGAACTTATTGGACAATTAAGGAGTTGAACGTGGACATGAAAGCTGTGGGAGAAAAGATATTGTTACAGTTGAGTGACTCCGAGGACTTTAGGTTGGATGCTTAAGAAAATTCTCATATTTACAAGAATAGACCAAACATTGGCATGACAAGCATCTTCATATTAGAATCTTCAAAATTGGACATCAGGTGTTACTCTTCAACTCAAGACTGAAGCTATTCCTAGGCAAGCTTCAGTCTAGGTGGTCTGGCGAATTCACGGTAACTAAAGTGTATCCATATGGTGTTGTCGAGGTGCATAGTGAGGTCACTGGTGCATTCAAGGTTAAAGGACAGTGTTTGAAACTTTATCTTGTTGGTAATGTGGTTCCTAAAGGAATTACTTACTCCTTGAAGAATCCTACATAAAGTTAATAGTGTAAAAGTCCATTTATAAAAATAAATAAAACAATTACATTTTTTCAATTTTTCGTGAATAACGATGACTGTAACCCCCTTTTTTTAGTTGTATTGTGTAGGTTCGAAAGAATCAAGCAAGAAGTTACTTCATCTTCAATTCAATCGGACAATCATTATGTTCAGCTTTGCTAAAAGGGGAGTATTAAACTTTGTCACCTTCAATTGGACATTCGTCTTCCACTTTTCGTTCATTTCACCCTGAGGACGATGTGAAAATTGAGTTTGGGGAAATGGACATTTGATTATTTTGGTGCTGACCATATTCGTTGTGTTTCATGCATGTTAATTGGTGATCATAGCCATGTCTTTGAAAATCAGATTTATTTTTTGTATAAAAGATTAGGAAAAATGAACTTGCATTTGCACTTGTGTGAGACCTATTTAGGATCAAACGATACACTTTTGGGGTCTTTATTGTGGTAAGCATTGCATTTTTTAGTTAGGATAGGCGATATCTTATAAAGCAAGATTAAGCATACTTGTTTTCTTTAGGTTTATTGAAGTACATCTTTCCTTGCAAAGTCATGTGCGTTGTGTGACTGCATAAAAGATGACTATGATACTTTTCTTCTGATTATCCCATTTGATCTAGTCCTAAACAGGTTTAAGTAAATAGAGTGATAATGATTCGACAATTGGATAAATAAATGGGTCCAGGAGTTCTACGTACTCCAATGTTTTGAGTTGCTTAGTAACTAGGACTATTCATTAGCAATATTTACTTTTATGTACGGCAACTTGAAATATGAGTATGCAAAAAGCACTTTAAGTATGTGACTAGTTGAGTAACCAAGTGCATCCATCACAAATGCTTGTACTCTCATCAAAAGGCGAGTGACAACTTAAAGACATGAAAAAAAAATATGTATATAAATTTCTCTCTAGTTTGCTACCTTGTTTGTAGTAGTGAGAAAGGGGTGATTGCAGGTTGAGTTGTTACATGATTCAATTATGTTGGTTGAATAATAAATATGATAGAGATTGGAATTATGTATGGATATTTGATCTAGATGAAATAAGTATTCTTAGTTTTCTTTTACTTGCTATTGTTTAGGTACTAAGTTGAAGATTTGATGTTTGCATGATATAGATCCTTAGGGTGTGATGATTTGAGCCTACTATGGTTATTGTCATTTGATTTTATGGTTTTTCTTTTGCTTGTGGACAAGCAAACATTCAAGTTTGGGAGTATTTGATGTGGGCATTTATTTAATACATTTTCTTCATTTTGACTTGGGATAACAAAATTCAACTGTTAATGATTTTGGGTGGATTTTTGGTTTTTGGAGATGGTGGTGCATTTTGAATTTTGAAGTTTGATAAAGAAGATGACTACTTTTTTACCTTTTTTTTTAAGGTACATTTCTTACTTTGTTTTTTTTTTTTTTTTTTTTTTTTTTGAGCTACATTTGATTAGTTTTCAATCATTTTTTTTTCTTATTTCTTATTTTTTATTTAAAGGGAATGACATTTTCGTCATAAAGGACCTACCATGCTAAGTTTTTCAAACGTTGGAGATGTCTAGTGCTTTTTTTAAAAGTTAGGGGTATATCCTCAACGTTTTTAAGGTTGAAGACCAAATATGCAATTATCCATTTATTTAATAACAAAATTAATTTTTTTTTTTTGGCTCAAGGGTTGTGAATAACACTTCAATCAATGTGAAAAACCAAGATCAGTTTTCTTGACCAAGCACTCGATATTGCGAAAAAGAACATTAACACAATGAAAATAGATCATTGTTACTTTTTCATATGAGCATAATGAAAAGAAGCATGGCGAATATTTCGATCAACGGTGAGAGGTTAGATTGTATTTAACCCCCACCTCCACCCTATCCAAAATCCTACATAAAATAAAATAGCCTTCAAATCATCACTATTGATGTGGTCATTGCAAACGACGCCATTTTGGATGTAGAAAAAAAAAATTCTCTCCCAAAAAGGTGTTTGCATAGTGCAAACCCATATCTATCTTTCCCTTTTCCCGTCTGCAAACCCGTACCAACACTTTCCCAACCCTAAACCGCCTCCACCGCGCACATCTGTCCACGCATAAACCTGGTGGAGTTCAAGAATTACATATCTATGGAAGCTTTTTCAGATTACCCGGTCCAATTTTTCCAACTGCTTACCTTCGTTCTTCGATTTACAGGTTTGTTGTGGAATTTTGTGTTGAAGTTTTTTTGAGTTATTAAATTTACGCTACGATATCGAAGTTTTTAATAGTAAGAATTTGAGTTTTTTACTGATTTGTTCAAAAATTCATATATTGTCGGCTTATTTTGGACTTTTGCAGTGTGATTGTCGATTATTTGATCCAAAATTTGATTATTTTCTATCCCTGACCCTCGTTTTTCAGTTTATGTTTTTTGTACTGGATTTTGTTGAAGTTATTATATTCAAGTTATGATATTGGAAGTGAAAAACTATTTTTTTTTCTCTTCTCACTTCTTTATTTTTCCACAGGTAGCATAACATATGCCTTATGCCTGTGGTTCAATCTAATAATCTAAAGGATGCTTCATGTGGCTTTATTTTAAGCGCCTCGTAACCTACTCCATGAACAAATTTGTAGAGTATTGCAATAAGAATAGGATTTATGGTTTTGAAGACTCTATGATTTTTCCAATATTAAGTGGATCTCCACATGTTTTGGAGAACAATTGTTTGCCAATTTATTTTTTTCTCGTATGAAGAAATATTTGACAAGAGGTTGCATATAAAAAAAGGATTGGGAGATTATATGACTGAATGGTGTTTGCATTTGACAGGCCAGACAATGCAGATGATGTATTAAGTGGTTGCACAAGAGCTCAAATCTATGCAACTTGTGGACTCACACCCTCTGTAAATTATGAGAGAAAATATATGTAGAGAAATAATTCTCTCTGTATATTAATGTAATGTATATAATGAATGGGGTTACAAGATATATATATATAGACTAATAGAAACCTAATAAGGAAAGGAATATAAGAAAAAGAGTTCTACCTAGAATAGAAATATTACTACATGGTATTTTACTGTAAATAGAATTCTAATACTCCCCCTCAAGTTGGAGCATGGATGTCAAAAGTGCCCAACTTGTGAGTGAAATTGTGAAATGCCTCCTTGCCCAATGCTTTAGTAAATAAATCCGCTATCTAGTTGTTGCTTGGAACATAGACAGTCTTGATCTCTCCCTTATCAATTCGTTCACGAACAATATGACAATCTATTTCAATGTGTTTTGTTCTTTCATGATATACTGAATTAGCGGCAATATGCATTGCTGCTTGATTATCACAATATAATATTGCTGCTTGTGGATGATCTACACATAAGTTTGTCAGCAATTGTCTCAACCATATAACCTCACATATAATGGAAGCCATTGTCCTATACTCAGCTTCTGCTGAAGATTTGGACACAGTCGTTTGTTTCTTGTTTTTCCATGATATAAGTGCCTTTTCCAAAAATACACAATATCCTGTAACTGGCCGTCGTGTAGTAATATCTCCGGCCCAATCCGCATCACAAAATCCTGCTAGCTGCAATTTTCCACTTGATGGAAAATATAATCCTCGTCTTGGTGCCCCTTTCAAGTATCAGAGCAATCGGTGAACTGCATCAAGATGAGGTTGTCTATGTGTCTACATAAACTGGCTGAGTGTATTGACTGAATATGAGATCTCTAGTCTGGTAATAGTGAGATAAATGAGCTTTCCTACCAACCGTCGATAGTATGTGGGATCTTTCAATAACTTTCCATTAGTCAAATTAAATTTCAATGACTGCTCCATGGGAAATACTGCAGGTTTTTATCCAAGTAATCCGGCTTCTTGAAGAATGTCAAGAGTATACTTCCTTTGGTTTATTGAAATCCATGATCGTGAGCGAGCAATTTCTATTCCAAGAAAGTATTTTAATGTGCCAAGGTCCTTCAACTTGAATTGAGATGCAAGGAATGTTTTTGTAGTAGAGATTGCTTCTCTATTGTTTCCTATGACAATCATATCATCCATATATAATAGAACTGCTATAAATGAATTACCATTGACCTTTGTAAAGAGTAAGTAATCTACATGTGACTGTTTGAACCCAAACTGAATGATAGCAGATACAAATTTTTGAAACCAAGAACGAGATGCCTGTTTCAATCTATATAAGGATTTATAAAATCGGCATACAACTGGTGTCTCTCCCAGTCAGCGAAATCTAGGAGGAGGAGTCATATAGACTTCTTCATCAAGATCACCATGAAGAAAGGCATTGTGTACATCCATCTGATAAAGCGTCCAGTCACGAATAAAGGCGATAGCAAGTAAGCATCTGACTGTAGTTAACTTTGCAAATGGAGTGAAAGTTTCATTATAATCAATCCCTTCTCATTGTGTAAACCCCTTCGCCACTAACCGATGCTTTGTATCGTTCAACTGTACCGTCAGAATAAAATTTAATTTTGAACACCCACTTACAACCAATAGGATGAGAACTCAGAAGAAGCGGTACAAGTAACCAAGTATTGTTTTCTTCCAAGGCACGAATTTCAACATTCATAGCAACGACCCATTTGGGATCCTGACACGCTACCTCATATGTAGCTAGCTCAGTGATATGAGAAATATTATATATAAAAGCACGATGGATAGAAGAAAGGTTACTATATGATACATATCTTGATATAGGATGTTGAGTGCTGGATTTGACTAGAAGAGACTCGGCTTGAGTAGGCAGAGTATGATTGATATAGTAATCTTTTAGGTGAAATAGGGTTTGAATTGATCTTGTGGATCGTCTAAGTTGGTCATTTGGAGGGTGAGAAAAGGCAGGTGGATCAGTGGTGGTTGGACACTGCTCAACTAGTCGACCGGTAGGTGAAGACGGCCGACCGTTTAAGCTCTCTGTTGAATCGGATGAGGTAACCGGTTGACCGGTGGATCGACCAGCTGGACTCTCTGTTGAAACAGATGAGTGAACCGGTCGACCGTCTGGTCCAGATGATGGTTCGGGATCTTCAGGTAAGTTATCTGTTTCTACTATGTGTTGGTCCTCAGGGTTTGTGAAATGTGGTGTTTCAACATCTAGAGGCATAGATTGTGGGAATGGGATGGAGTTGGTTTCATCATGTTGTTGAAAAGTGTATGGAATATATTTTCATGGAACGCGACGTCCCGGGATACTACTAGCTTTTTCGGTTAGGTCATATAAGGTGTATGCTTTTTATCCTGAGGAATATCTAAGAAACGTGTGTCAAATTTATGGCTGGGTTTGAGGTTGGTAGCAAAACATAGGCAACCATAGACACGTAAATGGGAATAAGGTGGTGGTGTCTTGTGTAATCTTTCGTATGGTGTTTTGTGTGAGAGCAATGACGAAGGTATCCAGTTGATGAGGTAACAAGCTGTTTTGATATGTCCCCCAAAATTTTAATGGAAGATTGGCTTGAAATCTAATAACGTGAGCCACATTTAGGAGGTGTCGATGTTTTCTCTCGACCACTCCATTTTGTTGAGGGGTATAAGGGCATGATCTATGAAAAATTGTACCATTTTCATCTAAGAATGTTTGCAAGGATAAGAACTCTTGGCCATTGTCAGACCTCAAGATTTTTATAGTCAGGTTGTATTGAGTTTTAACCCAAGCAAAGAAATTTTTAATTATGCTTTGAGTTTTAGATTTGTGACACATGAGGTGTACCCAAGTATAACGAGAAAAGTCATTAACAATCGTAAAGAAATATCTAGCACTAGAATAAGAATAAATCCTATGAGGTCCCCAAATATCACAATGAATCAAATTTAAATCAAAAGGTTTATTGCTAAAAATTTGACTAACTTTAAAAGGGAGTCTAGATTGTTTTGCCAAATGACAAACATCACAAATATCTTGAGAATCAAAACTAATATTTAAGGTACTTTGTGCTAAGAATTGAAGAGGTGAAATTGAAGGGTCCCCAAGACGTCTATGCCATAAGTTGGTTGATCTACTAGTAGTATGATGTATTTGTAGTTTTTGTGAAAGGTAATATAGGCCGTTACTCTGCCTTCCTAAGCCAATCGTCTTCTTCATCGTCAAATCCTTCATGACACAAAAATCAGGGGAAAATGTCACATAGCAACCTAACCCTTGAGTAAGTTTACTAATAGATAATAGATTAACTTTTATATTGGGAACATAAAGCACATCATCAACAGTCATATTATTTTCAAATTTAACTGCACCAATGGATTTAATAGGAGCATGACCCCCATTCGATAGTTGCACAATTTTGTGTTTTGGCATGAATTTATTCTCAAGAATCCCATCCTTCGTTACATGGTCAGTGGCCCCGCTATCAATAATCTACGAATTACTCAAAGGGGTAGTAGAGAGATTGATACCTAAGGTGTTAACATAGGGCTTGTCATTACCCGACTTGTTGCTTAGAAGTGTCATGATCTGTTCATATTCCTTGGTTGTGAGCGTTTTGCCTTCCTTTGGGTCAAGTGTAGAAGTGGTAGTAGTGTTTATCAAACGTTTGTTTCGTGGCTTCACGTCATTCCCATGAAACTTGTGCCCTAGAGGGAAGCCATAGATGAAATAGCAGGTATCAATGATGTGGCCAATCATCCCACAGTGGGTGCATCGTTTCTAGCCAGGTTCCGTCTATGTGGTCGACCGGTTCGACCGATTGTTATCTTTCCTGTTCGACCCCCAATTACTCGAATTCTTCCAATTAATTGAATCTTGCCCTTCACGATCTGTTGTAACCTCAACTTGCCTTTCATGTTGCATTAAAATAGCGTGGACTTTTCTAGTATCTGGAAAGGGGCTCATCATTAGTATGTTTCCACGAACTGTAGAATAAGAATCATTCAATTCCATCAGAAATTGCATGACTTTCTCCTTCTCATCTCTTTCAGTCAGTGCTTTAAGATTTTCACAAATGCATCCAATTGGGTTGTGATAAGAACTCAATTCATCCCATAGTCCCTTTAATTTGGTATAATAGGTTGACACCAATTGATTTCCTTGTTGATGCTCAGCAATTTCTTGGCGAATCTGATATATTCGCGCATCATTAGCTTGAGAAAATCAATCTCGTAGGTCGTTCCATACCTCTATGGCAGATTCAGAGTATCTGATACT
Source organism: Forsythia suspensa (assembly GCA_023638005.1). Taxonomy (NCBI): domain Eukaryota; kingdom Viridiplantae; phylum Streptophyta; class Magnoliopsida; order Lamiales; family Oleaceae; genus Forsythia; species Forsythia suspensa. Next base: position 22,377,870 of record CM042664.1, on the reverse strand, counting down.
TTTAGCAATATCTGGATGTACCGAATTAAGTACCCAGGACAGCACCATGTGATTACTTCGATCCCATATGTAATACTTCTCATCTTCTGCTTCTGGTGTTTCGATCTTTCCATCAATGAAGCCAATCTTACTCTTGGCAATTAGAGCAATTCTCATAGATCTACTCCATTGTCTATAATTGTTTCCATCAAGTGGTTTAGAAACGATGATTAAGCCGAGATGATCGGATTGCTGTAGAGCCATGGGATCCGATTGGGCAATCGTCGCTTCTATGGTGTTTGTAGCAAACATTGTTGCTCTGATACCATGTAAATTATGAGAGAAAATATATGTGGAGAAATAATTCTCTCTGTATATTGATGTAATGTGTATAATGAATGGGGTTACAAAATATATATATATATATATAGACTAATAGAAACCTAATAAGGAAAGGAATATAAGAAAAAGAGTTCTACCTAGAATAGGAATATTACATATATGGTATCCTACTACATGGTATTTTACTGTAAATAGAATTCTAATACCCTCTAGACTATTTGAATTTCTATTGCCTTGGAAACCGTGAAGAAATTCCAGATACGATTGCCCAATCCTCAGGAGATGCTGATAAGGTAGTTGTCGAATGGAGACTTATCCATTACAAACGCATAGAAGGACTTGGTTATTGTTTATGTTTCCAACCTTGTATTGTTATTGCAATAAAATCTTTTTTCAAATTTGTCGATGCCTTTGTCCTTTTATTTCTTAATCATCTCTTTATACTATAATGTTTGATTTCTTCCAACACTACTTGGAAGAGAGGGAGGAAAGATGAGAGAGCAACCTGGTCATCAAACCTAGGGGTCTTAGGAATCACCCTTGACAGAGAAATGCATCACGTCTCAACGAAGAGCTTAATGTTGCTTCATTCCATTTCTAAAGCTAGCTGAATTCAAGCATATTTTAACAGATTTTCCAAACTGTATTTTTCTTTGAATTTGCTTTACATTTCTTTTTCCACCGGCTTTGAATCAGATTGGCTTGTTTTGCATAAAAACAAAATGGTTATGATATTGAATTTATTAGTCATTTTTATGGTTGTGTTTGTGTTTGTGTTTTTATTTTAATAAATTTGTGACTGTGTCTGTTTCTTTGTGTGAAGTTTGTGATTTTACATTTTTATTGTGTAATTTTTGTGTTTATTATGTTGTTTGTTAAGCTTTTTCTTTGTCTAGACATGGACGAAATCTGATCTTATTATGTTATTTGTTTGTGGGGATTATTTTTTATTTTATTATTTTTTATGTTGGAGGCTTTACAATTTTTTCTACGATTTTTGGTTTATTGCCCTGTTTGGCTTTTTCCTTCTCTAGATATATAAGAAATCTGGGTTTATGGTGTTGTTTGTGGATAAATCTAGTATGTATGTGTGTGTGTATATATATATATATATATATATATTCGCACTTTATAATTTATTGCGTTCCTAGTATTACTAAATACCCCACCACCCATGTGGTGGTATGATCACAAAAAGTATATCAATGTTACTTTTTAAAGTTAATTTACCCAAGTATTAGGGATGCTTTTGTAACACATTTCAGAAAGTCGATCAAAAGCAAGCCTAAATATAATAGCCTATAACCATTCAATTTAGTGGTAAATATGATGGCCAAATCACCATATTGAATTAGCGTGGCCATATGAACCCACGTGACATTGTATCTTTTAACAGGACATCAAAATTACGTGGATGTAAAAATATCCACCACTTTTGTCTCCTCTCATGTACTACATAAACCACCCTCGATGAAGTCAATTATTATAGAAATCATTCAAATCTGTAGACTCGAAATATCCATTTCCATAGGCACAAGTTTTATATACATTTAATTTTCTTGCACCCAACAAACGCAACATGGCCACCGCATCAAGCGTTATGTTACTTAGCCCAGCTACTGGACTTACAAAGAGGAGTAGCCTAAAACAGTTTCTTGTTCCCAACTATGTGCCAAGTCTCAAGAGGAATGCCAATTTTCGAGTCAGCTGCATGGCCGAGGTAACTGATGTTCAATTCCGTAAAGTTTAAGTGCATATTTGGTATATAATTGTAGATGTAACTATTTTTTTGACTTTGAATTTAACAGAAAAGCAAGAAAGAACAGCCACAGTCAATCCCGTTGAAGCCAAAGGTTAGAGATTAACATACTATTCGAGCTTAGATTAAGAACCAATAGTCGAGCAGGTTTCTGAGTCACTCTTTGTTTACTTTCGACAGGTTAGTACCAACTTTGCTGACATACTGGCCTTCAGTGGCCCAGGACCCGAGAGGATCAACGGCCGGCTTGCGATGATCGGCTTTGTGACGGCCATTGGTGTAGAGCTAGCCAATGGTCAAGATTTGTTTGCACAGATACAAACCGGTGGAATTCCATGGTTTATAGGGACTTCAGTTTTGCTATCTGCTGCTTCTTTTATTCCTTTATTCAAAGGGGTGAGGGCAGAATCGAAATCGAACGGGCTGATGACATCTGATGCTGAGTTGTGGAATGGAAGATTTGCTATGTTGGGTTTGGTTGCATTGGCATTAACTGAGTATGTGAAAGGTGGTGCTCTTGTGTGAAAAATTAGAATCATGTATTGCAATTTTTGTGTACGATGATGTTGGAATAAAAATACAGTTTCTTCGAAATCAAGCAACTTAATTGATGAATTAGTGAATATAAAACCATAAGGATGCCCATGTGGGGTCGTCTCATCCTTCTCAAACTAAACTAGACAACACCCCGCATCGCTTGGTTCAATTGTGAAAGTAAATTTTCAAAAACAAGCACAATTATCATAGTTACTCGACCGGAGTATATACAGGCTAACGCAAAAGTGTAAAAATTTCTTTTCATACAAAATTAAATTATTAAATTGTTTATACTAATTATGTTTTGGACATCAACAAATTAATTATTGATATTATAAACTTATTAACAAATTCATAAAATAGTTATTTTTTAATTAAAAAGCTAACAAAAACATTAATTTCTTAGAGATTTAATACTTGATTCTTAATGTTAAATATAATATGAACTAGAAATTTTTTTTTTTATGTCAAAATTAAAATGATTTGAAATTAGTGAAAATATGATTTTCTTGTATTAGAAAATCATTTATATAAAATACAGAACTAGAAATATCAAGTTGTTTTGGAGGGGGGAAAAATGAAAAGATATCAAGTTGTTTGGAGCACGGTGGACTCGCAACTTTCAAAAGCAGTGGCCCTTTACTTAGATTTCTAATCCATTCAACTAGGTCAAGTCGGTTTACATTAGATTTTCACCAATTCTTGACTGGTCATGTGTACACATTTTTTTCTAAAACAAAAAGTTAAAGATAAAGAGTTTAAAATGTAAATGTGCGATACATTGACGAAGTAAATAAATTCCAAGCAGGTGAATAGGAAATTTAGAGTAAAGAAAAAAAAAAGGGGGGTGTGAATCTTTCAACAACAAAGAAGAGCCCGAGATGTCACTCAACCGGAGGTGACGGAAGCCACTCAATGTCACCTTGCGGATACGACTCAATGCTACTGAGCCGAACACCCTATTAATTAGGTTAATAAACTCCCAAAAAAGAACAAATGGTAAGTATTTACTTTTCTTCGTCAGATCACTCGTTTATGTTGATTGTTTGTAGAATAGATATTTTTCAATATACTATAGTAAAATAATAGACAATGACGATGACTATTTGGCAATATCTAGATGTTTATATATATGGTTTTCTTACTTATTCCAGAAAATTGTATTTTGTTCTTATTGTAAATGTCATTGAAACCATTATTGTTATAATAAATTTAAACGTTAGAATACTAATTCACTTATTTTCTCTTTATTCTATAACACATTGATAGCGATTTTATATCTTTAATAATTCTGCAAGTGCACGGATCGCTCAAGTAGTAGAATGGATTTTGAGTCCAAGTATCGATCCCACGAAGATTTAGATAATTCAATTTAATCACGTTAACCTTAACCGAATCTAAAGAACTTTGAGAGATTTTGTGTTTTATAACTAATTGAAAGAATAAGATAAAAAGCAGTTAAACGACTATTGCTCAAATTAATGAAGGATTAAGATTAACTAAAGATTAATTTAACTTTAAAAAGGGAAAGTACTAGAATTCGAATCCACTTGCGCTTATTATTTCTTCTATCTCGATTCTTGGTCTTGACAAATTAATTCGATTATGAAGATCAATATCCCTAGATTGTTCAACAGCTTTCTCTCGAATAAAGTTAAACCTATTCATATGCATGACTCGACTATATTTCTATGACTGAATCGAATACAAATGAACGCATTAAATGTCTATGGATAATTAAAGATCACCTAAAGCATAGCGGTATATTTCTATCCCCTATGGACTTTAAGATAATTAAAATAGCGTCTAGCATGCTTTCGATCTTTCGATGGTAAAACACACCACAACAATCATACAATTACTACGTATATAATTGTAGATGCAAACAAATCAAAATTAATTATTCAAAACTATATTGAAGTAAAGTGTCAAAAACCAAGTCTCAAGATGAAAGAATTCAAACTACAAGCTTCATCGTAATTCTAGCACTAATTAAACTAGCCTAGCATACTAATAATAAGAAAATAAGAAGGGAAGAACACATGGAATTCATCACCCGGAAAAGAAGAAGACTTGAAAGAATAATTGCCCGTCGTTGATCTTCGTTCAATTCTCCAAAGAAGCAGTCTTGATCTCCGCTTAATGCCTTCGCCTATGTTTTTCGCCCAAAAACTCAACAACCATTATGAGTTAATAACTCATATATATACTACCTTCATGGTGCCCTAGAATATGCCAAAAATATCCGAAATCGTGGGCAAAACTTACCTAACTAGACTAGAATTCAAAAAGGAAAAAATCTCAAGACTTTGTCAATATTTGGCACAAGGCGATCACCTGTGCCATTCCCAGGCGATCTCCTGTGGATGAGGTTTGGTCTCTGCTTGTGGCAAACCCGTGGCGCGCTCGCCCAACTCATAACTTCCAAATATTATGTTTTGATCCTCAAACTTTCATAGTTTGTAATTTGGTCCTTCCACTTTTGATAGTCTCCAATTTGGTCCTTCAACTTTCAATAATGTGTAATTTGGTTCTTCCACTTTTGATAGTCTCCAATTTGGTCCTTCAACTTTCAATAATGTGCAATGTGGTCCTTCAACTTTTGATAATCTTCAATTTGGTCCTTCAACTTTCAATTTATACCTCTTTTCATCTATTCTTCTCCAATTTCTCACAGACGGGTCCAAAACTGAAATATAAAGAATAATGCACCGAATTAAGTAGAAAATTACTAAAATAACGAATTAAAAGCTTATTTTAAGGACCCGAATAAGTGCACGAAACGCACTTATCACACATTATTATACTCTTTTTATTTCAATGTGGTGGAAAAGTTACTATTCGAGCCACTATTCACATAGCACACCAAAAGAGAATATACAAAAAGATCTAATGGTAGAAAGTGCTAATCAGTCTTACAAACAAGAAACAAATGAATGTGTGATACAAAGATTTTAAGCATCATTTTCGCATACCAGGAGGGAGGAACATTGTTCAAAATAGTTAGGCTTGCACCTCAATCCCACCTCAAGTGAGCATTTCATAGAACACCGCAAATCCTGCACCTAAAGTTCCATAGTTAGGTCAAAGCTCAAGTTCGAATAGAATTGGAGAAAAACAAAGTAAAATATGCGAAAAAGGACTAAAAGCATACAAAAACTTGGAATTGAGGACCTACATATATAAGCTCAGGAAAGTTCAAGAACCTGTGTTGAAAATAAAAGAAGAGACATTAAAAAGATGAAAGACTTACTATGCAAATAATCAGATTAGATCAATAGCTACCCCATCATCCACAACCATGGGATCTCAACTAATTACCATTTGCGATCGCATGAGCATTATATGACCAAAATATTAAGCTTTCCTTATTTTAGTAGAACTTATTTTGGTATTTTTTTTACACACTACTTGTGCACGAAATTATGGCTCTTTTGGAACTTATAAATAGTTATGTTTATTCAAACAAAATGGGAGAAACGTATACAAAGATTTAGAGAGATTTAAAAGGACATTTTCATCAAGCAAGCTGGGCAAGCTTTGCAAGGACGGGATGGATTCTTAGTACAAGATCTTCATCTAATTTTATCTTTTAAACCCGGTGATGTATTATATTCTAATCTTTTGTTTTTATTCTTTTACGATGTGTAACTAAACTATAGTTGGGATGAACCATGTAACTTATTTTTGATTATTCAATTTCAATTCTCTAATTGTGTATATGTGTTGATTATATATTGATTTCACTTTTTCTCATAATGCTTGGAATAATTGGCAACTATTTGATTGAATTGTAGATTGTAACAAAAAATATGTGAGTTATTAATCTAGACCACGTTGTAAAATTCGACAATTGGATAAAAGGTAATAGATACACTTTTGTTATTATCGTGGTCTTAAATTAAATTTTTTTGAGATTTAATACATATAGTTAAGGCTTATTCTGACTTTACGTAGAGATATAGTGAGTTGACTACATTAGATATGACTAATTTGAACTCAAGAGAGGTCAATTAAGTTAAATTCGTGAATTCGATTGAGTACAACGATAGAAAGAAAATTTGAGATGAGAGATTAGATATAATAAATATGGTGAATTTGTCAGCCCAGATACGTTAACCATCATATTTGACTAATTCTTGATATGTGTGTTCATATACGTTATTATATTATTTTCTTAAATTAATAGTTGTAGGTTAATAGTTAAAACAAAATTATTTCAAATTATTTTCAATAAATTAGGATTAGGATTAATTAAGCTAATATTTAAAAAAAAAAGTCTTCGTGGGAACAATAATACGAACTCATTAGGTCCATTTTATTATTTGTTAGCAATATACTTGCAATTATTTTCACAACAAGTTTTTCGTACCGTTGCTAGAAAAAAGGTGTTTTTTACATTCTCCATTCACGCTATTATTCACACAGCACACCAAAATAGAATACACGAAAATATCTAATGTTAGAAAATACGAAACAGATCTTACAAATAATAAACAAATGAATGTGTGATACAAAGATTTAGAGCATAATTTTCACATACCATGAGGAAGGGGCATTGTTCAAAATAGTTAGGCCTATGCCTCGAATCCCGTACCTTAAGTTCCATTTATGAGGATTACGCCTCAAGGTGACTAAGGTGTTCCCGTTTGTCTTGCATATTCATTCATTTAATGTCTCCTGCAGCCTTTTGGGTTATTTCTCTATAACTTAAAGATAATATTACTAGTGTTGTTATAAGAAATTTCTGAGTTCTCTCTGCTTCTACTAATATATTACAATTTTGTTACTGCGAACATACTACGCAAGAAGCGGAGAATTATCATATAAGTATTATCATAAAAGTATTTTTATTAGTTTCAAAAATTATAACCATTGTTTGAAATACTAAATTTATTAATTTTTTATATGTATCGACTGAAGAAAATGCTTGACCTTCTATGTTCACGCAAAATTCTCAACTAGAAGCAAACCATGATTATTTGCCTTTAACATAGAATTAAATTTACAATCAAGTACTTGGTAAAAGATTTGGTTACTCTGAACCGTATAACATCTCTTGGGAAATGAGGTTAGAAAGAAAATGAAGTTAGAGGATTATGCTGCTTCATCTTTGGAAAATGTTTCCATACGAACTGAAGTTAAAGATAGTGAAGATGAGCTGAAAAATTGGACAAATGTTTTAAGCCGCATTCCTTGATATATCTTACTACTTGTGCAACATGATGTGTCGCAAGCATATCAGGTTCGAATTGAGATTGTTAGATGTTATTTCTTGTTTTATGGATTAGTCTCCTTTTGCTATTAGGGACTATTTTTAGGATTTAGAATATTGAGGTTATGTGTAGAACACATATGTTAGAGAAGAAAAGATTGTGGACTATAGTGATAAAATCAGAAAAGCAAGTGACAAAGATGTAAAATGAAAAAGGGTGGAAATGGAAATTCAGCACGTTACTCACAAAACGTGTGGCCAGAATACCGCTAAATGGAAGCTTCTCTTGTTGGTCATATTGTTGTAACTGAATTTGTTTAGCATGCATCATAGCTGGTTAATTATTCATCCACTTGTATTTGTATAGATTATTCATCATATATTTGTATATAAATAATGCATCATAGTCTAATGTAAAATGTAAGTTCTGAGAATATAATCCTGATTTATCTTCTTCTTCAGTGAAGTTCCATTTCAAATACCTTCAGCTCCTTTTCCTTTATTTTCTATCTTGGTATCAGAGCCCCTCAATGGCGAATACTAGCCACAGCAACCAGTCTCATAGCTCAAACTCTAACTCCACAATTCAAGTTCCAGCTCTTGTGAACAACCTTGCTCCCTTTGGCATGAACTTAACACAGGCAGCATCTGTGAAACTAGACAGAGATAACTTCCTTCTGGAAGAATATTATAATGTCAGTTGTAAGGGGACATGGTATGGAAGGATACCTACTGAGCACCAAGGTATGTCCTCCACAATTTATCAACTCACAAACTGCAGCTGAAACTAGAACAACTATGAAGATGTGTCCTAATCCAGAGTACTCTAGATGGATTTCTATGGATCAACTCCTAATGGGAAAGATGTATTCCTCCATTACATCAAATATTGTGATGCGTGTCATGGGTTGCAATAGCTCAAGTGAGCTTTGGAAGGCTATAAATGAAAATTATGGAATTCTCAACAAGTCCAGAGTGACCTTCTTCACTTCTGAACTGCAGAGAATCAGAAAAGGATCCATGTCTATGGATCAATATCTCAACACTCTCAAGCAACTTGCTGATAATCTAGAAATTGTTGGAAAGAAGATTGATCATGCTGATCTGGTAACTCAAGTCCTAGCTGCACTTGATGAAGAATATACTCCCATTGTAGTGCAAGTGAATAGCAGAGATCAAGTTTCGTGGCATAAGTTATCCTCTACACTCATAACCTTTGAAAGTAGATTGGAGTATCTCAATCAAGTCAGAAACAGCTTTGGATCTATCAATCTGACTTAAGAAAACTCACAGAATGCAAGCTCCTATAATGGAAGAGGAAATAGAGGTGGAAGAAACTCAAATTTCAGAGGAAGAACAAGAGGCAGAGCGAGATATGGAAGGACTAATGAAGCAAGACAGCCTTGTCAAATCTATGGTCTAAACAACCATACTGCTGCCTGGTGCTATAATAAATTTGATGAAAAGTTTATGGAGAAAAGGACTAATGATCAGAATCACAACTCTAATCCCTCTGCTTACATTGCAAGCCCAAATCCAGTAGAAGATCAAGCTTGGTATGCTGATTCTGGAGCTAGCCACCATGTCACCACTGATAAAGACAATATTGATGAAGCTCAGGAATATGGAGGTAAGCAAAAAATGGTAGTAGGTAATGGTACTTCATTACATATATCTCATGTTGGCTCTAAAGTATTTAATGTTGAATATGATAAGTCTTTGGTGCTGAAAACATTGCTACATGTGCCTAGAATCAAGAAAAACCTTATAAGTGTACCTAAATTAACTGCTGATAATAATGTCTTGGTTGAAATCTTTCCTAATTGTTGTGTTGTGAAGGATCTGCCAACAAGGAAGGCTCTGGTGTAGGAGAATCTTGAAGATGGATTATATCAACTGAATCTACCCAACTCAAGACCTCAAAACACAAGCTTAGTCAATCATCATTAGTCCAACATCACTCATACTCTCCTCAACACCAGTCTGAACTAGTCCACCAAATCTACCAGTGATAACTTCCTAGAAGCAAAAATCGAAACCTAGCACAGAAGGCTAGGACATATTCTATGTTGCAACAAGTCCTAAAGTCTTGTAATAATCTCAAAGTTATCAATAATAAAACATTTTCTTTCTCTGAAGAATGTCAGTTTGGCAAATCTCATGCATTACCCTTTAAATTTTCATCCTCTCATGCACAAATGCTCATTGATCTAATGCACACTAATGTTTGGGGATCCATCTTCCATCAATTCTACCTCGAGTTTAAGTACTATGTGTTGTTTGTGGATGATTGTACTAGATATACCTGGATCTACCTTTCAAAACATAATTCTGAAGTCCTACACTACTTTACACAGATTAAAAGGTTAGTTCAAAACCAATTTGAGAGGAAAATTAAAGTCCTACAATCTGATATGGAAGGAGAGTACAGAAACTTGGACAAACTAGCCACAAAATCAGGCATTGAGCTAAGACATTCATGTCCTCATACTTTAGCCCAAAATGGAAGAGCTGAAAAGAAACACAGACACGTAACTGAAACTAGCTTAACCCTTTTAGCTTAAGCACATATGCCTCTATACTATTGGTGAGAAGCCTTTCTAACTGCAACATATCTTATAAATAGAATGCCTAGCCTATTACATCAACATAAATCACCATACGAAATTCTATTTAAACACAATACAGATTACAAACTCCTTAAGGTATTTGGGTGTGCTTGCTATCCATGTTTAAGACTATATCAAAAACAAAAGTTTGATTTTCATACCAAAAATGTGTTTATCTAGGACCTAGTATATTTCACAAAGGATACAAGTGCTTAAACTCTAATGGCAGAATCTATATCTCCAGACATGCTATCTTTGATGAAAACTCTTTTCCTTTAAGGAAGGCTTTCTCAACAAATCACATCAATCCAAACTCATTCCTATGACCTTACATAATCTTCCTTTTGAACACAATTCTCATGGTACACTCCCAGATCCAACTAATATAATACATCCTACCGATGAACCTGTACATAAACCTTCTGCTAAAAATGAAAGAGTCGTAGAAAATGATGAAGGAACGAATAATGAAGTATCACAACAACCAGAACAGAGAGATATAAAACCTGACACTTCAGAATCTCAAGCTGGTATTAGAATCTGGGTGGATATGCTAGAAATTGAGAAAATTGTAGATAAGATTGCACATCCTATGGTAACTAGATCAAAAGCTGGGATAGTAAAACCAAGAACTTACATTGTTGCTGTTACTTCACAATCTTTAGATGATATGGAACCAGCCAACTTGGATGAAGCATTGAAGAGTGAAAAATGGTGCAAAGCAATGAAGGAAGAATATGATGCCTTGGTGAGAAACCATAAATGGGTGTTAGTCCCCATGAACCTACAATAAAAGTCATTGGATTCAAATGTGTATATAAACTGAAATTTGATACAAATGGAGAAATTCAGAGACATAAAGCTAGGCTGGTGGCAAAGGGCTTCTCACAAACTTCGGGTATTGACTACTATAAAACATTTAGTCCAGTAGCCAAGGCACCAACTTTGAAAGTTATTCTTACAGTAGCAATATCAAAAGGATGGGAGATAAGGCAGGTAGACATCAACAATACTTTTCTCAATGGAAAGCTAGAGGATATAGTCTAAATAGAGCAGCATCAGGGCTTTATAGATCAATCTGAACTATCGTTTGTGTGCAAACTCAACAAAGATATGTATAGACTTAAACAAGCTCCTAGAGCTTGGCATGATACACTGAAGGAGGCATTACTAGAGTGAGACCTTAAACAATCCAGAGCTGATAGTTCAGTGTTGTATCAGACTGCACATTATCATGTAATCTACTTGCTGGTGTATGTTGATGACATTATACTAACTGGGAGCTGTAGAACAACAATACAGAAGTTGATTTAGAATTTAAATGCATCCTTCGCCTTAAAAGATATGGGCAGCCTAAAGAAGTTCTTGGGAATTGAATTCTACAGAGATGAAATTAGACTTCATCTATCATAGAAAAAATATGCAATGGATATATTAAAGAGGTTTGGTTTTGAAAATCTGAAGCCTTGTATCACTCATATGGCAGCTGGAAGATTGATAGGTAAAACAAAATGAGTAAGCAATGAGAGTTAAGCACTACAATATCTGATTGATTGGTTTTGAAAATCTGAAGCCTTGTATCAATTTAGGAGTGCAGTAAGAGCACTACAATATCTGACCCATATAAGGCCAGACATCACTTTTGATGTGAACAGAGTTAGTTAGTATCTTCAAAATCCTACATTGGAGCTTGCTAAAAAGACTTTTCAGATATATAAAGAGAACTCTTGATATGGGATTGATCATTTATGAAGCTCAAGCTCTAAACATTGTTGCCTATGGAGATGCTGATTGGGCATTATGTCCAGATAACAGGAAATCCACGGTGGGTTATTGTGTATATCTAGGTGACAATCTGGTTTCTTGGTGTTCAAAGAAACAACAGGTAGTGGCAAGATCAAGCACTGAGGCGGAATACAGAACTCTAGCTCACACCACTACAGAAATTACTTGGATTCAATCTCTCCTACAAGAACTAAACATAACTCATATTGAAGTTCCTAGAATATGGTGTGACAACTTAGGGGCTAGTGCATTGGCCTCTAATCTAGTCTATCATGCACGAACCAAGCACATAGAACTTGATATGCATTTTGTCAGAGACAAGGTTCTAGCTAAACAACTGGTAATAAATTATGTTCCAACACCAGATCAAACTTCGGATATATTAACTAAACCTCTGATGAACTCCAGACACTTATATCTACGTAGCAAGCTTGGAGTAATTGAAGTTAGCTCCAGCTTGAAGGGGTTAGAGAAGAAAAGATCGTGGACTACATTGATCAAATCAGAAAAGCAAGTGATAAAGATGTAAAATGAAAAAGGATGGAAATGGAAATTCGGTACCTTACTCACAAAATGTGTGGCCAGAATGCTGCTGAATGGAAGCTTTTCTTGTTGGTCATATTGTTGTAACTGAGTTTGTTTAGCATGCATCACAGCTGGTTAATTATTCATCCGTCTGTATTTGTATAGATTATTCATCAAATATTTGTATATAAATACTGCATCATAGTCTATTGTAAAATGTAAGTTTAGAGAATATAATCCTGATTTATCTTCTTCTTCGGGAAGTTCCATTTCAAATACATTCAGCTCATTTTCCTTTATTTTCTATCTAGATATTCATCTTAAGTATGTTATTATAGGTCAATTTATCTAACTGCTACAAAAGAAATAATATTCTAATTAAAGAATTAAATGCAACAATATTTTCAATGACAATATTATCTACAAAATAGAAAGTCATTGTTAAAAGTTATTTTAACAATGAATCGATGTTGTTACAACAACGGAAAATGAAACTTGTATTGTTAAAAATACTATTTTACAACAAACTAATATATTTTTAACAAGAGCGGACTTAAAATTTTGTCGTTACAAATCTTTTTAGCAATAAAGATTTTCATCGTAGTTTTATTGTTTTTAATGACAAAAGTAATCCAAAAAATGTGTTGTAAATAAATTATTCTACAACCAAGGTTCCTTCGTTGAAAGAAACCTAGACAAATTTTGGTTGTTTTATGTATTTTTTTAACGATGATATTAAATTATATTGCAACAAAGCACCTCGTCGTTGCATTTATAAATCAACAAAAAATTTATTACTTAATTTTGTTGTTAGTAAAACTATTCAACAACCAATGGACTGGTTGTGGAAAACATTCTCAATAAAATTTGTTTGTTTTAAATTCAATTTAATAACAATGCCAGATAATATGCCAATAGAATATGACGCCATTGAATGTATACAAATTCAACGACCTCATCCATTTTGGTTGTTGAAATGATATCTCAACATACAATTTTAGTCGTTAAAACTGATATTTCTTGTAGTGGTTTTATTATGGATATATTAAGATGGTTTATTATTTTTTATGAGCATATTTTTGTATTTTCCTATTATTTTCGTGTCCTTTCTTGAGACTTGCACTTCAAAGTGGCTCGAGGCTTATGTATCGTCAAGATACTCGGTTAAGACTTTTAAACAACTAGCGTGAGCACGTGCGATGCACGTGATGTATCGATAATTAGGAATGTAATAATGTTTATTATATTTTTTTACGAATTTGCTTGATATTGGTATTCTAAGTAGCGATTGAAACCTAAATAATGCTTATAACTTAAAACCTAGTTTATTAAAATTCATTACAGTAGATGACTCAAACATATGATAAAATTGAATTACATTTACTTCATAAAAGCCACAATTCTTAAGTACAATTTTCTCCGAATTTACATTCCTCCTCGAATCCCAAGTTCATTCATTTATAATATTTTAATCACATAAAAAAGCTGAAGGCCTTTGCAGTAAGAAATTTCACGTTTGTTCTAGAATAAGACTCTGGAATAAGTATCTACAACAACATGTGCACATTAATTTCAATTTTTTTAACTATCTTAGCACATGTTTGGGGTTGTTTAAATTATAATTTCAGTGGTCAAATTGGTTAATACTTCTTATCCACTCATTTCATAGAACCCACCACTTACAATCTACTTTTTATCCACACATTTACTAACAATTTATAATTTCAGACTACCAAACATGCTCTTAAATAAAAGATAAAGAGAGGATTGAATTGAGCTTACATCATCAAAGATTTGGATTTTCAAGAACAAAAAATTAGGCTTCTTCAGTAGGTGTACCAATTTGATCATCAAAATGTTTAATGGCAAAATAAAAGTTCATAAAAATCTTTTTTCTTGCTTTAGATAAGCTCTAGAGATAATCAATAAGTTAATTGATCAAGTTGTTTCATAGTCGACTTAAAAATCTTAAAACATCATAATTTCTAAAAATAAATAAATCACTTTGCAGTTGTTGAGTAAGCATGCTAGTGAAGTTGTAAGTATTTGATGCAAGCAGAGATTGTGGCAAAAATAGGCTAAAAAAGTGTAAAAAAAAAATAAACAAGTCAATAAACATATTAATAAACTTGTACCCGGCGTAACGATACATATAAAGTTCTTCTAGGATTTCATTTTTCATAGGTTGATTTGAATTTCAAAATGTATTTTAAATTATATTCATTGACGTTACTTTAGAAAATATTATACGTGCAAATTTATGAAACACTCCCCAGTTCTTTGTGTAAAGAGTGTAAATTACACTTCACGTGCCATATTTTCAAGAATTATATATGTATTTCACGCCATTAAGTCTATAAAAAACATTAAAATAGGTTATTCACATTAACCTAATTTTTAAAATTACAATTTACATACCATTAATTCACAATGAACAAATATCATATTTAATTGAGATGAATTCATCTTTGGATTCTTATAATTATTTTGCAAATTCTTTAAAACCAAATAGGTACGAAACAACTTTGGTTGAAAATTTTGAATAATAAACCAATATCGCACTTTTAATACAGGCAGGATATTGTAGAGGAGAACAATGCAGCAAAGTCGCTGGCTAACACATGGTATCAAGATCAGGCCCTAAACTATACTTCTACAGCTGAAAGGAGAAGTCCTAGGCTTATTAAATTTGGATTAATGGCACCTTCCCAACCATAGAATGTAATAGGAACTTGTTAAAGAATTTTGCTTGAAATATACAATGTTATATGCTGGTAAACTTCGTAAACAATGAACCGATTGTACTCTAGTAGCTCTACATGCATTCAATGTCTTCATTGCAACTCTAAGACAATACATGAATTCTAGTTGTGGTGTACTCTCTTTTTCTACTGTTTTACATTTTTAGCAGCAATATTCAGCATACTATATTTGGTGTCTTATAGACAGCTCCTAACTAATTATTGTTTGTTATAAAATTCCTATATTGACTATATACTCATAACTCTCCAACATAAAACCCTATGGGACAATCTCAAATGTCCGCTGGTAATGAGCTCAACATCAGAATCCAAATACAATAACCAGAATAAGCAAAGGCTAGCTCGACCACAATACTCTCAAGAACTCCGAAGTAAGTGCGCCGCGTAATCAGTTTCTCAATATGGAACTTTTGAAGTTCATCAAGTTGGAAGCAATTGATAGAGTTTCCTCATAGACCGGTGTCACAGAAAGGCACTATTAATTTTTTTTACACGGTTACCTTAGTGCATAAACATGATATATATTTTCAATTTGAGCTAATTTCTATTTAAATTACATGTTTACTAACCTCTTGATTAGCATCTAATCTCTCCACGTCAGCCTGAATCTTCATCCAAGTAAAAATTATCCTTCATCACTTTGTTTAACCTAATTGTCTGGTGTTTTTAGGCAAGGCATATCAAGCTCATTGAAATTCACATCTCTACTATTAAGTATCTTAATATCCTTAACACCTAAAACCCACAATCCATACCTATTAACTCCCTCTAGGTATCCTAACATGACACACTTAGTAGCCTTGGGGTCAAACTTACCCTTAAGTACTTGGTGTGCATAAGCTGTATGCCCAAACACTCTAATGTGTGACAAATCTGGAGATTTTCCATACCACAACTCTTGGGGAGTTTTGAAGTTAATAGAACTATAAGGAGACCTATTTATCAAATAAGCCACAATACAAAATGTTTTAGTCTAGAAACCTTTAGAGAACTCTTAACTAATCAACATGCATTTGACTTTATTTATTAAAGCCCGATTCATCCTCTCATCCATCTAATTTTTTTGGGAGGGTATTTCTCAAAGTCATATGCCTCATGATACCTCTCCCTTTGTAAAAGCTATCATATTTAAAGTTGCAAAACTCTAAACCATTGTCCATCCTGAGAGTTTTCACACCTTTTTCCATTTGATTTTCAACTAAGGTATGCCACAACTTAAACTTGCTAAAGGTTTCGATTTAGAGTTAAGTGGAAAAATCCAAACTTTCCTAGAGTAGTCATCAACAACCAGAAAAAAAAAACATGTTTCCACCATGTGTGAGGTGTTATTCTAGACCCTATAAGTTGACATCAATGTAATCTAATGGCCTCTTAGTGTTAGGTTGATCTATCCTAAAGCTCACTCTTTGTGACTTTCCTACACACGTCTCACAAAAGCTCAAAGTTGCAACAATGTCTTTACCAAGTAAATTGTGGTCACTAAGATGTTTTAGACCCTTGTTCCCAATGTGTCCCATATTTCTATGCTATAGATCTGATCTATCTTCATTGATTGAAACCGAATCAAAATCTTGTGCATGTATAGCTTCACCTTGAAGGTAATACAACTCATTATTCTTGTGACCTTTCATAACTACTAGAGAACTTTTAAGAATCTTTGAAGTACCAAAATCGGATTTGAACATATAGCCCTCATTTTTCAAGAAAACTTAAGGAAACAAGATTTCTCTTAAAGTTTGGGACAAACCTAACACCGGACAATGCCATCATGCATCCTAATAGCAACATCACACATTCCTTCAACAGTCTGAATTGTTATCTACCATTTATACTTTCTTAGGTTCAATTTCTTTATAGTTATAAAACCAAGACCTCACGGGACACAAGTGAAAGGTTGCACCTGAGTTTAATATCCACTGATGGTCAATCTTACCATCAGACATAGTCATAACATGTTGACCATCTAGGGCATCCCAAACAACAACAATATTGTGAAATGCCCAACATCTTCATTATGCTAGTGCTTCTGTTTTCTCTTAAGGTCATAGCAATCTTTTTTGAAATGCCCTAAATTTCTACAATGGTAGCATTTTCTATTGCCTTTATCCTTACACTTAGACATATCCTTAAATTTTCCTTTGCCCTTTTACTCTAGTAATTGTTCTTTCTCATTTCATTTATCACTTTAATTAACAAATATTCGTCTCTGATGTTCTATCTAGACTCTTTCTTGACCTCTAACTCATTGGACCTCAAGGCATCTATCAGTATAGCTTGAATCAAAATATCGCATTCCTAACATCTCTATAAGAATCAAGAAGATAATTCTAAAGTATAACATCTAGGTCTTCATAGTCAAATTTCTTATCATTGTCGCCAAACTTTTGACAATTTTGTTAAAATCACTTAGATTGGATTAACGATCCTTCCCCGAGTCCATTTTAAAATGAAAAGTTTTTCTAGCAAATAAATCCTATTTAACAAAGTTTTTGTCAAAAACAAACTTGTCAAGAGCTCCCACAATTTTCTAGCAGTCTTAGCATCATCAACTTGTGTAACAATATTATCAAATAAGTGCAAAATGAAAGAACTATATGCAATTTCATTCATCTCTGCAATTTGATCAGGTTTTTAACTTTTAGTGCATCATAAAAATTTTATGGAGGCAGCCAAATTTCTAACCCTTTTATTTACTTGCTTTTAGTAGTTTAATTAAAAAAAAATTGCATTTAAAGTACATTTTGAGCACATTAGCGTCTAGCTTGTCATCATCCTTTTGTATGAATTTTTTGGATATTATGTAATATATCTCTTCATTTTGAAGGTCACCTACAAAGTGTTCGATGAAATATTTCAAATAGAAAATTGGTCCAAATCACTTCAAGGATTTACTATAAGTACGAGAGAGATAGCATGGTCAAGTATTGCTATAATGTCCTTAGTTTTGTTAAACTTCATATCAGTGTGAGATTTAAGACTACTTTGAGCACATAACTATTTTTGTTTTTGCTTGAGTTTGAAGACGGGTTATGTGATGTAAATGGAGCTTGGGTTTATGACTTTAAGTAGTATTTTTGATTTCTAAGTGCCCAGTTAGAAATACACTTAACCAATGTTTGAAAATAAGTTTAGATAAGATTGAACTGACAAATGTGCACTTTAGATAAGGAATGATTTGAGCTTTCATGGAAAAAATTATGAGTATCTCTAGATTGACATGTTGAAGTTAGGCATTGATTGTTCACTATGATTCTAATCCTAACTTCCAGTCCCAATGAAAGACACTACATTAGTCGCGTCATATCGAGTACGAAAAAGTTACATATAATAACATATGAAAGCTAATCCTGAGTAATTTGGCCATATATATCAAAAATATGTAGAAGACGATCTACTAGGAAAGAGGATTGCCTCATTACTAGAGGAAAACTTATACCTACTGTGATGAATGAAAAAAAGGTATAAAAAAAACAATAGCAAGAAACAAATAAAAGTAATGCATTAGCGTGGCTAAGTCTTGGACACGAGAGGGGATTTAGATGCCTAGTTAGTTTGACTTGCTTAGTTAAGACCTAGAGACTAAAACGCTTGATATCATGGAAGATCATTGCCTATCTAAACTCCGCCTTAATAGGTTAGATCCTTCTAGCTAGCTTGAATGTGAAGATTAAAATGGGAGTCTAACCTTGGTTGAAAACCCTCTCTAGCAGTGATAGATACTTGATATGGTGTGAAATTCATGAGAGAAAAAGGAAAATATGACTAATGAAGGTATTGATTAAAAAGAATTAGGAATCCATTTCTTTGCATAACTTTATCTAGGTTAAAGTAATGATTACAAATAGCTATTCACACACACAAGCCAAGCAATGTATAAGTGTTAAGTAGAAGAAGAAGATTGTTCGAGAACTTGTTGACGACATTTAAGGGGTCAAGATTTATCTTCAATTTTCTTGAATCTCCATAGAATTCAAGTGATGTATTTCCAATTATTTATGTATATTTGCAATTCTAACATGATAGGCTAAATTCTTTGTTCTAGGGATGATGATGTAAACCTTTATTTGAAGTTCTAATTTAAGAATTCTCATTTTTAATCTTAATTTATGTTTGGTTATTGGTGTTAATGTTTTAATTTTCATTTGAATGAATGATCAACTTTTGAATGTATTTGTGACTTATTTTGCTTCTGGGAGGTTCAAAACAGGTTGAGCTCATTTGTTGGCAACCAACACCAAGTCATTTTGGAGTTAGAAATAATTTCATATGCTTGGTTCAATCAAATTGATAATCTTGTGGTTGAAAGCGTTTTTATATTCGAATTCAAAAATATGAATGTTTTGTGTCGTATATGAAAATATATCTAATTATACTTGGAAGAGATTATTAGATAACTTAGGATTATTGATTGGAAAATTAAGCATAAATTGGATTTGAAGTGGAATTTTGGGAATTAAAATATATAGTAATACTAATGGTGGAGTCGGATTCCTAACATAACTCATTTATTTGAATTTTCTTCGAAACCCATATTTGCTCATAGTTTAAATCATAGTCGTAATAGAAGCATAGTTATTATCACTCATTCAATCATTTATTGTGTGTATTCATTTTACACTCTAATTAGTTGAAATTAAGCTAAAATCTAAATTCTCATGGTAACGATACTTTGTTACCCACTTTAACTATTACGTGTCAACAAACCCGTATGCTTGTGGGATTTCACCGAACAAAGTTCAAAGTCTAGCAACGAGTAAAATCCAAACACCAAAGACCATCTAGGTTGTTGAATCCTTTGGAGATGGAGCGCATCCCTATGGACTTTGTGGTTAGTTTTTCGATATCGGTAAATGGCAACAATGCTATAGGGGTAATTGTCAATCGGTCGACCAAGATGGCTTATTTTCTGTCAATTAAAATGAAATTTAGCTTTGACCAGTTAGCTCAATTGGATGTAAGAGAGATTTTCAGACTTTATGGAGTTCCATCTCCATTGTATCAGATAGAGATATGCGATTTACCTCTAAATTTTGGAAGAGTTTGCATGGAACTTTTGGAACGAAGTTAAATCTTAGCATTGCTTACATCCTCAATCTGATGGACAATCTGAGACAACCACTTAGATACTAAAGGATATACTATGAGCTTGTGTGTTAGATATAGGAGGCACTTGGTAATCTTATATACGGTTGGAGGAGTTCACTTACAACAACATTTTCTAGTCCATTATTGGCATGGCACCGTACAATGTTCTTTAGGGTAGAAAGTGTAGACCACCATTTTATTAGGACAAAATCGGTGAATATAAAGTACTAGGTCCAAAAATTGTTGAACAGACAATTTAGGTAGTGGATAAGATGAATAGCCGAATAAAAGCAGTACAAGATCGACAAAAGAGCTATGCATAAAACTGAAAAAAATACTTGGATTTTCAAGTGTCTGAAAAGGTGTTCTTCAAAGTGGCACCAACGAAAGATGTATTAGGCTCGGCAAGAAAGGTAAACTGAGACTGCATTTTATCGGACCTTTCAAAATTCATGACATGGTCGGTAATTTAGCATATCAATTTGCTTTACCACCTGAACGTTCACCAATACACAATGTTTTCTATGTGGTAAATTTTCAGGTTTTGGACATAAAAAAATTGTCCTATGAAGAAGTTCGAGTCTATGTTTTGTCCATAAGTTAAGAACTAAGAAAATTCTATTGGTCGAACTTATGTGGTGTCGTCACTGAATGGAGAAAGTTATTTGGGAGACAAAACAAGAAATCAAGGGAAAATATCCAGTGCTGTTTGACTAATTTAAGTTAATTTCGAGGACAAAATTCTTTTAAGGTGTGGGGGATGTAAGGTTTAGAAATTTAATTTTCATGGTTTGTTGTTTAGCCTATTAAGGACGAGCCTTAGAAGCACCCACGTAAGAAATGATAAGCTCAAATCATAAGAAAGACTAAAAGAAATTTGTTTCAATTCCTTAATGAATAACTGGGTTGTTAGCACAATGGTCACGTTCGTGGTTTATCACAAAACAACCAAGTTTAAATCACCATGCAAATGTTTTTCAAAACTATTTTTATCTAGACTTCTTGAGAGTTATAAACTCTTCAAATTTCACTTTAAGGTTCAATTAACCAGGAATAATTCTTGCAATAACCCTTCCCCCATTGATGTTTGAAGTTTTTATTTAAAAGAGGGGTTACAAGAATAGGAAAGTCATTTCTCACCTCTCCCTCTCCTCAAATCTGACCCATCTCTCTCTCTCTCTCTCTCTCTCTCTCTCTCTCTCTCCCCCTATCCATTTTTTGTTCTTACATATTTTTATAGAAAAAAAGGCAATAAGGGTCTTTGGGATAATTGTGGAAGTAAAAAACTGGGTTATGTTGGTTTAAAAACAAAATTTACATCTAGTGATCAAGAAACAAGGTAAGAACTATACAATGACGTTTTCGTTTTTGTTTGATATTTGTGTACATGTATTATACGTGTTTTTCATAAAGCAATGAAAGAAAAGAAATGATATGGTATCTACGAGCAATGAAATTCTTCAAAATCACTAATTTTACCGTTAATCCAACTACGTGATATGATCTACTATATGAATTCATATGTTTTATGTGCATGTACAAGCTTCGGAAAAAAAAGGGTGAAAAAAAAAAAATGAGGTTCCTGATAAATGTATTTTGTGCACTTATTAGGGCCTTTAAACTGAACTTTTATCCCGTCATTTTATGAATTTTCGACTTAATTTAGTGTGTTAATTTTTCTATTTCAGTTTTGGACTCGTATATAAGCAACTAGAGAAGAATGGATGAAAAGAGCAATAAATTAGAAGATATTTCAGAAGTATGAAGATCAAATTATTCAATTGAAGCTTGAAGGACCATATTGGACGTTATTAAAAGTGTTGAGGACAAAAGAAGTCAAAATTCAAAGTTGAAGGACTAAAAGGCACAGAGTTGAAAAGTTAAGCGAGATCACCTAGCACCTATTTTCGCAAGCAGAAGCTAAATCAGTAAAGCCTGGGAGATCGCCCGTGATCGCCCGGTGCATTTTTGAAGACACGGATTTGGTTTCCTTTTTGTGTTCAACTTCAATTAGGAAACTTTTTTGCCCATGATTTTTATGATTTTTGGGATCTTTTAGGATACAATGAGGATACTATATATATGAGTTATTAACTCATAATTGGAGAGCCAATTTAGAGCCGAATTTTGGGAGTAAAACAAGAAGAGAAACAAGAACGAAGATCAAGATTTCCTCTTTTGAATTATCTTCTTATCCGGGTGATGGCTTCTCTATTTTATTTTTCTTCATATTTTAGTCTTCTTAGTATGTTAGACTAAATTCTTTTAGTGCTAGGATCATGATGAAACTTGTATCATGAAGCTTTAATTCTTTGAACCGAGTTTTTTATATTCAAGCATGTTTTTAATTTTGAATAATTGATATTGCTTTCTTCTTCTCAATAACTATATGTGCAACAGTTGTATGAGTTTTGTGGCTTATTTTACCATCGAGAGATTGAAAATAGGTTAAACATAGTATCAATTTTCGTAGAGTCCAATAGGAGATAGATATATACCACTATGCTTTACGTGATCTTTAAGTGTTCACAATTTTTAATGCATTCTTGCATGTTCACATCCGTCATATAGATATAGTCGGGTCACACATAAGGATAGGTTTAATTCTACTCGAGAGAGATTGTTAAATAAATTAGAAATATTGATCTTCTTAATTAAATTTTGTTATTAAATTCAACGGTTCGGGTTAAAGGGGATTGATATAAGTGGATTCGGGATCCTAGTTTTTTTTTTCCTAAATTTAAAGTAATTCGTCATAAATTCTATCTTTTATTTGTTTGAGTTTTAATTATTTAATTATTCTCAATTCATAGTTTAGTTAGTTTAAGAAAATAAACTTCAAAAGTAATTTGATTCAGTTAAAGTTATTATAATTCCAATTGAACTATCTAAATTCCTGTGGTACAATACTTGGACTCAAAATCCACTTTATTACTTGTGCAATCCGTACACTTGTGGTACAACATAAAATTCGCTAACAGTTCCTAGATAGCTTTTCATTCATATATTTTAAATCTACATATTAAAGTCCGGGAGGGAGTAGCAGATCGGTTGGATGATAGCCAAGTTATGAGGAGAAGGTAAAAAGACAAGTTTCTAATTAATTTTAATCTTTCAACACTATGTTTTAATTTTTTTTTTTTTTAGGTCAAGTTAAGATTTGTAAGTTATGGAAGTTTAAACTACGTGTCGTTTTGGTTTATGTTAAGATCTGGTGATTAAAAATTCATGTAAATGATCATCTTGCGATGAAGAGGATGCTAATGTTTTTGGATGATTTGAACCGATTAGTTGTTGTTACTTGGTTAGAAGTTTTTTCATCATACATTTTGTAATTAGATATGTTAGAACACAAACTTCCAGCTGCCAGACAGTTTTTAAGAATGTCACCACGTGCTGAATTGTTAAAGTTCTTGGTCAATTGAAGGTTTACTCAAACAAAATTCTATGTGTAATTGGATGACGTTTTGAATGACTAAATGATCAAAATTACTCCTAAAATTTTAGTATGTTGAACTTAGAGATGTTTTAGAGTTAGGGTGTGTTTGATTGCAAGCAAGAAATTAGGGTGGAAAGAAAATGAATTCTATGGAATTGAATTGCCAAGAAATTATTAATTGAAAATAAAACAAATTTTCCATGGAAAATAAAACCTCCTCTCCTCCTAAGAAAATATTTTAGTTGAAAATAAGAAAAATGTGGCCAAAACAAGGAAAATGAGAAAAGGTCTTTCA
Source organism: Forsythia suspensa (assembly GCA_023638005.1). NCBI lineage: Eukaryota > Viridiplantae > Streptophyta > Magnoliopsida > Lamiales > Oleaceae > Forsythia > Forsythia suspensa. Next base: position 22,353,538 of record CM042664.1, on the reverse strand, counting down.
TGGAAAAAAAAAAGGTTGCAATCAAACACACCCTAGAAAATAGGTAGGAAAATGTTTTATACATGGAAAATCTTGTGCAATCAAACATATCAGTTGAAAAATAGGTAGAAAAAAGGCTTTTTCCATAGAAAATCTTGTGCAATCAAACACAGCCTACTATAAAAATTTCACGGTGATCCGAGTCTGATTGGTGGGTCAAACACGTATTGATGTAAAGCAATGTGATGCAGATGAAAATTTGCACAGTGCCAAGCACCGCCTCGCAGCCACGAGGACGGGACAGAGGTTTAGCCTCTGCTCCCATGGCCACCAGGCATGGGGTGGCAGTGCCAAGTGGGCAGCCTCTGGCCTTTCTGATTTTGCTTTCATTTGGTTCCGTTTCCAGCCTAAATGATTTCCGGCTTTCCAAAACAGGTCAAAATGTCAAAATGAATGTTCTTTGATACGGTTTCATAATTTAGGGATTATTTTAGAAAAATTATTCTGGAATTTTTGAAAAGGGTTGACCGATGCTAGTTTTCTTATTTTTTGCACTAAGAGACTTAATAAAGCAACGAACATATGTTTCTAAATAACAATCCAGATCTTAAGAATCGAATTGTTACAAAATCAAATATGGTAGCTCCTGCAATTTATTTGGCTATTACTGAAGTTGTGCAAATATTTCTTCACTTTGCCAAAAAAAAAAATTGGGACAAAAGGACTTCAAGGCATGGAAAAGAAAAGCCTTCTTAGGAGTTTTAGAAACCTCACCATATGGAACTTGCTATAATTTCATGATGTCTAAAAGGTTTTAGGGATTGACAGAGAAATGTAGGCAGAATCGTGTTGATGATACTTGGTGTGTCAGATCCTTGGAACAAGCGGGGTGGCAAAGAACTTAAAATTGGGGACAATTGTAGGAGGATTTTGATGGTTATGAACGTGAACACACTATTAATTGGCGGTAGGTTTTGGAGTCATGTGCAAGTTGGTTCCTTGATTGGGGTGGAGTTGGTACGTATTGACAACTGGTAGTCGTTTCTGGAGTTTCATGATGACTAGAAATATATTGGTCACTAGGGACAGTTGTTGGATGCCTTGCCTGGAGTAGAATGTAACGTCCCAGATTTTCTCAACCCGAAGGGTCACTAAAATAATCTCTAAAATATATTTGAAGACTCTAAATAATATTTTCCGTGCTCTTGAATGGTTTTAAAAATATAACTTTTGTGAAAAATAACAAGTGCGCAAGAGAAAAAGAATTTTACTTAAAATTTCTATGGTTTTGTCTATATCGTGATAGGTGTCGCCACAAATTATTTGACCATCCAAACAAATTCTAAAAATTCCAAAAATTGAACTGTAGATACTTGGGACTACAGAATACGACATGTTAAAATTTCAAAACTTAGCTATTTTGTTTGATAGGTGAAAATGTTATTCGAAGTTGCTTGAAAAACTGTCCTAGCAACCCGCTAAAATAGTCATAATAAATTCATACGATGGAATTTTTTAGTGATTCAAATTTTTGTTATTAGACCACATACAGGGCTTTCCACAGCAACTAAAAACTCAAAAATCCAACCATAAAAAAGTTATGATTTTTCAAAGTAGGGGCATTAAACTGAAAAAATCAGAAAATGGAACTAGGCATTTCAAACTTGATAATTTTAACGACAAAGGAACCAACATCTCGTTTTTCATAAATATTACATAATTAAATACTGAATCAAATACTTAAAAATATTGCATTTACATCATAATTAACTTGATCATCTCGACATCAAAACTTAAACTAAATAAGAAAATTACACGTCATGCTTGCTAGCCTACGCCATCGCATCAACGCTAACCAATTCAATCTAAAAATTTTGGAGTGAGTATTTCATAAGAAACACTCAGTGGCCATACATACTAACAAGTGGAAAAAATTATATGTAAACATAAATGCTCATGCCATCATTTTTAAACGTACATAGGAACACATAAATTGGTAGCCGGCACCACATAACGTCATACGTGATTACCTTCAATCACTAACATATTAAAGTGATTACCTTCAATCATTATCATAACGTTCCTTCATCATAAATTTTCATGGCATTTATATCACATCACAATTTTTCAAACGTCATTTAAAAATCATAGTAAAAGTAGCAAGTAAAACTACCTCAAAAATGAGTTTTCGGTTGAAGTTTTGATGAAGAAAATTTGTTTTGCAGCTTCCAAAAAAATCAAAACCGCACACTATATATAGATGTATATATAAGGAACTTTTGTGAAGGTTAAAACAAGGTTAATGCCCTTTTCTACTGGCCAAAAATCTGGACAGAAATGAAGGAAATTGCTTGAAAATTGGTGACTAAGATTACAGAAAATGGAGGCTGTGTGTTGGCCGAAAATCTGAAGGAAAAAAAGGATAAATTCTAGAGTATTTTTGCTGATTGAGGCTAAGGTTTCAAGGCTTCTTGATGCATGAAATTGAAGGGAAAAGAAGAGATCTTTTGCTGGAGATTTCTCACTGTTGGACCGAATTTTTTTGACCGAAAAGAGGAGAAAACAAATTCTGAAAATGCAAGATTTTTTGCTGAAACTTTGGGGCTGATATGGAGGGAGGATGAGGGTGGAAAATGAGGGGTTTCTTTCTAGAAAGTAAACAAGAAACACGAAGCTGTTGAACTATGGATGAAGGCCAAATTCCAAGAGAGAGAAATGGAGGTTTATGCTTAGTTTTAAATGCTGATTTTTGGTTCCTGAAACCTTATGCTGTAGGGGATGAATTTGGGGTGGATTTGGAGGGAGATATTAGTTGGATTGAGGGCTAAAAACGGGAGGAAAAGTGGAGAAAAAAAGTGATAAAGATCATGGCTGATCATGGGCTGCTGGGGACAGTTTTCTTCAGCTAGTGGGGCAGTTTTGAATGGCTGAAAAACAAGAGTTGGGGGATAGTTTTCAGCAGTCTTCTTACAAGTATTTTATCTATAATTCAAGTGGTTTAGGAGGTGTGAAAATGGGTAGGTGGTTGACGGTTTTTGGTAGGAAACATGGGATAATATAGCTGTTGGAAAATGGGACCTAAATGGACGGTTTCCAGCAGGTTTTGGGAGAAAATCTTGGGAGTGTTTTCAGCTGGTTTAGGGGAACATTGGGGACGTTTTCAGCAGTTTTATTTGGGGTTAAATTAGTTGAAAAAGGTGGGTAACATGGTGGGTAAAAAGTGCTAATCATGGGAGAGAAAATTGGCAGTTTTCATAATGGTTTTAGAGGGCTGTTTGGGAGGTTTCTTCAGGTGAAAATGGGGCTGACTGGAGACGGTTTTTCTGTGGAAAATGAGGAGAGTTTGGCTGCATTTTAAGTGAGTTGGAAGGTGGGTAAATGGTATTGAAAATGGGGGAGAAGTGGGCTAGAAAATTGGGAGTGAAAGGGGTGGTTTTCAAGTGAGTTAAGGGGGCTGTTTGGGGCATCTTTCTTACATAGATTAAGGGGTTGTTTGGGAATGTATTCATAACACTTAAATGGACCGGGTTTTGGCTAAATATGGGTGGATAATTAAGTCAAAAAAGTGTCAAAACTAAGGTGAACAAATGATCTAAATTTGTTCCGCAAATAAGATAATCAAAATTGACCGAAAATGAGCTGGGAAGATGTTTAAATTTTCGTTGGTTTTTAATTTAAACAATAAGTTTTCATTAACCTAAAATAGATTCAAGTAAAGTTATTCGGGTTAAGAAAATTAAATTAATATCGGCGATTTATGAAATTTCATGTTCGTTATATAAAAATAAAAGGCAAGCATGTGCAAAAAAAATTAATGCGACTAAAATATTTAAAACATACTAGGAAGTTCGTAGAGACGCCGAAAGTATTTTCTTGAAATTTAAAAGGTGAAAAATTTTCCAGTCGCTACATGGAGTGAGAACATGTTGAGAATTGGTGGCAGTTTTTGGACTTTTTTTATGACAAAAAATGTGTAGGGCACCAGTGGCAGTTGATACGTACCTTGGCCAAAGTGGAGAAGGATTGTAATAAGAAATGGTGATGGTAGCCGAAGCCCTTAGGTGCGTTGGTACATGTTGGGGGTTGCTTGCTGGTAGTCCTTGTTGTTCCACCTTTATTCCTTGCAAACAGGGTGAAGAGTTAGAAGCCATTCCTTTGTATTGTTTATGCAAGAAGTCCTTGTTGTTTCACCTACTGCGCTCTTTCTTTCTTTCTAATACACTGACAAACTGTGTGTAGAACTCATAGAGCTTACCCTCACTACTAGGGTTCTCTCTATGATATATATAGTAGGATAAACTCTGAGTGCATGTTTTGTGCAAAATGTGTGCATTTATACAAGACAACTGTAGAGATGAAGTGTGCATGTTTTGTGCAAAATATGTGCGAGTAATAGACAGCTCAACCTCGGAATAGGTGGAAGAAGAATTATTCCTTCATAAAATCTGATGCTAGTTTTAAATTTTAATATTAAATATTTTATTTTTGTATTTTATGTTTTGATTTTTAACAAATATATCATATAGGTTTTTTTATTGAATTCTAGTGGCGGAATATTTCCATCTCCATTTTTTATTATAAAAAATACATCAGATGTTGATTTTGACGAAATCCAGAGATAGAATATTTTCGACACAAAATCTGTTGCAGGGCTTTAGTTTTTACTTTTCAAAAAAATTTCAATTCCTAATGCCTATGTCAAAAAAGAAACCTTAAAATTCATAACTATGAAAAAGGATGGAAAGAGAAAATGTAAAGATATGGCAATTGTTGACCCCTAAAAATGGCAGCCAATAGGAACCCCACGTCCTTTCCCCCACGTGTATTCTTCCACACACTTGGACGGCCACATGGTTTATTCAACCAAATAGATGTACCTCAAAATGGATAAATATGATCCAAGTGATAAAAGGAAAATACACTATGGTTGAAATGATGGCTTGAGGGCCTCTCACTAATAATTCACTAAGTGATGATGAATATTTAGAAAATATTTAACATAGAGGACTTGATATATCTTGTGAGTAATCAATTTAACCTCCTTTTATTGTGGAATTGATTCTGGATTTATAGACAAATTTCACTCAATTGTCCAACCTTAGATGTGCGACACCTGGTTTAATCTGAAGAGCCTACAAGTCACATCATGACCGGCACATCGTTGGCTTAAAGGGGAAAGTCTTATCAAACTGCATGCTAGGGTCTATGACTGCGGCAAGTTGTAACAGCAAGCTATCCCTTCAGTCTTTTCATACTTCCAGTGTCAGGGAGAGGCTTCTCCAACACACAATTGGGGACAGCCTCTTCCCAGGCTCCTCGTCATAAAAAGATCAGCCTCGGAATGAATGGTGGTAGTATATTAAGTTACAGAGTTAGGCCACGTGGATGTCCACATGTTATGTGTAACTGGGGCTTAACAATAGTCTCCCAAGTTCATCGCCCACGTCATTTATGAAGGGTGTTGAACTTGGTAAAAAGCGAGAATCGTGTATGGGATGGGGCTTGATGTATAGATGAATGTAGATAGTACCTCAAGCACGAAATTTCATCATTTATGTGAGGTGTTGTGCTTGAAATTAGTCCCATGTGTGAAGAGGTTTGATTCAGATGCAAGTCCCATGTCTGATGCATAGGCGGATCCCCAATTTGGGATGAGACCTGATGCATAGGCAAGTCCCAAGTGGGACGGGGCCTGATGCATAGGCGGATCCCCAAATGGAGAAGAGGCATGATGCATAGGTAAGTCCCAACTGGAAAAAGGCATGATGCATGCAGATCTCCAATTGAAGATGAGTCCTAATGCAGAGGCAAGTCCCAAGTGGGACGGGGCCTAATGCATAGGCAGATCTCCAATTGGAGATGAGGCTTGATGAAGAGGTAAGTTCCAAGTGGGAAGGGGCCTGATCCATAGGCGGATCCCTAGTTGGGGATGAGGCTTGATATAGAGGCAACTCCAAAGTGGGATGAGGCCTGATGCATATATGGATCTCCAAATGGATATAAGGCCTGATGCAGAGGCAAGTCCCAAGTAGGACAGGGCCGGATGTATAGGCGGATACCCAATTGGAGATGAGGCCTGATGTAAAGGCAAGTCCCAAGTGGGGCGGCGCCTGACGCATAGGTGGATCCCCAATTGGGGATGAGGCTTGATGCAGAGGTAAGTCCTAAGTAGGATGGGGCCTGATGCATAGGCGGATCCCCAATTGGGGATGAGGCCTGATGTAGAGGCATGTCCCAAGTGGGACGGGGCCTGATGTATAGGCGGATCTCCAATTGGGGTTGAAACCTGATGCAGAGGCAAGTCCCTAGTGGGACGGGGCCTGGCTGGGCGAAGCCCTGGGCTGCAGGTAAACGAGGTGTCTAGGGTAATGATTACATGGACGTGGAGAGTATGGAACATTTTGTTGGGCGTGCTGAAAAGACTACTGCAAACATTGAATGTTTGTAATCATCAGAGATAAGCTTGACGTCCGACGCTTTCCACGGATGAGTGAATATTACCGTTTGATCTAAGATGTTGATTGAGATTTGTTTATGTGGCCATTTGAATTCAAAGGCTCAGATGCTTCATCAATCTTGATGGCTAGGATGGGTTTTGAGTTTGATCCAACGACTAGGGATTGGATTCATTTGCCTATAAAAATGAAGAAAATCATTCGTATTAACACTTTTGTTGACATTGTGTTTTGTATGTCCAGCCAAGAAGAGAGAGAACTTCCGGCCGCCGTATTTTTAACGAAGAAAACTTTTGGTGACATTTCACTGGGAGAAAACTTCTAGTTTTAGGTACCCACTAAACTCTATCCCTTTAATTTTCTCTTTGTATTTTAGGATAGGATGTTTAATTTGGGAGAAGTTGTTGAGGTACCCTACGAGTCGGTTAGTAAGTGTCTCTATCGGCTGTCAAGGTGAGGCCAATCCGAAGTGTGAATGCTATTAGAGGAGAAGAGTTGGCCATGATCCCATCAAGTAGTGGTGATCCAGCTCCAGGCTGTTCAAGGGGTGGGTTTGTTGCAGAGGGCCCGTCCGTTAGTAGGAGGTGGGCTACAATGGACGTCCCTTCGGTTGCAAACAAGGATGATTTGGAGAAGATTAGGAAGATGTTTCGTGAAAGAGCATGTTTTTTTAGGAAGGTAGCAATGCAATGCATTTTCAGTCATTCAATACTGGGATGAGGCTTCCTTTTGATCCATTCTATAGGAGAGTACTCAAGGCATATGGTTTAGCACCGAACCAGGTATCTCCCAATAGCTGGAGTTAAACTGAGATAAGCCTTTATTTGTGGTTCAGGCACTCATTCGAATTTGAGATGTCTCTGCATATCTTTCAAACCGTCTATCTTCCGAAGAAGTTGCCGAAGAAGAAAAATAGGAGAGAGAAAACGGAGTGGTACTATTTTGGCCCGTTGGGAGCACATAAGCCTTTGTGCTGCCCTTCTTCTATAAAGCATTGGAAGGAGGGCTGGATCTGGGTGTCTGGGAACTGGCAGAGGGTAGTGAACGACCTAGACCCCAATTTGAATGTGTTCAGCTTCTATAGAGTCACAAGTGAGTGATTCGATAAGAAGAGAATGTTGCTTTTGGGTTGTATGTATATTAACTATTCTATCTTATTTTGCAGACGCCCTTCCTTAGTGTGAGATAAAGGAGGAGGAACTTAACATTCTTCGAGCAATTTACAAGCATCCGTCAGGAAAGATGAGGTTCGATTTTTTATTGAACTTGGGCAGATGGCCAAGAAAGGTATGTCTCTTCCTTTCCCTCTTTGATGTGTGTCTTGCCCCTATTTATTCTAATGTGGGGCTAACTCTTGTGTAGTTGATTTCAAGCAAGGTAAGAGGCCCACACTACCACTTGTAAGGTTGATGGCAGCTAAGGTTAGGGAGCTTCGTCCGGGATCTTCCGAAAATAGTCGCCAAAAAAAAGCAATTGAGGAGGTAAACAAAGAGTCTACTCTAGAAGAGGCCCGAAACTTAGCGACTAACCCATTCTCAAGAATTTTCATCGGGAGATGAGGAACCCCAGCCAAAAGAAGAAGACAGATGCTCTCGCCTGCGTGCTAAGCCAACGCTGAGGGGGATAGCGAAGGGAGCGAAGCCAGTAGAAGACTCGACAGGCAAGGATAAATCAGTAAAAGTGATCAAAACAGTCACAGTTCTTCCTTCCGATCCCAAGCAACGCCGCTTGACAGTGACTGCTGCGAGGGTTGCCTTGGATGATGCACCTGTTGGTGCTACAAAAAGAAGAATGGAGGCTGTGGGCCAAGCTTCTTCTAGAGTGGGCGAGGCTCAATACGAGAGGGATGTTGGACGGCTTCATCAGAAATTAGAGAGAAAAATCCCTGGCCCCTTGACTAAGAACTTGGACTTTTATCCAATTTTGGGAGCTGATGGTTTTTAGAAGTACCTGATCAAGCCGTGGAAGGCGTTCCTCGGTGGAGAAGAGGCTAAAGACTGGCTGGAGGCATCTCTAGCTTGTTCATTTCGTTCAGCTGCTGCTTAAATGAAGTCCTCGTAGTGATGAGAGATATGAAGAAAAAGATGGTCGATTGCTCTAAGGCTATCTCCCGGTCGATTAGATCATTGAGTACCTTGACAGTACAATTGGCCTTGGTTGGAGTGCCAAGCTAGCCTATGAGAAGGCGATGTTAGAGATAGTAGAAGGCGAGAGTCGGTTGCTATTTTGAGGCGAGGCTCGAAGACACTTTGAATGCTCATAAGATAGCCTCGGAAGCTTTGGAGGCTGCCAATGGAGAGAACCGATTGATTGACCAGCCGAGGCTTTGGGAGGCAATAGGAGATTTTGAAGTTGAAATCTGAATTGGATGTGTGTCGAAAGAAAGTCCGAGGCCAAGACCATTGAGGATGGCCAGTGACTTGGCCAAGAAGCTGCAAGAAGCAGAGGCTAATTTTGTTGCCAATTTTCACCTGATAGATGTGTACAATAGTTTTTAGAATTATTTTGCTAACGTTGGTCAGCAAGAGGTCATTTCAGCGCTTCGTAACAAACATCCTGACCTCGATCTTTCTTTCCTAGAGGGTAAGTTTCCTCCGATGGTTATTGAAGACCCCCCCATAAGAGTATCACTTAGGTTTTTTTCTTTTTATTCATTCTGTAAGAACTCCTTGGATGATGCTTAGATGTAATGAAATCATTTTTTACTTAATGAAATTTTTGTTTTGAATGTTTATTGCCTTTGTTTCGATGCTGTTATGAACGTCGCATGAATATGTGGATTAGATACGTTATTCTTTTAGTTAAAAATGAAAGAGGTGTTATACAACGTGAATAAACAAAATATATTCTCACAAGAAGAGGCATGGTGCCAGATTAAACATGCTCCTCACCCAATTAAAAAGTGAAAGATGCGACAGCATTATATAAGGCATAAATCGTGGTAAAATTCTTCCAACCTTGTCTACTGATGGTATCGACGCATGTGATCAGCATTCCAAGGATAAGGTTGCGGCTTAGCATCAAGGTCCTCAATCTGCTACGTACTGGGGTGTACTTCCATACTGATTCTGTAAGGACCTTCCCAATTAAGGCCAATCGACCTCTAGCTCTTTAGATGATAGGAATACTCTTCTTAGGACCAAGTCGCCAAGGCGGAAAGACCATTTTTTACTTTCTTATTAAAGTACCGAGCCCATCTTTTTCTGATAAGAGGCTAATTTAGCTTGCGAGTTGTCCATTCATTCTCCTAGTAGGTCGATGCTGGTTCTCTTGAGGTCTTTGTTGTGGTTTTCATTGAATAGCAAGCGATGAGGAGAGGGGATACCAACCTTCACTGGACTCATAGCCTCAGATCTGTACGCCATAGAATAGGGTTTCTCCAGTTGGTGTTCGGCGGTCGTTTTAATCACCCAGAACACGTGGGGTAGCTCTTCGACCTAAGCCCCTTTTGATGCCTCAAATTTTCTTTTCAAGGTATATTTAATTGTCTTGTTGACAACCTCTACCGACCGGTTAGCCTGAGGGTGATGGGGGCTAGAGAAGTGCTTGGCGATCCCAAGCTCTTCGTATAGGTTCCTGACCTTTCAGTGGTCGAATTGCCTCCCGTTGTCAGAAACCAGAGAGTGAGGAATCATGAACCTGCATATGATGTTTTTCCATATGAACTTGGAGGTATTAGCCTCGGTAATCTTCATCATTGGTTCTTGCATCGACCCACTTTGTAAAATAGTCAATTGCGACCAAGGTTCGCACGCATTGCCTATCCCCCTAGGCATAGGACCTATGAAATCTATTATCCATCCGGTGAAGGGCCGGGGCTGACACCGGGTAAGTTATTGGTGGGGCTATCGCAGATTGTAACGAAGCGTTGACACTTATCACATCTTTTTGTGTGGAGCAAAGAATCTTTCTTCAAAGAGGGCCAGAAGTATCCTTGCTCGATGACCTTTTGTGCTAAGGCCAAGCCTCCCATGTGGTTGCCACATATTCCCTCGTGGACTTCTTTAAGGATGTAATCTGCATCATTGATTCTAACACACCTGAGGAGGGACATGGAATAGCCTCGTTTGTATAGGACGTCGTCAGACAGCACGAAGTGTGTTGCTCTCCTTCTCAACTTTCTAGCCTCTTCCCTATTAGCAGGGAGGGTTTGGTCCTTCAAAAATGTAAGGATAGGATCCATCCAAGTGGAAGTCTCTTCAACACACATTACCTCTGTAATAGTCTCTATGGATGGCTTGTTGAGGTGTTCGATGGGAACCAGCATGAGGTGCTCGAGTCCTTGCTGCTTACCAGTTTGGATAGTGCATCTGCGTTAGCGTTATCAGCCCTGGTCACTTGGATCAGTTCAAATTTCTTGAAGCACGGAATAAGATCCCTCACCAATTTGAGGTAGGAAGCCATTCTTCTTTTCCTATCGGCGAAACTCCCGTTTACCTGGCTCACAACCAGTTGGGAATCGCTTGCCACTGAAAGACTCTATACTTTTATTTCTTTTACTAAGCAAATGCCAGATAGTAATGCCTCATACTCTCCAACGTTATTTGATGCTTTGAAGTCGAACCCAATTGGACAATTCAACCTATGGCCTTCGGGGCTGGTGAGGACCACCCTAGAGCCATAACCCATGTCTCCAGAAGATCCCTCGACAAAAATGTACCATGTAGGTGGATTTGCAGGTTCCTTTGGAGAGTCTACTTCAGGAGTGTTGGCAAACTCAGCCACAAAATCAGCGAGGGCTTACCCTTTGATGGCCGCCCTGGGCTTGAATACAATGTTGAACTAGCTCAACTCGATAGCCCACTTCAATAGCCTACCCTAGGCATCAGGTTTCTGCATCACCTGTATCAGAAAGAAGTTAGTAAGGACATAGATGATGTGGACCAAGAAATACGGCCTCAATTTTCTAGAGGCTGTGACGAGTGACAATGCTAGCTTCTCTATGTCTGCGTAGCGAATCTATGCTCCCAGGAGGACCTTGCTCACGTAGTAAACTAGCAGTTGGTGTTCTTCTTCTCGAACTAAGACCGAGCTTACAGACTTTGAAGATACGGCTAGGTAGAGCAATAAAGCCTCTCCTAATTTAGGCTTTGATAGTAGGGGAGCATGGCCTAAGTGTTCTTTTAGGGCCTGGAATGCAAATTCACGTTCCATTGTCCATTCGAATATGTTATCTCCTTTCAAGATTTTGAAGAATGAGAGACATGTATCCATGGCTTTCGAGACAAACCTGCTAAGGGCTGCCATTCTGCCCGTGAGGCATTGCACATCTTTTTGGTTTCTTGGGTGACTTCATTTTGATCAAAGCTTTAATCTTCTCTGGGTTGGCTTCGATCAGCTTTTGGTTCACCATATAGCCTAAGAACTTCCTAGAGACAACTCTGAAGGCGCATTTCAGAGGATTGAGCTTCATTCTAAAAGCTCTGAAAATCTAGAAAGTCTTTTCCAGGTGCTGCACATCGTCTTCGGCTTTTAAGCTTTTAACTAACATGTCATCCACATAGACTTCCATGGTGAAACCAAGCTGATCAACAAACATTTTGTTGACAAGCCTCTGGTACATTACCCCGACATTCTTTAAGACGAAGGGCATGACTTTATAATAGTAGAGGCCCTTATCTATCACAAACGATGTGTGTTCTTTGTCTGGTGGATGCATGGAAATCTAATTATAGCCTGAATAGGCATCCATGAAGCTTAGGAGCTCATGTCCAGAAGTGGCATCCACCAGCTGATCAATCCAAGGTAATGGAAAGCTATCCTTAAGACATGCATGGTTGAGATTGGAGAAGTCTATACAAATTCTCATTTTCTCGCCTGGCTTTTTCACCAAAACTAGATTGGAGACCCACTTAGGATATCGGGCCTCTCGTATGAAGTTGCTTTGCAGAAGTTTTCCAACTTCTTCTTTCAAGGCCTCGTATTTTTTTGGGTTTAACGACCTTCTTCTACTTTGTGTGAGGGTACTTAGGATCAACATTGAGGTGGTGACAACTTACCTTTGGGTCAATCCCAACCATATCTTGGTGTTTCCATGCAAAAAAATATCTAGATTATGGTAGAGAAACATTTTCAGGTTCCCATTGGATTCTTTGAAGTGGTCCTTTCCTACTTGGACCCTCCTTGATGGATCACTAGGATCCGCTGAAAGCTTTCCAGCTCCTCAACTGATGAAGCTCTGGGAGTCAACTTCTGTTACTCTTGGATCGATGTCCTCGGAGAACGTAGATTTTTCCATTGTGATATCCCCTGGTGCATCTTCTAAGGCTTCTTTCATTTCAACATCTAAGAACGCCATGTTTATTTCCTTCTTCTCTACCTTTCTCAAGGCATTTCTATAGCACTTCCTAGCCTTGGGTGTGTTGCCTCGCATAGTGGCTATGCCTCCTTCCGTAGGAAATTTTGTATAGAGGTGGTGAATGGATGTTAGGGCCCAAAGTTCTTTCAAGGTCGGTTGGGTCAGCACTCCATGGTATGCTAACCTTCTGTCCACTACCAAAAATTCCATGAAAGTGTGGGTAGCTAGAGGCTCTTTACCTATTGTAAAGGCGAGGCGAACTATCCCTTTTGGGGCTACGCAATCACATGTAAAACTGTAAAGAGGTTGACCACCAGTCGGGGTTATCTTTCGGGACTTCTGGAATTGCACCTTCTCTGTTGTTCTTGGCCCACTGACCTCCTCTCCCACAGTTAGAGCGCCTGTTATGGAATGGTGGTCGACGACCTCTCATCGAGGATCGATCTCTGCGCACCGGGATTCAACCCACGTCTAAGCCCATGATTGGCTTCTCTTCTGTTGGCCAAATTTTCCACATCGCGACACACTTCGGTGCTATGGCCATAGCTCCAGTGGACGCGGAAATAGTTTGTGGGTGCCTCATAAGGAGGAGAAAGTTCCCACTTCATAATATGTTGAGGGGTCTTTCCATAGTTGTAGGCTCTAGTCATGGAGCCCGAAGCTCTTGAGAATGAATGCAGAGATAGTAGGCCCTCTTGTGCAGAGGCCACGTAACTTATTCCTGAGTTTGGGTCAAAGGGGTAGTCCCTCTAACACGACGCAATTGATGGAGGGCCGCCTGCCTCTCTTGCCAACTCTTGGCGCTTGGTTGATTGATGGAGGGGGAGGATCATATTCTCATTGGTGATTTCTCATTTCCACCAATTGATCAATGGCTGGATTTTTTGCGGACCATCCCTCCGTAGTGGTTCCTCATGTCCATCCTCTCTTCAAGGCAAAAGAGCCTCAACACCGGATATTCTTTCATAGAAGAGTATTTCTTCATTGAAACGACTGAGATAGTATTGTAGTGGTTCAAATTTGGCCTACTTTACATCATGGAGGCGTTGCACCGAGGCAAAGCAGGCTTCTCCGATGAGAAGTAATTGATGAATGTCTTTTTCAACTCCAGCTAGCTAGAGATGCTTCCAGCAACTAGCTTGTTATACCATCTTTTGGCTCTCCCTGATAAGGTACGGTGAAAAGATCTGATTTTAAAAGCTGGAGTCACTCATCGAAGGCTCATCTCCATTTTGTACGTGTTTACGTGGTCCAAAGGGTCCTCCTTTCCCGTATAAGGTGTGATTTTAGGTAGACAAAACTCATGGAGGATGGATGTGTTCCTAATCCCAATCGAGAACGGGAGGTTCTCATCATCATCATCTATTTCAAACGACCTTGTTGGCTTTGGATTCTCTCTCCCGGTGTTCATTTCTGGGGGGAATTGGGAGATGCGTTGAGCCTGCTGGTCATTTTTTGTAGTATTGGGATTGCTGGTACATGGGATGCTAAGGTGAATAGGGTTGGAATTTAGATTCTTCCCTAGCCTCGGCCTCTTTTGCTTTCCTTTCTCGCCTATTTCTTGGAGGACTTTGAGGCTTCTCCCTCCTCAGGCCCATTTTTGGGTCCATAGTTTTCCAGCCTTTCAAAGACACTGGCAAATATTGTTGGTTGAAACCTCCTATTGCGTACTGGGTAGTTGGCCTCTTCTATGTATGTCCTGGCACGCGAGGCTTCTCCCCTAACTTGAGGATCACGGGGACAACTGATATTTACTTCTTGTTCTTCATTGGGATTGTCTAAGTCAAATCCATGGGGTCGATTCCTCCATGCGCATGTATTATTTGGATATATCCCTGCATTTAGGCATGGTGCTGGGCTAGCTACCTTACACTGGCAGCAATGGTCCTCATTTCTCGTTCGAGGTTGGTGGGATCCCTCTTCACACGCTTCTCCGAGGGGCTTCCCGCCCCTTGCTCTTGCCATGGTTTCTGCGTCCGTTGCAAGCCTGGTTCTCCTTGGATTCTCATCTTCATTGCTCCCACTCATTCTTTTCTTCAATGGTTTGACTGGTCATTTGTTCAGTGAGATTCCTTTGTCCAAGGAGGCTTAAGCTTTTAGTCATGTTTCACTCATGGTTGAATGTGTGGTTTTCCACAGACGGTGCCAATCTGTTGACCCCTAAAAATGACAACAGCAGAAACCCACACCCTTTCCCCCACGTATTTCTTCCACACACTCGAACCGCCATGTGGTTTATTCAACAACGTAGATATACCTCAAGACGGATAAATATGATCCAGGTGATAAAAGGATAATACACTAAAGTCGAAATGATGGCTTGAGGGCCTCTCACTAATAATTCACTAAGTGGTGATGAATACTTAGAAAATATTTAGCATAGAGGACTTGATATATCTTGTGAGTAATCAATTTAACCTCCTTTTATTGTGGAATTGAGCCTGGTATTTATAGACAAATTTCATTCAATTGTCCAACCTTAGATGTGCGACACGTGGTTTAATCTGAAGAGCCTACAAGTCACATCATGAGCGCCACATCGTTGGCTTAAAGGGAAAGTCCTATCGAGCCGCATGCTAGGGTTTATGACTACGGCAAGTTATAAGTTGTCCCATCCGTCTTTTCATACTTGCAGTGTCATAGGAGGCTTCTATAACACGCAATCGGGACAACCTCTTCCCAAGCTCCTCGGCATAAAAGGAGCAGCCTTGGATGAATGGTGGCAGTATACTAAGTCAAAGGGATAGGCCACGTGGATGTCCACGTGTTATGTGGAACTGGGCGTAATAGCAATAACATAAAACCACCTAGATATAAAACATACTTAGGAAGCAAAAGTAAAGCATAAAAATAGAAGAAAGGAGCCATATATGCCGGCAACGCATATGAAATTGGATCTGGTGAGAGCATAGCATCATCGGTAAAACTATCAACATCTTTTGCATCCATTGCCGTAATTGGAACTCTGAGCAATGGAATGAAATGGGATATACTTAGTATTTCAATTAATGTTAATCAGTAAAAAAGAGTTTGTTGAAGCGTGAGGCTCCTAAAGCCATTAATTAAGGAGACCTGATTATTCATGTGTGTGTGTGTGTGTGTTTTTGTGTGTGTTAATTTCATGTTATATATGTCCGTTTTGATGCAAAATGTGAAACTTAACGAGTTTTTTTTCAAATAATGAGTTTAAGTGAGAATTTTAGGTTACAAACGTGAAGTTTAAGATGATTTTTTTGTCTAATGCACAATAGAAACCTTAAAATTCAGAACCAAGGAAAAGGATGGGAAGATAAATTATAAAGAAATAACGTAAAACCAATTTTTGATTGCTCGAGTTAGGTTGAGGAGCAAAGAAAGTTTTCTTGAGTATTGAGAGTATTGAGATTGGATTGAAAATTGTTGAGTGTATTCATTTATATGATAAACACATACTTATATATAGATATATCTTGAGACATAAATGAACTTATTTGCATACTATATAAGACACGTATGAATTAATTGTAATTTGTCTGATTGAAAATATTGAAAATACCTGTTTAAAAGTATGAAATCTTAAAATCTAGATTATAATCTTAAAATATTGGTTCTTTTCAGTCATGTCCTTGTCAATTTGTCTCATGAGTAAAAGCAAACACATAATCTATGTTTTTAATTAGTATACATATGTTTCAAAAATGAAACATGTCACAAAATGATATAGCTAAAGTACTATTGATCATAAAAAATACAGAAAAAATCCATTAATTTCACGTGAACTTTCACTCATTAGTATACATGCATTAAGTTATTTACTTGATATTTTACTGCCTAATCTCATTAATATCTCTTCTAATAGTCATACGAAAGTATGGAAAAAAAAACAACTTATTAGGCTTCTCTCATTGACATATTAGGGGGTGAAATGTGTGTTTTGTGCAAAATGTGCGCATGTGCACAAGACAGCTTGGGTGATGAAGTCTATGTGTGTTATGTGAAAAATGTGTGCATATGTACAAGACAGCCAGGGGTGGGCCGGGGAAGGGGGAACCACATGGGGGTTCGGGGGCAGCACCCACGAAAAGTTTTTGAGTCTATTTTAATGAGAATATAATATTTTCAAATAATTCTTTAAAAATCTTATTGAACAAAGATATTCAAGATCTAAATGCAAAAAAACGAAAATAGACACGACAAACTAAAAATTGCAATTTTAAACTGCAAAGACGATTTCAAACGACAAAAATTCATCTTCAGTAGTGACTAAGGGAAAGGATATAAATTGAATTTGGCCCTACAAGAGAAAGTGATCATTGTTAGAAGGGATTCATGATAAGGCGCGTATATTTCTCTAAACAAACATCTAATGGTGAAGAGTACAAGATGACATCACAGCAAGAGAAAAAACAATAGCAGATGAATATTTTAAAAGATTGAGTAGAAATAGGGGTTTTTTCAAAAATAACCACAATAAATAAACTATTTCTTAAAATACTATCATGTTTTTTTTATTCTAAAAATACTGTTTTTTTTTAGTTTTGTAACACTTGTTGTTACATTTGTTACATTTGTTATTTTAGTTATAATAAATGTGTTACATTTGTTATTAACAAACATAACAAATGTAACAACAAGTGTTATAAAAATAAAAAACAGTATTTTTAGAATAAAAAAAGTTAAATAGTATTTTTTAAATTATTTTACATTTTGTAGTATATGGTGAAATTATCACGTAGAAATACGTTGAAAATTATATTGAGGCTTATGTAAAGAATTGGTAGCATTGGACTCCATCACAGCATGAAAACAGAACAAAGTGCTTATGGTTTGTTGCTTTGGGCTGCTGGATGATATTATTGGGCTGGGCCACTGGTTTTCCAGCACTGGGCTTTGGGGAAAATTTTTTTTTTAAAGATATAACCTGTTGTCCAGAACAGGGCTGGGCTCTGCCCCTGAATACAGCTCGGGCTGGTGACTGGTGGAAGAAGACTTATTCCTTCACAAAGTCTGATGCTGTTTTTATGTTTATTTTAGTGCACCACTTATAACGTCCTGGATTTTCTTAACTTGGAAGGTCACTAAAAATTTGAAATAATATTTATTGACTCCAAATTTAAACTTTACCTTGAGCTTTTAAAGGTTTTAATTTCATTAACAATGGAAAGCGTGAAGGGGAGTACAAAGTTTTCAAAGCTAAAATTTTGGATTGTCGAGATTTACATGTGGTACAAGATGTTGTCATAAGTTATTTGACCAACCTATTATACTCTAGAAATTATGATTTTTGACTAGAAAGTACTAACACATAATGGAACAACATACCTAAATTTCATAATTTTATCATCTCATTTGCTAGGGGAAATAAGTGGGCAAAGTCACCTGAAAATTGTGAGTAAAACCGGCACAACCTGGAAAATAGTCACAAGTAATTCACTCAATGTGCTTTTGAGGTGATTCCAAATTCCACAAACATCCAAATCATAAACATTTCTAACTCCACTGATTTCACTCAAAAATTCGTAATACAAACTAAGTTACAACATTTTTAATACATGGGTAGTTATAGGAGTCAACTTTTCCCGACCGATAAGTTTATCAAACCACAAACCATTTAGTCGAATTTACATGATTTTAAAACAATACATGAACAACTACATTATAGGAAACGGGCTTTTGGGCTTCTTGGGATTGGGCTGAATTATCAGGCAATGGATTTGTAACATAATAGTTGGGCCTCGAAGCCCATTTCATCATTGCCCTATAGATTATATTTGTTATCACAGCCCATTAACTAGATAACCCAACAGAATCTCCACATTCATGTCAAACAGACTGATCAAACAAGGTTTACCTGCAAAAAGAAAATCAAAAAATGAAATTTAAGTAGCATCAATATTCACGATTTTCAAACAAGAATATAACTTGTTTAGAGGCAGTACCTTAGTAAGCATATCTGAAGGGTTAAATTGTGTTGGTATCTTTTTAAGATACAACAAATCTTTAGAAACTATATATCTAATAAAATATGGTTTAACATCAATATGTTTAGTACGTTCATGAAACACTTGATATTTACATAAGTGTATAGCACTCTAACTATTTGAAAACACAATTACATATTTAGACAACATATTTATTTCAGTTAATAACCCTTTTAACCACAGACCTTGTTTTATTGCCTCTTTTGCTGCAATATATTATGTGGACAAAGCTACAATAGGTTGAAGTTGTGACTTCCAACTTAAACAAGTACCACATAGTGTATACAATAGGTTGAAGTTGTGACTTCCAACTTAAACAAGTACCACATAGTGTAAAAACATAAGTAGATGTAGATTTTCAATTATCCTTATCACCAGCAAAATCAGCATCAACAAAGCCTTTTAGAATTACTCCCTCATTACATGTACCAAAAATTAAACCCAGATTAGACGTACCTTTCAAGTATCTAAGTAACCACTTCAAAGCTTCCCAATGTTCAGGACCAGGGTTGGCCATGAACCTACTAAGTGTGCTAATAGCATGAGCCATATCAGGTCTAGTACAAACCATTGTGTACATGACAAATCCCACTGCATTAGCATAATTAGGAACCTTTTCCATGTACTTCAAATATGATTCATGTATGGGAGATTAATCTTTACTCAACGTAAAATGGCTAGATAATGGCAAAGAAACAGATTTTGAATCATGCATTGAAAATTTGGATAAAACTTTTTCAATATAGTTTCAACATCAGAATATGACTTGATCTTTTTCTTTCAATGTCCATTCCTAATATTCTCCTAGCATGCCCTAAATCTTTCATATCAAATTCAGAGCAAAAAATCATCTTTATTACATTTATGTTACGCATATTGGAACCAATTAACAGAATGTCATCAACATAAAGAAGCAAATAAACAGTCACAAAACCATCTTTATTCTTTTTACAATATAGACAATGATCATAGACACTTCTCTGAAATTTAACAGCTAACACAAAGTTATCAAACATTTTATACCATTGTCTTGGGGACTACTTAAGGACATATAAAGACTTCTTAAGTAAACAAACATAATCAGGTTTGGATGTATCAATAAAACCTTCAGGTTGTGACATATGAATTATTTCATCTAAATCGCCAAGTAAGAAAGCAGTTTTAACATCCATTTGTTCAATTTCCCAATCATGATGAGCAACTAAAGCAAGCAAGACTCTGATAGTAGTGTATTTAATAACAGGAGAGAATATTTCATTGTAATCTAGGCCATATTTTTGAGAAAATCTTTTTGCCACAAGTCTGGCTTTAAATTTTAAAGCTTCTTTATTAGAGATACCTTCTTTTACTTTGAAAATCCATTTGCAATTTACAATGGACTTACTTTTAGGTTTGGGAACAAAAATCCAAGTGTTATTCTTTTTAAGAGATTCCATTTCTTCTTTCATAGCACAATACCTGACAGTAATTTTATGTTATACCGCAAGTGTACGGATCGAACAAGTAATAAAGTAGATTTTGAGTTCAAGTATCGTACACACATGGATTAAATAGTTCAATTACAATTATAATAATCTTAACCGAATCAAATTACTTTAAAATTTGGTGACTATAATCTAACTAAAATATAAGCTAAGAATAATTAAATATTTATAAGTCAAACAAATAAGAGATTAAATTAGAAAATAATTATTTTAGAATTGGGAGAGAAAAACGTACTATGATCCCGAATCCACTTATACCAATTCACTATAACCTGAACTGTTGAACTTGATAACATGATTTATACAGATCAATATTCCTAATTTGTTTAACAATCTCTCTCAAGTAGAATTAAATATATCCATATATGTGACCCGCCTATATTTCTATGACGGATGCGAACATACAAGAATGTATTAGAATTTGTGAATACTTAGAGATCACGTAAAGTATAGCAGTATATCTCTATATCTTATCGGACTCTACGACAATTAATACTATGTTTAATCTATTTTCAATCTCTCGATGGTAAAACAAGTCAAAAGACTTATACAACTATTGCGCACATAATTGTAGATGAAGAGAAATCAATATCAATTATTTAGAATTAAAAACGTGCTTAAATATTAAAAAGTATGTTCAAAGAATTAAAGGATTGTGATACAAGCTTCATCATGATCCTAGCACTAAAAGAATTTAGCCTAACATACTAAGAAGAAAAAAATAAAACATAAAAGCCATCTCCGGATATTAAGAAAACTTAAGAAATAAAAACTTGAACTTGATCTTCGTTTAATTCTTGAAAGGATAAATTTGGATCTTCGTTTCTTGATTTGTCTCTTGTTTATCTCCCCAAATTTGGCTCTAAATCGGCTCCAAGTCGGCTCTCCAATTGTGAGTTAATAACTCATATTCATAGTTTCATAATAGTGTTCCAAAAGATCCCTAAAACTCATTAAAATCATGTCCAAAAAAATTTACTAATTAAATTAGAACTCAAAAAGGTAAGAAAATCCTGCGGGGGCAATTTTACACTGGGCGATCTCTCACGCATGATTTTTGGCCTCTGCTGTTGAAAGATAGTGCTGGGCGCTCGCCCAGCTATAAGCTTGGGCGATCTCCCAGCTTAATTTTTCTCTGCTCTGCGGCTGTTTTTCAAATGGTCATAACTTCTTATAGGAAACTCCAAATTGAGATCCGTACAAAATTTTGGACTCGTAATTCAATTATCTTTCTAATGGTATATCATTTTAGTAGTGGAGACTTTAATACCAAATTTTGTGGTCAAATTTCCCCACGTGCTTTGGTAGTTAG
This sequence comes from Forsythia suspensa, assembly GCA_023638005.1. Taxonomy (NCBI): domain Eukaryota; kingdom Viridiplantae; phylum Streptophyta; class Magnoliopsida; order Lamiales; family Oleaceae; genus Forsythia; species Forsythia suspensa. The sequence goes on along the minus strand of CM042664.1, from coordinate 22,332,050 downwards.
TTTCTCAATTCACTTCTTTGGCTTTATGGTGTTTGATCTTTTGCTTCAACTCTTCATTATCACTTAAATACACCCTAAACTTATTGTTTTTATCTTCTTTCTCATCCTTCAATGTTTGGATCTTGATATTCACTTCAAAAATTCAACTCTTCTTATTTACTCATCGATTTTACCAAATTGTTGCTCTTTTTGTCCATTCTTCTCAAATTACTTATAAACGGATCCAAAACTGAAATAGAAAATAAAATACAATAAATTAAGTAAAAAATTAATAAAACAACGAAATAAAAGCTTAGTTTAAATGTCCGAATAGGTGCACAAAATACACTTATCAAACACCCCCAAACTAAACATTTGTTCTTCCTCAAACAAAAACAAAACAAAAATATAAATTTAAACTAAGCAATGAAAAATCATAGAAATTGAGTTAATGTTAAATTTTTTACCATATGTCTCAGGTTCGAATATAAAGTAAAACTTTTGAAAATATATTAAACAACACAATAAATAATTTTTTTACTTATCCGTTGCTCGACGTTTTGTGAGTGTGTGAATAGCCAAATATTGAACTTACAGCTGTATCAGACCACGACCAATATTGTGTTGTTGATGTTTTTATAATCTCAAACTCTTTGCAGTCATTTATTCCTTACACCTCTTGTAAAATATCACACTTTTAATGCTTTTCTCTCCAATCCCGAGGCGTTCTACCAAATTTGGTTCCTATTGATCAATACAATGCTTTTTCAAATAAAGTGGTAACAATTAGAAACTTGTATTCCTAGAACTAGGATGGTGAGCGTTTTTTAAATTATCATCTCCAGTCTTTAATGTTCTAACCTAGCAATCCTTACCGAGCACTTATAACACTTCTTATTTATTTAATCAGTATAAACAGTCTTACATCTTGTGTGCAATACTTCTCTCCCATAAGCTTTTTATGTGACCCATGTAGCGAGCTTTGGACTGATAACTCCCAAGTCAGATGACCATAGGGCATCAGGTTTTAAAATACCCTAACAGGCTTAATTGCTCGAGTCAGACATTTTATTTTATTTTTTATCAGTATTGAGTAGTGCTCGATTTAGATTCCTTGACTACAACCTATTCAACCGAAGATGAGACCTAGAAATCCCAAACCATCAAAATTCTACAAACGCATGTACTAACTTTAACACCCCCAAACTGTTCTCAAACATTTTGGTTACTAGTTTAAGGATTTGAGAACGAGATTTTTCGCACCAATCCTGAGTCAACAATATCAACTCATACACTCAAGTCATGTTCCTAATAAGTGATAAGTCAATAGTGGCTACGTGCTTCATTAATCTAGTCTAACATGGATAAGTATTCAAGTAAAAACACAGTTTAAATGTTGTCCAACATTCTAACTAAAAACGTACTCAATTTCAAAAAAATACTACTATCATTGGCGGCAAATATTTCAACAATAACTGCACAAATAATAATTTTTAATTTTTTTTAACAAATATTTCTATTATACAGACCCGGATAATAAGCAAATTCAAAATTCATCAATTAAGTATCATGATACTTAATCCACCCAAACCAAAATATTACATTGTCCCCAATGTAATAACAAAATAGAGCAAAAATAAATGAGAAAAGATATCAGTTACTCCTGGGAGGTAGATGTGGAGAAGATGGTCTGGGCTGATCGACTAACTAAAGTGGGATAGGACTCATGCGCCTTGCAAAGTGGAGCATCCTGCAGTTGACATGGTGAGGCTTTACAAAAGTAATAAACAATATATAAAAGAAAACGAATGCATTATTTAATCTAAATTAATAAATAAGAGTATAAAAATAGGTTGCCTCTCATTGAGTGCTTATTTATAGTCATTAGCTTCACTTATTGTCTGATTGCTTTACGACTCTTTAAATAGTATTTTGGAGGACTTTATTTGCTTGCATCTATTGATTTGGCATCATTTTTCATTCATCCTCAAAAATTTGAAATTGTCCTCCTCATAAAAATATGATTGTAGTTTAACACCTTGCTCGAACACAACTACGAAAACTTCAATTTTTTCATTGATCTTGATCATAAAATCAAATTTAGAAAAAAGTGGAGAGTCCGAGAATTGATTGAGAAGTGCAACACAATTAAATGTTACTTTTTCATTTTGCTCATTTAGGATCATCTTCTCTTTTTCTACATAATCTTCTTCTTTGATTGGTGCTTCCTCGGGTTGGATGACATATCTATTATCCAAAATCTCGGACAGTTTCTCTCCCAAGATCAAGTCATCCTCATCAATGGACATTACTTTTTCTTTATTTTCATCTGTCCTCTTTACATGGATTTCTGGTAATTGAACCCCACTTTTGGTGGTAATAGCTTTAACATGGTCATTGGGATTCACCTCTGTATTGCTCGGCAAAGTACATGGTGTTATGCTTGATATAGAAACTACCATCTGACCCATATGTGTCTCGAGATTCTTTATATTGAAGTGCCTTGATTTTGAAGGATGGTCTCCATCTTTCTCACGAACTGATTATTAGATTCCATGTACTATTCAGTTTTCTCCATGAATCTACAAAACATGTCTTTTAGTGAGATTCTCTTTTCTAGCTGCTGAAACTGAGGACCTTGTGGTCTGATACTATTGTGATTATCCCTCCACAAGAAATTTGGATTATTTCGCCCTCCAAAAATCATGTTGTCCTCACCAATCTCAAAAGTTGCATCACATCTCACTATATTAGCCTGATACATTACGATAAAATCTCCAACAAGCATATTGTCATCAATTTCAGAAGTTGCATCATATCTCGCTATATTAGTCTGAGCATTGCGATGAAATCTCCAACAAGCATATTGTCCTCATCAATTTCAAGGTATTCCATCTTGTGTTGTGGTCCTAAAGAGAAAAATCAAACACTGAAATAAACTAAATCTCCGACAACGGCGCCAAAATCTTATTAGCGATTTTATGTTATACCACATGTGTATAGATCGAACAAGTAATAAAGTGAATTTTGAGTCCAAGTATCGTACCCACATGGATTTAGATAGTTCAATTACAATTGTAATAACCTTAACCGAGTCAAATTACTTTTGAAATTTAGTGACTATAAACTAACTAAAATATAAGCTAAGAATAATTAAATAATTAAAGTCAAACAAATAAGAGATTAAATTAAAAAAGAATTCTTTAGAATTGGGAGAGAAAAACATACTAGAATCCCAAATCCACTTATACCAATTCCCTTTAACCTGAACTCTTAAATTTGATAACATGATTTAATTATGAAGATCAATATTTCTAATTTTTTTGACAATCTCTCTCGAGTAGAGTTAAATCTATCCATATATGTGACCCGACTATATTTCTATGACGAATACGCAACATACAAGAATGTATTAGAATTTGTGAATACTTAGAGATGACGTAAATTATAGCAGTATATCTCTATTCCCTATCAGACTCTACGACAATTGATACTATGTTTAACCTATTCTCTCGATGGTAAAACAAGCAACAAGACTTATACAACTATTGCACACATAATTGTAGATGAAAAGAAATCAATATCAATTATTCAGAATTAAAAGTGTGCATAAATATCAAAAACTATGTTCAAAGAATTAAAGGATTATGATACATAATAATCCTAGTACTAAAAGAATTTAGCATAACATACTAAGAAGAATAAAATAAAAATAAAAATAAAACATAGAAGCCATCACCCGGATATGAAGAAAACTTGAGAGATAAAATCTTGAACTTATCTTCATTTAACTCTTGAAAAGATGAATCCTGATCTTTGTTTCTTGATTTGTCTCTTGTTTTGCTTTCCAAATTTGGCTCTAAATCGGCTCTCATAGGGCTCCAAGCCGGCTCTCCAATTATGGGTTAATAACTCATATTTATAGTTTCATAATAGTGTCCCAAAAAAATCATTAAAATTGTGTCCCAAAAAGTATTCTAATTGAATTAGAACTTAAAAAGGTAAAAAAATCTTGCGGGGTCAATTTTACACAAGGCGATAGCCCAGGCATGATTTTTGGCCTCAGCTATTGAAAAATAGTGTTAGGCGATCGCCCAACTATAATTTTTCTCTACTCTACGGCTGTTTTTCAAATGGCCATAACTTGTTGTAGGAAACTCCAAATTGAGATCCGTAAAATGTTTTGGACTTGTAATTTAATTATATTTCCAATGTTATATCATTTGACTTGTGGATGTTTTAATACCAAAATTTGTGCTCGAATTTCCTCACGTGCTTCAGTAATTAGTTTATGAATTCGGTTCTTTGGCTCTCAGATGTTTGATCGTTTGTTTCAACTCTTCATTATCACTCCAATACACCTTAAACTTATTGATTTTATCTTCTTCCTCATCCTCCAATGTTTGACTCTTGATATTTACTTCAAAAACTCAACTTCTTCTCATTTACTCGTCGATTTCACCAAATTGTTGCTCTTTTTGTCCATTATTCTCCAATTGCTTATAAAGGGGTCCAAAACTCAAATAGAAAGCAAAATAAAATAAATTAAGTAGAAAATTAATAAAATAACAAAATAAAAGCTTAGTTTAAATGTCCGAATAAGTGCAATAAATGCCCTTATCATTACCAATTACTTGACCATTTACAGCTTTATTATAAGTTTTAGGTTCTTTAAACATAAGGTCTTGATATAACATAGCAGCAAGAAAAACATAATTCCCAAACCTAAGAGGTGCCCAAATGTCTCTTCTAGTCCTATCTCTGGCCAATTGGAAATCTTCAAGATCAGGGTGATGTACATCTTGGGCCACATCATCATCTTCTTGATGTCACATCATCCTCATCTTGAATATTATGATCTGACTCAACTTCAGATTCAGGCTCCACCTGAATTTGATTTATTCCTTCAGTAGGAGTTGTAAACTCCACCTGAAACATAGTATTATGAACTATCTCACTTTCTTTCAAGCTTTTATCAACAAGACAAGGCATTTCAAATTCATTAAAAGTCATATCCCTACTTGTGATTATTTTAAAACCCTTAATGTCTTTGGCCCACAACCTATGCCCCTTAATCCCATCAGGATATCATAGAAAAACACACTTTTGAGCCCTAGCTTCAAGTTTCCCTATAGATTGATGAGAGTATGCAGCACAACCAAAAGTTCTTAAATTACTATTGTTCTAGAGTCTTACCATCAAGGGCACTTTAAGGTGTCATATTAACAATATAAGAAGCTGTCATTACAGCTTCCCTCCATAAGACTTTAGGAAGACCTAAACTGACCATCATACACCTAACTTTATCTAAGAGAGTCATATTCATTCTTTCAGCAACTCCATTTTGCTTAGGGGTATATAGGACTGTCTTATGTCTTAATACGCCACTTTTATCACACAAATGACTGAAATGAGTTCTAAAGATTTTAATTTTCTTTCTTGTCTGATTTTCTATAAGTGTTTTCCAAGTTTAAACTTTTCAAAAGTATCATATTTTTGTTTTAACAAAAAAATCCAAGCTTTTCTAGAGAAGTCATCAATAAGGGAAATGAAATATTTATTTCATCCTTGAGTGGGAATTGAAGAAGGACCCCACAAATCTGAGTAGATGTTTTCAAGAATGGAGGTGGTTTTGTGACTACATGTACTAAAATAAACTCTATGATGTTTACCAACAGTGCAGTATTCACAAAAATGAACTTTTGAAATCATATCTTTGCCAAAAACCCCTTGTTTCTGCAGTATGTGAAGACCCTTTTCACTTACATGAGCTAGCCTGGTATGCCACTTTAAAGTTGAATCACCATCAGTGTTGGAAACAGTGTTACTGAACTGAGACATTGTTTCATCTTTAGTAACATAAATCTTATTTCTTTTAAGACCTTTAAAAATGACTAGGGATCCTTAGATCACTTTTAGCATGCCATCTCCAAACTTACCACACATTCCTAGTTCATCTAAATCACTTATGGATATCAGATTTCTATTAAGATCAGGGACATATCTCACCCTATCTAAAGTACATATGAAACCATTTTCAAATTTTAAAGTCACACTACCAACCCCTTTGATTTTACGTTGTTTCCCATTAAGACTTCCCTTGAAGTAATATCTTTAAAATTTTGAAGTCAATCTCTCTTAGATGTCATATGAATAGTACAACCTGAATCCAAGATGCATTCTTGGATTTGATCATAATTGCTAGCAATATTTGCAGTAAAATGATCATTAATAGGTTGAATAACAACATATACATCAACAGTGTTTGGTTCTATTGGTTCAACTACATTTCCTTCACCAGCTATTTTTTCTTTTAATTCATTTTTTATTTTATAGCAATCTTTGATAAAATGTCAACTTTTACCACAACTATAACACTTCTTATTTCTTGACTTAGATTTTGACCTAGACTTCTCTCTGTTTTTCTTTTTGTAATTGTTTTTACCAGTATTCTGATTTTGCTTACTTTCATGACTCCCATTTTGCCTAGTTTGTGATCTCCCTCTAACATAAAGACTCTCTGAATTACTGCTATCAGCTTTTTCCATTTTTAGTTCCATGTCTTTACTTCTTAAAAAGTTTATTACAATATCTTGTGTGAGAGTATCCCTATCATATTTAATGGCATTCTTGACATCCCTATATGCTCTAGGAATGGCATTCAAGAGTACAACTGCCTTATACTCTTCATACACTTTTTCACTACCATTAATGTTATCTTGAACTAACTTGTTGAAGACATCAAGATTGTCATCTAAATCTTTTGAGGAGTCTATCTTAATACTAAAGAACTTTTCTAAGAGAAAAAACTTATTTGGTAAGAACTTAACTAAATATAGTTCTTCTAAATTTTTTTCCAAAGAAGTTTAGTGGAGTCTAATTTCCCTACCTTTCTAAGGACTTGATCAGACAAATGCAAATTATGAAAGTATAGGCTAATTCACCAGCTTCAATTTGATAATCATGAGACATAGTTTCAGAAACACACCCTCTATGGCTTTAGCCACTTTTTGCTCAACTAAAACCGCTCTCATTTTTTGTTGCCAAATCGGAATCTCCTTTTCCATTAAACAACACATGTTCAAAACTAGTAGTAGTCATGATGGCAAGAACACAAAAGCATTATGATATGAACAATATGGAAAATCAGTCTTGAGGCAACAACAACAAATATCAAGTAAAGAAACATACAAAGTATACATGCAATCTTGATTAATCTTTCATAGTCTTAAATATTTAAAAAATACAAAGAAGAAAGATCACTCTGCTAGTTTCACCGGTTTTCTTGAGAATCGTGTTCCCAGGTCAAGGCACAAACTAAAACAAAGATTTTTGTTGAAAAAAAGAAGAAAGTACCAATGAAAAATACACAAATTTATTTCAATTTACTTTTTTTTTTTTAAAAAACTTTTAGGGATTTAACTAGCAGAGCATATTATTAAATAGCAAAAGTTTATAAGAAGCAAACCACTGTAGTGATCGGAGGTTTGATCACCACATATAGAACTAGAGGATATACTAGATTGGAGATATTTCTTCAAGAAAATCAGAATGATATACAGGAAATAAACATATCTTTAGTTCTTTCAATAAGAACTGAAGATCTAAAAGTTTGCTTTCAGATTTGTGTAACTGTTAACTTTAGATCTAGGAAAAAACCCTAGATCGAGTAACCAGAAACACATATCTGAACTAGAAAGTGTATCTTTCAAAATAATACGGGTTAAGACTCCAAGAACGCCAACTGATGGCTCTGATACCACTATTAGTTCATCAAAGTAATTATACAGAAAGAATCAACCTCAAATCGATCTCCGTTTTCTTTACAAATCTTAGGGCATCATAACATTGTACCCTTCAATATCAAACCCAAAACTTAAGAGGAAACCCAAAGAACCGAACCCAAATGCAACTCGTCTGAGTTGCTTAGTAACCACCAAGAAACTGTGAAACCAGACCCCCTCAGTCACTCTCCTTTCGCAATACTCACTCAAAGATGATCACAAAGAAAAGAAAAGAAGAAGAATAGATGGTCACTCAACCTCTGTAAACTAGAGGTTTCACAGACGGTTTGAAGAAGAAGACTAAGAAGCAACAGAATCACACTTCTCTCTCTCTCTCACACACACACACACACAAACCTTTCAACTGAAGAATTTGGAAAAGTGAACAAAATCAAGGGGCAAATTGTGTATAAATACACAGACCACCAGCCGTTGGATTGATCCAACACATTGATCCAACGGCTATCAACAGCCTTCTCAAAAACGGGTTAACAAATTGGGCCGGTTCATTTTGGGCTTCTTGGGATTGGGCTGAATTATCAGGCAATAGATTGGTAACACAACAGTTGGGCCTCGAAGCCCATTTCATCATTGCCCTATAGATTCTGTTTGTCATCACAGCTCATTGACTAAATAATCCAACACACCATAACAATCTGGTCATTAGCGATATCTTGATATTTAAACATAACTTGGGACAAGATATGTAAATACCAAAGTTCATCATTCATGGGTAGTCATTATTGAAATTTTGCTTCATCAAATTATTCTTGGCTGATACAGAATTGCATTCAATTTTTCTTTATATCCTGAGATAATCTTATTATTGTTTCTATAATCATGACTTAAATTTTGAATTTGACATGAAGGGGTAGCAATAACTATTGAATCATTCTTGTAGGATGGGATGCTTGTTAAAACTGTTGAATATATAGCAGAGAGGGGCAAAAGAGTAACAACTTCCAAGGATACTCTTTTGGAGGATATCCCTATTGACTATCCAGATTTTGGACTTAAGATCAAGATGTCCATTCTAAGTGTGAAGCCTGGATATCAAATTTGTGGGTTGGGAGATGGTCGTGTTCGAGACATTAATTGTACTTCTTCCGATGTGCGCAATATGGAGAACTAGTTGTAAGAAGAAAGACAGCTGATGTAGCTCGAATTAAAACAGATGAAATAATGTAAAACAAGTTGAAGATTGTTGGGCAACAATTTAATTGCACGCTACAATCTTGGCATCACTCTATGCAACGACTATGTAGATAAGTTTTGGGTTTCGATTTACCGCCCTTTACGCCATTGTCAATAGAAGAATATGCTATTGGGCGCGAAGAGAACGACTTTGATGAAGACAAAAATCTTGGTGGGGATATGTAGCATATCTAAATTACAAGGATAAGGAGTTATGTTTTTTTAAGATACATTATAATTGATAGAGTTTATGCTCTTTTTAAGTTTAGCTTAGTAATTGGTTTTTATTTGTATTTTGATACAATATTTTGAGTTTAATGTTATATTGATCAACATTAATAAGGTCTTAATTTAATTTGTTGACTTTTTTGCATATTTATCTTATTTTGAAGAATGTAAAAAGAATTAACATAATATAAAAAATATATAAAAATAATTATTTTCTTCCTACAAATTCTATCATTGTTGGAAAAAATAATTTATTTAGCCAGAAATACGTTTTTCCCACAAAATATCATTTGTAGAAAAAAGTAGAATTTGGCCTACAAAAATTTTTTGACACAAATTTATTTGTAGGGAAAAATACAATTTAGTCCACAAAATAATTTTTGTCTTGTGATGTCAAATTTTAATTAACTCGCAAGTGTACGAATCTAGTGGAATATAGATAGGTAAAAACGAGGTCGATCCCACAGAGACTGCTATGAGGAAGGTGTAATTTAATCCCAATTAATTGTTATTCTAGGCTAGTTGAGTCGAAAAGATTTGTTGTTGAAATTGTTTAATTAAAAGACTAAAGAAATAAGCTACTAAATGAATTGAGAATTCAAGTTGTGTAAAAACACCAAGGTTTCGAATCCACCATTGTCTAATTTAGCAATTAACCAATCATTCATTAATTCCCAGAAAAACACATACGACAACCCCGAAATCAATCATTGTCGTCCCTAAAGATTTATCAATCAAGTCCGTAAGAAGAATATCAAATATAGGCTCCCCTTATGCTTCAAACATAAACCACTTAAGCGTTTTTTAGATCAAGCTCAATTGAAAGAAAACAAAGAATCAAAGAAGTTCTAAGCATTCTATGTATCCCAATTCGAATAGAAGATAACGAAAAATCAAAAGCAATTAATAACTCATATTATATCACCAAGCATGAATTAATTAAATCAACATCTAACTATCAAAAATACATGATATTTAAGATGAAAGAAATCATATTTAATTAATTTAGTCAAGAACAAGCCATAAACGTTAAAGCTCTTAAGAAGGAATTAAACGAATAACGGAATAATCACTTAATTAAAACAAGGTTTCATCGTCTACCTTGGATAAAGAAAACTAGAAAAACATAATTAAACTAGAAAAACAATAAATGATAAAACCCGGCATGGATTCAAGGAGAAGAAATCTTCGAAGAAGTCTTGATAGTCGAGGAGTCTTGTTCTCTTGATTTCTTCCGTCTTCTCTTGATTTGCTCTCCAAAAATCCAACCCGTGTTATGAGAATGTATCTCATATTTATACTACCTTTATTGTGCCCTAAAATATCCCAAGAGATTACAATTTTCGTGGCCAAGAGTTACCTAGTTGAATTGGGACTAAAAAAAGGAAACAAAATAAAAAATCAAGAAAACGCCGAAAATAAGCCCGGACGATCTCCCAGGCTTTTCCTGGGCGATCGCCCAGGTGTGTCCGTTAGTTCTCTGTTCCTTGGCTCAAGTGTTGGGCGCTCGCCCAGCACTACTCTGGGCGAGTGCCCAGCTTTATTTCTGTTATCTTGCACTTCGGTCCCTTCAGTTTCAACATTCACCATTTTGGTCCTTCAACTTTGAGTCTTGGTCATTTCAGTCCTCCAACTTTTTATAACATCAAATTTGGTCCTTCAACTTTACATTATCTTCATTTTGGTCCCTCAACTTTGCATTATCTCCAGTTTGGTCCCTCAACTTTGGGTTGAGTGCAATTGAGTCCTCGAACCTATGAGATATCTTCTAAATCATTGCTCTTTTTGCCCAAACTTCTCCAATTGTTCACCAACAAGTCTAAAACTGAAATAAAACAATAATAAACAAGATTAAGTAGAAAAGCAACTATTTGACGACATAAATAATTAATTAAAAGGCCAAAATAAGTGCATAAAACGCACTTATCATCTTGTGCCTACAAAACTTGTTTCGTAGGCCAAAGTAATTTTAGCAGATGAAAAACTTTGTCAAGAAAGAACTTAGACGACAAATTATATTCGTCTCTAAAAGATTTGTAGGAAGAGACTTTAGCCCACAAATTTCCACAATTTGTCGCCTTATACTTTTCCCCACGATATTTGCCCCACAAACGCGCCCTACAAAAATTTTTTTCGTCGGGAGAGGTTTTTCCCCACAAAAAGAACATTTCCTACAAATTTATTTTGTATCCAAAACATAAAATTCTTGTAGTGATTCCACCCGAATCGCAGGGCTGATAAATAAGAGGAGCTGAATCAATTGATCACTATTGATGACGAGTAGGATGTTGAATGGTTTCGTAGTCGATTAATTATTTGGCGTTTGAAACTCTTATGTTCTATTGCATTGTTATCCATCTTTTGTAACCTTTTGTTTACCCGTAAGCCTAGTACGTCAAAGTTGATCTTATGATTAAATTAAAACGTCTGAAATTCAATAGAATTTGTAGGAGACTACCAATATTGTGTTGTTGACATTTTAGCAATCCCGAACCCTTTGTAGTTATTTATTCCTTACACCTCTCGTAAGTTATCACACTTCTAAAGCTTTTCTCTCAAATCCCGAGGTGTTCTAGCGAAGTTGGTTTCTATTGATCATCACAATGCTCTTTCTTTTCAACAAAAGTGGTAAAACTTAGCACTTGTATTCTGAGAATTAGGATGGTGAGAGGTTTCTAAATTCTCATCTTCGGTCTCTAAGGTTCTAATCTAGCAATCCTTCCCGAGTACTTCTACTTTTTTTTTTTAACTCCTCATACAGCCTTACATCTCATGCAATACTTCTCTTTCACTAGCTTTTACATGTGACCCTTGTAGCGAGCTTTGGGTCGATGACTCCCAAGTCGATGACCATAGGGCACCGTGTTTGAAAATACCCTAGCAGCACTTAATTGCTCGAGTCCCACAAGCTAATAGAGAAGTGAAGATGTAAATTTATAAATATCGCTCTTTTCTTTCTTTTTTTTTTTTTTTTTTTTTTTTTTTTTGTTTTAGATACAGGACTCATGTAGCGAGCTTTGGTCCGATGACTCCCAAGTCGGATGACCATAGGGCACTGTGTTTTAAGATACCCTTACAGCTTAATTGCTCGAGTCGGATATTTCATTTAATTTTTATCACCGCAAGTAGTGCTCGGCCTGTATTCCTCGACTATAACCCATTCAACCAAAGATGAGACCTAGAAAACCCAAACCATCAAAAGTCTTAGAACAAAAGTAGTAACTTTAACACCCCCAAACCGTTCTCAAAATGTTTAGTCACTAGCTCTAAGAATGTAGGAACGGAATATTTATCATGATACTCATCAATAATATCAACACAAACACTCAAGTCATGTCTCCAATAAACGATAAGTCAATAGTGGCTATGTGCTTTCATAATCAGGTCTAACATGGATAAGTATACAGATAAAAGAATGAGTTCAAGTGTTGTCTAATAGTCGACTAAAATGTGCTCAATTTGAACAGATATCATCATTGGCGGTGAGGATATTCAACAAAAAACTGCACAAATTATATATATTTTTTTTTTGAAAACTATTTCGCTTATACGCACTGACCCGAATGATAAGCAAATCGGAGGTTCTTAAGTAACATGATATTTTATAACCCACCCCAAACAAAAACCTTACATTGTCCCCAATGTAAGAATAACATAAAGCACAGAGTAGGAGAGAAAGATCGATTTACTCCCTGTGGATAGAAGTGGAGAAGAAGCATCCGGGCAGTGAAAGATGTGAAACACCGTGGACACCGCAGGATCGGTTGCACAAAAGCAAATCCTAAAAGAAGAAACAGAGAAAACAACAAACAAAAACAACGAAAGCAAAATTTATTTATTTTTTTTTTTTATTTTTTTTTTTTTTAATAAAACGATTTTCAAGTTAGAAGGGCGGATCACCCAGATTAATTTCTTCCTCCCCTCGCGAGTGAAACTCAAGTATGGTTTTAAACGTTGGCCATTAACCTTAAAAATATCACCATTTGTTGGGTGTTCAACCTCAATGACTCCATGGGGATAAACAATGCGAACAATAAAAGGACCCGACCATCTGGAGCGTAGTTTACCTGGAAATAAGTGCAGGCGAGAATTATATAAAAGTACTTTCTGACCTGGACTGAATGATTTTCTGACTATGTGCTTGTCATGAAAAACCTTCATTTTGTGCTTGTAAATCTTAGCATTCTCATAAGCATCGTTTCAATTTCTTCAAGTTCGCCACTGCAATTTCTTTTTGACCGCCTCGCATATCAAAATTGAATTTCTTAATGGCCCAATAAGCACGATGCTCTAACTCAACCGGAAGGTGACAGGCTTTCCCATACACCAATCTATAAGGGGACATCCCAATGGGTGTTTTAAAAGCTGTCCTATATGCCCATAATGCATCAAACAGTCGTAAAGACCAATCTTTTCTATCGTCGAACTGCTTTCTCTAAATATGCTTGATTTCACGATTTGAGACCTCAACCCCGACCACTAGTCCTGGATGATATGGGTGGCCACTTTATGTGTGATGGAGTATTTTGCTAGAAGGGTTTGAAAATGTTTATTGCAAAAGTGAGATCCCCATCATCGATAATGGCTCGTGGAGTTCCAAAGCGAGAGAAAATATTGCTTTTCAAAAATGCCACTACGCTTTTGTGATCATTGGTCCTACAAGGAATTGCCTCGACCCACTTAGAAACATAATCGACCCCAACTAAAATGTAAAGATAACCAAAAGATGGAGGAAAAGGTCCCATGAAATCAATCCCCGACATCAAAAAAAAGTCAACTACGAGAATAGGATTAAGCGGCATCATGTTTCTTTTGAAATGCTTCCCATGCGCTGACACCTATCACATGAAGAACAAAAATATGAGTGTCACGAAGAGAGTAGGCCAAGAAAACCACATTGCAAAATTTTGAGGTAGTCTTTTAGCACCGAAATGGCCTCCACACGCGTGATCATGATGAAATGACATAACACCGTGGAATTCACTTTCTGGAACGCATCTCCTTATAATTTGATCAAGACAAGATTTAAACAAGTAGGGATCGTCCCAAAAAATTCCTCACTTCAAATTTTAAATTTAGTTCTATCCTGCTTAGTCCAATGCTCGAAGTTTGCCCATAACAAGATAATTAACAATATCGACAAACCAAGGCACAACATCGATATTCATGAGTTGTTCATCCGAAACAACTCATTTAATGGTAATTTATCCTCACATGTAGTCAAGCACAATTCGAGATAAGTGGTCACCACAACATTTTCGCACCCTTTTTGTCCCTAAATTCAATGTCAAATTCTTGCAAAAGCAAGACCCACCTAATCAATCTAGGTTTAGCATCTTTCTTAGTTAGAAGATATTTGAGGGCAGCATGGTCAGAAAAGATAATAACTTTACACCCTACAAGATAAGATCGAAATTTATCTAAAGCAAATACTCACGCTAGCATTTCTTTCTCTCGTAGTAGAATAATTTAATTGTGCATCATTAAGAGTTCTACTAGCATAGTAAATAACAGAAGGTAACCGATCCAATCTTTGTCCTAAAACTGCTCCTACAGCATAATCAGATGCATCACACATAAGTTCGAAAGGCAAAGTCCAATCAGGTGGTCGAATAACAGTGCAGTGGTCAAGACTTTCTTAAGATGTTCAAAAGCCTCTAAGCACGAATCATTAAAGATAAAGGTACATCCTTAACAAGTAAATTGCATAAGGGTCTAGAGATTTTACTAAAGTCTTGAATGAAACGTCTATAAAAACCAAAGATGCCCAAGGAAAGATCTTACTTCTTTCACCGATTTTGAGGTGGAAGATTGGAGATAAGATCAACCTCGGCTTTGTCAACCTCAATACCATTGCTAGAAATAATGTGGCCAAGAACAATACCTTGTTTCACCATGAAGTGACATTTTCCCGCTTTAGTACTAAATTCTTTTCCTCACATCTCTCGCAAAACTAATGTTAGATGGCGCAAACAATCATCAAATGAGTCACCATACACGTAAAAATCATCCATAAACACCTCAAGAAACCTCTCAACCATGTCGAAAATATACTTAGCATGCATCTTTGAAAGGTAGCAGTGCATTACACAAACCAAATGGCATTCGCTCTATATGCAAAGGTTCCAAAAGGACAAGTGAAAGTAGTTTTCTCTTGATCTTCCTGAGCTATGGGAATTTGATTGTAACCCAAATAACCATCTAAGAAACAATAATAATCATGCCCCGCTAGTCTATCAAGCATTTGATCAATGAATGGAAGAGGGAAGTGATCCTTTCTAGTGACTAAGTTCAATTTCCTATAGTCTATGCATACACGCCATCCTCGTAGTTACTCTAGTTGGAACCAATTCATTGTTTGCATTAGTAACTACAAAGGATACCGATTTTTTTCGGGACAACATGCACAGACTTACCCATTTGCTATCGAAATAGGATAGATAATTCCAAAGATCTAACAACTTAAGGACTTGAGCTTCTCAACATCTTTCATGTTAGGATTTAACCTACGTTGCATCTCCCTAGTGGACTTAGAATTTTCCTCAAGATGAATATAGTGCATGCAATCTCACAGGATTAATACCTATTATGTCAAGAATGATCCAACCTAGCGCCTCTTTATGTTCGGTTAAAACACCTAACAACTTACCTTTTTGTGCATCATCAAGGCGCGTAAGAGATAATTACAGTAAAGTTTACGCCTCTCCTAAGAATGCATACCGCAAGTGTCGAGCAATGCTTTGAGCTCTAACTTGGGCGGTTGTTGAACCGATGGGATGTTCTTCTTCTCACTTAGTGGAAGTGGCTCAATTTTCTCTGTCTCCACTTACTTGTATCCATGACAAAAGTGTTGACTCAAGCAAAGTGTTTACCTCATTTATAGCACCATCAACATCAAAATCATACCAAAATGGGTTAGACACATCATTAAAGCATCATCAAAGTTAGTTGAAATACAAGAGTCATCAACCGATGCTTCTATCATGTCAACATCGGCAACATCCTCGTTGTCATGTGGTTGCTTGTTGACATTGAAGACATTCAATTCAATTGTCATGTTGCCAAAGGACAACAAGCATGACTCCATTCCCGCAATTAATTACAAAGATTAGATGTGGCTAGAAAAGAACGACCAAAAATCACGGGAATATGCTTAGTGGAGTCTCGAACAGGTTGAGTATCAAGTACAATAAAATCAACAGAAAATAAAATTTATCAACCTCAGATCAAAACATCCTCAACAATGCCACGAGGTACTTTCACGATCTATCGCCAAGTTGTAAAATAACGGATGTTGGTTTTAACTCGCCTAGTCCAAGTTGCATGTACACGCAGTAAGGAAGAAGATTGACACTAGCTCCTAAATCTAACAATGCCTTCTCAATTTTATGGTTTCCTATGATGCAAGAGATAGTAGGACAACTCGGATCTTTAAATTTAGGAGGAGTGTTGCTTTGAATTATCGAGCTAACTGCTCGATTAAGAATGCCTTTTACGTATATGTAATTGTCTCTTTTTAGTACATAGGTCTTTCAAAAATTTAGCATATGCAGAACTTGCTTAATAGCATCAAGTAAAGGGATATTTATGCTTACCGCTTGAAGATGTCCATCATGTCATTGATAGAATTACCTTGCTTTACTTTTGTCACCTCTCGAGGAAATGGGGCTTTTGGGATGTAGGATGGCTCATTGTCTTCTTTGTGAGCTTCTTGACCGAATCATCACCGAGGTATTACCGGAGAAATTAGTTGAGGCGTGTTTTGCTTTGAAAGATCCACTTTGTTGTCAACCGCCTTTGCCCGAGCCTCAAAGTCATGATGGCCTTAGCTTCTTCATGTTGGTTACCCGAATCTGCTCCAATATTGTGCACCCTTTTTAGGATTAGGAAATGGTCGACTAGGAATTTACCTTTTCGATGGTTGTTGCCACCGTTGTACTTGATGAAGCCAGTTGTCCCATCATGTTCTCCATATTGAAATGGATTGTGCCTGTGAGTTCGCTAGTGCGCATCTCCTTCTTGAACTCAAATGATGGTGTGATTCTCGATGCTCCAAAGCGACTTGTGTAGCTTTTGTCAAGTTTTGAAATGCCTCTTCCCATGGTTTAGGTCGTATGCAAGTTTTGGTTGAATTGTCTAGGTCAGCCGAGGGCTTGACTTTTTGTGTTGTCCTGTTGACTACCCCGCCACCAAGAAAAGTTGGGGTGGTCCCTCCAACCAGGGTTATAGGTGTTGGAGTAAGGATTGTAAGGAGGCTTCCTCATCATGTTGAGGGCATTAGCTTGCTCAAGACCGCTACTGTTCCTCGAGGACTATTGATCGTCAATGAGGTCAATTTGCGAGAGATGTCCTCTATCATGCACTTGACTTCCTTGATTTCTCGAGCTAGGTTCACTCGCTGCGAATTTCATAGATACCTCTTTTCTTTGGTTCGATTCTAGATGATCGGCTCATTGCTGAATTGTCACCTTGCTTTTGAAAGAAGGTCCAGATCTCGTGGCATTCTTAGACATAAGCTCTCCCCGCTTGTGGCCATCAACCATTCTTGAATATGTGGTAGCAATCCCTCCAAAAGTATTGCATAAATGCCATTTTTCATAGCCGTGGTGTGGACATTTCATGAGAAGCCCGTTGAATCTCTCCCAAGTTTCATAGAATGGCTCATCGCCTCTTTGCACAAACTCAAATTTCCTGCGAATAGCATTAGTTTTGTGAACAGAAAGTATTTGTTCAAAAATTTAGCAACCATTTGTTCCCAAGAAGTAATACTATTGGCGGCAAATGTATTAAACCAAGATCTAGATCTATCTTTCGGAGAAAAGGAAATAGACTTAA
Organism: Forsythia suspensa; assembly: GCA_023638005.1. NCBI lineage: Eukaryota > Viridiplantae > Streptophyta > Magnoliopsida > Lamiales > Oleaceae > Forsythia > Forsythia suspensa. The sequence goes on along the minus strand of CM042664.1, from coordinate 22,314,030 downwards.
GTTTAACATTATCGTGAGACACATTCTCATATTTGAATGTTTCACATACAAAGATAGAAATCGATCAAATGATTATAAGGTTCTTCACTATCTAAACCATAGAAAGATGGGAGATGCTTAAGCACACCCTGGGTTTAAGCTCAAAAGTCCTAGTCGCGACCGAGGGTATTGTATGCATGAGGTGCTCAAATTAGCCAATGGACTAAAATAGTCCCCAAAGGTCTCTCCTCAATTTCATCCCCCATAGCCACTATTGCTTGATTTCTTCAATTTTATCTAGATTAGTGGCTCGCTTTTGTTGGTGAAAAGTCCTTTCAATTTCACTATCTAGATGTTCTAGCTTAAGTTCTAGAGATCTACGACCAAGCATGCACAATGCATTTTTGATTTTTTGAAATTTTTTTTTTTTTAAATAAATAAAAAAAAAAAATAAAAAAACAAAATAAAATCCTAAATTATAACTAGTCAAGAATGAAATTAACTAAAATTAAATTAACCTTCAGACGCAAGATCCCAAAGAATGGCGCCAAAAACTTGATATCAAATTTTAATTAACTCGCAAGTGTACGAATCTAGTGGAATATAGATAGGTAAAAACGAGGTCGATCCCACGTAGATCGCTATGAGGAAGGTGTAATTTAATCCCAATTAATTGTTATTCTAGGCTAGTTGAGTCGAAAAGATTTGTTGTTGAAATTGTTTAATTAAAAGACTAAAGAAATAAGCTACTAAATGAATTGAGAATTCAAGTTGTGTAAAAACACCAAGGTTTGAATTCACCATTGTCTAATTTAGCAATTAACCAATCATTCATCAATTCCCAAGAAAACACATACGACAACCCCGAAATCAATCATTTGTCGTCCCTAAAGATTTATCAATCAAGTCCGGAAGAAGAATATCAAATATAGGCTCCCTTATGCTTCAAACATAAACCACTTAAGCGTTTTTTCAGATCAAGCTCAATTGAAAGAAAACAAAGAATCAAAGAAGTTCTAAGCATTCTATGTATCCCAATTCGAATAGAAGATAACGAAAAATCAAAAGCAATTAATAACTCATATTATATCACCAAGCATGAATTAATTAAATCAACATCTAACTATCAAAAATACATGATATTTAAGATGAAAGAAATCATATTTAATTAATTTAGTCAAGAACAAGCCATAAACGTTAAAGCTCTTAAGAAGGAATTAAACGAATAACGGAATAATCACTTAATTAAAACAAGGTTTCATCGCTCTACCTTGGATAAAGAAAACTAGAAAAACATAATTAAACTAGAAAAACAATAAATGATAAAACCCGGCATGGATTCAAGGAGAAGAAATCTTGAAGAAGTCTTGATAGTCGAGGAGTCTTGTTCTCTTGATTTCTTCCGCCTTCTCTTGATTTGCTCTCCAAAAATCCAACCCGTGTTATGAGAATGTATCTCATATTTATACTACCTTTATTGTGCCCTAAAATATCCCAAGAGATTACAATTTTCGTGGCCAAGAGTTACCTAGTTGAATTGGGACTAAAAAAGGAAACAAAATAAAAATCAAGAAAACGCAAAAATAAGCCCTGACGATCTCCTGTGCTTTTCTCGGGCGATCGCCTGTGTGTCCGTTAGTTCTCTGCTCCTTGGCTCAAGTGTTGGGCGCTCGCCAACACTACTACTGGCGAGTGCCCACTTTATTTCTGTTATCTTGCACTTGGTCCCTTCGGTTTCAACATTCACCATTTTGGTCCTTCAACTTTGAGTCTTGGTCATTTCAGTCCTCCAACTTTTTATAACATCAAATTTGGTCCTTCAACTTTACATTATCTTCATTTTGGTCCTCAACTTTGCATTATCTCCGCTTTGGTCCCTCAACTTTGGGTTGAGTGCAATTGAGTCCTCGAATCTATGAGATATCTTCTAAATCATTGCTCTTTTTTTGCCCAAACTTCTCCAATTGTTCACCAACAAGTCTAAAACTGAAATAAAACAATAATAAACAAGATTAAGTAGAAAAGCAACTATTTGACGACATAAATGATTAATTAAAAGGCCAAAATAAGTGCATAAAACGCACTTATCATCTTGTGCCTACAAAACTTGTTTCGTAGGCCAAAGTAATTTTAGCAGATGAAAAACTTTGTCAAGAAAGAACTTAGACGACAAATTATATTCGTCTCTAAAAGATTTGTAGGAAGAGACTTTAGCCCACAAATTTCCACAATTTATCGTCTTATACTTTTCCCCACGATATTTGCCCCACAAACGCCCCTACAAAAATTTTTCGTCGGGAGAGGTTTTTCCCCACAAAAAAGAACATTTCCCTACAAATTTATTTTGTATCCAAAACATAAAATTCTTGTAGTGATTCCACCTGAACTGCAGGAACTGATAAATAAGAGGAGCTGAATCTGAATTGACCACTATTGATGACGAGTAGGATGTTGAATGGTTTCAGAGTCAGTTAATTATTTGGCGTTTGAAACTCTTATGTTCTATTGCATTGTTATCCATCTTTTGTAACCTTTTTGTTTACCTGTAAGCCTAGTACGTCAAAGTTGATCTTATGATTAAATTAAAACGTACAGAATTCAATAGAATTTGTAGGAGACTACCAATGTAAGGGGATGCTTTTAACTCAACAAAGCTAGATTAATATATATCATGAAATTGGTAAATATACGTTCTTCTCTTCATCTTTTTCAGTGTCTCTTTAAATATCATTTTAGGTGTTATTCGAATATTTAAGCTAGATTCATACTTTAAACATCTCCAGAACATAGTTATCATATCTTTCCATGAACTGTCTGGAAGAGACATCACATATTTGTCATTCACGCTATTCGAATATGGTTGCCCCTGCAATTTATATTGTTATTACTAATTCGTGCAAATATTTTTTCATTTAAAAAAAAAAAAAAAAGTCACAAAAGGGAATTCAGATGCGAACAGTACATAAAGCAATGGTTGAAATAATTAATCATTTATTTCATTTATCAATTTAAATTCTTTTTTTCTTTTTGCTTTTAGAATTGCATTTTTCATTAAAGGGTAATAACTTACACTGATAGAACAAACCCGTAGAGCCTATTTCTGTCTATAACAATCCTCTAGAGATAGAGTACATCAAAATCAAGAGCGAAAACCAGCCAAATTTAAAAGGTTGGTTAAAAGATCTGCTATTACACTTCCTATATAGAGAAAAACTAAAAACTAAATTAATGAAATAGATCCTAAACCATACTAGGTTGAAAATACAAACGGTGTTGTTTACTCTATTTTTAGTGCATTTTAACAAAAACTACCTAAAAAGAAAAAGAAAAAAGTTCATTTTTGTGCTTTCTCTTATTTTCAATTTTCTTTTTTGTTTCTTTACCTCCAATTGAGCTCTATAAATAAATATATAACCTTGTTTCTAAACTCTCTATCCATTCCACTTTCTTAAGCTACTTCATTGATATTTCGCCTATAGTTTCTCTACCAGCCACCTTGCTTGTCTGGTAGTATTTTTCAATTTTAAGTTGTTTAATTTGTTGTAAACAAACCTATGAGCATTGTTTAAAAATTCCAGATTGAAGCCCGCCTCAGAGCAAGGCGAACAAAAAACATCTTTAAGGCAGGGAAGTTTTTGCAGGCACACGTGTCATTCGAGTGAGACACGTGCCTCAGGACATGTAAGGCGTGCGCTTAATTCTCCAAAGTTATTTACTTCGCTTTACATGTTGATGCACAATGTAACGACCGAAAAAAAATTTCGGCTTTTAGTTTCAAGTAAATAAAATTTTACTTTTAGCATCACTACAAACCTCCTAGTACATTTTACAATATTTTTGTCACATTAAATAATGCACGTGTTTGCTTTAAATTTTAAGTTTAGTGAATGTGGAATATTAATTTGAAAACGAACTTTGTTTTATTTTGAGTTTTGGTAAGTTTTTAAATTTCAAGTTGTAAGAAAAATAAATAAATAAATTTCGGTTAGCATAAATTATTATTTTCTTAGCCAAAGCCCGACTTATTTTTCAGCCAAAAAGTTCACATATAATTAGCCCAAACCCCGGTTCATTTCGACTCTATTTTCAACCAACCAAACAGCCCCTCCCATAATCTACAAAACACTTCCATTTTCAAATGCCAACCAAACAGCCCCCCATGCAATGAAGAAAACCGCCCGCCCATGATCTTTCAAAACTCCCACTTTCTCCCTCATTTATCCGCTCTTTTCACTATCTCAAAACCATCCCATATACACTAAAAACTGCCCCCACAGTCCCACCTTATTTCCTCTTAACCTCAGCCCCAGATTCGAGGTCATTTCTTCCAGAAAATCACCCCCAATTGGTCCTTAAACCCAGCTGAAAATCATCACCACTAGCCTCACTTTTATCCTTGAAGAACCCCCCAAACCCCAACCCCAACCCCAACCCCAACAATACAAGAAAACGTCCTGCTGCTTCCACTTTGATCAGTTTTGTTTTAAACCAACTGCCCACCTTCCATTAAGCCATTAACCTCTTTCACCTACCCATGATTCCCCCACTCTCCCATCACCAAGCAACTGAATCTTTTTTCCCACATTAATCAGCCCCAAGGTCACGGTTTTTCTCCTCCAACTTTTCACTAATTTTTTGTCATCTTTATTCCATTTATGAGGTCCCAAAAATTCATCCCTTGAGTCCACTCTTTTTCCCATTTTGTTAGCACAAAAACTACAGATTTCCGGCCCCAACAAGTCCCTATATTCTGCCCCTAAAACACATTTAATTCCCTTAGTCTCAATCACCAAAAATACTCCAGCATTTCTCCATTTTTTTTCCTTCAACAAACTGTTAACGCCCCCAAAAATTTAGAATTTTATTTCGGTTTAAGTAAAATTTTTAGCAAATAATTGTGGCCACATGTCCGTCCAATAATAATAAACGACACAAGTTCACTAGACAAAATATCCAACGATTTTTGAGATTTATTTAATTAATTAATTATATTTATTTATTTTTCTAAAAATGGGAAGAATGGTAGGATATTTTAATTTATGGTAATTGCACCATATTAAAGACTTACCAAATCCCAAATAGGTAAGTTCCTTGATAGGCATGCAAAATGATGGAAAGAAGCTAAAATCCTCAAAATCTTCCAATTCTATCCCCTTCTTCCCTCTCCCAACCCCCCCCCCTCCCCTCCCCTCCCCTCCACCTCCACCTCCACCTCCACCTCCACCTCCAATAAACACACTTAAGTCATTTTTACAAAGAAATAAAAAGAAGAAGAATGAGGAAAGAAGAAAGATTTTTCAAAAGGTTTTTCATTCTTTTCATCAAGAAAACAAGGTAGGAATATTTATATGCAAGTGATTTAAATTCCTTTTATGTATTTTAGTTACGTGTATGCTATGCTAAATGATTTAATGTTTATGGTCATCCGAATTTGAATGTAGTTTATTCCTTTGGAATGAACAAGAAATGATGTTCATCCTACCTTGGATATAAATAAAGAATATTTATGGTTTTAAATCCCTTGAAATTAAACCTAAGAAAGAATGTTTATGGTTTTTAAATCCTTCGGGATTAAACCTATGAAAGAATTTTGAGTTACGACCCTTGAGCCCACCGAAAAAAAATGTTTGCATGATTTACTTACATTTAATTGCAGTATATAATTTGGGATTTGTATATTTATAAATGATGATATTCCTATTGAATTTTCCCCAAACATACCTTTCTCGATGGAGGCTCGATGATTAATGGATTCAACCATGGAAAAAGAGATTTCAATCAAGAAGACGAATAAATGACAATTGCTTTATATTGTTATGATTTCTGAATTTTATATGTTATAAGATGATTTTGATATGAATGTTAATTGTTAGTTTGGCATAAACTTGTTCGAAACTCTTTGAAATGATATTTTTAATATTGATGAATGTTGGAGGATTTTTAAATGGTACAATGTTGACCGAAATGTAACTGTCCAGAATTTCCAACTTGCAAGTCTAGAATTGCTTCAGGTTTTGGGATGAAATTTGGTGGGATTGATGACCTATCAATTTCGATCCTTTGAAACTTGGAATCACCTCGTTTGGATGTCTGTCGAGCAAGATATGCAAGTTTTAGTGATGATGGACAGTTCTACTCAGTGAATCTGCCTTCCGTGGTTTAGATGTTAATATGAAGACCTTATATATTTTATTAAATTCTGAATTTAGAATTGAGTTAATACATTAAATGATGTTTTATCTCTGAAAATATTAGAATTTTTCAAGGTCTTTTAATAGGAAAAATTTAGGATTAAAAATGAATATTGAAAGCTGTCTAGTTTCTATTTTTCGTATACTTTATATTCCCTTTTGATGACCTTAACTATTTCCTAAAATTGTGAAATATTTGTATGTATTAGAAGGATAAGCTATGATTATTTGGTTAAAACTTCATAAGATTTTATGACCATTGGATTGCTCGTTTTATTGCATAAGAAATAAAGGGCGGTGAACTTATGTTACAATTAAGTTAACTAGAAGTTTAGACTTTAAAGAAAATCCTCTAAATGTTGATAACCTCGAGCTTTAAAAAACCTCGGTAAGATTATGATAGGATAGACGGCGTGCTTGGGGCCTCGTAGAGGAGGTTTTGGACATCACAGCTCGGTATCGAGCCCAGAGTTTTAAATTGGTTATGTAGACTAAGAAAAGTTTAGAAACTAATAAAGAACAAATCAAATAAAAAAAATTATGCCCTAGAGCGGGCCTCTATCCGCTCGAGCGAGCAGCAATCGTTAAAAAAAAAAATTCTTTTATTCCTTTTATCCTAATGTGTAATTATTTAAATATATGATGATTTCTTGTATTATCGAAATGTGTTACATAATTACATTAAAGTGTGTGTTCTATCGGTAATAGAGAAAGTTTAAAATGTAAATATTCTCCATGAAAGAATTATTTCAAAGTTTTCTAGTATTGATTTTTGCTAAGTTTAATTGCATAAAGTTATAATTTTTGCAAATAATAGAATGCTATTTATTTTGATTGAAAGTTTCCTAAATTTCTTTGGACTTTTGTTGAACTGGACTTAGGATAAAATGGCTAAAGTAAGACATACCGCCAGAAAGTCTACAAGTTTACCGCGTCACCTAAGACCAAAAGCCTTAGCACTATGAGTCTATGAGAACTTCGATTCCTACATACCCATGCCTTAGCACACTGAGGATTCCTTCAATTGTGATGAAATGCGACGAGACATTGGAATAGAATTAGTAACGTTGAAGCTATCAATCACCTTTTGCGTACCTTTACCCCGTCTGAAGTAGAGATGGGTAATTTTATCAAGAACGAAATGTTGAAAAAAGACCCAAACCATATCGATGTCGAGACATATTGCTACATCCTAAATCACTATCATGAAGATTATATGCTTCCAAGTAACAAAGAACGCTCAATACAAGCCTCCGAGTCTCCAAATTTTGGCTTTTCACTATTTTGAAATTCAAATTTATTCAAAAAAAGAAGATTTCCATCGAGCCTTTTCTCCGAAAGCAAGCGAGAGGGTATTTCTTCATCTAGAGTTGCGCATTCTAGTTTTAGTTTTCTATTATCGTTAGTGCAAACGGCCTTGCTTGCTGCGACGAGGAGCATCAATCTAGAAATATAGTTGATCCTAAAGGTACATTTACTTGGTTACTTAGCCTTATGTGTTTTATTCCTTTCATTTTCAAATTATGGTACATTCCCATCACAGCTACTCGATGGACTGTGGTGATAGTGATTTGGAGAAGGTTGGGGAGACTGCTCTGAAGGAGATAGTGACTATGGCTGAACTTGTTAGGGCTATTGGTTCTGTTTCCAAAATGGTTTTAATGCCCATTATTTTAAAATGCTTAGGAGAAAGCAACTTGAAAAATTGTAGGGAGTAATAAATTTAAGTGATTCTGACAGCAAAGCAGAGGGGATTCCTTTAATGATGGCGAAATTAACAACAAAAGAGGCTGCTGACTTGCAGAGGCAAAGGAAGGAGAGTGCGAGACAAAGAAAAAGCAAGGGGTAGCAAGTTCTTCTGAGGCGGCAGAGCTCGATGGTGATGGAGAATCAATTAGTTCTAGGACTCATAGGTTGAATATTGGATTAGCTCCTGATGAAATGGACCTGGTAGATGGTTGGGTTGAATATGTTAGGAAATTGTCAATGGGGCATGAGGATTCTGAGGCTGAACCTGAGGATTGGGCTTGTAGTGAGTATCCTTCGGATCTTAATATTTTTGATTTCACAAAACCTAGGGATCAGTATAGGATTCTGGAGTGTGTAAGGTTAATTCATCCGAACAAAACCGATAGACCATGCTCTCCAATAGAGGGTCATGTGGCTATTATGAGTGATGCCTTAGCTTGTGGGATGAGATTACCTCTTCATCCCTTTTTTAGGGCCATACTTAGGAGTTGCAATCTTTGTCCATACCAATTGTCTCCAAATTTTTGGACCCATGCAGTAGGGACTTGGTTGTTGTGACAAGAAGTTAACCCGGACTATCTCATGCCTTTATATGTATTCCACACCTTATTTAGATTGAATAAGTGTGCCAGAATGAGTAATGGACTGGTATTATCTAACTCCTAGGGGGGCCCATAACCCGATCATTACCGGAAAACCTTTGTCTATCAAACATTGGATGAGTCAATGGTTGTGGGCTGCTAGGGATTGGCAATTTTTTCCTTCCGATCCGGTCCCTGAGATTACTGTTCTCGACTCTCTCTTCGGCGTGAGTTTGATTTTTATTTATATTGCAGTGTTGTATTTTGTTTGAACGTCGTATTTCTTGTATAATCAATTATTTCAGGTTTTAACTATTTACGTTCATTTGCAGGTGAGGTGTCTGTCTCTTTTTTGACTGAGAAGGATTTGGCTGTGGTCAATCGACTTTATTCTTACATAGGGGATTTTTACGAGTTATTGGCTCAGATCATCTTTTTGTGAAACATAATCTGATGAAGAAGCAAGGTAACTTGTATTGTTTTCCTATATATGTCATAGTTGATGTTATTTAAGTAGAACACTTGCAAACATTGTGTAGGATCAAGTACATTGCCCAAAATTGGTTTGGCTGGTTTGGCTGCCAAGAAGATTACTCCAGTTGTGAAAAAGAAATCTTCTGATAGTGAACAAAAAAGGGTTCTTGCCGGTCTGAGACTAAAGGGCAGAGAGTAAAATCAAGATGTTTCGCCTGTTCCGTTGACCCGAGGCAGGCCACTTTAGTTCCTACCGCTTCACCGCAGGGTCTGAGAATTATGATACAGAAACAAAAAGTGAGGGTTAAGAGGGTGGAGACAGACAAGGCAAAAGGGGTAGGTTCCTCGAGAACATCCATGGATGATGACGAGGATGTGGAATTTTTGAGGATCTTGTGCTTACAAGGAAGGCCAAGAAACCTCGGACTACCTCTTCCAAGTCTCTTTAGAATATCGCTGCTGAGGTTTGTGAAAGCGAGGAGGAGATAAGAAAGTAGAGTCCCTGCGGTTCTGAAGAGCCAGACTATGATCATTGGTCCATATCAGAAAAAATTTTGATGGGGATCCTTCTGATATTGGTCGTGAGGTTTATGATATGATCTTTCCATATCTTCAACAGGCGCTTGCTATTGTTGACTCGTTTTGGACCCACGGTTGGGCCAATTATTCGACAAACAAGCCATCTGTCGGGACTAAGTTGAGTAATGTCAAGGCTCTTGTTGCCCAGTCTTTGGTTCTAATTGAGAAGGCGAGTCCCGTGTCCATGACCTGGAATTATACAAAACAAGCGTGGATACCACCTTTGAAACTTTGAAAACATAATCAAGAATCGGGACCGTCTCCAAAACGGGCTACTTGGTTACAGAGGGCTCTCCATGAGTCAAAAAGGAAATGAGACTCTTGACCGTGAAGAAGGACAAGCTTAAGGCGGATTTAGTGGCCGTAGAATATGATGTGGCTGAATTTTTGAAAATGTCTGACTTAGCCAATCAGGTACAAGAAGTAACGACCAAAGCTTTGGAAGAGGCTAATGTTCAAATGGAGAGACTGATGGAGAGGATAACTCATCTTGAGTAGGCCAACACTGAAAGAGATGGGTTGTTAGATAAGATTTGCCAGCTGGAAGAGGTAGCCGAATCTTTGAGGAGCGAGAATCTTAGCCTCAAGGCAAACACTGAAGAAGCGGTGAAGGCAGGAGTGGGAAACTTTAGGAGTCAGCTCGAGTTTACCTTAGACTACGAGAACCTCCAGGCCTTCTTTGTCAACTACAGGGCTCGACAGGTGCTGACCAAAGTGAAGGATGCATCCTAACATAGACCTCTCCACTGTTGAGGCGGACTACCCATCCCTTGAAGAAGCCAAAGATGGTCCTGACCAACCTCCTGCTGACGGGGTTAAAGGTCCTGCGGACCAACCTCCTATCGAAGAGGCCTAGAACAGGATTTTGGTGTTTATTTGTCAATTTTTGTAATGTCCAATTTTGAATGGAACATTAACTCTAATTGTTTGAATTTTTTGTGTGAATCCTTTGAGTATTCGTGTTTTACGTTTAATTATGGGTAATCACTTTTTAATCACATTGATGGTGTAGCCTTTTACAAAATTCAAAGAGTTGTATTCACATTTGAAGAATCAGTTATTCAATGCATTAACGGTGGCAATTTCATATTCAAGAGAGCAACTATTTGTATTCCTTTTCGAGTAACGTATTTCTTTAATGCTTGCTTGCCGCTTGGTATCCCCATGCAACTTAAAATCTTGATTCTATATAAATCAACATAAATCTTTATGTTTGGCTTCATTTTGCATTTAGCATTCTATTTCACGAATTGTTCTACTCTAGTTTTGATCTTGCTTCTTCTTCGATAGTTCATGAAATTTCAAGTTGCGAGATTAAAGCTGGGTAGGACAGTTCATGAAGATAGTGAGCTAGTTTTAGATTAGAATTTTTTACAAGAAATTTCGCGTCTGGTTTCAGACTGATCGGTGAATTTCAAGATGATGCTGGGTAATCAACAGCATAAGTCTGACTTCACCATGATAGCTTATCATGGTGAAGCCAGGTTTATGTTGTTGTTGATCCAACAAGCGCTGCAAGAAGTGGAGCATAGACGAAATTAATGAGGATCAAGCAAAAGTTAATCTATCTAGGTGCCCTTTTTTGTGCCATCCCTGAAGAGGGCAATATGATTTTCTTTTAATTTCTCTTTACTCGATATGTATTTTGTTTTTCATTTCATCGAATAAAGGAGAGGCTTTATCATATTGTTCATTTCAATGTCTGCTTGTATACTTTTATTAAATTGTTAGTATGCCATTTGACATAAGTTGTAATTTGCGAGTAAATCTTGAGATCAATAATTTCGATATGTCCCATTTCTGATGAGCTATCCTATATGAGACGCTTCAGATGTCCGATCTAGAAGGAGTTTAAGTGACGATTTAAATTCACATCATGGGAATAAAAGAAACAACTAACCGAACCTCCACGCTTCACAGATGTGAAACTTTTAACATAAATGATAAGGGATCCTATTGCCAGCAATTAGGATTTTAGTGATAATATCTACGGAGGGGCTCCATGTTCCATAGGTGTGGCAAACGCTTGCCTGACTAGTCTTCTAACACATAAGTCTCTTGGACCGCTTCGCTTATAACTTTGTAAGGAGCTTCCCAATTGGGCCATAAAGTTCCCACACCAAACTCCAGTATAGAGATAGACACCTTCCTTAGAACCCAGTCCCCTACTTGAAATGAGCGGACATTTACTCTTTCATTATAATAACGGATCATCTTTTGTTGGTAACGTCTTAGTTTCACTTGTTCATCGTCTCTCCGTTCTTGCAAAAGGTCTAACCCTACCTTTGGAGAATTTTCATTGAAATTTCATCAAAATGGATTTGCCTATGGGAAAGCACTCTGATCTCCACCAGACACACTAGCTTTAGCACCATATGCCATTAAAAAGGGGTTTCTCCAGTGGCCGTTTGGGTGGTGGTACGTATCACCCATAACACCTTAGGCATCTCGTCTACCCACGCCCCTTTCACCGATTCCAACTTCTTTTTCAAAGTGCATTTTATGGTCTTGTTTACAACTTCTACTTGACCATTAGCTTGGGGATGGTGCGGGGATGAAAAGTGATGCCTTATCCCTAGATTGTTGCACATCTCTTCGATTTGGCAATTTTGAACTGTTTTGCGTTGTCTGAAACGAGTGAGCGGGGCACACCAAACCGACAAATGATATTTTTCCATATAAATTTAGAAGTATTGGCTTCTGTGATTTTCATCACGAGTTCGGCCTCTACCCATTTAGTAAAGTAATCGATAGCCACAATCGCATAACAGTGATTACCTCGCCCCCGGGGCATGGATTCGATTATATCAATCCCACATTAATCAAAAGGCCAAGGGCTGGATACAACTTGCAATTCTTATGTAGGCTATTTGTGCATGTAGGTGAAGCGCTGGCATTTGTCACATTTGCGTACAAACTCAAGTGCATCTTATTTAAGATCAGGCCAATAATACCCTTATCCTTGATCTTATGAGCCATGAATTTGCTCCAGAGTGATTGCCACACGTTCTTTCGTTGATTTCTTTCATAATGTAGTCCACTTCATCTTGCCCAACACATCTGAAAGAGGGGAAAAGAATAACCTTTTCTATAAATCACTCATTGTATGACAAAACGTGCTGATATTTTCTAGATCTTTCGTGCTTTGTCTTCATCTTCGGACAGGGTTTGCCCTATTAAATATGAGAAGATGGGCCTCATCCATGAGTCATTTTCCTCAATAAAGAACACAACATCATTCTGTTCAGTGGTACGCTTGGGGAGAATCTCGATTTATACACATCCGAGAGGTCAAAGTCCTTATTGCTAGCCAATTTGGATAGTGAATCGGCACTGTGATTATCGGTACGAGAGATCTAGATTAATTTAAAGTCTTCAAATTATGGTACCTGGTCCTGGACCTTCCGAAGATAAGAAGCCATATTTTTGTCCTTTGCTTCGAAGTCGCCATTCACTTGGCTGACAACAGCTGGGGTCGCTTTGCGCAACTATAGTCTGGACTTGTAATGCTTTCGCTAATCTCATACCAGCTAGGAGAGTCTCATATTCTGCAACATTGTTGGAGGCTCAGGCTCTAAACTTTGTGCAATTTGCCTTCGGCGATCGAAGATTATGCCTACCCCTGATGGCAATTTGATCGGCTGATCCAAATCCGCCCACAATAATATAGGAAATCCAAATCGGACCCATTTTTCTGAGCGGATTTTTCCTAATGATCCATTTTTTTTGGCATTCAAAAATAGGTTCCAAAGTTTAGAGGGTCTATATTTAAACAACCATCTCTATCTCCTTGGAGGATGGGTAAAATTTTTACTACAAAATCACATATAAAACAAAATATAAATTCAATATTTTAATCTTTTTTTTAAATTCGAGGGGCGGATCGGGGCAACCTGTCCGATAACATTTCGGATATAATCTTGAATTTCAAACTATCTTAGCTCTATTGCCCACTTTATCGGACTTTTTTCCTAATGATCCGTCACAAATAGGTTCCAAAGTTTAGAGGGTCTAGTAACACATCTCTATCTCCAAGGATGGGTAAACGACTACAAAATCGATAAATCATAGCATGGTGTTTCAACTAGAAATAAGGCGTCGTGTTTCGTAACACCGCTTAAGAGGGAACGAGTGGTCGAAGACATGTATGACTAGTAATAAGGTCATCCTGGAGGATACGATTAGGGCCAAAGCTAGTTTTTCCATATTTGGATAGCATGTTTCAGCATCGTGTAAGACATTACTTACATAATAGACGGGGCGCTGGTAGCCATCATCTTTTCTGATGAGGACTGTACTGATAGCTTCTTCTGAGACGGCTAGATATAACATTAAAGTTTCTTTGTTCAATGGCTTAGACAGAGTGGTGCTTTCCTCGAGTATTGTTTCAAGGCTTGAAAAGCATCCTCGCATTTGGGAGTCCATTCAAATTTTTTTCTTCTCTTCAAGGCCTTGAAGAATGGTAGGCACCTGTCTGTTGACTTCAAGATGAAGCGGCTCAAAGCAGCAACCCTACCTGTCAGACTTTGCATCTGTTTTAGGGTCCAAGGAGGGTTCATCTCAAATAATGCCCTAATCTTTTTGGAGTTTGCCTCAATATCCCTTTCCTTCACCATGAAACCCAAAAAAATTTTGGATGATACTCCGAAAGCACATTTAAGAGGGTTTAGCTTCATCTTGTACTTTCTTAGTACATCAAACGTTTCTTTTAGATGGTCAATGTGGTTAGCTTTTATCAAGCATATCGTCTACATAAACTTCCATCGTCTTGCCCAATTGTTCGGCGAACATCTTGTTTACCAGCCTCTGGTATGTGGCTCTGGCGTTCTTCAAACCGAAGGGCATAACTTTGTAGCAATATAAGCCTCTATCGGTAATGAAGGATGTGTTTTCCTCATCCGGTGGATACATGGGAATTTAGTTGTACCCCGAATACGCATTTATGAAACTGAGCACTTCATGACCGGTCGTGGCATCTACCACTTGGTCTATACGGGGAAGGGGAAAACAGTCTTTAGGGCAAGCTTAGTTAACATTGGAAAAATCTACGCATACCCTCATTTTCCCGTTGGGCTTTGGCACTAGCATCGGGTTGGAAACCCATTTTGGGTAACGGGTTTCTTTTATTTTCAATAGCATGGATACCTCCTCCTCCAGCGCAGCATATTTTTGAGGACTTATGGGTCGGCGTTTCCGTTTGTGTCTTGGATAATTTGCTTCTATTTGTAATTTGTGGCATGAGTTATCAGGGTCAATCCCCATCATGTCTCCATGTTTCCATGCGAACGCATCCAGATTTTTGAATAAGAACCATTTTAGAGGTCTTTGAAATCATCCAGATATTCACTCTCCAATTGCAGCTCTTTTGTTAGATCATCTAGATCCACATAAAAGCATTCCAGTTTATCAGCCAGAGAGGTTCGTGGCTCATCTTCGACCACTCGTAGATCCATATCTTCTAGATCTTCTGGCTCAATCATCTACTCATCTTCTTCATTGTTCTTGCTATTCAGTCTTTCAAGATCTAATAGGACCTCCTTCATTTCTATATCGATCATATTGACTTCCCGGTCTACAAATTTTCTCATGATATTGGTGCAGCATGCTCAAGATTCGAATTGGTTTCCTTTGACTGTGGCAATCCCGTGGTATGTGGAGAACTTCATGCACAAAAACTTTGTAGAGTTACCGCTCCTAAATCGATAAGAGCCAGTCTTCCAAGCACGCCATGATAAGAAGAGCTTTTATCAACTACCAAATATTCCATGGGAGTCCTTACGCTGGTTGGTGCTATGCCCATCTCAGTCATCAAAATGATAGTTCCTCTGGGGATGATAGAGTCCCCAGTGAATCCATAGATAGGATCAGTGCCTAGGGTCAGAGGGGTATCTATGCCCATTTTGTCATAGGTGGCTCCATAAATAATGTTGACGGAACTTCCGTCATCGACCAACATTCTTCCTAAACCATTTCTGGCCACGACCGTGCGAACAACCAGAGCGTCATTATGGAGAAATGAACCCCGATAGCATCAAAGAGAGTAAAGGTGATGGGATCGTTACTTCATGTTCACGATGGACGAGTATGCAGGTGGTAGTTCACGTTTGCGGGCTCTTTGGCCTCTCGGATATATCTCTTCTATGAGTTATTGGAGCTTCCACCAGGGTGGAGATCTCCGATAATAGTGTCGATTTCTCTTATGAGGGCTTGCTGGGCTGGCTATGGAGGTTGATCCTTTTTCGGTGCTCCTGCCCCTCGGGTGTTTTCTCTATCATTGCTCCAACCACGCTATCTCGGTTCCGTCTCTTTTCTCGATCTGCTATTTCTAGCTTCCTGGTGTCATTTGTGACGCAACTCGTTGGACCGGAATGGCGATGGATTTCATAATCGTAATCCTTTACCAGTTCAAGCCATCTCATTTGCCTCATGTTCAATTCCTTTTGAGTGAAAATATACTTGAGGCTCTTATGATCTGTATAGATGTCACACTTTCCTCCGTACAAATAATGCCTCCAAATTTTCAGAGTGTGGACTGACCGCAACCAACTCTAGATCATGCATGGGATAGTTCTACTCATGAGGCTTCAACTGTCTTGTTGCATACGCAATTACCTTGCCTTGTTGCATCAATACACATCCAATTCCCTATTTGGATGCATGAATATAGACTACGAAACCCTTTGATCCTTCAAGTATAGTCAATACTAGCGCATTAACTAACTTCTTCAATTCCTCGAAATTGCTCTCACACTTCTTTGTCCAATCAAACTTTATACCTTTGCGGGTCAGCTGTGTTAATGGTCCCGATATTTTAGAGAATCCCTCAATAAACCTCCTGTAATATCCTGTTAAACCGAAAAAACTAAGGACTTCTCCTACATTGGTTGGCCTTGACCAGTTCAGTACTACTTCTACTTTATTGGAGTCCACTTCTATTCCTTGTGTTGTGACCACGTGTCCAAGAAATACTACCCGTTACAACCAGAATTCACACTTTTTAAATTTTGCAAAGAGTTTTTCCTTTCTTATGATCTCTAACACAATCCTCAAGTGTTCCTCGTGCTTTTCTTCGCTCTGAGAGTAGACTAAGATGTCGTCAATGAATACTATAACAAACTAGTCCAAGTATTCATGGGAAATGCGATTCATCAAGTCCATGAAAACTCCGAGAGCATTAGTTAAGCCAAATGGCATAACTAAGAACTCATAGTGACCATAACGAGTTCTCAAGGCCGTCTTTGAAATGTCACTAGGTTTGACTCTCAGCTGGTGATATCTTGACCTCAAATCGATCTTTGAAAATACTTTGGCCCCTTGTAGTTGGTTAAATAAATCTTCAATTCTGGGAAGGGGGTACTTATTCTTAATAGTGATTCTATTCAATTCTCGATAGTCGATGCACATCCTCATTAACCCGTCTTTTTCTTGACAAATAGCACAAGTGCTCCCCATGGTGATACATTGGGTCGGATGAATCCTTTTTCAAATAACTCCTCTATTTGGGGCTTCAATTCATGTAACTCTTTTGGCGCCATTCTATAAGGAGCTTTAGAAATGGGTGTGATCCACGAATCAGATTAATCATGAACTCCACTTTTCGTTCCAATGGCATTTCATTCAAATCATCGGGAAAAACGTCTGAAAAATCCCGTACTACCTTAACGTCACCCAATGTTAGCTCTTTAACTTCCTTAGCTATTGTTGTCAATAAGAATCCCGTACATCCTTCTACCTCAAAATTTTTCTTGCCTTCAATGCTGAAATGATACAAGGTAGGGGTTTTATCTTGGTTACTAATCTAATCATTTCACCACGGTTATTGTCCATGCTTAGAATCTTCACAAGTCCTAGTTACCTGGAATGGGAAAAATAAAAGTGGTGAGAAAAATCTCAATAAGTACATATGTGTTCATACATTAACAATGTTATGGAATCATGGACTTGAAACTTAAAACATCAAACATCAAACATGAAACTTGTACTTGAACTTTCATTTGAACTTTCATTTGGAATATTCATTGGAACTTTCACTTGAACTTTCATGGTAGAGACATAAAAACTATACCGAACTTAAATGGTAACAGTTATTCATGCGTAGCGCTACTAAACTCCGGTCCAATCTTATAACATACATGTAGACCCATCAATATATTCCATAAGCATGTAACATAAAAACATATATACACTTGCCTTGCTTGAATCAATGAAGAACAATGATTTGCTAAACTGTCACTTTCACCTCACTATTTCTTGAATCGTGTGCTTATAATGTATACTAAGAGAGAATGAAGAGGAAAATGTATGTTGTAGTGTGAAATAAATGATGGACCTCATGTTCTATTTATAGGTTTATCAAGAGACTTAGTTGAAACCAACTGAGACTCTTTAAAAGATAAACCTTATCTTGAACTCTTATCATTAAAAAAACCAACTATATCTTAAGTGATAGGATTTGTTGAGGATAACCCAATCTCATTAATCCTAAGAATCCATTCAAATTTTAAACAATATACATTACTCTAGTTATCCCAATTTAAATTAATTAAATAAAAGATATGCAAAAATTATATCTAATTATCCAATTAAAATAAAATCTACAACATGTGGACAATAGGTAAATTACGATTTGGTCCCAAACTATTGGTTTACTTCCAAATTGGTCTTTAATTTTTCAAATAATACATATTACTTATAGATTCAAATTTAACGGCTATCTACGCTGGTTCCAGATATTATAACTTAACTGATTTCAAAAAGCTACAAAACTCTCTTTGTTCTTTCAAAGTTAATGTGTAATCTGCATGTGGCATATAATGTTTATTGCCTTTGACCGTAAAGTGCAATTCTTTCCTTATACCCGTATCTTGCAAATCTAATCATCCACTAACTGCGTCTTTACACTTTCCATCAATATTCAACAAAGTACCTACTATAGTATCACAAACATTTTTCTCAATATGCATGACATCCAAATTATGTCTCAATTTCAAATGGAGCCAATACTCGAGTTCAAAAAATTGACTTTTTTACCCAATTAATTCTAATTGTTGATCTCTTTTGCTTCCCATGCTTGGTAGTTTTACCAAAAATCACCTCACCCACCTCATCTAATTGGTGCAATATATCATCACTAGTAAACTACCGAGGCGGGTCTCTAGTTTCTCGCTTCCCGTTATATTGTTTGATTCTACGCCACAGGTGATCCGGAGGCAAAAACCTACTATGTCCTAGGTAACATACTTTAGAATGCATTCTATCGGATGGAGTGTCCACATTACACACAGACAAGCCTTATACCCCTTTGTGCTCTACCTAGATATTGTCACATTCGCTAGAAAATCATTCATTCTCCACATCACATTAGCTTGTAAACGAAATATAGATTTATTTGATACATCATATGCCTTCACACCTTCATCCCATAAATCCTTTAATTCATCAATTAGGAGACGTAGATACATATATATATTCTTGTCGGGTGCCCTACGACCAGGAATTAATAAAGACATGATCACTTATGATGGTGTCATCATAATCCAAGGGGACAAATTGTAAGGCATAAGTAAATTGGCCCGCATACTATAAGGCATAAGCATTGGACATATTTCCAAATGGATTAAAACCATCAGTTGCCAACCTCAACCGAACATTTATGGATTCTTGAGCAAATGTTGGGTACAACTTGTTAAACTCTTTCCAAGCTTCCACTTGCTGGATGTCGCAACACTCATTCCACTCATTCAGTTTCAACCTTTTTTTTCTTATGCCACCTCATCCACTCATTCTTTTTTCTTCTTATGCCACCTATGCTTTCGACAAAAAAAAAAAAAAAATCGCTTCAATCTTGGCTTCAATGGAAAGTATCGGAACAACATACAATCATTTTTGCAAGCATGTATAGCTTCATATCCCAATCCAAGCTCTCCAAGCATTTTCCTTGCATCGTAGTAAAAGGCTAGAATGTTATTTGGTTTAGAGAATGCATCTTGCAACGATTGAACCAGCATGTCAAATGATTTGTTGGTCCAACAATTCAACACTTTCAAATGCATTAATTTCACTATAAAACTAAGTGCTAGAAAACTTAGTGCACCCTGGATACAATTCCTGTTTTGCTTCTTTGAACAATGACGAATACATTTGTTCAAATCATTCGTTGGAGGTATTTCATCAACATACCCTTGTTCAAGATCAATCCTACCAATATCGTTTCCTCCTAAGTCATTTAATGTGTCAATGAAATTATCATCTTCTTCTTCATCACTCACATGATCGACTTCAGTTCCAATATTCTCATCTGTAAAAGTGTTAAGAACTTCGCCATGATAAATCAATTCCCAATACATTGTATCAAACCCCCATTGGTAAAGGTGTACTCAAACGAGCTCCAATTGATTCTATTTTTTGTTCCCACATCTCCTACAAAGACATCGAATCTTACATCGTGCACTCTCCATGTGATTTTTGGCAAAGTCCAAGAATTGAGATAAACGCCTTATATATTCTGGATCCATCTATTTGGATTTAATATCCAACTTCGATCCATAATTTAAAGGCACATTGATAAGTACAATTTTGTACTTATTGGGGCTCACAAAAGGGACGATTATGAGTCATATTATTTTATTTCGGTTTAATTGCATGTTATTTTCTTATTAATTTAGAAAATTATCAAACTCAAGTATCACTCGGATGAAAAGAGAGCAAAATGAAGATAAGGAGACTCAAAAGGCTAAGAAAAGATACTTCAGGGGCTTGAGGTGCAAATATCAAAGAGGAAAATTCAAATTAGCACCAAGATCAACCATGCGATCGCATGGTCAGAATTTGGTGCGATCGCAAGACCTCCAGAAATTCGTGAATGTAAAATGAATGAACCTTGCGAGCAGGTGTTACACTGACAATCGCATGGTTGTAACGCAGCAGAGTTTGTCAATTTTCTGATAGAATTGAAAAACTTTCAAGTCCATATTGATTCAACTACCTAATACACGTCTTGAAGAGTTGAGAGACGCTTATAAAAGCAAGAAGATAGGCATCTCACGGGAGACGAATTTTGGAGAGAACAACATAGAAACAAAGAATTGAAGATCAAGGCACGGGATTGAAGATCATTGAGCCGGGATCACGGGTTTTATCTATTTTTTCCTTTTCTTTCGCCGGATCATGATTAATAAAATTCTTGTATTATTATACATAATCATGTCCAGCTAAACTTACTTTTTCTAGGATGAATGATGAAACCTCGCGTTTTTGATTAATTAGAAGTTTTTCCTTTTTAGTAATTGATTGCTTGGGTTGATTATTCTTTATTTAGTTTTTATATTATTTTAATGCTTGATCACCATTAGAATATATTGTGATGTATATTGAAGTCGAGAGATTCAATATAGATTAAACACGTGGTATTGAATAACATAGGGTCCAATAATAGATAGAGATTATTATTATGCTTTATGTAATCCATGTAGGTGTTCTAGAGATTTTAATGCATGTGTTTATGTTCGAAGCTTAATTAGAGATAATTAGGTTCGCATAACATATAGAATTGATTGACCATCGAGAGAGGCTTTCGATTAATTTAGGAACACCGATTTTCAATCATAAGTAATTAAAAGTTAAAAAGTGATTAACGATAATTGATTAAAAAGCGTGTAGGTGGATTTGTGAATCCTAGTATTAGTAACTCTTGAATTAGTTCTCTTCATTTAAAAGTCGCTTATTGATATTTTAAGTTTAATTAAAATAGTTAAGTTGGTTTTAGAATCACAAACAAAAATCAAATCAGTGTTTATTCATTTTGTTAAAAGTTGAGTTATAAATTAATAGGTTAAATTGGTATCTAGTCCTCGTGGGTTCAACACTCTATTTATTACTATATTACTTGTCAACGATTCGTCTACTTGCGGGATTATAATCGCACAACAAATTTTTGGCGCCGTTGCCAGGGACTAGTTTTATTAATTGCTACGTTTATTTATAATTTGGCTTTTAACAATTCTTTTTAGTATTATTTATTTTTATTTTATTTATATTTTCAATTCATCGTGATACTGCTGAATTTTATCTATTTTCTAAATTTTCAGGTGTTAAGTGTGTATGCGCCGTACAAAAGATCTTGAGCTATTTGATTTAGATCCAGAAATTGAACGGAGCTTTCACCGACGACAACATGAAAAAAAGAGAAAAGAAACAAGAGTAGAAAGACACAATGGAGGATAACCAAATCTAGAATCCGTTACCTGCAGATGGCAGACACAATCAAGCACCAATAGCTCGACCAGTCGAAGTTAATGAACGAGATATCCTTATGCGTGAGTATATGATGCCACCGATTGTTGAGAATCGATCCAGCATAGTCTATCTACCTTATGGACACGATAACTTCCAGTTGAGGCCAGATGTGATGAATTTATTCTCGAACAATCTGCCGTTCTATGGGATGACAGATGAAAATCCTCATTACCATAACTCTCGCTTTGATGAATTCTGTGGTAATTTCAAATACCAAGGTGTTAATGAAGAGGCACTTAAGATGAGGCTATTTCCACACACACTGAAGGATAAAGCTAGAGAATGGTTAAATTCTCTACTGCCTGGGAGCATTACCACTTGGACATATCTGATTCAGAAATTTACACTAAAATATTTTCCTCCTGCCAGAGTAAACAGACTGAAATATGAATTTTTCAATTTCCAACAATCTGAGTTGGAAAACTTTCACGAGGCATGGGAAAGGTTAAAACAATCGCCTCAAAGTATCCAAGTCATGGTTTTTCCTTAGCATTTCCGAATCATTATTTCTATTCTAGACTAGCTCCAACTAGTCGTTCTTGATGGATTCTGCGGTGGGTGGCTCTATCCAAAATAGATCCGCTCGGTGACCTTTATGATCTATTTGAAACCATGAGTGAACAGGTTTATCATGTGGCCGAAAAGAGGATTGCGAGAGGAAAGCAACAGGGTATATGAGGTGACACAAATTCGCTTGTCTTGGTGAAAATCGATGCATTGGCAAAGCGATGGAAGCAATGAAATATTCTCATTCACCAATATGGTTCGGATGTCTCCACTAATTTGTGTAACATGCGGGGCAAACCATCAGTCTTCAGAGTGTCCATTGACAAAAGTTGATATGCCATCTCCTGAACAAGTTGCATATGCTTAGAATTTTCAGAGACAGCAGAATAATCCGTATTCACAGACTTACAATCCAGGATGGAGAAATCATCCAAACTTCCCCTATGGCAACACTCAAAATATTCAGAATCTACCAAATCAAGGGAGACCACAAGAGAGAAAAGGGGATTGGAAGAAAGCATCACGCGTATGGAATCGAGTTGAAAGAGATGCAAAAAAGACAAGATGATGCGATAAAGAATGTAGAAAATCAAATTGGGCAGTTGGCTAAACTGTTGACTGAGCGACAACTAGGTACATAGCCAAGCAATACCGAGGTCAATCCAAAAGAGCAAGTAAATGCAATTACCACGAGAAGCGGAGCTCAGTTGCCAGAGATTCATGTGACTAGACCGGTGTAGAAAAGAAAACATGTCCAACAAAGAGAGAGAAAACAAATTAGATGCGAAGTTGCACAAGAAAACGGGACTCTCCACCGACATATTCCACCACCGGCCACGTCCCTCCAATTCTATTTCCTCAAAAACTGCGTAAACATAAGCTAAACAAGCAATTCGAGAAATTTCTTGATGTGTTCAAGAAACTCCAAATCAACATACCATTTGCTGATGCTCTAGCACAAATGCCAAGTTATGCAAAATTCATGAAAGAAATCCTTTCAAATAAAAAAAAGTTGGAAGAGCACGAAACAGTTATGCTTACTGAGGAGTGTAGTGCTATCTTGCAGAACAAGCTACCGTCGAAATTAAAAGATCCAAGGAGTTTCTCTATTCCTTGTACTATTGGTAGTTCATTTTTTGAAAAAGCATTATGTGATTTAGGTGCTAGCATTAATTTGATGCCTTATTCTATTTTCAGGCAACTAGGTCTCGGGGAAGTAAAGCCAACTACAATATCACTACAGTTAGTTGATCGGTCAGTTAAACACCACGTGGAGTTATTGAAGATATTTTGGTAAAAGTGGACAAGTTCATATTCCCAGCTGACTTCATTATCCTGGATATGGCGGAGGATAGAGATGTGCCACTTATCTTGGGACGACCATTCTTAGCTACTTTGGATCGAGCACTAATTGATATGCAAAAGGACAGCTAATGTTGAGATTGAACGATGAGCAGGTCACTTTCAACGTGTTCAAAGCAATCCAGTATCCAAGCTCCTCTGACTCATGCTTTCAGATCGATATCATTGATCACGAGACAGCTAACACATTTGCTTTGGAAAACCCTTCAAACCTATGGGAAGCGTGTATTATGCATTCTCAAGACAAAAACTCTGACTCTTCAGTTCTTGAAGAATGTACCAGATATTTACAAGGAGCGAATGGATGGAAAGAAGAAATAAATATATGGATCTAGGGACCACACCTCATAATGACCACCTTCATTCAAAAGGCTCCAATTCTCGAGCTAAAGCAATTACCTTCTCACCTTAGGTATGCTTATCTCGATGAGTTATCCACTCTTCTAGTTATCATTGCCAACTCTATTGATCGGGATCGGGAAGATAAATTCCTGAGTTTTGAGGAATTACAAATCGACCATCGGTTGGACTATAGCGGACATCGAGGTATCGGCCGGCCGCTTTATATATGCACAAGATTCTAATGGAAGAGGCATATAAACCAACGATGCAACATCAACGTAGATTGAATCCTCATTTGCAAGAAGTAGTCTCGAGCTAAAGTGTTGAAACTACTTGACGCCCAGTATCATCTATCCTATTTCGAGATAGTACTTGGGTGGCTTGGTCCAAGTAGTGCCAAAAAAAGGGGATCACGGTTGAGAAGAATGATAATAACGAGATCATACCGGTCAGTTGACTACTGAGTGGCGAGTTTGTATTGACTACGAAAACCGAATGATGCTACTCGAAAAGACCATTTTCCTCTACCATTCATTGATCAAATGTTAGAACGTTTGGCAAGTCATTCTCATTATTGCTTTCTTGATGAGTATTCAGGCTACAATCAGATTCATATAGCACCCGAAGATCAAGAAAAGACTACCTTTACTTGTCCTTATGGAAAGTTTGCATATAGACATATGCCATTTGGCCTATGCAACGCCCCAGCCACATTTCAGCGTTGTATGATGTCTATTTTGTCAGATATGGTTGAAAAATTCATTGAAGTTTTCATGGATGATTTTTTAGTTTTTGGAGCATCATTCGATGATTGCCTCAAAAATTTGACCCTAGTACTTCAACGTTGTGAGAAACCAACTTGGTACTTAATTGGGAAAAATGTACTTAATTGGGAAAAATGTCACTTTATGGTTCAAGAAGGCATCGTGTTGGGACACGAGTTTCGATTAACGACATTGAGGTCGACAAAGCAAAGATTCAGTTATAGAGAAACTACCTCCTCCAACAACGAGTTAAGGGAGTTTGATCTTTTTAGGGCATGCGGGTTTCTCTGAAGGTTCATAAAAGATTTCTCAAAAATAACTAAACCATTGTGCGGTTCTTTGGAAAAAGAAGCTAAGTTTGAATTTTCTATAGATGACTTAAAGCTTTCAACATTCTCAAGAGCGATCTAATCTCAAAGACCGTCATTGTACCACCGATTGGGATCTACCGTTTGAACTTATGTGTGATGCAAGTGACTTTGCCATCGGGACAGTTTTGGGACAGCATAGAGAAAAAGTCATACACGTATATATATACCAAATTAAACTCTCAATGATGCTCAGATGAATTATGCCACACAGAAAATGAATTACTAGCAGTAGTATTTGCTTTCGAAAAATTTTGATCTTACCTCATTGGATCAAAAGTAATAGTCCACACGGATCATGCAGCACTAAAATATCTTTTTGCTAAAAAAGATGCAAAACCAAGACTTATTAGGTAGATTTTACTTCTTCAAGAATTTGACTTAGAGATTCAGGATAGAAAATAGATTGAAAACGTGGTAACCGACCACTTGTCCAGAATAGAGCAGACAGAAGGGAATGAAGAAGGTGAAATAAATGAGAAATTCCCAGATGAGCAGATTTTTGGGATAGAGTAGATGGGAAGTGCAAGTGGTATGCAGATTATGTGAATTACCTTGCAAGCAATATCATGCCACCTGATTATGATCATCAACACCCAAAAAAGTTCTTTTCAGAACTTAAATACTATTTTTGGGAAGATCCTATTCTTTATAGCAAGGGGGCTGATCAAATAATTCAGAGATGTCTACCTGAAGAAGAAATGGAGACTGTCTTGGTGCAATGCCATTCTTCACCATACGGATGTCATCATTTCGGTGCTACCAAAACAGCAGCCAAAGTTTTACAATCCAGATTTTATTGGCCGACATTATTCAAGGATGCCTACAGTCTGGTAAAAAAGTGTGACAAGTGCCAAAGGACGGGAAATATATCTCGAGAGCAGGAAATGCCCCCTTCGAAGCATTTTAGAGGTTGAACTTTTCGATGTATGGGGGATTGACTTCATGGGACCATTTCCACCGTCATTCTCAAATTCCTACATTTTGGTGGTTGTGGACTACGTGTCTATATGGGTAGAAGTTGTGGCCATACCAACCAACGATGGCAAGGTGGTCGTGAATTTTCTCAAAAAGAATATTTTCATGCGTTTCGGAACTCCTCGGGCAATCATAAGTGACGGAGGTAAGCATTTTTGCAACGGACGGTTTGAAACTCTTTTGGCAAAATACGGAGTGAAGCACCGTATGGCTACTCCATACCATCCACAAACTAGCGGCCAGGTGGAAATCTCCAACTGGGAGTTGAAAAGGATCCTAGAGCTTACGGTGAGTACATCGAGAAAAGATTGGTCGAGAAAACTGGATGATGCCCTTTGGGCATATCGAACTGCATTCAAAACACCAATTGGAATGTCACCTTATCGTCTAGTTTTTGGGAAGGCGTGCCATTTACTAGTTGAGTTGGAGCACCGAGCCTACTGGGCATTGAGGAAGTTGAATTTTGACTTGAAAGAAGCCAGTGAGAAAAGACTACTTCAGTTCTTCCATTCAAACATATTCAAAAAAGGCATTTTGTGGCGGGACAAAAAGTTCTCTTATTCAACTCTCGACTCAAGCTCTTTCCTGGGAAACTACGTTCAAGATGGTTCGGGCCATTCACGGTAGTGAAAGTCTATCCACATGGAGCGGTTGAAGTGGCTCATGACACGAAGGGCAGGTTCAAAGTAAACGGACAAAGGCTAAAACAATACTTGGAGGGTGACTTTTCGAAAGAAAAGTCATTTACCGCTTTGAACAATCTGGAGTGATCACCGCGACAAAGTCGAGCTAAAGACTTTAAACAAGCGCTCAATGGGAGGCAACCCATTTTTCTCCCTTTTATTTAAATTTTCGGCATTATTTTAGTTTTAGGAGTTTATTCACGTGTTTGCACGTTTTAGGTTTTTAAGTTTGAAATAGGTTTTTAATTCTTAGGTTTCGAGGTTTTTATCATCATCATTTTGCATATGCATGTTGTTACTTATTTTACAGTTATGTTTCAATTAAAAAAATAATAATTTGAAACGGGGTGTAGAACTATGCGATCGCATGGTTCAAACCATTGCGATCGCATAAATCGGGCGGATTACATTACGCGCCGAATTTTAACATTCATGCGATCGCGGATATTCATGCCATGCTATCGCATGGGCTACCGAAAAACTTAAAACCGAGAATCAACTGTCATTTCAAAAATCAAAACTTTTACTTCAAAAACCGATCTCTCTCTCGAATCCTTGATCCCCAACACCATCTTCGCATCTTTGGACTTCAATTTCAGACCATCAAGCATTCATTAACATCCAAATCCACGAATTCAATGGTAAGTTCACATCTTTTTCATGGTATTTTCGGATTTTTTTACTTTCATGAGCATAACTTTCACATTTTGATCAATATGGAGTAAAACTTGTTTAGATTAGGCTTGAATTGAAAGGGATACTTGAATTGGATTAGGTTTAGTTGATTAGGCTGTGAAAAAAATTTGGCTTTGATGATTTCCCTGTTGTGTTCAACCTCTTGAAGGTCAAGCATTGCATACATAGTGTTTGATGAAATGTCCCGTCCAATTTCTTTGCCCAAATTAGTGGAAACCAACCCTTAGACTATTCCATTGGACTATTGTCATCGTCTAGGAGCATTCACCTCGACTTAGGCACATTTTTATAACGAGATAATTCCAACCAGTAAACATAAGGCTGCTGACCATGCCATGGGCAGACCACAGTACGACAATGCAGCCTGCCTCCGTTAGGACCTTCGTCCCCCATCCATTAGGCCCAAATGACCTCGAAATTCTTTGAAATTTGAATATGTGGTAGACCAAAGCATGCACTTTCATACCACCCTCTTACTGCTTTCACTTTTGCAAATTCTTAGGTAGATTTCTCGAGCACGAAATAGCTTAGTCAAACACATTTTTTCGAAAAATTTTACCCAATGTTTAAACTAGTTTGGGGATCGTGTCTTATACCATATATGTTATTTTTCGGATCTAACTTGTTTTTCGTTCATTTTGCAGATTATGGCTCCAAAACGACTCCCAACCACCGCCGAGAAAGGAAAGAAAAAGCAACCGGCAACACTTGAAAAGAGCACGGTAGGCACCACCGACTCTGCCATTATCTTTTCTGCTGGAGCACGAGGAAAGATTCACCAAGGTCATTAGCCATTGGACCATTTGGGAGGAGCGGAGAGTGCATTTGGCCGACTTCCCTCACTCCGGAAACAGATAATCTCATTGATTTTTGCGATGGACCAAGGTAGTGATACACCTCATATAGGTCTACTCCCAAATTCGTCCATGAATTTTACACAAATTTCAACCAAGAGATCGACATTCAAGGGACGGAGCATTATGGGTAGACGTGGGTGCGGGTACATGGTTAATGTTTACCTCGATGGTCATCAACGACTTCTATGGTCTTACCACTAAAGATATTCACCCTATGCCCTCTATTCAGGATATGGGTGAGGTGGCCCGGTTTCTATATGGCCAAGACGATGCATGGCCACTACCCGGGAGGGACGTAGAGCACAGCAAACTAACAGATTCCCTCCTTATCCTGAAAGTTTTTGTGAGCCACAACATTGACCCAACCCGGTATCGTACTACTATCAATGATGCTAGGGCTCGTCTGTTATATCATCTTGCCCATGGGAGAAATATAGACTTGGAGAACTACATCTACACCTCGATCGACATGTTGGCTTCCAGACGGACAAGAGGCACACCGCCATCTTCCCAAATACCGATCGATGGTATCTCGCGAGGCGATGGGGTTCGGATCTTACCGCAGAGCCGATCGAAAGCAAACGGACCTATCAACAGATTTGCTTTGGAAAATGCGAGACGGCATATCTGCGACGCAGGTGAGAGGGCAGCCCCAACCGTAGACGAGCCCTCAAAAAGATCAATCGGCCGCACCCCAGCATGCAGCGCCACCAGGAAACATAGCATCCATGCTACGTCGGCCACGGAGGGTCAGTGAGCGGACCGAGCTCATTATCGAGACGCTGGATCGAGCTACGCACGCGATGCGAGGGGCCGACAATCTGCGCGGTCTCTAGTGGATGCAGTCCGACACACTCAGATAACTATGGAGTTTACCCAGAGTCAGTCTTCCCTAGAGTAGAGTCGGATTCAAACATACTGCAACCAGGTAAAGAGGAGGCTCGACAAATGTGTGGGCAAGCTTGATGACATCCATGACCAGATCTGCCGCTCGACACCCATGCCAGCACCTCCATCGGTTGATCCTTCTACACTCCGTCTACCGGCACCCTCCGATCCACATCCGGAAAGTACCTAAAATTTTTATGTGTTTATTTATTTTGCATGACATTGTGGACAATGTATGATTTAAGTTTGGGGGTGCTGTATGAAAATTTACTCTTGACTTGATAAATGATATTTGATATTTGATTTTATTATTCCTTTTTAGTATTAAAAAAAATTGTTTACATGTTTATGTGATATAAATAGCCTTGCCGGCTAATGATGCAACTTTTCATTTAATTTTAACTTTAAATCATGACTTGTGAACAGGGTATACTTTTGTGTAAATGTGAGGCCACTTAATCTTACGTGATATTGTGTTGTGTGGCCAATTAAAATGATTTGTAGCTATGTTGGTGCACTTAAGTTGAAAACAATAGGATACTATTCTCTAAACCTTAGAATCATCTCAGTATATCAACCCAAAGAACCAATATAGTGAGAAAATGTGGTATATCAATAGTAATGGTGGCTATCTAGGTTGTGATGAATTCCATGTATGCTAAAAAAATAATTGTGTGGAGCACTGTAGACCAGTTAGAGGAAACTAGGTATTGACCGAATGTTAGGAATCTAGTCCCCTAGCATGAACTTATTGCACGCAAGGAACAAAAATTATTATTATTATTGCTTAACTCTTTTCATAGCCTAATTGACTTGAGTGAAAAGGTCCGTTGGGGTTTCTCAAAACCTGATGGCCTAAGGTTCGAAAGACCTGGGAGTCATCGACCTCAAGCTCGTTACATGAGTCATTTAGAAAGTTTAATGGACTGAGTTTTGCACCTTATTAATATCTTATAACTCCTTTCGTAGCCTATTTGACTTGAGTGAAAAGGTCCGTAGGGGTTTCTCAAAACCTGATGCCCTAAGGCTCGAAAGACCTGGGAGTTATCGACCTCAAGCTCGTTACATGAGTCATTTAGAAAACTTAATGGATTGAGTTTTGCACATAAGATCTATAATAAATAAAAAAAAATCAATTATTAATGTGTTATTTCTGTCTAGTGAAAATTCCTTTGCAAAGTAAATTTGGGAATTAGATGACTAATGGGTTTGACTTACTTAGTAGAAACTTTCTGGTCGAAAGTACTCATAAATTAGAGAATCTTCACAAACCTAGGTTGTCACCATTGCTAGCTCTCAACCAGCCTCAAACAAGAAAAATTATGAGTGAACTGTAACATTTTAACCGAAAATATTGGGATTTGAGAAAAAACAATCATATTGGGAGAAGTGTACCTTACGAGAGGGAAAGGAGAAGTTGACCAAATAGTTGGGCTATCACCACCATAGAATTTAAGTTGATCAGGTTAACTGCTTTCACACACATCTCAAGTATATTTTAGGTAGAATCACGTTTACAACTGTATAACCTGAACACTCGTCATGAATTATAAGTTTTTCTTTTTTGCAAAACCTAAAGCAAGAACGGCAAGCTATTTATATTGTGAACTGTGTTATTGCTTATTTTACTAAGTGCATGATTATTTTTAGCTAATTTATTCAAAGACGAATAAAAATTCAAGTTTGGAGGTATTTGATAGGTACAATTTTGTACTTATTGGGGCTCACAAAAAGAGACGATTATGAGTCATATTATTTTATTTTAGTTTAATTGCATGTTATTTTCTTATTAATTTAGGAAATTATCAAACTCAAGTATCACTCGGACGAAAAGAGAGCAAAATGAAGATAAGGGGACTCAAAAGGCTAAGAAAAGATACTTGAGGACTTGACGTGCAAATATCAAAGAGGAAATTCAAATTAGCACCAAGATCAACCATGCAATCGCATGGTGAGAATTTGGTGCGATCGCAATACCTCCAGAAATTCAGCAGAATGTAAAATGAATGAACCTTGCGATCGCAAGGTGTTACACCAGGCGATCGCATGGTTGTAACGCAGCAGAGTTTGTCAGTTTTCTGATAGAATTGAACACTTTCAAGTCCATATTGATTCAACTACCTAATACACGTCTTGAAGAGTTGGGAGACACTTATAAAAGCAAGAATATAGGCATCTTGCGGGAGACGAATTTTGGAGAGAACAACATAGAAACCAAGAATCGAAGATCAAGGCACGGGATTAAAGATCATTGAGTTTTAATTACGGGTTTTATCTATTTTTTCCTTTTCTTTCGCCGGATCATGATTAATACAATTCTTGTATTATTATACATAATCATGTCCAGCTAAACTTACTTTTTCTAGGATGAACGATGAAACCTCGCGTTTTTGATTAATTAGAAGTTTTTCCTTTTTAGTAATTGATTGCTTGGGTTGATTATTCTTTATTCAGTTTTCATATTATTTTAATGCTTGATCACCATTAGAATATATTGTGATCTATATTGAAGTCGAGAGATTCAATATAGATTAAGCATGTGGTATTGAATAACATAGGGTCCAATAATAGATAGAGATTACTATTATGCTTTATGAAATCCATGTAGGTGTTCTTGAGATTTTAATGCATGTGTTTATGTTCGAAGCTTAATTAGAGATAATTAAGTTCGCATAACATATAGAATTGATTGACCATCGAGAGAGGCTTTCGATTAATTTAGGAACGCCGATTTTCAACCATAGGTAATTAAAAGCTAAAAAGTGATTAACAGATAATTGATTAAAAAAACGTGTAGGTGGATTTGTGAATCCTAGTGTTAGTAAATCTTGAATTCGTTCTCTTCATTTAAAGTTGCTTATTGATATTTTAAGTTTAATTAAAATAGTTAAATTAGTTTTAGAATCACGAACAAAAATCAAATCTGTGTTTATTCATTTTGTTAAAAGTTGAGTTATAAATTAATAGGTTTAATTGGTATCTAGTCCTCGTGGGTTCGACACTCTATTTATTACTATATTACTTGTGAACGATCCGTCCACTTGCAGGATTATAATCACACAACACCTGTTCAACACACTATCCCATTCAAAAATATATACATAACTAGGGGCAAGTGTTAGACATCCAACAACAATAGTGTAAAGAATCTATAAACAACAATAAAATAAAATGAAACATGAATTTTTTAGACATCCAACAGTGTGAATGCATGCATATTCCTCATAGACCAATCAACACCCAGTTGTTCTCATACTTTTTCCCTAATCAAGGAAGACATGCATTAGCAAAATATTGTAAAACATTCAGAGGCATTGGCCTAACAAAGATGATTAAGATGATACAGCAGCCATGGGTTAAATATCTAACGTGTGGCACAGATATAAAAAGGTTACTTCCAGCTGTTGTAGTTCTTGTAAAAGAATCAAGAATGCAGTAAAATACAAAATCAATTCTTACTTTTCTATCTTTGTAATTTTTCTATTCTATAAATGAATGAAAAGCGATTAAATCTGGACTTAACTAGATAGACGAAAATGCAAAATTTATGACTAAAATTTCAGATTTAAGGTAAAAAAAAAATCACTAACTAGCTTGATTAGCAAAGTTAATATGATTTAACATCCGTAACTACATCAAAGCTTAAAATGGGTATTCATAGAATATAAAAATTAACTCAATTCCACAACTGGATCACCTAAAAATCGATCAGACACCAAAACAAACACCCAACAATTCAGAAAATAAATAAACATATTACGGGTTTTCCGTACTTGTCTCAAAAATTTGATCTGGGACGTTAGTCAGGTAGCTTCGGAAATCCAAGCGCCAGAGGACACATCGATACAATGAGCCCTAATTATGTGAGAGAGAACACAAGAGAATGGACAGAGGATGCGAGAAACTTGTGAGCAAAAATCAGAACCAAAATCAAACAGTGACCAAAAATCAAAATAAAATTAAGAATAAATAAACTTACCAACAACACAGAACGTCGGAAAGATCACCAATCGACGCCGAAGAGATGAGCAATCGATGCCGGAGAGACGACCAATTGAATTTTATCATGGTAAAATATAAAAGGGTTTAGTATTGGCGACAACTTTTGGGATTTGGCGATGACAAATTCCCCTCTAACCTAAAATAAAAAAATTCACGCGCATTTTCAAGGGAATTTTCCAAAATAGCCACTATTGCGCTTTATTGCTAAAAATACTATTTTACCCTTATTTTATATATTTGCAAAGTATGTCTTGTATTTTTAGTTATTAGGTCTTTCTTTTTAACTTTTCAATTTGTTCTAAATATTCTTTATATTATGATAATTTTTCAAAAGCTCTAGGTTGATCTTCTTTAGTTATATATCCAAAAACAATTCCATCTAGAACTTCTTCTCCTATATCTTCGTATTCAGTTATGATATCTTTGATCTTCTTTATTTCTTTATAAGTTTCTACAAGATTAAATTCTATATTATGTTTACAAGCATAGTCTATATCAGAATATATTTCTTCAAATTTTTCTTGGCCAACAGGAAGTATATCTTTAGATTTTTCAATTATTTTAAGTAAAAATAAAATATCTTTTTTAACTAAATATAATTTAGAACAACAATCATTGGATGTGGATGTTTGTGAAGTGTTCATAAAGATCAATAATAATTAAAGCATAAGCATATAAAAGCAGGTAAATAACTTACACTAATCAGTGGAAATAACTAGGCTTTCCCTCCAGTATGTCTTTATAGTTGTTTTGCATGTACTTAAACAATCTTTAGAATCAGATGAATGTTTAAAATACCTTGAAATCATTTGGGTCCACAACTACTTCCGTAAAAGGTTTTTCAATTAAGGTTGCACTTATCACTCTAGAGAACTAGCCGTGTTTCCACATACGCTATCTCACAGTATTCAGAGTCTCTGTTTTCACCTCTATTCAAACTCTTTTCAGAATCAAGTTCTTACTTAGAACGAAATTTTAAAAGATAAACTCAAACACAAGGTGCTACAATTTTGTTAGAAAACTGCCCTTTTCTCCTAAAACATTCATCAAGGATGGGTTCTTTAGCATGACTAACATCTATTCAAAACAATATTTTGAAAATCTTTTAAAATCTCTATCTGTACTGCCAAGGAATCATGAAAAACTTAAAGAAATCATTTTATGAAAGCTTTTCATAACAAACTTCATCTTAATATTCATAAATTGAAACAGTACATGCTTACACACTACATTTACATGCCTTTGCTACTCACCTTATGAAGTTTAAAACTCCATAAGTGATTACCTTATTACAAGCTTTGCTATCTCCAGACTATCTATATTTCTGAATACAAGTGGTGTATTACAAAAGTAGTTATTTCGATATGCCTCTCTCTCTCTCTCTCTCTCTCTCTCTCTCCCTCTCTCTCCCCCTCCCTACCCCTACCCCTACCCCTACCCCTAATATAGAGGTCTTGAGGAATCTTTTCTTCAAAGGTGTCTGTCATCTTCTTTTGTTGGTAGTATTAGCTAGCCTTATCTTTTGAGTTGGTACATGACTTTTGTCCACTGGTGGGTGAAGGATCATAATCACAGCAACTTCTTTGCCTTATCTTTTCGTCTTTTAGTGACCACAGTTTTTCTTTAATAAAGTAATTTATTAAAGTAGTGATAAAGGGTCACTATCTTTGCTCCATTACTTTTCCATTCGCGAATCAAAGAACTCCGCGGGGAATTCTTCACTATTAAGAGATGCTTGACTCATATCTTCTATGACAAAATGCTCACAATGGTGATCAGTGTAGTCCCAGAGTATTTTGTACAGTTCTTTTGCTATATCTTCTGACCCACTTACTTGGTTTGAGATTATAGTGGATAATAAATGGTCAAGAAAACATATATCTTCTTTCTTTGTAGTAATCCTAGCATTGGAGTAAATTATATGTTCTTCAGAAGGATAAATCCATATCTTTTCTTTTTCAGTAATTATCTGAGTTACATGCTCGAATATTTCTTGATACCATTTTGCTCTTATGTAGGGCATCATATTTATGATATCTTGGTAACCATTTTTAACAATTTTTTGACAATTTGACAAATAATATTGATTTGTAAGTCCCATTTAATAACATGGAATGATGGTTTTTAAATTGAAGGACATGATCCCATTCCATGGTTGCTGAGTGGAACCTGATATATATGTTGGTGCTTTTGATGACTTCAAGATATCTTTTACGACTTCTTGACATCAATTGGAAGCTGGGCTATTTCTTTGAGATCTTTACTTGGATATATACAAAGTATATTTCCTATTTCAAAGCAATTTCGTACCCAATTAGTCGGTGCTCCGGATAAAAGTTTATCTTGTTATATTTTCCGTGAGTGGAGAGTTTTCATCCACTTTCCTATCTCAAAGTACCAATCGGACGGATATTAAAAATAACAATAAAGAATATTACTTCTTCATAGTTATCTTTTTAGAATTTTACTTCATGGCATATCTTGACAATATCCTTTGGATCAATATTTTTTAATAGTTAGCTTAGGTAAAGTTTGGCTCGATGAAGAGCTACCTTCGCTATTTTTCATATTTTGTATATTTTTCCTAATAGGAATTTTCATCTTTTCCTTACTAGTAATAGGTATTCCCTGTGAAGGGGTTCCTATTACCTTAATTTCTTTTTCTTTATCTTCGAGAAAAGTGCTAGTATTTAATGGTTCCTGTGAAGGAATACTAGACTTGGTACAAGTAACACCTGCCTCAAAGGCTATATTCATTTTACCTTGAAGGCTATCTTGTATATTTTGAATTGCTGCTTCCAAGTAGTTCTTTTATCTGGTCGTTAAATTCTTTTTGGTCTTCTACACTATATTTTTGTGTATATCTTCAAAATTTTCATTTACGCTATTTTTAGGTAAATAAGGATAACTTGGTTTTTTGTGTTTTTCAACTTTTTTCAAAAATTCTTCAATTATATTTTCCTCATCCATTATATTCATCATTATCTTAGGTTCGTTACAAGGCTCTAATACCATTTTTATCGAGAGGGCACAACTGAATTATCTTTGTAGATATTTAAGAGATTACAATAAAATACATAAAATTGACTATCTTTTGTTAAAGTTTTTTCTTCAATGATTAGATTTAATTCTTCGATTCTTCTTTCTAGATGAAAAATCTTTCTTTGTATATCTTTTTCAATTTTGATTGCTTCATTATCTATATAAGCATTTCTATTTTTTGATATGGGTCTAAATATTCTGTAAAGAATCCTTTTAGACCTTCTCTTTGATAATTTAATATACTATATGTTGTAGTTCTTAGATCAATAAAATCTTGTATAATTTCAGGGGTTAAATTTATCAAAAATTCTAGATTCATAAATTTTTGGGACTAATTTGAAGTTTCTAAATTTTTTAGTCGCTTTGGTTGCAAATTCTATGTAAGGGGGTATTTCAAGTAGTTCCTATTATCATAATGGTCAAAGGCCAAAATGGAAAGGCCATATGATCATTTGGGCTATTTTCATGTATTTCTCCATGTTCCAACACCCGCCAAAACCAAATAAAAGCCCGAATAAATCTTGGTGACGAAAAAATAAACTTTCGTAGCCAAACCACATTTGCGATAAACCTACAATATTTCGTCACCAAACATTAACTCAAAATAAAAACCAATCGCACGCAAATATACGTAATTGCATCGCTAATATTTGGCGCCAGAATTTTTTGACTCCAATTATTGGCGATGCTAATAATATTTTTCTCACTAAAATGTTAGGTTGGCGATGATATTTTTTGTCTAATGTTTATGTTTTGTCGCTAACACTTCATATACTTTTGATCAATGATGTTTGCGATAAAAGTAAGATATATCGTCGTCAAGTTGTATTTTTGAACTAGGAAATTTTTTTCTTCACTAAGTTTTTGTCGCTACATTATGTTATTGTTGTAGTGACATACACATCTTGCGATGCACCCGTGTTATATATATATATATATATATATATATATATATATATATATATATATATATATATATATATATAGTTTTATAATGTTTATAATGTAAGAATCGTACTAATTGGCATTTTTTCAAATATTTTATTGCAAGTCAAGACTAGGTCAACTCTGCAATCCCTTTTGCCTAAAAGCTGTTTTAGGTTGACATTTCTTTGAATATCTTATTGCAACCCGGAACGAAGACTTGTAGGACCTTAGTCATTTCATTGCTCTTCTCTCGTCGGATATGTCCAAACAAAGATTGTCATAGAGGATACAATAATAAGAATTTTTAACCACAAAAATTCTATAAATTCTTACTCTTTGAGCAAGACTATCTATCGATATTTGTAGCCTTCCCCTTCTAGCTCTAACATAAATATGGTCGTTCGGAGGCTCTCAGGCTTTGCATTTTCTTTTGATTTTGCATTTTTACCCAGTCAATTTTCTTTAAATCTAATGTATAACTCGAGTGACCATTTTTAAAGACAAAAAGCATGGATCAAGGATAAACACAACATCATGTATCTGAATTGATTAGCATTTGATTCCTTTTTATAGCTTTCATATACAAGTACTAAAGAAATCAATTGGACAAAGAAATCCAAGTAATGCTGAAAATTCAAGAATGCTTTTAATAAAAGCCCCAATGAAAAGGTCCAAGTACAATGGCAGCCTACTGTCGCCCTTTGAGCCTACATCAGATGCCTTTTATCATTTTTAAAAACTATAATTTGTAAAACAAACTTAAGCTTATGAACTCAAAGAAAATAATCAAATAAATGAATGTGAACACAAGGCACAATCTACAAGTTTAATTTTTAGAACTAAGAGAAACATTTATTTTCAACTATTATACTCCAGAAACATCAGCCTCAATCTTACCCATTACTTCTTAATTATATTGACATGATCCTCGTTCCCACTCTTCCTTTGAGATGATTCTCCATAAAACCCTCCTAGCCTCAGTTATATTTTTGTATGCCACGAAGAGGAGATTCTTTTCCAAACAGTCTTTGCAACCATCTCCATGAACTAAACCATTTGGCACTCAGCTTGTTCGGCCAACTGGCCATGCATACATTTTTCTCGGGTGATGAATCAATTTTTGAGATTTTTAATATGTTAAACAATACTAAAATCTATAAAAAAAAATTGGAAAACCTTAAATTGTCAAAACACTAATTGATATGTCGATATTTTATGTAGAAACTAACTATTGATACTATTTATCTAAGTTTAAACATCAACTTCATATTTAAGCTAGGATTGCAACAGCTTTAGCAGGCTGTCCCATCACTTCTGATTTGTAGTTTAAAGGAGGCTTCTTTTATACACAATCGCGACCGTCCTCTTTGGCATGAAATAACAACCTCTTCTTTCCAACTTCTTCGAAATATAAGGAAGATATGTGTAGGATAGGGGTGTTAAGTCTTGACTGCCTCGTCTGCTTATCCTCATTGGCATAAATTAAACAGCCTCTTATTCCTAACCTTCTCTTCCCAACCTTTTTAGAAAGAATGCGACAACCTACAAGGCAAGTTTGACTATGACCAGGCAACATGGAGCACCACGTGGGACTGAGGCGTAACAATAGTCTCCCAAGTTCAAGAACTCCATTATTTATGTGGGGTGATAAACTTAGAACCGAGGCATAAGTCGTTTGTGTGTTTGGGAGACGGGGC
This sequence comes from Forsythia suspensa, assembly GCA_023638005.1. Taxonomy (NCBI): domain Eukaryota; kingdom Viridiplantae; phylum Streptophyta; class Magnoliopsida; order Lamiales; family Oleaceae; genus Forsythia; species Forsythia suspensa. The sequence goes on along the minus strand of CM042664.1, from coordinate 22,275,070 downwards.
TTCTATGTGCCAACATGCATCCACAAAAGACAAGTCCCAAAAAGGAAAAAGGCAGAGACGAGGCCGTTGAAGAGAAGACAAATGAGGCCTTGACAAGATATGCCGTGTGGGGTGAGGATATGAGAGGCATGTAACATTTGTTCATTTGTGCGTGTTGACCCCTGTAGTGGCATGACACGTGGGCGTACAACAATAGTCCTCCAGGTTCAAGATCTCTATCTTTTATGTGAGGTGCTTAGCTTGACTTAGGAAAAAAGGCCCAAGTGGGAGAGGCTTGGCTGCAGAAGATAGGACCCATTTGAGAGAGGCATGGCTGCAAAGGCTAGTCCCAGGTGGGAGGCTCGGCAGCAAAGGCTAGTCCCAGTTGAGAGAGGCATGGCTATTGAGGCTAGTCCTAGTTGGGAGAGGCTTGGATGTAGAGGCTAGTCCAAGGTGGGACGAGTCCCATGTGAGGCCTGGCCTACTGGAGAGGTGAACCAGGAGAGGCCTTTGCGTGGTACTCATGCATCTGCTGACGTGAGATCCCTTTTTCTGCCAACTTTTTCTTATTTACAAGCTATTATCTCATATATTTGGCATAGTTGGGTATTTGAGTCAGGGCTTCTACAAACGGTATGTTATTATGCAACATCCTCAAATGATTAAAAAATTGTACAAACTACTGATCCTGCTTCTTTTTCTATAAATTTAACCTCTGTGGAAAAGGAATGGGATGTACATATTTCTTGATTGGCTCTAGAGTTTTTGTATTTCCATGGTCTGCCACATGTTCGTGATTAGTCTAAGTCTCTAGAGTTACTTCTTCATCCTATTCTTCAAAAACATGTTTTTCCTTAGCTAACCTTTTGACATGTATTTCAGGTAGCTGCACCTCACTTCTAGTTGTTATTGCATGTAATTGCTCCATGGGATTGACCTCTAGTTTTCTTTTAGTGAAAAGTTTAGCCAGCTGTCCAATTTGGTTCTCTAGATTTTTATAGCCACATCATGTCATTGGCCCAATTCTTTTATAGATTTTTAACACCCTGGATTTCATTATCACTCCGTTTTGCCAACTAAGAAAAAACATCTTCCCATCCTCATTTACTATCTTGACTTTCCTAATATGGTAGATTTTGAACATTTTGATTGTTACTATAAGAGAAGTTGGGACAATTTCTCTAAATTGAATTATATGTCTGTTAGAATGGATTATTCTGCTAGCGTTGAAAATTATGCGCCAATGCAGGTTGCTCGGTCGGTGAAGGATCAGTGGTGATCAAAGGATAGTCTGACGTTTGATGATTTGTCCCATAATTTACACAACTGAAACCGATGCTTGGATCATGTTGATAGTGCTTTAAAGTTTCCATATGCTTTGACGATAACTCAATTTTAGTAAGTAGCGTTGTATTTATGTCTACCTCATACAATCCAAATTGTCTTTTTTTTCTTTGAGCAGGTCTGCCACGTTACAAACTCGCTCACTCATTGTCTCATAAATGTCCCCAAACCGATCTATTTTGAATAGAGCCACATGTAGTAGAGTCAACTACAAAACGACTAATTGGAGTCAATCCTAAGTAGAAATAATGATTGTGTTGCTAGTGAGAAACCATGATCGTGGCACTTTCTAAGCGACTCTTTAAACATTTCCTATGCTTCTTGGAAGTTTAATGAATCGTGTCTTTGGAAGGTTGAGATTTCATGCTTGAGACAGTTTACCTGGTAAGAGAAAAGTACTTAAATGTAAACTTCTAAACCAGTTTATCCATATAGTGATGCTTTTGGAAGATAACGAATCCAGCCATTCCCAAACTTTATCTTTCAATCTGTGAAGAAAGAGTCTCATCCTGAGTGCTTCTTCAATGACACCATGATATTTGAAATTTCTACAGTATTCCAAAAAACAAGATAGATGGTAGTGTGGATTTTTATCAAGCTCGCCCAAAGAATGGTAGATTGTTGGAGAAAAAATTGATCACATATGGCCTTAGTTGGAAATTGTCATTCCCATATGGGAGATATACTATAGTGGATCAGTTTTCCACAACACGAGGCATCATGTACCATCCCATAAGCTATATCTTTCATTAACTCCTGCTGCTTGCACAATGATGGCGAGAAGATTTCCCAAAGCTGCATTCACAGGTGGTGGATCTTGGACTTGGTTGTTGTTTTAAGCCATTATAATTTGTTGATATAGTATCTGCTTTCTTTTGTTCACGTTGTCGTCGGTGAAAGGTTCTTCGATTTCCATATCAAAAGCAACTAGATCAAGCATCGACAAATGGCGCACACTCAAATGTAGACCGAAATGACGAATAAAGTGGATTTGGTGTCCAAAGAGAAAGAAATAAGAAAGAAAAATGTTAAAGCTAAAATGAATTAAAATAATAATCAAATAAAACCAATCTCGAACAACGGTCCAAAAACTTGTTGTCGATTTTAATCCCACAAGTGGACGGATCATTAACAAGTAATATAATGATAAGTAGAGTGTCAAACACACGATGATTAGTAATGAATTACAACTTTAATTTCAAGTAACTTTAACAAACAAACACACAATAAAATGTTGATTTTTACTTAACTAAAATTAAATTAAAGACTACTAGAAAGAATTAATATGAAAGTACAATAGATTTTGGAGAGCTAGGGTGCCTTGGAGATGATGAGGCGAGGGGCTCACCGATTGTCTCTCCATCAATGGCTGAAGTGATGCCCCTAAGGAGGGTTAATGGTGTGACAGGGAAAGATCTTGAGATAGTCTCTGCCTTGGGTTATGGGTTGCTAGAAGGAGGAGCACCGGAGCTTGGAGACGTCTCCATCGGGTGAGCTACCATGGAGGCCCAATCCATCATGGTAGAGGATGATATGGAATTGCTTAGGATGTCATATAGGGTTCTGGACGATATAGAGCTCATCGTTCCGGGGCCCCATGAGAGGGCGAGATTGCACTGCCCTTCATCTCCACGCATTTGTGGCTGGGATGCGGCAGCCTTTGAACCCCTTCTTCAGGAGGATTCTCTGAGCGTATGGGATGGCTCCGATCCAAGTGGCTCCCAACGGATGGAGTCAGATGGTTGGGAATATGTACTTGTAGTTCAGGCACTCCTTCTGTTTAGAGATGCCTCTATTGGTGTTCCATACGGTGTACTTGTCAAATAAGTTGCCAAGAAAAAAGACAAAGAGGTAGAGGTTGGGTGGTACTACTTGGCCGTGGAATGCCCACAAGCCCTTGGTGACGGACTATCCCTCTTCCATCAAGCTATGGAAAGATAGTTGGTTTTGGGTTAAAGAGAATTGGCATAGAGTAGTGGACAACCCTGTACCAGAACTTGATGTCTCTAGTTTTTACGGCCTAGCTAGTGAGTAGTAGGGGTGTTGTTTTCACAGTTAGTTCCTCTTCAAAGGTATCTTGACATTTTCTTACTTGCAGACCCACTCCCGAGGTGCCACCTGATCCCGAGCTTTTGGACGTGCTTCGAGCCATCTATCATCAACCTTCGAATGAGATGAAGTACAAGGAGCTCTTTCACAAACTCGCTTGTCTAACAGAACTGGGTCAGATGACCTCTAAAGGTAGTTAACCTACTTCTATGACTTACGTGCCTATCTATCATCTACTGTATTATCTAATGTCTTTCCTTTTGTAGCTGACTTTGAACAAGGAAAATGTCCCAAGCCGACCCTGGCTCGCTTGACTAGAATGAAACAAAAACCTATTTAGCCCGGGACGGTCAAGATTCTAGGCGTAAGAAAGTAATTAAAGAGATTAGTCGTGGGCAGCCCATGAAGAGGCCGAGAAGCATGGAGAATGCTGCAGGGGTTGAGATCCCTTGGTTAGGAGGAGAAAATGGAGCTCCACAGACTCCCCCAGGCCTACTTTGAATAAGATAGCAAGTCAGCTACTAGAGAACCCTTCAGCCTAGCCAACACGGTCGCTTCTTCTCTAAGGAAGAAAGCCATCGAGATCGTGGAGGATTTCGTCCGATACAATCCTCTGACTCTGCAGATGACCCTGTCGGTCACTCCTATCGGGGTAGTTGTCCTCGATGACTCTCCTGTGAGACCTGCTACCGGTGTTCGTTAGGAGGAATCTCCTGAAGATCGAGAATCTAATAAGAGGCTGAGGGAGCTGATCGGGGCCCTCGAAGGAAGGCTGTTGGACGAGTCTATCCATGGCCTTCTTCTCTACCCTGCAAGACCGGGGCCTGGGCTTTCCGTAAGTACTTTAGCCCTAAGTGGGAGGACTTCTCCACACATGGAGGGTCTGAAGACTTGCTGGAGGCAAGCCTAGCTGTGACAATACGGGCAACTGGGATGCAGATGAAGGCCCTGGGTGAAGTTTCGGAGCAGAAGCAGCGTCAGTAAAAGATCATGGTTAAGGCTTCCACGATGATTGGTAATTTAATTTCTACTTTAATTTCAAGTAAACTTTAACAAACAAATACACAATAAAATGTTGATTTTTACTTAACTAAAATTAAATTAAAGACTACTAGAAAGAATTAATATGAAAGTACAATAGATTTTTGAGAAAAAAATCACGTGAGAAAATAAATAGGACTCCCGATTTCACTAACTAACCATATTCATGTTCAATTCATAATTTGGTGTAATATTGTGTTACCGGTCAACAAATCCAATTTAAAATATAAACATTCGTCTCTCTTGAAATCTAGTTAATCTACCTCTCAATATCAAATTTACCTTCCTCGATTAATAATTCAATATAAAAGATGTTTAATCCCTAAGAACAACCGCATAAACAAAGTTGCAATTTCTCAATTTAACAACTTATACATGAAAAGCAATATTGAGAGTTATACATGTAATTTCTCATTTCACATGCGACTAATTTTATGAATTTTAATTTTCGTTAAAAAATACTAAAAATAAATCAATACGCCAATTCAACACAATTTATATGAAAATAAATCCAAAATATAGAATTAAACATGAGTTGAAGTTAAGAGCTACATCGTTTATCCTAATAAATAACCTAGCCGGACATGATGAAAAATAAAGTACAAATCATATAATAATTCATGTTCCGGTAGATGAAGAGAAAAGATAAGTACAACCCTTAATCTTGAAAGTCTTCAATGATCTTATGTTGCCTCTGTCTTGAATCTCCTTCCCAAACTTGAATGTTCTCCTTAAAATATCTCTAAAATTGTGTATATTTTCTTGTGAAAAAAATTCTCTTTTTTCTTCTCTAATAATATATATTTATAGAGCTAAGAATAAGCCCAAATTTGTACCCAAAAAGGAGTCCAAAAAAAGTCCAAATCAATAAAAAAACAGAAACAATATGTTGGGCCCGGAACTTTGGAAAGCCCATGCGATCGCATGGAAGAAGAAATTTGGCCTCTGCTTATAATTTCAATGGCCCGCGATCGCTCGCATGGGTCAAATTCTTCCTCACTTTGCATCTTAGTCCTTATTTATTTGAATAGTAAGTCTTCAATCTTTACGATATTGCCAATATAGCCCTCGAAGTTAAAATTTTATTTCAATTCTTCCCTTATATACTTGCATCTCAGGTCCTTAACATTTGAGTGTTTTCATGTTGGTCTCCATATTTCCACTTTATATCAATTTAGTCCTATTTATCCAATTTTGCTCCAAATACCACCAAACTCAAGTTTTGACCTACAATAACAAAATCTACACTCAATTAAATAAAATTACACTCAAATACATTCACAATGGTCCACTTTGATTGTCTAAATAAGTGTAAAATCACACTTATCACACCCACAAACTTGAACTATTGTTCGTCCTTGAACAAAACTAATTAATAACAAACGTGCAAACGCGCAAACAAAATAAAACAAAACATAAATAAAGTAACAAACACTCCATAAGTTAGATAGTTTGCCATTTGCCTCAGTTTTTTTTTTTTTACTACTCATAAATCATAAAAAGTTTTCAAACAATGTTACTTAAAAAAAATTAAACTTTTTCCATGCCCGATGTGTGTGTGTGTGAATAGTCAATCAAACATTATAATGCGTTCAGTCAGTTATAACTTGACCTTTAATGGTCACATTTTCATTACCCCCTCGTGAGATGTACTCCCCAAACTTGATATTTTTTCTCTAACTCGAGATATTAACTCTAAGGTTACGCTCAATTCACTTATTTATTTATTTATTTTTATTCAAGTTTGGTGGGCTTTAGCCAATGATAGCAACTACCTAGATTTGTGATGATTCTCCTTTTATTGAGTGTTTCGACCAACAAGCTTCTACTAGGTAAGTCAAACCCACTAGTTATCTAAATTCCAAAATTGTAAACAAAAAGGCTCAACCTTGCTAGTTTTGCATATTTGTTCCATATACTTTTTTTCTTTTTTTATATGTAAAACCTTACTCCCTTAGGCTTTCTAGATGACCCTTGTAGCGAGTTTTAGGCCGATAGCTCCTAGATTTTACATACCTTAGGGCACCGAGTTTTGAGAACTCCTACAGACTTTATCACTCAAGTAAAAAAGGCTACGAAGAGAGGTATAAGATAACACAAGTGTAATGTCCTTTTTTTTAGAGCAAGATATAATATGCGGGGGTTAGATTCCTAGCTTCCGGTCGTCACATAGCTTTCACTTGTTAACAAAAAATACTCCACACCAATATTCAACATGCACGGAATCATCACAATCCTACTTAGCTACTTCTACAACTCAATCACATCCAAACTATTCGTTCACTTGGTTTGATGATTGAATTGTATTTATGACATTGGTTTAATCTTCGTAGTTCCAATTGGTAACATATTGCCTTCTACAAATACAACCATCTCGCTAATGACCATCATGATTATTGTGCTCAATAAATATCTAACATGGATAAGTAATTTAACATAAAACACAAGTAGCATTCTTATTCACAAGTCATGAATTATAACAGTTCCAAATAAATAACGTCATTAGACGGCAAGGCCATCTAACAACACACAAGCATGCAAGATTTTTTTATTTTTATACCCGATTTTTTTGTACCACCCTAAACTTAAAATCTACATTGTTCTCAATGTAGAAGCAAAAATAGACATAAGAGAAAAAGAGTTTAGGGACTCCCATGTGGTGGTTTGGATGGTGGAGGCAAACTAGAATTGAAGGTCTAAATGCATGTAAAGCTACTCTTTACATTTTTTTGTTGCAGCCATTGTACCTACACATATTGAGAGATAAACCAATCATAATATCAAGATGTTAGGATGATGATTATATGCTAAAATACTAAACAAAAAGGAAACGTACCTAAGTCACTAATGCAAACCTAAAAATGAAAAATAAAAAGAACTAAATGTAATGCAAAATAAAGTCAAAGATAAAATAATAGGTTGCCTCCCATTTAGCACTTATTTATAGTCATTAGCTTGAATTTTTGTCTGGTTGCTCAAGTATAAAAAGAAGGGATTTCAAAATCATCGAATGTGTCACTCTTCAGTGATCTCTTGATTTCTATCTCCATGTTCTGTGGCTTGTCCTTCTTCCATTTAACAAATGCAACATGTGCATCATAGATGTTTTATTTAACTTCAACTATATGTTCATCCATGTCAGCTTCTGGCATCTAAACAACCTGTTTGCCATTATCTTTCACATGTCTTCTTGGCTTCGCCTCCCAAAGCTTTTGAAGAAGATTTTCTTGAATTTCTTCAAGGTCTCTAATTGATATCCTATTCAATAAGGTGGTGGTGGTGATGCCTCATCTTTTTCCATTATATGAAATACCTCGCTTTCATTACGAACCTTCAATGTCAATATACCTCGTGAAACATCGATGAGAGCATCCGGTAGCCAAGAATGGTCGACCCAAGATAACAGGGATATCTCGCATCTTCGTATATCAAGAACAACGAATTCAATGGGAAATAAGAACTTTCCACTCTCATCACCACGTCTTCTACCATCCCAAATGGCTTTTTAATAGATCAGTCAACCAGTTGAAGAGTGAATTTTACAGGTTTAGCTTCACCAAGTCCCAATCGCCTAAAAATAGAAAGAGGCATTAGATTGATACTTGCACCAAGATCGCACAATGTCATGTCGATCATGAGACTATCGATGGTAATTGAAATTGTAAAATTGTCGGGATCATCTTTTTTGTCTGGTAGTTGATTTCCCACTATAGCACTGACTTCTAATGTAAGCTTTATTACCTCTTTTTCTGCCAACTTTTTCTTATTTACAAGCTATTATCTCATATATTTGGCATAGTTGGGTATTTGAGTCAGGGCTTCTACAAACAGTATGTTATTATGCAGCATCCTCAAATGATCAAAAAATTGTACAAACTACTATCCTGCTTCTTTTTCTATAAATTTAACCTCTGTGGAAAAGGAATGGGATGTACATATTTCTTGATTGGCTCTAGAGTTTTTGTATTTCCATGGTCTGCCACATGTTCGTGATTAGTCTGAGTCTTTAGAGTTACTTCTTCATCCTATTCTTCAAAAACATGTTTTTCCTTATCTGACCTTTTGACATGTATTTCAGGTAGCTGCACCTCACTTCTAGTTGTTATTGCATGTAATTGCTCCATGGGACTGACCTCTAGTTTTCTTTTAGTGAAAAGTTTAGCCAGCTGTCCAATTTGGTTCTCTAGATTTTTATAGCCGCATCATGTTGTTGGCCCAATTCTTTTATAGATTCTTTAACACCCTAGATTTCATTATCACTCTGTTTTTCCAACTGAGAAAAAACATCTTCCCATCCTCATTTCTTATCTTGACTTTCCTAATCTGGTCGATTTTGAACATTTTGATTGTTACTATAAGAGAAGTTGGGACAATTTCTCCAAATTGAATTATATGTCTGTTAGAATGGATTATTCTGCTAGCGTTGAAAATTCTGCGCCAATGCAGCTTGCTCGGTCGGTGAAGGATCAGTGGTGATCAAAGGATAGTCTGACGTTTGATGATTTGTCCCACAATTTACACAACTGAAACCGGTGCTTGGATCATGTTGATAGTTCTTTAAAGTTTCCATATGCTTTGACGATAACTCAATTTTAGCAAGTACCGTTGTATTTATGTCTACCTCATACATTCCAGCTGTCTTTTTCTTTGAACGGGTCTGGCCACGTTACAAACTGCTCACTCATTGTCTCATAAATGTCCCCAGCCGATCTATTTTGAATAGAGCCACATGTAGTAGAGTCAACTGCAAAACGACTAATTGGAGTCAATCCTAAGTAGAAATAATGATTGTGTTGCTAGTGAGAAACCGTGACTGTGGCACTTTCTAAGCAGCTCTTTAAACATTTTCCATGCTTCTTGGAAGTTTCAATCGTCTCTTTGAAAGGTTGAGATTTCATGCTTGAGACAGTTTACCTCGGTAGGAGAAAAGTACTTAAATGTAAACTTCTAAACCACATTTATCCATGTAGTGATGCTTTTGGAAGATAACGAATCCACCCATTCCCAAACTTTATCTTTCAATGTGTGAAGAAAGTGTCTCATCCTGAGTGCTTCTTCAATGACATCATGATATTTGAAATTTCTACAATATTCCAAAAAACAAGATAGACGGTAGTGTGGATTTTTATCAAGTTCGCCCAAAGAATGGTAGATTGTTGGAGAAAAAATTGATCACATATGGCCCTAGTTGGAAATTGTCATTCCCATATAGGAGATATACTATAGTGGATCAGTTTTCCACAACACGAGGCATCATGTACCATCCCATAAGCCATATCTTTCATTAACTACTGCTGCTTGCACAATAGGGGCGAGAAGATTTCCCAAACCTGCATTCACAGGTGGTGGATCTTGGACTTGGTTGTTGTTTTAAGCCATTATAATTTGTTGATGTAGTATCTGTTTCTTTTGTTCACATTGTCGTCAGTGAAAGGTTCTTTTGATTTCCATATCAAAAGCAACTAGATCAAGCATCAACGAATGGCGCACGCTAAAATGTAGACCTGAAATGACGAATAAAGTGGATTTGGTGTCCAAAGAGAAAGAAATAAAGAAAGAAAAAATGTTAAAGCTAAAATGAATTAAAATAATAATCAAATAAAACCAATCTCCAGCAACGGTCCAAAAAACTTGTTGTCAGTTTTAATTCCACAAGTGGACGAATCATTAACAAGTAATATAATGATAAGTAGAGTGTCAAACACACGATGATTAGTAATGAATTACTACTTTAATTTCAAGTAACTTTAACAAACAAACACACAATAAAATGTTGACTTTTACTTAACTAAAATTAAATTAAAGACTACTATAAAGAATTAATATGAAAGTACAATAGATTTTTGAGAAAAAAATCACGTGAGAAAATAATTAGGACTACCAATTTCACTAATTAACCATACGCATGCTCAATTCATATTTTGGTGTAATATTGTGTTACCAATCAACAAATCCAATTTAAAGTATTAACATTTGTCTATCTCGAATCTAGTTAACCTACCTCTCAATATCAAAATTACCTCCCTCGATTAATAATTCAATATGAAAGATGTTTAATCCCTTAGAACAACCGCATAAACAAAGTTGTAATTTCTCAATTTAACAACTTATTCATGGAAAGCAATATTGAGGATTCTACATGTAATTTCTCGTTTCACATGCAACTAATTTTATGAATTTTAACTCTTGTTAAAAAATCCTAAATATAAATCAATACGCAAATCAAGTGTTACTCCTAGAAATGATGGATACTTTTTATGCAGTGGGCCTCATTGGTGAAGGATTGCCCGCAGAAGTAGTTTATGAATGCATTAAGCCAACTGACAAATGGAGCATCGAGTTTGAAGTAACACATTTTGCAGGACAGCAGTCATTGCGAGGCCGATTCCATAGAAGACGATGATGTCGTTGGGGCATTCTCACACCGGTGCAGCACAATATTGCACCGAGTGACTAAAAAAGTGGCGATGTATCCTTGGAATTAGTGGGAAAAGAAGAGTTGAAACCTCGTGTTTGTAGGGCTAAATGCTTGGTGTACATTGATGTAAAGATCAATGAAAAACCAATCAAGAAAAACCAATCAAGGCTAATTTACATACCGCTGCTCCGTACAAATACCTCAAGTCCCGAAGTAGAGCATCTCAGGCTTGTGCTGGAGAAATGTAGTGGAAAGGTCAAGGCAGTCAACTTACTTTCTCAACCGATTGCCAGAGTAGCCAAATCCATGCTCATTAAAGTTGATCCTTTTGAAGGAATACTAATTTATCGGCAGTTCAGATGAATTACTTTAAGCTTATTTTGGGATTGGAGTTAATTTGGGATATGAAGACAACAATGTTGCTATTTTCTTATTCGTTGATGATGATGGAGAGCAAGCCCTATGTTATCCCCACACTAGTTGGGAAAATGGGCAAGAAGAGCATCTCAGTTATGCAGTTCAGTAAGGGCATCAAGAAGAAAGAGCCATCGTTTTTGTGCACTCTTCAACTAGAAAGAGATTGATGAAGGAACTGGCACTATCCAAAAACATGTTAGAAGGTTTCTACATGAATTTAAAGATGTCATGCCGGAGGAATTGCCAAGGAGATTGCTGCCAATGAGGACTATTGATCATAAAATTGAGCTTATACTAGGGCGTATGATGAGCGCAATGTTAATATACATGTTATCCGTTTATCTTATTTTATTAGTAATTATTCATTGATGAACGTACTAATTAATGTTTTATTTGAATTAGGACATATTGTGAACAACTATGAAGATTTGGGGACCAAGATGGAAGTTTTTGAAGTATTGGGACCAAACATAAAACTATGGAGCAAAAAGGACTGAACGTACAATTAAAAAATAAAGTGGGGACCAAATAAAATACACATCTAACTTGGAGGACTAAAGCTTGTAAATTGTGATTGGGATCAAATTTCTGGGAAAAACTTTCTGCTTCTTTGCGACCATCCGCAGCTTTACAAATCTAATGCTTAACAAAAGGGCAATGCACTGTTGGCTCGTCTAGACTTTTTTTTTGTCTTATTTTCAACTCTAGTTAGGGCCTTTTTTGTCTTTTCATGAGTTTCATAATTAGTAAAACACTATATAAAAACCGAATTTAGGTCAAATTAACTAAGGAAAACAACAACAAACGAGATAGAAGAATTACTTGGCAAAGAAGAGTTTTTGGAAGATTTTTTCTCCTTCAATCCATGCTGGGTTCTATCAATTATTTTATTTTTAATTTAATTATGTTCTTATAATTTTCTTGAGCCAAGGTAGATGATGAAACCTTGTTTAAATGAAGTGATTATTTTATTATTCGTTTAATTCTGTTTTGGAGCTTTAACTTTCATGGTTCCTTCTTGTTGGATTAATTAAATAAAATTTCTTTCATATTAAATATCATGTATTCTTGATAGTTAGAAATTAATTTAATTAATTCATGCTTGGTGCTTAAACGTGTTCTATTAATTTCTTTTAATTTCTTGTTATCTTGTTATCAATTTGGGATACATAGAATGCTTAGGAAACTCTTGATTCTTTATTTTCTTTTAATTGAGTTTGATACGGAAAATGCTTAAGTAATTTAAGATTGAAGCAAAGGGGAGCCGATATTGGATTTTCTTCTTTTGAATTTAATTGATAAATATTTTAAGACGACAATAGATTGATTTTGAGTTGTCGTTTGTTTTTAAAATTAATCAATAATTGGATAATTGCTAAGTTAAACAATAGTGGATTTCGAAATATTGATGCTTTAAACAACTTTAATCTTCAACTTAATTGTTTTAGCATAATTAATTAGTCTTTAAGTTAAATTTTTTCAACTAATCTCCTTTCGAACCAAGTAGCTTAGGATAATAGTTAATTTGGATTAAGTTAGATTTTCTCATTGCAGTTTCTGTGGGATCAACCTTGTTGCTACTTTTTTATATTCCAATAGATTCGTGCACTTGCGAGTTATTTAAAATTTGACAACAAGTTTTTGGCATCGTTGCCATAGACTGCATCTAAAAGTTAATTTAGTCTTAGTTAATTTATTCTTGACCAATTATAATTTAAGACTTTATTTAAAAATAAAAAGAAAACAAATATATTTATAGTGCATGCTTAGTCGTAGATCTCTAGAAATTAAGCTAGAACATCTAGATAGTAAAATTGAAAGAACTTTTCACCAACGAAAACGAGCTACCACTTTAGATAAAATTGAAAGAACCGAAGTAATAATCGCTATGGGTGATGAAATTGAGGAGAGACCTTTTAGGGACTATTTTATTCCGTTAGCTAATTTGAGTACCTCATGCATACAATACCTATAAGTAGTTGCTAGGAATTTTGAACTAAAATCGAGCGTGCTTAATTGTCTTCCATCTTTCTATGGTTTAGATAGTCAAAAACTCTATAATCATCTGACAGATTTCTATGTTATATGTGAGACATTTAAATATGAAAATGTTTCTCCTAATAATGTTAAACTTTGTCTTTTCTTTTTTCTCTGAAAGATAGATTTAGATCGTGGTTTAATACATTATCTGTCAATAGTATTACATCTTGGGAACAAATGGTTGCAAAATTTTTGAATAAATATTTTCCTGTTCATAAGACTAATGCTATTCACAGGGAAATTTCAGAGTTTGTATAGAAAGACGAATAACCATTATGTGAAACTTGTGAGAGGTTTAATGGACTCCTTATGAAATGTCAACATCAATGCTATGAAAAATGGCACTTATGACAATACTTTTTGGAGGGATTACTATCACATATTCAAGAGTGGTTGATGGCCACAAGTGGTGGAGAGCTTATGTCCAAAAATGCAACAAAAATTTGGAGCTTCTTTCAAAAGCGGACTGACAATTCACAACAACAAAGATATTTCCCGCTAGTTAACCTCGTTAACAGCCAATAATTCCACTGAGCCAAATGCATGTTCTAATCAAACGAATGCCCTCAACATGATGAGGAAACTACCTTACAATCCTTATTTCAACACATATAACCTAGGATGGAGGGACCACCCCATTTTTCTTGGTCACAAAGTGTTTAACAGGATAGTACAGCAGGTCAAGCCTCTTAGCAAACTATCAGACAATTTAATCAATAATTTTTACAGCCAAAACCATGGGAAGATGCAATTCAAAAATTGACAAAAGCTACACAAGCTGTATTAGAGCATCAGAATCACACTATTACCAAGTTTAAGAATGAAGTTCGAACTAGCCAAAACTCATAGGGACAATTCATCTCTAATATGGAAAATATGATGGGACAACTAGCCTCATCAGTCCAAGAGTTGGCAACAACCATTGAGAAATGAAAGTTTTGAGTCAACCACTTCTTAAGAATGCACAATATTGAGACTAATTCAAACAACCAACAAGAGGAGGCTAAATCCATCATGACTCTGAGACGTGGAAAACTGTTTGACAACCATGTGGAAATTTCAAAAAGAAATTAATCTCAACCAATTTCTCCAGGTAATGCACCAACTGATAATTCAGTTCAAGAAACTCCTAAAGAGAACAATGAGCCATCTTACATTCCAAAAGCCCCATTTCCTCATAGGCTAACAAAAGTGAAACAAGGTAGTGCGATCAATGATATCATAGAAATCTTCAAGCAGGTAAGTATAAATATCCATCTACTTGATGCTATTAAGCAAGTTCCTGCCTATACTAAGTTCTCGAAGGACTTAAGTACAAAAGAGACATTACATGTGCGCAAAAAATGCCTTTTTAACTGAACAGGTTAGCTCTATAATTCAAAGTAACACCCCTCCAAAATTTAAAGATCCAAGTTGTCCTACTATCTCATGCATCATAGGAAACCATAAGATTGAGAAAGCTTTGCTAGATTTAGGAGCTAGTGTTAATCTTCTTCCTTACTCTTTGTATATGCAGACTAGGCGAGTTAAAACCAACATCTGTGATTTTACAACTTGCTGATAGATATGTGAAAATCTCCCGTGGAATTCTAGAGGATATTTTGATATAGGTTGAGAAATTTTATTTTTCTGTTGATTTTATTGTATTTGATACTCAACCAGTACGAGACCCTATAAAACATATTCTTGTAATTTTTGGTCATCTTTTTATAGCAACATCTAATACTATTATTAATTACAGGAATGAAGTTATACAGCTATCTTTTGGTAGCATGACAATAGAATTGAATGTTTTTAATGTCAACAAGCAACCATATGATAATGAGGATGTTGATATGGTAGAAGTATTAGTTGATGATTCTTTTGTTTCTACTAATTGTGATAATCCTTTAAAGATGTGTTTAACTCATTTTGGTTAATATTTTGATGTTGATAGCGCTATAAATGAAGTGAATGTCTTGCTTGAGTCAGCACATGTCATGGATACAACTAAGTGGAAACAGAAAATTGAGCCACTTCCAACAAGTGAGAAGAAGAACATTCCATCAGTACAACAACTACCAATATTAGAGCTTAAAGCATTGCCCAACACTTTGCAATATGCATTTTTGAGAGAGGCCGACACTTTACTAGTAATTATCTCTTCTTCTTCTTGATGCGCAAAAAGGTGGTTATCAAGTGTTTTGACTAAACATAAAGAGGCACTAGGATGGACCATTGCTGATATCATATGTATAAATCCAATAGATTGTATGCATTACATTTATCTTGAGGAGAATTATAGGTCTACTAGAGAGATACAACGTATGTTAAATCCTAACATGAAACATGTGGTAAGAACTGAAGTGCTTAAATTGTTAGATGCTGAAATTATTTATCCTATTTCTGATAGCACGTGGGTAAGTCTAGTACACGTTTTTCTAAAAAAAAATCGGTATCACAGTAGTTACTAATACAAACATTGAATTAGTTCCAACTAGAATAACTACATGTTGGCGTATTTGCATTGATTACAGAAAATTGAATTCAGTCACTAGAAAATATCAATTTCCTCTTCGATTCATTGATCAAATGTTTGATAGGGTTGCAAGTCATGATTATTATTATTTTTTCTAGATGGTTATTATGGTTATAATCAAATTCCCATAGCTCCAGAAGATCAAGAGAAAACTACTTTCACTTGTTCTTTTGGAACCTTTGCGTATAGAAGAATGCCATTTGGTTTGTGTAATGTATGCTTTTCAAAGATGTGTTAGTTTTTTTCGACATGATTGAGAGGTTTCTTGAAGTGTTCATGGATGATTTTTCTATATATGGAGATTAGTTTGATGAATATTTGGGCCATCTAACTTTAGTTTTGTAGAGATGCGAGAAAAAAAAACTTAGTTTTAAATTAGAAAAATGTCATTTCATGGTAAAACAATGTATTGTTCTTGGTCACATTATCTCTAGTACTAGTATTGAAGTTGACAAGGCCAAAGTGGATCTTATCTCTAATTTTCCACCTCCAAAATCAATGAAAAAGTAAGATCTTTCCTTGGGCATGCTGGTTTTAATAGAAGATTCATTCAAGATTTTAGCAAAATATTTAGACCCTTATGCAATTTACTTGTTAAGGATGCACCTTTTCTCTTTAATGATTCTTGTTTAGAAGCATTTGAAAGACTTAAAATATTGTTGACCACTGCACCTATCATTCGACCACCTGATTAGAATTTATCTTTTGAACTCATGTGTGATGCATCTGATTATGCTATAGGTGTAGTTTTAGGACAACGATTAGATTAGTTTCCTTCTGTTATTTATTATGCTAGTAGGACTCTTAATCATGAACAATTAAATTATTCTACTATGGAGAAAGAAATTGTATAGAAACTCTAGATTTAGAAATGTTAGCATTTAATTACCATTAAATAACAAGATATAAATGCGAGAAAAGTGGATAAAATATTCATTCTATTTTATTTTATTTGAAAATACAAACTAAATGTCAATGGCTTTCAACATTATTAATTAAAAACAATAATTTGCATAATAAATTTTATGCCCAAATCCATTATTGAATAAACACAATAATTGCAGAAAATTTCATAGTTTGACTAAATTAAAATAAGTAAAAGAATAATATTCCAAAAACATTAATCGGCCTAAGGCATCTTATTTCTGAAATAATAATAATAATAAAACTTTAATTTAAACAGTACTGAGTCCGTCTCGCCCCAAGCAGTCGTCTCAAATCATTTAGCTCTCATCATCTGAAAAGTGGAGAATATGGGATGAGCTAACGCCCAAGAGTAAACCTTATGCACATGATGCATGCTTATAATATGTATTAGTTTCAAGCAGTTTTCTAGAATATGTTTCCCATCTTTTCTTATCATTTAAAAAAAAGGTTAACATTGTGAGCTCACTTTTGTGTATCGCCTATCCAATCAGTATACAGTGGGCCATTATTATTTGGAACCCGTTCCATCTACCGGTAGTACCGCAAAACTGTTAAACATTAAAGATTCAACATTCAACATTCAACATTCAACATTATCATTCGTCGGTGCGCCAGTCCCCCACGCCCCATTTCCCACTCACACCTTTCATGGCATAGGCGAATTCCATTTCATTTATAAAATTTAGGATACATATCATTTTTGAATAAAATACACTTTACAATATAACCATTGAAAACTTTACTTCATGCATGCTTATGGATGCATTAACTTAATTACATATGCAAGAATATGACACATGAATATTAATAACATATAAAGCGATTATAAAATGATATGTTCGAGATAATAATATAACACATTTAGACAATTAACCTAACATTCTACAAATGAATACTAGGAGAGTTTACTTACCTTGGATCTTTATTCACGTTTTAAGTAGCAAATGGAGATGTCCCGAGATGCCCACGAAGTCAATGTGCTGAAAATCCTAGGTCATTACCATTTATTTAAAATTCCAAAAAAGATTCGTTTCTTGAAATAAATCAACATATATATACCATTATCCTATTAAAATAAATTTGTTTATTAATTCATTAAGACCAAAGTGTTAAAATATCAAGAATCCCTTAGAAATTTAAAAGAAATGTGCTAATCATCAACTTATATATTCCTAGCAGCTTGGTTGAATTGCTATTAAATTAATACATTGTCTTTATGAGAAAAAAAAACAGGGACGTGATGCATTAAGTCTAATTTTATCATATAACTAATGAGATTTAAAAATGAATCAAGGCTATGAAATCAAAAATAAATAAATTCTAACAATTGCATATATGTAATATATAAATATACATACACGTATACATATTAATCAATGGCGGGCAACTTAATTATAATAAGTAAAAGGAGTCTTTTGTTTCCAATTTTAGGATGCCCATTTAAAAGTCAATCATGCTAATTTTGTGAAAAGAATTGTATTCATGCGTTTCAGATAAATTAATTCATATCTTATTCATGTGAAAGAAATGAATGTGTTCAAAGATATGTTATTTCATTAATCTATCATGATGCCCATCAAATATCTTCTATACTTTAATTCAAATTTAAATAAATATGTCTTGTAAAAATTAAGGTTGATTAGGTGAATTTTACTTTTAGTCAAGAATGATAATTTATTAATTGAGTTTAATATATAAAACATGGTTTCATGAAAACATGTTGTACTTGACCACTCTATGTTGAGGATGGCAAAAAATATCTTCTCACTCGAAATATGCTAAACTATTGATTAGGTGAATTTTGCTTTTGCAAGAATTTGGCATTGAGTTTAGAGATAAAAAGGGTTTTGAAAATGACCTAACCACTTATCTTGAGGATGGCACAAGACCGCCCATGGGCTCGGCCCATATTGAGCTCTGCGGGCTCGCCTGGGGACCAACACGAGCAAAAATGGGGCTCGTCCAAAAACGAGCCGACTCATGGGCTCGCCCAACAAGCCAGCTCGTATGGCTTATGGGAACGAGCCCACGAGCCGGGCTCGTTATGGCTTGTGGGCACAAGCTAAAAAGCACGAGCCACGATACGAGTTAGCTCGTGGCTCGTACAATGGTCACATTATCGTAACCATTGAATGTTCATCCAACAACCACGATAATTTGGCCGTTGGCCAGCTTTTATTTTTTATTTTTACTTTTTCTAAATTCTATTATTTTCCTATAAATACTCCTATTCTAAACTCTTTTTGTTTTCACACTTCAATCTCTCATTCTATTATATACTCAATCCATTAACAATTCTCAATTTTCATTTTCTCAATATTAGTGTTATAATTAGTATCTAATATCTCATATCTAGATATTACTCTATAATTTTAAGTTTTAATTTTTTACTTCTACTAATTCTCTACATTTCTATTTTATAGTTTCTACTACATATTCATCTTTTCCTATTCTCTTTATTATATTATTCCAAATGGCCTACAATTGAAATGGTAATAATTTCAGTAGTCTTAATGACATTCTAATTCCAGATGATATTATTGATCAGTTTGGTGGTAGCACTAATCTAATTGATTTGGAAGACGTTCAAGAAGATGCCGATATACAAACAAACATCGATTTTAGCACTAAATGAAAAGCCACCAGATAAAAAGCTAAGTGCTGGCAGTATTTTGAGTTGGTGTCAACTGGTAAACTAGTGGAAAGAGTCCTTGAGTACAAAACACAATGTAAACACTGTCAAGAAAAGTTAGCCTGATAAAAAGGGATAGGTACGACCTATCTAAACAGACACTTTAAAAAGTGTCAATTCAAACATAGAGGTTTGGAAACAAATCAGGCACAACTCTAGTTTAGATCTCCGGGAGCCGGGTCTAGTAGTCCCAATCTCAACAATTGGATATATTCACAAGATATCATGCGCCATGAAGGACTGCCGGAATTGGTAGCAAATGTCGAGTTTTCACTAAGCTTGGTGGAAAATCCTAATTTCACGAACTTCATCTAAAAATATCTTCAACAAAAGTACGTTAATATTTCTAGAAATACTCTTCGTAAAGACACTATTGTTAGATATAATAAAACGAAAGAAGCTATTATAAATGATATTAATAATTATAATGGTGTTTTATCTTTTACGTCAGACTTATGGACATGTAATAACTAAAAAAAATATATGGTTGCAAGTGCACACTACATTGATGGTAATTAGATAATGCATAAAAAAGCAATAGCATTTAGACAAATAGATTATCCTCATAATGGAAATAATATTTTTCATGTTATATTGAGTGTGTTACGTTAATTTAATTGTGATTATAAGACTCATAGCTTTATATTTGATAATGCAGGTCCCAACAATATAGTAATTAAGAAATTAATTCAACATTGTAGTCCAGAATTTGATAGTATTCTATTTCACATTCGTTATGTATGTCATGTTTTTAATATAATTGTGCAAGATGGATTAAAATTTATACAAAACCAATTAGAAAAAATTAGACATGCTATTCCAAATGGCCTACAATTGAATATTGTGAAAGTTACGAAGATTACATTAATGTATTTTATAATGACCGACACTCATACGGCTCAGAATATGATTTAGAATTATATAACTGAAAAATATGTGCTCATGTTAAAAAAAATTTAAAATTTTTTTACGATGCAACAACTGGATGTTCTGATGTACATTATCCAACTACTCCACTTAATTTTAAATCATTTCTATTATATTGCTAATAAAATTACTAGATATAATAATTTTGCTCTTTTTTCTAATATTATACCTGTCATGGAAGCTAATATTGGGAACAATTGCCTATGTTATTTCTATTAGCATGTATATGAATCCTAGACTTAACTTAGAAGGTACGAAAGTAATAATAATGGCAATTTCACAAAAATAACTTACGAAAATCAATAACGTATGATAATTTAGAACAAATTTACATAAAATGTATGAGATCTATGCTGAAAAGGTTGGTACGAATGTTGTACGACCCCCTGTTCTAACAACATGTACTTAGTCATCAACTGATGACATTGACTTATGGAGTTACGTGAGTACACATAGAAGTGGTCAAGTCAACAATTAGTTGGTTCTTTTTCTATTTTCTCCTTCCCCATTTTAGTTATACACCTTTAGAGTTAGTTAGGTATTCTCGCGCATAACATGCTTAGTATTTTAGATGACAAATAGAGAAAAATTTTGATATACTATGATGGTGAAGACAATATCAACGTAGTTACCCAATTCTTTTAAAAATAGCACGTGATCTACTAACACCTCCGATCTCAACTGTAGCATCGGATGCTGTATTTAGTATAAGTGGCAGGGTTTTGTCGATTTTCGGTCAAGACTCAAAGTCAACATTTTAGAAAGCTTACTGTGTCTAAAGGATTGGGATGACGTCGAACTTCGAATCCAAGACAAAGTGGACAAAATAATGTCCAAATAACTTGAAGATTTAAATATAGATTATTCATATTTGTAGTAAGTATTATTTTGCATTAGTATTTGATATTTTTTTGTCTTATTTTAATAAAAAAATTTACACGTAACATCTTGTTCGTGTACAATTATAACTCCGCCTACTTTTAAAGTAGTCGGTCCCAAGCTTGGAATGAGATTTTTCAACCTTTAATTTTTAATATAAAGGATTCTCGATATTTTCTTTCATTTTCATTTTCAAATTTAAAAAAAAAATTGAGGGCCGAGCTAAGCTTGTGGGTAGCTCGGCTCAGCCTGTTCGACCCACGAGCTCGTGGGCCGAATCGAGCATCACTTTTGGAGGTGAGCTGAACTCATTTTTATGGGCTGAGCTGGCTCGGCTCGGCCCATTGCCATACCTAACTTATCTTGTATTGTGTTTGATTCTGTACAGGAAAAACTACCTTTAAATAAGTTGTTTCTAGATGAACAACTTATGAATATTGATATTGTGTCTTGGTTTGCTGACATAATTAATTATCTTGTTACAAGTAAACTTCCGAACATAGGACTAAACAAGATATAACTGAGTTCATAATTGAATTGAAAAACTTCTTTTGGGATGATTATTATTTGTTTAAATACTGTGCTGATCAAATTATAAGGAGATGTGTCCCAGAAAGTGAATTTTAAAGCGTGATCTCTTTTTGTCATGACCAAGCTTGTGGAGGCCATTTCAGTGCTAAAAAGATTATTGCCAAAATTTTACAATGTGATTTTTATTGGCCTACTCATTTTTTGTGACACTTATATTTTTGTTCTTCATGTGACAGGTGTCAACGCATGAGAAGCATTTCAAAAAGAAACATGGTGCCGCTTAATCCTATTCTCGTAGTTCAGGTCTTTGACGTATGGGGCATCGATTTCATGGGACATTTTCTCCCATTATTTGGTCATCTTTACATATTTGTTGGTGTCAATTCTGTTTCCAAGTGGGTCGAGGCAATTCCATGTAGGACCCATGATTACAAAAGTGTGGTGGCATGTTTGAAGAGCAATATTTTTTCTCGCTTTGGCACTCCACAGACCATAATCAGTGATGGTGGATCTCATATTTGTAATAAGTATTTTCAAACCGTGTTAGCAAAGTATTCCATCACACACAAGGTTGCAATCCCATATCACCTACAAACTAGCTATCAGGTGGAAGTTTCAAATCGAGAAATAAATAGATTTTGGAGAAGACAATTCGACCTGATAGAAAGGATTGGTCTCTATGACTTACTGATGCATTGTGGGCATATATTGCTTTCAAAACACCTATTGAAATGTCTCCTTATAGACTGGTATATGGAAAAGCCTGCCATCTACCAGTTGAGCTTAAGCATGGGACTTATTGGGCTATTAAGAAATTCAATTTTGATTTCCAAGTAAGTTACGTTCTAGACGGTGAGGCCATTTTATTGTTTATACATTTTATCCCCATAGAGCTATTGAGGTTGAAAACTCCAAAATGGTGATATTTTCAAAGTTAATGGCCAAATATTAAAACCATATTTGGAGTTCAACTCTCGAGATAGGGAAAAAGAAATTGATTTGAGTGATCCTACCAATCCATCTTTTAAAAAAAACAACCAACAAAAAAAAACTAAAAATTAATAAAAAAAACGAAAAAAATAAGAAATTAAAAAAAATTATGTTTTCTCTTAATATTTTTCTTAGTAGGAATGCATGGTGGTACAACTAATCTAGGTACATTTTTTTCAACTCATTCTCTTCTCTTTTGTCTCTCTTTATTTCTATATACTAATTATACTAATTATATTTGCATGCACTTAACTGATTTGTATAATTTGGAACATTAAGGACAATGTTTAGAATAGATTTGTGGATAAGGTGTTCTAAAAATTAAGGTACTGTGTATGGACTTTGAAAATTGGATAAAGTAAGGACTTTTTGATTTTGGTACTTGTATTACCTTTGGCTTGGAATATTGTGACAAATTGTTTGTTAGTTTTGCATGTTGATGTTAGTCACAAGTGTGAAAAGAGAAGTTCAAGAGTGAAAGTGATTAATCAATTGAAGAGAACTCACATGTTAAATAAAAATATTCAAGTGAGTCTTGATCATTATATCTTCTTGGAGAAAATCCTCTTTATGCCTAATTTTTGTATTCACTATGGTCAGTTTTCTTGTTTTTTCTAGGTATCACTGCACTTGAAAGCCCATAAGATTAGTGTCGTTGGATGACTAATTTGCTCTCTAGAAAGTGATAGTGAGGCCATATTTGATGCGTTTGAGCCTTTCTAGCCTACCAAATGAATATTGATTCCTAGCAGCCAGTTTGAAGCCTTATATTGAAGACAAAAAAAGCCTTGAATTTTCTCTGTTAGCCAACTATCCCTACTCTGAGCCAATACACGTTCATAATGTAATCCATATTTAATGTCTTTTTTATAATTGAAAACGCAGAGATAGATCTATATCAAAAGGTGGTGCCAAAAAAATGTGAAGGGTGACCAAAAAAAAATCAAAAGTTGAGGATGAAGGGTATAAAGTGAAAGAGATCCAAGTCAAAAAGTATCTCTCATGAAAAATATATTTAAAAAAAAATTGAAAAATATGCACTCACTACATATGGTGCACTTGAAAAAAAAAAAAAGTAAGGTTAGTTGAAAATTGTTTTAAGGGAAAAAAAATGGAAGAAAATGCACAATCTTGTCTTTAGAAAAATCTCTATTGTTCTTACTCATACTTTGTTTATCCACTTATCTCGTTATTTGATTAGCCATGTTCCGAGCCTACATTACAACCAAATAAAAGTCCTTGATTTTAGAGAGCAAATGTCTAAAGTCGATACTAGCACTATGGGTCGTGGGTGGTAATGATATTTGGGAGAGAAAAAAATTGACTTTACTTGTATACTAATATATAAGAGATTGTACTCACTTCAAAATCATGGACAAGTTCTAGTTTACAAGCACATCTTGGGGGTGAGTGTGTGATACTATATTTATTCAACGTCACTCACTTTACCATGTTATTTGAGCACATACAAATTGGGATTATTTTCTTCTGAGAAATATTCTTATATTCATATTGTGAGATTTGGGGATTGACATGGTATTTTTGAAAATTGTTTAGTTACTGTTGCTTTGATAGCTAATCTGATTGCACAAGTGTATTAACTGATATATGTGAATTGATGGATGTGGTAGTGATATTTCTCCAAAAATTTGATAATGCTTGTACTTTTATCCATTAGTTGTTATTAATTTGATTGATGAAGTAAATGCAATTTGCCTTGATAAAAAAAGAAAAAAAAAGAAAAAAGAAACAATATGAATAAATAGTATTTTTATCTCAATTTTTGTTCGAGGACTAGCAAAATCTAGGTTTGGGAGTATTTGATGAGCACAATTTTAATATACATGTTACCCGTTTATCTTATTTTGTTAGTAATTATTCATTGATAAAAGTACTAATTAATGTCTTATTTGAATTAGGACATATTGTGAACAACTATGAAGATTTGGACACCAAGATGGAAGTTTCTAAAGTATTGGGACCAAACATAAAACTTTGGAGCAAAAAGGACTGAACGTACAATTAAAACATAAAGTGAGGACCATATAAAATACACATCAAAACTTTGAGGACTAAAACTTGCAAATTATGATTGAATCAAATATCTAGGCAAAACTTTCTGTTTGCTGCGGTCATCCACAATTTGCAAACCGCGGTTTGACCGCGGCATGTGCTGTTGGCTCGTCTGGACTTTTTATGTCTTATTTTCAACCCTAGTCAGTACATTTTTCATCTTTTTACATACACGAGTTTCATAATTAGTAAAACACTATATAAAGACCGAATTTATGTCAAATTAAGGGAAGAAGACAGCAAGAAACAAGATAGAAGAATTACTTGGCGAAGAAGAGTTTTTGGAAGATTTCTTCTCCTTCAATCCATGCCGAGTTCTATCAATTCTTTTATTTTTAATTTAATTTTGTTCTTCTAATTTTCTTGAGCCAAAGTAGACGATCAAACCTTGTTTAAACGAAGTGATTATTTTGTTATCCGTTTAATTTCGTTTTGGAGCTTTAACTTTCATGATTCGTTCTTGTTGGATTAATTAAATAAAATTTCTTTCATCTTAAATATCATGTATTATTGATAGTTAAAAATTAATTTAATTAATTCATGCTTGGTGCTTAAACGTGTTCTATTAATTTCTTTTGATTTTTTGTTATCTTGTTATCGATTTGGAATACATAGAATGCTTAGGAAACCTTTGATTCTTTTTTTTCTTTTAATTGAGTTTGATACGGAAAATGTTTAACTAATTTAAGATAGAAGCAAATAGGAGCCGATATTGGATTTTCTTCTTTTGTATTTAATTGATAAATATTTTAAGACGACAATAGATTGATTTAGAGTTGTCATTTGTTTTTTAGAATTAATCAATAATTGGATAATTACTAAGATAAATAATGGTGGATTTTGAAACCTTAGTGCTTTAAACAACTTTAATCTTCAACTTAATTGTGTTGACGTCAGAATCTACACTATCTACGTATCAACAAATCTCTAATCACTCCTATGCCAACATGTATGTTACTTGCACTCTAAGACGGTCGTTAGGCACCAAGATCGGCAGAGAAAAATGGTCTAGCGATCGTTGGCACTCCGACGATTAAGTCAACTACCGGTATATGAAATAATATACGGAAAATAAAAACAATTGGGTGTGGGAGGGACAAACAAGCAAAGATGTTAGCAGAGTTTTAAGGGTGAGAATAATACGTACCTTGGAATAATCAGAGTCCTTGTATTTATAGCTACAGAGTCCTAATTATTCAGTTAAAGCAATCAATTAGAACTCTGATTGGATTCTCCTTCCTTATAGGATAAAGGGTAATTAGACATGGACACAATCTCCCAGATTTTTGGATTTCCAATATTGTGTTGTCTAATTATTGAGAGATTGGTATTCGTTTTCTTTGTGAGAATCCTTATGGCAATCAAACACAATCTTTCTTTAATTACTTCTCTAGTTATCCTAAAATATCAGATTATGAGAATGCGAAGACCAACGAAGCGCTCCAGATTGGCCAGGAACATCAAGTCCCTTCATGGGCTTGGCTATGATGGATTCAAGAGTGCTAAGATGTTCAATGGGCCTCCGAGGCCTTCCGAGAATTTACAAGGTCTTTGCTTGGCACCCAAGGCCTTCGCCAGGTTTATGGGCTTTTGCTGGACCTTTGATGATATGGAGGCCTTACCAAAATCGGATGGTAACAAATTATTTTAGCTTAATTAATTAGTCTTTAAGTTAAATTCTTTCAACTAAACTCCTTTCGAACCAACAACTTAGAATAATAGTTAGCTCGGATGAAGGCGAACCTCCAATGGAATCCGTGGGATCTCCTCTCCCGTTATATTTCTCCATATGAGGCATTTTGAACCCTACAGAGAGTTCTCTAGCCTTCAACTCTTTGGAGAATAGAAGGTCCTCGTCCTCGTCCTCGTCCTCGTTCTCGTCCTCGTCCTCGTCCTCAAGGTCGTACGACCGTTCTAGTCTTTCATCTTCGGGCTTCACATCCGCAGCTCTGGAGTCCCTTCTCTTCTATTTGGTGGTCATCGCTGGGCTCGCTATGCCAGCTACTCAACGATTGAGGTTGAGCCACAGACGACCCAACCCGACCCGACCCCCAACCTGTCGAATACACTTTAGCGGTGACTGACTTTTCCACTCACGAGACATGAGGTCTCTCCTAGTTTCTGGGTTTTCACCCATTATGGATTGGAGAATCATCATGAGATCGATGACTTTCGATCGAGCTGGACTTTGAAGGACTTCACCGGGCACGACTACGCTTGGGTTCATGTTGAAGGGATTGATTCTCCAACAGTTCAAGTGCCGCCTTCATCTAGGCATTGTCTAGCTTCAGGTCCTGATTTTCTTGCTCAATCGTCCGCTTCTGTGGTTGTCTTCTTCTCTTGCAGCGGGTTATATTCTAAATGTCTTGAACGTTTTCCTGCCGCAAGTCAGTGTAATGAGATTCTACTTCTTCTTCTAGGGATTTTTTATTGCCATGCTCTTTCGGGTAGAAAACATGTTTTTACCACAAGTTTTAGGTTGTGTAACGTTTTTCAATTTCCACAACGGTGCCAATCTGTTGACGTCGGAATCTGCACTATCCACATGTCAACGGATCTCCAATCACTCATCTACTAACATGTATGTTACCTGCACACTAGGACGACCGTTAAGCACCAAGATCACCAAGAAAAAAGAGTCCGACGATCAATGATCAAGTCAACTGCCAGATATATGGAATAATATACGGAGAATAAAAACAATTGAGTGTGGGAAGAACAAGCAGGTAGAGATTTGAACAGAATTTTAAAGGTAAGAATAATGTGTACCTTAGAATAACCGGAGTCCTTATATTTGTAACTACAGAGTCCTAATGATTTTGTGAAAGCAATCAATTAGAACTCTAATTAGATTCTCCTTCCTTATTGGATAAAGGGTAATTGGACATGGACACAATCTCCCATATTTTGGTCCTTATCTGATTGAATTTCCAATAATGTGCTGCCTAATTATTGGGAGATTGGTATTCATTTTCCTTGTGAGAATTCTTATGGAAATCAAACTCAATCTTTCTTTAATTACTTCTCTGGTTTATCTCAATAAATCAGATTACAAGAATGTGAAGACTAGCAAAGCACTCCAAATTGGCCAGAAATATCGAGGCCATTCATGGGCTTCGCTGTGAT
The DNA here is from genome assembly GCA_023638005.1 of Forsythia suspensa. Taxonomy (NCBI): domain Eukaryota; kingdom Viridiplantae; phylum Streptophyta; class Magnoliopsida; order Lamiales; family Oleaceae; genus Forsythia; species Forsythia suspensa. The sequence continues at coordinate 22,247,119 of CM042664.1, read as the reverse complement.
GGATTCAAGAGTGCTAAGATGTTCGATAGGCCTCCGAGGCCTTTGCCGGGTCTATAGGGCTTTTGCTGGACATTTGATGACATGGAGTCCTTACCAAAATCGGGTGGTAATAAATTATTTTAGCATAATTAATTAGTCTTTAAGTTAAATTCTTTCAACTAAACTCCTTTAGAACCAACTAGCTTAGAATAATAGTTAATTCAAATTAAATTAGACTTTCTTCATTGCAGTCTATGTGGGATCGACCTCGTTACTACTTTTCTATATTCTAAAGTATTCGTGCGCTTGCGAGTTATTTAAATTTTGACAACAGCGCCTTATCGAATGGCTCAACCTGAGTTAGAGGAGCTTAGGAAACAAATGGATTAAATGCTGGACAGTGGAATTATCGTACCTGCGAAATCACCATATAGAGCTCCAGTGTTATTTCTTAAAAAGGTTGATGTTTTCTTCAAATGTGCTGAGACTATCGAGCATTGAACAAGATCACAGTGAAAAATAGTTACCCAATTCTACTAGTGGCAGATTGTTTCAACCGTTTGAGTAGGGTGAAGTACTACACAAAGATTTATCTAAGGTCCGGATACTGGAAAGTTCAGATCAATGAAGGGGATGAAGAGAAGACTACAGTGGTAATCAGATACGGTGCATTCGAATTCAAAGTTATGCCTTTTGGTTTCACAAATTCTCTAGCAACGTTATGCAAGATGATGAATCAGGTACTTCATGGGTTTTTAGATGACTTTGTGGTGGTGTATTTGGACGACATCGTAATTTACAGTGAGACTCTAAATGAGCATGTACATCATGTAAGAAAAGTTCTTATTCGCCTACAAGAGAATGAACTTTATGCAAAACCATCGAAGTGCTCATTCGCCTAGACCTCAATCAACTTTTTGGCTCACATTATCGAGCAAAGAAAATTCTGCATAGATACGAAGAAGAGTAAGGCTATCAAAGATTGGCAACTGCCAAGGCACGTACATGATGTACGCTCGTTCCTCGGGTTGGCCAACTACTATTGAAGATTTTTGAAAGAATATTCAGTAATCGCACTACCGCTAACCGAATTAACAAAGAATAAAAAAAGCTTGGGAGAGGTCGGCACAATGCTAAACTTCTTTTGAGAAATTGAAGGAGTCTATGTGGATACATCTGGTGTTGGCCTTGCTAGATATGGAAAAAGCTTTTGAAGTGCAAACAGATGTATCGATTTTGCTCTTGGGGAAGTTCTAATGCAAGAATGGCATCTGATGGCATACGAAAGCCAAAAGCTGAATAATGCAGAATGCCATTACTCAATGCATGAAAATGAGTTGTTGGCAGTAGTCCATTACCTCAGAATATGGCGTTACTATCTGTTTGGGTCTTCTTTCATTGTGAAGACAAACAATAGTATTGTGAGTCACTTCATGTCACAACCGAAACTTTCGAGCAAGCAGGCTCATTGGCAGTGACTTTTTTCAAACTTTAACTTTGTACTGTAGAAATCATGTAGCAGATGCATTCAGTTGGTAGGCTGACTTGGCCACTATCTGCTCAATAGGCTGGATGAGGGTCTATTGAAGACAAAAGGAAACCGCCTCTATGTACCAATATGTGGAAATATGAGGAAACCCTTAATCAGTGAATGCCACGACACGCTTTGGCAAGACATAAGAAGAGAAGAACACACTTCTGCATTGTTGCAACGTGCATACTATTGGCCGCAAATGAGGGATGACATTGTGAGTTATGTGAAAACTTGTTTGGTTTGTTAACAGGATAAGTCAGATCATCAGAAAAAGCCAGGCTTACTAGAGCCCATTTGAGAGTGTATCGATGGACCATTTCAGAGTATATCGATGGATTACATTGTTAGTTTGCCAAAGGTTAGAGATCTTGGCACTATTATTGTTGTTGTGGACTATTTATCAAAATATATAACATTCATTGTAGCAACTAGGTATGTATCCGTCGAAGAGACCGCTCGCCTCTTCTTCAAGCACATTATCAAATGATGTAGGCTACCTAAAGATATAGTCAGTGATCGAGACCATCGATTCACCGGCACATTTTGGACCAAGTTGTTCAAACTTCTTGGTTCAACTTTGAGTATGAGTTCTTGTTTCACCCATAATGTGACAGACAGATGGAGCGGTTCAATTCTATGCCAGAAGAATATCTTCGTCACTTTATCTCTACCTAGTAGAAAAACTGGGTGAAACTTTTGGATGCGACTCAGATTTGCTTCAATGCCCAAAAGAGCTCTTCCACCAATAAAAGTCCTTTTAATATTGTTATAGGCCAGCAACCGTTACTCTCTCATATTGTGGATATTTATCAAAATACCAAGTCTACTCAATGTAAGAGCTTCTCTCAATAATGGAAACAAAATATCAAAATTGCTTGGAGTTATCTTGAGAAAGCACAGAAATGGTACAAAAGATAGTTAATTAGAAACATCGTTTCCTAGAATTCAAAGTGAGAGAGATCTGGTGATGGTGAAACTCCTAAAAAAAAAAACCATTATAAGGCAATAAGAATGAAAGATTCTCAATTGATACCAAAATATATTGGGTCATTACCTATCATGAAGCAGATTGGAAAAGTCACCTACAGAATAGAACTTCCTTCATGGTGCAAAACCCACAATGTCCTTCATGTTAGTGTACTCAAGCCATATTTTGCAGATAAAGATGATGCATCCAGAAATAAACCAAAGCGACCTAAATTTGAATTGAAGAAAATAGGTAAGAAGGTTGCTGAAACTATTATTGATCGCCGAGTTACCCGAACTTCCAAGAAAGATCAACAGGAGTACTTAGTTAAATGGAGAAGATACATCTGCGAGTAGAATACTTGAAAAAGAGTTAAAGACTTTGGAGCTTTCAAACCTCTACTTGAAGAATATCATACAATGATGACGCTAAGGACGTCACCAAATCAAATGGGGAAAATGTCAGGGCCCGCGACTATACTTAGCCCCTCAGACACCACTTACAGCTGCAGTTCACCCAACTTCAGCCGCACCTTGATAAATATTAGTTTCAATTGTTAGTTCTTTTATTTGTAATAGTTCATTTTAGTTGTAAAAGAACTCTGCTATTTGTAAATATTTATTATGATTCTTCAGTTTTTAAACGTCTATTTATGTAAGTTATGTTTTTCTTATATTTAAACTATTATAGGAATAGTTGGTATTCGAAGTCTTATCAAGCTCGCTGGTGTTCACTCCTGCACCAACAATTGTATTTTTTTTTTTTTTTTTCATCAATCAATGAGCAAGTTATTTTCAATGCATTCAAATCTTTGTTGCAAATCTTTCTTTAAATTGTCTTTCATTAATGAATCATCTGAGAACAGGCGTGAAGTTGTTAGAGTAGACTAATACCGCACGGTGTCCCTTTCTATGGTAGAAAAAAAAGGCGCCCCATGATTCTTACACTCAATTCACTTCTATCTTCCCGAGTTATAAAAATCTGTCATTTATATGTTGTGTGTGTATGAAGATTCTACCGAAATTGACATTATACCAAGTTCTAACCATGCCAAGATTGCACTAAAATATATACTTTCCAGCACTGCAAGCCTTTTAGAAGTAAAATAATAACGAAATTCATGAGATGAACCTCATCACAGCTAAAGTGCCTTGTGAGCAAGGTTGAATCAGCACTTTGGAAATGCAAGATAAGTTACTTATAACCGTTTTAGTTAATTACGTCATCTATCTTCTAGAGAATCTATACATCCCTTATGAACATCTATCTCTATCTCTCAAGCACATAATATTCATTGATCAAATCATCCACTGTTTAAGATAAATCTGTTATACAACTCCAATTCAGATTAAGGGCAATCAGACATAAGCGGATCCGATCTTTCAGACTCAGTCAATCAAGAAAGTCCAATTTTCCAAATACCGACATAACCTTTACCTAATGAACCAAGAATGCATGATTAAAATGTCCAAGATTACAAAGAAATGCTTACAGGGACATTTAGAGCCTCTGACATTTCTCTTGGCATCAGTAGCAAAAAATACAGTGTAAACAAGAACAAAATTGCCAATAATCTCAGCACCAAGGCCATAACCTTTAGTGTAAACATGGGCAACAACATTAGCACCACTACCCATAGCCTGGTAAAAAGAAGGCTAGACACCCTTTACAACACTCGCGCCGCACGTTGTACCAAGCCATTGCATCACATTGTAGAAAATTGCCATGGTTAGAGACAAATTCCTTGCTAGAAACAGACCATTATGTTACTATAGGATTTATATGTCCACATGAAATTACTCATAAAAAATTCAAATATTAGTACATGAAAAACTTCAATAATTTTCAAACAAGGGCTTCACAATCGCTTATGTGGGAATTAGCTCGAATGGCCCGGTTTATAATTATAGCCTTTGACCACTTAAATAGATTTAAAATAAATCTTTTAAGATAAAAAATAATGACTACCTAAAATAACCTTATACAAAAAAGTCTTCTAATTCACAATTTTGTAACTATTCTCCAATTGGCACAATTCTCTTAAGTCTTCTTCTTCATTCGTAATGTCTTTCCTCCATTTTTGCACCATTATTCTTCTTGTTGGGATTTTTAGTCCCAAACAAACAAAGAGGCAATGATGATTAAATGTGTTGGATTTAATTATACTTCGTAGGCTTGGCCAATGATCAAAGACTTATTATTAATGCCCAATCTTCAACAATTAGGCAGCCCAATTACAAAGACGGGTCAAAGCACTTTATAGTTAACCTTGAGTAATGGGCAGTTGCTTAGTTAATTGATCCTAGATTAACCCACTTATTCTAGGGCTCTTAAATTGGTCCTTGGCTTGTAATATCTATATATGGTAAATACTTGTGGTGTAATTATATATATAGTTGATGCCCTATTAAGTGTGGTGAGTACAGAAAGCTTTGAGTTGAAGAAAGCTGCCATGAAATAAGAATTGAGGTTTTTTCCTTGGTGGATTAATATATACACACGCATAAAAAGAAAATAGTTTGGCTGCCCTTTTCTCTATCTCTTCTTCGCGTCAGTGTGTGCGACGCTGGCTATCTTTATTTCCCCCTCTTCTTCTTCTTCTTCTTCTTCTTCTTCTTTGTGGAGAATAACCTTCCATTTGTGTGGAATATAATAAGTTATTTAGGAGTGTGTTTTGGCTAAGATTTGTGGTGTTACCATTGTTGGAGATTGGTTAATCTGAGTATATTTCACTCACTATTGTCGTCCCGTTGATTGAAGATTGAAGATTTTCATTTTGCTTTCAATATTGTCCATTGATTATTTGTTTCTCTATATTAATATAATCTTATTGATCTTGGTGATTTAGATTTATTATCCAACAAATTGGTATCAGGGCATGGTTGGTTGTTTTGAGAACATATTTGGACTAGAACTTGAAGCAGCAACGGTGGACAATCGACTGCGACTGGCAAACGACCGGCAGAAGCGACAGCAGACTTTTTTGGGCCAAAAATTAATTTTCTGAAATTAATTTTTTGGGCTAAAATTGCTTATTATGTGATCTGACTTTTTATTTTATTGATTGCAGATTAATTATTTGGACAGCAGTGTTTTCCTTGGATAGTTTAGATTCGAGCTTGGTGTCATCTTTCTGCTCCAAATCTACTGAAAGTTAAATATGCAAAAGTGATAATAAAATAAATAAATTTGTATCTCTCCAATACTACGGACCGTCATTGGTCCCTCACTGATCCCTTTTAAATTCTTGTAATAGCAGGTCATCGTGTGGGCTGACCATTAGGTTTGAAGTTACCGTGTGGGGATAACCATTGCATGTTGCTAAGAATTTACGTGTCCATTATTGTGACTTGTGTTAGCTTTTGTTTTGATGCTGATTATTAGCAATACTTTGTTTCTGTGCATTATTGTTATTATTTTAAACTATCACCTGGACTTTACCCATTTGACAATTTTTTGATCTGAGATCACGAATCTCACGAAACTCTAGAAATCTAAAATGGTGTATACTAAGACCTTTAGGTTTTCTTGCATGATTATCTTGAGGTACTTGTTGGTGTGTATTCTTATTTGTTGAGATGTCTGCACATCATTTTGATTTGAGTGTTTTTAATGATAAAGGTGATTTTTCTATTTGGCAACAAAAAGTGAAAGGTATTTTGGTTCAGTAAAAGGTTTCAAAAGCTATTGATAATTCTTATGGTCCTAATATTACTGAGGATCAGAAAAAAGATTTTGATGAACTTGCTTATATTTCTATCATATTGCATTTATCAAATCCTGTTTTGCAAAAATTTGGAAAATTTGATTCCACAAAAAAGCTTTGAATAAAATTAGAAGAGCTTTATTTAGTCCAATCCACTCTAAACAAAATATATCTCCTTGAAAAAAAATTCATCTTTAAAAATGATTCCTCAAGGGATTTGGATGACAATCTTGATGTTTTTAATAAGCTTGTATAAGATATTACAAACTATGATGAAACGGTCTCTGAAATTAACAAAGTTATAATTTTGTTAAATGTCATTCCTAATTCATATAAGGAAGTCAAGAATGCAATTAAGTATGGGAGGGAGACCCTTACACCTGACATTGTCATAGACTCTTTAAAAAGTAAGAAGAGAAGTTGAAGTTCAAGAAAAATGAGAGAAAAGTGGTGAGATCTATTTTGTGAGGAGTAGACCTCAGTCGAGGGGTCGAGGTGGAGGTGGAGGTGGAGGTGGAGGTGGAGGTGGAGGTGGGAAAAAATAGTGGTGACAATAGAAATGATAGAAGTCGTCATAAGTCACCGAGTAAGGCAAAAGGAAAGAAGTGCTATGGTTGTGGCAAATTAGACCATTTCATTAGTAATTGCTATAAAGAAAAGAATAAGCAGATAGATCGGGAGAAAATAATGAGACGAATGTGGTAGTACCTAAAGAGGAGTCTAGTGAGGTTTACATGTTTTTAAATTCTGAGCCTAATGAGATTAACTTGTCTATTAACTCCCATATGGATGAGTGGATTCTTGACTCTAGTGCATCTTTTCACATCACATCAAATAAACATTGGTTTGATCATTTGGATAAAAGTAATTATGGGAATGTCATTGCATGGGGTGGTGTTGCATATAACATTACTGGCATTAGTGATGTGATTGTTAGATTAGATAGTGGCTTTGTGCATACACTAAAGGGAGTTAGATACATTCTACACATGGGTAGAAATTTAATTTCTGTTGGAGAGTTGGAGGAAATAGGTTTTGTTGGTGTGCTTGGCAATTACATGTTAAAAATGACTAAGGTACACTTAGAGCCTTTAAGGCTGTTAGAAGAAATAGCATTTACATTGTGCGTGCTGAAGTGGTAGGTGGTCTAAATTCCACTATTGCTTCCATTGACACTAATCACACACAGAAGTTGCATAATAGACTTGCTCATGTTAGTGTTAAGGACTTAAGTTCCTTAATGATAAGAGTGTGTTTGGTAAGGATCAGGTGTCTAACATGTCATTTTGTGATCATTGTGTGCTTGAAAAACATCGAAGATAACTTTTTCATCTAGCACACACAAGACATCTAGAGTGTTAGAATACATTCATACAGATTTGTGGGGTCCCAAGAGCAATCTCACTTTTGGTGGTAACAAATATTTTTTGTCTATTATTCATGATTTCTCCAAACGTGTGTGGGTTTATCTGTTGAAAGATAAAAGTGAAACTTTCATTAAATTTAAAAATTAGAAAGTTCAAGTGGGAGAATCAGACTGGCAAAATGATAAAATATTTGCGTAATGATAATGGTCTTAAATTCTGCAATGCTGATTTTGATAACTTATGTAATGAGTGTGACATTACTATACATAAATTTGTGCTTTACACTCCCCAACAGAATAGGGTTTTTGAAAGGATGAATCGTACTTTGCTTAATAAGGTTAGATGTATGATGTTGAGTTATGGTATGCCTAAATTGTTTTGGGGTGAAGCTGTTATGACTGCATGATATCTGACTAATTTGACTCCATCCGTTGCTTTAAATGGTGATACTCCTTATGAAAAATAGCATGGTAAATGTGCTGATTATACCGTGCTTAAAACTTTTAGCTGTACTGCTTTTTCTCATCAGAGTGAGGAAAAACTTGAACCTGGAGCTAGGAAGTGTGTCTTTCTGAGCTACCCTGAGAGAGTTAAAGGATATAGGTTGTGGGATAGAAGCCAAAATAGTGTAAAGATAATCATAAGTAGATATGTCAAATTTAACGAGTCAGAGATTCATTGTCTAGAGAGTGAAAAACGGCAAAAAACCATTAGTGGTGAATCTCCAGTTGAGGTGGAGAGAGTGAGCACTCCATTATCCGTCTCTCCCAGTGAGGTGGAGAGTAATAACCAACAACATCATCAGGTTGTAGAGAATGAGAGGGACGACGATGTGATAGAAGATCATCCCGTTGACCAAAACCCTTTAGCTGATTATCAATTAGCTAGAGATAGGGAGAGAAGACCACGTAGGGAACTCCAAATGATATCTTACTATACCATAAGCTATGCTAGTTATCAAGAACTAGTGGATAGGGAGCTCATTACCTATGAGGAGGCTATGCAATTTGAAAAGTCTAAAGAGTGGATGAGTGCTATGAGAGATGAGATGAGCTCTTTAGCTAAGAATCAAACTTGAGAACCAGTACCTAAACCTAAGGATAAATCCATTGTGAGATGTAAACAGGTTTATAAGGTAGAAGAGAGAATCCACTGAGAGTAAGCTTGTGAGATACGAGGCTAGTCTAGTAGCCAATGGACAGTGGTACAAGAAGTTTGATTCATATGTTCTTTTAATTGGTTTTAAGATGAGTGAGTTTGATCATTGTTTGTATTACCAGCACCACAGCACAAATGATTGTGTATATTTGTTACTTTATGTGGTTGATATGTTATTGATTGGTTCTAATGTGAAAGTGGTGAAGAATATTAAAATTGAATTAAGTAAAGATTTTGATATGAAAGACCTTGGGCATGCTAAAATGATCATTGGCATGAAAATAAATAGAGATATGTCTAATCCTTACTTAACTGTACATCAAACTCCATATGTGTTTAAGGTTTTGAAAAAGTTTGGAATGCTTGATTGTAAACCTATCTCTGTGCCTCTTGGTAATCATTTTGTTTAGTCTAAAGAACAATCACCTAAAAATGAAAAATAAGTTGCATATATGAATAAAATTTCCTATTCAAATGCAATTGGTTTTGTGATGTACTTGATGGTTTGTACTAGGCCAGACTTGGCTTTTGCTGTTAGTACTTTGAGATAGTACATGTCTAATCCAAGACCTACTAATTAGGAAGTTTTGAAATGGTTACTCAAGTATTTGAAAAGTACCTATGATGTGGGGTTAATATATAAAATTGTTTCTAATTGTGTGAACTAAAGGGTTTTACTGATACTGATTATGGTGGAAATAGAGATAATAGAAAATCTACTTCTTCCTATGTGTTCACTTTGTGTGATTCATGTGTTAGTTGGAAATCTCAACTCCAATATATTGTTGCTATTTCCATTACTGAATCTGATTATATAACTGCTACTGAAGCCTTAAAAGAAGCTATGTGGTATAAAGGTTTACTTAACAAATGTGGACAATATGGATCTTTTCTGCAAGAAAACGTTGGTTTAAGGCTTCAAATGTCAAAATTCAAACGATAAGAACGTTTTGCGTAATAGACTAAAATAATTGAGACGAAATGTGCTAATTACCCTTTCTAAAATCCCAAATAAATAATTTAATCATCAAATTTTTCCTTTCTGCCCCACACATATAAATATATATATATATATATATATATTTTCTTCAAAAATTACGATTTTGCCCTTCAAACAACTCTAAATTGCAAACTAGCCCGAACCTACCAAAATTTGCATCCGAATTTTAATCCAAGTTTTATATTATTCCATTAAGTCTCAAAAAAATATTTAATTATTTATAGAGTTTTAAAACTCAAACGTGCTTCTTTTCTTAAATTGTGGTTAAGTCCTTATATTTTACAAAAAATTAAAATTAGCTCAAATGATTTTCTTAGATATTAATGGTCTACGTCACATTAATTGCATATATTAAATCTAATTAAAACATCTCCAATACAACCATATATTGTATCAGAAAGTGTCACGCATCTTCTCAAAATACTTATATGGCAAAAAAAAATAGTGAAGGACATTAGGACAGTGTACTAGGCGTACTCCATTTATTTTTTTATAATTTAAGTCCAAAGAAATATGTTAAACCTCTTTTATTTAATTTTTTATAATTTATTTCTATCGAAATGTGTGCTATCATTTGTTATTTAATTTTTTATAATTTATCTACATCCTATCTCTTGTACAATAGAATCATAATTTTTTCAATCCACAACTTCATTAGAGATATAATTATTTCCATCTCTATTTTACTTGTCACACGTATAACAATCTACATTGTTGTAGTGGAGATGTTCTTAAACTTCATACAATTCAGATAACATCTCTCATGTATAAAAATGCGGGGGTTTACAAAGAGAATTTGACTTCAAGATTAACATCATAAAAAAGATTTGTGCAAAAATTAAATTATATTTAATTAAAGGTTTTATGCAAGTTAAGAATCTGAATGTTTCCACGTTCTTGAACATATTCAGAATCTAGAAATAATTATTTCAAATACTCCTCATACACTAGAGAATGACATTCACGAGCCAAAGAAAAAAAAAATCGAAAATTTAAGACTGGGAAAGGTATGTGTTAAACTTGGCGCTGAGATTTGGCCATTGTAATAATTTTAAAAACAGAGTAGAGGTGAGAGGATTATGGGAAAATCAATAATTATGAATTGTTAACTTTGTTAAATCTTAATTGGTCAACGGCCTTTTACCCAGGAGATCATCACCCACCTGTTGAGGTGTCAGCAGGTGGGTGGTTAGTGTTAAAATATTGATCTCATGCTCTTGGGAGGCAGGATTTCATCACCCACCGCCGACACCTCGCCAGTGGGATGAATTCCGCCCCCAAGCGAGAGATCATTATTGTATATCTATCTTCAAGCAAGTGATCTAATCTACATTTTTATTGATTTTTTTAATTGATTAATTTTTCTTTATTATTATAGAATTTAATAAACTTTCATCGACTTTTATAAATTTTTTTATATTTTTATAGATTTTATTTTTTCAATTAAAAATCTTCAATATAAAAATATAATATCGCACTATTAAAAAAAATTGTAGCGGAAAAATGTCTAATAATAATTTATTTAATTGTATTGATATTATTAAATGCATACGAAAAATTTTAATTTATAATATTCTATTTATTTGCTGCAAGTAAATTACATTAAAAGTCAATAACATAAGTTAGTAGCTCGATTTTTTATTTTTATTTTTAAATAAAACTATAAACTTCCAATTGGCTTATGGATAAATTCAAAAAAATATTAAATGTCATTCATTTTAACAATATTTTCCAACAAATTTTTTTATTCATTTCATAATATTACTTCCTAAATTTAATAATCTATAGATAAAATTTCATTATAAGTCATATCAATTACATAAATAAATAATCAAAGTACCAATTTTTTAAAACAATTTTAAGTACTATTCCATGGGGGAAAAATAACTAATGATTAATATTATCAACCTGTCCAACATCATCTCATATATCAGTAGCTATAGTAGGCATCCACTCTTTAGCATTCTCTCTTTGTTGTTCTTAACTCTTATAAATTAGTACAAAGTTGTTCACTTCATTATCTGGTTCAAATAAAAATTAATTAAAGTATTGCAATATATAAACTAAAAGCAATTGAAATAATTAAATTCATATCAAAACAACTTTACGAGAAAAAAAAGGCACACGTGCTTATCAAGATAAACAGAAAAAATAAGAATGAAAATTAAAACAAAAAATTTTGTAATAAAAAATTAATTTTTAAACATGATGAAATTTATTAATAAACAACAATCAACCTTATATAAGAATTTAATAATAAATTGATCTTGTTTTCAATAAAAAAATATAAAAAAATTACGAAAAAGAAGAAGAGATGAAATAAATTAGTTACGAAAATATTGAAGAAAAAAAGTATTATTCTTCTATTTCATAAAAAGTGTTAGCATCTAGTGTTCGTAAAATGAAAAAGAAGAAAGTGGGATAAATGATTAGAAGAATATTAGAAAGGAAAAAAAATTACATTAAATAAAAGAAAAAATATTATTATTCTTTTTCATATAAAATATTGATAATAATCATGACTATAAGGTTCGTACAAAGAAAAACAAGAAAGAGGGAAAAACAAGTTAGGAGAATATTGAAGTTAAATAAATTATAAGGAAGAAAGAGAAAAATATTAATCTTTTTTTTTACAAAATATTATTAGTAATTAATTTTGACTTTAGAGTTCGTACAAAGAAAAATAAAAGAGAAATATTGTAATAAGAATAAAAAATCATAGAATAAAATATTCTTCTTCTTTTTTCGAAAGTCTTGCAAAATTTTGGTTATGAATAAGAGAGAAATTGTGATATTTTTTATTTATATCTTGTGCTTTAAAGTTAATAAACAAAATATTCTATAAAAAGTCATTAAACGTATTGACATTTTGAATACCCTTAAATTTCTTTGAATTTTATAAAGTCTAAATTGAATATCTTAAGACTTTTATAAAAATTTAAAAAGTATGTATTAAATACATTTAAACTTTTTAAACTCTATAAAAAAAAAATTTAAAATTTTAATTAAATACACTCTCATTAGCATTTCCTCTAAATATTAAATTTATGGAGAAATTTCATCACCCAAAAATCGGATTACATAGAGCTTCAAATATCACGTGGCTGCAAAATGAGCTTACTTGGAGGATTCGAGCATGAATTTCATAGTTGATCAGAGGATTACACAGCTTGGCTAATTCCAACTTTCAATTGTTTTCCCATTTGTTTACTTCATTTCCTTAGTGGGCTCTTTGACTTGTTCTTACCATAATAAGATTGTAATTTGTTTCTCTATTTAAGAGACGGTAGAATGACGTATCTCGCAGACTTGAATCTGGTTTAATCCAAATACTTTCGGAATCAACGCTTGCTTCTCGGTTCCGTTGTATGAGTTTTGGTATCACAGCACAGCCACGTTTTTGACAGAGACAAGTTGTTGTTCGTGCAACTCGAAGGCAGAAGGCAAAAGTACAATGTTATGTGATGAGGACGCACAACATTGACTAGTGTTCCTGTTGAAGCAATTGATGGAAATGAAACAACCGGTTTTGATGTAATGCCCACCGGAACACTTGTTCTGCACTCATTGAATGAGTGTTAACAATATCCACCGTGAGCATTAGATCAAAGCCCATGTAACAACTGCATCGACGGACGAAAGTGTTGATGCAACAAATTGATTGGCTCCTACAATGCTGCTAGGGCACGGTGGTTGTGGAGTCGGTGATGGAGGAGTCCGACAGCAATGACTATATTTTCACCTCTTTCAACCCCGAGAGCCAAATTGATGTGGTTTCAAAGGAAAGATTACAACGGTTCGCCCATCTTTGACACTGAGCAGAAACATGCATTTCTTTGTTATGATGGTGATGGGTAAGCGGGAGCAAGTAAAATAGATATGCAAAATTACTTTGGTGCCAAGAAGATAAGTTCTACACGAGTTCATGGTGCGAACAAATAAGGCGACCATACAAAGGGATTATAATTTTTGTTGGTTACGGGTTCAATGGGCAATGGCATGATTGAAAGCAGTCTCTCAATGGTAAATATCCTAATTAACGCTGAATAGCATAGTGTTTCATAGTCGGTCCTAAATCACCGGGTAAAAGAGGAGGGTTGCGAGAGGTTGACCCTGAGTCACATGACATGAATCCTTGTTCACTCGTGTTTTAATTCACCAAGCAACAGACTTTGTGTAGTACAGTCAAATCTATCGCTTCAAAGATGGTTCACTTGATTCTCCAAACGTCATACTCCCATCTGATACTAAGGAAATCGGTACTATGGAAATTCAGAAACAAAGTTCTGCAGTGTCCGCACCTGCAAAACCTAATAGCCACCCAATACTGGGCACATGGGTTGGTTCTGTAAGGGAGTCTATTACCACTGCGAAGGCCAGAGGTGGTGCCGTCTGCTTAACTGCCTCATATGAGGAGGCTATCCGACAACATATTTGATATGGAATGACTGTTGGGGCCCCTTGAGTCTGCACCTTTTGACAATATGAAGAGTCCTGTAGGAGCTAAAAAGGATACAAACTTCCAGAGTAGGCATGTTGCAGAGGATATTCAAACGACTGCTCCGAGGGAAGACAATCAAACACCAAGACTTTCGGATCAGTTATATAGAATTTCATATCCAAGAGCATCATCAAGTCAATGAAACTGTTAAGCTTTCTTTATCCTAAAAGTTCAAATGTTCCAGGTGAATCACAGAAAAGAGTTGAATTCTTTTAAACTTGTCAATGGAGGTTGCTATTAAACGCTATGATCACGTTATGAATGGTAAATTGAATGAATATTAATATTCCCACTTAGGGTGCACTGTATTAGTTCTAATGAACTCAAAGCTAAAACGTTACAGAAAGAAAAACACAGTTACTACCTAATAATTATAGGTCGAGATAAGTTTGTATATCAAAAAGTTCTGTAGTGTAGAGGACCTGAAACAAGCCACTAAATACTAGGGAAACCGTCCACTGATGTCCAAAGACCACTACGATATTCACAATACAAACAATGGAGACAACTGGAAGAGTTACTAATAGATCTCAAATTAATCCTGAACAGTTGAACCATACTTCTCCATCATGGTATTACGACGACTAGTACTACCAGAACTTCTAGGAGCCTTTTCTTCATGGTCTCTGATAATAAGTTGTTTCTTGAAATTAAGTTACTCCACAGCTTGAGAGTTAACAAATGTAGTTGATACTCCAAATTATTGTTTATCATCTTCAAACTTTGAAGAAGTGAGAACTTTACTTGCTAATGCAAAGCTCCTAGGTATTCTTTAGGAAGTGGCGGAAGCTTCACCCGAGCCCAGGTCTGAAAGTTGAAGATAAGAAAGAGAGTATATCGGGATTTCCCTTTTATATCCACCCGTTTGTTGTAATATAGCTTCAGACATTAGAGATGTAATCATTCTCATGGTTGAAAATCAAGTTTCCAAAAGCTAGTCAAAACGTATCAATAAGAATTACACCATACATAGAGAATAGATTTTGTCAACTTTAATATGTCATTGGGGAAGTAAACTGGAAGCTTATTTTGTGCAAAAGTGTCAAATCCTATCACAACACCTTCCCACCCGGCCACCTCAACACATCATGCATCAAATACCACTCCAACAATAAACGAATTGCCTTAACAATCAACCTGAGGCCAAGGCAAGGCAATATGGCAGCCTGCACATCTCATGCCCAGTTTATCAGGAATTGCCACTCTAGATGCTAGAAATATCTATACCCAAAAGCAGACACAAAGTGTACATTGCACATGTAACAAAACAGAATAAAAAGAAATAGCCATTAGGCCTCAGCACCACTTGCCATAAGCTTGAATACCACTCAAGATTCTTCTTGGCGATGGCATCGACTGCTGCGTTATATCCCTTATCGTAAAGGAAATCTTCATTTTAGCTCAACCACACCATTTCCTATACCTCCCGTACCAACATCGAGGATTATTCCTCATAGCTCATTTTTTGCACCTCCATATAGTTTCCAAATAGAGGACCTAATCACTTGTATCAAAACAATATTTCCCATCTGCAATTATCCAAACACCGCACCCTACCGTTATTACACAACTCCAAACTTCAACAGCAATGCTACCCTCCCATTATTACACATTTCAAATCAGAACGGCAGCCTCCAGTTATTACACAAATCCACACGTCAACAACAACTCAACCTCCCCTTATGACACAACAAGAAGTTTAGATTCACAAGTTCAAATACCGATAGCACTGGTTCTATGAAAAATAAGAAAATTTCTTATCAACAGCACTTCAACATGAAGCTTTTTGAAATCGAAGCAATAGCAAATTTTCTTACCTTATGACGTGATGCAAATGACGACAACACCAGCCGCAGCGACGGCGGCAAACAACCAAATTTCAGCTAAAAATATATGGAAGACAACAAATACAATCTAAGGTTTTTTTTTTTTTTTTTTTGGAAGATAAAGACAGATTGAGATTGAACGATCGAATTTGAGAGAAGATCGTAGGTTTAGGGTTGTCTAGGGATTTTGAAAATGAACGATTCACTGTCGATGGCCCTTTTCGGAACTGGTGATGCACCCGAGTTGGCAATTAATCAATGGGTTAAATACACATTCGGTCCTTAATGAAATTTTTCTTTCAAGTTTATTTTGTTACAAATCAGTCACTAAAGCTCTCTAATAGTTTCAATTTGGTCTCTTTATTAGTTACTGAAATCTTATATGTACACTTTTAAAGAGGATGAGTATTAACATGACTTTAATTCTATTGCCACGCTAGCCTTGTCGATACTAAAAATGGAATGCCAAAATTTGGAATCCCTTTTTCTACTAAATTGAATTAATGATTTAGACTTAAAATTATTTCAATAAGTGTAAAATCAACAAGAATAAAGACAGACTTCTAAGTTTCATCATCTCATTTTTAACATGATTTTAAGGCTTACATGGTAATGAGATTAATGTCTTATTAGTACACAATGGCTATAATGGCTTATAATGTGTTAGGAATGGCTTTTTTTAAGTTTAAAAACACTTTTTAAAGAGTAAAAGTACTTTTAGTTATTTTTATTGTTGTTTGGTTAAAGTCAACAAGCACTTTTGGACTAAAAAACAGTTTAAAAAAGCTATTTTAGATAAGTCCAAATTTTGAGATTCTCTAAAAAACTTTAATTGAGCTTTTACATTTGATGAACTTAAAAATTAATAAAATTACCATTAATACATCAAAAAAAGATATTAATTTATTTACTATATTAATTATTTATATCAAATTGTCACTTCATATACTTATATAAAGTGGGGGGAAAAAATTGGCGTGTAAAATAATATAAAACAAATTTTAATAGTTATTACATGATATAAAAATATATGATTTCTTTTTAAAAAAGAATATGAGTTATATAATAATTAATTATTGTTTAGTCAAATATAATAAAATAATCGTCTTATTATAATTAAATTAATATATTAATTTTAATAGTTATTATAGAATATAAATTTTTTTACTTATTTTAAAACAAATAATATGAGATATATAATAATTAATTACTATTTAATCAAATAAATATAAAGTTTATACAAAAATACTTTTATAATTATACAACTAAATACTCAATTTGATTGTCAGAGCACTTTTTTGATTCATATCTAAACAGTCAACAACTTTTTAACAAAAGTTCTACTGCTAAAAACTCTACTACTAAAAGTTTTATTGCTAAAAGTTCTACTCATAACAGCTGTACCAAACGGACCCTTATATATATTGGATTTCACGTTAATCTTACCATCAAATCAAAGTGACTAAATTGAAATTGATATGAAACCTTAGTGACTTATTTGGAATAAATACACGTTAAGGGACAACTTGAAATTTTTCAGGACCAAATGTGCATTGAACCCCATTAATCAATTCATTCGGCAACTTTTTTTAGTTGCCTCGTTTACTTAGTACTAGTTATAACGCACGTGTTTTTGTAATTATATTATCAATTTTTAATTTTTTTTAATTTTTAATTTTTTTAATTGTTAATAATTAAAATGTTAAAATAGTAATTGTAATAAAGATAAAAAAAAAAAAATTATAATTGTTGATAACATGTCGTATTGTATTATTTGATACTGATATTTTATTTATATCTATAGAAGTACAATTGTAATCAAGAACACTGATCTACTGCCCCTTGTGGGCAAATTTTAGTTTGCCCACATCCTAGTTGGAATTGCCACATAAATCAACTTATCCTACTCAGCTAGCCACGTTATTACTTTAATTTGTAAAAATATCTCTCTCTACCCCCTCTCCCATGACTCCAATCTCTCAACCAAAATGCCCTAACCTCTCTATCACATCCTTCTCTGCTCGACGAAGCCAAACCCCACACCGGTCGCAAACCCACCTATGCTGGACCATTACCGGAAGAAAGACTCACGCCAGACCTTTAGCTCATGCCCTAACCCCCTCCATCCCGTCCTCTTCTGCCAGAAGCAAGGCCCATCCACACATCGCGCATACCCACCCACACCGGACGAAAGACCCCACATCGGACACCCCACGCCGAAATTTAGCTCATCGGTAAGTGCTTACATCCTATTCAATTAATTTTCACCTAGTATGGGTATGTGCTCACGTTTTCTTAGCTAAATCTTCAATTAAAATCCAAATTGTTCAATGCAAAATGGTAAATATCATGAGGGAGATGGTTTGAAACTAGGGGTGATAGAAATTTTTGGAACTAAATGCTCCCTTGCTGCAGGACCGAAATGCACATGGGGACTGGGGGTTTTACACTATGTTATTAAATTGGTGAAAGGGTATTCGTGTAGTTTAATCCGAAATGAAATAAGGTTTTAAATTATTCTTGATTGTCGGATGTAAAACGAAATAAGATTTTAAATTATTCTTGATTGCGAGTTGTGAAACGAAATCAGATTGAATGGCCCTTCTTATTTGAAATGGCAAGTTCTTGTGCAATACTTATTTCAAGAATCCAGTGGCAATCAAATGCTTCTTTGGAGATAACAAGCGTTATTATGCAGCAGCCATTTGTTTTGTCAAATTAAGTTTTTGTTTTTTTTTTCCCCTGGAATGTAGTAGCAAGTCTAGAGAACTCGTAATGTTTGAATTTGGTGCCCTGTTTTTTCTGGTTGGTAATTCGAAGGTTGGTAATTGTTCTATTCAAGTTTTATGTTCTTTGGTTATGGTTATATTATTGTTAATTTGATGCCCAAGATTCTCGATGGTGGTGTAAGTAATCCCTTTTATACAATTGTGTGTTTAGCAGCCAACAAATTGGCACCTCAGTGATTCACTGTCGCCCTTGATTCCTAGATGGTGGTGTAAGTAACCTCCTTTGTAAACACTTGTTGCCGCCCTTGATTCACTGCCTTAGTCACAGGGTTTGTAAGTTTTTAAGGAAATAAATTTTAGCCACGGAAAATGAACTCCAAACCAAGTTAACAGGCAGCCTTAGAAACGGGAACATTAAGAAGCTAGAAACAACGTCATCACCCCCATTGATTTAAACACTTTTGGAAAAACCAAATGATAAAACTCCTAAAAAGTTCAACGCATACATAATTGCCGTCCCGGATTTATACAATATACTTGTTCGGTGAAATCTCGCAAGCGTACGAGTTCGTTGACAAATAATAGTAAAAAGTAAGTAAAAGAGTATCGTTTCCACGAGGATTAGACTTTAGCTTAATTTCGACTAATTCGAGCTTAAATCGAACACACAAAATAAATATTTGGATCAAAAGAGTATGAAATTATTTAAACTATAACTACGATTTAACTAAATGCAAATATAGTTTTTGGAGAAAAATTAAGTAAAAGAGTTATGCTAGGAATCTGACTCCATCATTAGTATCTATTTTAATCCTCGAAATCCCATGTTCTAAATCAATTTATGTTCAAATTAACAATCGATAATCCTACGTTATCTAATAATCCCTTTCAAGTAGAATTAAACCTATTTTCATATAAACTTCAAAATATTCCTATTTTGAATACGAATATACAAAAACGCTTTCAATATCAAGATTACCAAATTTGATTACACCAAGCATAGGAAATTATTCATAATCTCTATAGGACTTAGTGTTTAAAACCATAATGAGTTAATCTATTTTAAACATTTAGAAAACGAAAATAAATCACAAACACGTTCAAACGGTGATCAATCATCCAAACGGATATTAAAACCATGGTATAAATCAAACAAACACAAATTAAGATTAGAAACGGGAACCCTTAAATTAAAACTTCAACATATAGTTTACATCATCATCTGTTTAATTTACAAAAATACATAATAAATGGAGAATTTATCACCCATAATATTTGATTGCAAGAAGAAGTTTGAAAATTAATTTGGCTCTATGAATGTCTTCAATGGATTGCCCAAGAATCTCAATTTTCTATTGATTGAAATTCCAATAATCTTGTCCGGATGAAGAAATTCTTGTAAAGATCTTGTGTTTTGCCTCCTTGTTCTCTCAAAAATTCAACTCCCCCATTGTTATAAGACTTCTCCTATTTATATGGGTCCAATTAGGGTTAAATTTCGTGTCCAAAGTTTCTAAAAACTTCCCAAATATAGAATTTTGATCTAAATAAGGATTTGACCGCGGCACCGTCCGCTCGAGCGGCTGATCTGCTCGCTCGAGAGTACAGAAACGGCCATTTTTTGGCTGATGAGCGGGCCGGAGGACATAATTCTATCCGCAAGCAACTGATTTTCAAATGGTCAAAACTTTTTGTAAGAAACTCCAAATTGCAATCCGTAAAAAGCGTTGGAACCGTAATCATTTGCATTATGGAGATTTTTGTACCAAAGGTTGTGCTCTAATTTCTCCACATGTTTTGGATGTAATTTCTCAATTCGCTTTTTCAGCTTTCGCGTGTTTAATCCTTCACTTCAACTCTTCATTGTCACTCCAACACACCTTAAATATATTGAATTTATCTTCTTTCTCATCATCTAATGTTTGGCTCTTGATATTCACTTCAAAAACTTAATTCTTCTCATTTATTCGTCGATTTCACTAATGTCACTTGAGTTCGAGGATTTTATCCTATAATCACAAAAATAAACAAAGACTCAATAAATATCGACTCTAAAATTCTTAGAATTATACAAAAACTCTTCATTAAGGAGTCAATATAAATGTATAAATTACACTTATCAATACTTCAACACAATAATCACTAGTATAACCACACACGCCAAAATTAAAACAACACAAAAGATAAAGATTAAGTGAACCTATGTTTTCATCCACCTTGCTTATTTTCTCAATTAACCTCGTCACATAAAAATTCAAATCACTCAAAACTCTCAGCTCCATTTCACATCCTTGAGAGTGGCATCCCAATCTTCATTCAATCTCATCGGCCCAAACGAATCCCTTGCACATGGCACCATGCATTACGGATATAACAATGAAATCAATACATATGTACATTCCAAAAAACTCATTATTAATCAATGTATGGCCATTTTCACAACATGATAGCATTTTTGGAATGACCTTGCAGGCAGGCATGTTTATCAATTTTCTTTGCAATATTCAATTAACTATAATCATAATCATGCACACATAATATAAAACACAACCATGCCATCAAATTGCACTGTTCAAATTTTAAAAAAACCTTAAACAAATTTAAATAAATTCACGAAAAGTACAAGCCCAGCTGTATTATAGAATAGGTGCTGCAAAATGAAAGCAATAATTGAAACTACCTCTTCTTTGTGGTGCGTTTCATCCGGCAATTCATATTTCAATCTGATTTCGTTTCACAACTCGCAATCAAGAATAATTTAAAATCTTATTTCGTCGTACATCCGACAATCAAGAATAATTTAAAACCTTAGTTCATTTTGGATTAAGCTACAGGAATACCCTTTCCCCAATTTAATAACATAGTGTAAAACCCCAGTCCCCGTATGCATTTCGGTCCAGCAGCAAGGGAGCATTTAGTTCCAACAATTTCTTTTACCCCTGATTTCAAATCATCTCCCTCATGATATTTACCATTTCACATTGAACAATTTGGATTTTAATTGAAGATTTAACTAAGAAAACGTGAGCACATACCCATACTAGGTGAAAACTAATTGAATAGGATGTAAGCACTTACCGATGAGTTAAATTTTCGGCGCGGGGTGTCCGACGTGGGGTCTTTAGTCTGGTAATGGTCCGGCATGGGTGGGTATGCGCGATGTGTGGATGGGCCTTGCTTTGGGCAGAAGAGGATGGGATGGAGGGGGTTAGGGCATGAGCTAAAGGTCCGGCGTGGGTCTTTCTTCCAGTAATGGTCCAGCATAGGTGGGTTTGCGACCGGTGTGGGTGTTGGCTTCTGTCAAGCAGAGAAGGATGTGAGAGAGTGGTTAGGGCATTTTGGTTGAGAGATTGGAGTCATATGGGAGAGGGGGTAGAGAGATATTTTTACATTAAAGTAATAATGTGGCTAGCTGAGTAGGATAAGTTCGCTTACGTGGCAATTCCAACTAGGACGTGGGCAAACTAAAATTTGTCCACTAGGGACAGTAGATCAGTGCTCTTACAATCAAATATGAGTTTTATATAATGGTAATATGAATAATAACTTGAACCATAATTGACTATAGAACAGTGGTAATGATTAACTATATAATATTGTACATTTGTTGGAGTAGTGATTCATTGTAAACAATATTCTTTGTATATGTTCTCTTTTTATTAAGAACATCTAATTTGACGATATAAATGAACACAACGTAAATGTAAGTAAGAAACAAAAATTAAAGAATTGTCAATGTTCTTTATCTCTTTCTCTCTACATATATAATTATTAATTAAATTAAATTAAAAATAAAAAAAAAATTGAATGTTAGTTGTAAAGTATAATCACTGTAATCCAATATATTAAAAATAATCTTTTTATCTCCATTTTAGTTTTGACAATCATGATTTGAATTTTAATGCACTAATAAAAAAAAGTTACAATTTTTCCATTCATTTTTTTTAAAAATCCATTTCTCATTTCTTTCATCTACGTAATGCCAAAAAAAAAAAATTTGAGATCATCTTTTTACCTTTATATTTAATTTAATATATTAAATGTTTACAAAATAAAATTGTACATTTAATAATTTGTTAAAATTTAATGTATGATAATAATAAACAATAATAAATAATAAATAATTATTAAAAGATAATTGCATTCATGTAAGTACAATTACAATAAGAGATGAGTTTTATATGGTAATAATATCAACAATAAATTGAACCCAGTGAAAACCTTTTGGTGATTTAAACTTTGATAATTGACAAATTCTTGATATCACATCTTATGGAATTAATAATCTCCAAGACTACATTTTACGAAAAATAAAATTATTAATTATTAATTTTATTGTGAGATAATGTAATGATTGACTACATAATATTATATATTTGTTAGAGTAGTAGTTTCTTGTGAACAATAGTCTTTGTGTATGTTCTCATTTTATTAAACGTGTTTGATTTGACTACGTAAATGAAACGTCATAAATGTGAGTAAGAATTAAAAATTAAAGAAGTGCCAATAATTATCTATGTTGTAAGAATATTATTGACGGACAGAAGTAAAATGAGAAGAACATCATATATATATTAATAAAATTAAATTAAATTAAAAATGAAAAAACTTTCACATGTTAGTTCTAAAATATAGTATATGTTTGGTGGAGTTTAAAGATTTTGAAAAAAATTTGATAAAATGTGTGTTTGAAAAGTTGATAAAAGTTTTAGGTCTCACAAAATATGTAGTTGAAAATAAATTTAAGAAAAAAAATGTTAAAAAAAACTGAACCACACATGCTCGTATTAATCACTATAATCTAATGTATTAAAAATAATTTTTTTTATCTCCATTTCAGTTTTGGCAATTATGATTTAAATTTTAATGTGGTAATAAACAAAGTTACAATTTTTTCCATTTTTTTTTTTTTTGTTGAAACTCATTTATCATTCCTTTCATCTATGTAATGCAAAAAATTTAATTTAATAGATTAAATGTTTAAAAAATTTAATGTACAATAATGATGAACAATAATAGAGTAATAAATAAAATATTAAAAAATAATTATACATTAATGAATACTAAGAGTAAATATGAAATTTTTAAAAAATTGTAAGGGTAGAATAGTCCAAAAATATTTCTCCTTTTAAGGACTTTTTAGATGTAGTATAGATTGTAACATTGTTGTTAGATCATCTACAATGCATTCCGTCTATTGTTTTTTATACGTGTCACATAAGTACAGATACATAAAGTTATAGAAAAATCTTCTCAAATGTATATTGAAGAGAACTCCGTCTAGTTGATGTGACACACAAAAAAATAGACTACATCTAGAAGTCCGTCTAAATTTAGACAGAGTGACTCAACAAATTTAAATCCAATTCAATATTTTATTAAAAAAATCGAACAAGGAAAATAAAAATAAAGACCTACTAATTTAAAAAAAATGCCACATAAGCCATAATATTAGTTTTAAATGGAACCTATTGTAGATGAATTTTTAATTTGACCGTCTATTCAATAGACGTAGTGCCATATAGACTGAAAGTCTGTCTATTTTACCTGCTACATAGACTTTAATAAACTGAGTGCATTGGAGATGTTCTTAGTGATTAACACGTTTTGATTCGAGTATTTTTTTTTTTTTTTTTCAAATCAAATCATTTAAAACGATTTTGAAAATTTTCAAACAAAACCAAAACTATTTCATTTTTCAAACCAAACCAAACTAAACATTTTTTTTTAGTTCGGTTTAGTTTTAAACTACGATTTACTTATCGATATAAGAGTAACACATTTAAAACAAGTTACTACATAAGTAAATTGGTGTAAAATTTTCAATACAAGCTTAAACGGATATTTTTGAAACATAAATATTATATTACATTAATATGTGTCTCAATTTTTACATTACATTAATATTTATCATAGAAAAAAAAATAGATATGGAAAAGAAATTGACAGAAATTAGTAAATGGATAGTTTCACCATATACCATTAAAAAATAGTATTCCACTTTTTTATTCTATAAATATTATTTTTCCTTTTGTAACACTTAGTGTTACATCCATTGCATTTATTACAAAAAATATGTGTTACATTTTTTACATTAATTACATTTAAAATTGGGATAATTGTATCAAAGGTCCTCCAACATTTCAAAATTGTTAGCGATATGCTCCTAACCTAAAAAATAGCACCACACATCTTTAACGTATGAAAAAACTTGGCGTGGTAGGTCAATTATGACCAAATTGCTCTTCCCTTTAAATAAACAAAAAAAACAAAAAACAAGAAAAAAAATATAATTGAAAACTAACCATATGTACCCCAAAAAAATAAAAAGTAGAAAATGTACCTCAAAAAAATAAAAAGTAACAAATAAGTCTCTTCTCCAAAAAGTTTTAAAATTTTATTTGTACCAAATTCGCCAAAAACACTACAAACTCACAAAAAAAAAAAACCCTCATCTTACCTCCACTTTCAATTTCACCAAACAGTTGCTTTTGTTCATAAAATCACATTATCCATTCCAAAATTCTTCATTTCTGCTACTCTTTCTGTGTGTCTGTTTGTGGGTGACAATGGCAACTCTAACACCAGGAATCCTACTGAAATATCTTCAATCCATTAATTTCCACACAAAAGTCACCGGCGACCACCATTCCCCACTCATCCAGGTCATTGGAATCGTGCCGACCCTTTCTATAGTTGATTCGCTCTGGCCCCATCACGGTTTTTACGTGCAGCTTTCCAACTCACTTAACTCTACCTACGTGTCACTCTCAGACCGAGATACAGATCTTATACTCACAAACCGACTCCAGATCAGCCAGTTTGTCCACCTCGACTTGTTTGTCTTCGATTCTCCTCCGGTTCCGATAGCCGCCAATGTGCGTCCCATTGTCGGGCGCCATCCTTTTATTAGAACCCCTAAACCCTTAATTGCCCGAATTTTACCTTCCAAAAATGGGTTTGTTATTCATCTTGTATCAAATACTAATCCTTCTGGGGATCCCATTAGAGCCTATTTATCGAGAACTAGAAAAAAAGAGGTAGATTCGGGCTCAGTAAGTAGTGTTGCTGATGGAAGGAGAGTAAGGTTAGCAGGCAAGTGAGTGCTCCGAAAGAGAATGTAAATGTGAATGTGAATTATGCAGACGAACATGGTAGTAATGGTAGAACGGGTTCGGAGAAGGGTTCAAAGAGGTTTTCGTCCCAATGGGGATTGAAGCAAAGATCGATGTCGTATGGGAATAAGGCACCAGCTGGTGGAGAGGGATCCGTCGCCAGCTAGAAAATCGAGAAAGATGTCCGCTTCTCCTGTGCCGTCAAAGCGCGTTGTGGTTTGTTTTGGTGAGTTTGTGGTGTTTTTCGGCGAATTTGGTACAATTAAAATTATAGGACTTTTTGAAAAAGATGACTTATTTGTTACTTTTTATTTTTTTTGGGTACATTTTTTACTTTTATTTTTGGAGGGTACATATGGTTAGTTTTCAATTATGTTTTTATTTTTTCTTTCTTTTTTTTTTGTTTATTTAAAGTGAAGGGCAATTTGATCATAAAGGACCTACCACGCCAAGTTTTTCATACGTTGAGGATGTGTGGTGCTATTTATTTAAGTTAGGGGCATATCCCCAACGATTTTGAAACGTTGGGAACCTTTAATGCAATTATCCCTTTAAAATTTAAAATGTTAAAAAGTAACTATGGGATTTTAATAAACAATCAAGTATGCAACAAAATTATCACATTAGTAAATAATTGGGCTAATAATAAACTTCTGGGTTATAAACCAGTGGCCCAATACAATATATTGGCAATAGTGGAAATTAGGCCCCTTACGACATTTTCCAAAAAAAAAAAAATGAAAAATACGGTCATCCTTAATGTTTTTTAGAAATTGACTTCATTTATATATTAGAGATACGAGAGGGCAAAAATGTAATATCAATTACTACAGTGGAAGAAAAATATTAATTCTCTTTTACTATTGGCAATTTTTGGCAAATTTTAATTTTTAATCCGTATTTTCTGTCAAATTGTTCTTGATTTTAATATTATAAGTCTAAACATGGCTAAAGAAGGTGAAATAACTATTTTGAATCAATGGGAATGGAAAGGATATGTGAACCATTCAAAGGATCTTTGAAGAAGAAGAAAAATAGTGATCAACAGGCTTACAAACCAAAGGTTAAGTTCTATTTATTCTATTTTTTATGATTTTTTTCGTTTTGCTTTAATTTTTACATTTTTAATAAATTTTTTGCTATGTGAAATCACGTTTCTATTTTCCATTCTTATCCAATTGATGATTGTGCCTTTAGGAAATCAATGAAACAATATAACTATTGCCAAAATCAATGACAATAGTTGCAGTGTGTCATTGATTTGGCAATGGTTGCAGTGCGTGGGTATAATTGTAGATTTTAGTTATACTATTAAAGACGTACGAAAACCAAATTATAGTTAAATTTGATGGTATTCAAGTTCACCAACCTATATTTTTGTTTCTCCTGCATGAAAATATGGCTTTTCCGGCTTAATATGCCAGTTCATATTCCAAATACACCAAGTTTGAACATGTAAACTAACAAATTGATGGTATGATCAGTGTTTTATGAGGTATTATGATCATTGTTTTGTGCTTTTTGTATTTTGAGCGTCAATAGAACATAAAAAAAAAATATGTATGATATTTCACTTAAATAGTCACAGAGCATGTCACTTTTCTTTATTATATGTTAGTTGTACAAAATTATTATTTGATCAACTATTTTTGTACATCAGTAAACTTGTGTTGAAATGTTTGCATATTTAAACTAATAGTTTCTTCAAATATCAATTTTTTTTTTTTTTTTGGTAAAATCCAATTGCATATATATTTAAATATGTATCATTAGATGAATTAATCTTTGCCTTGGATGAGATGCGCAATTAAAAATGAGTTTTAGTTGTATACAAATAAATGGTATGATTAGTGTTTTGTGAGATAGCATGATAATTGTATTGAGTTTTTTATATTTCAAGCGTCGATAGAACATTCATGGAAAAATGTATGTGTAAACATTTCTTTAAAAAGTGAAAGAGCATGTCACTTTCTTTAATAATGTGTGACCCATGTCACTTTTCTTTAATATATGTAGTTCTAAAAAAACTAATATTTGACCAACTATTTTTGTTTTGTTGTTTTTTGTTTTTTGTTTTTGCAAGTCTGGGAGCTGTTGATTCCCTATGACTATTGGTTTCTTGGCAAAGTGACTTTCTACTTACCACACATAGTTACCAAATACTTGAATGACAAGTTTACTCATACTCAAAAGAAAATGTTTAGGGAGGCATGCTATGGACCGAACATTGATTTGACAGTTGATTCACCAGTTGTTATTAATGCAGGTGAAGCAACCAAACATAAATGAATTGTGGTTCAAAATCAGCGAGAAAATGGTCAGATTTTCTGTTGAAGAGTTTTGTCTAACGTCTGGCATTCGGTGTCTGAGTAATGGTGATTTTACGAAGTACCGATTGCTTAATTCTACGATTACGGATAGATATTTCAGGAAGTATAACAGCATTTCAACATACTATGTTGAAAAAGTGTTTAAAGGGTTGCCATCTGATACAGTAAACAAAGATGTGGTAGATGTTGATATTATTTATCTGATTTCATCTTTATCTGGTTTCATCATTCTTATTTACCACATCATACTATAAATGTGTTGATGATTAAGTTTTTGGACTTGTTGACTCGGGTGATATGGGATCTTTTCCATGGGAGAAGAAACTATATCATTTGACCTTGATGTCTCTCAATGGTGTATTGACAAAGAGGATCATGAAATTAGATCATTTAAAGAAATTTTTGGAGTATAGGCTTAATGGCTTTCTTTTTGCTTTTCACGTTTGGATATATGAGACTATTCCTACAATAGTTAGAAAAAGGTTGTGTGAAGTACAAGCCATTGCTTCCTCAGAATTTGAGTTGGAGTTCTAACGTGCACATGTCATTCTTACAATTGAACGACCATGTTTATGACTTACTTAAAATAAGTTCTATTTATCATTTATACTATTTTTCTTTACATTTTCATCATTGTTTGTTTTTGTTTTGTCATTTAAAATTCATGAATGTGTTTTACATTTGGAAGTCAATGTTGTCATGCCAACTAACGAAGAGAATGGGGAGGCATACACTAATGGTTTTTTTGTGAATTGCAAGTCCCAAGGGCAAGGGATGCTAATGATGATGACTTTGAGCATCATGTTATTCATCAGTTGAAGTTGTTGATTATAGCCTAAGAACCATCAGTTGGCCATGGCAACTCTTCAAGGTTGGAGAAAGAGAAGACTGTTGAGGTTTGTGACCATTTATTTACCTTTTTATGCTTTCTATATCATTTTTATTTATTATTTCTTGTGATTTGTTTTTCTTTGTTTTTTATATTTTCAGAGACATTCAGAATCAAATGAAGAAAATTTGAAACATTTGGCAGAGATTGAGGAGAAAGTTCAATCAAACAAAGAAATTTTGAAACGTTTGGTGGAGATTGAGGTGAACGTTGAATCAAATGATATGATTTTGAAATGTCTAGCAGATATAGAGTCGAAAATACAATCAGAAGAAGGAATTCAGAATCGACTGGCAAAGCTTGAATTCAAAGTTAAATCTAACATTAAAATTGAGAAACAAATAAGAAAATTTGAGATCTACTTTTTTGTTTTTGTGCACCATATAATGTGACTTTTTTATTTTAATTCAGCCTATTTGTCCATCAACAATTGATCAAGATTTAATAAAGGAAAATTGGTGCAAATGGTCTCTAACCTTTGACCTCGAGTGCAAAAATGGAGATAATGTTTGTTTTTTGGTATAGAAGTCACTAACCTATGTGTTTTGGTGAGCAATTAGTCCTTATTTGATAAAAAAGATAAATATGCCCTTAGTTTTAATTAGAAAAAATTATAATTTGATTCCTAATCTTTACAAAATGTACAAATGGGTACGGTACATTTATTAAAGAATATTTAATTTAACATATTAAATATATCACTATAATCGTGTCAATTAAATTTTTTATAAGCGAAAAATATAAAATTATTGCGCTTTAAGTATATGTAATTGCTATGTGATGTGAAAAACTTAAATAAAAATTAAATTGAATAAATAACTAAATAGCGTATATAATTTTATGACATTGAACCAATTTTATCATGTTTTTGTTTTTTAACATAAAAATACTAATAAAAATTAATTTACACATTTTGTGATCTTTATTTTTGAATGATTATAAAACGATAAATAAAATATGAAGAATACAATTAGAACTCTAATATTTATAGTTAATAAATGAATAGCTCAATTAAATAAAAGTATTTTTGAGCATAAAGTTTGTGACAAAATTATTTTTCTTTTTATGTTGTAATGGTAAAATAAAATTTTAAAATTTAAATAAAATAATTACTTAATAATAAAAAATAATTTAATTTAACATATTTGTTAATAATTATGAGCTTAAATTTTAATTATTTTATAATAGTTTGTAAAATATACAAAATAATTTAGTATATTATCAATTTGGTCAATAAAGTGTTAATTCAAAAAAAAAGATCTCGCTAGTTTTCTTTAATTTTTTATAAAAAAATAAAAGTATTTGACTCATTTGTATTTTTTTCAAATGTTAAGAATTCAATTATAATTTTTTTCTAATTAAAACTAAAGGCATATTTGTCTTTCTCATCAAATAATGACAAATTACGTATTAAAATACATAGGTTAGGGACTTCTGTGCCAAAAATAAAATGTTAGGAACCATTTGCACCAATTTTCCTTTAATAATTTTTATTGATGATGTTGAATTAAATGAAGAGGACTGGAAGATTGCTGATGATGTTGTGGCACATAGTTTAGCAAAAAAAATGCATCAAGATGTATTATTTTGATATTTTATTTTGTTGTATCTTTTTTTTTGCACTACATAATTTGATCTTTTTAATGTTTATGATATTTGTTGTTCAGTTTGTTTGTGCATCATCGTCTAAACTTGTGGGGTTGAAGTAAATGATGAGATTGAATTGAAAGACAAGAATGGGCAAAAAGTTGATGAGATTGCGGTAGCTATTGTAGTTAAACATAAACTTGAAGAGGCAATTGTTTGTTTGAGTATTTTTCATTCGAATAACTTTTTGTGTTTCTACACAATATAACTTGACACTTTTTAATATTTTTTGCAACATTTAGGCAGATGATGAAGTCACTCCGGATGTGTCTTTGAAGAGGCAAAAAAATCTGCCGCACTTCTTCAGTCCCCCTAGGTAAATGAATATGATTCTACAGTGGATACTACAAAGCGTGTGGTGAAATGTACTTTTGCATTCAAGGTTGGGTTGTGTCTCCCATACGTATCTGATGTTGAAGCATTTGAGAGTAGGTACAAGGAAAGCTTGGTGATAAAAAATAAGTATGTGACACAACATATTACTTTTTTCAGCACATGTCACATTTTAATAAGAAAGTGACACAATATATCACTTTTTACTTTAAGCATATCACTTTTACTAAAAAAGCGACACAGTACGACACTTTTTACTATAAACTTGTTTTAATTAGATTAAAATCACAGCATGTTACAATTCTTCAAGTGTAATTGTATGTGACATCTCATTTTTGTAATACAAGAACAAGCATTTCAATTATGAGAATATTGATATTCGTCTTTTCTTCTATTTTAGCGATATTCTAATTTTTTCTAAAATGTGGTAGTATGAATTAGTAACAACTAATGAGTCTTTGGATGACACAATAAGTTTTTTGTTTGTTAGTTGTTTGGTTTAAGATTTATGTATATAATTTATTAATACATTGTTAATATTTTTTATACACTTGTTTTGTAGCATATGGATGTATATTTTTATTATCTGCGAAAGATGTTAAGATATGGACATGGGATAAACATCAAGTTTATAACTATAGACTTTGCCTTCGACAGCCAAGTTAGGGTTTGTATGATGATTTTTCGAGAGACCCATATATCCTTGTGAAGCAAACCTTTCTCCTTTCATATCTAATTGGATTGTACATGCCTTGTAACACAAGTTGGTGTGATGTTGACCATGTCCTTATGCCTTTGAGGATGTTTAGCTCAGCTCATTGGATTCTATACTATTTTGATATCAAGGAGATGTGTTTTAATGTATATAATTCCTACAATAGGATCGTCAAAAAGCCTGTTGTACTTGAAGTTGTTCGACCATTTTCAGTTATGATTCCTTATCTTGTGTTTCACACTAGATTCTTTTAGGGAAAACACATTCCAGAACAAGTAAAACCACTGGTTGTAAACATTGTTCCAAAACTATCATAACAAAAGAACGGGTTAGATTGCTTCCTAACAATTTGACTTTTTATATGTCTGATAGAAAGAAATTTATGGTCCGCTTTCAATTTTTGGTTAATTAGCCCAATTTTGTTGTAGTGGTGATTGTGAAATTTATGTGATTAAGTACGCCAAGTGTTTTATCAATGAAATATTGAAGAAGATGCCAAAGACATTCAACATTGTATAGGTTCGAAAATACTTGGTCACTCAATTGTATGTATATGCCAAGAAAAATGAGGTAGAGAATTACGACAGTGATAATGATTGGGTGACAAAGGATGTTTGACAACGTAAAGAGGACGATTGATTTTTTTTTGTTCTGAAGATAGACTAACATACTCAATTTTTTTAAAGATGAAATAACTAGAAGTACATGTTACATGTAAATGTCATGTATACAGCGAATGTAGTTTCATGTATATGGGATTAACAATGTAAGTTTTTGAAAGTTTATTTGCAAAGAATCTAGGTGCATATTATTTTGTATAGAAGTGACATGCTATTCATGTCAAAAGTGACAAAATACGATTATTGGGATGATTTCTTCCGACTGTTGAATATATAGAAATGGCGGAAGTGCATCTGATAGAAACATTACTATAATTATGGAAATTATGTATATATTTTGACAGCAAGAAGTGACATTGTGTCAATTTTTGTTCTAAGAGTGACATATTGTGTCACTTTTTGTTCTAAAAGTGACATTGTAATATCAATGTTCACCAAACTTCTTTAATGGTTGAAGTATTATGTATACATTTTAGTGTTAAATGATAAATTTTACACGTCATTCTAGGATCAATACCTATAAAAAAGCAAAATAAAGGAATATAAAGGCTATTTTGAATAGAAAAACTAATACTTATGAAGAAGAAACATCGTATCACTTTTTATTCTAAAAGTGACA
The DNA here is from genome assembly GCA_023638005.1 of Forsythia suspensa. NCBI lineage: Eukaryota > Viridiplantae > Streptophyta > Magnoliopsida > Lamiales > Oleaceae > Forsythia > Forsythia suspensa. Next base: position 22,214,084 of record CM042664.1, on the reverse strand, counting down.
TATTGTAATATCAATATTCATCAGACTTCATTAATGGTTGAAGTATCATGCAAATATTTTAGTGTTAAATAATAAATTTTACATGTCATTCTAATGTCATTACCTATACAAAAGCAAAGCACGGGAATATATAATCAGTATTTTGAATAGAAAAACAAAAACGTATTTAGAAGTGACATTGTATCACTTTTTGTTCTAAAAGTGACAGTGTAATATATATTCATCAAACTTCTTTAAAGGTTGAAGTATTATATATACATTTTAGCGTTAAATGATAAATTTTACATGTCATTCTAATGTTAGTATCTATACAAAAGCAAAACACATGAATATTAAGGCTATTTTGAATAGAAAAACCAATACGTATGAAGAAGTAACATTGTACCACCTTTTGCTCTAAAAGTGACATACTGTAATATCAATATTCATCAAGTTTCTTTAATGGTTGAAATATTATGTATACATTTTAGCGTTGAATGATAAATTTTACATGCCAGTCCAATGTCAGTACCTATACAATAGAAAAGCACGTGAATATTAAGGTAATACTGAATAGAAAAACTAAGATGTATGAAGAAGTGACATAGTGTCAATTTTTGTTCTAAAAGTAACGTATTGTGTCACATTTTGTTCTAAAAATGAAATACAGTGATATCAATATTCATCAAACTTCTTTAATGATTGAAGTATTATATATACGTTTTAGTGTTAATTGATAAATTTACATGTCATTCTGATGTCAGTACCTATACAAAAGCAAAGCACAAAAATATTAAGGCTATTTTGAATACAAAAGCCAATACGTATGAAAAAGTGTCATTGTGTCACTTTTTGTTCTAAAAGTGACATAGTGTAATATCAAAATTCATCAAACTTCTTTAATGGTTGAAGTATCATGTATACATTTTATAGTTATATGATAAATTTTATATGCCATTCTAATATCTATACCTATACAAAAGCAAAGCACATGAATATTGAGGGTATTATGAATAGAAAAATCAGTATGTATGAAGAAGTGACATTGTGTCACTTTTTTCTAAAAGTAATATACTGTAATATCAATATTCATCAAACTTTTTAAATAGTTGAAGTATTATGTATACATTTTAGCAATAGATGATAAATTTTACATGTCATTCTAATGTTAGTACATATACAAAAGCAAAGCACTGGAATATTAAAGATATTTTGAATAGATAAACCAATACATATGAAAAAGTGACATTGTCACTTTTGGTTCTAAAGTGACCTATGTAATATCAATATTCATCAAAATTCTTTAATGGTTGATGTATCGTGTAAACATTTTAGCGTTAAATGATACATTTTACATGCCATTCAAATGTCACTACTTATACAAAAGAAAAGCACATGAATATTAAGACTATTTTGAATAGAAAAACCAATACGTATGAAGAAGTTACATTGTGTCGCTTTTTGTTCGTTCTAAAAGTGACATACTGTATATCAATATTAATCAAACTTTTTTAATGGTTGAAGTATCATGTATACATTTTAGCGTTAAATGATAAATTTTACATGACATTCTAATGTCAGTACATATACAAAAGTAAAGCACATGATTATTAATACTATTTTGAATAGAAAAATCAATACGTATGAATAGTGACATTGTGTCAGTTTTTGTTCTAAAAGTGATATATTATTTTAATTTTCAAAGTAAAAATGACATATAGATGTTTGCAAATTTTTTCAGATATGTATTATGCAGTGACAAAAAATCTAAAAAATAATGAAAAATAAAAAACTCATAAATCTTGCAACTTTCTTTTATTTTGTGGCTTCTTTTTCAAAGGTAGTGGAGTTTGGCATGATCTTCGATTGTGGCCACACTTCTCACATCTTCCATATTTTGTACTTTGGGTTTTATCTCCTTTGGATGGTATTCTTTTCTCTTTAGGTGGTCCGAATTTTGTTTTTAAATCAAGAGCCAAGACTATTCTTGCTTTTACATCTCCGATATATTCCAATCATTGTGATTCCCAAGTGGATAGACAGTACTACTGCATGTTTAGATGTACATCTTTGTTGTGTAATATTTTGAACAATATGAATATGACTCGTCATTTATCTTTGCAATAACCGCCAATGTGTGTGTACATGAGATTTTGTCCACTTGGAATTGGTTTTATGTGCACGTCTTTTCTTCAATATTCACCAAATATGAGATACAAACATCATTAACTTGGTATAATATTGAACTTGAAGCTGATGCATGTGCAAATAATGCAAGAAACTATTGTACTAATAAACTATGACTTTTAAATCATGATTTCATGTCGTTTTAACTCTTCCAGATATGTAATTATATGTAGACTCAAAGACCATATGAACCTCATCAAATTTCATGTCATTAAGAATCCAAACCATGCTTCTTTTTACTGATAAAGTGACACTCTGTCACTTTCTTTTTCAGTATAAGCATGTCTTCATTAGAATACACCCCCAACATATAACAAGATAACAAAAGCAAAACCTTCCAATCAAACATTAATTTAAATGACAAAAAAGCAACAACTAAATATTTAATAAACACCATTTTTTTATGTAAAAGTTGAAAAAATCTGTCACTTGGTTATATGTTTTCAAATTTGCACCTATATAAAAATAAGACTTAATTACACTAATTTGATCGAAAGGTTACAAATCATGATAGTGTGTCGTTTACTCCTATTGATATCTAATTATAAGTAGATCCAAAGACCATATGAATCTCATTAAATTTCATGTCATTAAGAATCCAAGTCATGTTACTTTTTACTGAGAAAGTGACACATATGTTACTTTTTAGTATAAGCATGTCTTCATTACAATAACACTCCAACATATAATAAGACTACAAAAGCATAACATTCCAATCAAACATTAATTCAAATGATAAAAAAAAAAAAAACTAAATATTATATTTAATAAACACCAGCTTTTATGTAAAAGTTGAAAAAATCTACCACTTAGTTATATATTTTCAATTGTGCACCCATATAAAAATAAGACTTAATTACATTAATTTGCTCGAAATGTTACAAATCATGCTTTCATATCGTTTAACTCATATTGATATCTAATTATAAGTAGACCCAAAGACCATATGAATCCAGTACATTTTTTTTTTTAGCTAAGAAAGTAACACACTTTATCACTTTTTAGTATAAGCACGTCGTCACTACAATAACACCCCAACATATAATAAGACTACAAAAGCAGAGTATCGATTGTTTTATAGATGTTCTGCACGCGTTTTGAACTATTTAATTCTAATGAAAAAAAAACTACTAAATATTATATTTAATAAACACCAACTTTTATGTAAAAGGTGAAAAAATATGTCATTTAGTTATATGTTTTCAAATGTGCACCCATATAAAAATAAGACTTAATTACACTAATTTAATCGAAATGTTACAAATCATGCTTCCATGTCGTTTAACTCATACTGATATCTAATTATAAGTAGAGCCAAAGATTATATGAATTTCATCAAATTTCATGTCATTTTTATTGAGAAAGTGACATTATGTACTTTTTAGTTTAAGCATGTTTTCATTACAATAACAGCCCAGCATATAAAAAGACTAAAAGTAGACTTCCAATTAAATATTAATTCAAATGACAAAAAAGAAACAATTAAATATTATATCTAAATTCAATGCCAAATGAATGATATTTACTTCATGTAATTCATAGCCTTTTACCTTTATTTTCTTTGACTACGCGGATTTCTCTCACAATAATTTCACTTGCTTGTTTACAAGTTTTGTGAAGGTTGCCCGCGCATCGTTTAAGTGTTTCACAAACCATTCTTACAACAAGTAGCTTAAGGATTCCAATAAAAATTCTATAAAACAACCTTTTGTTGTTTTTGTTATTGAATTTACTAATTCAACTATATTTAAAGTAATTGTAGAAAAGCTATTATTTGTCATGTATGCCATTCATCACTTGTCATAACCAATCTCTTCCTGCATAAAGAATAATCAAAATAATAATCATTTGTAGTATATATTTTATTGTGCATTCAAAATAAACATTTTTTAATATACCAAGTGTGATTGAATCCCTTTATGGATTTCATCGAATTATTTTAAATGGAACTCAAAATTATTCTTTGTGTAGGCTCTAGTAACTCTATTGAATGGTTGTGAAATGTTCTTTCTATTTTTTTTTTGGTCAAACGTTGACTTTAAATTTTATAACGGGTGGTAGGAACATAGACCATGCATTGTATTCTTATACACCTTCTGGATTGCACTTTTTATATTTTTATGACCATCTGAGATTATACACAATCATTCTCTCTCACCATAAGCATCTTTTAACATAAGTAAGATGCACTCCTATGAATCATTAGTTTCTAAGATACCAACTCCAAATGCTAATACGAAAATGTTGGTGGTGGCATCTTGTGTACATGCTCTAAATAATGTTCCACCATAATTTTCCTTTAAGAACGTACTATCAATCACTATTATATGTCTATAATACTTCCACCTTTGAATAGATGCTCATAATGCCATGAAGATGTATTTGAATTTGTTGTTCTCGTAAGTCTCAATTCTTGTAATTCATCCAGGATTTGTTTGTTCTATCATGAACAAGTTCTCTAGAAGATTTTCATATGACTCTGTCACCAATTCCAAATCTTTCTTCTTATATCTCCAAGCTTTCTCGTAACTCATTGACACTCTGTATGTATTCATCATGTCATTTATTGTGTTTGCGGGAGTGTATGTTGTTTTTGTTGAGACATACTTGTACTTGATGCATTCTCCTACTATTGAACTTGTTGCTTGACGGTCAAAAACTTGTTAGCAGTATATAGTTCCATAATAGTATCCAAAGAGATCTCAAAAAATCATTAAAATCGCATCCCAAAAAGTTTTCTAATTGGATTCGAACACAAAAAGGCAACAAAATCCAGTTTTTAAAGAAAATACACTGGTGATCACTCAATGCAATCCCAGGCGATCGCCTAGGCTTCATTTTTGCTTTCTGCTTTTGTTCCATGAAGCTGGGCGTTCACCCCAGTTTTTAGCTTTGGCGTTCGTCCAACTTTAGAATTTCTGCTATGCGGCTGTTTTTCAAATGACCATAACTTTTGTAGGAAACTCCAAATTGAGACCCGTAAAAAGTGTTGAACTCGTAATTCAATAATATTTCCAATGGTATATCATTTACCTTGTGGAGGTTTTATTACCAAAATGTGTGCTCGAATTTTCCCACATTCTTCAGTAGGTAGTTTCTCAAATCGATTCTTTGACTTTCAAGTGTTTGATCATTTGCTTCAACTTTTCATTGTCACTACAACACACCTTAAACTTATTAATTTTATCTTTTTCCTCATCCTCCAATATTTAGCTCTTGATATTCACTTCAAAAACTCACCTTCTTCTCATTTACTCGTCGATTTCACTAAATTATTGCTCTTTCGGTCCATTATTCTCCAATTGCTTATAAACGGATCCAAAACTGAAATAGAAAGAATAATATATTAAATTAATTATAAAATCAATAAAATAACAAGATAGAAACTTAGTTTTAAAGCCTGAATAAATATACAAAATACACTTATCAAATACCCTCAAACTAATCATTTGTTCGTCCTCGAACAAAAACAAAACTACAAGAATTTACTAGGTTACGAGAATGCATTGGAAACTGAGTCAATGTTAAAGTTCTTATCAAATGCCTCAAGTTCGAATATAAAGCAACACTTTTAGAAATATTATAAACAAACAAATAAATTTTTACTTAATTGATGTTCAACGTGTGTGAATAGCCAAATATTGAACATACACCTATATTAAACTACAACCAATATTGTGTTGTTGATATTTTTATAATTCCAAACCCTTTGAAGTCATTTTTTCCTTACACCTCTCGTAAATTATCACACTTCTAATACTTTTTCTCTCCAATCCCGAGGTGTTCTAGCGAATTTAGTCCCTATTGATCAATATAGTGCTTTTTTCAATTAAAGTGGTAAAAAGAAACTTGTATTCCTAAAACTAAGATAGTGAGCGATTTCTAAATTCTCATATCCAGTCTATGAGGTTCTAACCTAGAAATCCTTACCGAGTATCTTTAACTCTTTTTATTTTATTTAACTCCTATACACAGTCTTACATCTTGTATACAAAACTTCTCTCCTATATTCTAATCCCATTTTTCAACAATATTTGTGTATTTAAGTGATTCACTTTGGGCCTTAATTTTTTATTCACACAAATTTGATTTCAAGCAACTAAATATACCATGATAATCTACTCGAGAAGTAGAATGCGTTTGGCCTTACAACTTCGTATTCGACTAGCAAGTCCTGCTTAAATAATTGGTTCTCGCTTAAATAATTGGTCAAAGTTGATCAAAAGCAACACTACTAAACAAATTTCCAACACATTATAGACTGTCCAAGGAAGACTTAGAGAATTTTAGAGAAGTTGTGGAAAATGAAGGCAGAGAGGGAGAATGGTTTAGAGCATTAAGATGAAATCAAGGTAAAAAAAAAAAGTGCCTTCGATTTATGTAAATGTTCATTTACCCGAAGAAAAGGAGCTCTCTAAAGAGTAAGTGGCATTATAAGGTGTAAAGAAATGTATACCTAACTTTCTCGATGAATAAAATTAACTAATTGTGAGTAACCGTGGAGACTAGAAGAGTCCGCAAAAATAGTTGAATCGTAGGACTCTCTCACATCCCACTTCTTTTCTCAATTCCTATAAATGATATCGCACATAAATGAGAGAACCTTGATATTTGTGGTTTCGTTACTGAAATTACGACTTCTTCCAGATATGTGAAAAGAGGAGATTTGTTGGGTCAAGTTTCCCTCCTATGTGGAGGATGTGCCATTAATTAATTACGTGCATGTTTGGTGGTACATAATTTCGTAAATGAAATCATTCATGTTCACGTAATTGCTGGAATTGAACCCTAACTATGAGTTTTGATTCAAGTTCGGGTCTAGTTCTACACATAATAGTTTTTAAAAAAAAACCGTGAGATGACATGTTTTGAAAAAAAAAAATTGCAAACCCATAAATTAGAGTTAGGAAAAAGGAAATTACCTCCCAAAATTAGGGACTCATCACAGTTACAAAGGAGCTTCGCATTGTGTGTTGAGCAAGAGAGAAGAGTGACTCCTGTCTTTGGTGCCATGGTGTTGGACAGAGTCATGGGATCAGAGTGAATAAATTGTAAAAAATAAAAAAAATTATAAAAATGATAAATTCGGTTCCAGAGTTGGGTACCCACGGTTTCAATTCTTAATTTTTCTTTTTTGAAATCAAACCAAAACCTACTAATTCTATAAACTACCCCTTAACAGGTCGTCCTACTAATTCTACCCCTTAACGGGGTCGTCCTACCAATTTTATAAACTTATAATAAGGAAGTCCACCGCTGTTCAGGGTATGGAATCTCATTGATTTATCAACCACTTTCACTTTCCAGAGTTCTTACACTTATATTGTGGGATAAATTTTTAAATCACGGTAATAAGTGTATTTTGTACACTTATTCGGCCTTTAAACTAAGCTTTTATCTCATCATTTTATTGATTTTATACTAAATTTAGTAAATTATTCTTTATATTTCAGTTTTGGACCCGCTATAAGCAAATGGAGAAGAATGGACGGAAAGAGCAACAATTTGATGAAATCGACGAGTACGTTGAGTTGTTGAAGTGAATATCAAGAGCCAAACATTGGAGAATGAGGAAGAAGATAAAATCAATAAGTTTAAGGTGTTTTGAAGTGACAATGAAGAGTTGAATCAATGGATCAAACACCGGAAAGCCAAAGAACCAAATTGAAAAACTACCTACCAAAGCATGTGGAGAAATTCGAGCACAAATTTTGATATCAAAATCTCCAAATGTCAAATGATATATCATTGGAAAGATAATTGAATTACAAGTCCAACACTTTTCACGGATCTCAATTTGGAGTTTCCTACAAGAAGTTATGGCCATTTGAAAAACAGTCGCCGCAGAAGAAACAGCGTAAGCTGGGCGATCGCCCAACCCTATTTTTCAACAACAGAATAGTTTTTCCTTGGCCTGGGAGATCGCCCGGGTTTGCATTGGGCGATCGCCCAGTGTATTTTCGGTAGAATCGAAATTTTCTTACCTTTTTGAGTTCTAATTCAATTAGGAAACCTTTGGACCACAATTTTTAGGTCTTTTTGGCATATTTTGGGGCACAATTAGATAAGTATATATATGAGTTATTAACTCATATCAAAGTGGGGTTTTAGTTGAGTTTTGGGGAAAGAGAACATGACAAGAAACACAACACGGAAGACCAAGATTCATCTATCCAAGAACAAAGATCAAGATCAAGATCAAGATTTCTTCGTTTCCGGGTTATGAATTCTATAGTTTCTTCTTCCCTTTCTTCTCTTATTATTAGTATATTAGGCTAGTACTTTTCTTTCTCAATCTTAGAGTAATTCTTCATTAATCTAATTTTTAGTTATTTGATTTATAATTAGTTTATTGTTTTTTAGTTCAAATTCTAATTAGTTCTTAAACACCAAACTTCAAAAGTTCATTAGATTCGATTAAGGTTATTGTAATTGAACTGAATTATCTAAATCCTCGTAGGATCGATACTTGGACTCAAAATCTATTTTACTACTTGAGCGATCCGTGCACTTGCGAATTATTAAAGATATAAAATCGCTGACACACGGATTCCATTTATTGGCATTCAACCTTAAGATAACACAGAATATTCCCACTACAAATGAAATGAATCAGCAAACTAATTGATTAGAGTGCTCATTTTCTTCACCTACCCCAAATACTCAGTTATTGAAATTCTTATACTTGCACAAATTTGTAAGGTAAAACTACATTGTGGTTTATTGTCTTGCCTAACCTGTTGCCTCTAATGGAAAATGTGTTGCAGTGACATAGATGAGGGAGTGAGTCACAGAGCACAAAAGTGTGTGAGTCCCTTAACTCATCCATCACATCAATTTTTGGAGTGCTTATACTTGGAGAAGTTGGTTATTAAATTGTTTTACAGTGTTTAATACTTGGGAAATTGCTTCGCTGAACTCATAGCCTCCATACAGCATTGGCATAAATAAAAGCATAATTCCAAGTAGCAGAAAAAAAAGGTGGTAATTCTTAATAACAAAGTACAAGCTTGAGAATTTATTCAAAGCAAAACAAAAGATTTTCAAAATAAAATACAAGTAAAGACCCTATCCTAAGCTCCATCCGTATAAGGTTGGGCTGGACCTTCATTGTCACCTGCCGTCACATCTCCCGCTTCCTCAGGAGCTGGATAATCTTCTTCAATGAAGGACAAGTCCAGATCAGGGTAGAGTTGCTTCACATCTGATAGAGCTTGCCTGGCACCAATATTAACAAAAAAGGCATGGAGATTCTCGTAATCTTGAGTATATTCAAATTGATTTCTGAAGTTTTCCACTCCAGCATTCACTGCCTCTTCGGTGCCATGCTCCAGCTAAAGATTCTTTTCTTTAAGGCTGGAGCACTCAGCCTTTAGAGAATCTGCAGCATTCTCCAGCTCCGCTATTTTATCCACCAACCCTTTCTTCTGAATATTGGCCTCTTCCAAGGCCTGGGCGATCACCTCTTGAGCGTGTGTGGCATTATCAGATCTCTTGGAAAACTCAGCCACATCAGACTCAACATTCTGCAAGTCCTTTTTCAACTTGTCACTCTCGTTGATCAGGAGTCTTAATTCATTCTTCGACTCATTGAGGGACCCTTGAAGCCAGGTAGCCCTTTCGTGGAAGTGGTCCCTGACCTTAATGATTTTATCAACATTGCGAAAGGCGGTGTCTGTGCTCCTCTTAGTTAGCTCCAGATCCCGGACACTGGTCTCCACTTCTTCAATCAGCATCATGTACCAGGCGGCCAGTGCTTTGGCGGCAATGAGTTTGAGGCCAAGGGATGACTGAACAGAATACTCTGCCCAACCTTCTGTACAGAAGGAGTCAACAGTAGTTGCAACCTTGGCAAGTTGGTCCGTAAGCATGCTCAATACAGTGGGAGTAATCTCAACCGACTTCTCCTCAAGGGTCTTCTTAATGTGCCACAACACCAGCACCCCATCTTCTTTCAGTGCAGATGACCTCTCATGCTCCATAGCCTCGGAGGGCCCTGCCACCTCTGCTGGAAGATTCTGAGCTGACTTTGAGGAGGCAGTCCTTGGTTTCTTTCCCCCCTAGCAAGACCTTCATCTTCATCTTCTAGGACTTCTATGTCCTCTTCGTCCCTCATGGAGCGTTTAGATGACACCTCGGGCTCTGCCACAAAGGAGGTAGTGGAGTTAGATTTCTTGTCTTTCATTTTTTCAGCTTCTGCAACCTTCTTTTCGGACTGTTTGATCCCAGCCTCCTACTTCCACACCATAAGCTGAATGCCTTGAGCTAACATGGTTGGAGCAAGGGTTGTCTACCAAGGATCCGAAGGAGCCAAGGCAGTAGAAGTTTGGTCCACAGCTTTAAGACTTAGTCCGGACAGAGCTTTCTTATGATCCTTTGTCCACTTCCTTGCCTTTCATTGGCGGAGGGATCTTTTTAGCGGCAAGCCCGGCCAAGCCGATCTTCGGCAATGCATTGGGGCCAAAAAATACATCCATACAAAGAGATGATCGGTGCAAATGATACCAGAGAAATTTCCTTTATAAGCATAAAGCTTACCGATCACCTCAAGATCCTTCTCAATCAAAAAGTACCCAAACACCTCTCATGCACCCCAAAATAAAGTTGGTTAGATGATCAAATAACCAATAAACACAGTGGTTAAGCACATTTGGACGCAAAACTCACGCCAATGAGATAGGGTCCGGAGAACTGTTATCTCAGGGACCGGATCATCTGGGAGACACTGCCAATCTCTAGCCACCACAGCCATTGACACCTCTAATGTTTGATTGAGGAGGAATGACCAGTAACAATTGGGCTATGAGATCCCCGTGGAGTTAAGTAATACCAGTCATTCACTCCCTCATTGGGCTCTACATCCCTCTTGGCACACTTATTTAACTTAAACAGGGTGTGAAAAACGTACAAAGACATGGGGTAATTCAGACTCACTTCCTGCCATAGAAGCCAGGTCTCCAATAATTGAGTCCAAAAGTTAGGAGATAGCTAGTATGGGCACAGGTTATAGCTCTGGAGTATGGCTCAGAAGAAGGAGTAAAGGCAGTCTCATTCCACACTCAAATGCATCACTCATCACTGCTACGTGCCCTTTAGGAGGGTAGCAGGTCTATCCGTTTTTGTAGGAAATATTAGCCTAACCCCTTCGGGGACCCTATACTTGTCCCTAAATTTGGTAAAATATAACATACTCAGTTCGGTAGGGTATTTGTTACATGCCCAGTAACTGGGGTCCAGCTCCGGATCACTATATTCTCCTGACAGTTCCCTTACATAATTTACCCATCTTTCCACTCGTTCTATCTCCTTGGAGGAAAACCTTAGCTTATCCCTATTGGGTCCTATCATCAGCTCCGGCATCATCCCCAGACTCCACCCTCTGCTCCGAAGACACCGCTATCCCTTTGCCCTTCTTCTGTCTTAAACTCTCCACCCTTTGCCTCTGCACATCTGCTACTTTTTCTGTAGTAAGTTTCGCCATCATAAAATTGACCCCTTCTACTTCGCTGTCAGAATCACCCAAATTTATTACTCTAGTAAATTGTTCTATCCGTTTGTTTTCTAATCATCCTAAAATAGTTGACATTGAAAGCCAGCTTAGAGATTGGGCAAACAGCCCGTACGCCATAGCCACTATGTCTCACGAAGTAGTTCCCCCAACCTTTTCCAAATTACCACCACCCACATCGGCCATCTTGTGGTGTGGAAATTTGCATTTCAAATAGGGTAAAGAAATAAATAAATCAAAATGTAGAAAAATAAGTTAAATAGAGACAGAAGTCGTATACGAAACAGGTTAAGAGTATACATTTTAATTCAGAACAAGTTTTTCTTGATGAAATTCTTCCCGGGGCGAACAATAGTTGCAATGAAGATAGCTGAAAAACGGTTGAGTGAAATTTGTTTCTTTTGCTAAAAAGAACCAGATGTTTCTTATGATTTCTTGATAATTCAAAATCGCGTGAAAAAGCTATGTACAATATCCCCTAGGCCTCTTATAGACTTTCAGACTCCATCTCTACCATTCATTTCAGCAGGACACAAATCTAGGCGCTCCATGTGTCTCCCAATAAGGACCTTTGAAGCCAAAGAAGCTGGAATTCACAAAAGATCGAACGACAAAGATTAACCAGTGAATCTAACAAGTGCACACAACTGCATTCAATGTTCTAAAAAGTGTAAAATGTGATTAGGCGTGGAGGCCGAGTTTCAAACTTTTTAAGCCTAGACGAAACCTAAGTGAGAGCAAGACAAGGACAAGACGAGGGTGAAGCGTGAAACGTGACTAAGCGTGCAGGCCGAGCTTCACTGAGTTGAAACTTAGGTGGACTTTTAGAACAGTGACCGCATTACATGTGAAACCACCCGTCGCCTACGCCTCATCATTACTTTTCCATACCATCATTGCAAGCCGTCAATTAACTTTGGAAACACACGACGTTCTGCTGACGCATAGCCCACTAAACCATTCAACGATTATCCTTGAGTTAATTAATAATGCAACTTTTATCAAAGGAACACAGTCGCTCAGGATATATAGTTTGCTCTCCGGCACTCCAGAAAAATACAACCTTTGTTGACACTTTATTATCCTTTTTCATGCAACATGTCTATACTATGTTGGAGGTCCGACATTCAAGTAAGACCCCAGACCATTTAACGAAACACATTCTGTGAATAGCCCCCATTATAATCCCGACAAACCAGTTGCCCAGACCTAACCAAGGTAACTATAAGTAAGCCAAAGCACCGCGCAGGGGAACCTGTTAAGGGACTATTGTTAAGCTCATTACCTCACATAAATGAATGTGTCACGGGCTTGGGGGACTAGTGTTGACCCTTTAATGACGCAGATATCATCCCAACGCCAAGTCAGCTCCAATTAGGACCATTTGAACATCAACACTTGGGAGGTACTTTTCCTTTGTTCGGTCCATTAAATAAGCAGTCCGGAGTGCTTACCTTTGAGGAGCCTCGTATATATTTGGACTAGGCTAGTGATTGATTGATGTGACAATTACTATGATAGTCTGTTAGCGTGTCATGAACAAAAGGTATAACAAAAAAAAAAGAATGATAACTTAGACAACAACAGGTGGACACATATGAGGATGACCATGTTGCATTAAGGAATCGTGGAGGTGCCAGACATGTGGAAGGATACAAAACCCACATTCCAAACTCAACTCTAGCTATATATGTAGTCCAAAAAATGCAATAAATGGAGTAAGTGAAAAAAACAAACTCTCAACTTTATTATCAAAAACACTTCCTTTAGATTCTTCTTATATTTATATCAAGTCTATCCACTCCATCCAAGACATAAATTTTAATTTGAGCGTTGGAGGGCATGTGGCAACCATCCTGGCTACCTGTGGTTGCTGACCATTATGTTTAAAGTGTGGAAGATACATGAGCTCCAATGAAGAAACGTTCTTCAATCGTTGATTTTGGATCCTACCTAATGCCAAGGTCAACATGACCCACAACTTAATATCCATTCATTATCCACACATTCTATAAGACCCACAATTTATAAACACTTAAAAAATAATTTCAACACACTTAGCCCCATATCACATGTTACACACAAGTTACACAATTAAATGTTCGATCCAATAGTACACAACAATACCAATATCAGCAAAGAGAAATTACAATATACGTATAGCAACACAGCCAAATGGTGTCATTTGTAGATTTGGGTTTGATTAAAACTGCATTTTTGCTTCAACATCAACAACACTGGAATTCAACCATATATTCAATATTCTAAAGAATGAATCATCATCAAGAATAAACAAGAATCATAACATTCCTAACAGTACAAAAACATTAGATCATTGAAAACCATCAATTGTGGTCTGCAAAGTAATAGTACATACACCAACTCAATCTCAAATAAAAACGGTCACATCACTTCAACTACAATCTCCATTTAAAACAAAATTGGTCAGCATCACTTCAAATATTGAAGAATAAAAATGAAAAAAGGCCACGAACAAGATCCATTTAAATAGTGTACAGAAATCTCTAATTGTGTTTTTTGATTAAATTTTTTAATTTAATTTTAACTTTATAGTCTAAAAATTTCTATACTTGGCTACTCTAAAACCCATTTTAACATTATAATTAGCCAATTTTGGAGCACTTGATTTCAAGTATGTAAAGGTCATCATGAAAGGCCACGAACAAGACAAATAGCAAGAGCGAGCATCAACTGGGTCTGTCATCCTACACTTTCAGGCAGATTCTTAAAGCCAATTACCAAATAGAAGCTAAGTAGTATTAAATTATTGAGATAATCATAATCTTCTTCACCCTATTGTACTTTATTAGTTTCCTTTCAGAAAAATACATGAAAGCTACAATAAAAATATTTTTTTTCATTGCATTTACACTTGCAATTTATTTTATGGAACGCCCTCAATCCATCTTTATGCCAAAATAAATCATAGCACCTGAATCTGACTGAATCCTTAATTTGTAGCCACTGTCCATCTTTATAGTATTTTTTCATGTATTCTGTCTACTATAGAAAAATTTATAACTTGGAACTTATCGTGCAGATTTTCTCCTCCACTTAGAATTCTTATTACAGACTTGTACTCCTCTATAAATAGGAGTTGATTGGCTTTGAATCAAATAGAGCAATTTCTTCGTAAAATTTCATAGAGCTTATAGGGTATCAGAGCTCCACCGAGTGATTCCCAGCCCCCTGTTCCTTGCACCTTTCTTTCATCACAAATTCATGGCCAAACAATCTGTCATCCTCAACACCACTTGTCCAACTACAAACCTCATAAACATCAATGCCACAGCCCATTAACTACCCCTCATCGAGAGCCCAATTCTACTCCCCTTTTTGGCTATGACCTCCTTCTCTACAAATAAAAGGATTCATAAATTGGTGTTGATCTACATATATGGTATTATGTAACAAAAACTTGTGTGCAACTCATTTTGCATGTACAAGCATACTCGTCAGTAAGAAATAATAAAGTCCAGCCAATATCCAAGTAGAAATTTATTAAGAGCTTCCACCTTATACAATGTACAGAAACAGAGGGAAAGGAGAGTTCATAACTTTAAAAAAAACCACATTTAATCGATAAATAAAGTGTCCATAATCACCTCCATCTCATCTAATCACAAGGTAGCTTTTCTTTGACATGTAACAAGATGCAAATTCTACTACACACAGCAAAAAGGTGTACAAGGACGTTGACCAAAGAAATAGCCAAGGATGAAATTTTCTAATCCTCAAAGCCAGCTCCTGAAAGTGTTTGCAGGAACAAAGAAATGCAAGTAGTAGGAAAATTTGGCCTATGACAACAACAAAGGGAAAATATTGACTGAAATATGCACATCAGTTGAGTTGCTATCTCACACATATTCTCCAACATACACCAACTCCTCAAATTATCTTCCTACACTCTTACCCGATAGAAGATCGTTTTTTCTTGAACATCTCAATGTAAATCTCGAATACAGATCAAAAACTAGCGTATGAATAATCTAGCAAGATTAACAAAAGAATTAAGAGTCCATAAAAATCTTACCGCCGAATAACTATTATAACAAACTTTGCAGTTTCATCAATTGAGCTCAAATTGCAGATAGATTAGATAGATGTTCTAGAAATGAAAGACGTCAAAAAGGAAGTCATCTCCATCTGATAATTTCAGTCTAGGGCTGTCACAAAATACCAATGCTCTCCTGTAATAGCTCATCGACAAAGATAGCCTAATGGTTGAAATCCATCCAAGCATACACACTTATTGTAGGCATAAATTTAAAAAAAAATGTTGACTTATTTTCTTGTAATAATTATTATGGTTTTTTAAGTCATGAAATTTACCCACCCTTTTTATTTTCATAAACTTTCTATTCCGGATAGGATTTTATTCATATAAATGGGACTTAATCTTGTTCAGTAATTCACATTGATCTGCAATATTCAGCATAAATAAAATTCCTCTTCTCGTTGTTGTATCTGCCCTATTTTGTTGCTTCCCCAGTCCCAGGTTGTCTCTTTATCTCTCTTCTACCATCTAATTCCTACTACCCCTTCGTAAAAATAAGAAAGAAAACTAGGGAAAAGAGGTAAACAAATTGATAACCGCTCAACAAACAAAACTCGGTCCAGTCCAATTTTGCCAGCCAGGTCACATTTCAGTGAGCCTCATCTTTCATCTGTCAGCCAATAATGATATCAGCCAAATTGTCACTCAGCCCACTGGTGCCACGCATGAATGGTGCTCCACGTACAGTCGCAGAGAATTGCGCTTGTAATCACATGCTTCCTCAGATCTGTATTGCCAGTCCCACAAATTTATCATCCATTATACAGAATCCACTCATTACCAACCTCAAACAATCACCAAAAACAACCTACATGCCACCACACAGGTCATCGTACTGAAATTTACTGTTGTTTAAACGAACACTACATGCCTTTAGTTACCACTAGCACAGTTGGACTTACACGGAGCTGATCTACAAAACACCAGTGAACATTGCCCCCCTTGTTGCGTCAGTATTACATACGTGCCACCTCTAGTCTTCCTGCCAAGACATTATGTCCTGTTCTACTATCCCTAACTTTCTCCATCTGGCTAAACACACCAGAGACTTTCCATGCATCGCTTGTAAGTTGTAAGTGGAATTTTCTGGTGGGATTGTGTTCCAATTCTGTCGTGGTATGTGCATTCTGAGGCTTGCCTATTGTTTTTTCAGTCTCTCTACGTAAATTTTCTTTTGCTGAAAATGTGTACTGCAATTTAAGTGCTTGTTTGGTTCAGATTTTAATCAGCTAAAAACCTGTGGTCAAAAATCAACAATTAATTTTAACCACACATTTTGTAGGCCGCAACTTTTATTAACTTTTCAACCACACATTTCATCAACTTTTATCAAAATTTGCTAAAGGTTCTGCCAAACAAGCTCTAAGTGTGTGGCATCTCAAAAATAATAATAATAATTGGTCAATTCTTGCCTTATTTATTATTAACTTGTTTATCTTTGAAAAAATGCAACCAAATCACCATATTTGCACAGTTCTAAGAGATTTATATACTTATTTTCATACATTGGTGAAAGGTTAATATTTACCATCACATAATTATTTTCACCATGAAACTAGTTGAACTTAGAGTCCAATATAGCTCTTCTAGGAAAGTATAGTTCATTGACTTGCTTAGGTGCTTGGTTGGTGAGAAACCTTATAGAAGAATCTTGGTTTGCCTATTGCTTTGTTTGCTTAATAATTTGGAAAGTATAAGACCTTTCGAAATTGCTCATGGTCTTTCTCAGTCTATTGACCTTATGTCACCTACTTAATTATTATCTTGTTGCTTTGGCCAAGCCTTCGCAGACCATATTTTTGACGCACATGTCGAGATAAAACAAAAAACTACAATAAACAGTGAGAATATAGGCTTGATGTTGAGGTGCATTGCAGGCATATAGAGTTTAAAGAAGATCAAAGATTCAAAATGATGTAGCTCATATTTCTCTTGAACATTATCTTAAATGTGCCATTAGAAAATTTCATGCCCGATCAATGTGGCCTATTTCCTATGATTTGAAGGCTTGGATCTAATGCTTATTCATTTCACTTGTCATCAAACTTACTTTTAAGTCTCATTTTCAATGAGGCAGATTAATTTCTTA
Organism: Forsythia suspensa; assembly: GCA_023638005.1. Taxonomy (NCBI): domain Eukaryota; kingdom Viridiplantae; phylum Streptophyta; class Magnoliopsida; order Lamiales; family Oleaceae; genus Forsythia; species Forsythia suspensa. Next base: position 22,196,243 of record CM042664.1, on the reverse strand, counting down.
CTTGGGCCACATTCGAGCCTCAATTATTGCCTTCCTCTATTTCAGTAAGACAATCTTACGTTCCAATTTTTTATGCTCATTCTACTTAGTCGAAGCCAGTCATCAGATGTTTTGGAGGCTCATTATGATGCTTTGTCATCTAGTGGTTATCATTGATACCTTATTAATGAAGATGGCATTCCTAATGGTGAATATTGAGTTCCTAGACTAGATGCATTCCAGAAGAACACTTATTTTTAGAGTAATTTTGAAAGTATACAAATTTATTTTCTAATTATAATTATTTTTTAAGTTTGGATTTTTGTTCATTTTGTTAGTTTGATAACCTTTCATTCAGATTAAATTTTTACATATAAACATGACTAATCTCATCGAACAATTATGACATTGACCAGTAATATTCTAGATAGCTGAAACTCCTTTCAAGATTTCTCTTTCCGAATTCTCCTTATGTTATCTTTGTTCACTCTTTTGCTTTAATGTTCGACAACACTCTTATTGTTTCTTATCAAAGAAGATGCCTGTAAGATCGGCCAAATTGAAGTGGGTTTCCATCATTTGGGAAAAGAAGAAGAAACATATATCTTCTAAATGCTCCAGTTTCAACACAATCACCGGGTAAGCCAAAGAATTTCTCAAATATAAAGCAAGCATCCAATATAATAAATACGAATTATGAATTCTAAAGTTCACCTTATCATATTATAATACTATATTGTTCCAGGAAAATATCAGTCGATTGATCATATTCCAAACTCACAGATAACTGAATTATATTAAACCCAAATAATCCAATCCATAAAGAAACAAAAAACAGGTATCATAAATGATTGTTCAAAACCTCTGAAAAACTACCAAAAGTGAAACATCCCAATATGTAAGGGAAAAAAGTCTACCAAATTCAAAAGACAAACAAACTAGTACAGATGCTAATTTATAGTTTCCCTTCACTGTCACTACCATTCATGTACAGAACAAAACACTGATTAACCAGTGCTGATACAATAGTCATTTTCCACTATGTAATACAATAGTCATATTTCACTATAATCTCCCCAATTCATGTACATGTGCAAATTACAGGTTTACCATTGAAAATGCTAAGTAAAAAATAAAAAAATATACTAATCAAACTTACCTTTCAGATTTGGTGACATTTCTTAGATATTCTTCCACCTTGGGCTTGGAACCGGCAGTGTCGGCGACAAAGGATGCTGTGGAAACCCCAATTGACCTGTCGGCAAAAATAAGCTTGACGAAGGCACAGCATATGGAGATCTCGGTGATGGAACACATCCAAATGGATGCGGAGACGGCGGAGTTGGAAACGACAGTGGTGAGGCAGTAGAAGACGACGTCGGTGGTGGTGGCTGCTGATGCTGCTGCGGGTGTGCGAGGCTGTTCCACCGCGGCAAAGCACCAGATGAAGACGAGATTGAGCTCTGGAGGAACCGCATGTAGGCGGAGATCGGGGATTCTGCCGCCGCGTGCACAGCCGGAAGCGGCGGAAGCGGGGAGAAAGGCTGCACAGCTCGTAGACCTCCGGCTAACCCATCCTTCTGGGGCGGATCAGCGCTGGAAGTCAGGCGGGTGCTAACCTGCGCCAGAGGCGGCGGGCGGTTGCAAATCTGAGACAAGGGCGGGGGCCGGATCCTCTGAAGCCGGGAGCTGGGTGGCCTCGGCTGGCTTACCGGCGGGGGACGCTCGTGAGCCGGAGAGCCAGTGAGCTTCTGAACGACGTCGCGGAAGTCGTTCTTGTTAATATTGTAGACCGGCGGCTGCTGCTGCTGCAGATTGTTCTGCGGCGGCTCTGATTGGGGATTTTGATTGATATTCTCAAAAATTGGGATATTAGGAGGAGTTGGAGGGGGAAGCTGCTTTCTAATGGATTTGGAGATCTTGTGCGACATTTTGTTCACATGGTTAAGGTGCACATCTCTGCCAGCAGCGGCCCCGCCTCCGCCGCCGCTTGTGGTGTTCACAGTAGGGTCGGAGTAAGAGCCTTTATCCATCTCCAAATGACTCTCTCTCTCTCTACTGCTCTCTCTCTCTCTCTCTATATATATATTGAGTTCGTGGCTATATATATTTGTGTGTGTGTATATCTTAATATCTTATCTTGGAGAGTCGGACGGTCAGCGTCGGTCACTGAAGAGGTGTTGTAGGGAATTGGACAAAAGATAAAGGGAAAATTGCAGAAATAATCCCCAAATTATTGATTTTGTGACAAACTCATCTCATTCAGTTATTTATGGCTGGTCCACATGCTCAATTTTTAAAGGATAAAATATTCTTAACCAATGTTTTGAAGATTGATTTCACCAATCCTAATACAAATAAAAAATCAGAAAATAAAAATTGTTTAAAACAAGTCAAGAAGGCCTGTTTACCTGAGAGTTTATTCAATTGAGATTTAAAAAAAAAATTTATAAACTTCTGTAAGTAGATAATATTTGTAGAATTCGTAAATTTTTTAAGTGATTTTTATCAATTTATTAAGAATTAATAAAAATTTTCTATAAATTTATGTAGACTTTAATTAAATAGCTCTCTAGACTTATATTTTTTGGAAAAAAAAAATATTAAGCTAAATTTTTATATGATGTAATATCATTTTGAACAACTTCTCATATAGCATGAGGGTTTTCTACGGGAGATCGAGAGTTCGAATCCCCACAAGACTTGAAAAGCGCACATTTCTAACATTTGGAAGAACAACTATGTTGGAAGCGTTGGTCACGGGGAGGTGAATCATCAAATGTCCGGTCCTAAGTGTGTATAAAGCTCATGAATCGCATCCGAATTTATCCGAGTAGTGAACCAGGGGGAAGGCCGTCATCACTCCTCTCGATGAATCGGTGAAAGTTTCAACACAACGAGTCGTTAAAAAAAAAACTCAAAATAATAAATCATATTTTCTATGTCAATTAAAATATTTCTTAAAAATATAAACAAAATTTAAGTCATCTCAATCAGATCAATACTAAGCATATGTTTGGAGTCTATGTTATAATTTAAAATATTTATTATAAGCGGTTGGTAAAAATGGATAAAAAGTGGTTGTAATTGTGGGTCCCAAAAATCATTATCAATTTGAAATTATAATTTAAGTTACAAACATATGCTAAAAAGAATTATAACATTTTAATCATGTTCAATAAAAAAATGTTTGCAATTGATGTGTTTATTTGAGATTCATACATACAAATATTCAAAAATCAAATTATCCCAACTTCAATTTCAACAAATCTATTTCCAATCAATCTAAATTTAAATTCATTCACGAGCATATGTACTAATCAATTAACGAAAAGTGTGTATGAGGGAGAGCGATAAAATGGACATTTTTATTAACTGTTTAAACGAACTCAAAAAGTAAAAGTGATTCCAAGATAAAACAAATAAATTCAACGATATTTTTTAAGGACAAATGAATCTGATATCAAATGAAATTCAGACTATCGTGCATTGAAAATATCCATAAAAACACAGCAAAATAACCCGTTAGAATCATCAGAAGTCATTAAATAAAAATTTGATTGATTTACAAAAAAAAACAAGGGATAATTAGCTCATATACCCACTTTTTTATAAAAAGTTGATATATACCCTCTTTTTTAAATTTTTTATTTTTACCCACATCTAAATAATATTTATGAAAAATACATTCTTCTCTATTATATAATTTCTTTTAAAAATATTTATTTATTGCATAGTAGTGTACATACTTTATATAATATTTACTTTAGTCCTTCTATTTTTAATTATATTTCAATTAAGTCCTTCAAAAATTGCATCTTAAGTCCTTAATCTTTTATATATTTACACTTTGGTCCCCAAATTTTCAATTATCTTTCAATTAAGTCCTCCAAAAATTGCATCTTAGGTCCTTCAACTTTTTAAATATTTACACTTTAGTCCTCAAATTTTCAATTATCTTTCAATTAAGTCCTCCAAAAATTGCATCTTAGGTCCTTCAATTTTTTACATCCTTACACTTTGATCCCCAAAATTTTCAATTATTTTCAATTTTTTATTCTTACCCACGTCTAAATAATATTTATGAAAAATACATTTCTTCTCTATTATATAAACTCTTTTAAAAATATTTATTTATTGCATAATAATGTATGTACTTTATATAATATTTATTTTAGTCCTTATATTTTCAATTATATTAAAATTAAGTCCTTCAAAATTACATCTTAGGTCCTTCATCTTTTACATCTTTACACTTTGGTCCCTAAATTTTTAATTATCTTTCGATTCAGTCCTCCAAAAATTGCATCTTAGGTCCTTCAACTTTTACATCTTTACACTTTGATCCCCAAATTTTCAAATATCTCTCGATTAAGTCCTCCAAAATTGCAACTTAGGTCCTTCAATTTTTTTATATCCTTACACTTTGATCCCCAAATTTTCAATTATTTTCAATTTTTATTCTTACCCACGTCTAAATAATATTTATGAAAATACATTTCTTCTCTATTATATAAACTCTTTTAAAAATATTTATTTATTATATAGTAGTCTATGTACTTTATATAATATTCACTTTAGTCCTTATATTTTTAATTATATTTCAATTAAGTCCTTCAAAAATTGTATATTAGGTCCTTAATCTTTTACATCTTTACACTTTGGTCCTCAAATTTTTAATTATCTTTCGATTAAGTTTTCTAAAAATTGCATCTTAGGTCTTTCAACTTTTACATCCTTACACTTTGATCCCCAAATTTTCAATTATCTTTCGATTAAATCCTCCAAAAATGCATCTTAGATGTGGTAACATATGTGTTATCCGTGTTAAATTGATTTTAATGAAATTGAGGAAGTAACATATAATAACAAATACGGTAACATATATGTTACCAGCGTAAATATTGTTTTTAAAAATAAAATTAGAAATATTTGATTTTACCAAACTAATGTATTTTTAAAAAATATTTACAAGGAGATAAATCATAAAATAGCATTTGTATTGAAAATGAGGAAGTAACATAAGGTAACACATGTGACTCATGTCAAATTAATTTTAATGAAATTGAGGAAGTAACATAGAATATAATTTGATTTTAGACCAAACTAATGTATTTTTTAAAAACATTTACAATGAGATAAATCATAAAATAGTAATTGTATTGAAAATGAGGAAGTAACATAGGGTAACATATGTGTTACCCATGTCAAATTGTTGATATTAAAAATGAAAAAATTAAATATATTATTTTTATTTAACATAATTAAGTAATTCAAAAAATTATAGAAGGATATAATTTGCTAAAATTGATTTTAATGAAATTGAGTAAGTAACATAGGTTAACAAATATGGTAACATATATATTACCCACGTAAAAGTATTATTTTCAAAAATAAAAATTGGAAATATTTGATTGTAGAAGCGAAATTAATGTATTTTTAAATACATTTACAAGAATCTAAATTATACAATAGTAATTTTATAGAAAATGAAGAAATAACATAGGGTAACATATGTGTTACCCATGTCAAATTGTTGATATTAAAAGTAAATAAATTAAATATATTATTTTTATTTATAATAATTCATATTTCGAAAAATTATAGAAGGATATAATTTGCTAAAATTGATTTTATGGAATTGAGGAAATAACATAAGTTAACAAATACGGTAACATATATGTTACCAGCGTAAAAGTATTGTTTTCAAAATGAAAATTAGAAATATTTGATTTTAGATGAAATTAATGTATTTTTTAAAAACATTTACAAGAATATAAATGATAAAATAGTAATTGTATAGAAATTGAGGAAGTAGCATAGGGTAATGTGTTGTCCGTGTCAAATTGATTTTAATGAAATTGAGGGAATGTAACATAGGTTAACAAATATGGTAACATATATATTACCCACATAAAAATATTGTTTTAAAAATAAAAATTGGAAATATTTGATTTTGGACTGAAACTAATGTATTTTTTAAAAATATTTACAAAGAGATAAATCATAAAATAGCAATTGTATTGAAAATGAGGATGTAACATAGAGTAACAAATGTGGTAATATATGTGTTACCCGTGTTAAATTGATTTTAATGAAATTGATTGAGTAACATAGGTTAACAAATACGGTAACATATATATTACCCACGTAAAAATATTGTTTTTAAAAATAAAAATTGGAAATATTTGATTTTGGATGAAACTAATGTATTTTTAAAAACATTTACAAGGAAATAAATCATAAAATAGCAATTGTAGTGAAAATGAGGAAGTAACATTGGGTAACACATGTGGTAACATATATATTACCCGTGTCAAATTGATTTTAATGAAATTGAGAAAGTAACATAGGTTAACAAATATTGTAACATATATGTTACCCACGTAAAAAGTATTGTTTTCAAAATTAAAATTTGAAAATATTTGATTTTAGACTAAGCCAATGTAGTTTTAAAAATATTTACGAGATAAATCATAAAATAACACTTGTATTGAAAATGAGGAAGTGACATAGGATAACACATGTGGTAACATATGTGTTATCCATGTCAAATAATTTTGATGAAATTGAGAAAGTAATATAGGTTAACAAATACGATAACATATATATTACTGCATAAAAGATCTTGTTCTATAAAATAAAATTTGAAAATATTTTATTTTGACAAATTAATGTATTTTTAAAGATATTTACAAGGAGATAAATCATAAAATTACAATTGTATTGAAAATAAGGAAGTAACATAGGGTAACACATGTGATAACATATGTGTTACAGGTGTCAAATTGATTTTAATGAAATTGAGGAAGTAACATATGTTAACAAATACGAATAACATGTATGTTACTCACGTAAAAGTATGGTTTTCAATAATAAAATTTAGAAATATTTGATTTTAAACCAAATAAATGTAGTTTTTAAAAAATATTTATAAGGAGATAAATCATAAAATAAAGAATTGTATTGAAACGAGGAAGTAACCTATGTGGTAACACATGTGTTACCCTTGTCAAATTGATTTTAATGAAATTGAGGAAGTAGCATAGGTTAAAAATACGGTAACATATATGTTACCACGTAAAAGTTTTGTTTTCAAAATTAAAATTTAGAAATATTTGATTTTAGACCAAACTAATGTAGTTTTTAAAAAACATTTACAAGGAGATAAATCATAAAATAGCAATTGTATTGAAAATGAAGAAGTAACATAGGGTAACATATGTGGTAACATATGTGTTACCCGTGTCAAATTGATTTTAATGAAATTGAGGAAGTAACATATGTTAACAAATACGGTAACATATATGTTACCTACGTAAAATTATTGTTTTTAAAAATAAAAATTAGAAATATTTGATTTTAGACCAAACTAATGTATTTTTTAAAACATTTATAAAGAGATAAATTATAAAATAGCAATTGTAGTGAAAATGAGGAAGTAATATAGGGTAACACATGTGGTAACATATGTGTTACAATGTGTCAAATCGATTTTAATGAAATTGAGGAAGTAACATAGGGTAACAAATTCGATGACATATATATTACTACTCGCGTAAAAGAAATATTTTTGAAAAATAAAATTTTGAAATATTTGATTTTAGACCAAACTAATGTAGTTTTTGAAAAATATTTAAAAGGAGATAAATTATAAGATAGCAATTATAAAGTGTTTTTAAAATAAATACAAAGTATTGATTTTATTGCAAATGAGCAACTAACACATAGTGACATAACAATTTGATCTTCTCCACTCAATAGAGAGATTTATTTAGCCCACTGAATATTTGGAGGAACAAAATGTGTTTGATATTAAAGTCAAACACTAGTGTCCAGTGGGCAAAATAATTTTTTTCACTAGGTGGAGGAGAACAGCCCTGAAGTAACATATATGTTACTAATATAAAAATATTGTTTTTAAATAAAAAAATTGAAATATTGATTTTAAATGTAAAGAATGTATTTTAAAAATTTATAAAAATAGAGAAATGATAAAATATTGATTTTAATGAAAAATAAAGAAGTAACATAGTAACATATATATTTACCCGTGTAAAAAAATTTTAAAACAAAAAATTGAAATATTAATTTTAAAGAAAAATAATGTATTTTTAAATAATTATAAACTATTGATTTTATTGCAAATGAGCAAGTAACACATAGTAATATATATGTTACTAGTATAAAAATATTTTTTAAAATGAAAATTTGAAATATTGATTTTAAATAAAAATAATGTATTTTTAAAAATTTATAAAAATAGAGAAATGGTAAAATATTGATTTTAATGAAAATGAGGAAGTAACATATATGTTACCCGTGTAAAAATGTTGTTTTAAAAAAAAAATTGAAATTTTAATTTTAAAGAAATATGACTAATTTTTAAATAATTATAAAATATTGATTTTATTGCAAATGAGCAAGTAACACATAGTAACATATATATTACTAGTATAAAAATATTTTGTTAAAAAAATTGAAAAATTGATTTTAAATGAAAATAATATATTTTAAAATATTAATAAAATTAGAGAAATGGTAAAATATTGATTCTAATGAAATATGAAGAAGTAACATATATATTACCTATGTAAAAAATATTGTTTTCAATTAAAAATTAAAATATTAATTTTAAATGAAAATAACATATTTTTAAAAAATAATAAAATGAGTAAATTATAAAGTATTAATTCAATGAAAATAATGAAATAACACATATGTTACTCGTGTAAAAATATTGTTTTTCAAATTAAAAAAAATAAAATATTGATTTTATGAAAATACGTATTTTAAATAATTATCAAAGAAAATAATTGTAAAATATGATTATAGTTATTATTATATTTAAAATAGTATACAAATATGATACAAATATGATAGTAGGTGGTGGTAACACGTGTTAATTTGATTTAAATTAAAGTAACATATGTGTACCATAATTTAAAATAAGTATATAAATATTTATTTTGTTCGTTTAGATGAAAATTCGAGTGTAAAAGTCAAAATTTAATTGAAAGTGCACTTATTTTGACCACTAAAATTACACTTATTTTGGCCCTAAAATCAAGGATTTGGAGGACCAAACTTTGAACATGTATAAAATTGAAGGACCTAAGATGCAAATTTTAGAGGACTTAACTGAAAGATAATTGAAAATTTAGGGACCAAAGTGTAAAGATATAAAAAAGTTGAAGGACCTAAGATGCAATTTTGGAGGACTTAACTGAAAGATAATTAAAAATTTGGGGACTAAAGTGTAAAGATGTAAAGATTAAGGACCTAAGATGTAATTTTGGATGACTTAATTAAAATATAATTAAAAATATAAGGACTCAGTGAATATTATATAAAGTCATAGAAATTACTATCTGATAAATAAATCTTACATCATCATTCCACATTATAATATATTGTTTTTAATTAAATGAGGTATTTTTTAAATCAAACCAAGAAAATAAGGTATTTTTGAATAATAAAAAAAAGAGGTATTTTTCAACTTTTTTACAAAAGTAGAACTTTCTTGTCAACTTTTACTTAAAAACAATCATTATGCAATCAAAAAAGCATAAAGTGCAAAATTTTAAATTAAGATTTCACATAAATTAAAAAATTATGTATCTACAACAAGTAAAATTAAATTCTTACTAGAAGAGATACTGTGAAATAAAAGAAGAGTTCTTTATTTTGGAGCCCACGAGTCTTCACAAAATCTCATGGGTATCTGAAATTTTTTTTCTAGATTTGTTATTTATAGTTTACGCCAAAAAGTCTCCAAAAATTTATTGAGTAGAAATTTTCTAAAAATCATTCTTAATTTGAATACTCATGACTTACGGTGGTTTAAAAAATTTTAATTGAATACTCATGATTTATTAAAAAAAAAAAAAAGATTAAATTCTTTATTAAATACATCAATACTTTCGAGAGTTTTCAAAGTCTACATTAAATACTCTTAAAATTTAAAATTGTAAAACTCCTTAAAGTTCCAATTTAAATACATATTCCTTACTGTTTTTTGATTTTTTTTTTTTAAAAATATTTTCTTACCACTTGTTTGACCTGTTTTGACCATTTGATATTGATCCTTTATATTTTTCTGATCAATTTCTGGACCAATTTTTTAAATATTTGTCTTGACACTCTTTAAACAAATTTATCAAACATTAGCTCACCGATCGTGCTACCAAAAAGTTAAAAGGATGGATTTGTCACAAAATCAATAGATAAGGGACTATTGAGGCAATGTTTCCAAAAGATAAAAGAAAAAATTAGGGTTGCACCATCCAACTTTGAATATAGTATTATCATGGATATTCAACGTTGAGTAGAGTTTTGAAGATTGATTTCACCAATCCTAATACAAATAAAAATCAGAAAATAAAAATTGTTTAAAACAAGTCAAGAAGGCCTGTTTACCTGAGAGTTTATTCAATTGAGATTTAAAAAAAAAAAATTATAAACTTCTGTAAGTAGATAATATTTGTAGAATTAAGTAAACTTTTTAAATGATTTTATCAATTTATTAAGAATTAATAAAAATTTTCCATAAATTTATGTAGACTTTAATTAAATAGCTCTCTAGACTTATATTTTTGGAAAAAAAAATATTAAGCTAAATTTTTATATGATGTAATATCATATCCATCACAAGACTTGAAAGGCACGTTTAACATTGGAAGGCAACAACTATGTTGGAAGCGGTGGTCATGGGGAGGAGAATCATCAAATGTCAGGTCTAAGTGTGTATAAAACATGTGGCATCGTCCAAGATTTATCTGGGTGGCGAACCATGGGGAAGGCCATCACTCCTCTCGATAAATCGGTGAGCTTAGACACTTGAGTCGTTAAAAAAAAAAAAACTCAAAATAATAAATCATATTTTCTATGTCAATTAAAATATTTCTTAAAAAATATAAACAAAATTTAAGTCATCTCAATCAGATTCTGACAATGCTAAAAAGAATTATAACATTTTAATCATGTTCAATAAAAAATGTTTGCAATTGATGTGTTTATTTGAGATTCACATACAAATATTCAAAAATCAAATTTTCCCAACTTCAATTTCAACAAATCTATTTCAATCAATCTAAATTTAAATTCATTCACGAGCATATGTACTAATCAATTAACGAAAAGTGTGTATGAGGGAGAGCGATAAAATGGACATTTTTATTAACTGCTTAAACGAACTCAAAAAGTAAAAGTGATTCCAAGATAAAACAAATAAATTCAACGATATTTTTAAGGACAAATGAATCGATATCAAATGAAATTCGAGACTATACGTGCATTGAAAATATCCATGAAAACACAACAAAATAACCCGTTAGAATCATGAGAAGTCATTAAATAAAAATTTGATTGATTTACAAAAAAAAAAAATCATTATGCAATAAAAAAAAGCGCAAAGTGCAAAATTTTAAATTAAGATTTCACATAAATTAGAAAATTGCGTATCTACAACAAGTAAAATTAAATTCTTACTAGAAGAGATACGCGAAATAAAAAGAAGAGTTCTTTATTTTGGAGCCCACGAGTCTTCACAAAATCTCATGGGTATACGAAATTTTTTTTTCTAGATTTGTTATTTATAGTTTCTGCCAAAAAAGCCTCCAAAAATTTATTAAGTAGAAATTTTCTAAAAATCATTCTTAATTTGAATACTCATGACTTACAGTGGTTTCTAAAAAAATTTAATTGAATACTCTGTGATTTATAAAAAAAAAAGAAGACTAAATTCTTTATTAAATACATCAATATTTTCAGAGAGTTTTCGAAAGTCTACATTAAATACTCTTAAAATTTAAAATTGTAAAACTCCTTAAAAGTTCCAATTTAAATACATATTCCTTACTGTTTTTTGATTTTTTATTTTTTTTTAAATATTTTCTTACCACTTGTTTGACCCGTTTTGACCATTTGATATTGATCCTTTATATTTTTCTGATCAATTTCTGGACCAATTTTTTTAAATATTTGTCTTGACACTCTTTAAACAAATTTATCAAACATTAGCTCACCGATCGTGCTACCAAAAAAGTTAAATGAGGATGGATTTGTCACAAAATCAATAGATAAGGGACTATTGAGGCAATGTTTCCAAAAAGATAAAAGAAAAAATTAGGGTTGCACCATCCAACTTTGAATATAGTATTATCATGGATATTCAACGTTGAGTAGAGTTTTGAATTGGAGAAAAATATTGCGAATTTTGATAATTTTGACATCTAATTTTAAGTCAAGTGAAAATTGAGTACGATTTTATTGGTTGCGTCGATGGTTTTTTTACGATAAAAAATTAGGATGCGTTCTCTTTGCGTTTGAGTTTTGTGTTTTGAGTTTTGAATTTGTTTTGTGTTTTGTGTTTTGAGTGTTTGTTTTGAGATTTTTGAAAATGCGTTCTTTTTGGTGTTTTCGAAAATTATTTCTGAAAAAAGAAAACTTGAAAATGTGTTTACTTGAATTTTTGGAGAAATTTGGACTTGGAATTAAAAACAATTTAAACTTGGAATTAAAAATATTTGAAAACAATAAAAACATTTAGACACAATTAAAAACATTAATTTATGGATTTAAAAACAATTAAAAATATTTAAAAACAATTAAACACAATTAAAAATATTTAAATACAATTAAAAATATTTAATAATGGAATTAAAAATATTTAAAAATTTAAAAATAATTAAAAATATTAATTATGGAATTAAAACATTTAAAAACATTTAAACACAATTAAAAACATTATTTATGGAATTAAAAACATTTAAAAACAATTAAAAATATTTAAAAAGAATTTAAAACATTTACTAAAAGAATTTAAAACATTTAAAAACAATGCAAAACATTTAAACACAAATAAAAATATTTAATTATGAAATTAAAAATATTTAAAAACCATTAAAAACAATTAAAAACATTTAAAAACCATTAAAAACAAGTTGGGATTCGAACATTGGACCTCCACATTCAAATCCGCACATCTGACCATTGGAGTAAGAGGCTGGGTTTTGTCAAAAAAAAGCGGATAGTGCTTAAATTATAAATTATTTGCCCAGCGTCAAAAAAAAAAAAAAAAAAAAAATAAAAAAATAACTGAAGCAGGAATCGAAACCGTGACCTCCATTTTGAAAACGCGCGTTTTGGCCATTTTCACCAACTCCGCGTTTTGTACACAAAACGCCCAAAACGATTAAATATCATTTTCTGTTTTCTTTGCAATTTTTTTTTGTGTTTTAGAAAATACATTTTTGAAAATGAGAAAGAGAACGTGTTTTCATTATTTTTAAAAACTAAAAATGAAAAATGGTCCCAAAACACCAAAGAGAACGCACCCTTAGATTTACATATTTAAATAGGTTAGAGATAGAGAACTTCACTTTTAAAAATTAAGTCTATAATTATACTAAGCAAAATGTTGAAGAGCTTAATCTTGGTTTTCTTAAGAAAACAAGAAAAATTGACAATTGGTGGAGTGAAGTTGAGTGAGGTTTAAACTTTTTTCTTTCATTTAAAATATACTAGTTAAGAATACTTCGTTGGATGTGATTTTATAATAATATTATAATTTTTTTTATTTTAAATTTATCAATAATTATGACTAACTAAGAAATTATATTCAAATTTCTTGGTAAAACAGGTTGTTCATTAAAAAATATATAGCCTACGTGAATGTTATATTTGAAAAATTGTTGATACTCTTTTAATTATGTTTTAAAGCATAGGGTGTGTTTGATTCAAACATTTTCCATGGAAAATGTCACTTCCATGGAAAATCTTGTCAAATCCAACACTTTTATTTTCCCACTTTGTTGTTTGATTGGCACATGAAAAAGCAAATACATTTTCTAGGTACAAGTATTTAAAGCATGGATTTGCCTTCTTTCTTGGAAAAAATTTTCTTAGCTAAATAGTGGAATTTATTTTCCCACTTCCATGAAAAATATTTTCATTTTCCACCTTTTTCTCATGCTATCAATCAAACACACCCATATATCTAATGGCATATAAAAAAAAGGCAACTTTTTTTTATGAAAATTAGTATCAAATTCTAAAATACATGAAAATAGTAGATATAAGTATAACACAAATTTTCTTTGATTTTCTGTATTTATATCATTATGAAAAGCACATTAAAACAAAATATTTAGTCTTTTTAGGTAATTATTTCTCAGAAAAAAAAATTCAAAATTCTTTGATATAAGATAAAGAAGAATTTTCTATAGCAATATCCATTCATTTTTAATGCACCCATAAACTAAGGATTTTTTTTTCTTCATGCATTCTTTCCCGTAATTCCATCTGAAATATTAATAAATTTCAAGAAAATTTAAAACAACCAAATATTTGGATAATAATTTTAACTCATCAAATAAAACCACTTATTATGCGAGATTTTTCTTCACCTTATACATAAGATGACTCAATTTATTCAAGTTATATCTTCCGCAGTTGCGTGCTTGAAAGAGTTAGAGTAACACAAATTCTCCTTGTTTAAACTCATTCTTCCACAATAAATATACGTTTAATTGCTTACAAAATGACATAAAATATAATTCAAGCTTAAATCTCTTTGTTATCAAGACTACCACGATAATTAATATTTTTACATCGAACAAATATTCTAAATCAAGAAAAAAAATATATAAATCAAATTTTAAATCAATATTACCATCATATATATTCTTAAAATTAGTGAGTCGTTCATAGAAAATTAACACATCCATTATTACCACATTACTATCAAACTAATTATCAAATATTAAAAATCGTCATTGTGAGGAAACAAATATTCCTGACATAAAAGAAAAACAAAGACGAATAACAGAGGAAGAAAGTATGAATCAATAATAAGAAAGTTGAAATGCAAAGCCAAATTCATTTTGTTTTGCTATGTTGACGAAGGAATTTGCTTAAATTCTCGTGTATAATAAGATTAACTCTTTGATTATTTACAGTTAAAGATAATAATTTCAATATATTAAAAATTTTATTAGTATATTTTTATTTATTTTCATTAATTACAATATATAATGGAATTTAAAGAGGTAGTATTAAATAGTTTAAATTAAAGCTAAAATAAATTATATTAATTGAAAGATGATTTTAGGAATTATAAGTTATTTGAGAGACAATATCGTCCATAAATGTTTCTCCTATATTTGAACTTTTATATGTAGTATAGATATAGATTGTCAAAAAAAATTTAAAAAATTAATTAAAAATAATTTACATTTTAAACTTATAAATTTATAAGTTACTTTTTTCACATTAACAGAAGGTCGCAATCAAAATAGGGATCTTTCATAACAAACCACTTTTTAAAAAATAATTTAATTTTATCAACTTAATAATTTATTCCAAAAATACTACATTCTTAAAATTATATTAATTAATAAAATAATAAATTAAAATTAAATTTATACTACAAAATATATATTTCATCGTGAACTTACTTAAATTTGCATTTGAGTCCAATTATTTGCACAATAAGTCCTTCATCTTTATAAAATTTTCACTTTAGTCCCTATATTTTATCTTTCATTTCAATTTAGTCCTTTTATTTGCAACTCAAGTCCTTCAACTTTTAAAATTGTACAAGTTGGTCCCCATATTTATACTTTTATATCGCTTTAGTCCTTTATAGTATCACTTATTTGATACATATTCTACAAATGATTGTGTATCAATGTTTGATCAAATATTACAAATGATATTTTGTAACAATCATGTTACAAATTGAAATATAAAATATTAGTGATACAAAATATTAATTCATGTAGCATGTATTGTGTAAAATAACATAATATAATCAGTAACATATTCAATACAAAATATTATTTGTAACATTTGTATCAAACAACGATACACAATAAGATTTGTAACATTTGAAACAGATAACGTTCTTAAACGAAATTATTACTGTTGCAAAATCAACTCTAAACTTCAATAAGTTCATTATAGTATGATATAGATATGAAACACAATGTTAAATTTAACAAATAAAACTATTGATTTCATCATTTGTAGAATATACGTAACATCGATGATCTACAAAATACCAATTCATGTAATATGTGATATGTAAAATAACATAATATAATATAAACATATTCAACGATACAAAATATCTTTTGTAACATCTGTATCAAATAGTGATACAAAGGACTAAATTATAAAAGTATAAATATGGGGACCAACTTGTACAAATTTAAAAGTTGAAGGACTTGAGTTGCAAATAAAAAGGACAAAATTGAAATGAAAGACGGCATAGGGACTAAAGTGAAAATTTTATAAAGATGAAGGACTTATTGTACAAATAATCAAGGACTTAAAAACAAATTTGAGTGAATTCACGTGGAAATAGTTATTTAATTTTAATTCATTATTTTATTATTTAATATAATATTAATTATGTAGTATTTTTTGAAATAAATAAGTTAAGTTGTTAGATTTAAAATTATTTTAATATTTGTAAGTAGTGGGTGTAAATATCCCATCAAAATAAGTAATCACTTATTTTGAAATTCCAAATAACTCCACCACTTTCAAATTAATATGACTCAAATCTTGACCTTATTGTAATAAATATCAACGTAATAAAACATTTAAAAAAAAAAATTGTTTAAAAATGTCTTTTTAAAATAATTAAATTTAACGACTTTGAAAAAGTCATAAACATAATTTGTAAATTAAAATAAATAAATAATTTACTAGTTGTTTAAATTTATTTATTCTGTAATACTTTTAAAAGATAATTTAAATGAAATATTATTAGTGGTTTTCTAAATACTAGTGTTTAGAAAATCGGACTGGACTGGACCGATAGGTTCAACTGAAAAAATCGGGAACCGGTCACAAAACATGTCCAGTCTTCTAATTTAACCGGCCATCAGAAAATTGGATCGAAAACTGGAGTTTTTAGCGGTTGAACCGGAAAACCAGTCCGATTTTAATAGTTTTCCGGTTCGAAATTTTTTTAGGGCAAAATCACTCATTTTTTTATTTCTTTTTCATTTCTTTCACAATTCTTCCATTGTACTTCTTTTTCTTTAGTTGTTCTTCATTTTTTGTGAGATTTTTTGATTAATTTTTAATTTTTTAATTGAAACTTATGAAAAATTTATTTAAAGTCAAATTTTGTGAGTAATTTTGTCCATAAATGTTAGTTTATTTACAGATAACTTATTTTTATTAATTTTGTGAGATTTTTGAATTAATTTTTTAATTTTTTAATTGAAACCGATTCGACTTTGGTTCGACCCATTTTGACCTTTTGACCCTTGACCCGTTGTCTTTTCTAAGTCGATTGCCGGTTCGATTTTCTGAACATTGATTAATACATATCACTCATTAATAATTATTCTAAAATAGTAAAATAGTTTATCAAGTTTATTATTGCTTTATTATATAAAATTCATAAATTTATCTTTTAATTTGTTGGAATTAATTAGATTTTATTGGGTTGGATCATTAAATATATTTAATGATATAGGCCATTAAAATTAATTTAGGGTGAATCGGAAAAATCTTTAATAAAAAAATCATAATTGGTGTATGAGTATGATGAATGGACATATTCATTCAAAATTAATCTGAACTATCAGATCACATAAAAATATGAAATTGTGCGATCTAAGAGCTCATGTTAATTAGATCAAATTTGCACCTATTTATGAAGAGGTGCGCACACATTCAAAGAAACACTTCAAATTATATAAATATGGATTCCTAAATTCAATTTTTGCACACTAAATCAATTTTGAATTATTGATTTTTAAATTCTCATATCTCTCCAAAATTTCGTCTACATAATTTTCGAGCAAATTTATGTTCAAATTAGTTTCGTGATTTTTTTAAAAGTTCATGTTTTTCAATCCATTCAAGAAGAGTACACTCAATTCTTTGATTCGACTGACAATGTTGATACAGTTGTTTGAAATTGATTTAAGAATTCGAAGAATTGACTAAGTGTTTAAAAAACAATTAAAGTGACTTCATGTCAACTTGACCAAAATATACAGACTCGACCCAATCCGTTTAAGCAAAATAGTTTACCACTTTGCCACTTCATGTGTTGAAGGGTATATTTAGCATCTCGAAACCAATATGGAATGAATGAAAAATTACGGAAAATGACAAAATCAGGTCAATTTTTGACCATGCGAACGCATGGTATTTTACACTGCGATCGCAACTTGCCTAAATTTTAAGCAGAATATTTTTTTGTCCTACCATGCGATCGCATTCGCATTGTTAGCGTGGATTAAATTTTGTCTTCAAAAGTGTATCTTGCGATTGCAGCGTGTTAAAACCATGCGATCGCATGGGTATAAGCGCGAACAGACATGTCCTTTTGAAGTGTTGCACGATTTGGCTGCACACATCTTTGTTCCCAACAATTTATCAACGATAAAAAAGCTCCTCTGGACGTCCTCTATCATAGAGAAAAGATATGCAAACACACTAAACTTATATATTCATCTCTTGAACTAAAACTCTTGCATTTGTTGCATGAAATTCTGGTTTTTTACATTTCATTTCATCATTTGGAGTACAAAACCAATTTTGGTTCGTTGTGCTTGTGTTTTGAAGTGCTTCAAACACAAGTAGAAATCGTTGTATCTTGGGAGTCGATTGCCATAAATCGTAGGCACCATTGCGGGGCAAATTCAACTTAAGGATAAAGTGTTCAACACTTGCCTCGCCTTATATTTCATCTTTTCATTCGATTTTCTCGTTTTCAGTCATTTACACAATAAATCCACCAACAATAGTCCAATACCGATTTTAGAAGAAGCGTTGTATCTTGAGAGACAGACGTCAATAAATCATGTTGGTGCCTTTTTGCAGAGGGACGAAACCTGTCTTAAGAGGATTTGCTTCAACATATCTCACTTCATCTTCTCCTCTACTTTATTTCAAATTGTTCTAGTCGATAAATGACACTAATCTTAAGACAAAACTTTTGATTTTGGTACATTATTTTATTTACTTTTATCGTATTTTCTATATTGTTAAAGTTACATGAATGATTGAGTCATGAAGTTAAATCATCAATCATAGGCCAATTTTGAATAAAACTCGTCTGACTTGATTTTTGTAGTAGTGACTTATCACGACTAAGGATAAACAACTTTTTGTAGTTTTGGAAACTTAAGTAGTTGATTTAAGTCTTAAAATTCTAATGATTATATATATATATATATATATATATATATATATATATTCATTCCAGTGGTCTTGATAACTACTTCTCACGTGTCCAGTAATCTTGATAACTACTCTCCACCATTATTTCCCTTTATTCCAGAATCTACTTAATTTTATTAGAAGATGACATATAGTCGCTCAAATTCCAAACCATTATTAAAAATGGTCGAGGTCGAGTATAAAGCGTCTCTAGTGGCTTTCAAGTCCACTTAGAATCCTAACATGCATTATGACCAGGGGTGGATTTGGTATGGGGGCCATGGGGTCCATGGCCCGCACACCCATTGGACAAATTTTTTTTTTCTACTCTTTTTCTATTTTTTTATTTTAATAAATGACCTACAATTGACTTTTACACTTTCCCTTTCATTTTCCCAACTCCATTTCCTTCAGTCCTTTGCGTCTCACACTGTCGAAAAATGGAAGATTAAATAAATTAATGTTACGCCATAACTTTGTTATATATTATTGTTTTTTAAATGGAGATAGGTGGTCAATGAATGAATGATTGTTTGATTGTTTTGTATGTTGATATTTGTGATGTGAATTTGTAAATTGAATCTAGTTATTATATTTTGCTTGTAGATTAATTAGATTGCCAAAAAAAAAATTTTCGGGGGCAACCCCCGTCAAAGCACCCCCGCCCCCCTCCAATATTTTTTTTTTGGCCCCCACGATTTAAGAATCCTAGATCCGCCAATGATTATGAAATATTAAAAGTATATTTGGCATTCATTCTTTTAATTTTTTTTTTTAAATTCAATTTCAATTATATATTTTATAAGAGTTACAACTTTCAACTCTTTAAATACATGTGTCATCAACTTTTATCAAAATTTTTAAAAAAATTACATTTAATTTACATCAAACCGACACTAAGATCCATTCAGTTACAAAATGATGAACTTATTTTTGAATTTATTTTTTCGTACTTCTGTCATGCTCCAATTCTGCTTGAAAAACACAAGGATGCTAAAAACCTGTAGTCTTTCAGCAGATTAGTGTGTCCCTAAACTACAAGGCCACTATTCAAATTTAATTTTGAAAATGGACGTTTAAGTGGTTTACAAGAGGAGAGTGATTACTATCGAGAAGGGAAATTGGCAACTGGGGTCCCCAAACATTGACTCCAAGGGACCAACTCCAAGGGTCACCATTCTTCATATTTTGACACTTGAATCCTCAAACAAATAGGTACACTTGGATTCTTGATGGACCGTTATCGTCTATTCTATCGTCAAATTCTCATTTGCGACGCATGTGAGCTAATTTTAAATGATTTTTCATTTTTTCTTTTATTTTTTCTTTACATTATCATGTGAGACAACTCTCCGACATCCTAATTTTTTTTCATCGTATTCATACTCTCCAAATCCTTAATTTTTCACAGGATTCTCATGGCACATTTGATTAGGCCGGAAAATACCATTTAGGGTTTTGGAGGGTTGTATCACACAATAGTGTAGAGGAAAATTGAAAGAAATGATGAAAATGTCCTTAAAATTAACACATGCATAGTATCTTAAAATTTGACGGCACAATGGATGATAATAGTCTATCAAGAACACAAGTACGCCCATTGTTTGTGTTTGAATATTGATGTGCCAAAAAATGAAGAAAGGGAACCCAAGTGCTATTGGGGTCAATGTTTGGTGACCAAACTGCCAATTTCCCCAGAAGAAGACAGAATAGGTATGATGTCAACTTTTGGTGGCTTAAAAAGAAGAGAAGGGACAGGTGGGCCATGGGATGAGACCCGTTACAAAAACGACCAGACAGGAGAGGACATTTCTTTTACCCCAACTTTTTTTTTTTGGCTGTCGGTGAGTTAAACATGAATGGCGTTTTTTTCTGGGTTAAAGGATTTTAATGGATTTTTTGATTTCTATTTTTTGACTTTTTAGAGAAAATGATCAAAATAACCTTTTGTTTTTCAAGATAGCCGTAATCAGAGGCGGACCCAGGATTATAATTCAGTGGAGGCTAAAATCTGAACTTTGTTCTCTTTATTTCACAATTTTCTTGAAAATCTGTTTCATTAATACTTGCGCTATTTTCTTCATTGCTTCATTTGCCTCGACATTTGCTTTTAAAGAAATTTCGTCAATGCGTGATTTCTTTGCTTCAACATTTTTTCTCTAGAAATTTGAAACGTTTGTTTAAAATATCTCAACATATTTTTCTACAAATCAAACAAAACTTGCATAAACAATCAACTACTTAAAGAACTAAAGAAAGTATTCTGAAATCTAATACAATTGGTTAAACACAAATAAAAGACCAATAAATGCAAAGAATCACTTTCGAGTATCCACCAATAAACTAAAGATTTAACATCATTGAACAAATAATATGTACTCACTGTTCACATCCAAATCAAATAGCACCAATCTCTAACACTTTTCAATATTTTTTCTCCAATTTTCTTTTATTTTTAATCTGAAACATGGTTTTCGAAATGTGTAGTTCATTTTGATCTTGTTGATAATCTAAACCAAGTATATTGTAAACATCCAGTATCTATATCATATATTAATTAAAACCCCCAAAACTATATTTAAAAGAAATAATTGACCCAAGATTCAAGATTGTTGACAATTTTTGGGGCACCATACTTGCTCTCTAGAACCACATTTCTAACTTTAGGTCCAAGGGTAACACCAACTAAATCAGAAGGCACCAATCTGAAATAAGAGAAACCTTTGTCAAAAATTTGCACCGCACTAAGTGCATTTTGAAATAGTACAGTAACATAGACACCAGGTTCAGGAGCCTACTTGCAATTTTTTAACATAGACACCAGGTACAGTAACATATACCAATTTTTTTAGCTGAAGTCCATAGGGGGCAATGGCACCCACTCGTTCTTGAGTGGGTCCGCCCCTGGCCGTAATATTTGACTAGAAAATGAGATTATTTTGGTCATTTTTTCTTAAAAGTCAAAAAATAAAAACTAAAAACCCATTAAAATCTATACCAAACAAGCACTTAATTTTAATTAAAATTTTGTTAAAATATTTGAAGTCAAAGTCAATATTTAATTTTAACTATATATTTTATAAATATATAATATTTTACAATTTTTTAAATACACATTTCATCAACTTTTATAAAAAAATTTTTTTAAATCAAAATTAAAAACACCCTTATCATATTAACAAAAATACATTTTTCTCTATAATTTGCGAAAGCATTTGCGGTGTGAAATATTTGTGGAATAACAACGCAAGTGTCAATATAACAAGTGTATGTTTAGAAGTGTTAATAAGTGTTTATAAATTGATTAAATATTATTTTACTCAGCACATTTTATAGGACATAACTACTGTTCTAAAAAACCCGGCTAGGCATTTAATTATTTTACTCAGCACATTTTATAGGACATAACTACTTTTCTAAAAAAACATGTGCTTCGCTTAAGCTTGAGGCTCGACTTCTATGCCTATCCACACCTTGCCTCGTCTTCACCTTGCCATTATCTCTCCTTCGCCTAGACCTCGCTTAAGCCCAAAAAGTTTGAAACTTGACCTCCACGCCTAGTCATGTTTTACGCTTTTTAGAACACTGGACATAACTTTTCTTCACTTTATTTCTCCACATTTCGTCAAACCAATTATTTATAATATACAAAAAAACTTAATCAATCCAACACTAAATTTTGGGAACATGTAATGTATCATGGAAAACTCGTAAAGAATTCAAAAAAATAAATGCTTTTGGTAAATTGTCTTCTATTAGAAAGTGCTATTTTTATTTTAAATTAGTAGAGTTTGTTCAATATGGTTTCTTTTGGGATCAAAATTGATTTTTTCAACCATTATTATTGACTTTTCAAATCACATTTTGTAGATTAAGGACAATTTGATCATTTCATTTAGTTTGAAAAGTCAACATTAGTGGTTGAAAAAAATAATTTTGGCCTAAAAAACCACACCGATCAAACTCTTAATCTACACATGAATTTAATATAAGGTGTTAAGGTATTTTCTTCAGTTTGATCATGCTAGCAAGACCACGATCAAACCATCTCATGCGGTCAAAGACAAGCATTAGACTGTACACCGAAAGGATTTTCTGCGTAAACCTTTGGACGTTCAAGTCAGGATCAATATAAATTTGAAAATGATAAATGTGAATAGTTATTTTGATGAGTAATGTTATTCATAGTTGTTCACTACCGGTAGTCATCATATGTGGCATTACTCAATTGGATGAATTATTCATAATTATTGACTATAAATACTGTTGACATACGAAATAACAAGGGCCTAAAAAGAGACTTAAGAAAAAGTACATATATAGGCCCATAAAAGTACCCAAGCATGTAGGCTAGAAATATATGTCGTCCGGACCCAATGGATGCCTGAGTAAATTTGTATATAGGCCCAATGGAAATTATCCAGCCAGATAGGGCCCAAAATGGATATCGCGCAGACCAGAGACGCCCAGGGCGTTGGGCGATTAAAACAGTCAATCACTGCATAAGAGTAACCGTTCTTAAACAGTTTTTCTTTCTTCTCTTATCATTTCTTTCCACGTTTCAGGAGTTACAAACAGATGAATCATCATGGAGGAGTTACAAACAGTTGAATCATCATGGAGGAGTTACAAACAGTTGAATCATCATGATGGAGGAGTTACAAACATTTGAATCATTATGGAGGAAATGGGTAATTATTGGGCGACAAAGTAGTTATTGGGCGATGAGGTAGCTACTGGGCGACGAGAAGTTTTTACGCAAGATTGAAGGAAAACGTGTGGTAAAACCGTTTGGTAAAGTATAAAAGAAAGAAGATTGAATGAAAAGAAAAAAAAGAAGACGACTCTCAAAAAATAGAGAAATGTAATTTCATTCCATTTTAGTCTTAAATATTTTTTTACAGTGAATTCTAGTGTGCTTGTGCCCTTTAGAGGCCTTTTGTTTTGCTCTTTCATCCTTTGTCACTATTGTAATCTTCGTAAATCAAACACTCCTTTTTAGGACTTTGTCTCAAGAGGTTTGGCGTTCCTTACACATCGTCTGAATCTTCTAATTGTTAGCGAAGGACACACTTTCTGCGCGAAACAATTTGGCACGCCCAGTGGGACCGTTTTGGTGTTAGAAGATACAAGAAAGTGGAACAATATGCCTCATAAGAACTCAGATAAGGAACCAAAGAAGCCAAAGAATTCAATCCGTGATCGAAGCGTTATGAAGAACAGACAAAATACACCCGCAATGTAGGGACAAAATCAAAGCCGTTATGAACCGATGACGGAATTGAGTCCACGCACCATCTTGCGCGTTACTTGGCGAACTCACACAAATGTCGTGGGACGTAAGCTCGCAAAATGTTCATGATATGGAAAAATTTGTTCAAACCGAAAATGTGCATTATGATAACATGGCCAACCAATTAAGTACTTTAAATGAACTCATGAATAGGTTAGTAGGTCAAACATGTCAACCAAATTTGCCAAATATAGGGAATCATCTCCAAGCCAAGATGGTTGTGGGGCACAATTCACCAACGATGAACCCTATGAATCCTAGTCAAGGAATAGAAACGCCTTTTATACCATCGACATCAAATGTTGGTGGAGGTGGCATGGCCAATTTAGAGTGGTCATAATGTGGGATCATCCAACTTGGGGGATAGCCCAAACGCAAGAGAAAATATACCAAATATAGGACAAAAGCATAACACAGCGTTAGCGAGGGGCAAATGTCCAAACAAATGGCAATAATACCTTGAATAATGGTAATTTGGCACAAACCCGTGGTTAAACAATAGACACCGAGATGATCCCACAGCAGAATCAACCTATAGGAGTCCCCTACGATCCTAACATGGCCTTAAGAAACCAAATCACCGAGATAATGCAAGATCGGATGGCTTTTGGAATCGTCCTTTCATTAGGCCGACCTATAGAAAGCCATATCCCGATTGGATAGACCAAGCATATCCGTGGCCTAGAGGATATAAAGTGCGAAATTTTCACTATTCACGGGTTTGGGAGAAGTCTCAACATTGGAACATGTAGGGCGATTTACACCGCAATGTGGTGAAATAAGTGATTATCATAAAATAAGGTTGTTTCCTAATTAAGCTATGAGGGTAGCCTTTTCATGGTTCATTAATTTACCAAATGAACTCTGTTCGGACATGGCAACAATTAGAGCGATTGTTCCATGCTCAATTCTATAAAATCGAATCTAAAGTCACCTTGGCCGATTTGGCGAATTTACGTCAAATGCCAACCGAATAAATGAAGTTTTCCTTCAAAGATTTAAAGCGCTAGGAGTAAATGCTTCGTGCCTTACAGAAAAAGAATTTGTTAAAATTTCTCGAGTTGTTTAAGTTTCGATTTGAAAAAGAAATTTCAAGATAGGGAGTTTCTGATCTCTTCCAATTAACGGCCAATGTGATTAGATATGAGCGCTTGATAAGGGAAGAAGAACAAATGAAAAATTCTAGCAAAGGGACTTACTATAGAGACCCAAACTTCGTTTCATCTTGTAGATGAATATTATGATCAAACCGAAATATATCTGCGGCGAATTGGTTAAAGGAGATGCTTATGCATGCCCGTTAGTGATTAACTCGGGGACAACGGTGAAAAATGAGCCTCTAAGAGATATAAGCAAAAAAGGCTAGAGCGTTTTAGTTCGATATAACCAAAGCGAGATACTATATTTGATAGATTGTATAAGGACAAACAGATAAAACTGAGCGATAAGCACAAATTGCCAAATCCTGAGCAAGTTAAGGATAAAAAATATTGTAAGTAGCATAATGCATGGTCTCATACGACTAATAATTGTTTGGTTTTTCGTCATGTATTACAGGATGCCATTGAATCAGGGCGAATCACTTTTGAAGCCAAAAAGAAGATGGCGGTGGATGAGAATCCTTTTCCGCGGCCACTAGGAGTGAATATGTTATCAGCAGGTTTCAAAAGTGGTTTACCTAAATTCAAACTGGTAGTTGATAATGGGGACGAAGATAAACAGCATCCTAGTGTGTTCGAACGTCTCAAAGGTAAAGAAGTCGAAAGGAACAAAAAAATGTTGTGTGCCAGATGTAGTAGATAAATAAATAAAGATGAGGAGAAAATGGAAGTATGGAGGCGTTACAATCATCTAAACGGGACCCCAAATTTCCAGTCTATTCAAGAGCGAAAGGTATCAAGGTCTCCTTTTGAAAGATAGGTTAGGCCGATGCATGATGGCAGGCCAATGTACAACGGCAGTGATGCTCAACAACAGAACGTTCAGGCCACAGCCCCATCGATCGAATGTATGGCACTCATTCCAATACAGTGCGGGAAGGGTGATACCATTTGATCAAATGACCAGGACGTAGCAAAGACGTCATCAGAGAAATTATGGACGAATGATGAGACAGCAACAGGAAACGATACGTCCCAAATTTCCTAATTTTTCCAATACCGTTGCTAAGGAAAATCTAGAGGATGAGAAAGAACATAATGTGAACGATTCCACAGAAGAATTACCAGAAGATTCTTCTGGTAGGTCGAGATTTGAAAGACGAAGCAAAGACGAAGATGAAGATGACCCAGGACGATCCATCACTATTCAATTTGGTTCTTTGCCCCCAATCTTGGCTAATAATTATCTGCTTGCCAATGAGTTTAAAAATAAAGAGGATGAGGAGACACAAGACGACGAGGGGGAGGAAGCGTGCACGTTGGAATGCGAGGGAGAAATCGGGCAAAACTCTGGAGTATATGCGAAGAAGAAGAAGATGATGGCTTGACCGATGTTGAAGAAGAAATTGACCTAGAATCAGAAAGAAGAAAAAAGGAGTTTCATATAACAATCGCTAAAGCGACTATATCATGAAGGCGTCAGAAGTAGATTTGTTGGGCGAACCATCATGGGGCGATCTTTTGATTATTACGTATTATCTGAGAATGCCTAAGAGAAAAATGAGGGTACCACGCTCCGAAAAGTATGGACCACCTCCAATGATAGTGTCACCCCTACGGGTTGGCAAGAAGTGAGCGACATAATAACTCTCAGGCTTACGTGAGAAGATCGGTCATGAAATGTTGCACGTGAACTTGACACAACAATTTGATCCAAAAGATGATGGGAAGCGATAATTTGATCCAAAAGATGATGGGAGACAAGAGGTAGAGATAGAGGCAACTCGAAAGGTCATCTTTAAGAAGCCAACGCGACCAATTTAACCAAACATTTGAGACCATTATATGTAAAGGCTTTAGTCAATGGCATCCCAATAGCTAAAGTTCTCATCGACAATGGGGCGCTATTAATACCATTCCGTCCAGAATGATAAAGAAATTTACAAAGACGGAGAGCGATTTGATCCCTACTGAAGTTATTCTTACGAGCTTCAATGGAGGGGCGACTTCGGACAAAGGAATAATACCGTTAGACGTGACGGTAGGAACTATCACCAAAACTACGGTATTCTTTGTAATAGACGGGCCGACTAGCTACAATGTGTTGTTAGGAAGAGATTGGATTCATGGAAATCGTTGTATACCTTCGTCGCTCCATCAATGTCTAGTTTTTAGAGCGATGAAGGCGAGGTGGTGGTGGTGCAAGCGGATCACGGGCCTTTTATTACAGAGGCGAACTCGATCGAGAAGTTCATGTATGAGGAGAATTATGGACCCGTGAGAGTGGTCCAAGATGGCGAAGAAACTCGAATCATCATCGCAGAGCGAGGAGTCATTATCGATGAGATGCATTCTTGAAATGTTTGATCAAATGAGGCCAAACATAGTGGCCGCCGAAGAGCCAATGATTGGCAAAAAAGATATTCAATAAATGTTGAAGAAGGTGTTTAGCTTTCGGGATGTCAAAGCCAAGTCGGTGGCTTTCGGGAAGAGGTGCGAAGAAGAAATAAAAAGGAAACGCGGCTTTAAAAATTTTAAAGAACAAGTTAGCGATGTTCGAATTAGAAATGTAATATTGGCGAGAAGTTTATAAGGTAGATTGTTTGGATGCGAAGACATCACCACAAGGAACACGGACGATGATGTGATAGGAGTTATGAAGATCGGGCATGCTCAAGCACAAGATCCTTTGGTAAAAGTGAATATTGCGGATGAGCGAGAAGATTGCCCAACGTTTGTCGATCGGATGCTTAGCAAAGATGTAAGTAACCATTTAATCGCTTTGTTAAAAGAGTACAAGGATTGTTTTGCTTGGGAATATGAACACATGCTTGGGTTAGACAAAGATTTGGTAGAACATAGGTCGCCAACCAAGCCACATTTTAAACCGCAAGCAGCGACCCCAGACGCTTTGCTCCCAATGTATTGCCCAAGTAAAGAAAGAAATAGAACGATTGTTAAAGGCGGGTTTTATTAGGACGACCAGATATGTTGAATGGTTATCCAATATTGTGCACGTTTCAAAGAAAAACGGTAGTATTAGGGTTTGCATAGACTTGAAATTTAATTTAGCAACGCCCAAAGATGAGTATCCAATCTGACGGTAGATTCCTTGGTAGATTCAATCTGCGGACATGTGATGTACTCCTTTATGGATGGATATTCGGGATACAACCAAATTTATATAGCTGAAGAAGATGTACACAAAACTGCATTCAGATGCTCGGGTGCTCTAGGATGTTTTGAATGGGTGGTCATGCCTTTTGGTTTAAAAAATACAGGAGCCACTTATCAAAGGGCAATGAACTTAATTTTTCATGATATGATAGGAGAATTCGTTGAAGTTTATGTTGATGATATAGTGGTTAAATCGATGAAAGAAGAAGACCATTTCCAACAATTGAAACGTTCATTTGAACGGATAAGACAGTATAAATTGAAATTGAACCCGTTGAAGTGTGCATTTGGTGTTAATGTAGGAAATTTCCTAGGGTTCCTAGTACATGAAAGAGGAATTGAACTTGATAAAAACAAAGCAAAGGCCATTTTAGAGGCTAAACCACCTAAGAACAAAAAGGAATTGCAAAGATTCACAGGACAAGTGAATTTCTTCGACGTTTCATCTCTAATTGTGCGAGGCGAGCAAAGCTTTTTCGCCTCTTTTGAAGTTGAAAAATCGGGGCGACTTAAATGCGGAAGGAAGATCATCAAGAGGCTTTTCATAGCACAAGACATATCTGTCAAACCCGCCAGTGTTAGTTTCACCTATCCAAGGATGGCCAATGAAAGTTTACATATCGGCCGAGAAGGAATCAATAGCTGGACTAGTCGCCCAAGACGATCAATTTAGAGAAGAAAGGGCAATATATTACCTTAGTAGACGATTAACTGCATGTGAATGTAATTATTCTGCTATTGAAAAATTATGCCTTGCTTTATATTTTACATGTACTAAATTAAGGGCCTACTTGCGACTGTAACTATTTATTAATTTCTAAAGTAAATTTAGTCAAGTACATGTTCTCTCGTCTGTTTTGCATCGGAGGATTGGTCTTTGGACTTTAGCACTATCGAATTTGAAATACGAGTTCATACCCCAAAAGGTCATCAAAAAATCGGTGTTGGCTAACTTTCTGATCGATCATCCATATTTAGACGTGCTAAAAGAAATTGAATTAGAAGTCAATTTGCTCGAGTGAAACCTTGGATTTTATACTTTGACGACTCAAAGACTGGGGGGTGCGCGGGAGTAGGAGTAGTACTAATAAATCCACTGGGGTTTGTTACAAGTTTGCTTTACCGGTCGAAATGTGTACTAATAATCAAGCCAAATCTGAATCATTGATTGTCGGTTTAGAGTTATTATTAGATTTAGGGACGAAAAATGTGCTTATCGGTGATTCTCAATTAGTAATTTATCAATTGAATGGCGATTTCAAATGCCAAAGTGATTACATCATAAGTTAATATGGCATCGCTCAAGAGCACTTGGACGAATTCGACCAAGTGGAGCTTCAATACGTTAATAGGATGTATAACGATTTGGCAAATGAGTCTGCCCCAAATGGCATCGGGTTATTCAAAATGTTAAATAACGATTACGCTTGTGAGTATGGAGCGATATTGCACATGTAGTTCAACGAAGGCGAAGGAATTTAATGTGCATTGTATACAAAATAGAGACACAATGGATTGGAGAGAAGAAATACAAAATTTTTAGAAGAACCCGATAAGAAGAGCGATAGGAAGGTAAAATTACGCTCACTGAACTATTTGCTGGTTGAGGGAGAATTGTATAAGAAACGCTCGGATGGTGTACTTTTGAAATGCATAAATTTGTAAGAAGCTAAAGTGGTTATGGTCGAAGCGCATGAAGGAGTGTCGGAGCATATCAAGTCGGCCAAAAGATGAGGTGGTTGATCATCAGGAGTGGGTATTACTGGCCTAAAATGGGCGAATTATGTGTTCAGTATGCTAAAAGTTGTATGGAGTGTCAAAAACATGGCCCAATCCAAAGAGTGCCAGCAAGGGAAATGGTATCTATTATTAAACCATGGCCATTCAAGTGTCGGGCGATAGACCTGATAGAAAAGATTTACCCACCATCGTCCAAACAGCACACCTTTGTAATAGTCGCTACGGATTTTTTTACTAAATGGGTAGAAGCGATACCTTTAAAAGAAATCTCTCAAAGAAGTGTCATAGAGTTCATTCGTGATCACATCGTATATAGATTTGGGATACCTCAAACTGTAGTAATGGATCATGGAACTTCTTTGAATGGGAGTCAAGTGAAAGAATTTCTGAGCGAGTTTGGAATCAAGTTGGCGAACTCTACACCTTATTACGCCCAATCCAACGGTCAAGTGGAATCGTCAAACAAGGTTTTAAAGAGTATCATAAGGAAAATGATAGGCGAAAATGCCAGAAGTTGGCATGAGTGTTTGAATAAAGCGTTATGAGCTTATAGAACCTCTCCGCGATCTAGTACTAAAGTAACTCCTTTCCGGTTAACTTATAGGGCAAGAAGCGGTCTTTGCTATGGAAATTAATGTGCAATCGATCGAGTGCGTTTGCAAAATAGTATAGATGAAAATGAGCATCTTGAGCTACTGTTCGTAATTTATTAGAATTAGGCGAATTAAAGTTGAGCGTCTTAGATAGATTGTAAATTCAAAAAAAGACAAGTGGCTTCATATTATAATAAAAGGGTTATAGCAAAATGTTTTAGCACGAAGGATTTGATCCGGAAAACAATACTCCTATTGGATAGTAGTAATCCAAAGTTTGGGAAATGGTCGCCAAATTGGGAAGGACCATACAGAGTTAAAGAGGTGTTACCAAATGGGGCATATCATTTAGAAAATTTGGATGGTATGAGGCACATGAGGTCTATTAATGGCAAATATTTAAAGAAATACGTTCCGCCGGGTTTGGGATTTTGAACGATTAGAGGTTTAACATTAAAGGACACAATTATATAAACGAATAAAACTATTCATTTCATCGGATGATTTGGTTGCCATGATTGGCTACTATTACAAAAGGGAAATTGAATAAAACAAAAGAAAAGTTGTCCTTAAAATGTTAGAATCTTAATTACAGCCTTCCCCAAATAGAGCGCATCTGCTCTCTAAGTTTCTCCCATTCATCGCGTTGTTCAACAGAAGCGGTGGATAGTTCAGCCATAATTCCTTCGTCCACTTTTAGACCTGAATAACGCTCAAGCAAGGATCTAGCCCGTTCAACTTTTCGAGAAGCATTGCCCTTTTTGGGGGGGCAGCCTGGCCTTACAGTCGTCCATCTTTTCTTGAATTTCTTTCATCTGAGCAGCCAAACTCATCATCAAAGAATTATCAACCATGACCTCGGAAGAAATCTCGTTCGATTGTTTTTAGCTTGATCAATTTCCGGTGAAGAGATTCTTTTTCGGTCACAACATTGGCGTATTGAGTTTTCTTGGCTTTGAGTTCCACATTTTTGGCCAACAAATACGCTTATCTCCTCGATGGATGATTTTCAACGATAACTTGAGATCCGTGGAGTGTTTGAGTGAAGGAAGCTCCGATGTCTTGGGCCATTTAGGCGGCTTAAACGCTCAAATTTATCTCGGTGGTTGGCGACCTTTGGCGTGTGAGATATCCATGTCCATGAAAGAAGTGTATTCAAATCTTTGCTGTTTAAGAATGTTCATGTTTTCTACGGAAAAAGCACCAGAGGCGTAAGAAGGACGGTCGGCAAGATGAACGAATGGTCCGACTAGCCTTCACTTGTTCCCATGACGTAAATAAGTCCCGAATAGAGCGCAAGATGGTATCGACATCCCGTAAAGGTAAAATGATTACTTAGTGTCTTTATGGCAATAAGCAATATAAAGTAAATCGAAAAAAAAAAAAATTACCTCATGGGTTGACTCATCATGTGGTTTTGGAGGAAGAAGAGGAAGTGTACCATCGAGCGATTTGATCGCTCACAAAAGAGTCACCCTTATCCGGGCGTGCTGGCTCTGGTACAACCGGCAAATCAATTGGTCTTTCTGCAAAGGGACGAATGATGATAAGTGCTTCAAGAGTAACGCCATGACAAATGGTGAAATTAGGAAAATGTCATAACTATGTGCACATATTACCGTCCGGTTCAACACCGAGAGAAGCATACCTCAAATGACGGAGATTCTTCAACTGGCTGGGCGATCGAAACAGCTGGGTCCCCGAATCCCTTTTCAAGCAAATCCACTTCGACGGATGGCTCGGAAGATCGAAGAATTGAAGGGTCGGGCGACGTAGAATCTTTCAAAGGAGAAGTGACCTCTTTACGGTTTAGAGTACAAAAAAGAATATCAATATTGGCATTAAAAGGTTCTTTAACTAAAGGAAAATCATATTACCTTTTCTACTCAGAGGAGGAGCACCGTCATCGTCATCACTGTCATCATCAGGTTGATCTGATGGGTCCAATGTTGGCCGTTTATGGCTGGATACACCTCTCGCAACTCCAGTTTGGGCGGGAGGAGAACTGGATTGAGTAGAAATTGCGGCGAACGCCTAGTACGCACCGCCGAGATTTTGAAGGAGAAGACGAAGGAGCGGGATGTTTAACGATATGGGCACAAAGAGGATAGGAATCGGAGTAGAAGAAATGGAAGTTCGGAAGACCACGATCCCTCGAGTATATGGAATGCGTGGTTAACGTTAGTGGTAAAGAATCTACGTTTCACCGAAGGCCAAAATTGTTCAAAAGAGGATGAACGGCGGAGTGGGATTGAAAGGAGCCAAAGAGAACCCATTCATCAGAGAAGCATTACGCTCATCTATAGCCTGTGCTTCTACTTTGGTGATGGTATGGAAGCATTCTAGAAAACTTTTTGAGTAACAAGGAGGGAGGGGCCAAGTTTGGCCAAAACCAAACTGTCGGGCAAAGAACTGGGGAGCATAGACCTCAACCCCAGCCTTGGCATTGGTGCCCGTGAGAATGTCATAAAACAATTCTCGCCCGGTCAGTATTGGACCCAAACGGGCAAGACATTACTCACCTCGTTCGAGGAGTAAGAGGGGTTGGACATAGATCGGAACTTGATGAGCAGAGAAAAGGAAAGAAGAGGGAATTGAGTTTAAGTTATAAAAGAATGTGAAGACATCCCTGGTTAGACATATCAACGGGAGCTAATTGGTTGATAACTAGCCCGTAACAACTCACCGGCCTAGAAGGTATTGAAGAAACACCAAGTCAGGGAAAATATGCTCTCAACCACAATTGAAGCGAGCGAAAGAGGCCCACTTCCAATGGGAGAAGCATTGGTCCTAAGTTGATGTTGAAGGTAGGCCATACCTCTATAGAAGGTCGCTAAAAATAGAGGCGAGATTTAAAGACCTACCAAGGGCCAACTCACGGGCGATGGGCAAATAGGCCATAGAAGGTTTAAGACTAGGAACGTAAAGAATATACCTACACAACCAAACTGGAGGAAGGCTACGCTCTCTGCATGAGTAGGGTCTTTGCACATGTTGTCATAAAGCTCCTGCATGCCTGAATAGGAATCCGTATACTTCTTATCAAATTTAGGAAGCAAGGAAGGATATCAGCATGGCAGGAGAAATGGTATCGCCCAGAGGAGAGAGATTGACCAAAGCACCAACGTCCCCTTAGAGTAACCGACATTGGGCGAGAGGAAAAATGAAGGTGTTGTACTCGGAAGACCAGAAACTTAGGGCGATTGGGAAAAGAACAGGGTCATAGAACGGGGGACGTGTGGAAATTTCCAGAAGATCAGAGATCTTGGCATGATCAAAAAGTGCCTTCGTGGGGCCATGCTTCATCATACGCGCGCATGCCGCAGGCGGAAAGTGGTATCGATTTAGGCCATGTGCGAATGCTCTTCTCATGGGACCGGCTTCAAAGAGGAAGGGTCCAAGAAAGGAGGTTTTGGGTGCAAGGAAAAATTGGGGTGTGGCCGGTCGCCCAATGGAGTCTGCGTCCACGAACGAAGGGCCCAAATAGAACTCATTCATATCGGGCCTGGAGGGTAGAAGATTTGATGGGTTTACATAGGGTTTAGTTAGGAGGTCCCTAAATCTTGAAAAGTAATACTATTGTTTGAAGAAGCTTTAGACGTAGACATTGTTTTCAGCAAATGGACAAGAGGATTGCAAAAGAGATGAGAAGGAAGGTAAGGAAAAGATGAATAGTGTCCTTTTTATAGGGAGAGGAAAAGGGCGGCGACGTGATGGGGGCCGGACGTGGTTATTGGTAATGGCGCCTTTTTTGGGTTTATATAAATCGTGCTCTTGGGATTTCGAATTAAGGCGCCAAAAAAATTACTTTTTAGAAGATGGAACATACCAGTGAATATGGCTAATTAATAAGTGATTATATTAATTAAGCCACATTGGGGGGTAATTGTTGACATACGAAATAACAAGGGCCTAAAAAGAGACTTAAGAAAAATTGTACATATAGGCCCATAAAAAGTACCCAAGCATGTAGGCTAGAAATATATGTCGTCCGGACCCAATGGATGCCCACGTAAATTTGTATATAGGCCCAATGAAAATTATCCAGGCGGATAGGGTCCAAAATAGATATCAGCAGAGACCCGAGAGGCGCCCAGGGCGTTGGGCGATTAAAAGCAGTCAATCATCGCATAAATGAGTAACTGTTCTTAAATGTTTTTTCCTTCTTCTCTTATCATTTCTTCCACGTTTGGGAGTTACAAACAGTTGAATCATCATGGAGGAGTTACAAACAGTTGAATCATCATGGAGGAGTTACAAACAGTTGAATCATCATGATGGGAGAGTTACAAACAGTTGAATCATTATGGAGGAAATGGGTAATTATTGGGCGACAAAGTAGTTATTAGGCGATGAGGGTAGCTCTTTGGGCGACGAGAAGTTTTTACGCAAGATTGAAGGAAAACGTGTGGTAAAACCGTTTGGTAAAGTATAAAAGAAAGAAGATTGAATGAAAAGAAAAAAAAGAAGACAACTCTAAAAAAACAGAGAAATGTAATTTCATTCCATTTTAGTCTTAAATATTTTTTTACAGTGAATTCTAGTGTGTTTGTGCCCTTTAGAGGCCTTTTGTTTTGCTCTTTCATCCTTTGTCACTATTGTAATCTTACGTAAATCAAACACCCCTTTTTGGGACTTTGTCTCCGAGAGGTTTAGCGTCACTTCTGGCGTCATCGTCCCTAATCTTCTAATTGTTAGCGAAGGACACACTTTCTGCGCGAAACAAATACATTACACAATTGGAATAAATAATTCATTCAATTGAGTAATGCTGCGTATGATGACTATCGAAAGTGAGCAACTATAAATAACATTATTCTATTTCGAGTGCGAATTTTTACTTACATTATGCTTCTATTCATACCCCATTTATTACATTATTCTGGACTGTTATACTTGTTAAGAAACGTGATAGTTGATTGCGATGTGAACTTACATTAATAGAGCCAATCTCATTCTTATTTCCAAGTTGGTAGATTGGTCCCTTCCTTTCGTAGGTCAGACATCTAGTCAATTAGAGCGAATTGCTAGCTTGATTATCTCTTCAAATGGGGGTGAGCCTGTCTGATCGGTGTTTTGCACATGGTGAATCCAAGTGGGAAGATGGACCCTAAAATGTGGCCTATTTCTTTTTGGGCCTCCTAATAGCCTTTATTGGACCTAAATGTCAAGAGCCTAGTCCTTTTGTATCCCATTATGCAATTTGCATCTGCTCAATAAGAATATCTTAATTTTTACCCCTTGCAAGTACGAGTACACAAAAATCAATCCAAACCGCTCAATTCGACCTATCCAAGCAGTTTGGATTAGTTTTTGAGCTTATAGTGTGTTTGATTTTGATTAAAATCAGATTTTTTAGTAAAAGTTGATAAAAGTTATTGAAATGTGTGGTTGAAAAGTTGTGGGACCATGAAATGTGTGGTTAAAATTAATTGTTGACTTTGACTTTAACTTTTTAACAAAATTAATAGTGAAAATAAATAGGGCCTTAAGTGGGTTGGTTTTGAGTTTGAGATTCCAAAATAGAGTCGGACTGGTTCGAGTTGTGGGTTACATGCCTAAACTCAACCCAATTACTTAAAAAAAACAAAAAGAAAAGAGGTTGCCCTAAAAGGGCCTAATTGCCTAAACCAAATTCAGAAACAGAAATCTGCGTGCGTCTCCATCCGTCTTTGCCAAAATCTATGTCCCCCTCCATCACTCACTTGTGCGAATCTTCTCCGGCGAAGTCCTCCCTCTTCCCCGACGAGTCCGCCACCAACCGCTGGAGTTTTCTCTCGTCAGTCTCCACCTATGTAAACTTATGGAACCCTTCAACTCTTGAAGGCTTCAACCGAAGCTTGAGATTTAAATGTGATTTTGAATAATAACTATTTTCTCCTCAAATTTTATGGTCACATATGACTTGAAATTGATTAAGGTTCTCAAATATGACAAAATTTTGAAAAAAAAAAAAAAAAACCCCATAACACATTAAGGTTCTCAATCGTGCTTTTCTGCTTGTAAATGAATTTTTTTTTTAATTCCCAAAGTTAGATGTTTCATTTACAACCATCTCATTAATTTTTGGACTTATTTCTTCCTTTTCATTTTACTGATTTATTTGGTAATTCAATTACTTTTTTTTTTTTTGTAGAAATCTAGAAAATTTATTAATACGTAGAAAATATTAGAAACATATTTTGGATTACTTATAAGTATTTATAAGTTGGTCAAACATTATTTTTATCGACACATTACGCAAGACTCACAATTTTTATCTATTTTTTATTTACACATTTCGTAAGACTCATTGCTTATAATTTACAAAACACTTTACTCAACGAGCACTAGATTTTGAGTTGGGTGTGAAAATCAAAGAAATATATTTGTTGAAAAATGTGAGATAGGATTGTACTTTGTATGTTTGGCAATGCTGAAATTATTTTTTAAGTGTTTATAATTGTGGGTTCTATGAAATGTGTAGATAATAAGTGGATAATAAATTATGGATCCTACGAAATGTGTGGAAAAATAGTATATTTAATTAACTAACTAGTTTGACAAGATTTAATTGAAAGCATTTTATTTGAGAGAGAGGGAGAGAGAGGGGAAATTGGGAAAAAAAGATAAAATTAGAAAAAGGAAGAAGGAAGGTGGTGATGAAAACAACTATTAAAGCTTGAGTTCTTTATTTTTTTTGTGATTTTAAGAGATAAGTTGTAACGACCACGGACTTTTTTCCTATGATCTTTCGTCTATGGACTATTTTGTGCTTCGTTAATTTACGTACTGTTCACTGGAAGTTGGACTTCAAACTGGATTTCTTTCGCATTCCCAACGATTCGAACTCTTGATCTCTCTCCCTTAGAAAGAACTTATGGAGAATGCTGGTACCAATTGACTCAAAAGAAATCCAGTTTGGAGTCCAACTTCTAGTGAATAGTACGAAAGCTATAGGCGCACGGAATAACTCCTAAAGCGAGAGACTTGTAGGAAAAAGTTCGTGGTCGTTACATAAGTACTTTTTTATAAAATAGTGATAAATTTTTGGAGATTAAATTCGAAGTTTCGAAAGGGAAGGTAGTTAAATTAAATGTACAAGGAGCAATTATTCAACAAAGAAAATGAAAAATTGGATTCTATATATATATATATATATATATTGACGAGATGCTTACTGGAATAGAAACTAAAATGGGTTGAAAATGGAAAAGAAATAAGGATTGAGTTTGGTTGTTAGCTTGAAATAGTTTTAACAGGATTCTATGCATGTGTGTGTATTTGTAATGGTTCAACAAATTAAGGAAATAAAACTAATTATAAATGAGATTAACATGGTAATTGTAGTATGCACTAGTGAAAAAAAATGGTCAATTCCATAAATTGCAGAAACTAAACAACAAGAAAGAGAAAGTAAAGAAAAGAATGGGGAATGAATTTTTGGTATCCATTGTGAACTGTATTGAAAAGGAAAAAGAAATGGGAAATGAGAGGTGGGACAAGATTAATGGTTGGGCTTGGATTTAACATTGTTTGGTTTATGATTTCAGCAATTTATTATTATTTCAGGAGGTGACATAGAAGTTGAAGTCGCATACTGACCGAACTAGTTTGCAATCCATCACTCAGTAAGTGGAAAAACTTATTTTTAGAAAATAAGAATTTAATATTATATATATTAGCTTATAATTGTTATTAACTCTTTATTTGTTATATTGTTTTTAGTACATTTTGTAATATGTAAAAGTTACTTATTTTCAGAACAATTAGTTAGACAAGCATGATTTTCATAATAGAATAAAGTTTATAAATAATCAGTTCTTCAAAAAGTTAAACCCAATTTAGTCAATTCAACATATTATTATATTATATAATAAGATATACTACTATTTAGGCACATTTTTTAAAATCACCAGAAATATCCAGGTAATTACCCAATACACTTGTGTGGATGTGTTTCCGTTGTGTATCAGATATGATGATTTTATCCCCGCTCTTCATTGGTGTGAATGTATTTCTTCAGTGTATGTCCAGATTATCAGAGTTTTTTGGGACCCACTCTGTACAGACATTGGCTTTGGGTCATGTACCAAGTTGCTTAGCCCTTTGGGGGTAGCTATACGCGCGTATAACTAGATTACATATTACAGATTATCAGTTGTCAGATTTTGACTAGTTTTGCTAGGTGCATCGAGATTTTTTTTGTACATGTGTATGGTTATTCAAGAGATGCACTTTTGGTGTGATTTTTCAGCGTATCACAGCTTATTCAATTTACAATATACAAATTTCAGCTTATAGTTATTTCGCGCGTTTTTGGTTCGTACTAACAATTAAAAGATTACTCAAATGATGTGTAAAGAATATACCACTTGAGACAATATCTCAACAAGGGGTGTTTGAATTGAAAGATTATATTAT
Organism: Forsythia suspensa; assembly: GCA_023638005.1. Lineage (NCBI taxonomy): Eukaryota > Viridiplantae > Streptophyta > Magnoliopsida > Lamiales > Oleaceae > Forsythia > Forsythia suspensa. The sequence goes on along the minus strand of CM042664.1, from coordinate 22,156,764 downwards.
GCAACTTGCTTCCAAAGGGAGCAAGCACACAAAGTTACAATATTTGTAAATAGAGAGTAAAAGACTTAAACGTAAATTCACATGTTTGTTTGTGATAGATTTTTTTTCATCCCTTCCTTCAATTGTTTCACCTTATTTATACATTGATCACCATTTGCACAATTCTCGCCCATAACTAACTATTATCTCATAGCACTTCTTCTAAATAACTTTCCATGACTGTTATAACTTCTCATAACTTCCCACAATGCCTTCTTTATCAATTAACGGTTACTTTTGATTATGGGCCACGTATAAAATCGCTTCATTACTTGCGCGATGCAGTTATCACTTCATTCGCCCAAACCCTGCTCCGCTTCGCCCTATCGTCCAGACCTTTGTGGGTTTTGGGCGATTCTGCTCTTGGCAATTTGCTCAAACTCTATGTTTGGACTTCCTGTTCTGGTCCTTTGTTTTAAATCTTTATTTTAGGAATATTTTGTGTGTCAACAATTACTCCCATAATATGGCTTAATTAAACTTAATAATTAATTTTGTCATATTCAAAACTTTACACTTTTTTCCACGTCTTTTAGAATTCCAAAAAGTAAAAAACCTCTTGCTATTCTCTTCTTGGCGACGCTGATGTGCGTCCCTCACTTTTGGCAATAACTTTGTCACGTCGCTCTTCTATAAAAACCCCACTATTCATTCTTCTTCTTCACACCTCCATTTCTTTTACCATTTTACAAAGAAGAAACCATTGTTATTCTTGCCCTTACTTACAATGCATCAACAAACTCCATTTCTTTTGAAGATTTTCAAACTTTACTTTCTCAATCCTTCATCAATCCTGGTTGTTTACTACCAGCAAATACTCGAAATCATGAATTTCATTTAGGCTTGGCATTTAACACTGTTGACGTTGTTGGGCGTTCTCCCGTCACCCAAATTTTTCCTACGTCTTATACTTTCCTTTTTCTTGAGCCACTTCCATTATCTTCACTTCGTAGTGCTGGCATACACACATGGCCCAAGTCAGATACCAGCTTTTGTACTTGGCATAGACGTATGGTTGGTCATGGCTCTACTAGAGAGCTTTTTGACCGAGCTGGGATTTTGGACCTTTCGGAGCTTACCCTTGATATCCTTGCTCTTGACACCACTCTATTCTCCATCGCCCTATGCTTTTGGGCTTCTGATTACAACACTTTCGTTTTTCCTCTGGGTCCAATGCCTGTCACCCTTAGGGACATTAGTACTTTAACTAATCTACCTCCAATTGGTGCCACTATTTCACCTGCAATGGTTGTTAATCATACGCCCCCCTCAATCGAGAAACATTTCTTTGGCTCCTATAAGCAACTTTTAACACTTCGCCGTAATACTGCATCTGAGCCTAATCATGTGGAACGTGTGGCCTTCATCCATTACTGGTTGCGTAAGTTCGTTATCTGTTTTCCCAGTATTAAACCTTCCATAGGTTACTTACCTATTTCCAACGAACTCGCCCACGGCAAGCTTTTAAATCTTGGTTCTTTCATCTTGGATGGTTTTTATAGAGGCATGGCCACCTTCCAAGACCAACTGCGATCTTCTACTTCTCCTACTGGTAGTGGGCCCCTTTGACTCGCCTAGTTATGGCTTAGGGCGTATTTTTCTTATTTTGGCGCTTCTTCATCAGCTACTCGCCCAGTCAGATGTTACGGTTTGGTGGTCAACTAACTTAGTCCAGTAGGGATATTTTTACTTATTTCTATACTTTAAACTCTTTGCCTTCTTACTTTTCCTTTTCTGCACATCAAATCCTCCTGTGTGTTCAACCCTCTTCAACCTTTAATGAGGTAGAAGCCTCTTTATCTATTTGGGCTCAATTTTTGGTTAGGCGAGAGTTGTTCCACGGTTTGATCACTGGAACGAACACGAATGCTGGAGTTGAAATTTATGCTCCTCAATTCTTTGCCCGTCAATTCGGTTTCGGACATACTTGACCAATTCCTCATTGTTATTCAAACAATCTTAAGGAGCATTTTTATACCATTATCCGAGATGATGCGAGAATTATTGAGAGTCGCAATAATTCTCTAATGTCTTGGTTTTCTCTCGTGCCTTTCAATCCTACTTTTACTACTCACTCCATTTTCTATGAATTTTGGCCCAATGTTAGGGGCAAGTCTTTCGTTTCTAATGTTCATTTTATGTTTCATGCTCTTGAATCCAATCCTCTTTCAAAGTCTCCTAAAAGAACCTCTTCTTCCTTTGCTCCTAGTTCTAAGAAATGTGTTATATCTCCTTCTACTGAACCTCAAACAGTTCCACATTCTCAAACTGGTTCGAAAAAAACATCCAGCAATAAATGGTCGAGTCCACGTCAGGCCGATGATTCAAATGAAGGAGACAATCCCACTCTTGTTAGAAAGAAGGTAGTAAATTTCCAGTCATCAATGATTATTCTTTATTTGCCTATATTACTGCATTATGTTTGACATACTAACCTGCCATTGGTTCTGTCAGAGGGCATCTATCCCTTCTCTTGTTGCTTCACAACAACCAATCATTCTTGATTCTCCAAAGTTCTTATGATTGAGGAGCCTCAAGGTTCAGATTCGCCCACTCAGACGGCTGAGAAAACTCAATCTTGAACTTTTAACTATTTTTCTAGAGACCAAATTTGATTAATTCAATCTTTGGCCTGTTTCGTAAATAGAATCGGTTCACGTCTTAGCCATGTTAGTCACATTAAAGTCTACAAGGTAGAGTGATAGGTCAACTAATTCATTTTTCTGAAGATTTTTTTTTGGACTAATTAGATTTAGAAGATAGTCAAATTTATTTTCACGAAAACGTTTTTGTTTGAGCTAAATATTTAAGTATTGTAAAAGAGAAATTATATTAAATTTGGGCTCATTATGTAGCTTGCAATAAATAATGTGGAAATTAGGCCCCTTACTCCATTTTTCAAAAAAAATTGAAAAATACGGTTCTCAGTTTAGAGTCTAGAACAAACAAGAAAAATTTGATCCCAGTTACTAATGGGCGAGGCTTTTTCTCTAAATCACAGAAAGCCCATTCCTTCTTCTGAAACAAAACCACATGAAATGAACTTAAACACCAAAATCTCTCCCTTTTCAATTTCAAAATTTCTTAGAATCACTGCAGAAAAATCAAATAAATTTCTAGCACTTTACCATGGATAACTCCAAAGTTCAAGAGGTACTCACAAAAAAATATATTATGTTGATTTGCGTATATATAGAATTTGGTTCATCTGTAATATTTGCAAATTTGTGGATATTGGAGAAGCAAGTATTGAATGTGGTGAAGGCTGTGGATGACAAGATAGATGAGGAGATCTCGGCATTAGATTGGTTAGACCTTGATGATATCGAGGTGCTGAGAGAGCGACGATTGCAACAGATGAAGAAAATGGCGGAGAAACAGAGCCGCTAGATCGCCCATAGCCACGGTGAGTACTCAGAGATCCACAACGAAAATGAATTTTTCTCTATTGTCAAAGCCAGTGAACGCGTTGTGTGCCATTTTTATCGTGAAAATTGGCCTTGCAATGTATTTACATAGGCGTATGCGTTTATTCATTTACATGTCTGAGTAATCGTGCTTTGTGTAGATTGGCATTTGTGATAATTAGTGAATAGGTATTATTTTCAGCTTATGAACTCTTGGTTATTGATAATAGCTGTTTGTTGTAGATTTTAGTGCTTAATAGATTCTTAATTAGGTAGAGTTTGCATAGATACTGTTTTAGTAAAGTTTATGCATAGCACTTAAGATTAGGATATCCATGATTATATACTGTTACCAAAGATTTCTGTAGGATTAGGACACACCATATCACGGTGATCCCTTGATATAGTTTCCAATGAAATTTCTATTAATTCTTATGCATTCTGGTTTTTTTTTCTTAAAAAAAATCTTCAATTGGGATGTAAGACTAATTCCTTGGCTGCAGCGAAGACAATCCAAAAGTAGAGTTCAATGATGTAGATTAGTTTCTAAGATGTTTGATGGTTTCAGTCTGGTTAATAGGAGCTGGAGGATGGAATTAAAGTTATACAAGAAATAAAAAGTTTGTACTTGGTACAGAACGTCTCATGTTGCAGCACCCTTATGACTTTGATATATGTTTGGCTTAATTGTTTGTGAGTAGGTCTTTTCTTTTCTTTTATTATCCCACACCAATATATATTGATGCACAGCCTATGTAGTTGATCAGTTCCTAGGTCTTTAATGCAATTGTTTCAATTTTTCTGAATTAAGAAATATGGGATTTAAAATCAATCTCTATCTTTTATCAATTGATGTTGGGAGAGATCAATGGTGTGGTAACAATAAACATTAAAATAAAAAATAAAAATTGATTCATAGAACCAAGTATTACGATGGAAACTGAATTGGTAATCAATATTTTTTAATATGTATGCCACTTTGTAATATGTTTGTCACTTTTTGTAGATGTTTGTCACTTTTTACTTAAAAAGTGACAGAGCATTCTACTTTTATCTAATAAATAAATACAATAAGTTTGAACATCCAAACTAACAAATAAATTGTATGATCATTATTTCTTGAGATGTATCTTACTTTTAAAGAGATCCATGTCATTTTAAAATGTTTGTCACTTTTTACTTAAAAAGTGACAGAGCATGTCGTTTTTTACTTAATATATAAATATAATAAGTATGAACATCAAAACTAACATATAGATTGTATGATCACTATTTTTTGAGATGTATATCACTTATAAAGAGATCTACGTCACTTTTAAGAGATGTTTGTCACTTTTTAGAGATATTTTTTACTTTTTACTTATATAAATATAATAAGTTTGAATGTGCAAACTAACAAATAGATATTATGAGATTATTATTTTTGAGATATATGTCACTTTAAAAGAGATGAATGCCACATTTTTAGATCTATATTATTTTGAAGAGATGTATACCGCTTTTTGGAGATATTTGTCACTTTTTACTTAAAAGTGACAGAGCATGTCACTTTTTACTTAAAAAGTCATAAATCATGTCACTTTTACTTAAAAGTGACATTGTGTCACTTTTACTAACATATAGATTGTATGATGATTGTTTTTGAGATGTATATCACTTATAAAGAGATCTACGTCACTTTTAAGAGATGTTTATCACTTTTTTGAGATGTTTGTCACTTTTTACTTATATAGATACAATAAGTTTGAATGTGCAAACTAATAAATAGATGTTATGATCATTATTTTTTGAGATATATGTCTCTTTAAAAGAGATGAATGTCATATTTTTAGATCTATATTATTTTTTAAAAGATGTATGTCACCTTTTGGAATGTTTGTCACTTTTTACTTAAAAAGTGACAGAGCATGTCATTTTTTACTTAAAAAGTCACAGATCATGTCACTTTTACTTAAAAAGTGACATTGTGTGTCACTTTTATTTAATATATGTTCATTCTATAAAATTATTATCTAACTAACCATGTTTGTTAATTTTTTTTTTAGGACTGGGAGCTATTGATTCCTCAGAACTATTGGTTTCCTAACAAAGTCACCTTATACTCACCATACATAGTGATCAAAACTTTGAATGACAAGCTTATTGAAACGCAAAAGCAAATGTTTAGGGAAACATGCTTTGGACCATATCTTGATTTAAAATAAACATTGATTTAGGCTCAGTTGATTTACCAATTGTTATTAAGGCAGGTGAAGCAACAAAACATAAATGAATTATGGTTCAACATCAGTGGCAAACTGGTCAGATTTTCTATTGAAGAATTATGTCTAATGTCTAGACTTCAGTGTGTCGAGTAATGGTGATTTTACTAAGTATCGAATGCGTGATAGTACAATTAAGGAAAAATATTTCAAGAAGTATGATAGCATTTCAACAGTGTGTTGAAAATGTGTTTAAATAGTTGCCATCTGATACTGTTGATAAGTATATGGTGGATGTTGGTATTATTTATCTTATTTCATCGTTCTTATTTGTTTCATGTAAATGTAATTTATATATTATATTTTTGTAATGTATATGGTGAATGTAGTTTCATGTATATGAGATTAACAATGTCGGTTTTGAAAGTTTCTTTGTAGAAAATGTAAGTACAAATTATACAAGTGACATTATATTCATGTCAAAAGTGACAAAACATGATTATATTGGATGATTTTTTTCAAACTATTGAATATTAGATGGTAGAAGTGCATCTAATTGATATATTACTTTAAGTATGGAAATCATGTATATATTTTGACAATCAAGTTAAGGGTTTTAATAATGAACAAGTGACATAGTGTGTCACTTTTTGTTTTAAAATTATGGAAATCGTGTATACATTTTGAAAGCCAAGTTAGGTCATGTACACATTTTGACAGCTAAGTTAGGGTTTTAATAACGAACAAGTGACATAGTGTGTCACTTTTCGTTATAAACTTGTTCGTTATAAAAGTGACAGTGTATGTCACTTTTTGTTCTAAAAGTGACATAGTGTATGACTAAGTATGAATAAGTGACATAGTGTGTCACTTTTTGTTCTAAAAGTGAAATTTCAGTATTCATCAAATTTCTTTAATAGTTAAAGTATCATGTATACAATTTAGTGTTAAATGATAAGTTTTACATGCCATTATAATATCAGGACCTATAAAAAAGCAAAGTGCAACAATGTTAATACTATTTTAAATAGAAAATCCAATATGTATGAATAAGTGGCATACTTCCCACATAAACAAACTCATACATCTTGCAACTTCATTTTCTTTTGTGGCTTCTTCTTCAAAGATGTCGGAGTTTGATCCAAAATATTTGTGTAACTTGCATACAATATTCTGTCACTTTTTGAGCAAAAATTGACTAAGCTTGTCACTTTTCTATTTTCAAGCTTCATTCATATTCAAGACAAAAAAACAATACATTAATGTTTGGTCTTACTCAATAATTCACGTCATTCTAAAATGCACAACAAATAACAAATTAAATCATGCATTTAAATCAACCACAGATATGATTTTGATCCAAACGTGTTTTGTGTAACTTGCATATATTGTTCTGTCACTTTTTGCATCATTTTTTTGTACAAAAAGTGACAGAGCATGTCACTTTTCTATCCAAAGCTTCATTTCATATTCAAGACAAAAAATGATATATTAATGTTTTGGTTATGCTCAATAATTCATATAACTCCATAATGTACAACAAATAAGAAGTTAAATCCTACAATTAAATTATCCACATAGATGATTTTGATCTAAATTTATTTGTGTAACTTGCATACATTGTTCTGTCACTTTTTAAACAAAAAGTGACAGAGCATGTCACGTTTCTATCCAAAGTCTTAATTCATATTCAAGACAAAAGAAATGATACATTAATGCTTGATTATGCTCAATAATTCATGTCAATCCATAATTCACAACAAATACCAAGTTAAATCCTGCAATTAAATCAAGCACATAGAAGATTTTGATCCAAATATATTTGTGTAACTTTCATACATTGTTCTGTTACTTTTTGAGCAAAAAGTGACAGAGCATGTCACTTTTTAGGCAAAAAGTGATAGAGTGTGTTACTTTTCTATCCCAAGCCTCAATTCATATTAAAGAAAAAAAAACGATACATTAATGCTTGATCATACTCAATAATTCATGTCACTCCATAATGTACAACAAATAACAAGTTAAATCCTATATTTAAATCAACCACAGAGATGATTTTGATCTAAAATATTTGTGTAACTTGCATACAATGTTTTGTTATTTTTTGAACAAAAAGTGACAGAGCATTTCACTTTTTAGGCAAAAAGTGATAAAGCATGTCACTTTTCTATCCTTAAGCCTTAATTCATACCCAATACAAAAAAACGATACATTAATGTTTGGTTATGCTCAATAATTCATGTCATTCTATAATACACAACAAATAACAAGTTAAATCATGCATTTAAATCAACCACAAACATGATTTTGATCCAAATGTGTTTTGTGTAACTTGTATATATTGTTTTGTCACTTTTTGTGTAAAAAGTGACAGAGCATGTCACTTTTCTATCCAAAGCTTCAATTCATATTCAAGACAAAAAACGATACATTAATGTTTTAGTCATGCTCAATAATTCATGTCACTTCATAATGTACAACAAATAACAAGTTAAATCCTACAATTAAATCATCCACAGAGATGATTTTGATCAAAATTTATTTATGTAACTTGTATATATGTTCTGTCACTTTTTAGGCAAAAAGTGACAGATCATGTCACTTTTTAGGCAAAAAGTGACACAACATGTCACTTTTCTATCCAAAGTCTTAATTCTTATTCAAGACAAAAGAAATGATATATTAATACTTGATCATGCTCAATAATTCATGTCAATCTATAATTCACCACAAATATCAAGTTAAATCTTGCAACTAAATCAACTACAGAGAAGATTTTGATCCAAATGTATTTGTGTAACTTACATATATTGTTCTGTCTCTTTTTGAACAAAAAGTGACAGAGTTTGACACTTTTCTATCCCAAGCCTCAATTCATATTCAATAGAAAAAACCGATATATTAATGCTTGATCATACTCAATAATTCATGTCACTCCATAATGCACAACAAATAACAAGTTAAATCCTATATTTAAATCAACCACATAGATGATTTTGATCCAAAATATTTGTATAATTTGCATACAATATTCTGTCACTTTTTGAGCAAAAAGTGACAGATCATGTCACTTTTCTATCCTCAAGCCTTAATTCATATTCAAGACAAAAAAATAATACATTAATGTTTGGTCTTGCTTAATAATTCATGTCATTCTATAATGCACAACAAATAACAAGTTAAATCATGTATATTTAAATCAACCACAGAGATGATTTTGATTCAAATATGTTTTGTGTAACTTGCATATATTGTTCTGTCACTTTTTGTGTAAAAAGTGACAGAGCATGTCACTTTTCTATCCAAAGCTTCAATTCATATTCAAGAAAAAAAAATGATACATTAATATTTTGGTCATGCTCAATAATTCATGTCATTCATAATACACAACAAATAACAAGTTAAATCTTACAATTAAATCATCCACGTAGTTGATTTTGATCCGAATTTATTTGTGTAACTTGCATACATTGTTCTGTCACTTTTAAGCAAAAAGTGACAAAGCATGTCACTTTTCTATCCAAAATCTTAATTCATATTCAAGACAAAAGAAATGATACATTAATGCTTGATTATGTTCAATAATTCATGTCACTCCATAATTCACAACAAATACCAAGTTAAATCTAGCAATTAAATCAACCACATAAATTTTTTTGATCCAAATGTATTTGTGTAACTTTCATACATTGTTCTGTCATTTTTAAGCAAAAAGTGACAGAGCATGTTACTTTTTAGGCAAAAAGTGACAGAGTGTGTTACTTTTCTATCCCAAGCCTCAATTCATATTTAAGAGGAAAAAAACGATACATTAATGCTTGATCATGCTAAATAATTCATGTCACTCCATAACGCACAACAATTAACAAGTTAAATTCTATATTTAAATCAACCACAGAGATAATTTTGATCCAAAATATTTGTGTAACTGGCATACAATGTTCTGTTCTCAAGCCTCAATTCATATTCAAGACAAAAAAACGATACATTAATGTTTGGTCATGCTCAATAATTCATGTCATTCTATAATGCACAACAAATAACAAGTAAAATAATGCATTTAAATCAACCACAAACACGATTCTGATCCAAATGTGTTTTGTGTAATTTGCATATATTGTTCTGTCACTTTTTGTACAAAAAGTGACAGAACATGTCACTTTTCTATCCAAAACTTCAATTCATATTCAAGACAGAAAACGATACATTAATATTTTAGTCATGCTCAATAATTCACGTTACTCCATAATGCATAACAAACAACAAGTTAAATCCTACAATTAAATCATTCACAGATATGATTTTGATCCAAATTTATTTGTATAACTTGCATACATTGTTCTGTCACTTTTTAAGCAAAAAGTAACAGAGCATGTCACTTTTTAGGCAAAAAGTGACAGAGCATGTCACTTTTCTATCCAAAGTCTTAATTATTATTCAAGATAAAAAAAAATGATACATTAATGCTTGATCACGCTCAATAATTCATGTCAATCCATAATTCACCACAAATATCAAATTAAATCAACTACAGAGAAGATTTTGATCTAAATATATTTGTGTAACTTGCATACATTGTTCTGTCACTTTTTAGGCAAAACATGACAGAGTTTGTCATTTTCTATCCCAAACCTCAATTCATATTCAAGAGAAAAAAACGATACATTAATGCTTGATCATGCTCAATAATTCATGTCACTCCATAATGCACAACAAATAACAAGTTAAATCTTATATTTAAATCAACCACATAGATGATTTTGATCCAAAATATTTGTGTAACTTGCATACAATATTCTGTCACTTTTTAAACAAAAAGTGACAAAGCATGTCACTTTTCTATCCGCAAGCCTTAATTCATATTCAAGACAAAAAAATAATACATTAATATTTGGTCTTGCTCAATAATTCATGTCATTCTATAATGCACAACAAACAACAAGTTAAATCATGCATTTAAATCAACTATATAAATGATTTTGATCCAAACGTGTTTTGTGTAACTTGCATACATTGTTCTGTCACTGCAAAAAGTGACAGAACATGTCACTTTTTAAGTAAAAAGTGACAAAGCACGTCACTTTTCTATCATCAAGCCTCAATTTATATTCAAGACAAAAAAATGATACATTAATTTTTGGTAGTGCTTAATAATTCATATAACTTCATAATGCATAACAAATATCAAGTTAACTCCTTTATTTAAGTCAACCACAGATGTGATTTTGATACAAATTTATTTGTTTAACTTGCATACAATTTTGAATTTTGAGTTATGATTTTGTATTGAATTAGAGAAGAAACAACGAGAAATTCTTAATAGTAACATGAAAGAGATCGGTTTTATTATGAATTTGGATTTGTAGAGAATTTGAATCTGTTTTGAGGTTGATTATGGAATAGAATTGGAATTGATTTACTTTTTACCGTATTACTCACGGTTGTAATAATTTAAAATGATTTTTCAAAAAACTCTCAATTTTATGGGTATTTGTGTAATTTCCCCACAAATAATATTAGTTGGGCTCAAGAAAAAGCAAATTCGTACAAGTTAGGTTCAAATTATTGCAATTAAAAAAACGTGTATGGCTATCTATTATTTTATTATTTGAAATAATCTCATATGTGGAGATGGGGGGATTGGCTTTGGTTAAGTATGATTTTATTTTAAATCTTACTTAATCTCATCATCAAAAACTCTTTAAACTTAAACTGAGGAAACTCTATCACGAGACAACTGAATGTACTTTATCTCACGTTCCTTTCACGCCTATAAATTAAGCCTCTTCCACGCACTTCCATACACAACGAAATACAAATACACCTGCACACACCTTTTCTTTTTCTAAATTCCATTCTAAAGTTATTATTATTTTTTACTTGCAAGGGAAAACAAAATTAATTCAGTTTTCTTCCAGTCAAATTCAATCTCCTTGTCAACTCTCGAGGTAGGATACCAATGTGCGCAAGCATTATTTTCCTTTACAGTATTGTATATTTTTCATAATTCTTATATATTAAAAGTTAATTGATCTACGGGTCCTTTAATGAAATGTAATACGAGATTCTTTCAGGCCTTCTCAAAAGTTTACGCAGAAATATCTTAGAGTACTTGATTAATTACTGATTGCTCATAATGAAATGGTAGTATGGAATGTCGTGAGTTATGTTTAATATTATAATGTTGTATTTTGAACTGCACGTAGAGATGGCAAAACAAATAATCCAAATTTTGGGTTGGACTGGCCTGGCCCAAACAAAATCAGGCCTATATGGCTCGGTCCAACTAGCCTGCTGGGCTAGTCGGGTTGGCCCGCAATTTTATTTTTATTTATTTTTGATTCTTTGACACTAATCATTCATTTTGTGAATAGCTATAATACATAATTCAAATAATATCAATATAAAATGGCATAAACCCAAGTCTCCAATTTAAATTATCTTTTTTTTTTTTGAAACATTAGTCCAAGAATTCCAAGTTCCAACATAAAATTGTTTAGATTTTAATTAAAATTTAGTTTAATTCAAGTTTCAATCCAAATTATGTTTGGTGTGATAAGTAAATTATTTATTTTAAATTTACTTATAAGTAAATTTTTTAATTTAAGCCAAATATGTTTATATCTCAAAGCAATAAGACTAGCATGCTTTTACTATTTATTATGTTTTAGAAAAATGTGTCAAGAAATAGTTTACAATTAACCAAAAAAAGATTATTATTTTGAAAGAATATTGATGTTTATTGATGTTTATCTATTGACTAATACATAAGAGTCCCAATTTTATAAATTAATCTCTTTAAAAATCTTAAAATATATATTGTCTAAGTTTATCTAAGATTGTATTTGATGCAATGTATTGGATTGTATAAAAAAAATTTATAAAAAGAAAATAAAATAAAATTAAGACCGGGGATGGATGGGATGGGTTGAGTTGGGTTGGGTTGAATGCTAGCATATTATGGTCCTCACAAAATTGGGCTGGGAGCCCAGCCTAGTTTCAGGTGTGGCCCTGCTCTGGCGGACCGGGCTGGCCCAACCCACCTTATTTGCCAGCTCTAACTGCACGTCTCTTATTGATGTTTATAAAATACTCACTCCTTAAATTATAGATTTTCAAATTAGACAGGGTCAAGCTCGGATGGCGGCTGAGCGATGGAGTAGATGGTCAAGTTCAAAATAAATAGATTAGATTAAGTCTTTTCGAACAAACTTTAAATTTTCAATTTCGATAAATGTTGTAAATTGTTGATTTTAAGTTTTAAGTTAGATTGTCTGGTATTTTTTTTATAAAAATTTTAAGTTTATGTTATTTTTTATGCTTAAAGTTGATAATAAATGTGTTGACATATAAAATATTTGTCCATGTGAAGGCCCAAAACAAAGGCCCAATAAAAGTTGAGCAAAGTGTAAAAGGACTTGGGCTACAAGACGAGGTGGATCAAGACCTGGGCGATTGAGACGATAACAGCATCGCGCAATTATTAGAGCAATTTTCATACGTGAATAGTGCTCCAAAGTAACAGTTAGTTAATGGTAAAGACATAATGGCAAACATGGGAAGTTATAAGAAGTTATGGCAAATCTGGCGAATGTGAGGAGTTATGGTGAATGTGGAATTATAAGGAGTTATTTGAGAAGTGGTCAGTTATGGGCAAAATCAGTGCTAACCGTGATCAAAGTATAAATAAGAAAAAAGAAACAATCTAAAGGCACGAACAAAAAATCTATCACAAACAAACATGTGAATTTATATTTGAAGTCTTTTACTTTCTATTTACAAATCATGTAATTTTGTGTGTTTGCGCCATTTGGAGGCAAGTTGTGTTGTGTAATCTTTCAATTCCAACACCCCTTGTTGGGACATTGTCTCAAAAGATTTTGTTCCTCACACATCATTTGAATAATATCTTAATTGTTAGCACGACAACAAACGTGTGAAACAATTTGGCACACCTCGTAGGACATTTGGTGTTAGAAAGATCGAAAGCATCATGCTTCGAAAGAATTTTGGCAAATAGTCAGCAAATTAAAAATCTGTCCACTCTGAGATCGAGCAATTTGAGGGTCAACAAGGTACCCGAAGATGGAAAGACCAAATGCTAGTCGTTATGAGTCAATGACGGAGTTAAGTCCCCGTACCATGTGTACAATGCAGGCAAACTCACTCAAGATGTTGTTGAACATGTAAGTTTGCAAAACATTCACGCCTTAGAAAGATTCACTCAAAATGAAACAATCATTATGACAATATGGCTAAACAATTGAGTATGTTGAATGAACTTATGAACAAAATAGTAAGTCAAGTGTGTCAATCAAATCCTTTGGGCATGAGAAATCATTTTAAACCCGAAAGTCTTATAGGTAATGGTTCACCAATCATAAATACAAGCCAAGGAGTAGAAACACCTCACATAGGACCAGACACAGCCCACTTAGGGAGTGCTGGGACATCTAACATGAGGGTAGCCACAATGCAAGAGAAAATGTTCAATATATGGAACAAAATGTTAATCGTGTTAATGATGGAGGAAACCCACATTTTAATGGCAATAATAGGCAAATAATGGTACATTCATGCCCAATATGGGGCCAAACCTTGTTAGGCCTCATGAAGCGCTGTACGTACATCAACCTATAGGAGTTCATTTCGATCCCAACACCATGTTGAGAAACCAAATTATGGAAGTCATGTAAGAACAATTAGCCTTTGGAGTACGGCCAGTAATTCGGCCAATGTACAAAAAACCTTATCCATATTGGGTAGATCAAGCGTATCCTTGACCTAGAGGGTATAAGGTGTCCGGATTTTCTTTGTTCACGGGTCTAGGAGAAGTATCTACTTTAGAACACATAAGGCGTTTCATGCTGCAATGAGGTGAGGTCACCGATTTCCACAATTGAGACTATTTCCAAATTCACTAACATGGGTAGCCTTTTCATGGTCCATCAATTTGCCAGCGAATTCTGTCCAAACCTGGCAGCAATTGGAACAATTGTTCCACACCCAATTTTACAAAACCGAGTCGGAAGTCACTTTGGCCGATTTATCGAATTTATGTCAAATGCCAAACGAATGGGCATAATCCTTTCTTCAAATGTTTAAAATAGCCAGGAACAAATGTTTTGTTTCTTTGTCCGAAAAGGAGTTTGTAAAAATCGCCCAAAATTGTTTGAATTTTGATTTAAAAAAAGAAATTCCAAGATAGGGAGTTCTCTGATCTTTTTCAACTCAGTGCGAATGTGATAAGATACGAGCTATTATTAAGAGAGGAAGAGCAAATGAAGAATTCCAGTAAAGGGACCTATTTTAAGGACCCAAATTATGACATTCATGCTATTGAAAGTGGCCAAGACCAGTCGAAATTGAAGTATATCTGGCCGAATTGGTCAAAGGAGATGTATATACATGTCATGTGTTGACCAAGTTAGAAATGCTTATTAAGAATGAGCTAATAAGAGAAGAAAATAAAAGGGTTAGAACATTTTCATATGATGTAGCAAAAGTCGAAATAATATTCAATCGGTTATACAAAGATAAGTAAATAAAACTGAGCGATAAGTATACGTTGTCAAACCCTGAATAAATCAAAGGTAAAAAATATTGTAAATGACATAATGCATGGTTTCACACGACTAATAGCTACTTGGTTTTTCGTAATGTCTTGCAAGATGCCATCGAGTTAGGACGAATTACCTTTGAGTCAAAGAAAAAGATGGCAGTGGATGAAAATCCATTCCTATAGCCAGTAGATGTCAACATGGTCATCCCAAACCTGGACAAGTTTGGTCTCCCAAGATTCAAGTTAGTAGTTGATAATGGAAATGACGAACCACATCCCAGCGCCTTTGAGCATTTGAAAGGAAAGGCAGTGGTAAAAGTGAAAATGAATTTATGCGCTAGGTGCCAAAAAGAGATTGGTAATATCACAGAAATGGTGGGTGCACATGAACAGCAAACTCGCCCAGCTAATGCCACTAATTTTCATCCATTTAGAGGGCAAATAAAACCATTATATGAAAGGAAATATGGCTCATTTCAGGGCATCAAGACGTTCAAGCTACAACCTCAACGCCCCCCAAATGTGTGGCATTCATACAATCCTAGAGTGGGAAGGATGATTTCATTCAATGAAATAACAAGAATCCAACAAAGACGTTTCCAAAGAAATTACAGACAGATGATGAGACAACAACAGAGTGTGAGGCATTCGAAGGCCACAATAGAGAGTAAGAGAGCAAATCAAAATGTCCTTAGGGATGGAGACGAAAAAGATATAGAGGCGTTAAAAGAAGAGCTGTTAAAAGGAGAATGTGTTAGGAAATCAAAGTTTGAGCGTAGAAAAATGATGAGGATGATGATGATGATGATGCTGGACGATTGATCACTATTCAATTTGGCACTATGCCTCCAGTGATGGCTAATAATTATTTATTGGCCAACAAATTTAAGAATAAGGAACATGACGAGGAGATAACTGAAGAAAATAAAGAAGCAACCTGTACGTTAGAATGTGGAGAAGGTACATCTGCTGAGAATCAATTTACTCACGGCAAAGACGAAGAAGAAGAAGATGATGATGAGATGGCAGATATAGAGGAAGAGATTGACTTGGAAGTAGAACGACGGGTAAGGGAAATTTCATACAACAATTTGCTCAAGCAGCTATACCAAGAAGGTAATCCAGTAGTGGATCTGTTGGGTGAACCATCTGGACGGTCATTTGAATATTACGGATTATACGGAACACCTAAGAGAAAGAAGAGAGTACCTCGTGCTGAAAAATATGGATCTCCTCTAGAAATAGTATCCCCACCCATATGTTGAGAAGAATAGTCAGAATATTTCATGCAAATGGAAGAAGTGAAGGAGGTTCAAAACATAGAAAGCGAATCGAGAAAGGATAAAGAAAAGGTGGAAATAGCTACAAAAGAAAAAGTCATATTTAATAAACCATCATTAAATTTGAATAAACATTTAAGGCCCTTGTACGTAAAAGCCTCAGTGAATGGCATCCCAATAGCCAAAGTACTCATTGATAATGGGGCAGCTATAAACACCATTCCATATCGGATGATAAGAAAAGTTGCAAAATTTGATGATGATATGATCCCAACAAAGGTAATTCTAACTAGTTTCAATGGAAGGCCTACTTCAGCTAAATGAGTAATACCTTTAGATATAACTGTGGGGGGTGCAACAAAAACTACAGTTTTCTTTGTGATAGATGGCCCTACGAGTTACAACGTACTACTAGGGAGAGATTGGATACACAAAAATTGGGGCGTCCCTTCATCGCTCCACTAATGCCTTATTTTTTAGAACGATGAAGATGAAGCAGAGATCGTCCAGGCAGAGATCACCGTTCGTTTGTTGAAGAAACCAACTCAGTAGAACGATTCATGTACGAAGGAAGTTACGGACCAATTAGAGTGGTTCAAGAAAGAGAAGACACACATATAAGATCGTAAAATGAGGAACCATGCTTGGTAGAGGTTCTCACTGAATTATTCACTCAAATGAGGTCAAACATAGTGGCCTTTGAAGAGCCAATAATTGGCAAGAAATTAATCAAAGAGAATTAATGAAAAGATAATCACAAAAAGATTCGGTTGAAATTACGGCCTTTAAAGCCAGATTAATGGTTTACAATAAAGAATGTGAGGAAAAAATAAAGAGAGAACAAGTAATGATACTATTGAAAGACAAACTGGCAGTGCTCGACCTAGAACAGGATCTACAGAACGAAATCAATAAGGTGGATTGCATAGAAGAAGGGATTTCTGCAAAGGAACTGGAAGGCGGCGTGGAAAGGATTGCAAAGCCGGGATACGCGCAAGCACAAGACTCTTTAACAAAGGTAAATCTTGATAATGAAGGTGAAGATCTTTCGACCTTCATCGACCGATTACTCAAGAAAGAGGTAAGTACTAAATTGATCTCTTTGTTGAAAGAATATAAAGATTTTTTTTTGCTTGGGAATATGAACAAATTCCTGGTTTAGATAGAAACTTGGTAGAACATAGATAGCCCACTAAATCAAACTTTAAACCACATAAACAACCACCTAGACGTTTTGCGCCCAATATGTTGCCAGAAGTAAAGAAAGAAATTGAGCAATTACTGAAAGCAGGTTTTATAAAAACAGCCATATATGTCGAATGGTTGTCTAATATTGTACATGTATTAAAAAGAATGGCAAAACAAGGGTATGTATAGATTTTAAGAATTTAAATTTAGCAACACCTAAATATGTTTACCCAATGCCAACAGTAGATTCATTAGTAGATTCCACTGCCGGATATACAATGTATTCTTTCATAGATGGATATTTCGGGTACAATCAAATCTACATAGCCGAAGAAGATGTGCACAAAACTGCTTTTAGATTTCTAGGTGAATTGGGGTGTGATGAGTGGTTGGTTATGCCTTTCGGCCTAAAAAATCTGGGGCCACTTATCAAAGGGTAATGAATTTGATTTTTCATGACATGATTGGCGAGTTTATTAAAATATATGTGGATGACATAGTAATTAAATCGATCAAAGAAGAAGATCACCTTTGCCAATTAAAGCACTCTTTTGAGCGAATGAGATAATACAACTTAAAATTGAACCCACTAAAATGCGCATTTGGTATAAATGCAGGGAATTTTCTTGGTTTCTTGGTACATAAAAGAGGAATTGAGCTTAATAAAAATAAAGCAAAGGCTATACTAGAGGCCGCACATCCTAACAATAAAAAGAGTTACAAAGATTTTTGGGACAAGTCAATTTTCTAAGGCATTTCATTTCTAATTGTGTAGGGCGAACAAAATTATTTTTGCCTCTCCTAAAGCTCAAGGGCCAGGACGAATACGTCTGGAAAGAAGAACACCAAAAGGCTTTTGATAGCCTAAATGTTTAGTTATCTAGTCCACTTGTCTTGGTGTCACCCATCTAAGGACGGCCAATGAAGATATATATATATGGCTGAACAAAATCTATAGTTGGAATGGTCGCTCAAGAAGACCAATTGGGTGATGAAAGAGCCGTTTATTATCTTAGCAGGCAGTTGACTAAGTGTGAATTCAATTATATAGCTATAGAAAAGTTGTGTTTAACTCTTTATTTTACATGCACGAAATTAAGGGCTTATCTTAGGCATGTGACAGTATATTTAGTATGTAAAGTAAATCTAATTAAGTACATATTTTCTCGCCCAATCTTGCATCAAAGAATCAGTCTTTGGATATTAACTTTGTTGACATTTGAAATTCAATATGTGCCACAAAAGGCCATTAAGAATCAAGCATTGGCCAATTTCTTGGCTGATCACCCATGTGTTAATATTCCAAGTGAAGTTGAGTTAGAAATTCATTCGTGTGAAATGAAACATTGGACAATATACTTTGATGGTTCAAAAATGGCCAAGGGAGTAGGAGTTAGTGTAGCATTAATAGATGTGTTTGGGGGTAAACTACCAATTCTTTTTTACATTAAATGATTTTTGTACCAATAATCAGGCCGAGTATTAGGCACTCATTGTAGGTTTAGAGTTATTTCGAGAAATGAGAGTCAAAAGTGTGATTGTCAAAGGTGATTCTCAGTTAGTAGTTAATCAATTGGATGGTACGTTTAGATGCCAAAGTAGCTCTGTTATAAGCTTATATGAAATTGCACAAGAATTGCTAGAGGAATTTAACCAAGTGGAGTTGCAATACGTGAATAGAATATACAATGATTTGGCGAACGAATTGGCCCAAATGGCCTCAGGGTACTCTAAAGTGTTGAACTTAGATTCATTGTGTGAATACGGAGTAATAATGCCTGCAATACAATGAAAGGCAAAGGGATTTAACATCCATTGCATAGAGGACAGAAATGTGGTTGATTGGACGGAGGAAATAAAAGAGTTTATAGAGAAGCCTAACAAAAAGAGTTAAAGGAGAATTAAGTTACACGACCTAAATTACGTATTAATAGATAGAGACTTGTTTAAGAAACGTACATATGGGGTTTTGTTAAAATTTGTCGATTTGGTCAATGCCAAAACAATTATAGCAGAAGTACACGAAGGAATATGTGGGGCACGCCAAGTTGACCAAAAAATGAGATGGTTAATTATTAGTAGTGGATATTTTTGGCCAAAGATGGGAGAACTATGCACCCAATATGCCAAGAACTGTTTAGCATGTCAGAAACATGGACCAATTCAAAGGGTACCAGCAAGAGAAATGACACCTATCATAAAACTTCGGCCATTCAGAGGTTGGGCTATATATTTGATAGGAAAAATATACCCTTATTCGTCCAAACAACACAATTAATCATAGTAGCTACATATTTTTTCACCAAGTGGGTAGAGACCATTCCACTAAAAGAGATCTCTCAAGAGGAGGTCATCAAATTCATCCAAGACCATATAATTTATAGGTTCGGGATAATGCTAACTTTAATGTAGATCATGGAACCTCTTTAAATGGAGATCAAGTAAAGTAGTTCTTGGATGAATTCGACATCAAGTTGGTAAATTCTATACCTTATTATGCCCAGTTTGCCATGCAGAATTTTCAAATAAGGTACTAAAAATAAGAAAGATGATAGAGGAAAATGCCAAGAAATGGCTGAATGTTTGAACACGACTTTGTGAGAATATAGAACGTCTCCACGTTCAACCATAAGAGTTACTCCATTTCAACTTACTTATGGACAAGAGGCAGTGTTGCTTATAGAAATCAATATACGATCAATTAGAGAGACATTACAAAGTAATCTAAATAGTGATTACTATATAGACACGTTGACTCAAAATTTGTTAGAATTGGACGAAATAAAGTTAGACGTCCTAGAAAGAATACAAATACAAATTCAAAAATAGAAAATGGCCATATATTATAACAAGAAAGTAGTGGCAAAGTTTTTTAGTTTGGGCGACTTGGTTTGGAAAACAATACTTTCCCTAGATAGCAAGGATCCAAAGTATGGGAAATGGTCACTCAATTGGGAGGGCCCATATAAGGTAAAAAACATATTACCTAATGGAGCCTACCACTTAGAAGATTTGGATGGTACAAAGCATGTAAGGTCTATCAATGACAAGTATTTAAAGAGATATGTTTCTTTAGTATGGAAAGGTGAACGATTAGATGTTTGACATATGAATTCAAGTAAGTCAAAAGATAATTGTTCCATCTAAAAATATTACAACAAGATATCAGGAACATTACAAGCCTTATGACGTCATCGTCCTGTCCTATGAACTAGCGTAAGCTAGACATACTATTGGTCTAGCCCTTCTACTATAGATCGCATTTGGTCCTTAAGCTTGGACCATTCAGATCGCTGCCGAGTATCAGCAATGGACAAAGCCTCCATAGCTGCGTCAAGATCGTCCACCGTGACTTTCATCATCAAAGCTTTTGTTCGCTCAATCTCTAGAGAGGCGTTACGTTTCTTGGTGGCCAACCTCATCTTGCAATCAACAATCTTGGCCTAAATTTCCTTCATCTTAGATTCTAGACTCATCAATAAAGATTCGTCAACCATGACCTCAGAAGAAAGCTCATTCAGTTTGAACTTGGCCGAATTAATTTCAATGTTCAAAGATTCATTTTCAGCCATAACTTGAATGAACCTCGTTTTCTTGGCCTTCAGCTCCACGTTCTCAGATAACAGAAGACACACTTCTTGATGATCTCTTTTAAAGTCAGTTTGGTGGCAGCTGAAAGTTCGAGGGTAGGACATTTGAAAGCATCAACTAGATCTTCACCAAGGCACGCAAACAATTTCTTCTGACTAGCAACACTCACCGTAGATATATCATTGTCCATGAAAGATGTATAAGCTAGTACAACTTTTTTGAGAATATTCATGCCTTTAGTAGAAGGAATAGAAGAAGTGGAAGGACGAGCAGTAGAAAGAAGAATGTGGAGTAGAACTCGCATTAACTTGCTCTCATGAAGAAAATAACGCTTGGATAGAGCATAAGACAGAATCAGTGTCTTGTAAGAAGAAACAACAAATCATTTATTTGCCGCCATATAGATAAAAAGCGAGGTGAAGTTGAGAAAAAAACAAAATGTACCTCATTGGAAGCTTTAGGCAAATGAGATGCCCATTTGGGCGAAGAAGTAGAATCCTGGATCTGCTCCTCGAGCTCTATAGTAGTTTTTCCTTTATCATCTGGCCGAGGAGGTTCATCCATAATAGGCATCTCAATAGAGGTTGTTAAAGAATAAAAGTCAAACACAAGCTATTATTAAGCAAAAGATAATTCATATTAGAATAAGCACTACCTTCAAACTCCATGACTATTGGATTTGCATATTGAGAATGAGGAGTATAGACCACCATGGCCAATCTTTCATGGAGAGGAGATTGAACCCGTTTAAATGCCTGAATGAAAGGCTCTGGCTTGGAGGCTCTTCAATGATAGGAGCAACTAAAGAATCAAGGGCAACTGATGATTCAAAAACAGATGCTCGCTAAAAAGACCAAGTAACAGGTTAGTAAAAAAATCAAACACATGCATAAAAGATAATTATAAATAGCTAGAAATTGGGTACCTTTTTCCTGACAAGAACATGAGTGTCATCCTCATCTGAGTCATCGACCTGAGGAAGGTTGGGCCATTTCTAGCCAGAAATATCCTTCGGCCCAGTTTGATCAGATGGTGCTGTAGGAGGTTCAGTTGAAGATGAGGGAACACTCTTCTTAGAACTAGGTGCAGAGGAAGGAGGAGCTTTATGGGGAGACTTAGAAGTAGGTTTGGATTCAAGAATATGGAACATAAAATGAACATTAGAAACAAAGGACCTGTGTCTAACGTTCGGTCAAAATTGGCAAAAAAGAGAATAGATGGCAGAAGTTGGAGTAAAAGGAACTAAAGAAAAGCTAGTCATAAAAGATTCATTCCTACTCTCAATTGCATTTGCATCATCCTGGGTGAGAGTATGAAAATGCTCCTTGAAGTTTTTTGAATAACAAGAAGGAATCGACCAAGTTTGATCAAACCCGAGTTGACGGGCAAGAAATTGAGGGGCATAAACCTCTACCCAAGCATTCACATTGGTTTCGGTTATTAAACCATGGAACAATTCTCACCCAACTAGAAACTGGGCCCAAATGGATATAGAAGCCTCTACCTTATTAAAAGTTGAGGAAGGTTGGACATATGGAGAGATTTGGTGTGCATAAAATAGAAAAAAGGAGGGCAAAGAAGCGAAAGTGTAAAAATAAGTAAAAATATTCCTGCTAGATTGAGTTGTGGGACCAAGTTGATTAATTATCAACCCATAACAACTAACTGGGTAAATTGTCACTTTGAAGGAGTACCAAAA
Source organism: Forsythia suspensa (assembly GCA_023638005.1). Lineage (NCBI taxonomy): Eukaryota > Viridiplantae > Streptophyta > Magnoliopsida > Lamiales > Oleaceae > Forsythia > Forsythia suspensa. The sequence continues at coordinate 22,133,797 of CM042664.1, read as the reverse complement.
TAAAGAAAGTACGCCCTTAGCTATAATTGGGCGAGCCAAAGAGGTCCACTACCTGTAGGGAAAACGAACGATCTTAGTTGGTCTTGGAGGGTGGCCATGCCTATATAAAGAGCGACCAAAACAAAAGAACAAAGATTTAATGGCGGGCCGTGGGCGAGTTCGTTGGAAATGGGTAAATAACCTATGGAAGGTTTAATACTGGGAACACAGATGATGAACTTGCGTAGCCGTAATGAATAAAGGATACGCATTCAAAGGAAGATGACTCAGCTCTAGTATTACTCCGAAGAGTTTGAAGTTGCTTGTACGATGCAAATAATTGCTTTTCAATTCTAAGGGATGAATGAGTAACGATCATGACACGAGAAATAGCGGTGCCATCAGAAGGAAGATTGGTCAAGGCGCTAATGTCCCTAAGGGTGATATACATAGGACCCAAAGGAAAAACGAAGGTATTGTAATCAGAAGCTCAAAAACATAGGGCGATGGAGAATAGAGTGGAGTCAAAGGTAGGAATGTCCAGGGAAAGTTCTAACAAATCCAAGATCCTAGCTCGCCCAAAAAGCTCCCTAGTGGGATCGTGACTAACCATGTGTTTGTGCTAAGCTAGGAAGTTAGAGTCTGGTTTGGGCTAGATATGCACACAGTCTTTGTGAGCGAGGCTAATGGAAATGATTCAAGAAAAGGAAAGGTTTGAGTTGTAGGAAAAAACTGGGCGAATGGTGAATGCCCAACAGTCAACATCATTAAATGCAAGGCCAAGGTAAAACTCATGACTCTGAGTATTCATAGATATCAAACAACCAAGATCAACGAAAGGTTGAGAGAATAGGGTCTGAAATTCTTCAAAGGAAAGAGAGTCTGATGTCGCCATCTTAAACGAGCGCGAAAGTGATAATGGTGTATCAGAAATTTTAGGGAGTTGAAAGTGAAAGCTGAAGATGAAGTGATAATGAAGATGAAGTGAAAAGTGGGTTTATATGGAAGGAGAATGTGGCGGGATTTTTGCCAAAAAGGAGGCATACATTAGCGCCACCAAATGTGGGGAAGGCCAAGAAGTTTTGTTTGTTGCACCATTTGGAGTTAAAGTGCGAAATATTGAATATGGCAAAAATAATGATTAACATTAATTCAGCCATATTGAGGAGTAATTGTTGACACATAAAATATTTGCCTATGTGAAGGCCCAAAACAAAGGCTGAGAAAAATGTTAAAAAACTTGGGGTATAGAACGAGGTGGAGCAAGACCTAGGCGATTGAAGACGATAACAATATCGCCCAACTATTGGAGCAGTTTTCATATGTAAATAGTGGTCCAAAGTAACAATTAGTTAATAGTAGAGACATCATGGCAAACATGAGAAGTTATAAGAAGTTATGGAAAATTTGGCGAATGTGGGGAGTTATGGTGAATGTGGGAAGTTATAAGTAGTTACTTGAGAAGTGGTCAGTTATGGGCAAAATCGGTGCTAACTTTGATCAAAGTATAAATAAGGAAAAAGAAACAATCTGAAGGCACAAAAAAAATCTATCACAAACAAACATGTGAATTTACATTTGAAGTCTTTTATTTTCTATTTACAAATCATGTAATTTTGTGTGTTTGCTCCATTTGAAGGCAAGTTGTGTTGTGTAATCTTTCAATTCAAACACCCCTTGTTGGGACATTGTCTCAAAAGGTTTTGTTCTACACACACCTTGTCTGAATAATTTCTTAATTGTTAGCATGACAACAAACACGCGAAACAAAATGATTTTGGTAATATCATGGTGAGCACTAGCGCACACTGAATAGTTAAAAAAAATTTTTTTTTTTTTGGATGCTAAATGTTATTTAGAAAATTTGATCACTTTAAGTTATTTGCTTAAAAAAATGTATTTAATTACATGATGTGATATTATTGTGAATATGTTTAAAAGATGAATTAAAACGAGATCCTCAGCACCTGGCCCTCACCGATCGACTACCATATGACGGACTCAAGGTATTAAATGAAATGTTTTGATATAACTTAATTTCAAGCATTATTTATACATTCTTATTTCTTGATTTCATGAAATATATATTCTAGTTTTAAATTGTAAGCATGACTTTTTATTCTTGCTACAATTTTATGAAATGTTTCAAAAGCAGTGTACCTCGCCTGCTATTAGTCGGTTTAATTATTCCCGATGAAGGTATAATAGTTCATGTAAACATAATATGTAATGAGTTATCACTAATAAAGAATAAGCATAATTGGACTTGGCTTGTATGTGACATATATGGTTAGAACTAAGCAAACCTCTAGAAAGACAAAGACTTGTAGGGATTTCGTAGAGCTTAGGGCAGCTGTTGTTCAGGCCTATGAAAATTATAAGGTAGGTCCGGGTCATTTTCTTATTCAGCATTAGAGGTGGCAAATTGGTCATATGGGCATACATTGCCCAAAACTGGACGGGCTACACAAAAATTTGGACTAAGCTAGCCTTGATACGATTTTACACAGGTCCTTTTTTGTTGGGCCAATCCAACCCAATTTTGGACCACAGGACTACTGGGCAACCCATTTTTGAAATAACTGTTTCCGTCTATTCAAAGTTGCTCGGTTTGTTTAGCCGCTGATGCCCCACTGTTGGCGACATTTTTCTTTTGTCCCCTTTGCCAATTTTCTCTCTCTCTCTCTCTCTCTCTCTCTCTCTCTCTCTATCTATATATATATATATATATATATATATATATATATATATATATATATATATATATAAGAACAAACAACAAAATACAGATTACACAATGCACTGATGCCGGAACTAGAAACAAAGTGGGAGAATCCCTCCTCTTGTTTGGTGTAGATTATTGTCTAGGAGGGAGGAGGGGGGGTGAGGGTGAGGTGAGAGGTTGAGGATAGACCAAAATTTTCTACCGAGCCAGTCCAAAGTAATTGGGACAGCTCGACTTCAACTCGATTTGCTTGATGGGTTAGTTGTACTGGGCCAAATAGCCCAATTTTTACTTGACCAACTTTTTATTGAACCGGCCCCGAACCAGAGTCCAGTTTATCTGGCCATATTTATTCAACATGTACAAGAAGTGATTTTTCAAAAACCTTTTCATGACAAGAGTTAAGTCTCTGCTGACTCTCATGTCAGCCATGCACACATAAAAGACGTTGAAAAAGAAAAGCGATTTCCAGTAAGCATTATGGAACTCGTGAATCTAAGCTCACTATTAGTAGTGTACCGATAGTATGAGATTTTGTCAATGTGCTCTATATTAGGCATGTCAATGGGCCGTCTCCAAAATGCTTGCTCGATTTGGCCCACGAGCTTGTGGTCGAGCCCAGCCAACGCCCTGCTTCGTGGGCCAAGCCGCCTCAATTTTTTTAGAACTTTTGAAAATGAGAAATAAATACAATATCGAAAATCTTTTATGTTGAAAATTAAAGATTGAAAACCCTCCTCATTTTTCTGGGCTTGGGACCGGCTACTTTGAAAGTAGGAGGAGTTAAAATTATACACAAACAAGATGTTACGTGTACAATTTTTTATTAAAATAAGAAAAAATATCAAATACCAATGCAAAATAATACTTATTACGAATCTGATTAATCCATACTTACCAACTTAAAATGCTGCCAGCACTTAGCTTTTTGTTTGGTGGCTTTTCGTTTAGTGCTAGAGTCGATAGTAGTTTGTGTATCGGCATCTTCTTGAATGACTTCCAAATCAATTGAATCAGTGCTACCACCAAACTGATCAATAATATTGTCTGAAATTAGAATGTCATTAAGACCACTGAAAGCATCATCACTTCGATTGTATGCCATTTGGAATAATAGAATAAAGAGAATAGGAGAAGATGAAGATGTAGTAGAAAGTAGAAAGTACAAAATAGAAATGTGGAGAAATAGTAGAAGTAGAAAATTACAACTTAAAATTATAGAGTAATATCTAGATAATGAGATATTAGATACTAATTATAACACTAATATTGAGAGAATGAAATTTGAGTATTGTTAATAGATTGAGTATATAATTGAATGAGAGATAAGAGATTGAAGTGAAAAAACGAGTTTAGAATATAAATATTTATAGGAAAATAATGAAATTAAAAATAAAAAATGGTGTGACCGTTGGCTAACGGTCACTTAATCGTGACTATTGGATGATCATCCAACAATCACGATTAAGTGACCGTTGTACGAGCCACGAGCTGAGCCGGCTCGTGGCTCGTGCTTTTACGAGCCCAAACGAGTCGAGCTCGTGGACTGTTCCCACGAGCCCAATGAGCTAGCTCGTATTTTTTTTTTTTTTGGGCTTGGTCTTAGCTCGTCTTTGTCCTTTGACATGCCCGAGTCCGAGTTGGGCCGAGCTTTATGGGTCGAGCTAGCGAGTCCATGAGCTGACAAGCTTTTTTACCACTCCTACTCCATACGACCTACCGGGCGCACTACCAGATAGAAAAGTAGAATTTACAATCGACCTTGTTCTTGGAGCAACGTCAATGTTTAAAGCTTCGTATAGGATGGTACCAAAAGAACGCCAAGAGTAAGAGTAGCAGTTGCAAGAATTATTAGATAAAGGTTATGTCCGACCAAGCGTATCTCCTTGGGGTGCACCGGTGTTATTTGTAAAGAAGAAAGACGGGTCGATAAGGATGTGCATTGACTATAGGAAGTTAAACCAGTTGACAATAAAAAATAGACACTTCCTTCCTCGTATTGAGAACCTTTTCGACTAGTTAAAATGAGCAAAGGTTTTTTCTAAGATCAACTTAAGGTCAGGATCTTACCAGTTAAAGTAAAAGCGATCAACATTCCAAAGACAACATATAGAACTCGCTATGATCATTATGAGTTCACTGTGATGACTTTTGGATTAACGAATGCGCTCACGGTATTTATGGATCTAATGAACAAGCTATTGCATCAGTTTTTGGAAAAGTTTGTTATTCTTTTCATCGATGACATTTTGGTACATTCCAAAAGCAAGGAGCAACATGAGTATTAGCTAAGGATAGTGGTGGAAATACTACGAAGGGAGAAACTTTATGCCAAATTCAAGAAGTGTAAATTTTGGCTAGACCGTGTTAGTTTCCTCAGACATTTGGTTACAACGCAAGAGATTGAAGTAGACCTGACCAAGGTCGAAGCAGTAACCAAGTGGCCTAGACTGTAAAATGTTGACGAAATTCGTAGCTTCTTGGGTTTGACGAGCTATTATAGGAGATTCATTAAATGATTTTTTAAAATAGGAGGTCCGATGACCCAATTAATAAGAAAAAGGGTGAAATTTCAATAGACAAAAAATGTAGCTGAGTTTTCAAGAACTGAAACAATGATTGATTACAACCCCAATTTTAGCAATACTAGAAGGTTTAGATGTTTTGTCATATACAATGATACCCCAAGCAGGGTTTGGGATGTGTAGAGATACAAAATGGTAAGATAATTGTGTATGCCTCAAGACAGCTGAAATCGTATGAACAAAACTACCTCACGTATGATTTATAGTTGGCGTCGGTAGCTTTAGCTCTAAAGATATGGCGACACTATCTCTTCGAGGAAAGGTGTGACATTTACACGGATTACAAGACTATGAAATACTTTTTTACCCAAAAAGAGTTGATTATCACGACCGTAGGGAGTTTTCTCCGCTAGAGAAGAAAAATCACGTATGTGTGTTAAACTATCACTACATCTTCAATTTCATCTCCTCTAAAATTTGTTGTTCAATCATTTTCTTCAACGGACCATCTCCAAAATCTATTCATCTTCTCAATCCATCCCTCTCAATCGATCATCTTCCTCCACCGATCACATCCAAAATATGTTCACCGACTTAATTCATTATCATAATAGAACCCATTGTCGGATTCTGCCGCAAAAGAAGCGGTATACTAGTAAGACAGAGAAGATGGCTATAATTGATTGATGATTATGACTGCACCATCTATTATCACATGAGTAAGGCTAATCTATTCGTAGACGCCCTTAATAGGAAAATAGTGGGGCAACTGGCGGCTTTGTCCACAACTTAAGAATAGTTGGTGAAGAAGTTTGGAAAATTAAAAATAGAGTTAGTCATCCCACGAGGCCAAGAATTTGCAAGGGTTGTAGCATTATATGTTCAACCTACTCTATTATTCTGGAGCCACACATTTATTTATTTTTATTATTTTTATGGACAAGTTTGTAAATAAATGTGAGAAAATAGATAAAACTTTAGGTGTTAGTATTCTTTTCGATGAATTACTCAATACTAATCAGATAACTAGAGATGTTAAGTTGGAAATTGAGTGAAAGTGTATTAAAGCAGTCATATGCCTCTTAAGAATGAAGGATTTTGATGTGATATTGGATATGGATTGGATGCATAGTAATTATGAGACCACCATATGTCGTGAGAAAGAGGTTTTGTTTCAAAAACTTGGGAAAGAAGAATCTCGATTCTTCGAAGCAATATCTGCATTGAGGGCAAACAAGATGTTGATGAATGATACATGTCAGAGATTTCTATGAAGTATCTCCACTACATCCCAATCTGAGTGGAAAGTAGAGAATGTACCAGTGGTCCGGGAGTTTGTTGACATTTTTTTATAGATCTACTTGGTACTTTACTAGATAGGCAAGTAGAGTTTACAATTGACATGACCCTTGGGCGGCGCTAATATCCCAAGCCCCTTATAAGATGGTATTGAGGAAACTACAGGTATTGGAATTATAGTTGCACAAACTGCTAGATAATGGTGATATCCAATCTAGTGTTTCATCGTGGAAAGCATGAATGCTATTTGTTAAAAAGGGTCAATGAAAATGTGTTTTGACTACAGGGACTTGAACCATCTGACTATCAAAAATAAATACCCACTTCTAAGGATAGAGGACCTATTCAATCCATTGAGAGATGCAAATGTATTTTTGAAAATCAATTTGAGATCGGGTTATCACCAACTCAAGATAAATGGTTGTGATATTTCTTAGACGACATTTAGAACTCGATATGGGCACTATGAGTTTACAGTTATGCCATTTGCATTAACCAATGTACCAACTATATTCAATGAATTAATGAACTGAGTATTTCGTTCATACTTAGACCGGTTCATTAGAGTCTTTAGTAACGACATATTGATATACTCAAAAGATAAGGAACATCATGAAGAACAGTTGAAGATTGTATTGCACACTAGGAATGAACAATGAAATTGTCAAATCGCAAAACCGAATTGAAACCGCTTTATTGAAACCATTGGTTTGGGTCACGTGGATTCATCAGCATTTTGGTTTTGAACCAAACCAAACCAAACCGCTTCGAAGAGGTTTGATTTAAGTTTCAATTGTTCCAAACCATTTCAAACCACCAAACTGTTTTTTAAAAAATAAAAATAAAAAGTAAAATAATTTAAATTTTATTCAACTCAATTAAAATTAAATCCATCAATTTTCCATATTAAACCCAGCTCAATTAAACCAAATACTCATCCTAATTAAAATTCATCCATTATCCATATTACCATTTCTTTTCTTTACAGTTTCTTTTCGATCTCGATCGCCAATCCCGAAACCTTTGATTCATCTCCGTCTAAACAACCACCATACTCTGATTTTCTTTTATCAAAATTTTATAGGTTTTCAAGGGTGATTTGATCTGTAATTCAGGCAAGTTATTTTCGCCAGATTTGTGGTTGTTATAAAAAAATAACGACTCCATCATTAGCTCCATCAAAAGATGCTATTCAATCTGGTAGCTCAAGTCCTTCACAAACTCATTTGGGTATTTCTAAACTCATTCTATTAATTTTTAAAGCTAGACTTGTTCAAGAAGCTCAAGCTGATAAGAATAATTTGGTGGATTACTTAAATGATCGTTGTGAAGATTTGACCAATGAGCTTTTCGACATATTACTTTGGTGGAAATTGAATGCCAATACGTACAAGATTGTCTCCCAAATTGCTAAAGATATGTTAGCCATTCAAATATCAAACGTTGCTTCTGAGTCTACATTCTCTACTAGTGGTCAGATTCTTGATTCGTTAGGAGTTTGTTCAGTGCAAAGATGGATGATGTGGTGATTTGCACTAAGAATCGGTTGCATAGTATCAAGGAACCTATTGTGATTCGTCAATATTTGGATGAAGTAGAAGCATTAGATTATTCAGAGAAAGCTACAAAGGTATTATTTAATTTGATATTTCTATTCATTTTCTTTTATTTCTTTTACTACTAGCTTTATATCATTTAATAATAATTAATGAATTCATTTGCTATATTCTTATCTTTATGCAGAGAATGAATCATGTGTTATAACTAGAGATGTAGCACCAATTAATATCGAATAAGATGTTATTATATTGCTATCATATTGTTGTATTATAATGATTAGAAGTGAAAGTGTAGAACTATAGTTTAGAATATCTTGTTTTGGTTGGCAGTGATGCTATTACATTTTGTCTTGTATTGATACTAATATTTATGTTTGATCGTGAGATTGTAGAATAATATTTATGATTTAACTTGTTTGATTTATGTTTTTTTATATGTTTGCTAAACCGTGGTTTTAAATCGAACTAAACCGCAAAAAGTGGTTTGGTTTGGTTTGGTTTGGTTTGGTTTGAAAATTTATCACAAACCATCCAAAACGAACCGTGGTTTGGTTTGGAAAATTTCAAAATAATGCATGGATGCTCGACTCACCTGGTTTTAACCAGATTTGAAAAAATTTATCAAAACAAAAATAAAAATACAATTCATAAAAGAGCACACACCATTTACAAAGAGCACACCAACAAGCATCCATCCCCAGGACCCCAACCACTTTATATGGGCTCAAAACCCTAAATTCTACTGCGGCAATAGAATTGGCTAGAATGATAAACAACGAATTCAAAATATTCAGATGATTCACAAAAAATATCAAATTATTTATACAAAAATTAAGAGAAAAATATCATAATTATAATGCAAGCTTAATAAAAATTGTAACCTAATCTCATACTGTGTTTATGAGTTTTTTTGTTTTTTTGTTCCCGCGCGCGCATATGAAGATAGAAAAGAAGTACGAAATAAGAGAGGAATAAAATTTATTTGCATATATGAATCATATGCCGATACCCAGTAACTATATTTGAACGGGTAACAGGATTTTCATTTTTCTAATTAGAGTACATTGAATATTTTACATTTTTTTCACTACAGAATATATGATTTTCACAAATTTTTAAAAGCATTTTCACATTTCATCTCCTAAAACCTTACCTGCAAAAAGGTCTCCGAAAGAGAAGCATAATTCACTGTCTAACCATTTTCTGAATAGCAAAACAGGTGACATTTCTACTCCTCAGTGCTAAGTTCTGTATTGTTTTTTGTTTTTAATACTAATATGTATTATATGGACAAGTACTTGTACATGTATTGCTTTGGTAGTGCAATCATATTGGGTTTTGTTAAATTGAAAAACTAATACTAGGAAAATACTTTGAATTCTTCAATATTCCGGATTTTAAGCGTGTGTTGGACACACATACTTAAGAAGTAAGAATGCACATAAACTGTTTGATAGAATTTCCAAATGACAAATCTGTACTATTCCCCACTTCTGCTTTGATTCATTAATTATCTATTGTTATTGTGAATTCGGAGAGCACTATTTAAGTGGGATTGGTTCTTTTTTGTATCCTTATTCTGTAATCTATGGGACTCGTATTTTGAAATTGCTGCGCAGCTCCCATGGACATGTAGGAGCGACATGCTACCTCCACTAGGATCAAGACACAACTTTTACTTGTTCAAATAACAATAAAGGTGAAGTGGGTTTAAGAGGATAATTTACTGAACAATACTCTTGGCTTCGCAGGGTAAGGGAGAAATGGCAAAAGGCTTGATATGGGCAAGAGCAGAGGATTTTTCGAGAAACAGAGGCAGGGTTCTCTTGCTTTATTGCCAAATACTGAGGAGTCTGAATTCACCTGATTTACCACTCAACTTGGCAGCCAGACTAGCCAAGAAAGTGGAGGTTCGGGCCATTTTCATGCTGGGTTCGGAGGAGAGATCCCTTCACAACATTGAAGATCTTATTGATGCTGCTGAGTATTCTCTCTCCCTCTTGAAGAAAGGCGAAATCTCGAAACACATTCAATAAATCAATGTACAATCCAAGTTACACGTAAGCTCCTTGTATTACTCTTTCTCCCTGGATAAATTTGGTGAATAAGGATGTTCCTACGTTGTACAATTCTTTTGTTATCCTTGATGAAAGAGTCTATTTCTAAGACGATGTTCAAATGATAATTTTCTCTCCCTAATGTGATGCAAATCTCAAGAGTAACACAGTTAAAAGTACAATAATGACAATAGCCTCGACCACTTTCTTAAAATATTCTGTATTCGACCTCTAAGTACATCCCTCAATGTCGTCAGAACTGTTAACTTCCCGGCTAGTCTTATTATTGTCACATGTAATCTAATCCACTTAGGTGTACCCAAACACCGAGTGGACAAGCAGTTGGTAAACTACTTCACCTATTCATATTTGGCACATGATTAGTTTGAATCTTTCTGTAGGTAATACATATTGGTAAACATTTTTGGCATGTGATTAGTTTGAATCTTTTTGTAGGTAATACATATTGTCCTACAGTTGGTAAACATTTTTGGCATGTAGGTAATACATATTACTCTTTACCTACGGAAATCCGTAGGTGTATGGTTGAATTTATTTATTTATTTTTAAAAAGATTTATATCATTTATGAATGTGGATGACTCTTGACTTCTGCTGGTGAATGTTAATATGCAACATTAGACACATAATATCCGTTGCTCAAAGGCTATCACCTTTGCTAACAAAAAAGCCATTGCTCATTACCTACAATCTTTTCATTGATAAATATTAAATGCGATAAAATGCAATTATTTGTAGCGAAAAATCCACAAGCAACTATAATGCATGAACTCAAGAATATATATATGTGAAAATAATATATCTTGTAAAGTATATGCTTTTTAAATTGGTCATGCAAATTAGTTGAGTATGCGACAAGAGATTATGTTTCATTTTTGGTACTTAACGAAAGGGTAATTAGCACATTTAGTCCCTAACGTTTCTTCTTATTGTGCAAAGCGTTCTTATCATTTGAATTTTGACATCTGGGTCTCTAAATAAACGTTTCCTTGCAGAAAAGGTCCTTGCCGTCTATATCCGTTAACATTTACCATTAAAATTATCAAAAGGGTTCATTATCGTAAATAAATCAAACGATAAGGATGATTTGCGCAAAAAATAGTAGACGTTAGGGACGTTTTGCACACACAAATATTTAAAGCCGATTTTGGATCTTCTTCTTCCAACAACTACAAAATTTCACACAAACGGATAAAATCACATATATTGTAATATTACACTTAAATATAGTGAATAAAACTCATACACATTACAAGAACATGACACATCTAAACAAATGTATACCTAAAAGTTTGCTCTAAACACTTCAATAAGCTACATTACAATCGACCCCCACAAAAAACTAAATACCACGTTCTAAAATTGAACAAGTTCTTCTCTTTACGCAAATTCAACAATTGTTTTTCATACGCATTCTTGTATCTAAGCAAACTAGATACGATCTCTACTATGATACACTTTTGTCCCTATTGTTTGTAAAATATATTATGCAAGAATGCGATATGGCGGTATACATGTGTTTGGATGCGTCAAGTTCTTGTAATGTGTATGAGTTTTCTTTCACTATGTTTAAGTGTAATATTAGAATATATGTAATTTTATCTGTGTGTGAAATTTTATAATTGTTGGAAGAAGAAGAACTCAAAATCGACTTTAAATATTTGTGTGCAAAACGTCCCTACCGCTTACTATTTTTTGCGCAAATCATCCTTATCGTTTGATTTATTTGCGGTAATGAACTATTTTGATAATTTTAACGATAAATGTTAACGGATATTGATGCAAGGACATTTTCTGCAAAGAAACGTTTATTTAGGGACCCAAATGTCAAAATTCAAACATTAAGGACGCTTTGCACAATGAGAGAAAACGTTAGGAACAAAATGTGCTAATTACTCCTTAACGAAAAGTAGCTTGTTTATGCCATGAACATTTCTAAATATAATATTTATGGTTTTATAATGTTGTTTAGTCGCACGAGCCACTACGTGTTTCCGCGAGCCACCCATAATCGTAGCATATATCTATGTGAGTCCTACCCTTGACCATGTACATATCCTCGTGAGCCATCTTTGATCGTGATATGTTTTCCATGAGGGCCACATTTGGTCATAGTACGTTTTCATTTAAGTTGCATTAACTATGACAATAATTGATTGATAGCTTAGTAGCAATTGTGACTTATTGATGACGTGATTATTGATATATGAACATCTTATTCTTTTTGAAACTTAGTGCAAGTACCTCATGCGAAGATGAGAGTACTACATGAAATATGATATACAATTGTATAAGTGATGCTAACGTCATCACACTGGGATGGCAACGGGCAAGGCAGCCCTCCTCGTCCTCTCTAAGAAAGATTCCAACGCAACAACGATGTCAGTGCTTTTCGACAAAATGGCCAAAAAGTCTTTATGTGGCGCGATTAATCTTAGAAGGTGTCTACTTGAATGTTTAATTCTGAGCATTGTTTCTTGACAATGTCCACCATTAATTTAATAATCTATATCCAATCAATATATTTCTCTCTCTTTCTTTTTTCTAAAAAACTAATAATTATTTGCCACATTTACAAAATGAACATTGTTGCATTGGAGAAGTTTTTTCCTATAATGTCAATGTCCTTTGCCACATATACATAATAGACATTGTTGCATTAGAGATGCTCTAAGTACTTTAATGCCCCATCTCCGCTCCAATCCCCGCGTACAAGCAGGTAGGGCAGGAATACGATTCCCTGTCCCATTTCTCAATTTGATTATTTATTATTTTTAAAAAATATGATTTAAACTTTAGTTATATAAATAACTATTGAGGCGGGACCATGTTCTTGTCCCCGACCCAGGGCAAGGGAATTTGCCCTGACCCTGCCTTGATAACTCGACTAACTGGGGAATCCCTGCCCGGAGTTGGGTCGGATGTGTATTTTTCCATCTATTGGTACTGTGCAGTCAGTGTACCCACAGATTTATTCATTGAATACTTCAAATATGATACAGATGTGAGCTCCCAAGTTGTCCTTGAATACTTCTCAAAAACAGTTGCAACCTCTCTACAATTTGAGTTTGCTCAAATCAACTCTCTTGACTGGATATGTATATGCCTCGTAGTTGATTTGTTGCCCCATTGAACTCAATTTTGTAAGAGTAGTAATTAGGTCAACCTGCAGATTAAATTTCCAATTAGAGATGGCAACAAGAAGAGCAATGTAAATTCATAGATGCAAACACTTCGTTTTATCTTTTGAGGTTTTTTTAGCTCTCTTTCGTTAGCTGGTACCGCCCTCCAATCCCTTTCATTAAGTGTACAATGAAATTACTGACATTTTCCACGGAATCTTTGTAGAACAAAAGCGTGTTACTGACCTCGTAATCAGTTTGAGACACTGTTTCCCTGCTGCGCTGGTATTTCTGAACCCATTTAACAACATCAGGGTCTGAGGCAAGTAGTTCCTCCGTTGCAGCTTGATCAGGGCCTAAGAATGCAGACATGACAGCTAGCTGGGAAAAACAAGGGGGGCAAAGTCTGGTTAGCGATCATATATAGATTTAAGATAAAATTACCAACGACTTTGCTTTGTAGTAACATTAAGAATTCCCTAATTTGTAGAAAAAGTTTCCATAATAATGACCTTTATCACGGTTGCAATCAAAGTCTATTGGAAGGACTAGGGCATCTCTCAACTTAATTTATAAAGAATGCATATGTCAACTAGGAACGGTGATAACCATGGATGCCAAAATGCACAAAGCCTGGATATTACTTTAGACAGGGGTTGGGGTTAGGTGGGTCGGGTCGGAGGGTATTATTCAATGTCATCAGAAATCATCAACATGCACAAAAATGTAGAAAAGAGGAAAATATTTAAAACTTTTCCAACAATATTTTTCAAGTCATTAGTTTATAAAACACTCCCAAATGGTTCATTAGCCTAAACATCATGTCCTTCCCATTTTGTATCAAGTATAATCTTTTCTAGTTTTGGCTTCGTTATCATTTTTTATTTAGAGAATTTGGTTAAAACAAATTATGGTTGTACTTGCCAAATCAGGAATGAGGGACACGTCAAATTGACAAACAAGTATACACGAGCCCAAATCCTCGGTCAATCTTACACTAATATACCAAGTCCATACAGCTATGTCTATGGGGATGACCATGAGACACATTCACCAGCTGTAATTGGCCAACCAGGTCAAGCAAACTCCATGGAGCCTTTCTATCGGAAGACCAGGTATACAAAAATAATAGCAAGACAAGGAGGAAGGATCCTGATAAGTACAATTTTGTACTTATTGGAGCTCACAAAAAGGGACGATTATGAGTCATATTATTTTATTTTAGTTTAATTGCATGTTGTTTTCTTATTAATTTA